>CAJVRN010000040.1:8785000-10277500 GCA_911728415.1 Lagocephalus sceleratus
TTGTCGTGAAGCGACGCGCCGGCCGGCGGAGGCACCTGCAGCCGCGGGCGGAGCGGGGGCAGCAGGCCGGGACTGGACACCCAGCGGCCGGCACCGCAGCACGCAAGGTACCGCCGGCTCAGCCTTCCTCCACGGGGTCAGAAAAAGTCAAGAGTTTAGGCGGCTTCACTTCCAGCATTGTCGTCATATCGTCGCTCATTGTTGCTTTGATTCAGTCTCCACCTCTCTGTCACTGTTTAAGGTTAAGATGAGTAAAACTACTGTGTTTTTTTTAGCTTTTTCATGACCTATTGACTTATCTTGGATTACAGTGTTACAGCCCTGAGAAGTTAAATGTTTACCCATGTAACTAGTCTTTTTATCTCCTGAATTATCTCCTAAAGTTGTGCAACATTCTTTATTGTGTGACAACCATCAATAAAAGAGCCTTCTTGACCTCTTGGTGCAGCAGCTCTTCTCTAAACCAGAGGTCTCCAACCTCTTCCACAAAGGGCCGTGTGGCTGCAGGGTTTTGTTCCAACCAGTCAAGCACAACCAGTTTGACCAGTCATGCTGTCTGAAGACTCAGATGAGTTGATGAAGTGAGTCCAGTCTGGTGTGCTGCTGCTGGGTTGGACCAGAACCTGCAGCCACACGGCCCTTTGAGGAACAGTTTGGACACCCCTGCTCTAAACTGTTCATTATGAGCTGCTCCGAGAGTCTCACTCCCAGTTTGACCAGTGCTGACCTCTGTGTTGGTTTGGTCTGGTCACCAGGATGTTGCCGGTGGTGGTGGTGCACGGAGGGGCGGGCCATATCCCAAAGGAGAGGTCAGAAGGAGCCAAGGAGGGGGTGTGCGCTGCAGCCCGGGCGGGCTACGCGGTCCTGCGGGGGGGGGGCGGCAGCGTGGACACCGTGGTCGAGGCGGTGACGCAGCTGGAGAACAACTCGTTGTTTAACGCAGGTAACCGGGGAAAAGAAAAGTGTGGAATAATCTGGAAGGTGCGTCTGCGAGGCCGGGCTGATCTTCTCAAACCGCCCTTCAGGACGTGGGTCGGTGCTCAACGTGAAAGGAGACGTGGAAATGGACGCGCTGCTGATGGACGGGCGAACCCTCGCAAGCGGCGCCGTGTCAGCTGTCCGCAACGTAGCCAACCCCATCCAGCTGTCCAGGCTGGTGATGGAGAAGGTGTGGTAGCGCCGATCAACTGGTGAAGCCTGTTTTCTTTGTGCTCAGGAAGGCAGTTAGACCAGCGGCTGAACATGGCGGATGTTGGTTATTGTGCACTCGCTGTACAATGAAGTAAAATAAAATAAAGCAGGTTGAGGAGAGATCATTTTTTCTGCGCCCTAGTTTGATCTATAACGTGGTGTTTCACAGGCAAAACTTTTCCCTCTTTGAACGTAGACGAGTCACCTGTGCCTGACAGCGGAGGGGGCCAAACAGTTTGCGGCGTCGATGGGCGTCGCCGAGGTACCGCAGGAGTCCCTCATCACCGACTACGCTCGCATGCGCTGGAGGCACAACCTGGAGCCCGAGGCCAACCCGGTGGAGTGCCAAATGTGAGAAGAGAATGGTTCAGAAGGGGGTTTTTATTCTGATAACTCGCTGGATAACGACCTACTTCTACTCCCCTCCATACTTAGGGGGAAGATGGGCACTGTGGGTGCGGTGGCGGTCGACATCCACGGGAACGTCGCCTCCGCCACCTCCACCGGCGGGATGCTGAACAAGATGGAGGGCCGAGTGGGTGACACGCCGTGCGTAGGTCAGTCAAGAGAGTCCACATTTGAGAAAAGAAAAAAAAAAGCAAGCATGTGGAAAACACAAAGTAGTTAACTCATAGATGTTAGTGACACAAATCCACGTTTTCCTGAAGCCTTAAGCACCTTCAAACTGGGCTCAGTTAAGAGGATGTTGGTCATATTTTTCCATAAACTTACCAGTTACAGTGCATTTTTGTGTCAGATGTCTCCCCTACTTAAAAGACTAGTCCCAAAAGACCAAAAATCAAGATTTTATGAGGATGATGGACTGTCCCAGTTTTAAAATAAAAGTATTAGTTGCAGTAGATGTCTGGTAATAAAGATTAAATTATATATTTACGAGCCACTTTTCCCTCTAGGGGACATGAACTCTAATTGCATCCTTATATCAGCTGTTTCCATACTGCTCACTTTGGACCATAGACGGAGAGTTTTGGACCAGGATAAACGTGATGAATCAGTTTCTCTACTATCTCAACTTAGACCAGCAGGTGGCAGCATGTCAGCTCTGTGTTTCAGTTACAGACGCTCAAATCCGAGATGTCATTTCTTCCCCAACACGACCGCCATGAGTCTCAGAGGAGAAGTTTAGTTTAAAGACCGTCTTCTCGACAAGAAGGACTGCAAACGGCATTTTGAAAGTCTTTTCTATTCAGATGTTGCAAATGAGAAAATTTGCGCTTGCGAATGTTGCATCATTTAAGTCGGTAAACATCGTGCATTATGGCTCGTTCAAAGAAACACTTATTGTTTTAATGCCGTTAACAAACAGTAAATCCAGATCCCAAAAGTCACCTGTTTGTGTGGTGCTGCGTTGGCGTCGTGCTGCCACTAGAGGGCGCCGATGACGTGGAGAATGATATTCAAACGAGAGGAAAGTTCTAAAGCAGGGATCTCCAAACTGTTCCTTAAAGGGCCGTGCGGCTGCAGGTTCTTGTTCAACCCAGCAGCAGCACACCAGACTGGACTCATTTAATCAACTCACCTGAGTCTTCAGACAGCTGACTGGTCAAACTGGTTGTGCTGGACTGGTTGGAACAAAAACCTGCAGCCACACGGCCCTTTGTGGAAGAGGTTGGAGATTCCTGTTCTGAAGCTCCACAAAAGAACATCTGCAAGTCTATAGCCTGCAACATCTGGTAAGAACCCGCTGAGGTTCTGTCGAGTCGTGTGGTTTTATCCACCTCTAACTATTTTGTCCTCTTTCCTGTAAACATGTGTTGTGTTTGTTTATTTACGCTCACAGAGACGTTCGTGTTGGCTGGTAATGCAGTCATGCTCTGAGTGTTACTGCTAACTGAAATAACCTCTGAATTTACCCTCGGGTCACGTGATATTGTGTGTGCATGGGCCAGGCTGTGGAGGTTACGCTGACAACAGGGTGGGTGCGGTGTCAACAACGGGCCACGGAGAAGCGATCATGAAGGTCACTCTTGCTCGACTCATCCTGTTTCACATGGAGCAAGGTAACACACACACACACACACACTGCACACAAGTGTTGCGTGGTGCACATGTTTCTGTTCTCTGTCTCAGGTCAATCAGCAGAGGCAGCCAGCGATTCGGGCCTGGCCTACATGAAGTCCAGAGTGGAAGGTCTCGGTGGGGTGGTGACCGTGGACCCTCAAGGTCACTGGGCTGCTCGCTTCTCCAGTGCCCAGATGTGCTGGGCTGCAGCTCAGGAAGACACCCTGCACTATGGCGTGTACGAGGGGGAACACCTGACCCAGAACATCAACTCTTCGCATTGACACAAAGTACCGACATAGTCTCGGTAGTATCTGACTAAATAAATTATTAATCAGTGACCTCAAAACGATTATCAACCAGCGATTTAGACTAAATCGATGTGCACTTTAAATATTTATTTATACTCTGAATGACTTCTATTGTTTGAGGACCCAATTTATCTGTTGTGCTCAGCAGATCAACCATCACTGAGTTTAATAGAGATGAGGATGTGTAATCACTGATATCGATACATGCCAACAGATTCTCCGGCATGCAGAATAGTAATTTTTAGATGTTTAATGTGCAATCCTGAATTGTTCCTTCTTTAATTGGAGGCTTTTTTAAATAATTAACAGGGGATTTCAAAACCCTGAACTGTCAGAATCTGTGTGATTTTAGGATGTCACACATGACTCTTTCTTGAACTCTTGCCGGGTGTGGTTCCGCATCGGTCCACTAGGGGGTGCTGTTTGAGCACAAATCCACATAAAGCACTGAAACAGTCTGGCGTCGTCCTCAATGTCATCATGCCAAAATAAATTAACGACGACCTGCAGTGATCTATTCTCCATCAATCTGTAACCATCACTTATTCCTAACGCGGGTCACTGGAGCCAGGTGACTGGATAAGAGAGTTTGATGTTTGATTACCCAGAGAAGAAACCTGATCCTAGAACCTTCCTGCTGCCTGGAATCCTACACAATTTATCAGTTATTAATAATTACTCGCACATCTCTGGACTGGAAATATCTTTAGAATTTGTTGTTAAGGGGGGAAAGGAACACTTTAAGTCCTGCAACGCCTTTGAAAAGATTAGGCTTTGACATCAGGTATTCCTTCACACCGATAGCACGTTTATATCAAGGCTGCCAAGTTTGGTCTGAGTCTGTGTAAACCTTTAGAAAAAGTGCTCGGTTGTTGCTACGCTAGCCGTTGGAAACGGCTGTAAACATTAACAAAGTGCGAGCTCCAGCGGACGGACAAGACCCCCCGGAGGGGTCTTTGTGTCGGGTAGCCGTGCTCGGACAAAGAGGGCCCAACACGAACAGGGCGACGCTCTCGTTTTACGTGTCATTGATGAGAACGTAGCGTGACCGGGAAAATGTGGCGGGCGGTCCATATTCCAACTGTGCGTGTGCCGTCCTTAAACAATAGGCTCGGGCGGCGCGGCCTCGGAAGGTTAACCCGCAGAGGTCGAGCCCCCACGCCGCCGCGTTGACTGTCAACTGTCATGCCTCGTTCCCATGCCCTCGCTCTGCTTTGGGTACAAACACTCGGGCCAGCGAGCGTTCCACCTGCCCTGGCGCCCGCAGCGGCCCGCCGCGCGTCGACACGCTAAACACGGCCACGACGGAGGCGGCGCCACGCGTAAACAACAGCCTCAGCCCGATTTGTGGCTCCTCTGTCTTCCTCGAGAGGCCAGTTTGGGGGTAAGGACTGGTTTGTCTGGGGTTACCCTGACAGCGCAGCGCTCAGACAAAAGCTCCCCGGACTTGAAGCATCAAAGCGCCGTCATATGAGCCAACTAGGCCTTTGTTTAATCTCATTAAATGCAATAGTCTATTTTGCACGTGGTGGAAACTCACAGCGCCGTATTTGCTGAGGGAATGACTGAGGATCGACTCCGTGGTGCGTGGAGAGGCGCTCGCATTAGGAACGCGCGCGCTCAGAACTAACAAACATGCAAACGGCACTCTGACGCGCCGCCGCGTTGGCCTTTTGTCAGGATTGTCGCGTAGGAATAAGAATGAGGTTGAGTTTGGCCAAATGCGCGCTCCCGCTCCGAACACCGCAGACACGGGAAACGTCTGCACATAAAAGGAGACCCGAAATATTATCTGTTAATCCGCGAGGAAAGGAGGACGTCGGCACACGGCTGCCCTCTCCGCTGTGAGAAGCCTGCAAGGTGAACTGAGGCCTTGCTTTTCTTTCCACGCCGTTGCTCATTAATTCTGCTTGAGTCCTGGAGGAGAGACAGTTCACTGAACTTGGACACAGAGTTTGCAGGACTCCAGCCTCTAGGGGGACCCAGGGAGGCCACCGATGACGGCATATTTAATACTTCTTATCACTTGTAATCGGGGGTCATGACATCCAAATGACCTGTCAAAGTTGCTAATCAAGATCAAAGATAAAGGCGTTGGCAGTTGTGGCGGGGCCGTTGTACTCTGAAGGGCCACTTGTGCAGCGTTAACCCTTTTTTCTATTGTGTTTGTGATGTACCCTTTTGATGTGGGTGGGGAAGAAGGCCTTTGAGGGTATTAGCAGGTTCTCCACTTGTGGCTTTCTATGGATGTTTGCCAACGTTGAACAAGTCAGAGTTTGCATGAACGGAAGTGATGCCATTTCTCCTAAAATAAAATTATCATTTTCTGCGGAAAAAAATAAACTTCTGTTGACTTTGGGAGGGAGATAAGATGTAGGAAATATATGTATGTAGCACTGTTTACATTTTATTCCCTAAACAGTAGCGGTTTTATCAATGTTGCTTTGCACCATTGCTTCGTTTGAATTTTATTACGAAGGGCATAACCGGAAGCAACAGCAAACGAGAGTTAACTTTACATTGTTGACAGAAAAGAGGGCCGGACTCTGTGCAACTTTCTGACAATAAAATCCTGCAGACTTCACGGAGGACAGTCTGCAGAGGGACAGGCATCCTGCTGGCTTTATCTCACTAAAAGGGACATTTAAACGCCTTTTTTTTTCTGTTTTATGCAAACAGCATCGCCCGGCGTCAGGCGGCCGGCGACTCGGGTTGTTTTGCGGCCAAAAAACGTCTTTAAAACGTGTTTGTAGAAAGTTTGCAGGGGACTTTTGGGCGCTCTTTAACATCATTCATATTTGACCTGAGTCGCGGAAACGACCCGCAAGTGCGTAAAGGGGAAGTGCTGGTGAGTTCACGGACCTTTCTGTTTGTCCTTCAAAACCATTCATGTTTGTTCCTTTAGGGGTTTAAAAACAAGCTTCATGAGGTCGAGAGCCAAATAATAGATGTTTGTTATTTCCATAACAACCCACCTGCAGAATAATCATTCCCTGTGTTTTAATAGATGAATGTTTCTGCTTTTCCAATCATCTGTTTCTGGGTTTGCTCCATTTTAAAATCTAAATTAAACAGCAGCTGTTGTTAAAAACAAGCTTATTAAAATAAGGTAAATTCAGGTTGTTTCTTTTTATGTGGACAGGGACTTCTACTGTAGCAGGATATGAAAAGTTGAATGAACTGAAAAATCTTTTTTTTTTTTTTTTTTTAATGTCACATCTGTTAATTTCAAGATCTCAATAATAAGATCAAATGTTAAAAGTTTAAAGAAAGTCATCAGTGTCAGTGTTCCATCCAGAAACAGTAGATCACAGTTCTGTGGGCTTTATCTGCTGTAATCTGCCGCGGCCTGTTCATCTGACTCCTTCCTCCCCTGGGATGATGGACACTTTGGTTCCCAGGCAGGATGAATGTGCAGAGGAAAAGATTCTGCATTCCAAAAAGCGTAACTAGAGGCCTGTTATTCCAGCTGGGCGCAGCAGAACGCGAACACGCGCGTTAACTTCCACGGCAGACCTCCAGTTAAATGAAAATGCCTGCGTTGGTGCTGCCACGGTCTGATCTTTGAGCTGCTCTCTCAAGTCCTGCGGAGGTGACCGAACGAGCGTCCTGCCGCCTCTCAGCATCAGAGAAAGCGATTGCTTCAAAGTTATCTGACTTGAGCATTATGGAGTTGACGTGTTTTTCTAATGGTTTATTTCCTGTATCATGAGTGCCCCGCCTCTATGGAGACTTTTGGGGGGAAAGAGGAAATGATCGTGACCACGAGTTCAGACCAACCAGGCACCAAATCCTGATGCTAAGATAGAAGTTCCCACCTGTCTCAGCGACTGAAACGGTCTCGTCTCAGTCACTCGGGAACCATTTTGTCGTTTTCTTTTATTCGTCTACTCTCTTTGATTATCTGTGAAACTCCAATAAAGGCTCCGGGATCCTTTAGCGTGGGGTGAAAACCGCCTTCATCTGCCGCCCCTTCCACAGCAACTGTACTTTCACGTGGAGCCCGGCCGTGTCTTCGCAGATCACACGGGAAGCCGTTTGGATAGTTGAATGCGATTTATGTCCCTGTGACCTTGTCTGCATTTGTAAATGTGTGTGTGGGCCGTGTGTGTTGATCCAGGCCAATGGCCCTTTGTGTTTGAGGAGGGGTCTCCGGCCTCACACGGCTGACCTCAGGGTTGCCATAGAGACAACAAGAGTGACTTCCTGAATTCCTGGCCCATCCCACGATACGGCAGAGATCTAGAGTCAAACTCGGAACAGACGTGGGAGAGACGGCAGGACATTCAAGCTCCTGCCTTTAAAAAATTACCATTAGTTATTAGTAAAGTGAAAAACAAAGATAGATGCAAGTTTAGAGTGAAGCTCTGGAACACCCACTGTTTTGGGGAAATTAATAATTAATTTGAATAAGTTACACAGATTTTTACTTTGTGTGGAGCTGTGTGTGTGTGTGTGTGTGTGTGTGTGTGTGTGTGTGTGTGTGAGGGGGGTTGAACATCTCTGGATCCTGGGTTTATCATCAGCTTTCCCAACCTCCCATTAGCCCAGACTCCGCTACACTACAGCCCAGGATGTTGAGTAACGCTGACCTCTGCACTTTTTACCAATCGAGCGTGTTAATAATCCTGCGAGTGTGTGGCTCCGTTGGCATTCAAGAGCACGTCCGCCGTATTGGCTGACCTGTTGAACCGCCGAGGGCTCGTCCGTCACGGCCGGCGGGCGCGGTGCCGAGAAAGCCCAGCTTGATCCAGTTACTGGCCGAAACGTCAACACGAAAACGTTCCTCCACAAGCGACTCCTCAGAAGCCCGGTAAAGCAACGCTCCCGCTAAAGGCACGACTGTTTTGCAAAAGTGACTCGGAACCTGAATGCACCACGCTGCTTAAATCACATATTTGGGGGTGTGTTGATGTAGGTTGCCATGGATACTCGCCGTTCGAGAAGACTGGCTTAATTAGTAACAAATGTCCTTTATTAGCCTTTTCCCCTCCAGGCCAGTTTGTTCGGCGATCAGTCTTTTCGAGAATTTTGAAGAAAATGAAGACGTCTTTATTTAATTTTTTTTCTAACCCAAACCCGAGGTCTCTATGCTGGGTCTTCATGCTGCCTAAAGGCAAACACAACTGAAGGTCAGGAGGGCTGCTGGGCGCCAGCGACCCCCGTCTGGTATACTGCAGCTTTCGACGGCGCCCGAGCCAACCGACCTCAGCATTCGGCGCCGTGGCTGAAAGGACACGCAAGGCGCGGGCAGTCACGGAAGGGTTCCTCTGAGGCCCTTGAAGACACCGACGCCTCGCCCTCGCCTGTACCCGCCGGGCTGACGTCACTGAGGTCTTCAAATGTTGCTCGGGGAACAGAACGGACGTGACCGTTCATCCGACCATCTCATAAATGTTTGTTCGCGTGTTGCTCAAACTCCAACCAAAACCTCACTTTGGGTGCTGGAGAGGTTGTGGTTCTATTGACACACGTAGAAAGGCGCCCCTCGGTCATGCTCCACCTGCTACGACCTTCAGATAAGACACGGTGACCCCCCCCCGTCCTGATCTTTGGGTTGCGTCAGCGGCCTAAAAGGCGAACATCAGGCTGTCTTCTCCGCGACACTCGACGGACGAGTTCTGCAGCTCGTGGCGGCACCGCGGCGGCAGATCCAAATCTGCCTTCAGCGAGCGAGCGAGGGAGGACGTGACCTTGTCCGAGCAACGGCCCAGGCCTGACTGGACCACCAGAACCAGAACCTTCACCTCCTTGGCTGTCTCCAAACAACTAACCCATAAAAGCCACCGTCACCTTCACGTGAACCTCGTGTGCAGTTGAAGTTACTGTTACATGTAGTAAATCTGTAGATTTAAGAAGTGAGGACTCGACCAGCCTCTCTCTCTCTTTCTCTTTCTCTCTCTCCCCTTCTCTGGCTCTCTCTCCCCTCTCTCTCTCTCTCTGCCCCCCCTCCTTCCGTCATCACTCTGTATGTTAGCTGGTTGCCAAGTGCTAAGAATCTGCGGAATGCAGGATTGCAGTGTTCTGATAAAGTTTGCTTTGTTCCCCAACTGACCTGAGTGAGAAACAGCAAGAGTTGAACACACACACACACTCACACACACACACGTTCTGTGCATTTAGTAACTCGGTCACATAATCCCCGCTAAATAACATATTGTTGGTTGTACAATAGGCTGACTGCAGGTCTGAGGACTGGAACCTGGACCAGAGGTCAAGTGCTGCCTCAGGATCTCTGGTCGCGGTCTGTGAGTTTCACGCAGGCGCCCTCATCCTGCTGCGAGCGGGTCCTCTCAGCCCTGTTTCCCTTCTCCAGAATTAAACTTTTACCCACCACCCCCACCACCCCAGATTGATTCGCTCTGGGAAACATTTCCCCAAAGATGTGTGTGAGCGGACCCAGCGCGTGGGGCCGTAAAACTGCTCCCGCTGCAGCGCCACTTCTTACGTTTTGCTTTTATTATTGTCATAAATGCTGTCAAAGCGGAGGCTTTGCGAAATGTTCCTCTTCAGTTCTAGGGGGGTGGGATGAGAGGCCTCGCTCCCGCGCCGTTCCTGCCCCCGTGCCACTGCTCCACGCGCGTTTATCGCTTTTCCACTTCCAAATTTTAGCCCTTTGTTGCGCGTGCTATTTTTACTTCACTCGAAGCAAATTAGCATGAAGTGGAAAAGCGGCATTAGCCTTAATGTCCTCTGGCACAATAAGGTCGTGCCTCGTCTAATGCATGTCGGACCTATGGCGGGGTGTCATGTGACCCGTGTCAGCTGCCCCTAACTTGAAAGCACGTAGTGGACATTTTCTTTGAACTCTCCGGTCTTAAAGTGCCTGCTTGGCTTTGATGGGAAATTGAACCACAGGTTTACTAATTTTGTGTGTGTGTGTGTGTGTGTGTGTGAGTGTGCGTGAGTTGTGTTGGGGGGCTGCGGGGGCATTCCTGTGCTTTATCTCTGAACACACACATGTGATTACATGCTCGTGTACTCTCTCCCTCTCCGGCTCTACCGCGCACACACGCGTGCACACGTAAAGGTCACGGCACATTCGCGGAGACGCGCTGGACACGCGGGCACCGGCCCGACTTTAAGTCTGCTCTCACGGCTGACTTTTATGGGCCCACGCCATCCTCCCTGCATTTAAATGAGTCCAGGAGTGTTTGTGAAGACTTCACCGCTTGTGTATTCTTGCAAATGGGAACCAACATGCTGGTTCTACTTGCAAAAGGGATATGTGAGCGCAGACATGGTTTTAAGGTTGGGGATAGAACTGGGTTGTGGGGGGGTTAGTTGGGAGTTGTTGGAGGTAGGGGCTGGGTAACACATTGTGTGGGTGTGTGTGTGTGTTTGTGTTTTAGCATATATCAAGAAAAATGTGGCTGAGAAATGCGGAGGGAGGGTCCAAACAGGAAGCGAGCGTTTGGGTCGAGCGGCTGGGGTCAGAAAGGCCACTATGGGAGTCCTCCACATTCAATCGCGTGAGAAGAAGTAATTAGGGGTGTGTGTGTATGTGTGTGTGTGTGTGTGTGTGTGTGTGTGTGTGTGTGTGTGTGTGTGTGTGTGTGTGTGTGTGTGCGCGCGTGCCGCTGTGGGAGTGTGTGATGACTAAACAGAAAGGGTGAGTTGTGTTTACACGGTAAACACATGTATGTGTGTGTGGGATCGGAGTGAAGGTTGTGGAATGTCAGACTGCTCACTGGGCTACAGCACTGAGGGAGACAACATGGTGGAAACCAGTGACGCTGCTGGTTGCCGCTCAGCGCTTAATGGTGGAGCTGTGGGAACCTGAGCGCAGCCGGCCCTTGTGTGGTCACTTGGGCAGCAGCTGTGGTTCGTCACCTTCTTCTGCTCTGTTTGTTTTTCCTTCTCTTTTTTTTCTGGATCAGGGAATAAACCAGTGACCCCGCGATGGGGGGCCGGGCCTGAACTTAGCCTAGTTTGGGTCAGCTGGGGGGGCGGATAGCGGAGCTTTCTGAGCAGAAGACACAAGCTGACACCAGGATCTTCTCTTTCAGGGAGCCAACGCTGAGCAGCTCCATGATGTCCCATCTGGTTGCTTCTTCTTCTTCGTTGGTCTTCTTCCTGCGTCCATACTGCCGCCTACTGTAAGCAAAGCCGCAAAACGCAGATTCTAACAAGAAAACGCTCTTTAAGCGTCCTGTGGAACATGAAGTGACACTCAGCCTTTGTCTTTGTTTTCCAGGCCGGAGTGTGGGTGTGAAGGTGGAAACCTCTGAAGCGTCCCGGTGGTCTCCTCAGTCAGTTGAGGTCAAAGAACGGTCGAAATACGATCGAGTACACAAAAGCAATTATGGTTCCATGTTTGCGGAGTGGTGATTGGTGTATTTGGATTGGACCGGCATGTTTTTGCTGAACAGTGCACGTGTGACAGACACCATTTGAGGTGACTAATTACTGGAAAAATACCTGGACTCTCCAGTGTTAATGTTTGAAAGCATAATGGCGCTAAAGCGAATGGGTTATGTACACAGGCCATTTATTTGAAATCCAGTTCTCACATCTGTTTGTCAAGGTGTGTTTGTTTCCGTTAATCGCTGTGTCACGATCCAGCAGGTGAGTGTACAGTATCGCCAAACGGCCGTTTTTTCATCTTTGGGGGTGATCGGCCGCAGTTCTGTTCAGTGTGGCGCCCCTCTGCTCGGGGACGATGGAGGGACCTACGTCAGCCCTTGCGTTTTAAAAAAAAACCAACAAAAAAAACCAAAGATCCTGGCTGATAGATGTTTACTCGACTCCTCTCTGACTGGTGTTTTGCATGTTTGTGTCATGTCCCCCCGGGGGCACCAGCACCTCCAGCCCAGTTGGCAGTCGGGGCTACTGTAAACATCCTTGACTGGAAGCTGGTGTTTGGTTCTGGGGCTTTCAGTCGGATGTTTGCAGCAGCCAACTGCTAGTGCCATCGTTACACCTCAGCAGCCGACGCCTCGGTTACTGCAACCATCCTTGATGGTTTGTAGCCTTCCGATGTCTAGAAATTTTTTTTTTTTTTTTTGTGGCTCATGTTTGTTGCGTAAGTGCACAATCTCCCAGCAGGGGGCAGCACCAGAGTGTCAGGGTATTTGGGTTATTATTTGTACAGTGACGTGCAGCTGAAGGGAAGTGGGTGTAACGTGTGCTGCAGACACGGAAGGAAGGAAGCATTCTAATATTACACTCCCTCCCCACCCCCACATCCATCAGAACATGAATGAAAACACGTCGTTCCTTCCTTCCTTGGTGCTGGAATCCCAGGAAGTGGATATTTTGGTCCCTTGCAGGCCGTCGCCACGGAAACAGCCCATCAAACACAGAAGCTTCTGGTACATTTTGCACCAGTGTTGATGTTAATAAATCTCAGATAAGCTAATAACAGACAGTTGGGGTCAACTCTGGGGAAATGTCCTTTTTTTTCTTTTATAAAAGTCTTTTATTGATGGTCCTGTTTGACTAAATTATCGGTTGTGGGACTTTAAAATAATATTTATTTGGCTTTATGCACTTTGCCTTCTGGACAGGAGAGGATTCTGCATTTGCAGGGACACAAATTAAGTGAGGATTTTCCTCCGTAGATTTGATCTACTGTGAGGCAAAACTAAAATCTCCCATCTTCATCATAATAACTGCAATTTTCCCATCTGCAGTTCTTCAGCACAAGAGAGTCTCAGATCAGAAAGGTTTTTAGAGCCTTCGATAGATTTTCATTTGACCTCAGAGTCTCAGGGAGTGTAAACATCCTACACTCTCGGCGTCCGCCCCCTGGTGGCCGGGGGTGGGACTGTTTGCACTGCCTGGCTCAGGAATTCAGCTGGAGACAGAAATTAGTTTATTTACCTACTTGTTATTTTACAGCCTTGAATAAAACGAAAATAACAGTTTTCCTCATCCTGGGTTTATTTATTTATTTATATGGTTTGAATTGAGTTTTAAATTGAATACCACAAATAATTCTGCTACATATGAACGATTTTTTTAAGCAAAGAATAAATTCGTCTTTCTGATTTAGAGAGACTATCATCTACCATCTTCTGGTGTAAACAAACGACTAGTAATAAGTCACTGAAGACTGTGCAGCTCCAGCGGAAATGGGGGGCGGAACATCTGATTGTGGGTTTTTTTTTCCTGACCCAGGCGACCTCTGTCGCGGCTGTCCCACGGGGGGAATCGGGCTCTTTTTAAGCGCAACAGAAACAGAAATTTCGCAGAAAAATCCGGTGAAGATGTCATCACCACTGATGGACGCGAGATGTCACCATACACACTGTTATAACGAGTTCGTGTCACATTTATGTTGCGTTTATGGATTTTGATCTGCGACCTTCCATATATTTGTATTCCACCACTTATTTTGGTGCATCCACTGATTTACAGTATGCCTGTGGATAGAGAAAGTAAGTGTCATTGAGGCAACAGTGAAATCTCCACAGGTACGTTAATTCGTGCAGTTTTACGTCCTGAGGATAAAGCCAGTAAACGAGTCTGTACCACTGCAAATGAGCCGTCTTTCGCGTTTGTCTGGTCTAATGAGCCGCGCATCATTTTGGAATGCGGCATTACGGTAATAGCGCTAGTTTCCTTTATTCAAATCGCCGACGGCGCTGTTTCTTTGATCACCTGTGGTCTATGCTTTGATTTAATCCAATTTATTTATTTTTTACAATTTGGTCTTTAAATGCTGTATCTCAATAAAAACATTTGAAATTTTGAAATTGAGAAGAAAAAAAAACAATCCCAAAAAACATATTTGGCCAAAGTTGAAGTTGAAGTTACCATAACTCCAAAATGAAACTTACATGATCAACTTCGGTGACCAATAGTATGAACTACTTCTACTCAGTACTTTTTGAGGAAATGTACACTAATTAAAATATCCATCTTGTGTTAAGTTTCGTGACATCTTCTTGCTGAGAAGCGACAGTGGTAACCACTACACCATCGGTAAACCGAGGAATGACCACTATAAGTTTGCATTTATCCAAAAGTATACCGTGAAATTACTATATATAATTGTATATATGAAGTCGACCAATAGGTGGTAGTAGCCGACCATGATTGCAACATTACAGGTTTTTTACGGCAGAATATGTTTTAATTCAATATCAAATATGGCCATTAAGTCCCATTTTCAACACAAATTGGTTACTTTAAGAATGGCAGAATTTTACAAAGTTACAAGGCGCAACTCTCATATTTGGTAGGTTTCATTCTACTGGTACGAGTTTCGTCTGGTTTGGACGAGAGATGACCAACAGATAGGTCAAAAGCGAGTTTCATCAATTGCCTGCTGTGGCTCTGCCCTGGTTACCGTAATGCGGATATTATCGCGCATTCGCTCATTTGACCAGACAAAAGCGAAAGACGGCTCATTTTACCTCCCTGTTCTTTGTGTGTGAAAGAGGAAGTATTTAACAAAAGCTGTTCTATAGTTTCTGCTTGGGAGAGTCCCCGAAACCAAATAGTTTCAGCCGTAACCAGCAGTTTCTTCACGATTAACACTGATTAGGCCTACCCTGTGTGTGGACTTTTATGACGGAAACATCACACATCACATCCCGACACATCACACAGATGGAGGAGATGACGGTGAATTCAGCAGCTCAGGTACCAAAAATAAACCAGCGCTGAAGAACCACTAACACTCCATTAATACTTCACCAAAAAACTCAAGGACAGCATTTAATCTACTTTACATATGTTATATGTTAAATGGTTTTAGCATCTCTGCATCACAGGTGAGACCTCGAACAAAAATGAAGACAAACATTAAAACTTTCTGCAGTTTATTGGCAGATTTCACATTTGAGGGCGAAGGTTCCTTTATTGTAGCCCACGTACACGAATCATTAAAACATAAAACAAAGCCAATCGTCTCTGAAACAGTCACATTTGGTTAGGAAAACATTTCAAGTATAGAGAATTAAACCTCTTTTCCACCAACGGTGACCGGACGTATTCCTGCTTTTACGGTAACACTCGTGTCTGCGACGATATTCCCAACAACAATGTCGATATTGGAGCTAAAAAGAATTCGACAAAAAAAAAAAGAAATACAAAAAAGGCACTTAAGAATCTCATGTACACGCACACTCAGATCAAATGCTCACAGCACAGTAGAAAGAATCACGTTTAGCCCGCGACGCGTCAACGAATCACCTGAAAAGTTTAGTACAATTATATCAGATAGGCTTGGCTGAGGTGCCGTCCAGATCCTGGGGCTACAGGTGAAAGCAGGCTCCGACCTGCAGGGAGAGACGTCGTTTTCCACCCCGCATGGCCTCTGATGTCACAATCATCTCACTCTGCCTGATAAAACGAGCTGCTTCTCAAGCGTTCTAAGCTAAGCCAGAGCTCAGTCGTAGCTGTTATTTTACACAAAACCTTATTTCCTACACGAGCAGATGGGTTAAATGGACTTTTAGCGGCGGCCGTTCAGTTTCTTTAATTATTGCGTGGCCGTGGCGACGGTCGCTCCAGGCGGGAAGACACCGATTTCAAAAGTGCAACGCCCTCTGTGGCATGTTTGGATGAGTAATGTAAGATTAGTGAGCAGGAAGTACAGTAGATGTTTGTTTGGAGCATTTTTATGCTTCCGTGCACAGCTTCTGTGCAGCGTTCTGACTGTTTTCATCAGCATGACTGGATAAAGTCATTTAAATAAAGGAAATATAACAAATTTGCTCTTTCCTAACTGGTCTGCAGCTGTAAAAGCATACTGGTTTCTACATTTATATATTTACATTAATATTAATCGTACGTGTGTTATACTGACGCGGTTAAATATAGATCACCTACTCGTGTCGACAAAGTTTAAGTATTGCTGAGACAACCCCCCCCAACACACACACACACACACACACACACACACTTCTCTGCACCCTCGCGTTTGCAAGGCCGTTGAGGGTGAGATCAGTGGCGCTTCGGCTACAGATGGGACTCCCGATCAAAAGAACCGGTAAGGCGATGTCGTGTCCGAACGCCTCGACCCACAAACCTCTGACTCCAGCCCGGTGACGGAGGACGACGCCGTCGTCGTTTCTAGGAAGCCCTTATTGCAAGAGTGACGCGTTGAGAGATTTTCACTTGTTTGCTGCCTAAAAAGCCTGCAGGACTGGGGGAAACCGGGCCTTCGCGTCTTTAATGGTTGGCATCCCTGCTTGCACTCGGGACGTCCCAACCAGACTCCAAAGACGAGTCCTCAAAACAACCTCTAAACATCAGCCAGTCGGTTCTCTCCTATAAAATATCGACGTCGTCGTAGTCGCTCCTCTCTCCTCTCATCCCGGCCATCATCAGCGCTCCCTCCAGTCCAGAGAAGCCCCCTCTTCCCAGTTCAGGGCACATCATGGAATCATAGGAAGACACAATAAGCCCGCTCCCCGCAGAGGCCACGCCCTCCTCTCCCCTCCGCTGTGGCTCCGGCGTCGGGGCCGGCGCTCTGATGCCGCTGCTCCCGGCGCCGGCGCCGCCCCCCCCGCCGGCCGCGCCCCTCTGCCTCTTCGGCAGCGGCCCCCAGAGGAAGGCGTGGGCGGGCCGGTAGTGCTGGCGGGCGTAGCGCAGCAGGCGTCTGCGGGTGGCGGGCAGGCGGATGGTGTAGACGAAGTACTCCAGGATGCTGTGCTGCATGTTGGGGAGGGTGCAGTGGCAGAGCGCCTCCTCCAGGAACAGGCGCACCAGCGGGGCCTTGAAGCCCTCGTACCCGAGCTCCCCCAGGGACTTCAGGATGCGGGTGATCCGCAGGTAGTTGTGCTGGGACCTAAATGTAGACAGGAGGCGTGAGGATAGGTGGATTCGGAATATCCGCTCTGCTAAGTGACTGAAACTGTGTGTGTGCGTGTGCGTAATTACTCATTAAGGTGTCGGAAGCGTTCCTGCCAGTTCAGCGCCCGAGCAACATTCCCACTTTTATCCAGCAGTTTGACGCCGTAGAAGTCCAACATCAGGGAATAGGCCACGAGGAATCTGCGCTTAGCTTCCCGGGTGCTTTGGAATTCCTGTCGGGGTTCAAACGCGGGATCAAAACGGGAAACGCAGCCCGTGGTGTCTGCTCGGGGGGGGGAGGGGGTGGGGGGGGGGTTGTGTGCGTGATGTCTTTGGAGCTACGAGAGATGCTGAGGGATGCTCGTGTCAGCTATCTGTCAGGGCGCTCGCAGCGTTAGCAGATTGTGTGTGTGCGTGTGTGCATGTGTGCACGTGTGTTTATGTGTGTGTGTGTGTGAATGCCTTACTTTGATCTCGTCCTGAGTCAGTTCATGTGCGTAGAAGTTGAGCCCTTGTTCTCTTAATGGGAATAGCCTTGAAACAGAGAAACAGAAATGATCCAGAAACAGGCACACAGCCAGTTTGACGCACGGCGCACCAGCGCTAATGAAGACAAAAGCCATGTAGCTTCTTCCTCCTGTTAAACTTCTGTTGGACGACATTCAGGAAGCACAACTGATAAAAGTCGCTCACTTCCTTGGTCAGCCCTCGCTCGAACATCTAGAATGGTCGTCAGGAGAGACAACCGAGGTCACGTCTCTGGGAAACCGCTCACCACTGAATGTAGGTGTGATTGTGCTCCAGTTTGTCATAGTCGCCTCTCCACTTGGTGAGGATCTCCTCGATATAGATGCCTGAGGGGAGACAGAGGGAAATTAACTCTGTGTGTGTGTGTGTGTGTGTGTGCGCGCGCGCACGTGTGTGTTTAATGGAACATTGGCTGAGTCTGCTAATCTTCTGGTCCCTCTCAGTCAAACATGACCTTCAGTCAAACAAAACTCATTAAACTCAAAGTCAACATATCTTTAACTGCACACTGTGTGTGTATGTGTGCGTGTGTGTGTGTGTGTGCATGTGTGCGTGTGTGCACGCGCGCGCCTGTGCATTTAATCTCACCATCAGGTACCAGAGGGATCTTGTTCAGGTAGAAGCGCAGGTTGCGATACTCATTGGGTTGACGTGACTTTCTGTAGTTCTACGCACGCACACGCACACGCACACGCACACACACACACAAACACACACACACACACAGAAATGCACACACACTGACATGTTAATGGAGTCTCCACTACTGTCTCAGATTATTAGGTCCTAGTTCATCTCTGATCTCATCTCATAGTTTCTCTGTATCTGTAGATTCTCATTTAATTATTTACTTGTTTGTGTGTTGACATGATGTTATCATAAGCTGCTGCATCTATAGCTGGTATGTGTGTGTGTGTGTGTGTGTGTGTGTGTGTGTGTGTGTGTGTGTACCGGGTAACTGTGACGGTATTTATAGAGGTCACGTGCAGCGTAGAAACTCCTCTTCATCTTTGGAAGAGACTGAGGGGATCCAACCATCTGAAAGAAGAGAGGGAATAAGCACACAGTCAACCCTGCTGCCGTAACCCCTCATAATTTACACAAATGTTTGTATCTGTACAATATAAAGATCCCATCACACACCACACAGTCCTGAGCTACAGAAATGGAAATCGAGATTTCCCAGGTCAAACAATGACAATTCTTAATATCTTGATAAGAGGAAATAATCTATCTTTATATAACGGGAACAGCAATATTAACATGTAAAAAACAGTTTATCAATATCAGGAAAGCAAGATAAAAAAGAATTAAATGAAAACTATTTGTCAAAAGCCTCATTGCCCCCCCCCATTTTTATTCAGCGACTACACTGATGGTTAATCGCATCAAAAGTGTGAAACATCCGTCCACATGTGACTCCGGTGCCGGCTGCAGGGGGGCTCGGTGTCACGGCCTAATCCGCTCCCGCATCCGCACGCACAGCCCCCGCGCCGCCTCCCCCGGAGCCCCCGCGGGTACCTGCGGGGACGCGTCCCGGGCGGCTCGCTCGCTCTCCGCCGGGCTGACGGAGTCCGAGATGCCGCTGTCATCCTCGGGCGGCGGCGGCGGCGGCTCCTCGCTCTCCGAGTCCGACCCCCAGGTCGAGTCGCATTCCTCAATGGTGCTCGGCTCTCGAAACCGCCAGCCGCCCAGCAGGTTTCCCATTTAAACAGCCGCGCTGCGCCCCTTCTCTGATCCCCTTCTCTGCGCGGGACACGCTACATGGTCCTCCGGTTTGGTGAGGCCCCGAGCCGCAGCTTTAAATGGCAGAAAAACGAGGAAATTCCAGATGAGCGGCGGTGATATGAGGAAGGCTGAGTGCCGCAGAGGAACAGGAGGAGGTCTTAAAGCTATAGCTGGCGATTTAAAAAAAAAAAAAACCCACCCTGAAATAAACAGCTGACAGGCTGTGAAAGCCCCATACTCGGATTAATCACCAACATCTGTTTCTCTACCTTCGTTGTGGCTGTAAAATCACATAAACGTGTTTAAACATTCAGCTTCCAGCCGTGTTGACCTGATATGGATTTAATTAATTTATTTAAAGGGAGAATTCACCAAAAAAGAAAAAAAGAAAGATGCCCTAATCTACGTATTTCAGACGTTCTCGTTCACCTTTTTTTTTTTTTCCTTGCGCAGCATCAATAGAGTCTCACTAACAGCTGGAAACAGCAGCATCAGGACCACAGCTGTGTCACGTGACGAGCGTTCTCTGTGTATGTGTGTGTGCGTGTGTGTACGTGTGACAGGGGGGCGTGGTGCTGATCCAGACTCAGATTCCAGCAGAGAATCAAACTTGTTGGAGTGATGACGAGCTGATCCCGCAGGGATCGGCTGCAGGTTCTGGGTCTCTAGCCTCGCCTGAGGCTCGTCACAGCTCGACCTTTGACCGCCCCCTCCTGGACACAAGATTTTTACAATTCTGGTACTGTATTTCTAAAAAAAACAAGCAAAAAGCAAATATGATTCCGGACAAACATGCCTGTAAAAGGAGATGACTATAACTTTGCAAATATGTGCATTCATCACAATAAAAGTGATGAAAGGATGTTTTGATTGGTAAAATGGAATGGAAGGTTTACCAAAAATGAGGCTTTTATAAATCAGATTTTACTGAGAAACACATGCAACCGTTTTCAATTCTGCTTTTTTCTTTTAAATCAAAACTAAAATAGTACTTTAGTTGAAGGCTTTGACCACCAGAGGGAAGTGTTCACTATATAATAAACGAGCGTGCGTGCGTGCGTGCGAGTCCATGCCCTGGTTATTGAAACAAACGGCAGATTACCAAAGTAAACCGGTAACTATGGTCGGAATTTATTTATCGTTTGTTAAATATTGTCTGTGTTTGTTAAATATTGTCTGTGGGCGCCTTGTAGCAGTAGAACTACGTGATCTCCAACAGCCAATCAGGAGAGTCAAGTGTAATTGAACACGACCAACCACCAAAATTAAATTAAAAAGTAAACCTGACCTATATATATATATATATATATAGTCCTGAGCTACAGAAATGGAAATCTGGAAATATATATATATATATATATATATATATATATATATATATATATATATATATATATATATATATATATATATATATTAATGAGCTTGCACTTTATGGTTTCTGATATTTTTAATCCTAATGATTCAAAATTAAAAGGCCTGTAATCCAGATGTTGAGTAATTGTCTTGCTTATTATGACACAATCCAGCACCATCCACTGACTGATGTTTAATAATGAGCATTTTCTACATGTTTTCCTCTGTGTGTTCTTACATGTAAAGGGCCTTGTACTGCAGACGCAAACACGAGCCAAGTGTGCGTGTGTCTTCCCTCAGATTTAAAGACAGACACCAGCACCTTCATGCAGAACGAACGACTACCACGCCCTCCGGGATCCATCCCCTGTCATTTTGGATTAACAGTAAGCAGCCAGCACAGATTATGTCTGATGAGAAAATCGTTATCTCTCCGCTTCATTAATTGAGATGGTGATTGTAAACTGTTTCTGTGAGGCGAGGCTAATGTGGAATGCAAATATGCGTTTGGTCAGCGTCCTGTCTTTAAATAACCAGCATCAGATGCTCGGAACGGCACTCTGGATTTGGTTGATGTCACACAAAACATGTTTTCTTCGGCCGTGCGAAAAATGCGCTGGCAGCTAATTTCTCAGTCTGGCTCTCGGCTAATGAGCAAGTGTCAGTGTTACAGATGAGACATACCTGGAAACAGTCGGGCGAGCTGACGCCTGATGATCTTCTCTGCTGAAAAATGGCTACAGCTACGAAACATCAGGCCGAGTCGGGAAAACTGATGTACAAAGGAAACTCGTCCTGAACAAACCTGCTGTTTAAAATTTGAACATGAATGACTGAAGAAGGGGCTGTTGTCAGCTCATGTGGAAGAAAGAACAGGATCCCTGAACCAGCGTTGTTGCTACAAGCATAGATCATTTTAGCAGGCAACACTTTCATAAGAATTCAAGAGTTTCAGTCTGGAAAAAATACACAACAGCGGCCTGCAGCCACAAAAGCATGACCAGCAGCATCCAACCACGCATGTTTACATTTACAAAGATTTAGCAGCATGTGGGAGTGAGAAAACACAGGTTAGCACCTGACCTCAAGGTTATATTCAATCCTGCCCTTTCTAGGCTACCGTAGAAACGAGAGCGAGCGAGAAACTCGCCCACGCTCATGGAAGGGCATCGTCGCCTATATCAGTATTTAACACCTAAAAGAACCCCAGCGCAGGTTAACCTGCACTTCTGCCACCAACACCTCAGAACAGCGTCAGATTCCCCCACGCTGAGAGTCCACGGCTCCTCTGTCACGCTAATGGTGGACACGTACCGCCAGCAATTCAAGGTCAGACACAAAGCGGACCGTTCGGTTGCCGGGCACGTTGTGGGACTTCCCCGTGCTGGCCGTACCCGAGGCTGGCGGAGCCGCAGCCGTCCACGTGACGGCACAGACGACGCCGAGCGCCTGCAGGAAGGAGTCGGGAGGCGGGGCGGTTCACAGGTCGCCGCAGCGCAAGAGCCAGATGAGCGGGGTCGGGAAGACCAGAAGAAAGGACGAGAACAAAGAGAACCTTTTAGTGAAGTTGCCCAGTCCGCCGGGTTGTGCCGGTCCCAGACCAGACAACGCTCCCTCCCTTCTCAGGCCTTTTCCTGCAGGTCTGAAGAATCATAACCAGCAACCATGAAGTCCGACAAAAGCAAGATTTCTAAAAGAATTAACCTTTTCTGACTGGTTTCTGGGTTTTAAAAGTTTTTTTTTTTTTTTCTGGATGTGGCCTTTAAAGGAGTCTAAAGACTCCCCTCATGAATAATCATGTGTCCTCCCCACACTGTTTCCCTGCTCAGGGGAGCGTTAACTGTGCTTCCTGCAGACACCACCATGTGACCACAGAGCGCTCATTTAACAACCCCGAGCCTGCAGCCTGTTTCTCTCTGTGGAAAAAGTTGACCGGAGAAACACAAATCCTCTGGGCGTCGGGCTGAGGTGGCGCGAGAGTTTACAATTATACGGTGGTTAAAGTGAAATATCGGAAAAAATATATATCTGTTTTCTGTTTTGTTTTTTGTTTTTTTTGATTCAGTAACGGGGAATGAAATGGCTGCCGCGTAATTGGGAGCGTTTCAGCCTCTGCCAGGGAGAATATGCAAAAAACAACGAGGTTCGAAATGATCCAATGAGTCCAACGCAATGACGTCCCCGACTGATGCGTGTTTTTGGTGGTTTTAATACGCAGAGCGCAGCGCTAGTGCGGGATGAAGGTAGGTTTACCTCAGCGATGACAGGTGCTTAAATCCTTAATCTGCCAGTCTGCACACATATGCACTTTTGTATGTGACTAATAACACGCGTGCTGCTGCCTCTGGATAACAACGCTCCTCTTGTAACTCTCGACTGAGCTTCGCAGAGGGTGCGATGTAGTTTAGTGGTCAATTTGTTGTTGCAGATTAAACAAAAATCCACCCTTAGGAAAGGGGGGTCAGACACTAAAGGAACAAGAATCCCTCAAAAATGTCATAAACCCACATGATGAGTGGGAAGTATCTGTATCTGAAAGTGTTAACGCTAATGTGAATATTTGAGTCCCCGGAGGTCTCAAGGATAAACAATGCTATAAGAACGCTCTGTATCATCACAAACGGGCAAAGTCGCAGCGAACCCACCAGACTTCAGCGTCTTTAATCCCTTCTATTCAGGGATTACAGAACGTGTCATATCCAGTAACCTGCTGTTAAATGGCCTCAGCCCGTTTCACATCAAGCGGGGAATTAAGCCCTGATCTTCATTGGCTCTAATGTCATCAAATGTCGAGTGGCGCCTCTGACTGTCTCTCCATCACGGCGCAGAGCTGATCAAATCTGCCGCCAATCTGTGGAAACTTATTTCTATGCAAATGGTGCAGACAAATGTATGGCGGGCAGGTTGCCTTTTTCCTGCAGGATTGAATTATCCATCTTGAATTGAACTGCACCCTGAATTACCATATAATTGCATTTTCATGTAGGATATATGTGCAGGGCAGTGACGTGGGCTGGTCAGACTCTGCACACATCAGAATGTTATGCCAGTAAACAATCCTTCTCCTCCCTTTTTCCTTCCCCTGGTTGCTCCTTTGTTGTTCACTTTAGGACCTGAAACTAGATTATTTTTGATTACTGATCAATAATCTCATTGTATTCAAGTGGGCAGTTTTAAACCAACTCAACTCAGGTTACATTTTCAAGCTTTCTCCCTGTTAAAAGCCAGTTTTTCTCACCATGACACCGCTTGCTCAGGGGTCAGAGTCTGTGTTTCTCTAAAAGAGATTCTTGATTGTAATAAACAAAGCTGAAATGACCTGAACCGAGAACATTTACTGGATAAACTGATACCAGGCCCTGCTGAAGACATTTACAGTCGTGGAACAGCCACTACCACTGTGCCAAGTATCCAACAGGCAGTCACTGTAACGTACAAATACGTGGCATTGAAGTTACACTTACTCTCTGTGTTCTGCATGTTTATAGTTCTAACCCCAGCAGGTTCCTCCTTCATCCCTGCCCTCCCGAGACTCAATCACCCACACTCCTGACGCTTGACACCGTGTCACAGCCCAGTCAGATCAACCACAAATCTACAGTCGCGCACAGGCGTTTTGTCGGTGGAAGCGGCGCTGGGAAAACACATCATCCAATTTGAGCAGCGGCTCGTTCAACGGCGACGCATCATTCAAGGAGCCGGACCGGCGGATAACGAGTGGGGAGAATAATGGACCCTGTCTCATATTTGTTTTTCTGTTTCGCTGCTGTAAAGCAGCCGCGGCTGCTGTCACGCTGTGACGGAGTGGCCGGGTAATGCTGAGCAGATTGGAGTTTCGACCGGGGCGTCAAAACATTCCACACTGGGAGCAGAAGCAGGAAAATAAACCGCAGCCCCCGCCGATAAAGCCGCGCGGTGTTTATGCAGAGGACGGACGCAAAGTCTGCAAACTGACGCAGCAGAAAATGAACTCAATAGTTCCACTAATTAAAAGTGCAGCCGTCGATGTTCCTGTATCAGCGGCCAGTCGATACTGCGGCTCTGACGTCCTTCACCAAAGAACATCTATACTGGCGGTCATCAGCCCAGTCCGAAAAGGCCTGTAATCCGGAGCAGGTTTTCTGTCCAACCAGATAGACATCAAGCTTCCACTTTTCTTTCTGAGAGCGCTTGTCCCCGGTAGGACAGAAAACCTGGCTGGATCGTGGCCCTTGGAACTGGGTTGATGACCTCTGTCTACGTCAGGCGACAGCTTCCAAAGTGCTTGATAATTCATGGGTGCGTTTGGGAGACCGTGATGTAATCCGGTGGGTAGCTGTCATGGCGGTGGAGTCACCTGGAGACGACGTGACACGCGAGGGCGGACCGTGGACACGTCGCTTGTGGCTGAGCAGACGACGCAGTTTAAACAGGTGCGCCTGTTTCGACATCGGGGCCCTCCGTGCAGCTTTGTTGCCTGCAAATAGGGAATAAAACTTTACATTTTGGAGTCACGCGACTGACTCGAGGCAGCGGACTGGAGTCAGGCCGTGACACCGCTGTGATTTTTGATAGACTTTGGCATCAAAATGGAGGATTTTATATCTTTTTGATCTACTGTTACTCACTACTTCAGGCAGACTCCTCCAATTTTCAGATATTATTATTATTATGAGCAAATTGATGTCACTCCTCCATCACCGCTGCGACTTTAATAATATCTAAGACAATTTTAATCAAAACAATCTCATTAAAATAATCTGTTTCTTATGAGATGGCTTGAGATTTAAATTGCTCTTTGTATGGGAACAGATGTGGGGAAGGTGCACTCGAGGCTGATAAAGCCTAACAATCTCACATCAGAAGAGAGCCTGTTGCATCGCTCTTTATCGCCGTATCGGTCTGTTTGAAGTGATTTATCGGGCGGCACGAGTCCATTACCTGGTCTCACTTAATGAAAATGACCTCGTCCCCAAACCTGATCACTTTCAGAGGGATAAGCGCTCCCAAAGCCCCAAACATGGTCCACGGAGCTGAAGCGTCACAGGCTGGTAGCTAATCCAAACAATCAAAGACTTTGATCCTCCAAACGTACCAGTATTTGGCTGTAATTAGTTCGGTGTGAAGCCTGACTCACGGGGGTCCGCTTCTCTCGCCTCCTGACTGCTCTCTTCACCCGTGTTGCCAGTATAATTAACCATCGGCCAGTCGGCCGGTCAGAGGCTCCCACACCTCCGCTTAAAGAACTTTTAAATAGCTCTGACCCTGTTCTGTTCAGATGAAGCAAGAAGCCTGAAATTGGTTTAACAGAGAAGGAACCATCATGTGGAAGTGCAAAACCATTCTCAGACACTTTTGCCTGCTACGGCAGTCTACTATTTGTCGAACCTGACATTTTTGGGGTGGGGAAGCGCTCCAGATACACATATATATGGACAAAAGCACTAAAAAAAAGAGTTTTGTATAACATGCCCCCTTTAAACATGGAGGTGGGATCTTCTGCAGTGACTGGACCGCTCCAGCTCATCCACGAGTCACAAATATAGTATTTATTTTAGATTCTGGCTATTCAACCCATTCTAGCAGAAGATGCATGTGCCCTGTGGTTTTGGTTTTCGGGATTGTATAATGTATTTTGATCAAATACAACATGAGGCAACTCTGCCCAGTGGGATTATTCCCGGCGGACGCTGATGCGCAACACAAGGACTCTCTCTCTCCCTCTCTCCCTCTCTCACTCTCTCCTTCTCCTTCTGTCTCTCCCTCTTCTCTCCTCCCCTGCTCTGCACCTGCTCCTCCCCTCCTGTCTCCTCCAGCAGCGCTCCAGCCTCCATCCTCACCCAGTGATGCTCCTCGGCGGCGCACGTCGGTTGCTCGGCTCCGCTCGCTGAACGCAGGGCGCCTGCTCCGGCTGGGTTTCTTTTGAATCGTCCGGAAAACAAAAGCGGTGGGGGGGATATACGTCAGGACGAGGAAAAAACAACTGGCATTTATCTGGGGTTTCTGGGTGAGCTGCGGCGGAGGGTGGGACGACGGGGAAGCGTTCAAGTCCCATCCGAAAGAGGCAAAAGAGGAGGAGGAGAGGAACTCCGGGGAAACGGTCCCGGCGGGACGGGAAACCTAAACCGCTGCGGAAGCCTTCATTTAAAGTGGACTCGGGATGGTCACGTCTGCCGCCGGGTTGTGAGAATTACCGGGTGGTGGGGGGGGGGGGCTGCTGGAGTTTCCATCATCTCTGCGATGGAGTGAGTGCGAGGTGGTGCGCGGTAACTTTAGCCTCGCCATGAAATCCGTCTTTTTCAGCCGCTTCTTCATCCTGCTGCCCTGGGTCCTCATCGTCATCATCATGATCGACGTCGACAGTAAAAGGACGATTCGGGCTCCGGGGGGTCGGTCGCACGGGCAGAGCGCAGCGGGCGGCCCGGAGCGGGGCGCAGGGGGCGCCCGGTGCCCAGAACCAGTCCGCCCTGCCGGTCATCTACGCCATCACCCCCACCTACACCCGCCCGGTGCAGAAAGCGGAGCTGACCCGCCTGGCGCACGCCTTCCGCCAGGTGCCCCGCTTCCACTGGATCCTGGTGGAGGATTCCACGACGCGCACGGACATGGTTACGCGCTTCCTGGCCAGGTGTGGCGTGCCCTACACGCACCTGCACGTGTTCACCCCGCGCAGGTTCAAGCGCACCGGGATGCCGCGGGCCACCGAGCAGAGGAACGCGGCCCTGACGTGGCTCCGGCAGCGCCGCGGCCGCAGGGACCCCGGGGTGGTGTTCTTCGCGGACGACGACAACACGTACAGCCTGGAGCTGTTCGAGGAGGTAACCGCAGATCTGTGGACACCCTGTCCGCCTGCAGCTGCGCATCGGCGGCTCCCAACTTTAACAGCGTCTTAATCAGCTATCGCATCTTTTTCCTGTCGTTCAGTGATGTGTAGGGTGAGAAACGGCACCAGAATCCCATAAAAAAAGTGTTTAATGACGAGTTGAAAACGCAAAAGTGCCACGGGAAAGACCTTGGTGTCTGCTCTATGTGATTTCATAGTTAAAGCGCAAAAACAAACATGCGATAATGTATTGTTAATACATGTAAATCTGGTGAGTTAAACAGGTGAAAATTGCTTCTGAATATGTTTGCACTCTGCTTCAGGCAGAACCGAGCTTTCAAAGACAAACACTGGGAGGAAAGCAATCAATTAGATAAAAATCCAAACATTTAATTTATTCTACTGCAGAAACTGAAACATTAGCTTATCTGAACCAACATGGTGATACAGGGGTCGAGTCAGATAAGATAATATGTGGGCGGGTGGATGGATGGATGGACGGATGGATGGACGGATCACATTCCAAACTGCATTGGAGTGAAGTGGTCAGAACACAGCATTACATCACTGCCTGGTGCCTGCTGCTCACAGGCTGCATGGTGGGACAGCCCCAGGATCCCTCAGCCCATCCTCAGACCTAAATAGTGTGTCGAGACAGGAATTCAATGTAAATGGAACTAAACTGAGGTGAAACTACAGCTCTGGTTCCACACAGTGATTGTCTTCTCACAATCACTTTTTTTTTTTCTCTTAAGCAAACCACAGGTCTGAGTGTGGAGATTTGTAGGTTGTGTGGATCCGGGCAGCAACAGCAGAGCCATCCGTGTGGAACCGCTAAAAACATCCCTCTCCTAAAGAGAGAGCTCCTCTGATTGTTGCTTGTTAGTCCTGATTGTGATGGCAGAAATTGCCATAATTTGCTGGAGCTTTCAACGCAGCTCTTGTCAGTTCAGGCTTCTGCTGTAGCCCTTTGTGTCTTCCACTGTAGAAAAGAGGTCAGGTGTTTATTTTGTACATTCTTTTCTGTTGTAAGTCGCTGCTTACGTTTTTTTTTCCTTTTCTTTTTGTTTGTTCTTTTCAATGCAGCTCTGTATTGCATGTATGAGGGCAACTGGTGAGGAAAGAGAATAAATGATGGAGAATAAGAGAGAAATTACCCCTATCAAATGGTTAACTTTGATCCAGATGCTGCGCTTGATCCAATGATTTGGAGATAGGACACAAACAATGTAAACAGCAGCCTGGGGGTTAGTTTACCCTTCCATCCATGAATATATTACACCTTAATGACCAGATGGCACCATTTTATTTACCTGTCTCTCCTTTTATAGAAGGTTTGGAAGGAATTTGTGAGGTTAACCTGGCAACTGTGTTGGTTTTAATTGCTTGTTTTAGCACTTACCAGCCACTGGGGGGGGGCAGCATCAATGGTCTGTGCATCCGAAACAACAAAACTACGGAATATCGATGCTGTTGACGTTAGTGACCGCGGTGTGTGACTAACATTAGCCTATGTTTATCATGCTACTGTCGACCAATCAATCAACTGCACTGGGTCTGTCTCCGCCCTTGGTTACCAAACACGTGTTACTACATGATGGTGCAGATTATCATCAGAACTCAGCACCTCTGTGAGATCATGTGCACGAGAAAGCTGTGACTCTGTAAGTTGGTCTATTCTGACACTTATACCTCCATCAGCGTTGGACTGAAACTGGATTGTTTGATTTGTTGATAGCGCGCTGTCTTCTCCCTGTCCTCCTGCCTATTTCATTACCTGGCTCCTCTGTGCAGGTAATGACCTGTCATAGAGAGATAATAGGCTGTCAGGAGGAGGGAATAACCTGGAGAAACTGTAGAACGCTAGAAATGATTCTGAGGGAAAAAAATTAGAGGCTATGACGAACACAGTCGGGTGTTCTCAGACCAGTCTTCACCAGCCTCCGCAGAGGTGAGAAGGCTGCACTTTCATGGCGTGAGCACGCAGCCCCCGACTGTAGGTTTGCACCAACCAAAGAGTAATGATCCTCATTAGTAATGTGCAATAAGGTGACATTTAGACATCTATATAATCTGTGTGGGGTGAAACCACTGTCACTGCAGGATCCCAGCCAGTGCGCCGCAGATTTAATTCAGCTCGGATCTGCAGAAAGGAGGGGAGATGTGAGGTGGGGGACGGAATAAGAAAAACATTAAGGTTGATAAATTCGTGGATCAAGAGCGCGCGTCATCCCGGTAATAGATTCCAGTTCCAGGTTTCAACTGAACTGGATTGTGTGTTACTCTTTAATTTCTTTGAAGGTAATATAATTTATCATTCCTGCCTGCTGAGGCCATTAAATTATATTTTTTAATCCTATCGAAATTGAGATGCTCCATCTAAAAAGGCAATCCTTTTAATGTAATCTAATTTAAAAAGAAATTGCAATATTTCAATTTCCGCTCAGTCAATTTCGCACGCTGTTAGCAGAAACTGTTCCAGCACTCTCAGCAGAGTCTGACTGAGATGTCAGCAAATTAGGTATTTAAGGCAGGAATTACCAAAAAAAAAAAAGAGCAAAACCTGGCCCCAGTTTACGTCTCTTTGGATCAGCACAAGTTCCCGCTGGGTCGCCTCCGAGCAGGCGACGGGGCGTCACCAAATGCGAGGCTGCTCGCTCACAGCTGCCCGTGCCATCACACCTTGATTGCTCTGCGTAAATGAGCAGTTCATCAAACAAATCCCCAAAAATCAATCCTCTCTGGATTGATTCAGTCTCTTTTCAGCTATAAGCGACCCGGTTTGTTCGTGTTTCCTGAGCCGGGAACCGCCATCACCTCCACGGACCTCGTTGGCAACCATCGTCGTTAATCTGTGGCAAAAGCGCCGCTAACAAAAGGAGTTCATGTGTGTGGATTAGGAAGAGAATCTGCCTTGTTTTTGCTTGTGCAGGATCCAGTTTCCAGTTGCCCATTGGTTCTGCCGTCACGTGGGGACAGATTGAGGAGAACAAAGGCCGTCTGCTCCTGTTTTTTGTTTTTATCCTCTTGTAGTTTAATTAGTGGGTCGAGGGCAGATCACTGGTCCACATTCCACATTCCAGTAGTGCTTGTCTAATGACGGAGGCGTTGGTAGCCGAGGATGCCACTGCCCGCTGTGACACTTGAAAAGGAAAGGCTAGAGGACACAGAGAAGCCGTGTCCTGCATGTGCGGCTCTGACTCCTTCTGAATCCATGAGCTCTGAACAAAATGGAAAGAGGCTGGGCTAATGAGTAAAATGATAAAATGGAATTCACCTTTACGGGTTGTTGCTTTCTTCATAAACCAAGTGGTTGTCAGGTTTATAGAAGGTTGTCAACTGTCATATTTGGTCCACAACCCAGATTTTCATCTAAAATCCAATAAAACAAAGACAAATTTTCATCTGGCAGCAGCCAAGCAAACATTTCAGTCAAACCTCATTTGAACAGTTTAAATTTGAAAACCATGAAAGGCTCTTTTATTTGGTTCAGATATGACACGACTCACTTCTCAGACTGTCTTTGACTGATGCTGAAATGATGAATAAAACATTGGAGTGTCATCAAATTTAATATTCTTTGATGCTGATTAGAATTTTCATTATACTTTCATTCTGTTTGCTCTTCTCACGTCTCACACTGGGCTCCAGAGCGGTCGTTAATGGAGGATTTGATGTCCTATTTTTGGAGGAAATGGTCCAAAGGATCCAGCAAACTTTAATGATTTGTTAAATCAAATGTCCAGGCGGTGAATTTCATGCCCACAATGAATTGTGGGATGGCAGAAATGAAAAATGCTTGGATAAAGGAAGCAGAGAGGAATGGGAAATTCAATTTCCTCTAACGCCTATGAGCAATTATCATAATTACATAGTGTGGTGGGAGAATGGGGTTTAATGTCATGGGAGCGAAGCGGGAGATGAACCCTGGTGGGCCCAAGAGAGGTAGAGGATAAGGAGGAAGGCTGGTAAATGTGAATGTAAAAACTGTCCCCCGTCTGCTGGCTGAAACCCATTTTATGGAAGTAAAAATGACGGCTAAGAGATTGAAATTTTAAAATTCCATTTTGCCTAATAGAGAAAGCTAGCAGGCATCAATACCTCCAATATTCCCACGTGCTGCCAGACAGCTTGAACTGGAGTGGGTCCCATTTGTGCGTAGATGACTGACAAACCTGGTGTGGGTGTAATACCTGGCCTGGCCTGTGGGGGTGGTAATGGTCTGGTCAGTTCACATTAACTGGCTAAAATCGAATCGCTCGTTTCTATGGTTACATCCAAGGTCCAGTAGCTGGGATGTAATGGAAATGTCAGTGCTGACATACCAAACTGAGTGCTGCAAGTGGGTGGATTGAGATGGTTAACTTGGTTAGATGTTTTTATTATGACCTGTCGTGTTTGCGGCCCACAAGTAGAGGCGACGAGAAGGTGATGATGGAACGCCTCAACGTAACATGTTCTAGCAAGATCGATTGTGGTCTCAAGTGCATCGTGTTTCATGGCGCGTCGACGTTTCTGATCTCACGTTTCCTCGCAGCATCTTTGGTGGAGGATCTCGGAGGACGCTTATGTATTCCGTTACTCATTTACGTAGACAGGCGCACCCTCTGTCACATCAGCAGGTAAAGAATCCGACCTGCACAGTACTCGTGCACCGCTGCATCACTTGGCCTCTCTAATTTTTGATTCATTTTCTTGCAGCTCATTTCTTCCCTCCCTTCCTCCCACCGCCTACCCCCCCCACGCACGTTAATAACACGTAGATGAAACCGCGCTTGATTAAAATCGCACGCGGCCCAGTCTCCCTCGCTGTCCTCCCAGAGTGCGAACGCCAGCGCGTTGACGCCTCTTTCTCCGGGGCAGGAGGCGGGAAAAAAGGGAACGTCCATAATGGATTCCATCCGAGCTGTCGTTACGAGTCTGGCTTGTGTGACGCAGGTCATTTCTCCTGTTTGCAGCTGGATTCAGACTTCAGGGGACAGAACGTCCACGCAGATGAAACGGGCGCCGCGTTTTCCTCCTCCCTCGTCTTTACGCCGGCTGTAAAGTCGTTGAGCCGCATCTGAAATTATTTTTCACATGCGGCAAGGATTAATTATTCGCAACGGTGGTGCAGCGCGTTTGCAGCAGAGACTCCTACTGACGGCGCCGAGCAGATCCACCAGAGACGGGACAAGTTTGGAGAGCGAAAGGCAGAAATCTCATTAGGTTTTATCAGGAGAGGTGATGAGCTTTTCTCTCTCTTTTTTTTTTTTTGCATCTACCTCTGGTTTAACAACCGCTTCCAGAAAGCTTTCTGTCCCTCTCCCACTCTTTAGTCACAGGACACATCCTCACTTCAAAGTCGGCCCGCACAAAAGACAGAAATTCGCTTTTTCTGGGTGAGCCCAGACTTCTCTAAAAAATACAAAATACCCAAGTAGAAGCTCCTCCGAACTGTTGCAGACACTAAATGTGCTGCACCTCCTCCCCAGTAAGTTCACAAAGACAGATATTCCTGCGATGGTGAATCAGATCTTGTGTTCTCAGACCGTGGCTGTGCAGGAACCTGAAGCACGCTCCTCTGAGGGCTGAGCCGCCTCACACCTCGGGACCTCCTGGGATCCTTAACTGTTCCCTCTGCTGGCGCAGACGCGGGTATCACTGAGCGTTTGCGCCGCCGACAGATGGCGGCGTAAAATGAGCGCGTGCTGAAGCGGAGACCAGGAGCTGTGTGATGCACCATCTGCTTGAATCGCTGCCGCCGATCACCCTCCAGAAATTGTCTTTGAGCCGTGTTTGTCTTTCACCGCTTAGCTAATACCTCGTCTCCCAGTCGGGCTGTTATTATCTCGCCTCCACCATTTCTAATGTGGAAAAGATCCTCCAGTTTTCCATCTGTTCTGGTGGTCCTGAATGTAATTTCTGGATTTAATGGCACCACCTGAGGTCTGCAGGCTCACGGTTCAGAAGTAACGGAGGTCTGAAAGCAGCAGGAAGCGTGAGGTGGTGCTACCTTTCATCGGCCTCATTTAATGCGGGGACGCCACAGGCATTTGTTTCACGCGGGGGCTGCATTATTGACACGCTACTGCATCAATCAGACACCAGCATGAACTCGGCTGGTAAATGTTGGGTCTGAGCAGAAGAAAGCACAGTGGTGGGACAACTGAGGAAGACAGAATTTTAAACTACAGCACAAAGCAAATGACTTCAGGGTCTGAAGCTCTGAACTTTCTCAGGTTTCCTTTGTGCTAAATTCACTAAACACATTTTATTTCATTTAATTTGTGGTTCAAAACGGCCCCCCAAAATATCGTGAAGCCCATCAGCAGTTGCTTTGGGGTGGAGATCAATGGATGAAACATCAAAATTGACCGAGTTCTGCAGCTGTTAGCATCGATAGGGAAGCCTCGTTTAAAGCCCGGTGTTCATTCCCCTCATTAGTCATGACATCATACTTTATGTAATCAGGCACATCGGATTATATTTACTGAGTTGACGTGTCTGAACTCACAACGTATGAAGCACTGGACTCGAACTGTTAATGACAAACCAAACACAACCATCCTGCTGCGGAGGTAGCAAGTCAGCCTCTCTTCTCTTTCAAACATCAGCAAAAGTGAACTAAGAGGAAGGATTTGCCGTTTTACCACAAACTCAGGAGGCAGTGGGATTACCGGGGAAAAAGGCTTCAAAGCTGCTGATGTCACTCAGCATGTCCCCCCGTGCAGAACAAGGAGCCGTGACGCTTGAGCGAAAGACGAATGATGACGAACGATGAGATGCAGCTTTGGATGCATCCCATGGTGTCATTATCAGAATTACAATTACAACCTATCAACCACCAGACAGAACCACAACAGAGGCAATTAACTACCAAAAAAAAAAATTATTGCCAGTTATTAAAACCTTTAAACAAACATTCTGTAATTTATTCTTAGCTGTTTGGCCTCATAATTGTAAATAAAAGACTTCTACATATTTGTTTATCGCTCTAAAGGTGGATGGATATACATCATTTAAAAACTCTACAGCTTAAGGTCCTCAATCTCTAGCAACACCTCTACGACATCAGTTTTCCTTAGGAGTGTTTGCATCTGTTTATTTTCCCCTTTTCTTTCTTGCAGATGCGCAGTACCCGAGGCGTCTCTGTCTGGCCGGTGGGGTTTGTAGGCGGCAGGACGTACGAGCGTCCCCTGGTGTCCGAGGGTAAAGTTGTGGGGTGGTACACCGGCTGGAGGCCGGACCGACCCTTCGCCACCGACATGGCAGGTAAGAAGCATCCCCAGTCGGAGACTTCTTAAAGCGAGAGGGAGCAGAGAGGAGTGATTTTTCAGCGTAAATGATCGCAGCTCCGATGACCTGATATCATCAGGATTGTAAACAGATGAAATAACCTGAACTGCCGTGATCTGATTAACCCTCCGCAAACGTCTGTGTTTTCCATGAACCAGTGCCGTCGTCATCGCTGCTGCTGTCCCAGCAGCCACGAGTGCAGTCAGAACGTCAGAACATCAGACAGGTCAATGTTTACACAGTAATCTGACAATTTTAAAACCACTACGTGCAGATCTTTACCCCGGCTAGGACCCTGGCTTTGTTGGGGAATTGGATCAAATTTGTGTTTGGTTATGAAAGTCTGAATACGGAGGAAAGTGATCATCTCCATAAATCTGTTTACATCTGCAAGTCTCTGGAGTAGAAATCCAATCAAAGGAGGGTTCACCAGCAGTGTTGCACCAGTGAGAGAGACAGACAGACAGACAGACAGAGAGACAGACAGACAGACAGAGATCCATCATCCCAAACAAATAACAAGCTTGGGTGGTCTGTTGATGTTTACTATCACTCACACACAGACACACAGACACAGACACACACAACTAGATCTAGACCTCTGCTCCCTCCATCTTTCCTACACATTAACAGGAATCTTACTGATTGCTCTTTCTATCTGTCTGTCTGTCACACACACACTCTCACACACACACACAGCTACACTTTTTCCACAGCGTCCCCCATAATTGCAGGGCTGAGGTTTCCCGCCCGCGCTGTTTGATGAAGTATTTTGTATTATGATGAGGGATTTTTTTTTCTGACTTTAATTTCTGCGGGAACAACAATGGCTGTGTCGAGAGAATGGCCCAAATTGTGTTCGCTCTTAAATTACTATTCATGGTGTTAACGGAGGCGGTGCCTGCGGAACGCTGAGTGAGTGCCAGTGCGAGTCCTAATGGTATTGTGTTATACAAGGCTGCATTGTTCTCAGATCACTAAAGCCTCCTCGTCTATTCCTCCAGAACCAGCGGAGGCCTGACAATGACGGCCCCGAGTCCTGCTCGCTTCTGTGTGTGCCTTTGTGTTTATACACACGCACGCATTTACTGCATGTTACAGATGCAGTTGTGCACCTGCCAGCACTTGAATGAATGTGCACAAGCGTAGTTTAGATGCGCTTGTGCACAACGGTGAGGTTTGTGTCGGTTAATTGATATGAACGCGTACGTACGCAGGCAGCAAACAGCTGTATATTTGTTGAGGGATGGTTAAACTGGAGTGTGCCAGTAGTGTATGTAAGGAGGGCGTCAGATTGCAGATTAAAGGGTGGAGGACAAAATAAAACATTTTACAGTGTAAATAAATTGATTTTTTTTTTTTTAGGATTTTAGCTAAAACAGATTGTCAATATTAAAACCCAGTCCTCAACCCAAGTGTCACCCCAGCTGATGCATGTCTTATAGCGTGTTTCAGTGAATTTTAATTAACTTTTCAAGTGCTGAGGGTCTGATCTATCTGACCCGACTACAACCGGGACAAACAATTATCCAGAGAACCTCTCATGTTTTATTGATTTTGTCTTATTAAAGTGCGGCCTGTCACTGGAGCGGCCTGGGGGATCCGTGCGATCGCTTTGTTATCCTCTGGCTTTGCATGCAAGAACACAGTCAAGTCTTACTGTTGTTTTTGCTCTGAGGTTTATCCCCACGCCCTGTTTCCATTCCGGCCCGTGGCTCCGTGATTCAGTCAGAGTTCGATCTCTGGGCGACACAGATGTGGACACACTCGGCCACCGGCTGATGTTACGAGCTAACTCTGAGTTTAGATCTGCTTCAGGAACCCGCTCTGCGACACATGGAATCATCCTCCGACGTCCCGATTTATTTGTTTACAATGAAGAATGACCCAGGCATCACAGCTGTCATCATTCTGTGTGACTGACAGCGTCTGAAAAGAACCATGGCAACAAGAACCAGGCGCCACATCAAATGCAAAGGACACTTAAACTCTGCATTAAAAAAATGAAACTCTGTGACTGTGGGGGAAAAAAAACTCAGAAGTAGACACAACACGTGGAGCATTCCAGCCCCAGTCCATCGTCGCCCGTGGAAACGCCATCACCGGACGCCGCTGCTCTTCTCTTTCCAACATCTGCTGGAAATCTCACCCGCTGCGGTTGAGCGGGCGAAACCAGCGCTGCAGTGAAGAACACGCGCTCGTCGCAGCCGCGCTTTTGCAAACATATTCTTCGGACCCGTCCACAAAAACGCCCCGGACACACCTGGGAGTCGCGCACTTTTCCTAAAAATCCACGTGTGTGTTCACACGAACATCCCTGTGGGTCAGCCAGCGCTGGTACAGGCTGAAGTGGAGCTGCTGAGTGTAGACAACAGCCTCATTGGCATGGCGACGAGGTCCGCAGAGGCTGGGGGCAGGTGGGACGGTGCCTAGCCTGGAATTTCTCTCCTATCGAGCCATTCCACCTGAGCCGCTGTGGTAAATTTTCTTCTTCTGGATGTCGAGAGGTGCTGAGGTGAAAGAAACCTTCGTAGACACCGACTTGGATATCAGAGATGTTTATTGGAGAGAACAGTCAGGTGTCAATCGGACGCTGCGGCTTGTCCGAGGGAGGTTTCTTGGTCCTGATGGTGAAGATCTCCTCCTCCCGAGTGCTTACTTCGGTAGCCCCTTTTATATGGTAAAGTGAACACATTATTTTCTGATGACCTCATAGCACACTACAGCCAACCAAATGGTATAGAGTCCAGTCTGTTTTAGAAGAGGACCCAGGGGCCTGTGGACCCCTGGAATCCTTCGCAGCAGCTTCCCCATCAGGGAAAAACAAGACATTAAATCACGGGCACATATAAACACAGGTGACGGGACACATATGGAACATGTTAGAGATGGTACCAGGATGGCTGAAAACCAAGCTACGGTCTTACAGAGGTCATGGCCTTCAGAGAACCGATACCCAGGCTGCAGATGCTAGTTGATGACTTGTCCTTATGTGGCAGGGGTGTCCAAACTCTTCCACAAAGGGCCGTGTGGCTGCAGGTTTTTGTTCCAACCAGTCCAGCACTCAGCTGTCTGAAGACTCAGATGAGTTGATTAAGTGAGTCCAGTCTGGTGTGATGCTGCTGGGTTGGAAAGAAGACCTGCAGCCACACGGCCCTTTGAGGAAGAGTTTGGACACCCCTGTTATATGGAATGAGAATTGACGGCATATGTTAAACAGTGGTACAACAGCCGAGGCCTGCGGAAACCTGATACAGGGGCTTCAGATACCACACCGCGTTTATCTCTGATTAGCCCGCAGTAATGCTCGCGTACCGGTAACACAGCTGACCCCAGAGCAGCCCGACAACCGCCATCAGTCACAACTTCACCGTTGCAGTTTTCAGTGATGGTTTGTGCTCCGCTCCGTCTCTGCTGGTGTGTGTGTGTGTGTATCTGGGTGTGGGTGTTGACGGCTGAATGTTCAGGCTGGGGGACGACGATAAGATACACCAGGGTGCACACGCTGTGAGTTTCTCCTGGTGACCTTTGGGCACCGCGGCTGCTCATCAATCCAACCTCGATCAAATCAGCGGCTCAACAGCCGCACGCTGAACTTGTGCACGCGAGGACAGGCGACGTGCAACGCTCAGTCTCTGACACAAGCTTATTGCTCCACCTTTGACCATTTCTGGGTTCGGGGGCCGTGCTTTGGGCCCAAAGTCACCTCAAGATGCCCGAAGAGACATCTGTACCCTCAGTCGTGAAAGGTTAAATTTCATCTAATCGGGTTGGTTAAATCTGGCGAAGCAGCACTTAATCACTTGTCTGCTGGCAGCAAGAGTCTACGTCCTGACTTTCTCCTGCACCCCCCCCCCATCATCACTGGTATAATTATTGCAAAAGAATTTGAGACCCCCACGCTATATCAGCCATATCATAGTCATTAGATACACTAATGCACTCACTCAGCTTTTGCCGGGAACATAATCGACTCATGATGTCCATTTAATCCATACTGACTCTCTCTCTCTCTCTCTCTCTCTGTAGGTTTTGCAGTGAACCTGCAGGTCATACTGGCAAACCCGCGGGCCCAGTTCAAGCGCCGTGGCTCCCAGCCGGGCATGCAGGAGTCGGACTTCCTCAAACAGATCACCAAGGTTACCGACCTGGAGCCCAAAGCCAACAACTGCACCCAGGTCAGTTCTGTCACCCGGCTGTTCTCGTAACGACACTAAATGGAGGTCAGACGCTCTGACGGGGAGCGGCAGGGCTGCGCAGGAATCTGTTGCGGTAGCGGCAGACGAGACGCATCCATCTCCGTCCCGATATTAAAGTGCGGTCGCTGTAATGGCTTCCATCACAGCTGGAGCTGACCGCGGAGCTCCTGGGCCAGCTATCGACAGCGTGAGTCATGCTTCCAGCTGGAGGCACCGGCCAAATTTGGCCCCGCAGTCATCTCTGACGGCTTAGAAATGGCGCTGCAGCGCCATCAATCCCAGTGGCGTGGTCGGAGTCAGCTCAGATCGATGCGGCTCATCTGAAGTTAGCTCAGTCCCTGTTGGTACCGCGCTTTTATGAAGCCACTCATCGTCCCGGCAACCTTCACAAACCCGCCTGAAAGGACTGTAGTCTGTGGGAAATGGATTCTTTCCCACAATTCCGCTCCCAAAAAATGCCACTTTCAAACTTTTACTCTACAGAAATAAGAAAATACACCCTGAATAAAAGCCAACAAGTTTGCTGATGAACATCCATTTGATGTCTGGCAGCAGCGACTGGAAGACACACACACACACACACACACACACACAGACACACACGCAGTCGAGTAAATTCGGATGTTTCATTCTCAAACTTCATCATCTGCGGAGAAAACAGCTGTTGCCTTCAGGATCCAGTCGGTCCCAGGTGGGTTGTGGGAAAATGTTGCCTGCAGGGAGCGGGATGACCCCCCTACCCCCCACCCCCCACGGAGGTGCAGGATCATCGTTTACTGCCGGGGCTGCAGACAGCTCTGGTAAAACTCTCGTGATTATCAGCTCCATTACACTAATGGAGGTGCTGCCACTGACATTAACACAGGCCATTAGGGGGCTGTGGCACCATCGGTCATCATCCAAATATGAAGGTGTGATATATTTAACACACCCACATAAAAAGAGTTGGTGTACCCACCTACCTGTGCACCGCTACCGGTGACATCGCCACAGGCAGCACGTCTCTGACCCAAACGTCCCCTGCTGGTCGAGTCGGCTGTCAGAAAACACTGAATATTGAATTTTCTTCCCAGGAAAGAACTTCCTCGCAGCACTTGGTTTGGGGAGGCTCCAGTGACTAGGACAGACTCGGCCCTGGCTCGGCTGACCGAGTCCCGACCTTGGCGGCGGAGGGACGGGGGGGGGGGCTCAGCCGATGACCGAGTCGTTACCAAAGACGACTGACGGGAGCCGCGATGCAGTTAGAGGGGAGAGTAATGGGAGCAGACAGCAGTGACAGGACAGGAGAGGAGGGGGAAATACAGGAACAGATGGAGACAGATGATAGCGCAGGAGGAAAATGAGATAACGACCAGAGCGGGGAAAGTAAAAAGCGCGTGTGGGGGGGAGAATCGGATGGGTACGACGAGGTGGGTTCTGGAGAGGATGACAGAATGACAAATAGAGAAGAAAAGACCGTCTGCTGTCATGGACTGAGAGTCTATCCTGCTTTCATTTCATTTAGATTGACTTCTAGGCTTCTGCTGAACTTGATCTTTCCATTATTAACGTGGATAAATGCATCTCAGACCAGCAGCACTCGCTTGGTTTGGGGTTCGTCTTTCCTCTTTCTCCCATTCGGGTGTAATTACGATGCTGGCTGTTGTATCTGTGGCTGGGATGGGCAATCTGAAGATAGTAGAAAATAGAAATACGAGCACCTGTGACGAGTGCGGTTTCTTCCCGCTGAGGATAAAACTGGACTGTGAGGCTCGATGCGCGATGATAACACTTCAGATGACGAGGATGATGACAGGTGAAAGGTGGCTGTTGAAGAAACCAGCTTGTGTGTTACTGTTCCTGCTAGTCCAAGTACTGCAGGTTCCCCCGGGTGGGTTCTTTATAACCCCGAATAACATCTAATTCCAGAATTTTCACCTTTTGTAACGACTTCACAGTAAAATCATATCAGTCTCATGGCGTTGCACTTAAATTGGATTTTAGACTCTTTGTTGTTGTTTTTTTAAATAAATAAATTGTGAGTTCTACCTTTTTTCATTAAAGCGCAAAACAAGAAATCTCTAAGCCGTTAAAGCCGTTTGTCTACCAGTCGCCTGGGGGGGGGGGGAGAGGTAAAACCAGAGAGGAAAAAGTCAACATGATGAATGAGAAAAGTAGCGAGTGAACTGGGAGAACCATTCTGGGGGAATGAGGACGCCACTTTCAGACTGTGTAATTGGTACACGGGCGCTTTCCCCCACAGCTCTGCGCCGGCTGCTACATTAGCCTCGTTAGATATGCAAAGTGGGCCAATTAGCAGCACTGTGTGCAGGAAGTGACATGTTCCACCTAAAGAAGCCCAGAAACAACAGTAGCTGGCAATAAATCACGCTGCAGAGTCTTTCACACAGAACCCACACATGGAGATTATCATCTTTACTGTAAAAGAAAATCCAAATAACCTCACTTCATTATCTACTTCCTCTGTGCCTCTGTGTGTGTGTGTGTGTGTGTGTGTGTGTGTGTGTGTGTGTGTGTGTGTGTGTGTGTGTGTGGCCTTGACCAGCTGTGGCTGCTAAACCGGCCCGAGAAGAACGTTTTTCGGTGCCATTCTTCTGATTCGAACCGATCCGTGAGCCGTTTTTCGCTCCCGGCCGTGTGACACCGTACACACGCGGGGCTGAGGATTCAATCTTTCCTGAAGAATGCTGCAGCGCCTTTCATTTGACAGCTGTATCATCACCTCACTTCAGAGGAAAAACATCTTTCCATTGAGGGGAGGAAGCGCCCAGCAGACCACTCCAAATATAGATACGGTCCCTTCACAGGCAGCAGCTAGCCACATTAATGAGAGACATTTGTTTGATTTGAGGGATGCAAATCTGCAAACGCGGCAGTGGCACATCTTTACAGGTCTCTCATCGGTCTGCCATCGCGCAGGATGGCGGCTCAGATCTTTGGAGAGGCCTTATTAGATCTGATTGCGCGCAATTACCGTCACAGCACAGAAAAAAAGCTGCTTTTGATGGAAGCTCGGAAAATATTCCACTTCTGCTCACCTCTCCGCCCTTTCCTCTTTCGCTCTCTCTGAAAGCCCGAACACATTTGGAGCCTGAATAATGGACCTGATTTATATATCTGGGGCCTACAGCCTTGTCCAGAGGACATAAAAGGGACTATATGATGTGGACAGTAGTGACAGTGATTATTTAAAGTGTTGCGTCTGCATCTTTAATCCTGAAGCCAGCGAGGCTCCTCAGCCCTGCTGGGTTTACTCCTTCTTTATTTAGAACGCAGCCTTTCTGCTTCCATCACATTCCCTCACCCTTCTTCTGTTTTCCAGGTGCTGGTTTGGCACACGCGCACGGAGAAGCCGCACCTCGCCAATGAGCCCAAACATCGCAAAGACACTGTGGTCATCGAGGTGTGAAGGGGGGTGGGGGGGTCGGATCCAAGCTGAAGGTGTCGTGGGCTTCGTCTCCATGCCTGGATGAGCAGCAGGATCCTACTTTCTCCCCTTATCGGACCAGTAAAATCCCCCTGCGTGGTGCTCGGAGGGGGAGCCGGAGCCCGGGTTTCTGTCGGACCGGGAGAACTCGTCACGTCTGATTCACTGACTGTTCCCTCATCAACGGCTTAATGTAAATGTCCAAACTGTTGCTGAAAAGTGCCACATGACTCATTTTAATTATTAACGTGTCCTTGTCAAATTAACTGTGTGACTGTGTTACCATTTAAAAAAAAAAAAAAAAGTTTGTGGTCAGGAGAACCGTGTGACCAATGCTACCAGTGGAAACATCTCTGCACCCAGTACAAAGCTGGTTCGCCGTGAGCACATCCCTAATTTAGCAAAATGATTGTAAACATTGAGCTGGCACGACACTTAACACAACCATTGTGCCCCGCTAGAATCTGACAGTTGTGATTTTACAGGGCGTTTTTCGCTTTGTTAAGATGATAATGTGAATAAAGATTTGAACAGAAGTTAAAAAAAAAGAAAGAAAGAAAAGTGATGTTGGTCCCAAAGACGGGCGTTTCGGGGTGGTTAAAGCTCAACTGGTGTCCCAGCATCTGCAGAACACTGTCAGCCACCTGCAGGCTTCAACATTCTGCCTTCTTCACGGCAAAGAGAAGCCGACCGGGAAACGTGATTGAAAAAGAAAGAGCAACTCCCACAGCTAAAGGTGGTTTAAAGGCTGCTGTTTTTCTTTATTTTGGGAGCCGCCAAAATCATCTGACACGACTGGGGTTGTTCTTTTATCTGGCCGGGATTAAAAAATGTTTAAGTGAGAATAACAACAAAAACAAAAAAAAATCAAGTTAACAGTACGCCTCCCACCTGAATAAAAGCAGGATTCAATCAAGTGTATGTTTAATCTTTTATTCCAAAAAAAAGATAAACCTGTACCTTTTACAGTTAAAGATTCACAGAGGAACACGCAGATGAAATCATGTATATTACTTTAATGCACAGAAACCATTTATATTGTTCTAGGCACCAGAAAATGTAAACATTTTGGAAATAAACCTGGAGGGCTCCATGTTGTTCAGACACGTGAGAGAGCTCCGTTATTGCGTGACAGGGTGAGTGGAAGGGGCCCGTGATGGCACACTCGTCCTGCCAGTTGAGCCCTCCGTCGGTCTTCCAGGTTTATTTCCTTCAGAATGTGCTTCTGTACTACACGCGATATAAACACTACAGCAAAGTCGGCGCGCCGGCGGCCGCACGGCTGTCACGACGGGTGAACGGTGTCACGTTGGTCCGGCTTAAAACCGACAATAAGACTACCCTGCGGCCGAGAGTCGCTCACGATCTGAGAAGGAGCTGCCGCGCGAAATCAGTGCGGGATTGACTCCAGTTCAGAGATCAGACCGAATCGCCTACGCGGCAGCGAAGTGTAGCCCTTTGACCCCGGCAGCTGAAGATGGGCGTCAGGTGGCCGTGCAAACGTGCACTGACACGGTAGATGTCGCACGCTGGGCTCTAGAACACTCTAGAACTCTAGAACGCTGCCTCACTAGTGATGTTCTGTCACTCGTTCCTCAGGTGTTTCCTTCACTTAGTCGCATCAACCGGGCAAAAATAAAAACAAACTACATATTTACAAGTTGTGTGGAGTCCGTGTTGCACAGACAGACGCTGCTGCTGTCACCACTTCCTGATGGAATGGTGACTAAAACTGCGTTGCTAGGGCGGTGCTGTGTCGTAGTGACGGGGCTGTGGTTAAAAAAAAAAGACGCCAGGCGCTCTCCTATGGCTCCGGGAGCGCACGAGTCAGGTGGTGTTAGATAGTAACAGCACTGTTCAGAGGACTCTCTGCACTAAGGGGGGGTGGGTTGGGGTGGGGGGTTACGTTATACATGACAGATTGGTGAGGGCGGGGGGAACACAGACGACCACACAACAGTCATATCTACTGCAGCACTTGGAGACTATTTACCGACTAGTTTTAAATGACTAGATTACACAGATATGGGACTGAGCAATGGCGCAGGTTTGTGTCCAGCGCAGGTCTGGCGCAGCCAGGTCCAACACGGCGCGTTCAAGGTTTCAGCGCTGATTTCCTGCAGTTTTTAACTTAATGTTTTCTTTTCAGATTTTCGAGGTGATCGCCTCTGTCTTCTAACACAGTGGATGCTCACAAACCTACGCCCTTGAGTCCAGCGGCTTCATTCTTCATCCATCTTGATGATTTACTGTCTTTGTTCAGACGATAAATACAGGAATTCGGACAGGAAAAGGAACATTTAAAAAAAGGACTGGAGGCCAGTCCTGATTCTCTCCGCTTCACATCATATATATGTTTAGTTTTTTTAAAGGAACCGTGGTGACGTTGTGCCAGGTTAAGGAGGCGGGTGAGCGCGCCCCCCCCTCCCCACCCTGATGTGCGTTGTTTTACCCAGAGGTGTGAGGAGAACCTCGAACTCATCACTTCCACAGCTGAGTGCTGAGGGTCTGCCCGGAGGACGCCGGGGTGGGCGTGGCCCAGCCACCCGCGGGGGGCCCTGATTGGGTGAAAGCCGCGGTGGTTCCGCCGCTCACGGCCAGTCCCGTCATCTGCTGGGTCATCTGAGAGCACAGAGGAGGCAGACAAATGGAAATTAAATGAGGGGAAAAAAAAAAAAAAAGCTATTCCTGACACAGCCTGACTCTCACATTTTCCTCCCAGACGTCATTGAGGTGAAAACACATCTGTCCATCAGAGCACAATAACCAGGCGAGACTGAAGAAATGTTAACAGCCGCAGAACCACAGGCAATAATTGGTTCTTTCATTTTGCCATAAATGTTGCAAAAAACGAATTAATCTTTTTTTACACAATGACATTCAGAGGGGTTGACAGACGATCATTGCTGGGAAAAAAAAAACAAACATTTGAGGTGGTTTATTAGAGACAAAGCAAACACGAAGGCCAGTGTAATCATTGAGGTTTCTTATGAAACCACCTCTTCATGGTGGCGCTTCCAATAAATAGGTGTTCTTTGTGTTACCTGGTTCATCCTCCATTGTCCTGGCTGTGGTCCTTGCTGCGCGCTGTACAGGTTCTGACCTTGGTTAGCCACCACCGGGCCCTTCTGCTGCTGCTGCTGCTGCTGCTGCTGCTGCTGCATGCCCACGTAGCCGCCGTTGGCCAGCGTCCCGCCAGGCATGGCAGCCCCGCTGGCCGGAGCAGCTCCGGGAGGGAAACCCTGCGCACTGAACTGCATCTGAGGCTGGCCCACGAACATACCTGCAGCAGGGGACGACAGTTGGCTTTGTGCAGAAGCGCTGTGCTATAAAAAGCCTGGTGAAGGAGCCACCGAAGAGGAGGATTTCTGGTCTTTTCTCACACTCCTTCTGCTGCACGGCGGAAAACACCAAGTCCTTGATTGATTAACTGACTTTCACCTGCGTCTGATCCTCAGAGGCACGTTTTCGGATCAGACGGGACCTTTATGCGACTGAAAGCCTTCGTCTTCGCTCTCCGAATTATTAAGACAAACAAGTGGAAATGCAAAAGAAAAGAAAATAAGCTCCCGCATGAGCCGGGTGGAGACTCTGCAGACTCCAGTTTTACTGCTGCAGTGGGGCTTGAGTAAAAGGAGAGCGGAGAGAAGCTGCAGCTTTCAGCAACACTGACCTTTCATCTACCTTCACTGTCCTCCACTTTTATGATGCATCATTCCTTTGACATCTCGAGGGAAACGCGTGGGTGTATCCATCGGAGCGCAAACACCCACGCCAAACTCTTCCTCACCTGATGGGCTGTACTCTACAGCTTACAAATCACTGCTCATGTGGAGGGTTTGTGATTCAGTTCAAACGGACCTTTGAATTCCAAAAAAATAACAGCGCCCATCATTTGGACAAGAAGAGTCAAAGATCTCGCATCGCAGCGCTATATAATAACATAATATAGAATAGATAATTATAGAATTTAGAGTTGTTGAGTATTGAGAGAGAGTTGGGGTGAGGGGGGGCTCTAACAGTTAAACTAGCTGTGTTCTTAAGGTGTCATTGAATGATTTCTCCGTCAGGGTCTGACACATGGACCTCCTGCAAACAAGCAGACCTGGGAGAATGAATGAGGCTCTGGAAGGGCACAGTATTCCATAGGCCAGTGTCAGTGCAGGAATTAGGTTTTCCATTAAGGGCAGGGTTCTGCACCAAACCCCATCCATCTGCATTCTTGGCTCTGAAAGCCGGTGCTGCTGACTCTGAGACCTCCAAGGTGAAATTCAATCGTGCCAACAGGATCCTGTATTTACAGTATTTATGGTATTAAAGAGTCGAGTGCTTTTTACAGTTCTCACCATTCCATCAGACGTCTATATATATGATGTGGTGCTTATATTAGAGCACCACATCAACTTTGCAGTTTAGATGCCATAACGATGCAGCTGTAGTGCTGCATGAAATGTTTGGCTTAATTATCCTTCATCTGTACAAAGTTAGTGAATAAGTGAGGATTTAGCTGACGATAGCGAGTTAATGAACATGTTGTGTGTGTGTGTATGTGAGAGAGACCTTGTCCTGCAGCAGGCTGCTGCTGGCTCTGGCTGCCCACTGGGCTGCTGGCGTACAGCGACAGGATGGAATCTTTAGACAGAAGCTTCTTCTGCTCCGTCTTGGTGGCAGTGGAGGAGGAGGAGGTGCAAGAGGAGGTGCAGGAGGAGTTGCCGGAGTCTGCCTGCGGAGGCGCTGTGCCGAAACCAGACTGTCGGAGAAGGACAACAAAGAAACGCTCTGAAACGTGCCCAGCTTGGTGGCCCATGGCGTATAATGGGCGGTCACCTTGAGCGTGTACAAACAGAACAGTGCGCAACTGGACAGGCGGAGATAAGTGAAGGCACAGGCCAGACACAGAACACTTTTAATCTGAAATTATGAAGCCAACAAACGACAGACGACATTCAATGAAGGACACAAACATGAACATTAAAGAAAAGAGACACAATGAAGAGACGGGAACAAGGACGGGACGGGAGAGGGAGGACTCCCTATTCGGAACCTTAGCGGACAGTTCACTGACGATGAAATAAAACTGTTAATGCGACATGTGCAACATAAACATTCAGCAGCGTTCAGCTCTGATATCATCCGTTTTTGACCTCAGTGGACACAAGATCGCGTGGAGCCCCACTCTCACAGTCAGACACAAATTTAACATCTGAGTGTGTGCAGCGTGCACACAAAGAGCTTTGTGAGTGTTCAGCTGCTTAGCAGGCAGTGCTGCTCCCCTGCGTCTCTCTCTGTTGACTTCTTTTGACTGGAGGAGGACAGGATGGGAGGAGAGGAGGGGGAGGGGGAGGAAGGCAAAAAAAAAAAATAGAGGAAACAAGTCAGTGAAATGTAAGAAGAAATGAAGAAGAGGTAACAGAAAGGCAGGGGGAGAGATGATGGGAAGAGGAGGGGCACTGACAGGATATAAGATGACTCAGGTGTTGATGCAGCCGCAATGGAGATTTCGTCTTAACGTTACGGGATCTCAAAAAGAAGCGGTTTCAAAAGCTTAAAGGGCCACAAACTCTGGTCTTTGGCCCTCTCTGAGCAACTGGAGGAAGGGGAAGGTCAGCGGAGCCCAGTGACCTTGACGAGCTTTAGAAGGTCAGAATTCTATAAAACTCAATCAGAAGCTAAGCCCTCTTGCTGGAAAGCTTTTTTGAAAAGATAAGAAAAAATATCAGAGAAAAAGAAGACTGAGGTCGCCTTCACTTGCTCCCTTTTTTAAAAAACGCTCTTGTAGAATGGATCATGTGGCAAAAACTGCCAACACAAAATATTAAAACTAGAATAGACTATTATTCAATGAGCATCTTGTTGAAGTGAGCCAGTAACCGTGTAGCAGAGGAGACAGGGATCTGCTCCGCACTGGCACGCATGCCCGTTATAAACACCGCTGCTTTTGGCAAGCATGCAGTTTCTTAAGACTTAACATTTACTAATTGGCCTTTAACTCGTTCCACCATTTGTGACTGCCAGGCTCTCCGGCAGGATCAGCTCCATTTGCTCGGAGGGAAGCAGGTTTGGTGCCAAACTCAGAAACTGGTGGCACAGCATGGAAATGTGGAGGACAGATCTATCTACCCTCACTGCAGAAGGATGAGTGATCCAACCAGTGTCATGTGCATGTCTATTCTTCTTTGTCCTTCTGTACTGAAAAGGACAACACACACAAACACACACACACAAAAACACACACACAGCCTGAATAGTGTGTGATGTGTTGCAGAGCTCCTAGCAGCCTCTTCAACAAGGCTCCATTATTCACAGCCAGTGTTTGTGTTGATGGGAGCATGCAGAGCTCTGAATTACCACTGACAGCCTTTTCCTCACTGCACCCCCAACACACACACACACACACACACACACACACACACACACACACACACACATACACATACACATACACATATCCTTCTCCCAATGGCTTTCCATCACTGTTTGAAACACTCATACACTCCCCTCTGACAGACCATCTGTGTCTTTTAAAACCATCCAGGTCGGTCCCTCCCTCCCTCTGCGTGGGTAAAAGTGTGTGTGTTGGATGTTCTTCTACTTGCTACATGCCGAGTACCAAAATCCTCATTCTACTAGCAAAGCGAGGACATTTTTGCATTTTTGGCTGGTCCTCACAACTTCAAAGGACTGTGTGAGGGTGAAGATGTGGTGGTAGAATTGGGTTTAGATTAGACAGAGTCGGGGTTAGGGGGTTTGTTGGAATGGCTAGGGTTGGGATAGTAGTAGCTGGGGGATGCACTATGTCTCTGAACATCCCCGCAGGGAAGTATAGGGATGTGTGTGTGTGTGTGTGTGTGTGTGTGTGTGTGTGTGTGTGTGTGTGTATGTGTGTGTGTGTGTGTAAAAATGAAGAATAACTGCAGGAAAGAGGGTTTGATTGAGGCTTCAGATTTATCTGGTCATGATCTGACCGGCCCCTGCTGGAGAATTTCAGCTCCTTTTAAGATTTTTTAGTAAGAAAAAAGTGCATGATGCAAGAAAGCGGGGGACAAAAGTGAGGGTCACAGTAAGAGAGAGAGGATGTCGAAAGAAAATGTGAATGAGAGTGGAGGGAAAGTGGTTGTCAGTGGCTCAAAGTGTAATTGAAGCATTCAAAGGTGGGTGCTCCCTGGTGCCAGTTAATAGCTGCACAAATCAGCGGGTTGCCAGTTTCCTCTTTCTTCCTCCACCCAGCTACTCACAGCTGTAAAGCGCGAGCCGCCTGCTGAATCACAAATTCTGCCCTCATTGTGTGCATGTGTGTATTTGTGTGTGTGTGTGTGTGTGTGTGTGTGTGTGCGTGTGTGAGTGAGTGAGTGAGTGAGTGTGAGAGTAGGTATGTGTGGAAGGGAAAAGTCACTTGAAAGTAGTAATGCTGCAGATGACACAGAATCCGCAGGGCCGCAGAAGCCGATCAATTGTGTGATGCTGGCTGTAGAGCTGAGCTAATTATTATCCACTAACCTTCGCAGCAACTGATGCAATGGACACTGAATTTATTCAGCAAAACAGGATATGATGGTGTTACTACAGTTCATGTAGATTATTTAAAAATGCTGTAGGAAAAATTTCTCTGGATGTAATCTACTTCTCCCACGGAGCCTGAAGGCAGCGTAGAAGGTGGGTCTTTAGATCTTGGTGTTGCATCCATAGATGGAGAACATAAGAAAATCCATCTCCACCCTCTGAATAGATCACTGAGGCAGGAAAAGAAAAAAAATAAGGTGCTATGACTCACTTTTGAACACCATCTCAAACCACCAAAACAGCAAAGGTCAGGCTATCGCTGTTTCATCTGACACAAAGAAACTGATCATTCTCATTGCAATCATTCTCTGTTCCTGGAGCCTCTTGAACTAATGCAAAGTTCCAACGTACAGATTTCTGCACAATAATGAGGCTCAGAACAAATAAAGGACTGAGGGAAAAAGATGTCAAGAAAGTGAGGATTTTTCTAATAGCTGCTAGATTCGGTGATACACTCAGAAACTTCAGAGCAGTCGGTTGGAGTTACCAGAGAAAAATCCTGCAAACATGAGGAAACCCCACCAACAAAGACCCCAAGGCAGGTAATCAAACCCAGAACCTTCTTATTAAAAGGCTTACAGTACTAAGGACTGCAAAAGTTTCTTTGTGATGTAGATGCTTCTTGAAGCATGTGCTAAGATTATCTCCACCTTATCAGAGGGGACATGGAGACATGAAAAAGAATGAGAGTACACAGAAGGGGAAAATGTGCTTAATGTAGACCTGGAGACAGACAGAGTGGTGGGGCAGAGCAGCAGGGCTTCTAGATGTGGGTGAGATCACAGAGTAAGTGGGAGGGAGAAGGAAACCTGGAACTACAGCAATACAGCTAATGATGGTATTGAGCTTTCGGCTGTGAGGGTTTTGGTCCAGAAATGTATTAGTGAATGAGAGTCCTCACAAAGATACAAACACAAATTTTTGTGTGTTTCTTTGCCCAGAATCCTCATCTTTCTGTCTGCCTGTGGTGATGAGATGATATAAGCCTGTGTGTGTGTGTGTGTGTGTGTGTGTGTGTACCTCAGTCTGCTGTGTGTTGTTGGGTGATGGCAGAGGGTTGGACACCATTGGTCCAAAGATGTCCAGCTCTTCACGGATCGGTGCAACACCGCCTGAAGCTTTCCCGCCACCTTCTGGAGCGTCTGAGAGAGAAAAAATAAAACTCATCATCCCTGCAAGATGTTTCCACTTTTCATTTATCAAGTTTCAGTACATATTTATGTAAAAGGATGACACGGATTAAGATTCTTCATGGTAATAATCCCATTTGAAGACACTTGAAATAAAATTCTGAGGTTTAAGAGCCTTTTAGAACCTCTGAAAGCTCTTTAATACACTGAAAAATAATGATGATTAAAGATAACAAGTGTGTAATATGATTTTTTGAATTAAAAAGAAAAAAAAAAACCCAAAACTGCCAGCCAGGTCAGAATGTAATTTGAAGAAATGAAAGATAAAGAATGAACCAGATTATGTAAAATTACAGTTCTGTTTCTTAAATTAACAGTAGCTTGTAAGACTTACTACAAATGAAAATAGAGAAAAGACCAGTAGATAGAACTAACCCAAAATTAATTATGGCTAAATTAAACCAAAGTAACCAAAATAAATTAACTTTTTTGAGGCTTCAAAACACAGAAATGTGTGTGTGTGTCTGTGTGTGTGTGTAGATGAGTGTGCACTAGAGGCCATTTATGTAACCATAGTGATTAAATATTTAGAGAGGAGCCCTTTAAAAGCAGAACCTTTAACCGGATGTCAAGGTACAAAAACAACCCACAAGTGCAGGAAGATGATTTTTTTTTTTTTTTTAAATGAATGTTGTGTATGTGTTCATGTGCTCTAATCAGTCTGCTCTTAATCCATCTGGAGATTGATTACGCTCCTTTTGTTTAGTTAATCCACTGTGAAGTGTTTGAAGAATTAATGAAAAACACATCTGAGGTTATTACCCGAGAGGCTGACATGAATGACAGATGTGGGTCTGGTGCTTTCAGCAAAAACTGAAGAAAAAAAAAAAAAAAACAATAATTTGATGTGCATCGGTCTCCATCCATCACTCAGACACCTTCTTCTCTAACTACTCCAGCCTGGCATGATAATGAGAGGCCCATCATCATCATCACACCACCATCATCCTCATGTCGGGTGATGTTCCCACCACCCTTCATCACTGAATGGAGCCACTTCTTCAAAACGCTCTCAATGTCACCTTGGAAACACACCAATAGTTCAGGCTGGAGGGGTGTTATTGAATCCCTGAATTACTTTGTCTCAAGTACACTCTCTCTCTCTCTCTCTCTCTCTCACACACACACACACACACACACACACACACGCACACACACACACACACAGCACTTCTATCTTTGTGAGGACTGTGATAGACATAACACATTTGCCATCATAAGTATATGCCTAATCTGAACCCTAACCTTAATCTCAATCTCCAAACCAAGTCTTGACCCTCAAACAGTTCTTTGAATAGGCATTTATAGTATTTTTTATTTCGTTTTGAGCTCAACTACTCTAGTGTGTAACAGTGAAGAGGAGACTGTGTGCAAAGGTAATCATCTGCAGATTTAAATAATGTAATTTCCACAGTGAAGCAGAATCACACTTTTAATAGCTGTGCTTGATTTGCACATGTGGCCCAAGTTTGACAAGAAATATAATCAGGCTATATTGTTTCTAACCCCCCCCCCCCGGATATTATGTAAGTGTGTATCTTTATTTTATTTCCCATTAAAGGTAAAGTCCTTTTTTCTCAGCTTTGATGGCTCTACTCTTGTGTGTTTGCTGCCTTCCCACTGACACAAGTGTTAAAGATTCATGTTTATTGACTGATGGAGCTGATGACAGAGGGATATTTAACTGTGGCAATTCCCCCCGGTTTACCTTTGCTAAGCCCTTAATTTCATGCAGCGTCTCTGACAATGAGATTAATGAGGTCAAGTGTTCTCGGTCCTTGATTAGACTAACGACATCTGCAAAATATAACATGACAGCGAAAACAGCGGCAAAGATCAGCAGTCAGAGCAACTGAGCAGCAAGCTCTGCCGTGTCCTGGTGCTTTAGGTCCAGTTTGAGCAAAATTGTTCAAACATTAGCATCATTTTTCACTCGGGCATTACAAACACAGCTGGAGAGCCAAAGAAAGGAGAAGCATCAGCTGCACTGCGCTGCTGAGTGCATAAAATATTGCAAAGCACCGGCATTAATACGAGTGTTACGGGGGTTGTTGCCACGGCTCCTTCCTGGTTACCACTCTGAAGATACTGGATGGAAATCCAGCCAGTTCACCGTGGGCATTTGTTTGATTTGACACTTCTTTGTTAGCAAGCTGACTATCTACAGAATAGCTGGGCAAAGATGCCAGAAGAGGTTGGTTTAAAAAAAACAAAAAAAACAAAACATGTATATGCATAGAAAAAAAAACTCTAAATAACACAACTGGAGCAGAAATTGATCAAGAAGGACAACAGATTCTAAACATCCTCATCACAATTCAGCCTGTTTTTTTTGCTTCTTGGATGCAAATGCAAAAGCGTTAACAGCAGCAGAGGTGTAGCTCCAGATGAGAAACAATACCTCTAATTCTCTGGACGTTTGTCAGCTCAGCATAATGCCGGGGGAAAACTGAACTGAAAGGAGTGGAAAAAAATGGAAGAACTGAGGGGGGGGAAAAAAAGAGAGATTCCTCAAAGAATCTGGTTTTGGCAAGAAGGAACATTCATATAAAGAATGTCTTAATGGTTAATCAAACAAAATGCAAAAACCTGTCTAAATAGTTCAGAAAAATGATGCTTGAAAAGAACATTTTCCCTTTTTCCACATTCAGTCCAGACTATGCTCAGTGGGCCGCGTTATATTTAGAAATAAACGGCAGACAGAAGCTCTTCTTCCATTTCTGAGTAACCAGAAACGTGGGGGGATGGACGGAGTAATGGGGCAGATGTGGGAGTGCTGAAGGCATACTGCCACGTATCTGACTTATTGATTATGTGTGAAATCTCATCCACTCAACAAGGCTGCAAGGTGTGTAGCACTGGTTATTTATAGATGGCGTCCACACTCCCACTCTCCTTTCTTGGCTGCAGTTGGGAATATTGATCATTGTTGTATCCACTGGCTTTCTTCTGTCAGCACCGATTAGCCTCAGTGGGGTCTAATATGTTACAGTCCCCCTTTTAGGGGAAAAGAACGGAGATTGCTTTTTAGGTATTTATGGGGGGAAACCTTCAGCCGACTCTGCTGTTGTGTTTTTAGCACTGGAGGTCAATAAGCATTGAGCAGAATATCTTGTGTACTCCAAATGTCAGAGGTCTGAGTGCAGCTTCTGACCTTTGTTGAATGTCATAACCGGTGTACATTTAGTTGTAACAGCTATCCTGTTGGTTTATTCTCAGAGAACAGACTCCGTTGAAATGCTTGTGTGGTTCAGATAATAAAAGGGGATTTGGTTGTCATCTGGAGTACACAAAGCACTTTTCAGGTGTGAACATTCAGGCAGGGCTTGAGCATGCTGTTCAGACTGATGAGCAGGCTCCAGGGACCAGGAGGCAGACCACCAACACTCACGAGTGGACAAACTGTCAGCATGACATTTCTCGTCCGTCTCCATTAAGATTGAGCTCAGCTGCTGGAAGGACATTGGCTATTGAGTGTCTGTGAGGTGTTACACGGCTCTTGCTGGTCAACTTTTAACTTCCAGATGTTTGACAGGATGAGTTTAGACAGCGTTCCACCTTTCCTCCATCGGGTCACACACCATTTTTCAGTTTTGCAGCATCAATCCAAAATAGCATCACAGTTGACCTGTCTGACAGAAGGTGGGTGTTTGAAAAGCCCGGTGGGGGCTGTAATAATATATGTTTGATTGTCTTACCAAGGCTGAGCAGGTCCACCGCCGGCTCTGCGCTCTTACTGGGACTAGCTCGACAGTCTGACGCCTGGAAATGCCAAGAGAGAAGGTTAGAAGAGGATACCTTCACAAATCGTCTGTCTTGTGCTAGTGAGCAGTATTGTTTCGAGACAGATAATATTTCCCTGTTGCCTATTTACAAATGTGGAAGAGATTGAGGCTGAACCACAATCTGGAGTTAAATCCATGACGCTTTCATGACTATTTCTGTCTCACCAGAACTAACAACAAAGAGAAACCTTTCAAAGGAGGTGACCGGTTCCCTCCAAGCAACCACGGTTGCCTGCTGTTTGTTCAATACCATCTGTACATAAAGACGTTCGACATAAGAGCCCACAAACGATCCAGACCGCCCCATCAGCCTGCAGTATGGCTCATCCTTTGTTCAGCTGTTCTCACAAACAGCAGGTTTGTTTTTTTCCCAAACCAATAGAGATTTCGCTGTCTGAACTGAACTACAAAACCATGTAAACAGGCAAAAAAGAAAAAAACTAATGACTGATTTATAAAAGAAATCTATTGATCTGTAGACATCATCAATATGTTAACATGCCTAATCTCTTATCTCTCCCATGAGTGGTGTAGGAGGAATGGCAGAGGGAGGGAAAGTGGGAGTCAAAGGGTAGAAGACAGGATAATAAAGACAAGAGAATGGGGATGGATGGAGTAGAATTAGAACAGAAAGTCTGGTGAAGGAAAGAGGAGGGTTTATAAAAGTTTAACACGTGGAGTACGGCAGATCTCCACTGCTGCTAACAAACCCAATTTCCCCCAACAAAAAAAAAATCGATGAACCACATTAAATTCAATGTCGTTCCGATCCCAGGCAACGAAAACAATTACTGCGTCCACGCCTGATCGAGAATGCGTTGGCTTCCAGTGGATGTGTGTTGGGACTGCAGTGTGGTCGGCAGAGGGAAGGTCATTTGTTTAAAGCAGTAACAGGATGGTTTATGCCGAGTTCCAACTGACAGTGGAGCAACACACAGACATCCCCCATTCCTCACCCAAGTAAAACAGAGTCCAGCTGATTAAAACCCAATCACACCTTCTGCAAAGACACTTCCTTTAACAGCAGGAGGCAACTGAAGGGTAAATCCATTTAATTCCATACATCCAAGCCCATGTATACTTTTAATAACTCAACCTATGTTTTTTGTAATGCCATAGCCCAGACTGCTCTGAAGCAACAGCTTCAATGTCACGTTGCATCCAAAAATCCCCTTTAGGAGTGTTTATATAGAAACACTGCCAATATTCTTCTCAGAATCTGCCTGACAAGTTTGGAGGACAATGACCGATGCAGATGACAGACAGTGATTGAGGTCGTTTTTTGTTTGAAAAGAGAATTGCGACTGGAGTTGATGGTGCCGATCAATAACCACCCACGCACATGCCACCCCTTTATCCTGGTAGGTTGAAGTGCTGGTAGCGAAATGCCAATCATCCAATGAATACCATCACATCCAAAAAGAAATGTGCAGACCTTCACTTCAGGCCCACTTGATGGCAGAAATCACAATTTTCCAGTATAAAAGTTGTCGGAATCATTCTACTGTACAGGTCAAATAATTCTGCTCCATTAGATGTGGACTTTGTAGCTTGTCTGTGTCAGCTAACGTGCTGTGGTCAGCCCTGATCATCAGAGTCATTATAAGGAGGTACACAGTAATTCCATCTCAATATTTAAACACATGCTCTAAATACTGAAATTGTGTGAAGAACCATCTCTACAGACTATTCTATATATCTATTATACATGCATATTTTCCTAATGTTACAGTTTTAATTAATTTCATTCAATGTGTTTTGGGGGTAAATGTAAATGAGTTAACAAGACAAAACAAACAATGAAAGGATTGCAGGCAGAAATGTCAATTATGGCGAAGTGTTACTTTGCGTAACATTATTTACAACGTGGTTAAAATCTGAATTTCTTCTTTTACTTGGCAGAGCAGGGAGAGTAGAAGAATGGAGAATTTTTCCTTTCAGCTCATGAACATTTTTACATTTCAAACGGACAGAATTCTACATAAAAGACTAATCAATATGGAAACAAATGGAGAAAGTGTCTGGAGGCAAAGAATTAATCAAGATGGGGAAACAGTTGCCAGAAATGGTAATACTGTATATAAATATTCATCAAGTGCATGGAGCTGGACCTAAGATCCCTCGGGTACCTGTGGCATTCTAATTACACCAAAGCACAAGATAATGTGATTATAAATGGGGTTGGTGAAAAGATAAGCCCCAGTTTGCAAGGGGACGGACGCTTGTGGAGCAGAGATGCTTCTGCTTTTACTTCCTATTAAGAGGACAGCTGAGGCTGACATGTCATCAAAGCAGATCACGCACAGGTTTAGCTGCAGCGCTCAATAACCTTCTGCGCTTGTCAACAAACATTCAAGGACGAAGAAAGATGTTTGATTCCATGATTATAAACTAAGACCCAGGGAAACCCCAGTCTGCAAAACTCACAATTGGATTTAACAGAATAAGAACAATTCGCAGCAACTGTTTCGGCAACCCATTTGCACATGGAATTTTGAGCCCTGGCAGATTCTGTTTCAGTTTTATTTACTTCTAGCTTCATTTACATGAACCCAGTGTTTAGCTAGAAAACTGACATGGACATTAAAATATAATCTACATATATATGATCACGCTAACTAATTCAAACAGGGGCTGAGAGAGTACAAATACTGTCATTAATATATATATATTTATAAGGAAAATGAATGATGAACCAATTCTTAAATAATTTATAGGCATTAGTTCAGGTCTCGAGGCTACAAAACTAACAGCAAAAAGCCTTAATAGAATCTGGTCACATTCTATGATGAAACACTTGACCAAGGTGTGGGACAAATCTAGGCTTTTTTTTTTCCAGAAAGATTTCAGGCCCGTTTTACATTGTTTGACACATGATTCATCGTGTGATCTACTTATAAAGAGCTTGGATTGAAAATCAAAACCCCCCCTCGCCAGTTTTCCTCATAACTGTCAAGCATAGTTGAATTGGGCTTTAATGGGTGCCATCTGTCACAGAAGCCCTGGCATGGGGACCCTAGCTGCAGGAGATTCTCTCTGTAAACATATAGAATCCCATCACCTCCAGCCAAAGACATCAACAAACTAAAAATACTGACCACAAACACAAATATAAGGTTAAGTCCAGAAACAATTCCACTAAAGAGCACGATAGGCCCACATATGGCTGCAGAAATCAATGAACCCGGCAGTGCCAACACTTGAGAATGAACACAAAGGCCCCAGCCTCTGCAAAGAGCTTGGCATCCCACTAAGACAGTATTTCAATACCATATTTCTGCGCAGGAACACAGCATACTTTCTTTCGTCACATGTGTGAGGCAGATGAAACAAATATCTTTCATCCTCTGAGGAGAGCCACAATGAGTACAAAGAGCTCTACAAGGGAAAATAGTGTGGAAGGAGACAAGCGAGAGATGAGGGCTGCAAATTGGTGTGCAACAGCCTATACAAGTGGGTAAAGAAATGGATGAGAGGAGAATAAAAACACGGGGATGATGGAGGGAGATGTAAGCCAGGCAGTGCAGCACACTCTGCAGTAGAGGTGAATCAGGGTTGCACCACTCAAAGCAACTTCCCACCAGTGAAGCCATTCTGATCAGTGAAAAATGACTTCTATTCTCGGGTCAAAGTGCTTCACTACCACAGGTGCATGCTATTAAAAAACTATTAAACTTGAGATCTTCCACAGAATATATAGAAGCGTTTAGGTTTTATCCAGTTTGTTGAGGCAGAACAGCTTCACTTTACTCTTCAGACGTTGCTGCAGAGGTGTACTCTACGCAGAATTAGACGGTGGATGGCAGGACCATTGGTAGCAGCAGTTTATTAGCAGTTGTAACGCTGATATCTACATTAATGGTGGATTAAAGGAAATAATGAAAGTGCCGTTGGCTGATGGTGCATGGACAAAAAAATGACGAGGTCACTATGAGAGAGAGAGGAGGAGGAGGAGGAGGAAGATTTGATGTCAGTAGGGACCGTAGAAACACAAATTAAAGAATGCTGAATAGGGACACAAGAAGGACAGAGAGGAGGAAGAGGCTGACAATGATAGAGAATGATAGCATGATGGCTAATGAGCAAAATGAGAAACAAAGGAAGTGAAGAGATGACAAGAGAAGAAAGATTAGGCACAGTTGGAATAAAAAGAAAAAGAGGGCTGGATGCCAAGTGAGTGTGAGAGTGTGTGTGTGTTTATGTGAGTATGTCTTTCTGTTTTTGGGATAGAGGGTAGGGTAGGGACTCTCAAGTATACTGGGCTGCTGCAGTTCTGCACCACTCGGCACGATCTGTCATTCAGACACACACACACACGCGCAGGTGGGCACACGCGCGCACACACACAAAATCATGCACAGACACACAAAAGAGATATACAGCAAGATAAAATAATAAAAGCAATGAATAGACAAATTCTCATGCATCGACACCAAATATTTTTCCACATATTAAAAATGTGCGTCTACAAGAAAGCGCACAAGTGCACAGATTGACACAGACACAGACTCTTGTTTGTTTCAGGAAGGCTGTGGTTGGCCTGACAGCTGAGGTGTGACCAAGCTGTTCCGGGAAAGAATACCTAATTAAATCAAAACACTAGCAGCTATCTTGCAAACACACACAGACAGAAAACAATTTAAAGTGTATCTTAAAGGTGTTTTTAAAAGTGGATTTTATCAAGAGAGCTACGCTTCTCTTACAGAGAGAGAAGCAGTCAGGTGGAATTCATTTGCAGGAAGTGCACAGAGACAGACAGACACACACACACATACGCACACGCACCCACACACACATACACCTTTGTCATTGGCACACATGATGAACTGGAGCTGGTGTACACACACAGGAGAAAACTCAATTCAACAAGATACCGTTGTGCACTCGATACACTGGATCAGCTTGCTGCAGGTAACATTCTTGAACACAGTGAACGCAATCTAGGGGGAACAAAAAGAAAGTTCCCCGAGCGTTTAACCTTTGGAGACCAGGGCTGTGTTGGCGTTTGTGCACCTCTGAGGGTATTTTCTTCACTGGCCGCTCATGGACTCTTCCAGGTGTCACCTTATATCGTATTGCTGTGTATGCCAAGGAAGCCACTCCTGCCAATGAACCCATTAGATTTATGATGTTGCCGGTGTGCTGTCTGTGCTGATGTAATATAAACATGAACATGCAGTCAGATCTCTCAACATAATGTCAAGGACAACTGTTGATGATGATCAGGCCCCTATAAAATGCTGCACGAATGCTTAAACATTCCAGTCACTACCAGCCTGCAATATTTACTGATCGCCATCAAAACAAGGACTTTATGGATCATCCCCTTCACATACATCATCAGAGCCCCGACACAAATCCATGGCTGGCAATAAATCTGTTGCATGATATATTTTGCAGCCCTGTGCTCTGTAAATGCCAACCAGCTGAAGAGATATGGCTGAGTGTCTCTGTGCTGCTTATCTGCAGCAGAAGATGAATATGAGGGAGATTGTGTGGATTTATGTGACTCCACGAGTGTGTTTTCTCAGGAAACTGGCTTGCCCCCCCCCGAGCAGGAGAGAGCCAGCTTATTGATCGGTATTGACCATCTGACAGAATTTTGTGCGTGTGTGTGTGCGCACATCTGATGTTATTAGTCACAGACCGCTGCTCCTTTCACTGTCCTTCACACCCTCCTTTCATGGTGACTCCCACCGAACATGAATAAGCCTTAGCCGCTGCGACCGCAGCTCGTGTGTTTGTGTCGACTCTAATCATGGGAACCTTTCAGAGCCCATCTCGGTCCAGATGTATGGGGCACCCAGCGATAACGTGCCTCCTGAAATCTCTGCAGTGACTGAACAAGGAAGCGCACAATAGCACGTGCACACCCACATGCATGCGGGCCTTCATTTCGGTCTCCAACAAAGGCAAGCGCCAGTGTTTTCCATGGAGCAAGACAGCCTCCCTTTGATAATTTATTCATGGGCTGAAAGAAAAAGACAACAAGCGCCTGATGGGATGGCAGAGATTTAATGTTTGTAGAGGGAGAGACAGAAACTGGTGGAGCAGGAGAGATGGAACAGAGGGGCAAATGTGTGAGAGGGAGGGAAAGAGGGGGGTGGAAATGAGCAGAGGTAAGTAAAGATTGAAGATCACAACAAAGATATCGAATTTAAATGCCTACAAAGCATTTGTCCAGTTGCATCAAATCTGTTTATCACGCCTTATCTGAATAAGATGTGTACTTTAGACAACTAATTTAGTGCATTTTCTATGTTTCAGCACTAAAAGCAGATAGAAGAAGCTGCCAAAGACAATGACCATTGATGACTGGATTGAGACAGAACAGGGTGACAGCAGTTCATCTTATGTGTACTGTGAATATGGATGTGTCAGTGATGCGTGATTTGGGACATGATGTCAGTCAAACAGGGATACCTCTGGCTGTGTTCAGACCACAGGGACACCCATTTATTATAGATCAGGCAGGCACTAAAACTGAAAACTGAAGTTAAGAGCAAATCTCACATAATTTATACACAAGAAAACTGCCCCATTTGTTTCTGGAGAGCAATTCTAGAAGAAATGACACCTTCACGTTAATACAACTCTGGTACAAACTGAAATAAAGGCATCAACTCTGGAGATGAGGGGGAAAATCTCTTCATGCCCAGGAAAGAAAAGAGTCCCCACCCTGCAGAAGTCCGTGTTATTGCACACCAAAAGGAAAATTACACACTGAAGCATGCACAATTAAATAAGCAGATAAAGCAGCATGGATTATAAACCTCAGCAGTAGTAGGATAACCGTGTCTCCACCTGGGGTGTGGATGTTAATGGTGAATCATTAACAAAACCTTTAAAACCTTAAAACAACTATCAACACACAGTTTCTGTATTAATGCCTGTGTTTCCAGAAACCTTTGATGGAAGTCTCTGCTCTTCCTCCGCAGGACTGACCTGTCTAAGTAGATTATTTTTATCTGTGCACACAACTGGAACTCCTGTTGGCCAAATGGACCACATGCTACACAGTTTGTTGGTTTTTAGGCCAAGTCCTTCTGGAGATGGACAAACCTGCAAACCTGCAACGCATTGGGTCCTTGTTAAACTTCAAGGATATCAGCAGGGCTGGACAGGGTGAATGAAGTAGTCCTCACTTCCTAAAACAAAGTCCTCACTTCACAAACCAAACCAAAAAGACAAAACTAGATAACTCTTAACAGAACTGTTGTGTGAAAAGGAAACTAAATTATGCCCAGAATGTAAAGTGAATAATATCAATTGTGCATCGATGACTCAGTGAAGTTCTGACGTCACCAAAGTTCTGCAATTCACTGAGTTGTCCTCGAAAAGACTGGAGAGCAGGGCACATCCGTTTCTTTATATCCAGCCCAACTCAGGAGGCTGCACGAAACATAAAATTGTCATCAAAACAGAAATCGCTGAACTCAAATAACCACCCACAAAGGTTGCTGCAATGCCAGCAGGGAAAATGATTTTTCTGAATTCAGAGTCACACAGCATCATTTTTGGTTTTTGGGGAAAACAACTGCATTACATTTTGATTCCTTCCATAGTGCCTCTGTAGATTTAAAGGCAAAGGTCAAATAAAAGGATTGGTTTGTCGTTTGCAACAGATCAACTGTAGTGCTGCAGGGTTATTGGTTTCACGATTACCTGACAGGAGAAAGGGGAACAGAAGCCTCTGCTCCACCATCGGTGGGGATGCATGGTATTTATCCCAGAAGGCATTTCTGCTGATTGAATCTTCTTTTAAACCCTGAAACTACAGGAGTGTGTTTGTGTGTCGTTATGTACAGTATGAACTGCAAGGAGAGATGAAACTGAATCATGTGACAGTGGAACAAAATGTTTCTGTTGGAGATGAAAGGAAAGAAGACAGCAAAAAAGTAGGAAGCAGACTTGGCGAGGCGAAAATAACTGACAATAAAGACAAAGTGACTCTGACCCCAGCAAAAGCAAGAAGAAATGAGAGCGAGATGGAGAAACATGGCTGTCAGCATGTTTCCCCGCTACACCACAGATTAAACAGACTAACAAGTCTCTCGGTCTCTCAAACACACCATCGGCGTCCTCGCGTATCAGCTCGACACTCGACAGCAGGAGCCCAGTTGATAAGACTGAAGAAAAGGATATTAACGATTCCACAAACCTCCACCAGCAAACACACTTTTGAAGCTTATAATCTTCATACAACCACACATCAACAAATACAGATGACTGTCAAAGCTTGGTTGGTTGTTATTAATTACCATTTTATATCCGGTAATAACAGGTAATAACGTATGAAACAGAACATGAACGCACAGTTTCATATTTACATTCCACACTGCAGATGAAGGCTAAAACATTCATTCTCAGCCACTTTAATGCAAAGGTGCAGACAAAGCGCACGCGGCAAATTGCTCTGAAATGCTGTGGGAGTAAATATATCTTCATTGATTGGGAATAATCATGTGCCGATTGCTTTAGATGGCCCTCCACACCAGCAATGAACACATTAACACAGCAGTAGCCCGACTCTATGGTCGTCCAAGTGCCATTAGAAAAAGAACCCCTGCTTACGAAGGTGTCCACAGTGGACAGCAATGATAAAACACGGAAAACAAAGATAAGGTAATGTATATCCATCTATCTGTTGTCTTACTGCATAAGAATGGAGACTGTATGGGTCCTAGAACAGGAAGATTGCTGCTTTTCACTGGATAAGGGAAAGAAAACTAAAGCCGTTGAAGTCCAGATCCAAAGACGGTAGATGTTCAGATGTGTAACACTCACTGTGTCAAGCATCAGGAATCTAAAATTCATGCAATCTCACCTGGGGTGTGAAAATGGAAGCTAAAGAGTTACAAAAATAATTCAGGGGGAAACACAGCAATGAAAAAAAAAATGTAGTAATATATTTTATTAGGTAATAAAAAGGTTATAGCGGGTGGAGGAATGCTAATACTACAGTACATTTCATCCTCAGTGGGTGCTGTTTCCCATCGCCCTTATTCCATTTACACACATAAGCACGCACACACAGACAGACACACACACACACACACACAAACACATCACTGAGAGCTACATTATTCTCCCATCGCCTCCCAGGCCATGGAAATACTTGAATTTACTAACCATGACCTAGAAACATAGACATTGGCTCCCTCTATGCTGCCCCCACTTTCTCCACCACATTAAGTTTTTTTCATGGACAAAAAAAACCACACACACGCGCAGCTCAGATTGTGCTTGTCAGGATTGCCTCCCATCTTTCCTATCCTCCACTGGCATTTTTGATTTTGTTACATTGTTAAAAGACAAACTGTTTCTCCTTTTTTTCCACCTCAGAGAAAAACAAATATTACATTTATGCATCGTGGCTGCAGGGAGAAGTGGTGCACACCAACTGAATTCACAGAGCGGAGCTAAAGCACGTGAACGACAACATAAATGTTCATGAGGAGTTTCCCTGGTGGATTTATCCCTCATCTCAGCCACTGCAGGCACATTTCATGTGTTTGTTAACGCCATGCTGGCACGCATGAAGTGCACAGCACTTTTATGTGACCTCATTCCAGCCCTCACCATAGATAAACAGCCTTGCGTATAAAGCACAGTCAGCGTCAGCAGTCACATCCTTCTCTCTTACTTGGCTCCCATTTTTAAAAAAGCACTCTCGATGCCACAGCAGAGGACCTAAAACTGCACAATACTGCAATCAATACGACCATAAATATTTGAAAAGATCAATTTTGCGCAGTTGAAACTATTGCCCATCATTTACCTTCGCGTTCTGCCTCTCCACTTTGTCAAAGTCCGTATTCTTCCTCTCCTCTTTTTTCTTTTCACGCTCTTTCTGCAACAACAACAGAAAAGATGGTAACCACACTGACACATAAGCATGCGTTAATGCCCTGATGCGTTATGATTCACATTCATGGCCTCATTATTTGAGAACAATTCATGCTTGCATTTCTGGCTCACAATATGATGACAAGCATAAAACACTCCATCAAAAATTCTTCAAATTACCTTTTAACAGCCATTACGTACAGTAAACTATTTTGTAGCCCGATGGTAGACTTGCTGCATCTCTAAACAATTAGATCTCGTTCCTTAATGTGATTTTAATGCACTTGCAATGCACTTTTAATGTGCAGCCATTATTAATGTGCGAATGGTTGATGCAGCGCTGTCTGGTTAATGGTTCTCTCTTGCTTTGTTACATGTAAATGGGTCCGTGCTGATGCCAGCCGCCAACAGGCTTTAGCTAATGACTGTCAGGACGCCAGAGAGAAAAGCTCAAGCTTAGTGGGTGAAGCCGACAATCTCGCCATTACAGTAACAATAATAGCCTGTTTATCTCTCTGTGGGTCCGTTCTCACTCTCACTGCAATTCCTTCACTGCTGCTTAAGCATTTATATATTTATTTGGAGGTTGTTTTTTGTCTTGAGAATAATGAACAATAGAGTGCACATCACCAATATTTAGAAAAGAAGCACTCAGACATTTGTCTCCATTTGATTTTAAGGGCGGTTGAATCAGGCGGAAGGAGATAGGCCTGGCTCACCTGCACACTCCCAAAAGGAATCAGGTGCGCAACGTTTGAGGAAGAACAATATGCAGCATGCCGTCATATTAAGGCAGGGGTCAGACATCATTTTTGTTGATTTGATTATTTGATTCTATTGAAAACTAATGAGGCCAGTATGAACCAATTTGCATCCGTATTAGCTGGCTATTAGGCTCTCATCTGATCTTTAGCACAGCAAATTAGAGTTGCAACCCTCCCACACACATTTGTAGCTTTGATCATTAGATCATGTCTGCACACTTATACCACCTCAAAGTTTTCCTGGTGCATATCCATGCTGGTTAATAAATGACTCATACACAAAGAAATCAGATGGAGCCACAGTAATCTATTTGCTGATCGAGTAAGCGCTGAAGATTGATCAACATTCAAGACAAGCAACGCAGAAAGTATTGGTAAAGTGTTATCAGCTGAAAACCAGCTGTACGCGAGTTGCAGAAATCGAGAAGCAGAGTGGAGCAACACGAAGCTTACTGACGAGTGGAATGTACAAGGAGAGAACATGACCACGGCAAAAACAGCAGCACAACAGAGAATATAGAGAAGATCTGCACCTCCTGTCTGCTCCTGTCAGCCTGTGAGGGTGGGGGGGGGAGGAGGAGGAGGGGCTACAGACAACTTCTGCAGAGAAGCAGAAATTCAGAAACAAGGTTAGATGTGGGGGAAGCCTGCAGACTGAAACAGGGAAGTGTTCAGCAACAACAATGGGAAAAGAAACTGAAAAAAAAAAAAGAATAATCTAGAATGCAGCACTGGAGGCTCAGGTGAAACTGATTTTACATTCAGAAGGAAGACAGTTCTCGAGTTGGGACGACCCCTATTAACCTGCCATTGACCTCTGGGGCTGAGAGCAGAGCTGAGCTGACCTGTGGTCTGCCTGCAGCAGCAGCCGCTCGCTCATGCCAGCGCCTCACGCAGGAAGTGATCATACTCTGTGATGGCAATTAGCTCTTTAAAAGGTTACAATGCCAGAAAACAGAGAGGCTGGGTGTAGTGGAGGCAATTGACGACTGATGAGATCTTAAAATACGCGTCTGGGTGCCTTCAGCCCTAAATGTGGAGCTGTCCACCCACGTTCAGATCAATCTGGTCGCCATGATAATACCAGGCATGGACTGACTCACTGCTCTGCCCACCTCCTCAACTCTCTGCAACCACCTCAGGGCTAAAACGGAACACTTGGCATGTCCTTACGGGGAACAATAAAAAGATGTTTTCTCCATTTCCATCTCTCCACAACTGTTAGGCCATCAAAAGCCTCGCTCTTGTTGCCTGTTGTTGATAAAAAAAATCTGAGCTTTTCTATCACACATTTATTATGATGATGGGGTTTTTTTTTATTATTCTGCCTTCCTCTAAAAACTTGCTCATCTTCTGATTTTGATGCTGCCAGAGATGTCGACACAGCACTAAAGCGGCACAGATGGGCTGATGATGATGATAAAGAGAGAAGCGGCTGGAGGCTAAGAGGGAGGAGTGAAGCGAATGCCGAGGGAGAGGGGGTGGAACGAGAGTGGCGAGATAACAAGGGTGGTGAGAGCTGGATGAAAAGGGTGGATAGAGGTTGAATAGATATCAGGACATGGAGATAGAGGTGTCAGGCTATCTACTGTGGCTATAACTACTACTACAACAGAGAAACTGAGTGCATCTTAAGTGGATGTCCTCCATGTAGACCTTGAACAGCTTCATTTGAAAAATGACTTTGTGAAGGTCAGAGGTTGCTTTTTTAAAAGAAATATTCCACAAGTACTGAGCCTAATTAAAACCTCTGAAGTTCTTTTTCCCCCCACCACAAAACCATTCACAAGGTTAAAAAAAAAAAAAAAAAAAAAGCTTTTTAGCCACGTGACCTGAGATCCAAATTTAGGGGTTTTTTTGCCATTAGTATTTCCCAAATTGCTAAAAATGTGTCAGCACACTTCGAAAGCCCAAAGATGACCTTGACCAAATCATCCCTATGTCTGCCCCCTCGTGACAGGACAGACAACCCAGTGACTAACGCAGGGAAATGGGATGAAATCCGCAGTCTTGCCCCGGGGCAACTGTGCGCTTCCTTGTCATGATTCAGACCATCAGTGGTCTACCCAAGGTCAGCGAGACAAACACGCCTTATGTGAGTCTAGTATCATTGAAATAATATGTATCATGATACTTATAGAAATGATTTAAAAATGCAGTTCAAGTACATGTGGAAGACCGGAATACAAGAAACAGTACTGTCCCCACAAAGCTGCACATCTCCCCCATGTCTGGACAAATAAAGCTTTTTCAAAGCGATATATTAGGGTATATTTCATAGTTTTGCATTAGAAGAACAGAACTTCAAAAGATGGAGAACAAGTCACGATCGAGTGCTACATCAAGATTTGCTTTGATTGCGTAAATTGCGCTCGGAGAATGAGAGTTTCACAGGCGATTCCAGCAACGGTGCAACCACTCCCATTTATTTCATCTCTATCTCCAAACATGAAGAGAAGTTTCAAGTTAAACATAAGGTTGGGATGTGAAGGCATTTGTCAGCAGCGTCTGACCTCTCACTCTTTATTCGCTGCTGTGTTTTTGCATCGTCGGTGCTGGTCGTTCGTGTCCACGTATCCCAATTTCGCCGTCAGACTGACAGCTTCGGGTCAAGCTCGCAAGACACCTTTTGAGAGTGGGAAACACCATGTTTAAATAATGCGAGGGTTTGTGACAAGAGAGCTCATCACAAAGTAATGATGGACAGAAGTGGCAGCTGTGGTCATGACCAGCCTGAGGAGAGCGAGGTGAGACCGTGTGAAAAGGATTCCAGACTGAGACAAGTCAAAAACCAAACGACAGAAAGTGTAGAAAAAAATCATATGGGGAAGCAGTAGTTTAAATCAAACCCTTAAATCTCCCAACTAGTCCAGTGTGTACTGGATATTATGGTTCTATCTGGGAAAGAGAACCATTAATAAGAACGAAGTAGCCAATTAAGAATATTAATAAAATATGGTACACACTTAGAACCGTGATTATTCAGGATTCACCCACAGATTCCGTTTGATACATCTGATTAAAGGTGTTACTCATCTCACAGCCCTTGTATGCAGATTTACCAGGCCATGATTGTTTGATCATGTGACATAGGACGGTGATGTAATTCTGTGAACACACACACACACACACACACACACACACACACACATGCACACGCACACACCACATCTCATGGTATGCTGCCTTTCCTATTTCTTAAAGTGATAATGAGTTGTTTTTAATAATTAATTCGCATATAAAAGCTGGGCTGTCTGTGTGGGTGGTAGAAACAGATCAGAGTCTGGTTGCTGGCAATGCTTCAGAGAATTCCAGAGAAAACACAGAGATGCGGAGGTCTAGGGGACAAACAGCAGAACAGGAATAGGTATGAAAACCCTCCAACAGACTATGAGATAAAGATTCAGGAAGATGATACATCTTAATACCATGTTTAATATTAGTGATATTTATTGATTGATTGATTAATTGATTGAGGGGAAAGAGAGAGATAGAGGGAGGGAGGGAGGGAGGGAGAGAGGGAGGGACAATATGTGAATATAATGTATCTGTGCAGTGTGTGTACATTAACATCAAGTATTCCTCACCTTGAATGTAAGTTCTGCAACATTAACTGTGAACAAAGCTTTTACACCAGCACAGAAGAATCTGGTCTGGTCCTATTTAATGTTAATAGACCAATATTTATAACCATCATTAGATAAGACGGGAAAGTAACCGGTAAGACACAGCTGCAGCTTCACCAAGGATGTAACACTGGAAGTAAAAGTTGCCTCAGGAGCCTTAAATTACGACAAAACAGATGCATTTGTTGTGTCTGGGTGCAATGCCCCGGACCCCTCTGCACTTGTGATGTCTATAGTGGATCAGCACCACAGGGAACCAGTTTAAACTCAAAATTTCACTATTTAGATTCTGAGCTGCTCAGTTTAGCAGCTTTAGAGTAAGAAATATAGAACCGCTGTTGTCAAAATATGTCACTGCTGCACAAACTGTGCACCAGCTGGCAGATACAGTACAGACAGCAGCACTGTGCCTGAGTGCTCGAGGATGTTAATAGTCTAGTTTTTCCTGACTATCTACCATAATATGTGGACACAAACGTGCTCATTGGCTGCTCATGTCGTTTTGCATAACTGCAGCACCAACCCTCCCTGTGGACCACTCTAAAAAAGAAACACCCACGCTACAGTTAATCTCTCCATAAACAAGACAAGGAAATTTACACACGCCCACACCAACACCTACATTATTACTTCACTACTTCATCCATCAACACAAAAGAAGGCTCACAGGAATGCGCTAAGTGAGGCACAAACAAACACAGCGTCAGAATTTAAAGGTTATCGAGTTGCCCCTTGCTATCAGAACCTGGGACTCGCTAAAACTGGGATTTAAATCGATTTTGCTGACTTTCTAGGGAAATACAACTTCAAAAATTTCAATTTCACTCCCTGGCTTTTTCAAGAAATAGCCTTGATCTTTGACCACAAATTCACGAGAAAAAAAATCGCTATACTACAGCGAATACAGCACAGTATGTATGCAGTTCCAACAATGACAAAAAACTGATGGGAAGACGTGAAAACTAAATGATACTCACAGGAGCTGCAGCCAGGCCCTCCGTGTTGTAATACCTTTTCCTCTCGTACTTGTCTCGGATGAACACTTCCACTGCTCTGGGGGCTAGGGATAAGGGATTAAATACTGCACATACACAGTCATCCATTTTATACGGCATGCAACGAATACAAAATAAAGAAATAATTGATGACCACCATTAACAACAGTTATGAGGCTGTCAGGTTTTGTGCGCTGTAAGAAAATAACCTGAGGGAAAGAGACCTCAAAATGCGCTAAACTAATTATAAAATGAGAACTTAAGGTCTTTATTATCTTCTGGTTTCATACATATTATGCTCAGTGATGGATCATTAAGACTTAACCAGTTAAATCCACCAAAAAGCCTGACTTCACACCCGCAACATCCTGACAACTCCCGGCCATGCTCCACCGCTGCCGCACAAAAACAGTTCCCCGGCGTTAATCCAAACTCTCTTATCTCCCCATTTCAGCAGCGATGCCTCTGTTGTGTCGGGTAATAGCCTTCAAAAGATTGAAAAACGATGACCGGCCGCACAAGGCGAGCTGCGAGATAGTGCTGTGTTTGAGATGCAGCTTCAGAAGCCTGCCTACCGGGTCTGATTTATTACTGCTGACTACAAGCGTCAGGTACTGTGCCGCAACACTCCAGCGGAGTGGACAAAAGTGCGCCAAATAATGAGGGCTGTTTGAATAAAGGTGAGGGGAGTGGAGACGGATGCCTCCCCGAACAACACACGGCGGAGAGGATGATATCTGCAGGCACACTCCTGACCTTTGGAATAAATTATTTCCAGTTCAATCAGAGCTTGTGCCGATGTTCTGAGGATTTACTGTCAGAGGTTAACCTGCTGGCCAACACAACATACATGCCTGTTGAGGGGTTTTTTATTCAGCATCCAGAAAAATAGTCTAAGGCTGGGGTCTTTTCTGGGACATCCTACTTGCTCCTCATGCTGGCTGCTCCTTCGGTCACGTGACTTCTTAAATGAACCAACTGAATTGTGGGTGATTACTTTAGGGAAAATCTGCACTTGTGGAAAGTGTCCATAAAAGACCAGAGATGAGCCTTCAATCGCCGAAAACCTCTTTAGGCTCAGTGGGAGCGAGCCTGACTCTGTGATGGCGGACTTTGGGATTGAGCCACAGATTAGCCCCTGACACACGCCGCCTCTGCTTTTTAATGAGCGAGGGAACGATTCTGATCCCACAGAATTAACTGACCGTTGGAGGCCAGGGGTAGCAGGTATTTATATTTATACTGTTCCTCATGCGTCCGCTCACCGCGACGGCCTGCTGCAGCCTTCAGCTCTCGTCTCGCCCGACTCGGTTGGACGTGAAACAGCAAAATGCACCCAAATCAAACACCCATCAAACCACCAATTTACATAAGGACAGTGAGAAGCGGGGCCTAATTGAAGCGTGCACTGGTGCAGCAGCACTAATCCCGGCTCTGTTATCTGCTGTTAGCAGCGCCGCTGTCACAACTACTAATGGACTTCAAAAGACTGCAGAATGATGACCGGCTGCACAAGCGGGCCTGCCAGATACAAGATTGGGTATTAGAGCAGCAATTGTTTCCTTTTTCCGGTCTGCTGGTGGAAATATGAACACATGCTGTCATGCTTGCTACCCAGCTGCCTCCTATCACGGCAAAGGGCAAACTGTAAAGTGCTGTGGGAACACTGAGGTGTGGAAGGATCCACGTGGTCTCTTGGAGACGCGCAAACAAACCCCGGATTTAGGGGATACAGGGGAAGACAGTGAAAGAAGAGGATACTGGTCCGTCTGTGGCCGCTGGAAGCTGTCTGGTAGGTCGGCTTCATACAGCAGCCTGGCCCGGTTGTTCCCCATGTCCACCATACTCTGAGACACAGAAGAGAGAAGTCACGCAGGGCGGCTACCAGCGCTCCAGCTACTCCTCCGTCCAACACATTTGCATTCAGGCTCGGCCGCGCGCCTACAAAGGCACACATGGCGAACGTGTTGGCTAAATTGGGAGGAGGGTGATAAACGGTGTGATGATAGTAGAAGTGGAGGAGACGGAGTCGGAATAATCAGCCATCCGGAATTAATTAGACATTGAAAATGGTGATTAACATTCTGTGAGAGACCCGTTTCCAGTCACACTTGGCTGATGGATAAACATGCACACGCACGCACACAGACACACACACACACTTACTCATTGTAGAGCTGAATGTAGTGTGCGATTATATAAATGGCGTGTTTGCTCAGGTACGTTAAGTCCTCATGATTTATTGTGTGTAACGGAATGCATGGAACACGTCATCCATCCTGAAAACGCATGGATACTCATTACAGCCAGTATAGGTGTGTGTGTGTGTGTGTGTGTGTGTGTGTGTGTGTGTGTGTGTGTGTGTGTGTGAGTGTGTGAGTGTGAGTGTGCTCTTCTCATTTTGGCTCACTAAAGTCCTCGGCTAAACAAAACAAAATTCTGTTACATGCAGAGTTTAGCCGGCATTTATGGAATAAGCCGGTCATGATGGGATGTTTTGCTCAGACACGAGGAAAACAAATAAACCCAAATAAAGCTGTTAATTAAAATCAGGCGTCAGTGTGTGATTAAACTCTTACAAACTTGTTTCAATTAGAAAATGACTTGTTTTTCTACATTTTTGGGCTCATTTGTTTATAGAGATCTTTCTCTGCCCCTCACATTAATTAAAAGCCGTCTGTCCTATCGCAATATTACTCTGTCGTAACAAACACTCAGGTGTGTGTGTGTGTGTGTGTTTCACCTGGATCTGCTCGGGTGTCCATTGGTCCAGATTGACAGATTTGACTCTGGAGATGTGGACGCCAAGGTTACGGTGGATGCCGGCACAGCGGATGCACATGAACACCCCGAGGTTCCAGGAAGCCCATCTAGGACCTGAAAGGAGCAGGAGATGTTTACGCCCTTCAAGTTTTGCTTTTGCCTCCCGAACGCGTGAAGCCGAGCAATTTTCAAACGGCGCGTCTGTCAGCCGCGCAGAGTCTCCTCCGCACGGCTGAACTTCAGCGAGTCCTTTGACTGACGAGGGATGTACGGATGGCGCAGCAGCGCGCAGGAGCAGAACGGGGCGGAGGTAAAAGAACCCACAGATTTCTCTCAAGTCGTCTCAGCAGGGATGAATAAATGCATTTGAGATGTAAAGATCCACGCGTCACGCAGGTAAAGGCGCGAACCGCTCCAGGGCACAATTACATCACTTGCTGAAGCAGAGGAGTGTGTGTTGCGTCGTGTGTGTGTGTGTGTGTGTGTGTGTGTGTGTGTGTGTGTGTGTGTTGCGTTGACGAGCGCCCTGTTTGCCGGACAGAGGCCACTGTGAAGGGTTACGTAAAGTTCTGGCAGTGAGCAGGAGCAAGGCCGTCAGCTTGCGCGCAGAACCGGGAGACGTGATGGAACCTCTGGGCAGACGCGGATGAGACTTTGATTCTTGTCGACGCGCAATCCTGCAGTGTCTGGCAAAGAGGAGGGACAAACATTCCGAATCGACGTGGACCGGTGTGAACCGAGATCTGAGTTGTTTTTTGTTTTTGTTTTTTTAAATCGCCATGTCATCATTTTATCAAATCATTTAAAAAAAAAAACACAAGGTCACTGTTAAATCAGAACTGCTGGACCTTAAAATGAACCGGCTTCTTCTTCGTTTCTCCTCCTCCATAAACTACTGAAATCCCTCCAGTAAATTTTTGCATTAATCTGTGAAAGCAACCGACCGCGTGATGATTTGTGGGTGAAGGTTTAACAAACAGGTACAAAAGAGAGCTTGTAAAGTCCCACGTCTGAGGTTGTGATAATGAGCCTTTAACCACCCTCAGGTTAAACTGATACAGGAGGGAAGTGACTGCAGAGAATATTTAAATGATCGTAAATAAAATAAAAAAAGAGTTTAAAGCTTCCCATAAATGTGTGTGTTCCAAAAGCTCCGTCCCTCGCGTATAAAGCAGCTCAAACTTTGCCAAACCTCCTCTGGGATGAGCAGACAAATCGCTTTAATAGGCCAGCGGCTGCGGTCCCTCGGCGCTGGAGTTGGCTCCATTCCTCTGAAGAAGATGAAGCTTACTATCTGTCAATTTGACAATCGAGAGCGACTTTGAACACAGCAGGTTCAGCAGGATCAACTTTTATAGATCCAGGCTACGCCGCGGCGGCGGCGCTGCGCCGGGGAAGGCTGGGCAGCGGCAGCCTGGTTCACCAGTTCTTGGGTAAGAGCATCAGCGTGTTAATGCGGTGGCACTAATGTGCTGGATGGCCTAAAGGAGCATTAAGGCAGGGATGACTGCGCGGTAAGCCTGAATCAAGCAGCTCAGCCGTCGTAAGCTGGACTACAGCATGTGTGAATGGAACGTCACGTTTGTGCGATCTCAGATGACCCCTTTGCACACATTCTCCCAAACGCAATGCAAAAACGCACATATTTGTCTGTTTTGCACATTAGTTTGACGAAGACCAAGACTGACTCTCGTGTCACAGCCCATGTTACATAAGCATGGGGAAGACAGATCCCGGGTCACACACACACAAACGTCTCTGCCCTCCTCTTCGTCACATGATGCTGGCTGTCCACACTAACGGGCGTTCTCTTAAACTTCGGCTGGATTAAAATAGTGCGTGTAAAATCGCAGGCGTGAAAACTGCCTATTCTTCTGCATCAGTCCCGTTGGAAGGAAGGAACTTTGAGCCAACCTTAAAATGACCTTCCCTGGGACAACCGTAAGAATGACAAACAGTGCGGCCGGATGGGAAGCACGTATTCAGTCGCACATAATTTATATTCAGTGAGAGTTAACAACGTGAAATTCACTGCCACTCGTTCCAACATTTTCTGCGTGATGTATTCGTGGACAAAAATAGGCAGCTGAACCCTGTTTTCAGAGCAGACACGAGCCCTGCAGTTCCAGCACACACACACACACACACACCCACAGAACAGAAGCACCCTAATGCTGATTTCTAGATGGCTGAACTGATTAGACACCAATGAGTTCCCTCTCTGGCTCTTCCTCCCCCTCGATCCCTGCTCTCGGGCCCCAACAGAACAGCCTTTTATGAGCTTTTTGTGTTAGCATTGCTGGCTAATGTAATCAGAGCGACTCACAAATGTGACTCCTGCATGAGCTGTCTGACCATTTAAAGGTCTTAAAGGAGCAGGACTACCATGACTTAGCCTGTAGAAACCCTGCAGGGCCAAAAGAATAATGTCCCTTGCAGAAATCCACATCTGAAAATGAGACGAAGGCCTCTAATTCTTAATGAATAAACGTGACTGGGAGCATCGACCTGCTGGAGCCTGGAGCACAGACTGGAGGAGAATCCCAGAGAGCAGCAGGATGCTGAGGACGGGATGTAAAGAGGTGCTGTGCTGCTCCCTGCTGGTCTGTTACTGGGATTCAGTATCAGCACTTCATCTTCCTCTTCATTATGACACTGACACACACACACATGCACACACAAACTGACTGAAATAAATGCAGTCATTTTGTAATTTTCTTCACCATGGAGACAAACATTTACAGATACTGACACTGATGCTGGTATGTTGCTCTACCATATTTTTACTGCAGCATGCACTCACAGTTTGAACACTTTTTTCCAGTATTTACTTCAAAAATTGTGTGTTTACTGTTGTGCTGGACAGCAGAACACCAGCAGGATGTGCGCTTGCTCCTCTGAACAGTGGAACCTGTCCTTCACCCCTTCCTAATGTGCTGAGCTGCAGGCTGCACGCACACAGGTGAGGTTTTCTGGGTAAGAAAATAGCGCACGTGGACCCACGCTCGCATCTCAAGTGTGTGCGGGGACGGTCGGGCAGCAGAGAGCGAGCAAGGACGACTGTCAGGGCGCCAAAAGCCCCCGCGGAGGCTGGCCAGAATCAGCTGTGCCAGCAGAGGAGAGAGAGTGCCAGCTCAGAACCTCCCTGTCAGCCAGAAATCATAACAGGGACATGCTGCCAAGAGTGTGTGTGTGTGTGTGTGTGTGTGTGTGTGTGTGTGTGTGTGTGTGTGAGAGAGAGAGAGAGAGAGTGAGAGTGAGTGTGTGTGTGTGTGGTGAAAGACTGTGATAAACACAAAGGTGAAATCTATCGTCTGGAGGTGGACAGAAGAGAGAAGAACAGGGAAATTAAAGTGTGTTTAATAAGACTCCATCTGTCACTCTCTGCTTGCCTGCCTGTCTGTCTGTCTGCCTGCCTGTCTGCCAGTCCATCTGTCTGTCTGTCTGTCTGCCTGTCCATGCAACATGAGTCACCAGACTGCAGAGGCCGTATCAGGAGACACACCCAGACCCTCCGACTGCAGCGGGCTGCAGAGTTCACAGACGGGCGTCCACTGGCATCAGATCCTGAAGCGAATGGATCAATCAGAGCAGAGCTCGTAAAACGTCCTCTCCATCACCCGGGGACTGGGAGCTTGTTTAAAAGGAATCGATCAGAGTTAATACACTGTGTCCGCTGTGTGTGGAGCGCAGCGTATCTGACCAGCTCGGTCCAGCAGAAGGTACCCAGCAGGGCTGCAATGTTTTCACATGAATGAAATTCTCTTAGAATTTAGGAAATCCAATATAAAATGAACTACTTTAGTAGTAGTCTACTGAACACACTTCTGATGTTTGTAGGTTTGAATTTAGTCCTTTAGGACTGTTGTTGTCAATAAAGCGACATTTAAAATAGGGATAAGGATCAGGATTTAAATCAAATGTGCAGCATCACGATCAGATGTGCTCAGTAATACACCCGATGACGCAACAAAGGCGTGTAATCCCATGAGTCATGAGAAGCCGGTCAGACTCGGCTTAAAAACCACGCAAATTCACACTTAACGCCATTTTTCTAGAATAAATCAGCGTCTCTGGACTTTGATTGATTTACGTCAGGAGAAGCCTTGTGAATTGAATGAGTGCAAATGTCATTGGAATGTATGGCTGACTGATATAAACCGAACAGAGGGCCTATTGCCGAAGATTTAAGAAAGCTTTTGGATGAAAGTGTGTTTTCTTTGCAGAAAGACGGACTGTGTTTTCAAATGGAACGTGGGGCGCGCTTTGCGCGTCCGCGGCGAAAACAGATCGATCGGTTTCCTGAAGATCGGGGCATGGCTTCAAAAACGTCGGGTAGACGTTTAGGGGGTAAATCAAGTGTTTCCTAATGGAACACGCGTGTTTTCCGCTCATAAATAATCCAGTCAAGGACATGACATCGATACCGTCCGACAAGCCAGCGTGGAGCAGCACAAGAAGACCGGAAGTAGGGGCGCTTTAACCCCACATTAAAGGCACCGGAGTAAACCGCTAGGCCGAACGCCCCTTGAGTCATCTTTCATCAGGCACAAGCTTTCGTAATGTGCACGTACGACGCGCCAATCTCAGAGTGTGAGATTAACAAGACAGCAAACCTTCTAGTCAGTGACGCGTTTCACGGTAGCTAAAGTTTGCACACAAGCAGTGCTCCACAGTGAGGATTTTACTCTGAAATCAAACGGAAGCGGTACAACCTGTGCGCCTACGTTGGGAAATGTCGATCGATACATGCGATTATTTTTGCTTGTTTCATCGTAACGGACAAGCGACAACAGCATCTGGGTTGCAAAACGTGATGTTTCGTTTCCCCGCAACGGCTGCAACCGCTTTATTGGAAGTGACACGGGCGAGCGTCAGCGAAATAAAATAAATAAATAAGCGGGCTAGCGGGACGTCAGCGTGGCTCCACACGGCCGAGCCTCCTCCTCCTCCTCCTCCTCCTCGCACCCACCGAGCCCCCGGAGCCCGCAGGGCGGACCTTTATCCGGGCCGTCTCCTGCAGCTGCGTGCGCGTCGTGTACCTTTGGCCCGGCAGTCGGCGCAGTACTTGTTGTCGTCCTCCCTCAGCAGCTTGGACAGGATGGCCTGATGCTGCTCGTTCAGCTTCTGGGCTTTCTCCCTCTCCGAGCGCGTCGTCATGTCGCCGGGCTGCAGAGGGCCGCTGCTGCTGCCTGTCCGGGCTGGGTGGAGGGACGCGGTGTGTGTGTGTGGGGGGGGGGGGGTCGGCTTCTGTCAGAGCTGCTGCCACATCCCCGCTGCAGCCGCGCCGCCTGGTAGCACCGACCTGCTAACAAGGTAACGCAGCATCCCCCCTGCTGCCTTCACGGCGCTCGGAAATTTCGCTACTGCATCCGCTCGACGTCGGCCGTACAAAAAAAAAAAAAAAGGCATCAAAAAAAGCCGTCAAAAACAATCAAAAAGTATTCAAAGAGATTAAATAACGTGCTCAAAAAGTCCCCTCCGAGGGAAAACACATATCCAGACATTATTGTTTCATCCCTTCTCTATAGTTGTTTCTATAAATTTCCACTTTAGGACATGAGATGTTTGCTCATATATAAATACGAACTAATTTGGGTGACATCGTTCCCTTTCCTTCCTTTCCCCGTTTTTGCAATTTTCACGTGTGTCAAAATAAAGTGAGAATAAAAGAACTTTTCGTGGTACGTCTAAACCCTGACACCTGGTGGACAGACCACGCCACTACAGCCTGCTCCCCTGTCACGACGCGAAAGAAACAAGACTTTAACTTCACCGACAGTCGCACCGCGTCCTCCAGAAACTCATGTTGCTTTTCTCTCTAATATTTACACTCCTAACATAGTTTTTTTTTTTTTTTTTTAAATCCGACTTTACTAAGCATCATTCTCTCAGTTGGACTCTTTTCTTTTTTGGGGTGGGTCTTTTCATTACATTTTTAAATATATTTTCATCTTAACAGAAATCAAACATGACAGGGGTCAGAAGGAGCAAAATGGTGCTCCCCAAGGGTCCACTTTAGGATCCTGGTCTTTTCTTTCACACATACTCACTCATACTGATGAACATTTAATTGTGATTACAAAAGTAATATTTCTAACCAGAAACATCAAACTGATTTCTTGTCTTAACTGTCAAACAAGTACCAATAACACATTAATAAAGCAAAACCGCAGCGCTGTATCTGCACACAAGCTTTTTTTTTTTTTTTTTGATGCTGAAAGATTGAAAAGTTTACTGTATTTAATGTGGACAGACAGCAGGGCCAACATCAGACAGACAGCTGTGCACTGTTAACCGTAAGACAGACACGTCACAGGCAAAGTAGCAGCTTCTCATGAGCGGAACAACACAGACACCCTCTCTCACACCCAGCCATCAGAAACGTGAGCAGAAGAATTAGTTACAACTGTATCAGAACTGTAAAAAAATGGAAAAATTTGTTAAAAAGAGAAAGTACAAAGAATCAGTTCAAACAATTACAAATAAATTAATATCAAATACAGATAGTACAACAGCTTGTACCAAAGTGGGAAAAAAGGCTACAATAATTCTGGTTTTAGGTTAGCACAGAAGTTATTAGATAATTAAACTCACAATGCTAAAGAAAACCGTTCGATTGTGTCTTACTAAGCAGCGATTTTTACACTCCACTAAAGCAAACACGACCATAGTGCATCAGCAACAAGCATCAGGTTCAAATCATCAATTTTCTTCATCTAAAAAAAGGTGCCATTTGTGAAATTAAACCGGACACTGTAATTTAGTTTTGGCAGCTCGGTTAACGCACTCCCCACAGAGCCTATGTACAAAACGCGGGACCTGTCTCATCGGTCTCCATTCAAATGGATTTTTCGACATGCATCATTCCAACAGTTATCTAAAAGGACAACACTTGTTTCAGGCATTCACAAACTGGGTCATGGGAGCTCTGGCTCTGGTTTTACTGGTGTGGCTGTGGCATGCCCTCGCCGCTAGAGGGCAGTAAAGATCCAGCTTCGGTTTAAACCTCAGGAAATTTGGCACTTGTGTCAGACTCTACCCACCCTGGATCCAAATGGTCTTGGTCATTTTGTTTTCACAGGACTTGTCATATTTACAGTCATATTACAGTATAATTATTTTATTACTTATTAAATGTCAAAGACCAAAGTTCACCTGGGACACAGTGTCATAAGTAGGTGAGTGCACATCTTCTGGGTTAAAGAAAAAGTCAAAAATTAAATAGGTAGATTTAAAAATCAGTTAACCTATGGCCTCCGGTGACAAATTGATGGTTTTGTTACCTTAAAATATGTGAATTGTAATTATTTTAAAGTTTTTGTCAAATACCAATCACCGCTCAGGAGGATTTTATGTACTTAAATAAGAAGCTGACTGGAGTGTTTGATAATGAAAATAATGTTTACAGTACTTTAGAACTAATGTTTGACTACTTTTGAATTTGTTCTATCCAAAACTCGCCTAAATATTAACCAGTTGGACACCTTGAACATGACTGGACATGCTGGCTAAGCAATAAAAACTAATAAATAAATCAAGCTAAATATTAACATTTCTTTAACGGGCTGATTAACTGGCAAATAAGATTTGGGGGTTAACGTGACACGAAAGCAATCGGAGAACCCTTGTTTCCACAGGGTTGTGAACCAATAGGAAATGGAAAACACAACACATTCACAGACTCTGTCGAACAGCCGACGGACAAATGTGCCGACCTTTTGGAAAACGCTGATACCAGCCTGGAAAATGTTGCATATCTGATTGTGTTTAATTCCATTTGGACAACCCAGCCAGAGAGTTGTAGACCCAGGTAATCTGATTACCTGCTGAGAGGTCGTGTTCCCTAACAACTGGTGACACTGGGACACACACTCTGTCAAAGAGCGCCAGTCTAGACACGCACTTGTGTGAAAGCAGAGGCTGAACGCTGGAGGAGGAACCCGTCACATCCACTGTTAATGTTTGACAGTCGGCAAACAAAGGTCGCGGGGGCCAGGTTTCCACGGCCTGACCGAAGGGATTGTTTTCCTGTTTTTTTTCTTTCCTAAATCGGGAAATTTCTGGGTTTAAACGAGCGAATGCTCGGATGAAGCGATCACGACCTGGAGCGTCTCTGGGGACACTGGGGTCAGGGAACCCTAAAGGAGCCCTCATCAATTAGACCGACATCGACGGGATCATCTGAGGGCGGCAGATGGAGGCGCTTCGCCGGCCGGGAACCATCCGCCGCCGCCGTGACGAGCGGGACACCGAGCCGGGGGGCGGGGTCGCAGCGGGCGGGAAGAAACGCGGCGAGGGCGGAGGGAGGGAGGGGGGGTGAAGGTGGCAGAGTTCACAGGACCGACTCGATGGCCTCCGGCGTGGCGCCCGAGTCTTTGCTTTGGTGCGTGACGAGGGGCGAGGTCTCCCCCTCGGCCTGCAGGTTGGCCACGGCCTCCACGCGCACCTCGTCCAGCTCCTCCTCCTGCTGGTGCTCCTGCTGCCGCTTCGCCTCCTGCTGGTTGATGTGGTGCAGGATACCGGCTCCCAGCGCGTCGCCCTCCACGTTCACCACCGTGGTGGTCCGGTCCCTGGGGGGGGGGGCACAAAGAGGGGGGGGCTCGTTACCTGCTGAGGTTTGAAAGTGTCTGGGTTACCGCTGATGCCAGGAGGCCTTTGGGGGGGGTTAGAATTCCAACACCTGCTGTTGTTCTTTCCAGAAAGGTGTTTTGTTCCGCTGTTTGTCCTCACCAGCCTGAGAACACTCACGGGGACAGCTGCTCAGGCTCTCACGCCTCTCCCAGTCCGCTCTGGGAACAGACCAGGAGGCGCGAATCCTGGAAAACTGGGCTGAGTTACAGCCCAGCCACCCCAGTAAGACCAGTGGTCCTAAACCAGGGGTGTCCAACCTCTTCCACAAAGGGCCGGTGTGGCTGCAGGTTTTTGTTCCAACCAGTCCAGCACACCCAGTTTGACCAGTCAGCTGTCTGAAGACTCAGATGAGTTGATGAAGTGAGTCCAGTCTGGTGTGCTGCTGCTGGGTTGGACCAGAACCTGCAGCCACACGGCCCTTTGAGGAACAGTTTGGACACCCTGTCCTAAACCTAGTGGTCCAGTCAGAAGCTCCTCAGCAGGACGTCGTACTGGTTGGCGGACTGGTGTCCACGCTGGTGTCAGGGGTGTCTACTGGGCTCTACTCACACGATCCAGTCCACGGCCAGCATGAGGGACAGGTCGTTGGTGGGCAGGCCGATGGCCTCCAGGATGATGGCGATGGTGATGATGCCCCCAGCCGGGATGCCCGCCGCGCCCACGCTCGAGGCTGTGGCCGTCACCCTGGGAACGGCGAAAGACACGGAGACGGTCACGGCGAGAGGAAGGACGGGGGGGGACCAGAGGCATCAGCCGGACTCACAGGATGGTGAAGACCTGGCCGCCGTTCAGCTCGTGGTTGTTGAGCTGGGCGATGAAGACGGCGGCGATGCATTGGAAGATGGCGGCGCCGTCCATGTTGACCGTGGCGCCGATGGGGAGGATGAAGCGGCTGATGCGCTTGTCCACGCCGTTGTTCTCCTCCACGCACTTTATCATGGAGGGGAGCGTGGCGGAGCTGGGAGGGAGGGGCGGCGAGGCGTTCAGGGGTCGGTCACGAAGGAGCGGCGGGCGGTGAGAGCTGAGGCGAAGCGGCCCCGGTTACCTGGAGCAGGTGGCGAAGGCGGTGGTGAAGGGCGTGATGAGGCCCGACAGGAAACTGAAAGGGTTCTTGCGCGTGGAGGCGAAGTAGATGAGCGGTAGCACGATGCCTCCGTGGATGATGTGACCCAGGATGGAAGCGAAGATGTATTTCCCCAGACTGGTGACCAGAAGAACCACGTCCTCCATCTCCACTATCTTACTGCCCACCAGGAATATGATGCCGAACGGGATGTACCTGAGGACCAGAGGGGGGGGGGGGTTGTGAGCATCACCTGTCACAACTCAACCCCCCCCCCGCCCAAAGACGCCACGTCCACTCACCACATGATCCAGGACACCAGCACCATGGTGGCCTCGTTGAAGGCGTTGAAGAAGCGGATAAGCTCCTCCCCCTCCGCCCCCAGCTTCTTCAGCGCCACGCCGAAGACCATGGCGAACATCACCAGCCCCAGGATGTTCATGCCGTCCGCCTCCGTGCCGACGGGCACCTGGAAGGCCGTAAACACATGCTTGTCATAGCTGGGTGACCACAAAGCCATCCAAGCGTGACCCTGACGTGACGCCGTCAGACCGGGTCGACCAGATCCCCGAGATAGCGGTCACGTGATCGAGCGCCAAGGCGGAGCATCAAATAAACAACCGGAGTTGCGCATGCCCCCCCCCCCGGCAGGCTCCGCCGGGCCGACGAGAGCGTCGCCGGCGAGCTCGCTTTTAACGTCGGCCAGGGTTTCTGGGGGACGGGGCCGGCGGAGGGACGGTGGCTGGCAGCCCCCCGCTGCACGCGTGCATGCCCCCGTCCCGATGGAGGACGGGTAATGAGGGAGGACGGGGACAAATCCTGAGCTCAGGCCCAATCTCCATTGTTCCACACTCTCCCACAGCTCCACGAGGCCTCGCCTGCTGGCACCGCGGCGACCCGGACGGACGGAGAGAGGGATGGATGGAAAGGGGGGGGTGGACGGAGGGACGGAGGGACGGACACATGCACCAGCCGTGCCCGGGCGCCGAGTCATGGGAACCAGGGTCCGGGCCCTGGCCCCTCAGGGCCCGGTGGGGCCCTCCAGAGCCACTATCAAACACTCGTGGCGATTGTTGTGCTCGCCGCCGGGCCGGCGGGCCCAGCGGGGGGTGGGGGGTGTGCTGGACCACGCTGACCCGTCTCCATGCCAACACCTTGAGCTTTGCCCATAGCTAGCGGTGTTGGTCACTCAGAGACGCTTCGTTGATTAAAACATTTAAAGGAAAGAGTTGGGAGACGCTTGACGGGGTGAGATGAAGGACAGACGAGGGGTCTTTGAAGAATCCAGCTCTTCTTTGTTCTTCGCCTTTCATCTACAGCTCCAGAAACAACGGGAATAAAAGAAGCTTTTCCGAGAAGTTCACGTCAACGACGTTCAAACAACGTGGCCGACGCGAGCGAGGTTTTCCACTGTTGTGAACCTGAGGCTAACTTCAACATTGAGGCTAACTTCAACATTGAGGCTAACTTCAACATTCCCGCGTCACGATTCTTCGCTCCCACCTTTTGATAAAGGATCGTCCCGTTGGAGTCGTTTCCAGCGGCGACCATCTTGTAGTCGGTGGCGTACTGCAACAGAAGAGCGAGGCAGAGGTTTGCTGAGTGAATGTTTACATGTGAGGCCATTTAAGGGCCGCGTTTCTCAACGGCCTGCAGACGTGACGGACCGCGGAGCGTGGATCGACCCCACGGCCGCCTTCACGAAAACTGGAGGGAACGCATCTGCCCGATAATCTCCACCTTATTTGTGTAAATGTGTGTTTAGGAATCGGGCCGCACAGTAAATCTCCCCTCGGCCGTGCTTTCTTGGTTTAATCCACTGCTGGACTCATTCCAATGGGGCTCTACCACTGAGAACGGCGGGCCAGGGGGACAAGCGCTGAACTCGATGACCCGCCGCGCTCCCAAACAGCCTTGACTTGACGTCTAGAACTCGGCGGCCCGCTTTTTAAGCGGCCTTTCGTGCCAAGTTTGCGCACATGATCGGCCTGCGCGGCACTACGGCGTCACGCCTCGATTTCCAGACACGGTTTTAGCTCCCCAAATATTGGCGGTCCTGCAGTTTCATTCTAGCCCAAATAGAGGCGAGCGCGCTTCCAGGAAGCGGAGCGAGCTGTGCTCAAGAGCAGCCAGGCAAAGGTGGGTTGCTAGGCTGAGGAGAATGGAATGGTTTCACCATGGAAACGGCCGCTGAAAGACCAGAGAAAGAGGCGATTTGGCCACGAGCCGCCTCTCAACGCGTTCTCATTAAGAGGCTCTCGGCGCTGCGCTTTACAGCCACATCAGACCAACGGCGAGTGTGTGTTCCACGCCATAATTCTGGGGTGGGGGGTGGGGGGCTTGACATGAGACACAGGTGGATGGGAATAGGTGGGAATCCGTGTGACACTCACAGAGCGGAACGCTGCGGCCACCAGGTTCGACGGGAACAAATTCCTGAGGAGAGACGAGAAAGGGAGAGTTAAAAAAACAAAAACCACAAAAAGGAACACGGAGAGCTCCTCCTCGGCACGATATTACGCAACACCGACCGAGGCTGGCGGAGACGCCGGGATTCAAAATTCCGGGGACAGCCGAGTTTTTTTTTTTTTTTTTTAACGTACGCTCCCGAGGCTAGCGGACAGACCGGACTGTAGGGGGCCGCCGGAGCGTCTGACAGAGACAAGTGTGAGATCAGGACTGAAACGGGCAGATTGGTTTCACCAGAAGTGTGTTTTCTCACTTCAGCAGCTGAGGAGCCGACTGTCTGGACGCCCGTCTGGGTGTCGGGCGGGTTCCTGTATATCTTGATTTGCCTACTTCCTGTTTGGTGCCTGACACCTGCGCGGCGTCCCCCCCCCGAATGCTGATGAGCTTACTCATCCTGTTTCACGTGCGAGCCTCCAGGTCCGTCTCCAGATCGACCGCTTGTGATTTGAGTTCATGTTTCCACGGGACGGTCCACCCCAGCGTGGTGAGGAGACACTCAAGTATATTAGAAAAATAAAAATGCACAGCGTCCACATGGAGTATCGCCCCCCCCCTCGGGTGAGCCGACGTATACAGTGGGTGTAAAAACAGGCCTGGCCTGAACTGGGACCCTGCTCCGTGAGGGATCCGCTGCAGGTCTGTTTGTGCAGACGTCACCTGACCGAGGTGAGGGTCACCTGACTGAGGCGAGGGCCTGGGAAGAGTCCGACTCCTACACCAAGCTGATGTTCCTCACCAGGAAAGGCAAACATCTGCCACAGCAACGAGTCAGAGGTGTTCATTCAATCTGTTGAGGTTTTAATCTGGACAAAGATGTCTCAGAACTTTTTTTTGTTCTTTGTTCTGAGTAGAATCAAAGAAGATTCTCTTGATTTTGTTTTTTGAGGTCACAGAATATTTTAACAAGGTCTGGAGTGACTTCTGATCTCTGGAATATTCTCTCTCTCCACCTTAAATAGTTTGTTGGGGTTTGTAATGATGCTGGGCGAACTTTAATCACCTGTGGGGCCATTGACTCTAAAGTTGAGATTTCAGTTGTTTTCTGTGCTGATTTGTTCTTTTTCTCAGTATCTCTGAAACAGGTCAAATTTAAGAAAAAGCAAGAAAAAACAAAACACTGTTTTGGTCACTTTAAATCTTTCGAGTGTTCTAGATTTCCTGCATATGCCTGACCTAAATATGCATTTTATTCACCAAATCATATTTGATCCCGTTTAAATCCAGATTTGTGGTCTGTTTGTTTATCTCAGATTACTGAATAACTTCATGCAATCAGCTGTTTAACACAATAATTATGTGTATTTTTTTACTGCTTCTAATGGGAATGGAACAGTAAATGGCTGTTTTTGGACGCTTCTTCATGGTTTATGGAATTTAAATTGCGAGCTCTCCTGCGGGAAGCTCTTTGTGATGAGAGTGTGTGAATAGAGGAGCCTCACAACCCCAACAATGCACCCCAACCCCCCATAGAGAGGGGGGGGGGGGGGCGGGGGGAGAACAGATACCCGAGCATAATATTTACATTTGTAATTTAATCCAAACTTTTCCTGATTCAGACCATCTTAGTTTGAAGTGACCCTGAATGACCTTTAACCTATGGAGACATATCCGCCTGCTCATAACAATCCGAGGCTGGGAAACAAATCAGGTGTTCCCTGCTGCTGCAATCCTGGAAAATCCCCCCCCCCCCTTCCAAACTGTCCTCCCATCCAGTAGCTGTACTTTCCGTCCGTCGTCCTGGGAACACGGGAGTATTCCTGACTTGGTGCATGTTCTGACAGCTCATTATTTCATCATCTTGCAGAGTCACATTACCTTTTGACACCGCGCCATCAAAACCGGCGGCTAAGTTTGTCTTCATGGAGGCGGCTGCCCTCTGCTATTTAAACCCCCCCCCAGCAGTGGGAGCAGAATTCAGCATTTACTTTAGCTTGATGAGAATTAACATCGTGATGACAGCGGCCCGGCTTAGAACACAGATCAAATTCATTTAAAATAAATGTGAACACTAAAAAAGAAATGCTAAAATTAAATTACCAGTACAATTAAAGAAACCAGTCCAGTACACGTGTACGTGTGCGGAAGTTAGATCTGCCTGTGTTGACACGAACGTGCTCGAAGTTGAGGTGGGACGGGGATGAGTCCAGTTTTAAGATCCTAAATGGGGCCAAAGGTCAACTCCTGGTTTAAGTTTAACAGAAAGCGTCCGGGCAGGACGGATTAAGGTGGTTCTGGAATGTTTTGTTTCAAAAAAGGTCAGAAAGTGTCACAAAAGCTTTGGATACGTTTGGCAGCAGCCGGAACGTAAGTACAAAACTAAAAGTCCCGCTGACGTTGAGAAATTAATCAGATTAAAAATGTTTGGGTGTAACTCGAGGAGCAGGGTGGCGAGAGACCCCCCCTGGACAGGTCACATGTCCATCGCATGTGCCTGCACACACACACACACACACACACACACACACACACACACACACACAGAGTTTGTGTTCATGAGATTATAATCTGAATTAAATAATGATATGAGAACGCAGACTCCTGAATGAAGGCGTCAGGTCCCATAAACATGCTCCCAGCAGAAACTCCAGGTGTCACACTGGGAGTCTACCAGTGCTCCCAGTGTGACAGAGCTGGGAACTCTCATCCTACCTGGCCAGGTCCAGAAAGGAGTCGGCGGTCTCCTTGTTGGTGGTGAGGCTCTCCAGCCCCAGGCTGTTGGAGTTCAGGGCTCCTGCGCCCACGCCGGGCTTGATGATGAAGGCCAGGGCCACCCCGATGCCCGAGGCGATCAGCGTGGTCCCCAGGAAGTAGGCGACGGCGATGCCCCCCAGCTTGCCCAGGGAGCGGGTGTCGAGGCTGGCGGCGCCGGAGATGAGGCTGCAGACCACCAGCGGCAGGATGATCATCTTCAGCATGCGCAGCAGCATCTCTCCGGGGAAGGCGAAGTAGATCATCTGCGCCTTGGTGAGATTCATGCTGCGGACCACCATCCCGAGCCCGACGCCCACCAGCACCCCGGACACCGTCATGATCACCAGCAGGTTCCTCTTCAGGAACTCCAAAAGCTTCTCCCCGCAGCTCCTCGGCGCGCTCTTCTCCATGATCCGGTCGGTGGAGCTGGAGCTGGGCACCGTGTGTCCGTTGATCTCGCTCTTTTTCCCCATCTTCGTCGGTCGGGGCAGCGTGGGAATCTGGGATCCGGCTCCGGGCAGCGTGGGATGGAAACTCTGAGGAGGTTGGCACACGCGTGAAGGCGGATGTGGCGTGAGTGGAAGAGCGCGCAGTCAATGGCACGACGAGTCCGCGCACATGCGCAACGAGGACTGGGATTTAAATGATGCAAGAGCGGAGAAGATTGCCCAAGGAGCTGCAAATATGATGTTATTGGGAAAATATTTAAAGGGGGAAACATTTTTTTAAAAAAAACAATCCGCCAAAAATACATTTGCATGTTCAAAAGCTACAGCGCGTCCAGCATTAACCGCTGGAAACACACGATGGCGACAGTGTCACGGTCCTCTCTGCCTCCTCCAGGCTGCACAAAATTGCATCAATATATATTTCCATTTTTTCCTGAAAACTACGTGAAAGTGATTAGCGGGATTAATTTATCTTTTAATCTCTTTGTTGGCCAGTGCTTCAACGGATGGATTGGTCTTGTTGTAAAGGAAATGCTCATTTACCCACCATGCATAAATATCACAGAGCACTTGTAAGATCTGATTTAATCATCAGGGAAAAAAAACATTCATGATATCAGAGAAATAATTGTCAAGTTTGGGATTAAGTCAAGTTTGGGATTAACTCAACATTACGTCCACATGAGAATGTAGAAATTGCACTTCCCCGGTACCTTCCCCTGTTATTAGTCTATCAGGTGAAGTCTGTTTGTGGGTACATAGACGTTATGAGACATTGTCTGTTTGAAGGTGCAGTGTGTGTGTGTAGTGATGACAGATGAATCTCTTATCTTGGTGGAACCCTGTCAACCCTTCTGTCAGCACCATGGTCAGCGCTCTGCGCCGCCTAGGGGGCGCTGTTGTGCGCGTCTGTGCAACAGCGCTCCACTGAAAGACAATTCCACACAATCACGCCGTTTTAGAATTAAAAAAAATATCCAAATCAACATTTCACATGGAGTGTTACTATTAGAGGGAATACCGTCTAATCCGTGTTACGTCAGTCGCTGCGCCTCTAAATATCAGCCAGCAGAGGGCGCCACCACAAAGCTATACGGGAAGTTGGGTGTTCAATTTTAATTTATTTATTTGACTGTAATTATCATTTGAAGCTGATGATATTCTTAAGGATAATAACTTTTAAGACGTTCAGTCAATTGTATTTAGATTTACTAAAATAAGGCCATAACAGTTAAAGCCGAAACGGCTTTGCAAAAATACCAAAACATTTAAGGAATAAAGTTGGGGTCAAGTATTTTAACCGCTAGTAGAGATAAATATACATGGACGTTGTGAAAAAATGTTTGCATAATTTAACTGACGGCAGTAAAAGTATATTTCTTCCATAAAATAATAATCGCTGCACGCTGATTGCTGCCACCTAGTGTATAAAAGCTGAATTGCGCTTACATAAAAATAAACTGCTGGTTCTGTGCAGAATTTAAAGTGCTGTTTTCTCTTGTTTAACACACATTTGTGATCTGTAGCAATCATCCGTCCACCCTTCTCTCCATCCATCTGTCCTCTCCATCGTACATGTTGCTTTATTTTAATGCAACAGCCCACTGTTTTGTATTGGCATCTCATATGACAGTCTGATAATCGATTAGTACAAAACTAATTATCTATGGCATAAAAAAAACGAATAAGGAGAAATATTTACAATAAAAAAGTTATGTTTTTGACTCAGTCCTTCACTGAGGTGACGATTTCGTTTTTCGGATGCTCAGGACACAGAAAAAGTATCTTATTTGGCAAACCGCGAAAGGTCAGGGAGGAATTTTAAACTTGAACACTAAAACATGAGTGTTGCAACAAAAGCTGCGCGAACTGACAGAAGCAGCCTTCTGTCTCACTGTGGCGCGCTTTGTCCTCGCTGACCTTAGCTGCGCTGTTGCTAAGTTGAGCAAAACTTTCCCTCCCTCCACCAATAGAGACAGATTGTCCCCTCTCCCCTCACAGCTGTGTGGCCTGAATGCTGGAAATAACCAGCGGCCTGCGGATCAGGAGCCTTGGCTGTGGAACAGTGGCAAATGTTGGCCCCGCGCCGCCGTAAACAAGAAGCAAAAAGGCCAAAAAACAGAGAAAGCTGCAGGGGCCACAGAGGCGTCCACTGAAAGGAGACGCAAAAAAAACCAAAAAAAACAAAGCAACAAGGAGCCAGTGTGTCACACTGCAACCGCTCCGGCGACCCTTTTGTTTCGGAGGGTTTTCCATGAATGGGTTTTTACGAGTTTTATGAACTCGCCGTCGTCCTTTGCGCGGAGAAGATGCGGGCTGAGATCTGAGATCCGAGATCCGAGATCCGAGACCGGAACCGTCGGGAGGCAGAGCGAGGCAATCCAGACGAGGGCCGGGGAAGGGGAGGGCTCGGCGAAACGGATCCGCCGCAAAGGTCTCGCCTGCAACTGGCCGCGACCGACGGCCGATGCTTCACGTCGGGAATTACGCCCCAGCGCTCCAAGACACGTATCAAGAGGTGGGAACATCTGGAAGGTCAGCCGTGCACGTGGGAACAACTGTAGATACATAAAAGAGTCAAGTAGGCAATATATTTTTTACATTTTATTGTATATATATATACATTTGCATATTTATATATACGCACACGCAACGTGTGTGTGTGTGTATATATACATATATATATATTCCACATATATAAAAAACTTACAAAAGTAAGACAAATATCTATCTATATAGATGTATATACATACATCTATATAGATAAATATATATATATATATATTCCCAATTCAGTAATCACTTTCTGTGTTCTTTTGCATAGAAAAAGGCACAACTCTGACTTCTGCGTAAAATACAGCCTTTTAGTCTTGATTTTCAGACCGTCTCTCAACGACTTTGAGCTGCCGAGCACTCGGACAGCGCGAAAACAGACTCAACAAACACTGATCCAAAGGAAGAGAGTCTCTGGGGCTTGATGTTGTTCATACTATGTACACGACATTTGGCATTGCAGCGTCTGTGAGAGGCTTTGGAGTCTTTGACATCTGAAGGTTGTTGGTGACGAGTTTTTTCGTGTATTGCTGCGTGAACTGTGAAGCCTTCAACTGGAAAATGACAGGAAAAAAAAAAGAAGAAGGGTACAAAACATATAAAGCTGCGGCTGTAGCGCCACCGAATTCTGAGACAAAGCAAGAAAAAAATAATAGATAAACAAAATAACTATCTATGTATATAAAAATGGCTTCCACCCATAATTCCACTCAGATACATTTCTGTCCGAGGTACATTCCACGCACGCCTGTACACATTTACAATCCAAAGGTTCACTTCACGTCAAAATAAATATATTTACACAGAAAAGGAAAAAAAAAAACAATACGAATAAATAACTTCATTGACCAGAAAAAGAACAAGCACTCCAACTCAAACATGGTGACAGAAACAAGACAGTCGTCCAGGAACAGCGCTAGTCAGCGTTCCCCGTCTGTTCGCTGCTTTGAATTCACTCCGAGGCGGCGCGTTTTGAAGAGGGGATGAAGACCGCGTTTTCCCCCCCGACCAAGTTGCTGTTTTCTCTTATGACATTTTAATAGTTCGAGTCTCACCCCAGCGCACGCTCGGCGGCGGGTTGCCAAGTCTGGCTTTCGCTGACTCACTGCTGCTGTCTCCCTGAATACAAAAGGAGACGCTTTCCGACGTTTTGCCAAGAAGGAACGAGACGGGGTGAAAAAAACATAAATACAAGAGGCCTGTTCAGAGCCGCGATGAGCTTCTTGTCTTTATTTTAACAGGAGTTTGGGTTTGGTTGTCGTTGTTCCAATTGGTGTTTAAAGCGGGAAGGCTGGCGTCAGTGGCGTTGACACTTCGCCCCCCATAACGTCCCCCGCTTCGAAGCCAAAGGTGGGAGGGTGCGGTTCGCCCCCCCCCACCCACCGGGACAAAGGAAGCGTATGTAAAGAACCCTGAGATCGCTGTAATACTGAATCTGTGCTGTAATTCGTCTCTCTTCCGCGTTTTCTTTTGAAAGTAACACTCGCTGAAGCTGACTGCGGCGGCGGCGGCTGGGCGGTGGCGGCCACCACTCGTTTGCATCTAACTGAAGTGAAGCACGATAACGGCCCGCGTCCATGTAAAACAGCGTCCGGCACGGTTACATCCGACAGGAAGGGGAGGGGTGGGGGGTGGGGGGGGCTGAAGTGAATTCAAAAAGACAAAGTGTACCGGGACAGACGTCTTCATCAAAACTCTGAGCGAAGGAGGGGGAGGAGGGGGAGGGGGGGGTGGATTTGGAGCTAATATCAAAGAATAGTTAGAGAGCCAAGCTAACGCAGCACACTGGTAAAACAATGCGTTTCTGGTAAAACCTACGTCACTCGACTAACAAATAGAAAGCATCATCTGTAATAAGATTAAATAATTATCATTTGATCATGAGCAATTACCTCAATAACTTTAAAACAATAAATTAAAAAATACATGGAGGAGCGACCTCTGTGGGCTTCTGATGTAAAATGAACTCTAAAAAAATACTGTAAAAAATGGAATTGAGCAAGTGGTCATCTTTGAAAGGCACTCATCTGTAAAAAGCTATGAATTCAGTGTGCACGTGTTTTCAGTTGTATTTCTAAACCTGTATCCCGGCGAGATACAATAGAAGGACTGTAAAGTCCTCCAGAACGAGGACAGTCTACAGGCCCCCGATTTCATTGTTCTATCTCCAGTTTCCTTTTAGGGTTAAGGCTTAGGTCTGGGTCAAAGTTTTCAACTGGGATCAGGGAATGAACGGAGTCAGTGGAGGTCCAACAAGTAAAGAAATACAAACGTGTGTTTCCCGGTTACTTCGTTTCCATATGTGGAAAAGCGAGCGCAGTGCATGCACAGTGTTGTTTAGTAGTTGTCATAGTAGTACTGACTGACATCACCACTGATGCTTACAATTATCGATTCTTGAAGAGGATTTAAAATATCTATAAAAACCCCCAAAAATGAGAACAGCCAAATTGTTCCCAAGTTTTTCGTTCCAGTCCGCTCTCTGGGTGTTTCTGGGGGTGGGTGAGTCACGAGCCCACCAACACCTCCATGATGTGGTCCAGTTCTGTCAGATCCATTTTGAAAGGCTGACTGGCTGAGACCTGGGGGGCGGGGCCACTGTACGGCGACGCCAGCGATTTCAGGAGATCGTCCGCCGTGACCAGTGGCGCGAGCTTGGCGACGGCGCCGCCGCCGCCAGCCGCCGCACCCACGGCCCCCGTTGTTGTACAGGGGTCAAAGTCATACATGGACGTGTCGATGTCTGCGAACAGGACGTCGTCCAGGGCCAAGTCTGAGAGGAACCCGGAGGGGGAGGAAGAGGAGGGCGAGGAAGGAGCGGAGGAACTGTCTATCAGGCCACCAGGAGGCAGCGCGGGCAGAGCGTCCATCATTCGCATTTCGGCGCAGCGGCTCTCTGCTAACGAGACGCCGGCGGCCTCTGGTTTAACAGGCGAGGACCTGCAGTCTCTGGGCGGGCCTGTGGGCGATGGTGGGGGGGGCGCCGTTAAGTGGGAGGACTGGGTGAGTGGCGTCGGAGCTGAGGAGGTAGTCGTGGTCGTACAATTAGCTGCTGCTGTCCTTGTTATGGCTGTCGGAGGGCCCACCTCCATGTCACTCAGAGCAGAGGGGAAACCGTTGGACGAGGTGGGAGGGGGGACTCTCGGGGGCAGAAGTGCCAGTGGAGCCTGAGCCGGGGGAGGAGAAAGGGGAGGGGTGGGCGGGGATGAAGCGCAAAAGGCTGAATCACCACCGTCCTCTTCCAGTAAAGAGGCTGGAGTCAGGCATGCATCCAGAGGGGCGGGGCAGGCCTCCGCACGGACGGGACAGGCCTGGGCTGACGGGCAGTTCGGAGGCACCATCGGGTGGGGGGAAGGTGGGGGGCGATCATGGGCATCAGCAGTGCGGAAGGCTGGGACACCTGGCCCGCCCCCGACAGCACGCCGAACGAGGGCGGAGCCTCGCGGAAGCCCTCGTCCATGGGGTCGTCGGGCGGGGGCGAGGGCGGGAAGAGCAGCGGGCGCAGCGAGCCCTCCTGCTTGAGCTCGTCCTGGATGCGGCGCAGCATGTTGTTGATGAGGACGCGGCGCTCCAGCCTGGGCTCGCCGAGCGGACGCTGGCTGTACAGCTTCATCAAGGAGATGTTGAAGATGGTCTGCCGCTGCAAGGTGTACGACACCTTGGACAGGCCGTCTGGGCAGAAGCCTAGCCCCCCTCCTTCCACCGGCACCTCCAGCGTTTTGCCTTCCAGCCCCTCTTCATCCTCGTCCAGCTTCCGCTTCGAACCTTTACCAAACATATATCTGAAGGAAAAAAAAAACACACACACAAAACCGGGAGGTTAACAATGGGACTGAAACAAAAGGCTATAGCTTGATTTCAACTTTATTTTGATGAATGATGTGATGGTTGGTTGCCTAGAAACTGTGGTTCTGTTTGCAGCCATGGGTTCTGAAGAGCACCAGCTTAACTGCGAGGGTTCAGAAAGCTGCTTAAACACAACAAGCTTACTGCAACAGGGATTAAAAAAGAAAACATATATCGAAACTAAGAGCAGCTGGAGTTGGAGCCTCGCTGCTGCATGCGTGCACACACACACACACACACACACACACACACACACACACACACTTATGTAATACCGGCGTTCCACATTGTGCCACAGGATCATAGGGCAGCTATAAAGCCCCCCCCCCACCCCCATTCTGACTGAATTACTTACACTCTTCAGACGACATGAACGTCCATATGAGCCAGCTGTCACCTTCCTCTGTCACTGCTAGAGATTCAAACGCCATTCTGCACAATCAAATTCAACTCGCCATTTCAGGTCCGCCCCTCCACCCCCCTCACTGGCTGGAGCTCAGGGATCGTGGGTTCTGGTCCATGGTTCAGAGAGACCCAGAGCTCGCAAAAAATCTGCGAGTTTGACGTCTCGCAGAGACTCAAGTTGGACGGTTGTGGGTCGGACCTACGCAAAGTTCTCAACGGCGAATGAGGGAGACGCAGGAGAAACTGAACGGGCAGCAGAGAAACGAAAGCGAGGAAAGGAAAAAGAACGTTAAGAAAGCAAACAAGAGGAATGGCTGCTTGACTGTAATCCAGGCTGACAGGCTCGTGTAGCCAGTCGCAAAAACACAGACGCGCATGCGTGCACGCACAGCACATGCATCTCTTTGCACACATTCCCTCTCCCTCTCTCTTTTCTCTCTCTCCCTCACACATACACATACATACACACACACACACAGGAAGTGTAAGCTGCAGGCCCAGTCACCAGGACTGGTTGGTTGCCATGACAAACAGAATCAGCTGGGAATTCACCCACGGAGATGACAAAGAATGGGATGGCGGAACAGGAGGAGGAGAGGGGGGTGGGGTGGGGTGGGGGGGGTGATGGTGTGCAGGAAGGAAGATGAAGAGGAGGAGGAGGCAGAAGCAGGGTGGGAGAGAGGCTGGTTTAAAAGCGGTGGGAGGTGAAGCAGCAACTTTGCCTCCTCCCTCCACAACCGCTGCGGTGCCTCTGAGCAAGGCACCGCCACTGGTCTTCATCACCGGTTTAGCAAAGGAGCAATTTAATCTATATTACATACATTGAAATATTCAGAGCCTTTGATTTCCTGTCCTCATATTTTTGGCAGGTGTCAGAATTAAATGAGGTGATTAATCAATAAAACTCAACACCTCTGATGTTGATATTGTGAATTGAAAATGCCGAAAGGTACATTTGGTCATTCTGTCCTCAGGTAAGATGGAAAGATGCTTCCAGGGAGTAATAGGCGAGCTTTAAAAAGCGTTGTTGCAGCGTTTCAGTGTGTTTGGTTGCAGATGTTGGTGGAACTTTGAGGAAGATGGCGATTCGTGCCAAAGAGAAGCAGAGCAGCAGCTAGTTTCAAAGCAGTTTGTGGGTTTGTGATTGAGAGGCAAAGCAGCTGCACGTCTCTCTCTCTCTCTCTCTCTCACACACACACACACACCAACACACACACAGTAAAGGGCTGACATACCAGAGCAGCCCCACCCCTAACATTCCACTTCATTATCCTTCTCTTCCCTTCCATTCCCCACCTCTCCTCTCCTTCAGTCACCTTTTTTTTTTTTTATTCCTCCTCCACCCTCGGCCCCTCCTCCATCAAAGCTCGCTGGAGAAGAAGTTTTCTCTTTGTTTTGAAGGTCGGCACTGTTAATGGTATTCTTAGATTCCAGATTTTAGCCCTTTAAACTCTGCAGCAGGAATTTCACCATCAGATTCCTGACATTCCAAGTTGGTGCGTCATAAGCTCAGCTTAAGCCGTTTTATAAACTCACGACCATCGCGGGGCCGCAGACTGGACTTCGACTGTGATGTAATCAAATGTGCCATGACCCCTGATCTGCAGGTTTTATTAAAAAAACAACACTGATAATAAGTCAGGTAATTGATAGAAGTCCTGAGGGTTATCAATGTAGTTTATAAATGAGTCCAGATAAAAATCTAATGCATTTATCAAAAATCTTTGCTTTTGCTGGACAGAAACAACATCTACAGCACGCTAGAAAGCACATCTGGACTTCAAAATGAAACTAAATTCTCCCTCTCTCTGCTGATAAGGACATATCTAAAAGCTTCCTTTGCATTTTCCAACATGTTTGTCATTATATTGGCCAAAACTATTGTTAAATATAGATTTCTGGGGCGTTCTTCAGACGTATTAGAACTTTTCAAATCATTAACTTAGAACTACAAATCTGATCCAGTCTGATTTGAGGAAACAGACTTTAAGAAGTCTGTAATGAACAGCAAAAGAAGGCAAAGAAGTCCAACCTTGAGTGTTTGTATCAGTCGGAGATCTCTTCTCCATGACATTAGGAAATGTGTTTTCTGGTGGTCTAACAAATAAAAACAGGTGTAAACAGCCCCTCGTGCCTGGACACACAGATCAGGGTTAAGCGTTGTAGTCCAGGAGCTGGCAGGAGTGTGTGTTCTCTGCCGTAGTGCAGCACTGGTGGATGGACTCTGCAGTGATATTATGATCCTGTAACAGGATACGCGGGTTTCCATGCCTGAGCTGCACATCTACCCCTCCCCCTCACCTCTACGTCGGGCTATTTCAGGTTCTCTGGATGCACGCTGCACACAGCTCCGCTGCAGGTAGATGAACACACTGCTAGCCTGGCACGATATCAAAGTGTCAGCATTAAACACTCGCGTGCATACGGACTGCATATCCCACCTTTTCTGCTGCTTCTGCGTGTAATGCAAAGAGCTCTGCATCCACGGATGATATTGCTTGAGTGTGTGTGTGGGTGTGTGTGTTTGTGTGTGTCACAATGTAGGTCTAGTAAACACATTCCAGACAAAACCCAGACGAAGAACTGGTGCATTATATTCAGAAACACAACACTGAAAACAACAAAACAACAAAAAAAAAACCTAGTTTGCATCAGCACCAATTGGACTTCTACTACGACTTATGTATAGTAGTCATCAAATAGTTACCGTGCACTAAATAAAGTCTGAACACTTCCATTAAACTGGGGTTTGGCATGATATTAAAATAAATAATTGCAGCTCGAGCTTCTATTTAAACTCTGATTAGCATTTACAACATGGAATTGCAACCAATTTTCAGCAATGCGTGTGTGTGTGTCTGTGTGTGCGTGTACCACAGATCCTTCAACACTCACATGACAGATCAGCTGAGTATCAGACAGAGAATCCACTACAGTTTTCTTACGTAATGGCAAACTGGTGCCGAATTTAATCAGTTTTTAATCACATTTTGAACTGAAGGTGAAACCTAAAATTTTTCCTGATTTGTTAAAACCAAAAGCGCCAGAGTTCATATTAGTTTTTTTTGCACTGCCTTTGTGGTCGTAACAAGTTAAAGTGGCATTACACACAGTGTGCAGAGAGCAGTGCGAAGGTCAGAGGAACGTAATGGTGTCGCCACTGTTTAAACCTTTAGCTTCACTCAACTAGAACAGCTTTTTTCTGCACTGACAGCAACAAAACCTGTTGTAAAAACCATAAAAAAAAAACATTAATTCTTATAAAGCAGTGTCACATTTGGTAATGTATGTAACTGCTTGAAGTTTTAGGAGGTTTCCTTACCACAATGCCCATTTCTTTCTTCATGACTGTGTAATGAGCCCTAATTCTTAAAACATAAAAAAAAAAAACACAGCTCAGAACGATTATCTGTTTCAACCGTTTGTGTATTTAATGAATGTGAATATTTATCCTTGCAGTAAGGCTTTCAGTTTTGAGACAGAAACAACCAAAATGACTGTGAAGCTCGGGTTGAGCTCAGCCGACACGGCTCAGAAACGTGAGCAAAACACTAAAAATGGGAGGTACAGGAAGTTGTGTTGTTCCTCTGTCATTAAAAAGTATCATTTCATATCACCAGACCTACGCAGAAACGTCAATGACAGACACGCACAAAGTATGTGGGCGTATGCCGCTCTCAAATTTCTTGTCATCAGTATCACACTAAACCCTGTCTCTCTGACACACTCACGCACATGCACGTACGCATTTAAAGCTAGGAAGAAAATTCAAAAGTGAGCAGATTTAGGTCAGCGGACGTGTTGCCGTGGACTCCTCCAGCCCGACACCGGCCCGGATGAGGATGCGGGGGTCTTTCACGTGCGGCGCCCACCTGGGTGTCGTGGCCGTGTCCACCTTATTACTGCGGTATCTGTACTCTTACTGCAGCAAATTCAGCTGAATTACCACAGCGCCCACCTCATTTACCAGTGTCATCATCTTTACTGCAGGCAGCAGCACCATTATCACTCCAGTGTGATCCTGGTGAAGGCAGCATGGCTGCACTCACTGTTAGCCTTGCTGCTACTACAGCTCATCCGCCTGATGCTACGCAGCCTGTAGGTTCAGCCCCGACTGGTTTATAAAGCCAATATAAAGCCAGTGTAGGAACACCCCGATGCTGTCCCATCACAATAGAGGGAATAAAGTGTGCACAGAATTATATTTACACAAATATCTCATCAATCCTGAACAATACTGGTGACAAAAAGGGCATTAACAAGGATGTGTTTCAAATGACTGGAATGAGTGACCCAAAATTGTTCTTTAAGGAAATGTTAATTTACATAATTCTATGGTAATCCAGTCTTTACAACAAGGGTAGAAGCACTGCTTTCATGTGATACGACAATAAGCAAAGCAACCGAGGATGCTCACAAATGTATGATCTCTTCATTTCAGAGCATTAGGGCTTATTTATGTCGCCTTTAACGTAGATCAATATCGTATTTCCAGTGGACGTTAAACAATAAAATTCACAAGAGGGTCTCTGACTGGGATGGTAAAGGAAGTAACACGGATGACAGCAGTAGGTCACGTACATAGCCACATTCAGTACGCCTGCAGGGGTAAATTATAATTCAACTAATTCTTGGTCCCTTTGTTATCGTTTCCACACGTATTTCTATAAACATGTAGACGCCACGTATACTTTATGCTTGTTTTAATACAACTGGAGTCCTTTGCTGACCACTGTAACGCTGTTAGACGCAGCGCACCTTCCTAAAACTGTTACTTCACGTCGCATGACTGGTGCAAACAGTGGCATGTACATCCGTATGTTTGATTACCTGCTACGTGGTTGTTTTTAAATGCACCACTTGAATTCAGAAACACCAAAACTGAAGTGAACGTTCAGATCGGGCTCCGCGCAGCCCACCAAGTCCACCTGTGGTGTCTCCAGCACCGCCCACCTGGCCGTGACATCCAACAATCACCAGTAGAGACATGCATGTCCCAAGGTCTTTCTTTTTGGGTTTTTTTTTCGTCCTCAAAATCCTGCAAAGCATCGCGACTCTCCTTTCTCACCTCTTGGGCCCTTCTTTTCCCACAAGCCACTGCCATCATCTTGCTCGTCCACTGCAGCCAATCGTGCAAACCCCCCCCCCCCAAACATTGCATCTGCATGCTCATCTGTTCTGATCCGTCGTGGTGGCTTTCCCCGTCAATAAGAAGCTTCTCTGGGTGACCTGCAGTGTGTGTGTGTGTGTCTGCCGGACGGCAGCAAAGCGACAAAAGGCAGAAAAAAGGCAGAAAGCAGCCCTGTGCCTGCCTCCAGGAGGCTGGGGAGCTGTTATGAAACAGAAGGCCCACTACTATTACTACAACTACACACTTAACACACAATCACGTCCAGGTCCCACTGAAACTGTCTCAGCAGGGTCACAGGCGTCAAGCCACAGAAAATAAAAACATATATATAAAAAAAAATCTAAACAAAAGTGTTTTGTGTTTCTAACTCTTGTGTGTGTTTAGAACCTGGAGGTTTACAGGGTTTCTAACACACGCCGTCAACAACACAAGTAGGTCGTAAATTTAAACCAGGTCAAATTACTTTTTTTTTTTTTTTTGCAGAAAAAAATTAAAAATGAAGAATAAACTGTCAACGGTAAAAATGCGTTAAGGTTAATAGCCGCGTTATTACGGCGGAATGTGAAAAACTGCGGGTCGGGGAGGTGCAAAGAAATAAGTTTATCAGACTTTTGTTTGTTGTATTAACTCAAAAAGTGGGCCGCGCTGCCTTAAACGCGGATTGGTGTCGATTGGAAGCGAAGCCGGAGCGGGTCGAGGGGGAAGGGGGGGGCAGATATCGTCCATTAAACGCCGAAACTTTTTCCCCCGGACCCCGGTGGCCAGCACCGCTGAAACCGCAGCCTTCGCCCCGGCTGAAACGCCGACTTAGCGCCGTCTTTACGCCCCCCCGTCGGCCCGTCGCCCCGTCGCCCCTCCGTGGCGGAGGGAAGAAACGGCGTCTTACCACATCCAGGTCCGCCGCAGCTGGAAACAGGAACATGGAGGGTATTTAAACGGTCCCGACGTGCGGAGAGGACGGAGCCGTGCCGACTCCCGGAGACTCTGCCACACAATGGCGCTGGGAGGAGGAGGACTCTGCCTCCGCTCGCCGGAGCCCCGCCGCCTTCACGGGCCGTCGGACATACCCACGCCGACGACCACACGTGCGCCTACCTTGCGAAACGACGCGCGTTTCGATGCGAAACTGCGCACACGGGGCGTTTTTGACGCCCCGTGACGCGACGGCAGACATCGGGGGAGAGAGCAGCGGCCGTTGCGCTTTTTTTTAATGCCTAACGGGGATATTTACCGTGGCGATGCGTTTGAGTGGGAATAAAGCGACGTGGGCCTTGGCGAAACATCTCGAGTTGATCTAAATTATCTTATCTATATGTGCGTGTTTTTTCCAAGGTTTGTTCTCTTAAAGGGAGGGGTTTTGTGGGGCCTAATTGTGTTACGGCGCTGTAATTACTAGGCTGAGAGGCTCGATGGCGCTTCAGTTCTTAATATTGCGAGCAGTACCTGAAGGCAGCAGGAGAAACTGAAATTGAGCAGCTGCGTCTCGAGAAGTGGCGTCGTAAGGCTGGCCCCGCCCACACCCACCCACTCTCTCTCTCACACACACACACGTATACTCACACACGCACGCCCACTCACACACGCACATGCACACACGCACACACATGCACACACGCTTGAACAGATGCAGTATATTAGTGGAGCCTTTACGTTCTGTTTCTATCCATTTGCATTTATTTGTGCAAATCCAAACCTTTGTCCAAGCTTAAATCAACTTTACCAAATTCACGCGTCAACATGACCGCAATCACATATTTTCCTCGAGCTAGCGTATTCTGCCTGTAAAGTTGAGAAGAGTGCGATTTTAGTAGGACAGTTGGACCCAATGTCCATGTGTGTAATATGGAAAATTGTGGGATTCTCCAGGGCCATTTCAAATTTTGACTTTTTTTTTTTTTTTTTTGGGAAAGATGGGTTTTGGTATCCAACTCACTTATCTTTTTAAATACATGTGTGTCACAAAGCGTACCCAACAAGAGATCAAATGGGCTAATCCGCCAAGGTACAATCACCCCCATGAAGCTGTTACACTTGGTTGGGTCCATATAGCCCATCTTTTCCAAGTGTAGTGAAACGATAAGCGTCAGCGAAGATAGATGGGAAGAGACCAGAGGGGGCTTTAGGGGCAGGTTGGAAAAAAAGGCCATTAGAGAAGGATGCTGTCAATGTGCAGAGTTCACATTTTTGTAGGACAACGGAAGCTGAAATAGGGAAAGGGAGAACAATATCAGGGTATCAGGGTATATTTCAGGTTAACAGAGAGTTAGTCCAGGCTTTAATCAATGTAAGTAAAATCTTATTTTACTTTTCCACAATTGGTGAAATATGTAGTCCTCAGGGTCTTAGTATGAAACTTGGGAACTGAAAAGTGGCCTGTCTCTGGTTGGATTGATTAAATTCTGCACTGCCAGTCAAATTTCCACTATTTGAACCGTTTTTTTTTAAGAACAATGGCTTTCTACCAAAACCTAGAAATTTTAAAACAGTGTATTCTATCACCATGCAGGATAGTGACATTTAAGCCAGTGTGGTGTGCAGACCTGGCCAAAGATTTCTTCACACCAGGATGTCGAACGGCAATAAAACAGTTCTAAAACCCACCATTAAATTAGAACAGCTAACCCTTACTTCCTCCTTCCACTGGTGATTTCATTTGGAGTCGAAGTATGTTGTGAACTTGTGCATTGGAAAAGCCCCACAACCGAGTTGTAAAAATAGGAAAACACCGTTGCTATAGGGACACACACAGACACACACACACGTTTAAATGCATCTGTACAAGTTTAAATGCAACAGGGAAAAAGTTGTGGAGTTTAGTCGGTTTAGCCAAAAGTATACAGATCACTGCTGTAAAAGCCAATATGGCCAATCTTACTATCAACATGTAGCCTCTGCCGGGGCTAAGAAGCTATATTTAGATTTAATTTCAGCATAGAAACATGGCAGCGAGGCATTTCTGCGCTTCCTACGCTGAGCGCGAGGCAGGAGCAAGATGGCTGCCATTAAAATAATGTATATTAATCTTCTGGACCCCGGCGTCACATAAACCACGTTAACCTCCGAATGAACTGACAGCAGGCGGGTTAGCTCCGAGCTTAGCAGCAGAAGCTAGACCGGGCGTTGAATGGAGGTCTGATTTTAGTTCTGCGTTCATCTCTCTGGAGTCTGAGTTGAGTCATGAATGCAGAGCAGAGAGGAGGGATGGCTCTAAATAAAGATTTCAGGTCAAAAACAGGAAATGGCTCACTGAGCAGGGAGGGCAGGGCCATAGCAACACCAACTGGAGAGAGCTGCACCCACATCCCTCCCTCCCTCCCTCCTTCATCTATCTTTATTTATTTCATCCTGGCTCTTTTATTTTCCCTCTCCCTGTGTAAAATCTGCTCGTTCGGCGCCTCACTGTTGCTCCGTCCTCTGTCTTTGTCTCTCACTCTGCAGGCCCCCCCCCCCCCACAGCCTGCCGAAACATCTCACTGATTCTGAAGGTTTCATTATGTTTCCTGGGACGACGCGTTGGTGCATCCATCAAAGGCATCAGAAGGAGCAGCAACGCACACGGGAGGTGAACTCCATTCCTGAGTTGAGTTGCCTGAGTTGCGAGCGTGTCACAGAAGGACGCGAGCCTGACTCACGGCGCCTTCCTTCGTCACTCCGACCACACGCAGCAAGTTACACATCTGAACCCCCACCTTGCACATTTGGCTGGGAATGAACAAAACCTACATTTATCTTCACCTACCATCTAATATTCACGGAATGTTTTACGTGTAATTCACACGCATGCTTGTAACACCCCCCCACAACACACACACACACACACACACACACACACACACACACACACACACACACACAAATGGAACAACTGATTCTTTCTGTTATCTGGTAATAAAATCAAACCTGTGGAGGCAAATTAACCCTCTCCTGCCAAGGAGCTTGACATCTGAGCCACCCAATGGTGAATAACAAATATTGACAGTTAAAGTTGCTTTTGTGCCTCAAACCTCACAGTGGGAGCATTTGTTGAGGCATCGGCACCTTCAAGTAACCTTAAAGACCACAAACTTTTTTTAAGAACCCTGCTCAGATAGACAGACAGATGAAAACAGGAAGAGAAACATAGGCAGTAATTTGAAAAGTATTCTGTCCATCTTCAAGTTTTGACATATCACTTAAGTGCACTATTCCTTTACAATTTAGGCCAATTTTATCAGTTATTTCAACGCTATTCAAGGGTTAGAAATCTTACAATACCTCACACTTGTAGAACTTATCAAATAAATATGCCAGGTCTGTTTTAAGATAAGACTGGAGGTAAATCTTAAAGTTGTCTTGTTTCTTATTTGGTAGAAATAATAAAAATACAGAGGCAGGAGGAATGTATCTGTGGCCGTTTGATCACATGAGTAAATCAGAATGACTGAAAAAGTAAAAAATGAATAAAATAAAAAACATGAATAAAAGAGGAAAGATGGGACACATCCCTGCGCTGGCATATTCGTGTGTGGAAGGGCCACCGGAATATTATTAATACTATTAGACATGGGCGTGGTTCAGCACGGAGAGAAAGGGGAGGGTGGGAAGGGGGTCCACACCAAAAACACCCATCTGCTTTCTCTCCCATTCTCTCTCCCCCTGTTTTTGTCTCTACCTCCTCCTTTTCTCTCTCTCTCTCTCTCTTTGTCCCATTGTTCAGCGAGCACCCACCATCCCCTCAGTCTCCGTCATATACACAGACAGGCTTATTATCAATACAGGGATGGATCCATGATCAGTAACACAGCTTTGTTCTGCTCCAAACCCACACAGGCAGCATCCACCATGCAAATTAAGCAAGCCTTTGGTTATTTTAGTCTTGGAATTCCAGAAAAGGAAAACGTCGACTGCACATCGATGCTTTTTTTGTACCCAGGATCTTCTCCTCGGTGGAACCGAGCGAGGTCTTCTAGGTACCAGTGGTAAATATTAACTATTACTGGTGTGTATTTAATAATAATCATCATTCGGTTGTGATTGTTAATTTTTCTCGAGCACCCTGAGAGAAAAGGAGCAATCTTTGCAAATGGCAAGAAGAACTTTAATTTGGAGAGTAAAATTCACGTTTTTACTGCACAAATACCTGGGAGGCCTGGGAGATGACGGTGTCAGAACAGCGCTCCAAGATGAATCAGTTGAGGCCTCTTGGGCACAAACACACATCCTCAAACTCAAGCATCACAGCTTGAGGAGTCCTTTATGATCCCTATCGGGTGGCTTTTTTTTTTTTTTTTTTTTTTAGAAAGCTTTTATTTTTTTCTCCCGAGTTAGCGACTAAGGCCAGTTTTACATCTCCAGGGTTGACACCAACTGAAACTTTGTTATCATCTAAAACCAGGAATGGTCTTCCTAATTTCATGATTCGGTCCTGAACCTTTAGGACAACACCATTTGACCATTTTTCCTGTCAAAAGAGCACCTTCTGCATGAATGAAAGACTTCAAACACTTAAAATGGGAACTATCGAGAGGTCTCCGAGTGAAGCATTTCATCTAGGAGCAGGCCTGGTGCCTTGAGTAAGAACATGGACGGGAGACATAGACAAGAATGAGAGCAGGGAGTGGGAAGGAGGTGTGTTTACTCATGGCTGTGTGACGCCTCCAGTGTCAGGTGACTTACAGGAAAGAAGTTGTTGTTCTCTCTTTCTCTTTTGCTCTGACTGTCTTTTTGTCATTCCAGTTCTGTTTTTCACACTCTCTGATATGAACCGGGTCTGTTCGTTGACCAGAGCCCGTTACTAAAAATAAGGGAACAGAAAAGCAGGTAAACTGCCGCGTTCGGTGATCGGGGTTCGAATGCAATTGCTGGAAAACACAAAAGTTCCAAAGCGGAGCACATGATGCAAATCAGCCAAACCAGCCAGGTCATTAAGAGACACTGTAATAACCACGTTAGACATAGAACACAGTGCGCTGTTGTGTGATTTAATGGCCTTTGGCTCAGGGGTATGTGAAAAGGTTTACTCTAACCTTTCTCTGCGTGTGTGTGCGAGCGTGTGTGCGTGTGCACGCGCGCGTATATCCATCCGTAGAAAAACTCCTGTGCCACATTCCACTGAGACAACTCACCAATAGTGTAGATGAGACAGAGATACTACTGTGTCCACCGGGAGGAAAACTGGGAAAGAAGCACGCTGATGGCTGGCAATTCCCATCATCTGACATCTACGTCTACAGGCCGCAGGTTTAGCGCCATTCCCGTCTATAACGGCGGGAATGCGGCAGTCGCCGTCACCGTAAAATAACAGCTGCTTAGGTGGTGTGCGTGCGGTTGTTGCAGCCTCACATGCCTTTTCGCCGTCTCTCCTCTAACAATGAATTCTGCAGTCAAACTGAACTGCAGTGTAAACTCTGCGGAGGGAGATCCTGTAGTTGAAAACAGGAAGGTCATTAATCTTCCACAGAAAGCTAGCGGGCTTGAAAGAAGCAGCCAGCGACTGCAGCTTAGCCGGTTACCCACATTTCTCTCCTCAGTTTTTCCGCCCTTCAGGCAGATTCAGCCACGGCATAGGCGCCGTCCTTAAACTCAGGGGTGTGTGGATAATTGTGTGTACAACTGTCAGAATTTCAATTAATTAACAATCAAGTAATTAACACAAAGAGGGAGAATATTAGGTGTAGACGGTCCTAATCCATCCCATCCTCGCCGGTGGTCATGGGCTTTAGGTGGCAACCAGAGGAATCAGGTCACTAATGCAAACGGTTGCAATGGGTTTCCTCCGACCGGCGGCGGGGCGGTAGATAGTGGGAGGAGCTTAGATATCTGAGAGCGGAGTACAGCTCTGTTGCTCCGCTGCGTGCAGAGGAACCAGCCGAGGAAGTCCGGGCATTTGGCCCGGGATGCCTCCCAGACGTCGCCTCCAGGCGGTGCTCTGGGCGTGTCCGGTTGGGAGGAGACCCCGGGGCAGACCCAGGACACGCTGGAAGGGTTACACTTCCCATCCAACACCGGAACACCTCTCTGTCTCTCTCTCTCTCTCTCACACACACACACACACACACACAAAAGATGTATTGCAAATCTTTGGCTTCACCTTTGAGGAACTCTTGTGTTACCCATCCATATGGGGAATTTATTGCACCTTGTAAATTATGTAACTATGTCAGCATTAAGATGCCCTAACATTGTTTCATTGTTATGTCTAATAAAGTATTGTATTGAATCTGAAGGCCAGAGTTCTCTTTTTTAGAATTCACCCATCAAAACAAATCAGTTGTGGAATTCCCAAACCCTGAAGGAAGCCGCTCGCACACACAGTTTAACTTAGCAAATGAGATGTGTTGTGTTACTCAGTTGGCCTTTTTATGCAAACACAACCACAGAGAGTTCTGTCGCTCCTTATTTTCCTTCAAACACATATGTTCATCTGTTTTCCTCCTTCAATATTTTTTTTTTGTTTAGCAGAGCGTGGACAAAGGACTGGGTGTCTGGTTGGGAGAGGGTGCTGGGGAGGGGAGAAGGGGCTGAAGGGTTATGGGTGGGAGTCTGTTTATGGTCGTGAGTTTGTGGGTGTGTGTGTGTGTGTGTGTGTGCGCACATTCATCTGCATATCTCTCTGCATGTGTCTAAGAACACGCATGTTCTCATTGGTTAGTTAACCGATGTGCCCGTGTGTGTGCATGTGTGTGCGTGTGTGTGTGTTCTTTTGTTTTGTTCTGGGTTGCCGGGTGATGGGACCAGCTGGGAGGGCTGAAGCCATTCACTTCCCTTCTGCTACCCTGAAGGCAGCCAGCAGTGAGGGAGGGGGGGGAGGGAGGGATGGCGCGGACTAAAAGAATACAATTTGGTAGAAAAGTGAGGCAGAGGTGCACGAGTGTTGGTGCAGAGTGAATGAAGAGATTCATGAATGGAGGTGTCTGTGTGTGTGTGTGTGTGTGTCTGTGTGTGTGTCTGTGTGTGTGTGTGCACGTGTGTATGTGCGTGCGTGCACATGTGTGCATGCGTGCATGAATACGTGTGTGTGTGTGCGCATATGTGGCGTTGTCAGGCTGAATCGTGATAGAGCAGCAGAGCTGACTCAGTCCGGGTGTAGGAGGGCAGCGGCATCACGGGAAGAAGTGACAGATTATTGTGTGTACTCTCAATCTGCACTACTACTGGAATAAGGTTTCAACGTGGCTGAATATCATCTAACCGTCCTGCGTTTCAGCCAAGAAACACAACAGAGAGAAAATGTATCAACAGATTTACCAGCCAGTATCAATAAATGGATTTAAAGCCATTCTCCAGGCCTGCAAGTAACAATTCCTTTTTTTTCCTTTTCTTTTTTCTTACTTTTTTAACACTCCTTGAAATAAGGACAACATAAATGTGAGCACGAAAGCATTTGGACTAATAAAATGTCAGAAAATAATTTTCCTTTGTCTATAATTGTCTTTAAAGCAAACAAACCAGGAAATCTTCCAGCAATCAGCAACCACCATGACTGTCCAACTTCAGCCTAGTACCCTTTCTAAATGAATGCTGGACTAGAGCAGCACTGAGCTTATTGACTGATTCAACAGCAAGACGGCATTCTACAGCGAATAAATGCAGCTTCATCGCCGCCGTATCATGCCGCCATGCAACCTGAAGCGCTCGTGTTTACTGCTTGGTTAAGGTGAAGAACTACAATGGAAGGCGAGCAGACGCGGCACAGAAGAACCAACGAGCTGAATTCACACGTTCATCCATATCACTGATAAACACACCGCTCTTTACGTGGGCTTTCAAGGAGTAGATGAAGCAGGCAAGCGGGTTTATCCGGTCTGACAGACTTGCGTCGCAGCAGCGTTTCTTCAACGCACACTTGCAGGGAAGCTGTTCATTACTGTGCGGAGACAAAATATCTATTTCCATGTACATGCAGGAATGTCTTAGTGGCACAAAGTATTATATTATGGTATTAAACTCTGTTGAATGTGTGATATTTGCTGCCCATAACGGGTTTAACATGCTACAGCTGCATGCTGTGCATGTCTCCCCATCAGGATTCGCACCATTTGCAATCCCATCAACGGTACTACAAAACTGGTGTGAGACATGTGGGACAGATCTGGTCATCAACACTATAAATAAAAATTAGGTAAAGACCAGCACAGCAGCAAGAAATAGACCCACATAAGGAGTTTTTACTGGGATGTGAATTGTAAAACTTCAGTCACATTATCAGACAGACACAGTTTGGGGGAACATCTCTGCTGACCCATCATCTTTATTTATTCATAGTATTGTTGTGTAACTTGTTGTTGTTTGCACCAGTGCAGTCAGGTGAACTGAGCGTTAAATCAGAGAAAAGAGTCAGAGCACGAGTGCAGGCCAGGGGGGAGAAAACAAAGTGCTAAATGTTTAGGTTCATTTGCCTCGGCAGTACGAGACTGTGCGCCATAACAAAAAAAAGTGATTTGCACCCAGGATCCTTCAAACAGATGAAAACTGAAATAGAGGTTTTCTGGGAACAACACAATGTGGAAAACCTGATTCTGGCCTCTGGAGCTTCTGGGAACACGGTAATAAAAAGGATGGAAAAGCTGGTGAAAATGTTCTGAACTGGAATTAAATACTGAAGTCAACTTGAGATCCTCCTCAGGTCTGTGCAAGAAGCTTAAAGCTTCTACACATCATTAAATACTAAGTGCACTTTGATGTGCACCATAAACATACTTGAATTGAACTATTTTCTCATGAATAATGAATCATGTTTATAATAACAATACATCAAAAGCTTTCCAGAAAATATTTCTGAATATATACTTTTGTTGAGCTCAAACTTTGCAGTGCTGTTCATGAAGATTCACCCGTACGCGAGGGTAGCTTTAAAAACAACTGTTTTCGGGGTCAAGAATAAAAATGACTATTCTTGTGAGGACACGACCTCACTCGTGCACTTTTACATGAAGAACCCCAACCTCACCCAACCGGGGTGTCACAAGCAACACTTCACCATGCCAACCTGGTCTCCATTGAATGTGGCGAATGCGAGATGGACAGGGTCCCAGTGCGCACCAAAAACTCATTTTTGTGAGGGGAAAAAGAACGAAGTGAAGGGAAGGTGCTGCCTGTGTAAATAATGAAAAGGAGGTCAGTGCCTGAAGGGGCGGGGACACTCAGCACTCGGTGCACACACACATACACGCGTGCACATATACACCACACACGTGTTTGTATGTCTATCTACATGAGGACTCTCAGTGGACGCACGCATTGCCTGGCCTTATCCTAACCTCAACCCAATTCTGACCTGAACCTTAAAAACAAAGTCTCAACCTTCAAACAGACCTTTGAAGCTGTTCTCACTTCTCAAAAATGTCCTCGAATGTCCCGACATGCTCAGTGTGCAACCAAGAACGCACACAAACGTGCGCGTGCGCGTACATTTTCTTCTGTTCGTTTTGTTCCTCCCAACAAAGGACTTCATCAGATGAGACCTGACTGAATATGTCTGCCTCAAACCTCCCCAAATGCACTCTTGGTTGCGGGTCCCGAGGACAGGTTCATTGCGTTGTGCCGTGTGGAGGCGTGAGCGCATCAGCAACAGCTAAAACCTCGGCCCGTATGACCAGCGAACCAGAAAATGAAAATAAAAACCCCCGTTGTCAGCCTTCCCCCGGACCGGAATGAAACGTTCCCCTTTATCGGCGCGGCAGGTTGAACAAGGCCGAGAAACCGCGGCGAGGAGGCTCCGGGTCGACGGAGAGCCCCGCTAACAGGTGAGGTTCAGGTACCTCCTCTGTGCGAACAGATAGCAACATCCAATGCGAAGCAACGCGAGTCCTACTGGGAGATTATTGTGCGGTGATGCTATCATCACAACCACTCTCCCACTGTCTATTTATAGTTCACAGAGCGCTCCCTCGCCGTCTCTCCGTCAGATTCTCCACGCTGAGTGCCAAATGCATAAAAAAACAGGAGGTCAGACACATTAAACAGCAGTTAGCAGGAAAAAAAAAGAGAAAAAGTTCTTGAGTGACCCAGCATCTTCTTCTGAATGATGGTGAGGGCAGGAAAGAGCTGACGGACGGCTCCGAGCCGGAGCGCGCCGAGGCTCTGCAGACCGGCCCGCCGCCGTTTGGACTGGTGAATATCACTTTTGGGGATCCTGAGGGTATCTGACAGGGTCAGCGAGAGCCAGCCAGATGGGTCGCGCCGTCTGAGCCCCGGGCCAGGAAAGCAGACGAACCACAGCACCTTAATCTGGATTAGCGGCTAAATTAGAAACCTGGTTGCTTGCGTAATCCTGGCGGACAAAGTTCCGACGGCCGTCGCGGCCTTTTGACGGAAGGGAAACCAGAGCGGGCCGAGAAGGGGGAGGGAGGGGGACAATGTCGTTTTGAAATATCGGCATCCTCCTTCAAAGACATACAACAAGTGCACATTTAAATCAAGCAAAGTTTCGCTCTGGTTCACTTTTAGGGAAAAAAATCCCCTCATGCCTCATATGAGGGGTATTCTTGCAGCGGTCGTGCATTGGGAGACTCAGATCCAGAGAGCAGCACATCATGTCAGTCAATGTGCATGCGTGTGCGTGTGTTTGTGTGCATGCGTGGTGCTTATGTAATGTGGCCAACAGCGGCGGAAGAGGACACGCGCCTGGGAGCGACAGCGCACACCGTCGGGTTCACGACCGCCTGGACACGCAGCGAGCTGCTGCCTTGCGAGTAAACTGCGAATCACATAGAATAAAGTGATGATTGAGTCAACCCTGCATGCGACCACATAAGAGGGAAATAAGTGCCGTTCGACCTGGAGCGCTCTTACTCTTACTTACCTCTGATTTAGATTTAAAGGACAAGGTAACCCATACATGTGGGTGCGATCTGTTTTTTTTTTCTTTTTCAAAGTGCACGGTAGCTATAAACAGTAATAGAACTTTAACAAGTTATTATTTTGCCAGACGACTTCGGCTCTGCCCGGTTCCGGCGCTGCGTAACGGGAATTCCGTGCGCCGCTTTTCCAGCTGTGAAACCTCCGAACGACGCAGAGAGAGCCCTGTCCGTTCACAGGCACGTAAACATCATGTGGGCCACACCAGGAGCTACTTTGTGAGACATGTTTGAGGGGTTTAGAAGGTGACACTAATCGCGTGTGTAAAACAAATAAGAAGTCGGGCTGACCGGCGGAACATCACTTCGGGAGTTTGGCCACTCACCCTGTATGGCAGATCCGTCCAGCACGGTGTAGAGCAAGGGAATGCGCCGAGGAATGGTTTGGACCTGATCTTCTGTCTTGGGCTTGTCCTGGTTCTGACCGAATGTGAGATTGTGTGATTATATCCGATGGAGCGCGGACAGGATGGGACTGCCGTCCCCACAGTCCTGCAGGCGCAAACAGACCGGTGCTGCCTTCAGGGGCCAGCGGGATCAATGCCTCTCCATCCAGGGACCGGAACAATTACACAGAGACACCGTCGACCGGCAACGCTTCTCACGTTTTGTCCTTGTGTTTTGTTTTGTTTTTTGTCTCATACTCACAGATGAGAATCGCTTGTTTTAAACATTCCCCGTTTAAACGGTTGGGCGGACGGTCGGAGCCGTTCGCTCCGACGGTCCGTGAACGCAACCAGCGGGCAGCGTCCGTGCGTGTGACGGACGTGTCATGCGGTGACTCACGACTGAGTCAGGGCGTCGTGTTCCGCCCACTGTCGCCGCGGCGGCCAATGGGGACCCGCACGGAAACGGCGCACGCACGGAAGACTCACGCAAGGCCGACTGGGTGGGTGTGCGTGTTAAAGGGACGCGGAACTGGCTCCTCGTTGACCATAAAAGGGCAAGTGGGCGGAGCCAAAGCGGGCACGCTCATGAATAATGGAAAACGCGAGTCACGTGATTTCATAGTTTGTTTTTCAGATATTGACACATGAAATATATCACGTATTGACGCGTATGGCACACATGCTTTTTAAGAATAAAAAAAACAAACAATTGAGGTCTTTTTTGACCGTTTGCAGATGACAGGCTGCCGTCAGCCCCTTCTCCTATCGTTATCTCAGGAAGGAAGACTAAACTATAAGTTCTTCTCTCTGTCATTGGTCCGTCTTTATCCCATTTGAAGACCAAGACCTCTGCAGGACAGGACACAGGAAATGAGACTGCATGTGACCTCAGTGTGGCCGTCCTGCATATTTTAGCTTCACAGAAGGAATTGTGATACTGATATTTGATTACATGTATTCTAAAACCGTAGTGTTCCGTGAAATATAAATATTACTTATGTGTCCGAAAGACCTTCATTTTTAGAGTATCTGAATTCAAGATTAGGACATTTATGACTGACCCCTCGTGGCTATCTGTCGTCACTGCAAGTAAATTACCTAAGACATGATTGCATAACCCAATATAAATGGGATATTTCTTAAAGGTATTGCAAGATAAAACTATGAAATTACACATTTTACAGGGCCGGTATATTCTCACATCCTTCAGAAAGCGTCCTTTTCCCGGATACAGATAAAGAAAAAGATACAAATCCTAAAACGGAATGTGCCGGCGTTTCCTAGTACTGTAGCAAAACATGCACAAAATGTCTATGTCGTTCCACCAGGGGCTGAGAGAAAGCACAACAGTATTTAAAGCGGTTTCGTGTGTGGAAATAAACTGTTGTCTTCGCTTCCAAACGTCTTTAGTTTTGGTTTCAGTCGCGGGGCGCACCCTGCTGGTGTGACCGGAGAAACGACTGACGCGCCAGGTGACGCTACTTTATGGACAGATCCATCACTTTTTGTACAAAACGAGGCGAAAACATCTAAATATCACCCCGTCTTCCACATGTGACTTGATGATTTGTACCGCAAAACCCAGTTTTACTCTTCTACTTCGCTGCGTAATTATTGCCAAAGCGCTTTACCTGTTGCGCGTCAATGGTTCGCTCCACCTGAGAGCTTTAAGCTCCGGTAAAGACCTCTAAGCGCCTCAGTTTTTATCTGAGCCTCGGAGCCAGGATGAGCCTTGGGGACCGTTACACGCAGTCTTCCTACCGGAAGATTTTCGGGGACTCTCTGCGCTTGTCGGCGTCCTCCAGCCGGATGAGCCGCGCCACGTCGGGGCTCCGGGCCGTGCCCGCGTCCCACGGCAGCTCCGTCAGCGTGTACCGCAAGGTGGGCCGGCCCGCCGCGTCCTTCTCCCTGATGCCCGTCGAGTCCCTGGACCTGACCCACACCTCTGCGGTCAACAACGAATTCAAAGTTATCCGAACCAACGAGAAGGAGCAGCTGCAGGTGGGGACAAGCGTTCAGTTATTGTTACTCATCTAGAAAATTACAAAATCTGATGTAACGCAGTTCTACCATTCGACCATTATCAAACTATCAGTTAGTTAAAATGACATTCACTGGATTCCCTCCAGATGTAATGATTCCTCATTACACAAAACATTAGTATTGTCATGGCCAACAGTGTCTCTGATTTAAAAAAGTGAATTCTGGATGTTTCTGGATGCATGTTCACATTTTCCATGTTTCAAATCATCCCACCAAACTTGGAGCTCCATTTGGTATTAGTGTGTAAAGGGTCATAAAAGTGCGTTTCTGTCAGGTCCAGATGTGGGACTGTGATTCCTGTCTCCTTTAGGGGCTCAACGACCGCTTCGCCATGTTCATCGATAAAGTCCGCCACCTGGAGCAGCAGAACAAAGGGCTGGAAATGGAGCTGGCGACCCTGCGGCAGAAGCAGAGCGAGCCCTCGCGCGTGGCTCAGCTGTACCAGCAGGAGCTGAGGGACCTGCGGTCGCAGGTGGAGGACCTGAGCCGGGACAAGAACCGCTTCCTGATCGAGCGCAACAACGTGGAGGATGAGCTGCAGGTAGGACCGGCGAGGGCCTCCGGGGGGGGGGGCTCGGAGACGCTGACCATCTCGCCGCGATCTCGTGTGTCGCCGCAGAGGCTCAACGCGAAGTACGAAGAGGAGATGAGGGCGCGGGAGGAGGTGGAGCAGACCTTGAGGTCTTTCAGGAAGGACGTGGACGACGCCGCCAACGTCCGCCTGGACCTGGAGCGCCGCGTGGAGTCGCTGATGGACGAGATCTCCTTCATGAGGAAGGTGCACGACGAGGAGATCCAGGAGCTGAGCAGCATGATGGAGGCGCAGCAGGTCTCCGTGGAGATGGAGCTCACCAAGCCGGACCTCACCTCGGCGCTGAAGGAGATCCGCAGCCAGTACGAGTCCATCGCCTCCAAGAACCTGCAGTCGGCCGAGGAGTGGTACAAGGGCAAGTTCGCCAGCCTCAGCGAGCAGGCCAGCCGGAGCAACGAGGCCATGAGGGCCAGCCGCGAGGAGCTGAGCGAGTTCAGGAGGCAGCTGCAGTCCAAGACCATCGAGATAGAGACCCTGAGGGGGACCAACGAGTCTCTGGAGAGGCAGATCTCCGAGATGGAAGACGCCCACAACGCCGAGGTCTCAAACATGCAGGTGAGCAGCCGGGGGGGGGGAAACCTCCACGCGCACCGAAAACTGATCCACACGCGCTCTTTTACTAAAGTTCTTCTCACCTGCACCTGTTCTGACCTCTCCTGGGACCCCTGCTCACCTCAGGTCTGTGTGTTGCTGCACGACCACCCGGGGTCTTCCTAGTAGAGCGAACATGACCTTCAGTCTGCCCCAGCCTTTAGATTAAGCTTCCGCAGGGCTGAAAAAGCTCTTAGCAAATTGTTCCTTGCATGTTTATTAGATTAAGCAGCGGGCTGCTAAATCAGACGCAGGGAGGCTTCCACTGGCTTTTTAGGGAAAGTCAAGCTAAGCCCAAAGGTCAAGTAAAGGATAGAACAAAAGAGGTCGGCTTCCTCCGGAGCTGCCTTTGACCACACACATTGATTCCCGCAGGACACCGTCGGCCAGCTGGACACGGAGCTGCGCAACCTGAAGGGCGAGATGGCGCAGCACCTGAGGGAGTACCAGGACCTGCTCAACGTCAAGATGGCGCTGGACATCGAGATCGCCGCCTACAGGTGCAAAGCAAAACTCTCTCTCTTTGCTCGATCCGGCGGCCTCTTTGAGCTGCCTGATGTTTCTTTGGGGGACTGTAGGAAGCTCCTGGAGGGAGAAGAGACGCACTTCAATTCGGGGATGTCGTTCGGCACCGCCAGCTACGCGTACCAGCCTCAGGCCTCCCGGGCCTCGGCCGGGCCGTCCAGGAGCCTCAGGGAGAAGGACGGTGCCACCAAAGAGAGCTTAAAGGAGAGCGGTGAGGACAAGGATGAAGCGGACATCAACTCCAACTGAAAAAGTCAAGAGGAGGGGACGAGCCCGCCACCGACCGTGGCTGGAAGAGCGAGCCCATCAGATGCACTGTGAGCTCCTGGAGGACACAGAATGATTGAAGCTGTTACTGCTACGCTCGTTTGTTGAAGCACTTTAGTAGCGCATGGAGCTCCACCACCGGGCACGTCTCTCACTTACTAAGGTAGACAGATGTGGCGCTGGGAGACGGTAGTTAAAGGCGTAGCCTTCGTGATTAGATCTTTTCTTTAGTGGTGAAACGGTCTACACATCAAACGATCGGTCACTTCACCTGACCGCAGCGTCCTCGGGAACCGTTTCACCTGCACCAAATAAAAGCTGAAGTCAAACTCACTTTCTGGTCCTTTTATGATCACCTTTGCCTCCCCAGACGCCCACAACCACAACACCCTCCACCCTCAGACCTACTTCTATGGCCCTTTAGGACGTCCCTCTGCTCATCTTCTGCAAGAACATCCTCAAACCTTCGTCTGTGAAGTCGTTAGGTGGAGCGGGATAATCCAAACGAACCAGCACAATAAGGTGCCAAATGAGTGCATACGCAACTGGAAAAACATTAAAACGGACAAAACGATTCTCCGATTCCTTCATAACACATCCCCATCAAATAAACCACTAAATATTTGGCCTCATAAAGCAACTTAATGGCAAATATTATATTTATGTATTTTATATAAAACAAAAAAACAGATGTAGCAGGAAAGTTTTATTTAAAAAAAACTACCAAAGTAGGAAAGCTTTTGTTAAACTCTTACCTCCCATTTAGAAATCTTAAAAATAATGTTGCTGGTTTTCGATCAAAACTGCTTACATTCATAGTCAGTATACAAAAAAAAAAGTTTAAATTAAACATGTAATAAAGTAAAGAAAGCTGTAGCTCAGTAGAACACACATTTGGAAGAACTTTAGTCGAAGCTCCCTAAAAAAAATCACAGTTGGAACGGAACAAAAATCCCTAATAATCAATGGGGAGAAACTCAGTTTTCAGTGTTTCAGCCAGGTCCAGTTGTGGAGAGAGAAGAAAGCTCCAGTGTGGAGAAGACAGTTCACCTTTAAACCTTCAAACCAGCATGTCGGGGCGCCGCTGCTCACGTCTCGGAGGGCAGGACCAGGGCGAAGTGGAGCACCAGCAGCCCGTCCTGCAGCGCCGTGGACACAAGAGGAGGATCAGGACTCCCCCGGGTTAACCTGCCGTTTGCGCGGCGGCGCCGCCGTGGTGCTCACCTGGATGGCCTCCCTCCCCGCAAGCTTCTTGATGTCTTTGAGGGACTGGCAGTGGTCCAGGAGGTGTTCGCCGCAGGCCATGTCCACCTGGGGAGCAGAGGCAGGCGCACGGTCGGCTGATCGACACACAAACTGAGACGAGTCTCCGGTTTATGGGCCGATTTTGCAAACTGATGAGGTCATATGAGGGCGGGACCTCAGGACCATCCGACGCTGGCCGAGGGAACATCTGTCCAACCTGATCACATGGTCAGTTTGTCATGCTGCTCTCAACCCAACCTGGAGGCTGAAGACACAGCCTGGCGGTGGGTCGGTGACCTGAGGCCTCTCGTATTTGTAATCTTCTCTTCCAACATGTGTGCTCCTCACAGACGCGTGGTGCCACGCCGCTCGCTATTCCAGCGTAATCAGATTAGCTAACAGAGTCCTTCAGAACACCCTGCTGAGTTGTGACCCGAGCGGTTGACTTTGGCTCTGGAAATCTGCTCTGAAGCAACGGCCGGCGAGGACGGAGCCCGCGAAGCTTACCACTGACCTGGCAGGTGGGGCTCAGCTCCATCTTCCTCCTGATGAAGAGCTCCACGTGGCGGACGGTGGCCTCGCCGGACACGCGTACGTACGGCCTCTCTAACGGCTGAAGAGGCAAAGGTGAACGTGGGGGAGGTCCAGCACCAAACGCACATTCATAAAACAGCTACACGTTATAATCGTAAAACTTAAAAGTTGTACCTTATAGTTATTGATGCCATCCTCAGCCCTGAAAGCAAAGCACAAGAGAAACGTGTGACTAACAGTAACTTATATAACTGCTGTTACTGTGGTGAGTCTGTGTAACCCATCCTGGCTGGTGCAGCACATTGTGCTCCCTACATGCGCACAGAGAACGGCCCCTGTCACACACACACCTACCCGGCAAATTCAAGCAGCAGAGAGACATTCAGCTCAGGAGGGATGGTGAACACCGACTGGGAGAGGGCTTCCTTCCTCTGCTTCTTTGACACGACAGGAATCGGGGAAGAAATCACTGCGAATCAGGAGGAAGAAGAAGAGGAAGACGAGCTGTTATTGAATTTGGTCTCGTATTAGGCCGCGGCCTTAACGACAGGGAAAGACAGCCGGAGTTAGCAATCGCCCTTCGGATCCACTGACACCCGGGTTTTCCTCCCTCTGGTGGATCTTTAGAGTAATGACACCTAAACTGGTAACAGCAAACAGGTCCGAAGATGTCCCCCCAAACTGGATTACCTGCGCTTGGTACCTCCAACCCTCGCGATTTATAAAAGTTCCTCATTTGTTCTCGCTCAACTGCAACAGAAAAAAAGGAAAACAACATTTACCCGAAGCTGCAGGTGATGTGTGGAACCTCTGTGTGACAGTGCAGGAGACTCACATTCTTCCAGGAAGGGAACCATTTTATAAACAATATCTTGGAGCTGCCGGTCAGGCCTGCGGGAAGAGACGTTCACTTCATGTCAACTCAAACGCTTCGCGGTTTTGTGCATTCAGATCTTGAAATTCCCGGACGCTTGAGGAAAATGACGCCAGATTCTGATTTAGGATCCCGAGAGGTGTCGAGGGACCCGACACGTGCGCCAGCGCCGCCCCCGAGCCGAGCAGTCAGGCTGCGAGTAAACGCCCTCGGCTGCCGCAGCAGGTCGAATGTGTGTTGTGTTGTGGCGCTTGTGCATAAATAAAGTGTTTAAATTCCACACACAGGACCAGCGCGGGGCAGGACGTACAACAGAAAGGGTGTGTCGGCCCGACCTGATGTTGTAAAGCGGTTGTGTCTCGTGGACCACGATGCTGCACGTGGGGCATCTGTTGCTGTAGAAAAAGTGCTTCACGATGCAGCTTTTACAAACTGGGAGGGAAATAAAGGACAATATCAGAACCGCCAAGCTTCGACGCCCCGACCGCTTTACCTCAAACAACGCTGATTCTCTTTCCCGTATGAGCCGGACGCGCAGAGCGGCCCTTGGGACAGCGTTCCCGGGGATCACTCACATGTGTGGAGGCACTCTGTGATGGTGGAGGCATCGATGAGGAAGCCGCAGCAAAGACCACAGCGGATGTAGGGATAGAACTGGTTGAGGGGGATCTTGGGCTGCAGCAAGGCGAAGACAGAACAGTCAGACCGAACGGACATGGAGGCGTCGCTGCAGCCGAGAGGGGAACACGCAGCAGACAGCAGACGCGTCAGAACCTACCCCGCCGTCTGACTCGCAGTCGGATAAACTCGTCTTCCTCTCACCACCGCTGCAGGTTTCTCCAAGAAGAGCCATCGTGGGAGTTTCTGGGCTGGAATGGACTCCTTGGGAAGGTTTCTGTCCTCTTCTTCTCCTCACCTCTTCCTCACCTCCTCACTTCTCCTCTTCCTCTCACTCTTCCTCCTCCCCACTTTCCTCCTCCTCACCTCCTCACTCTTCCTCTTCTCCTCACTCCTCCTCACCTCCTACTCTTCCTCTTCTCCACCTCTCCCTCACCTCCTTCTCTTCCTCTTCTCCACCTCTCCCTCACCTCCTTCTCTTCCTCTTCTCCTCCTCTCCCTCACTCTTCCTCCCCTCCTACTCTTCCTCACCTCCTCCTCTTCCTCACCTCAGCAGGTGAGCACGCGCTGGCCTCCAGCTTAGCTCGCGGGCTCCTCGCCTCCTAGTCACGTGTCCCGGCGGGTTCGCTCTTTGTTCTGAGGCCGGACCGACGGTGGCGGAACAGGGGTCCGACAACAGGTCCAACCACTACAAATAAACAGCCGGGGAGCGCTCACAGGTCCGAATATCTGAAGTAAAACCCTCAGGGAACCCTCGCGGATCTTTAGACCTTAAATAAAACCCTCAGTGAGCCCTGACAGGTCTTAATATTGTAAATAAAACACTTAGAGAGGGTTCCTTCCAAACTTTCTCACCGCCAGCAGGTCCACGCGCCTTCACGGATTCGTTTACCATCGCTCGCTCAACAACAATATCCATTTCCGGCCTGGGTCATTCAGAATAAAATGTTGTACTCGAAAGACTTCCGCTTCCAAGCCGTCTTTTATTTCATACAACCACCCTAAACACCGTAACAGACGCCTTGTGCATACCTTTTATTACAGTTGCATGTGGCATGGTGGAATAAGAAGTGTAGAACTAAGCAAAACAAACAACGACAGACACGGGTCCCGAGAATTCAAACAGTCCGACGACTCCGAGTTATTTCCATGCAATTGTCAGACTTAATTTGCAAGAAAAGGCGAACACGATGAACCGCGATCGTATCAAGTGTATAACATGCAATGAATATTATGACGTACGTACGTAATTTACGAAAAGTTCCAAACGCGATACGAATGAGATATTTATTTTGAAAACACGAAGACGCCTTTTCCGCTCTTAAGGGCGCCTTTTTCCAACAGGGGGCGATCAAAGCACATGTTTCTCCATCGTACCTGTATCTGTTGCCATAGTTACATGCTTTTATCAATAGTGTTGTTTGTATAGTTATCATTTGGCAACATCATTATTTTGATACCTTTTCTGGGTCTGGTACGGCTGAATCGGGACATCTTGTCGCCTGGCCTCACTTTGTCTTTTTGAGACTAATACGTAACAGCTGCTTATTCCCAATACAATGTGCATTATTAGCATGAATAAAAAAGTCAAAATGTGTTTTCCTTGGAAACAGAACAGAGAAATTAACCAAAACAAATACAAACAAAAAAAAAGCAGGCGTTGTTAATTGAGCCAATCCAGCTTGATTTCAACCCCTGATCTCTCGTCTCTAAGTACTACATCTACATGAGGGAAAGTCAGAGAATTAGCCTTCAGGCCTGATTTTGTCTTCTTCTGCGTTTCCAGCTTTAAGGCATAACATGGTGTACCTTGTGTTGTTTGTCTGGACCTGCTACATTTAGTGCAGTGCACCAAGTGGAGTACAGTTCTTTAGCTCTCCACTGTTGAACTGAGGAAAACGCCTTCAATAAAACGGAAATAAAATGCTGCATGCAGAGTTCCCATCTCAGATCTCCAGAAGAATTTGTGGTCGTTCGGATGCTTGTGGAGGTTCAGATCGGAGGCGGCATATAGGTTTGTTGCACATGGGGCAGACGCTGCGGATCTCTAACCATTTCAGAAGGCACCTGTGAGAGGCAGAGAGACAGACACGGTCATTTTAGGGACATTGGCTCAAGACCAACAACTCCAAAGTTCAGACAATTTGCGCAAATAAAGACAGACACACTGAAAGCAATGCAATCATCATCAATTAGAATAGGACAAGGTCTTTGATGTGGGAGCAGGTTCCAACACGCAGAAACAAAAAAGAAGAGTCTGCTTGGCATGTGTTGTCTTCTGAACGCTGCTCGGTGTCTTTCCCCTGCCATCATTCGGTCCACCAGAACAACTTCAGCTGCTAGAACAAACATCCTTTCTTGACGGAATGGAATTTCTTCAAAAACCGGTTAGTCCACATGTATTTGCCAACGTAACAGCTGTTCTCGCCAAAAACAAAACATCACCAGACCTGTTCTCAGACACCAGAGCAGCAAAAGGCACAGCCGCTCCGAGGACTCCGGCTTTTTGACCATTTTGGAAGACTTACTTCTTATGAAAAGCATGTGAACATGGACACACGCCCAGCTCGTCCCGGCTGCAGAACTCTTCTAAACACACCGCGCACGTTTGCTGAAAAGAGAAAATGAAGCCAGATCAAACCACACAGGAAATATAAATGTAAATAAATGTACATATACTATGCACATTTATTTTATTGCCCGCCCCTTGAGGGAAATTTGTCTTGGACTCCGTGGCCTTGCTCCTCCACAAGGACCAAATATTATACTGTAACCAGGAAGACTACAGCCATTCAACTAGATTAAATTAAAATAAAACAACAACCCTCATTTAAATAAAACAATTCTTTTGAGTTCAACTGAAAAAAAGTGCAGAAAAACACACATTTTAAAACTAGTTGGACTCTCAGGGATTACAGATATTCTCCATGATTTGTTGGGCCTCTCAACAATTCCAGTGTGACGCTCCTAAATTTCACTGACGAAAAACTTCTCTTCGTCTTGATTGTTTTCCGGGAGAGTTTTTTTTTTTCTTTTTCTTTTGGTACGTTTGTTTTCTTTCTCATGTTGAGAAAAATGAAATTTTTGACTTGCAGCCATCTGGCGCATTCAAGAAATGTTAAAAAGTCATTTAAACCAGAATATAAGGCATTTTTTTCCTTCCTGTCTGAGGCCAGGAGTTGAGCTCGGTCATGTGCTCGCGCTTTGAACTCAGACGTGGATTAAGCATGCAACATTTACAGCTTTAATTGGTCAACGCCGAAAATGTAAATATCAGGAAAAACACTTCTTGGTTGGGGGAAACTGCAGATTTACTGGAGGTTATTAGAGCCTTAAAAGTGTTAGACTGCAGCCGTGATTTATTTTTCCTACATTTTAAACACGCCATTAAATCACTAAACCAGCGCAGAGCATTTTCCTCGTTCCTTTTATCTCATTGTCCAGGAAAAACTGCGTCTACTTACACCGAGAAGGCTCAGCTTCTTCCCTGCTCCCTTCAAAACAACCTATTGGGGGAAAAAAAACAACACAGATCTGTAAGAAGAGCAAAGATATAAAATCTGCCTTTTAAACGTCAGATCATCTCAGAGATTACCTCATTGTAGCCGTATTTCTCTCTTGTTCTTTGTCGCCTGTGTCTGTGAAGCACAAAGAAGGAGGGGTTGAGTTGGGACTTGGAGACTTCTCTCACAGCCCAGTGACCCCGTATGTGTCTTCCACAGCGGGACATGTCTCTTCATGCTGCCTGATTCAGCGGCAGCGATGCTGTCGGCACTTCTGGAATTCGTAAACCGCGGCAGGTTCGCGCAAACGCCTGCACGCCTCTGGGCACACCGAGGATGCGCGTTCGGGACAGGCGTCCTCTTTGCGCGACCGTCAATCCGCTGCCGACCTTGTGTCTGTTTGAGGAACTGGCCGGAGACTTTGATTGTGAAGTTTGGAGGTTTAGGGAAGGTCGGAATCGGCTTCAGAACAACGGCCCGGGAGGTGGTACCTGGACATGTAGCAGCAGAATAAGAGGCTGAGCATGAGGACGAAGAGGCCGATGCCGAGGATGATGATGTAGATGTTGAGGGGCAGGTGGAAGAGCTCCTCCGACGTCATGTTGCAGTGAAGGCTGAGGACCTGAACCACACACACACACACACACACACACACACACACACACACACAAACAAAGAGTTGGATGAAGACAGGAATAAAGACCTCCCCACTCTTACACTGGGTTTTACTGGCCTAAACTTTGCGTTTCACATCCATCCCCACTGTCCTGAAACAAAGGATGAGCATTTCAAAGCACAAAGAATAAAAGAGTCAAGAATTCCCGCTCCGACGAGCACTCTTCAAAAAATGATTCAGATGTAATTTTCTGCACACTGCCAACAAAGCCACCGGCTGTTCCTGGGCTCATGATATGTAGCCCGCTGAGTTACTAATGATCGCACACAAAGGCAATACAGAGTGTTTAACACATGGCATTTAAAGATTGAGACCACTTGTGAAAGAATTAAGGGCTCAACAATGCCGAATGGCACGAGCTTTAATGCTAATGTGAATCTCTACAGTGTGGAGAAATTCGAGTGCGTCATTTTTCCTTCTCTTTTCTTTTTGATTTATTGTCTTCTGGAGTCTTTCTCCCGGCTTTCAGCCACAGTGGACGAGCCTCCGCCTCTCCAGCCTCCAGGAAAAAAAAAACAAAAAAACCCTCCCGTTGTCCTCGGGACTGCTCAGCGTGGCTTCGGGGACAAATCTCATTTCCAAAGAGCTGAATAAGGCTTTGATGTGGACTCTTAGATCAGTCCCCGGCACCCGCAGGAATTACGCCGAGGGTCAGAAGCCGCTGCTGATGTCATGAGGTGTCTTTGTTTTCCCGCTCAAAGGTGTCTGACTCAGAAGGATGCCTGATTTCTTCAGGTCAGGGGCCACGCGCTTAGCTGTGGCGATGACCTTTAGGGGTCAGCAGTCACCGGTGCATCACGCTCAGGTACGCTTGGAACCCCCCCCATCAGCCCCCCCCTTAACTTGGTGGCTTTGTTTTTCCACCTTCACATTTGTGTTTCATTTTCTGAAAGACTCTCTGGGAAAACTGACTCACAGCCGCCCAAGCCTGCACATGCACACGAGCCTTTGTCACAGCATTTCTCCTCAGATGGACCTTTCTCTCTTTTTTTCCATGTATTTGATGCAACAACAACAACGATAATAATAATAATAATAATAATAATAATAATAATAATAATAATAATAATAAAATAACAAAATGAAGCATTTCCCAATCTCTTTTGAAGCCAAACAACTTAAATAAATCTCTGGAATGCCAACTAGGAGTCAGACACACCAGCGCAAGTCTGGACTCCTCCTGACAGCAGCATAAAAGACGTATTAACCCCTGGAATTAAACTGGCACTCATTGGAATTTTTACCAACACGAGAGAAAAAACAAAAAAACAAAAAACCCCAATGAAAAGTCTACCAGCAGCCGACACCACGCACATCTGGACTGTTATAACTGCAGCTGTTACGCAATTTAGACCAAACACCCGCGGGGGAAACGCAACTTATCTCACAACCACAAAAGGCTCCAGAAAAAGGTCAGCGTGAGATGGAGCCCGGCCCGCAGACGTCTCATCCTCCACGTTTTCGCCGGAGAGAGAGAGTTACGAATGTGACACAACAGGGCGTCTCACGGTCACGTTTCTGTCATTACTGCTCAAGTTCAACCTGGGAAAGCGACGCGGCTGCTCCCAGCAGACTCACCGTTTCACCACCAGACGGGAACCATCCAGGGAGACCCAGTGACCCCCCCACCACCTCCTCCACCACCACCCAGTCCAGGTTGCACTAGAAGAGCTTCTGCTCCTCTAAAGTTTTGGGAGGATGGAGGATGTGAGAGGAGACCTGGACCGAGAACACCTCAGACTTGCTGACATGTAAAACAAGGTTTACCAGCAGGACCGGCTGTAAACGTCCACGATTATCCAATCAGAAAGTAAAGTGTGTGACAGGACTGGAACACACAGATCCTCTGCTCTGGATCAGCCTTTCCCTGTGTTGTTTTTTTTTTTAACTCAAAACATTGTCACGAGTCCCTCCACCCTCCTTCCTGTTTTCTCTCCTTCCTCCTCTTCGCCTTGCCCCCTCGGAGCTCCAGTCCACGTCGACTCCCCCCTTCCCTGGCACGGGCTGGTCGCCCCCCCCCCGGCAGCCTCAGAGGTCCCTCGGAGGCCGGAGCCCCATCTCTCCTCTTCCTGTTCGGAACAAAGAGCGCACCGGGAGCGCACCCGCGGCTGAATGCGCTCCGCTCGGCTCCTCCAGGTTCCGTTTGTCAACAGACCCCGGCCGATCTGATTCGCTGTGTGCGTCAGGAATCTCACTTTCACCGCCCCCTTTTTTCTTTCTTTCTCTCTCTCTCACTCTCTCGTCCCTCCATTCCTCTCCTTCTCGTCTACCTGTCACCTCTTCCGGGCTCGCCTCCCCTCTTTCCTTTTCCTTCACAGCTGTGCGTGAAAGAGAGGAGAAGACGGAAACAGATGTGCTCCTCCAGATACTGTTATTGACCGCACGGGGCCTCTCACCACGTCTTATTGCACTTTTTTTTCTTTTTCTTTCTCATCTTTATTTGTGGAACATCACCATCGAAGAGGTCGCGCCTGTGCGCCGACCCCGGCTCTACAGGTGTGCCCCACCTCGATCTTTCCTCGCTCGCAGTAAAGAAAAAGTGCAGCATAAATCCACTTTCGACTCCAGGAGCCTCTTTTCTGTTAATTATACTTCCATCGTCCGCAAAGCCCGAGTGACGCCAGCAATGACGTCACCACGCCTCTCTGAGACGCGCAGGCCCGTCGCCAAGATCTTGAGCAATTATCGTCTGAACCTCTGCTTTTTCTGCAGGTTGGAAAAAGCATCCGTTGTTATCTTACGAGGCATCTATTGCATAAAAAGCCAAAAAAGCAAAACAAAAAACAAAAACCAATTCAAAGCATCCTTCTCCGGGAAGACGCGTCAGGGCTGGTGCCAGGCACAAGAGTCATTGGTCTTTTATTTGGACTAAAGGAGACGGAAATGTGGCGCTATGGAATCATAGCCTGTTGTTATTGTATCAAGATATGCACAATCCTTAAGTACAATGAACAGGATAATAATAATAATAATAATAATAATAATAATAATAATAATAATAATAATAATAATAATAATAATAATAATAATAATAATAATTTATCTGACTATCAGCCACGGTAGCGTCATGCAATACACCTGAGCGAACAGAAGATGGCAGAAAACCTCCAAAAACAAATGCAAGTGTAACTTTCTTGAAAAATGTTGCATGAAAAAAGATTTAAAAAAAAAAATCAATCAAATAAAGTTACATATTTCAAACATTTTTGTTGAAATTTGCGGTTATTTTTCTATTGATATTTTCATTGCATCATTGTTTTAAGCTCCCGCTGGTGAAAAACCTGTTACTGTGGGTGTTTCTGTGTGATGTTACTCCTGTATTGCGGCATATTTCTTTTACAGATTTCTTTAAGAAGACCAGTGTTGTATAATAACCTTTATTTCAAACATGCATAATGACAGTATAATGACAGAAAGATCACCTTAAAGATGAAAAACATGATTAACAAATGTCGCATTGTGGTAAATTAAAACTACATAATGTCAGAAAACACATTCAATGATAAAAAAAACATCATCCTTTATTCATTTTAAGACTAATTCTGTCTCTCGGGGCTGTCAGACTAAAGACAACACGGATTCATGCGGCCACTTGATTCTACCTGGTTTCCGTTTGTCTATGTGGCCGTTTTGATTTTGGTAAGAAAACATGATTTCACTTCAAAAAGAGCATACTAAGCAGCTAAAAATTACCCTACAAAGTACAAATGCATATATAAAAAGTACTCAGTGACATTAGCATGAGTAAGTGTCCATTTTGTTTAGTTAAATGAACTGACTGTGTTATCTTAGTAAAAACCTGACAGCATCTCTAAGTTTGTTATTCTCCTTCTTAAAAGCAGGACAACCATGAATTTGAATCACATACATGACAGAGAGATGGTTGAGATGAGTCAGTGTGACAGCTTTAAACCTACTTTAATTCAACTTCCGTCCTTTATTAAATCTGCACCGGTCTGCTCCACGCCTCCTCGTCATGTTCCACCTCCAAAAGGGGCAGCAGGGCGTCGTGTTCTGTCCAGGATAGCGAGCAGCAGCTGTTCGTGGGCAAAGACTCCTGCGCTGGATCAGTTGCTCGGGCTTGTTTCCTCCTCTTCCTCCTCTGGCACAGAACCTTCCAGCTTACCTACGAGTGTGACAGCCCGCTTGGTCAGATATCACAGTCTGATCCAGTCCTGGAAACTCTGGACACAGATATCGTCCTTTCTGTTCATCTCTGTTACGTCACCGACGTCACAGAATTTTGAGTTAAAAATAACCCCAAAAACTGAGTATTGATGCTTTGAGGACCAGTCAAGATCCATACTTACCAACAAGGTCCTTATTTTGTAGGTGGCACACACACACACACACACACACACACACACACGCACACACACACACACCAGCTCCATCTTCTCTGTCATAACCCCCTCTTTTTCCTCTCTGCCTGATTGATCCATCTTCACCTGTCCAGGTCGTCTGTCAGTCCAAACCTCGCCACACCAACAAGACTCTCTCCATCGGTCTCGTTTGGCTGCATCATGTTGTTATAAACGTCTTCTTTGTTAAATAAACCCCTCACACATCTGTAGTGCTTTAAAGATTGCGCACACTTTGATGCAACCGTGGAAGAAAGTTAGAAATATCCGAACCAAGCAAAGAAGAACCCGGCAAAACTCTGGGTTAATGCACGTCTTTATTCACAGCCATTTGCACACGAGCACCTCTTAAATGTAGACCTGTTCCCTAAGTTGAACTGAGATCTGAGCGTGTGTGTGAGTGTGTGAGTGTGCAGCAGGAAGGAGTGTGTTAGCAGCACGAGGGTTAACAGTGATTTCACAGAAGCAGCTGGTTACTGAGACAGATGTGAGCGGAAGTGGCTATCGGGAGACGGAGTCGGGGCTGGACGCGTCCGTTTTATGGTTACGTGACAAATCTGGGAAAGACAGAGAGGTGGAGGAAATACGGAGAGGAAAGGATAATGTAAAGCCAAAAGAGGGAAGGAAAGAAGAGAAGAGTTAGTGGTTAGTTGTGCAGGACACTGTTGTAGAAAGGTAAACACAGAGTGAGTAATTAGTGATGGACTGAGTGTGTGGGTGGATTCTGTCACTTTTTAAAGGAACACACCTGCCTGATGAAGCCAAGTTCCATCTGCTTTAAGCTGTGTTGACAGGAGTGTGTATGTTACACCAGATTATTGCAGTTTTATGCTGTTTCACTGGCAGATTTATTAGCTGCTGCCGCAAATTCAATCGGGTTCGGACGCTACGGAAATTCAAAATCAAGTTTCAAACCGAAGTGTGCTAACACAGAAGTGTTTCTGAAAAAAAGTCAGAGCTTTATCTGTTTGCTGTGTTCAAAAATACTCCAATATTCTAATACTTTCATTTAAAGTATGATTATTTTATCACAAAAAATAGGTGACTTCATAAGATGAATGCTAAAGAAATGTTAAAGGGACAAGTTCATCTGTACGCCCTCTGGTGGAGACTTACAATAAAAGTAAAAAAATACGTATTTTTTATCGTAACTCAGTTATAATGCTGGGATGTCGCATTGAACTTGTTTGAAATCAAGGTGGATTCGTGGAATTTTTTCACGTTGTTAACGTTCTACTAATTTTGGGCAGTTCTGATTGTGGACGTGTTGCACTGAGAACCATAATTGTCGGTAAAAGACGCGTAAACGAAAAAGTTTACCCCCTGAACTGTTGCTGTCTGCTACTCCTCTCTCCTGATTGGCTAACAGCAGACTGGCCTCATTCCCATTGGCTTCCTCTGGTCCATTGTGATTGGGCCACAGGGTAGCGGTAGCATAGAGCTGCTCTGTGATTGGGCTGTCTGCCTCACAGGACCCCGCCCCCAGAAGCTGTTGCTCCGCCCCCTGCTGAATTTCTGAAGACAGAAGAGCGCCTCTAGTGGACATGTGCTCCAACTACAGCCATATTATTGTGGAAGAGGTCCAAATCAGGAAAAACTTTAACTGAAACAAGCACGAAAAGGGAAAAAAATGCTTAAGAAACTCAGATAAGAAATAATTCTCAAGGTAGAGTTTAAACTACAAATATTCAGCTGGATGTTTAAATGGATGGAGTCTGATGCCACATCTGAGAGGCAGAATTTACTTGACTGAATTTGTGCACAAAGGCTCTTTTAAATATGCATAGCAGGAAGAAGATTCAGAAATGGTATTTCAATGATAATTTCACAACATTTAAATGAAAGCATGTGACGCATAGGCAGTTACATGACCATCCTGAGCCAAACGCGCACACGCGCGCGCACACGAGCGGATCAATACACGTAAAGCTTTTACTGTCTCCACATCCTGGAAGTGCTTCAGAGCTGCACTCAGTGTTAGCAGGAGCTCCGCTCTCGCACTTTGTTTTTATTCCATGTTGTCACATCTGCCTGCAAAACACACAATTTCTCCGTACAAACACGCCAATGTCAGAGTCCCCCGGTCCACGTGAGGAGTTAAACGTGGACCGCGGGGACCGTGACGATACCTGCACCAAACAGAGAGATGGAGGCTGCTCTGATCCACCTCCAATTTTATAAATTATTCAGTGCAGATGATGGAAATGGCAACAGGAAAAGTGTTTATGAAACAGAAGTCATCAAGGCAGCGTTGCAAAAGAAGGCTGCGGTGCTTTGAAACTACTGCTCACTAGAATTATACCAAAGTTTCCGTGGTGGTAAAGCACCTCTGAAAGATTCCTGCTGCCTGCTGAAAGTTCATTTGGTGGAAAGGAGTGGTGGGTGTGCTAAAAAAACACCATAAAAGCTAAATAAAAGACGACAAAGGTGTCATAACGACACTGTGAGAGAAAAAAGGGCTTTTAACCACATCAGCGTTCTCTATCAGTCACAAACATTAAAGACTGAAATAGTGTTAAGTAACACAGAGAAAGAAAAACAAGCATATTTATGGAAAGCAAACATGCTGCGAGCAGAGAGCAAACAGAGCGCACGAGCACCGGGGACTCGGCTGCACAGCTGCACAACATCACACCGTCAAAACACCCATGGCAGCAGTGAGCAGAATTATTGTGCTGCTGTGACATTTCTGCCCTGTTCAGGTGACACATTAGAGAATAATGTCCGACCAAAGAGGACTAAACACATTCACAACTCATTCAGGGTTCTCCCGCTCCAGTTTTGACCACAGAGATCAAAGCATCTTACTCTAGACCTTTATACTGACTCCCAGTCAGCTGCAGAATGGACCTGGAGTCCACTCTAAATATGGTCAAATTAATTGTCTTCTTTTGTTTAAATAATTATTAAGCCAAATGCATTAATGAAAATCTTGTAAAACATTATTATTAAATACAGTAATTTTTTAAAAAGTTACTAAATTACCTAATTATTACTAAAATAATCTACTCTCTATTGATTTTGGAGGCTTCCATTGGCTCCTTTAGGTGGATGGATGGATGGCTGGATGGATGGCTGGATGCATGGCTGGATAATATTTGTTTACCTTTCATAGATGGCGGGGTGTAGGTGCTCTGGTTCCTCTGAGAAGCATCTGAAGGCTGGAGAACAGAAAGAAAATCAAATATTTATGGATCAAAAATCAATATAATTCTTCAGCTTTGTCGTTCCGTCATTTCGGCCTAAAAGCGCCCGACTCCTTCGCTCTGACCGGACGGTGAAGGAGGAAAAGTGTTTCCAGGAATAAAATCACATCTATGCTGCCGATGTTCTACCTCATCTGTGAAACCATGCATCGGCTTTGAGACACCGACCTGTGAATCCACGCTGGCATGTTGATCTCCAGCTTCTGCGGAAGAGACGAGGCGACACATCAGCATGGTTAGGTCAGCGCTCACGGTCATGGAGGCCACGTCAAACACCTGCTGAGTCATACTGCTTCTATTCTTCTGGAAGGTCTGGGTAAGAGACCCAGTCCCAGTACCGGGCCAATACAGTGTTTAGGGCTGTGTTTGCTATGTGTTTGCTCAGTGCTGACCAGTGCTTCATGACCAGTAACCTGACAGAATATCAGCCACTTCCAGCCCAGCCTGCTGAGCGTGGTGGCTAATGAAAGCCACTTGCATGGCCGTTCCTGGACTAAGCCTTGTTAGTTTTGGGTAAGTGTCAGTGACTCCAGCTTTTAACTCTAAACAGACTGCTGAGCGTTTCGGCCCTGCCTCTTTCAGGGCGGGGGGTGGGGGCGTGTCCTCACGGCTCCCGCTCGTCCAAACAGGCCTGGCTTTGTCTGCCCGGTGTGCACAACACACGGTTTCAGTTACAAAAAGGAGAACTTCAGGAAGGGTAAAGAGTCAGAGGGTCTGCAGGACCGAAGCCGTCAGGGCAGCCCGAGGGCTCAATCATCCCGCTGCATGCATTGTCCACCGCCATGTGTCCTCCTCAGGTTCTCTGCAGCGGGACAGACCGCATGCTCATGCACCAGGTCTTCAACCAGATTGACAACGTGGACTAAATTTAGAATGTTTATGTTGTGGAACACTAAAAAAAAAATATTCAGCAACCCCCCCAGCTGAACAAACAGCTGTCAGAGAAACACAGCTAAAGTTAACCCCGCGCTGGTGTAACTAAATACTTTAACTCATGAGTCACTTTAACTTAAACTGCTGATGTAACTCTGACTGCTGCGGCTCAGATGTTCTGAGATAAAACCCACAATGTTTTCAAGAGAGCTTCAATCACATGAAAATTCCCAAAGACGTCAGTCACATGTTGCTAAAAACAAGTGTTGCGCTATGACATTGAGAATTCTCATAATTGTAAAAAGAGAACTATGACCTTTTTCTCAGATTTCTGAGGCCAAGTATAGTCTGAAAACGTCATGTCATCACACACTGTATATTACACACTGCATCATACATAACTATTTCATTTAGTTGTTTTTTGGTGATAATGCAAAAGGACAAATGTGATAAAAATATGCAGGAGTGTCAGTGTGTGCATGCACTTTTTTGGGAGAAATCAGTGTAAATAGTTGTGTGTATTTGGAATATATGTGTTTCCATGGCTCAGAGGCCTGTAGAGCTTCAAAACACTGTACAAGGACCTGAGCTGAGACCCTGAAACCAGCGAGTGTGAGCGAGTTCCTGTGTACAACTGAGAGCCAACACACACAAACACACACACACACACACACACACACACACACACACACACACACACCACTACAAACATCCATCAGTCCAGTCTGAATGCTGAGATCACTTACCAAAAGCAGCAGCACAAATCTAATAAAGACTCCATTATGCTGCTGCTTTTTCAGGTCTCTCTCTCTCTCTCTCTCTCTCTCTCTCTCTCTCTCTCTCTCTCTCTCTCTCTCTCTTTCCATCCATCTGCCTCCCCCACCTCTCTCCCTCCCCCTTCCTCACCTGTACCAGGTTGTCTGTAGATCTGCAGAGTGGCAGGAGTTGGTCTTCTGCGACGGATCTGTTGTAAAACCACAGAGACCGTGATTATCCTCTCCATGCTAAAGCTATACTGTATTAGTACGCTATGATTTATCTCCATGGCAACCCTTCCTTTTTTAGGATATTGCTTATTATCTGCATTATACATAATGCAAACTTATACACTTGGTTTTCTGCTGCAGAAGTGATATTATAACTGATTTTATAGCAGGCCAATTTCTGTTGCCACTAGAATAAATCTGGCAGATTTTTCTCAAGATTTTTTCTCTCCAGTTCTGACTGTAACACCAAAGTTTGCTGGAAGAGCCACCTCAGACTGCATCCTGCAGCACTGAGAGTGTTGGAGACGCTTAATGTTGCATGGAACTTTGATTGCTCTTTTGCTGGTTTGCCACAGTATCATAAAAAATAAGCATCACTGGACGGAGGTTCAGGTCCCACCAGAGCCAGACAGGCTTTCCCTCGTCTGGTCGTGTTTATTAGAAACTTCTGCGTTCATAAAGACGTCAGCAGAGTTTTCTCCTGAGAGCTGCTTTGTGTCTCTGATGGACCGTTTAATGACCAGCTTCTGTTTTATTCCCTTTTTTTTTTAAAAGTAAAAACATATATATAAAAAAACTGGCGCCTGCAGGTGTGAAGGGTCAGCCGCCCACCATTCCACCATTAATCTGCATACTAGCATCATCAGGCACTGTTGAACCAAACCTTTACTGGAACTCTGAGGGAAAAAGGAACATTACAAACCACCTGACAATGAAAACATTCACAAACTCTTGCAGAAAATCACGTCAACTCAGAGAAAAACAAGTCTCTTGGTAACAAAATACTGTTCTAGAGGCTCCCTTTATTATTAATTACTATTTCTTCTGTTTAGTTTCATAAATATTCCCACCAGCAGCCTGAGATTTGATCTTTTCAGAGATTCTTTTGGTCTTTAGTGCAAACACATGCAGACCCGTCCTGATTGACTGAAGATCTTTTGCTCCCACACACAGAAAATTCCGGACAAGAATCCCAACATCAGACAGAGACCCCATTCAGCCCCCACATGGACCCACCGTGTCCACCTCAGCCCATAACACACACACACATACACACACACACACACTCTCACACACACTCACATGTTCAGCGGCCTGGGGGTCCAGCTGTCCTTGAAGCGGAGGTACAGCAAACTGGATCTTCTTCGGACTGCTGGGCTCCATTATCACCGACTGAGAGACAGAAGGAAAGACAGACAGAAAGAGAGAGAGAAAGTGTGTGCGTGCGTGTGTGCGTGCGTGTATGTTTGTGTGTATATGTGTGTGTGAAAAGGGGCGGGAATAGAGAGGGAGGGAGTGGTCTTGTCTCAGCTGCTCGGTCCATTATCACCAATTTACAGCCTTCTGAGTCACTGGAACATCTGCTGGGATGCAGAACCGACCCGTGGTGGCAGATGCTGCACAACTAAAAAAAAAAAAATCGATTTTAAGCTTCTGATGTGAACAGCAAAAGTACTGAGCAGAATGGTGACAAAAGAAAAGGTCAGGGGAAGGCGCCATGGTGGCCTGACCGCCCCCTGTTGGCCACCGGTTCACCTGAGCACAGGTCCATAGGCCCGGCTAGCTCAGTCGGTAGAGCATGAGACTCTTAATCTCAGGGTCGTGGGTTCGAGCCCCACGTTGGGCGCAGAAGCTTTTTGGGTGCCTGCGGATCGGTGAAGGACCTCCAACCACCTCCAGATGATGAATGTGGACATGAGGGCGGGGTGAGCAACTTCAAAGCCCCGAGGGGTCCACGTGAGCAGGACCACCCTCAACATTCCACAGCTGGAAAACTCAGGAGCTCCAGCTTCAATCACAAGAACTGTTCCTTTACTGGAGCCCCCTCCCCTCCCAGTGAGTGGATTAAACATAAAACACGTACATGCACATATATTCACTTCAACCAGTTGATTTTTTTTCTTTTATTAACATTAAAAATTCCCCAAAATGTGACGTTGATGCCAGTAGACATGACAAACATTCGATGACAGGCTGTTGAGGTTTACAGGAAAAGAAAAGGGGGTGGATGGGGTGGGGGCTGCCATATAAGAAAGGATGCAGAGATATAAACATTCATGGGACCAGACAGAGTGGAGATGTGACACTTCAAAGCCCAAACGGTCTCTGTTTCTTTCTTTGAAGTCAGAACCAGATGGACAGGAGCAGAGTTAGACCCTTGTCTGCCAACATTTCCAAGAAACGTATTGAAAGGGTTTCCACCACACTTCAAAGTTCAGGGAAAACGCGCTCGGATCAAGTCTGTCCCAACAACCCTAACCCAACAACCGGCTCTCTTCAGCAGGAAGAGAGCCGGTTGGCCACGCCCCCAAAGAATTCACGGAATCGGAAAAAAAAAAAGGTTTACCGCCTTTTTTGGGGGCAGGGGATGTGGGAAACCACAGGGTAAATGAAACAGGGCTAATAAACACTATGAGGATGATTCTTCACATTTTGTCTCCAGAAGACGTGTTCTGAAAAGAGGAAAAGAGTAAAAAAAAGAGGAAAAGAGTAAAAAAACCAAAAAGATCCTGAGGGTTTACCGCTTCCTCCTCACTATCTGTTGCCCTGTTGATTCTGGTAGACAAAAGGAGGTAAGCCCCTGTTGTCGCAGCACCAGCACTGATGTGGAAACTGGGCGTCCAGATGTGTTTGGGCCGCGCTTGGGGGCGGGGGCCAACCGTGGAGCGGCGGTCGGTGGAGCACGGGGGGGGCGCGGAGGGCCGGAGGTAGCCTTTGACCCTGAGCTGGGACGGGGGGGAAGTGCTGGGGAAACATCTGATACGTGTGTGGGTGTGGTTGGTGGTGGTGGTGGTAGGGCAGCTGTGGCGGTGGATGCAACCACCCCGCCGGCGGGGGGAGGTGGCAGGCTCCGCCCTGTTCTCCGCCGCGCTCCTCTGCCCCCCCCGGGTGTTGTTGGATGATGCAGAAGGCGTCGCTGGCGTGATCCTGAGGTAACACCTGCAGGAGGAGGGTGGACGTGACGGTATCCGGGCGCGACGCGGGCTTCGGGGCTGGAACGGAAGGGGGGGGCGTGTCCCGAGGCTGCGTCGTTCCCTCGGCGAGGCCCTCCGGCATCTTTCCCTCGTCCTCTGGCTCGCGGCCTTCGCCTCCACCCGCAGATCCGGCCGGAGGAGAGGGCTCCTCCGGCTCGTCCTCCGAGCTGCTACTGCTGCTGGAGAGGGACTCCGCCTCCGACTCGCGGTCCAGCTCCGGCCCGGAGTCTCCGGCTGAGGAGCTGGACTCACCGTCGCCTCCGTACAGGACGTTCTTCTTGTGGTTGTAGCAGGCGGCGCAGCGGGACAGATTAGGTAATCCAGGGTCTGGGTCAGGGATGACCTGAGAGACAGAGGAGGAGGGAAGAAAGAAGTTGGTGCTTTCAAAAGACCCCCAAAACCATTGAGGACATTGTCTCCCAACAGACGTCCAGCCAGAAGCACCGAGAGGACTGAGCTCAGGGGCTGGTGCACAAAGGGGCGGGGTCTCATAGAGGGTTATAAGCTATTTTACCAAATGTACCATCATCACCTTATCATAAAACAGCCCAAAACACACGTGAATGTTACCAAGCGGAGGATTGTACCGACTGGAAAAGTACATTTTGTACATGAAAGGTACAAAAACCACTACCTGCTCGTGGTTGGGACTCTCCAGACTCTCCTGGCCGTCCGCGTTCATCCCCATGCCAACATCCTATTGGCAAGAATAAACGAAGAAGAATGAATTCGAAAATCTACTGCGGCCAGACTGGTTGAGGAAACGGGGGCAGCACCTGGCACGCTCGCCAACGGGGGTCGTCGTCCTGGCTGCTCCCCTCAGGCGGCTGAAGGTCTGGAGGAGCAGAGGACAGAAGAGGCGCTGTTACCCTGCACGCCTTGGTCATGACATCACGGCCTCAGAGGATGAGAAATCTGTTTAAAATATTAATCCCGCTAATCCTCAAAGAGCTGCTGACGCAGGCCACATGAATCCCTTCCGCCGGTGATGGATTTCAAACAGTCCTTTGAAACAGAACACACACTTTACTAAAGACACCGCCGGGACCTTTACGGGTGAATATCCGACGTCCCCCAGAACAGGTCGAATTATACAACTTTACTTTGTGATCGTAGGGCCTCCAACAACCGGTCAGGGCACACGCACCCATTTCTAATACTGTATTTAGGCGAATTCATCAATAAAACTTCTCAGGAAAGGTTAACGGTGTTGAGATTACCCCAAAGACCCCGCGTTTGGGAGCTTAAAGCTAAAACAGCTCGTAATCACGACAATGCCTGTGCCTCTCCTCTCCCCTCCTCTTCTCCTCCCTTCTTCTCTCCCTTCCTCTCCTACCTATTCTATCCTCTACCTGTCCTCCTCTCCTCCTCTCTCTCTACCATCTGTCCATCATCAGGAGGGTCCCCCTACATGAGCCTGGTCCTGCTCAAGGTTTCTTCCTGTTAAAGGGGAGTTTTTCCTTGACACTGTCGCTTGTCTGGGGTTAGGTCCTGGGATTCTGGAAAGAGCCTTGGAACTATTTTTGACAATTTTTGTAAAAGACGTTATATGAATAATGATTGAATGCTGTGAAGGTACGTACCCATGCTCCGCGGCTGTGTCCGGGACAGACTGGTTGTCAGGTTATCAGCTGGTTCTCCTCAAATATTCCTTGTGTAACAGTTTAACAGTTTGCTCCACACCCAGTGTGTGTGTGTGTGTGTGTGTGTGTGTGTGTGTGCATGGAGAGACTGCACCACATACACCCCCTGAGTAAATACATCAGGTATCACATCACATCGTGATAGTCAAACATGCACATGCAGGTCTTTCAGGAGTTGTATGCTGCATATTTATTTCCATATATTAACGAGCTGCACAGTACAAAGATTTAAAAACACACGGGAGGTATCACGTGCAGCTATAGCCACTCATGTGAAAACACACGTTGCACAAACACGGATGAGCGCGCGTCCCCGAAAACACACACACACACACTCACACACACACACGTCATAAAAGATAAATATGGCCACACGTAAGACGTCACAAGGTCAGCGGGTAAAAATAACGAAGCGGCGTTCAGATGCCAACGCGACTGACGGGAAAGGCGGAGGAAGCGCGACTAAATCCGTGGAGGATTCTTGGGAATTTCGGAGCGTGTTTTTTGTTTTTGGGAAGGGTGCACGCGATGGCATGGCTGGACTGTTGTGAAATCAGCTAAGGGGAAAAAAAACAACACAAAAATGGAAAACCAACGCCGAATGTTTCCAACATGACAGAGGGTCTTAGAAACGCGTTGGTCAACAATAGCACTTTCTTTGTTTTCTTTTTCTTTCTTTTTCCTGGGAGTGCTGGGTCAACACCTGGTATACTATATATATATATATACTATATATATATATATATACTATATATATATATATACTATATATAGTAAGAGACAAATACATGAGTAATACAAGCACTGCAAGGCAGAAACACATTCATGTTTGCAGGTGGAGTCTTTGGTCCTATTGTACTCTGGGGGGGGCAACTTTGGCTTTTGATGAGTGAAGGTGAAGAAGCTGAAGTGAGGAGGAGGTGGAGGAACCTGCAGACTGAGGGCAGGCTGCTCTCAGCCCGCCAAGAACCTTGAAAACTAGAATCTGGCAGGAGGAGGGACAGAACGCCGTTTGAACTTTTGCTTTTTCTTTTAGCAGGAGAGCGCCACAGTTGAGGCCCGGAAGAGGACAGCGGGAGCTCCGCCGCGAGCCTCCCTCCGGACAGGAGACATCAGGCGGGTTCTTCGTAAGGCAAGGTAAGGCGAAATAACGCGGTTCGTTTTCTCGGGCCTGTCGCTGGTGCGGCGGCGTCGCCGTTCCCACCGGAGATCCGCGATCTGAGATTCCTTCTGCGCGGATGCTTTCCCCTCTGACTCTCCGGTAGTCGGTGAAAGCAGCTGACTGAACGTGCAGAGAGGCGGTCCTTGGTCTTTCACGCTCGGCGGGTTTTTCAGATGGACAGGTCGGTGTCTGTGTCGGTGGGCGTGGTCTTCGGGCTCACGCCGACCCCCCGCTCTTCAGGTATGACGGAAGGGTCGCCGCTCAGTCCCGGACTGACACCTGGAAAAGGGACACAGTTGTCGAACAACGGCGATGTGTATACGAAACGAAAAGGTTGACTCACATTCGGCATCGTAGACGGAGCTGTCGGAGCAGGTCCGGTTCCTCCGCTGAGCTGACCTTTGACCTGTACTCAAATACTCCTTCAGCACACCGGACCTGAAGGAAAGGGTTGGTCTGAATCTCCCACATCTTAATTCACTGACTTAAGTGACGTAGGTCAATTTTTTTTTGAGCACATAAAGAAAGAGGGTAAAAAAAAAAAAAAAAATCTATAACATTTTTTAACTCAACTTGTGAATTACACAATCTTTGCACGGTAAATATTAATAAAAAAGTCCTGAATCCAACACATCATTCAAAAGATCAAAGTTGGTCTTTTTGAGTTTACTCTTCATCTGAAGCTGTTTGTTAAATCGAAGAAATTTCATTTTTATTCCTTTAAAGAAAAGAAAGAGATCGATAGTGGTCTTGGGTGTGTTGCAGTGCTGCCCCCTTGTGGTCAAACATGTTAATTTATGACCAGCAAACCAACACAACCAAAACATGACACGACTACATGCCTATTACTCACTATCATCGTTATCATTTGACTTTAATGGGTTTTTTTAAAAAAATGTTCCTGAGTTAAAAACGTACCTGTCAAAGCTGTAGGTTCCAGGGTGACTGATCGACCTTTTCATCTGAGCACGCAGCAACAGGCCAAAGACATTCTTATTAGATGTTGGCTCCAAAACAGCAGAATTTATCATCCAAATAAGAGAGGTGCAGTTACCCTTTCGGTAGGCCTGAGGTCAGGGGTCAGACTCTGGTTGGCGAGGGTCATGCACTCCTCCAATGTCCTGATGAAAGTTGCACAGGTGGCGCTGAGCAGAGACGCCTGCAGAGAGGAAGAGCGCGCGTGTGTGTGTGGAGGTCCTTCACGCCGACGTCAACGTCACCTGGGCCGAACAGGGTGGGGCGCTACCTCCACGGTGGGAGCGGCCTCGGTGTCAGCCGTGTACTGCGTCTGGATGGTTTGGACCTGCTGGACCAGGAGGTCGCAGTACAGGCGGAGCTCGGACATCTTGGTCTTCAGACCATCCGGACCTGCAGGGACACGCACGTCTCGCTTCAGACGGAGGCCTCAAACCCGTCCCCTCCGTGGACTCGGCTTTGGCGTCAGAGGCCATAAAGCGCCCCCGACGGTGTACCTCTGTGCTTGTGAGCGTCCAGCGTTCCGGCTTTGGAGGAACCCAGGGCCACCAACCACCGCTGTCTCTCCGCGGCGTTCACAGCTCGGACGTAAAAGTGCTGCTCGCCGGGGATGATCAGCTCCAGGCGCGTTGGATCCGTGGGGTGGACTGGAACACGAGCGCGGCGTTAACGCCCCCGAAGCTGCAGAGCGACGACCCCCGAGGTCAAAGGAGGAGAGACCCACCTTTGATATCGCACACGGACATCTTGATGGAGCCTTTGCTCCCCTTCCCGACGTCGTCCTCGCTGTCGTAGTAGGAGATGACCCCGTTCTCCAGCACGAACCAGCGGGGCTGCCAGCCTGAGGGACCAAAGACATGTTAGGACACACGAAGCACGCTAAGACGTTGAAGGAGAGTTTCAGGGGGCGTCTGTCGAAATGCTGCCTCTCTGTCGTGATCTCTGAACGACCACAAATGCTCATGGAGGCTTTATGGCTCGGTGTTTTCCTCTTTTTGAGGCGTGGGAGCAGAACCAGAAACAAACTCCTGCTTCTGCTCCCACGCCTTAAAACAGAACCAGAAGCCAACCCCCCCCCCCCCTCAGAATTAACTTTGGAGAGCCTTCTCCAGACAATCGTCAACATGAAGGAAAGATTTTAGCAGCCAAAAAAGTATTCAAATGCAGCAACATTGAAGCAGCTTCATACTCTGACCAGGTGTGAGGGGTCAGATAGATCACTTTATCAGCTGGTAGATCACTTTATCAGCTGGTAGATCACTTTATAAAATGGCAGATCACTTTATAAACTGGTAGACTACTTTAGCAGATTTCTTCTGACATTAGCCTTGGAGCTAACGCAGCTCGGCTAAGCCCCGCTGCTCTCTGACAGCAACAACCTCAACAGGCTGTCAGACAAACGCGTGTCGGACGGACCCACCCGTCATGTAATTCGTCCACTTGTACAGAATTCCCTCCATGGCTCCACCTCACATCGTCCTTTCTCGGCCTTCTGTCGCCGCTCCGCGGGGCTAATCGCGGCCGTCGCTCGCCCGCCTCCGTTTCCCACGACGGCTAAGCTCCGGTCCCTCCAAAAATACACGACCTGTCTGCGGTTGACGCGGGCGACGAGGCTTCTGTCGGCCGCAGTCTCATTTTTTCTGCCCACTTCTTCACTAAATCGAAGCCCTGAGAGCCATTTCTCGGAAAGTTAAATGACAGTGGGGAAAATGTCAACACTACGGCGGCCGGCGAGGGACAAGCGGCTTCGGCGAAGAGATATTCCATTAAGCCAATTTCATAATTATTAATCTCTTTATTGCATTAGAACATACATTTCTCATATATCTATATATATTATAAATGTGATTTTTTTTTACACTACAATCTTTTATTGTAACATGTTAGAAAATACTTGTAAAGCTTCAAAAACATAGCACTAAAAACAGTTACCAAACAATGGTTATTACATTTCTTTGTTTTGAACAGAAAAATAAACCGAGATGGTTACAATGAACCTGCGGATCAGGAGAGGAGGCGACCATCATTGTTATTTATTTTTAGGTGTGTGTGTGTTGGGGGGATCCTGTGATCTTACTCCTAAAACCATCAAACACTCGTTTGAGAAAGACACCAACGTTGTTTCCCAACCGCGCGTGACAAATTCTGTCACACTGACCGAAGACTTCAGACTTTTTTTTTTTATAAAATCTGATCAATTGAAACATTTACAACAAACCAGCCTAAAAATGCAGTGAGTCAACGCTTCAACAATGTACAAAAAACACAAGATGAAGAGATACAGGTGAGCTATTGTTCGTCCAGGTACAGTATCCGTGACAACAGGAGCAACCGATTCCACTTTATTCTTTTTTTTTTAGGGAGATGGAGGTGACACTCTAGCAGAGGCACAAATGGAATTTCAACACACACACACACACAAATGTATGCTTTAAAGAGAGCGACAGGTTCAAGGAACGAGAAAGACAACTTTTATTTTTAACACTGGAAAGACCCACAGAATGATTGTCCACTTGAACACACCACCGCTACCTTCCTCCTCCTCCTCTCTCCAGGGACTCACACTCTCACACACACACGCCACCCTGTCACCATAAAGGACATTTAAACACACGCCTGCACACACACTCTGGCACATGACGACGGATGCAGACCCGAGCAAACGCGCCCGGAGCGGGTGCAGCCGCGGCCGGTTCATGATATGGAAACCAGACAACACTGGTACAAAAAACTATTGCCTTTGTACTTTTCTCACATTTTGGAACTTTTTTTTTAAAATGTGATTCTAGATTTCAAAAGGAAACCCAAAAAGACTTGTCCCCATGGGGACAGAAATAAGTTGCTCTTTTAGTCGTCTCATGCTTTCCTCCTCCTCCTCCTCCTCACTACTTGTGATGTTAATGGTGTTCCTAAGGCAGTATCACAGTACAGTCCATAGAGAAACAACAGCAGTACAGTAGAACACCAGTCTGACCAGAACCACACATCCATCAGCTGGGACACTGACCTCATATTGGATGCATCAAGTTATACATATCATATATAAACTGTTTTTTATCCGAATTTTTTTGTCATTATTTGTCGTTTTCTGGAGCAAATTTGATTAAATCCACGTCCAATCTCAATAATCAGTGAAACTTAATAAAGTGATGGCTAATATGCTCATCCTTCTGCTGATTTTTGCATATTTATTTCCAGCTTTTTAGTTGCTGTTGACATCTGGAGGACTCCAGAATTCAGTGGCTCAGCGCTCAGGTGTGAGGTCCTGGGCCAGAGTTCAGCCAAGTACGACCCGGCCCGATGCTTGCTGGTTCTGGAACCGACATTTGACCCTTCAGGCGACACGGGGGACGCCGCCGCCAGCACCAGCTGTCCGTTTGTAATGTGTGAAAATCAGTAAATGTACATGTAAGCAGAGCGGCGGTACCAGAACCAGGACAAACATCTCAGTGTTTGTTGATAAAGTGATGCGTGTGGTCTTTAGTACAGTAGCATCAACACAATGACCCAACACAGATCAGATATCATACAGATGGTCCAATACAGTTATAGTACAACATCTATACATCAACTATACATTGTGCGTTTTTTTGCTTTTTTTTTTTTCTCCTTTGTTATATATTTTAACGGGTCTCAGGGTTAGACTTGGTCACCATTACATCACTGCTGTAAGACACGAAGGGGGGTGGAAACGCTGGTGGGCAGAGCCAGAGATGAGAAGGACTGGACCAAAACCAGTGACATGAATGGTTTTTAAGTTGTCCATAATTTTGATTTCAGTGTTAACCAAATTCTGATTTAATGGAGGAAGATGCAATTCTAGTGATGTGTCTCTTATCAGCATGTCAAATGTCTCATGTTGGGACACTCAATTCACAGATCTTTGTTTTCTTTGTGCGCTGAGCACTGACTGAAATAAACCATTTTTCATTATGTAATTCAGTATTTTAGATTTTTTTTTCCCTGGTTAAAATGATAAATAATTAAAAATGGTAACATTTCCTGTTACAGATGACTGGACCCAACTCTCCACCTGTGGCTCTGGTTTCCAAACAGAATTTTGGGGGAAAAAAGACACACGATACAGGCTAAAGGTTCAGTTTCAGGGTGTAACAGGTTAAAGGGCTTCGGGTGGGAGGACTAAAGGGGGGTTACAACACTCAGGGTTTGTTTTTTTTTTTTTTTTTTTTTCAGGATTCTGCATGGCAGTCATGGTTTACAGCGATGACATATTCACTGAGATACAGGACCGGAGCGATTTAAGGATGAAGAGTCAGTGTGTGTTAGTACGAGTCTCATGGGGTGAGGAGTGTTAGGATATGAGCGTGGCCTCCGTAACTATAGCGGGGTCCTCTATGTCAGCTTTACTTTGAACCATCCTCAGCTCCAGCTGGGGGGGGCTGGGCCTCCGACCAGGACCGGCTAACTCTGAGAGGGAGGGCGAGGTAGAGGGGGGGGGGCAGGCAGACAGAAATACAGAGAGACACGTTCAGTCTTTAAGGCTGATCTGGCTTTACACGTTTGGCTGGTTTTCCAGTTCACATATTAACCCACAGGAATCACAACCTGAGTTTAAAAGCACTTGACGGTGGTTGGGTCTCATATATATATATATATTTTTTTTTTGTGGCTTTATGAAACGCAGGTGTTTTAAAACTTTGCTTTTAGAGAAAGTGAATTCTCTGCTACTTTCCTTACCGTGGGCGTAGGAAATGGTCCTCTGGATAACGTGGTGCATCACTGAAAACGTCTTCTCACAGGCCATCTGAGAGGGGAATCGTGAAAATAAAGCAGCTGTTACATTTAGTTTCTGCCCGACTTGTTCCCTGTACGAGCTCTACCGTGTGTTGTTTGGAGGGTGTGTACCTTCAGGTCATTGGGGTAGTGGTGAGTCCACGCTAGCAGCATAGCAGCAAACAAATCTCCAGTTCCTACGAAGACGGCGTCCACTTTAGGGACCTCTAATCGAACTCGCTCTGTCGTCCTGCTGCCGTCAGGACGAACTGGAGACACAAGATGCAGCGAAGGTTTAACTGTTGCTGACACACACACACACACTCATTCAATTATTGGAGAGTTACCGTGACGCTGGCTCCCCAGCGACACAAGGAAGCGGTCTCCCAGTCTGGAAGGCAGGTCAGAGGAGGTGATGACCACTGTGTCCGGGCCCATAGCGTGGAGAAGATCCATAACCTGCAGCCAGACGTGGAGTAAGACAGCTAAGCGTGTGTGCAGAGCAGCTCATTTTGATCAGGGAAAGTCTTCTGTTACCTCGACAGCATCCTTCTCTGTGCTGATGGTTTTTCCTGTCAGCAATCTAAAACAGAAGCAAACAAACCTCTGTTAACGTTAAAATGAAAGAAAAAAATAAACGCACTGATGATCCACAGTAAATTCTGCACAGGTCGAACTGCCAGGGGGCGCAGTGCGACAGGAAAGCCAAAGAGCAAACATCCATTAAACTGTTTGAACCAAAGGGAAAGAAAAGATGGCTAAAATAGAAGAAAATCAAACAAGCAAAAAGTTACTCACTCAGCCTCAAACTGGTTAGGAGTGATAATGTCAGCGACGGGAACCACCTTGTTCTTGTAGACTGGATAAAGATTCTGAGGAACGTACTGTGGAGAGACAACACAGTTAAATAAACTGAACATCATGATTACAGAAGATGAGGCTAATCCCTTAAAAAAAAAAAAAAAATAGTCGGCATTATGTGATAGACAGACGCAGGGTGAGTCACTGTTCAGGCAGATCACGAATAATCCACCCAGCAGTGGAACACAGCCCCAGAATACACATGCAGGGATAAACAATAAAAATGCATCAAACCCACAAAACTAAAGAGGTGAACAAATCTCACCATAGATCCATGATCTCCGAGAACAGGGTCACACACTGAAACGACACAAACACACAGCTGTGAAGCGATGAGGGGGGGGCATCAAACCTGTAAAACAGGATTTACTCCAGGCGAGAACTGCACTACTTCTGACGCAGGCCACAGTCGATGCCAATCTGTCCATAATCCTCCTCCTGAGCACCATTTGTGTGAACACTGGTTTGATAGCCAATCAATATACAATATAAAAACATTTACATGTAACTCTTTACTCTTCTCCTGTCATATCTCTTTATTCATTTTGTTGCCAAACTGCCCTTACAACCCGCACTACTCACACTGTGGAGGTGCAACACCCCTGCCCCTCAGAATGACGCAGCACCGCCAGCAGGGGGCGCTAAAAACACAAACTCACGCATGACGGCAGCGATTCCATCACCTCTACTTTTAATCATCGATGCTGACGGCTTCCTCCAGAGACTTTGAACAGACGTCACGTTCACAGTTCTCGGATGTACCTACCATACACAAGGTTGGGGTTGTCCCTCTTCAGCTCCTGCACGATGTCAACAACCATCTCCAGGAAGGACGTGTCTCTCGTATACCCTGGACACACGCGCACATTAACAATCGTGTGTCAGCACGACCATTTACCATCAGTAAACTAAATTGAAAAAAAAAAAAAAAAAAAGCCACTCACCTGTTAAAACATAGTCGTACTGGTGGACGTTATTGAGCCGGATTCCTTCATAAAGAACATGGAGCTCATCTGCGGTCAACACCTGACCTTTCCAATGAGAATAACCTGCAGAGGCACCCAAACGGAACATGGCTCACTCTCTTCGTCGTCTGATAGAACCATCAGCGCTTCCTGATTCAGAGGTGCAAATTAGCCCATCACATCGTGACGAGCAAACCGCCACTGCAGACCGCCGCCCGCGGCTCCATTACAACTGTTACAACTTATGATGTGGCATTTAACGTGATAACTGGTTCCGTGTGCTCGGAGTGAAATGCTTGTTATTCCCTTTGCGCACGTCAGTGGAGCTCCCGAAGAGACGTTTTAAACTGCAAGACGGAGGAGGGGGACCCATTTTCCACTTTATTGCCAGTGATTTTTGCCAAATATCATCATCAACAGAACCTTGGGGAGTATAAAAACCCTTGCCCTGCAATAAAAACAGGCTGAAATGAGCACCGTTTTTCCAGTCAGGCTCAAGCGTCGTGGTAGTCGGTGTGCGGCGGCGGTGCACAGATGCAAATGTACGCCGCGCGACTGTCAGCGTGAGCACGTGTCTCTATATACGTGTGACATGCGTGCTGCGGGCCCATGATGTCGCATCTCCAGGTGAGTCACAGCCGAGTCACATGGTGGGATTTCTGGTTGCTAAGCAACAAGCAGGGAGAAAGCCAAAGGGGCTTAGAAAGCAAGATGAGCAGCGAGAGCCATTTTTGAGCATCTGTGTGTGTGTGTGAAGCCTACAGATAAGAGCTCCGACGTCATCATTTGCTGCTTCATCCTTCATCTCTGTAATTCACAAAAAAAAACTTCCTGTCCCCCTCCATTGACCACCACGTCCCCATCGCCAGCCCTCAGCCTCCTCCATGAAATCATGTTAAATTACATCCCCAACCTCTGAAATAACAACTCTTTTAGTCCCCTACAGGAAATCTGGCTAAAAAAAGAATCTGTTGAGATGAAAACAAGTGATTTGAAATCAACCTCAGCTTTCTTTTCTACTCTGAACTATCAGAAGCAGGCGAGAGGAAGACAGTGACACGATGTTCGCATAAATTAAACATCAGCCATTATTGGCTTTCTTTAATGAGTTTCAAATTCATGATGCATCTAAACTGGTTACCACAAGTAAGCCTGACCTTTCCTGGACGGAAGGGCAGCTGCAATTATACGCAGCAGGTTATGAATATTTGCACTCGCTAAAAGGAAATTAATTAAAATCGTGACATTCTTGAGCCCGTGATGCAGTTTTAATACGAAACCAAAGCGGTCAAATACAGCTGATACCACACAGAGCAGACTCAACTGAGCGCTGCATTCAAGTGTTTGGTGGGCGGAATGGACCAAAGCGACACCAGCCTAAAATAAGAATTCAAATTACTCAGAAATACAAACAGCAAGTTTAGAGTGTCGTGATGTAAGGGCCCAACGTTAGCGGGCTGCGGCAAAAGCAAGTAGCTCAGCAGCACCACAAACCCAATAGCACGCTAATGGCCGCAGACACTGCGACCGCAACGCGCAAACACGAGGAGATGTCGAAACCGGTACTCCAGCTCCGCTCTGATCGGTGCTGGAAAAGCAGGAGTGGATAATGTGGGGGCCACTTCCCTGACGTGAGTGTGTGTGTGTGTGTGTGTGTGGAGGCTCCCAGGCACAAAATGGCCGCACGAGTATCGTGACGGCACCAAAGCCGGTCAGACGCGTTCGCTTTCGCACCCCTCCTCGCGTTCTTCGCGTTCAGGTTGGAAAAAAAAAAGCACGAGATGAGACGGGGAGGCGGTGCGGAGTGATCAGAAGGGGGGGTGGACTGGTCCCGGTCCAGCTGCTGTGTGTTTTCATGTCAGTGACCAGCAGCAGACTCACTCAGCCACAATCGTCTCTAAACTGTCCCCGCATCGTGACACCAAGGAATGTGACTCACACACACCCCCCCACACACACACGCGTTTCAGGATTTCTCATGGCAGCAATCTTCAAAGTACCACTGATATGAAATAAACTATAAAAAGCATCCATCTGTCCTCTGTTCGGCATCTGGACCCTCTGACTGTCCCACTAATGTGCTGGCTACTAATTCTGTCCATGACGTCCAGAGAGAATCTCAACAGATCCCCCTGCAAAGGTTGATAACAGCTGGACATTTAAAGCAGCAGAAGGAGGAAACATCTCAGCACACACAAGCCAGTAGAACGCTCACGGAAGCGTCTGGACCGTCTTACCGGTGTGGTTGGAGAACTGGACAGAGTTGATGGAGTCCACCTCGAACCCCAAGACCTGGGAAAGGAAAACACACGCTTGGTGAAGTGTCAACAGTCGCAGTGGAATTCTGGCCAGGGAGTTTGTTCAGAACAAAATATTGAAAGGTTCATTGAAACTCCTAGTGATGAAAGAGCTGTAAGGCCAGGTCACATCTGTGGCCTCTGATGGTAACGACAGGCTTGTGACAGAGGCACATGATCTCTCCTTTATCTGCACAGTGTTGGTTCACTGCAATAAGCCTGTACGTCTGAGTGAACGAGCCCTTTATTCCTTAAGTTCTGCCACCTGAGAATGTCCTTCAAGACGACAGACTAAATATGTTCACTGACCTTAGAAAGTTTGTGAGACACGGCCTCTAAATGTGGTTTCTCGTCAGCTCTTTTTTACTAGAAGCAACCCCACAACTCAAAGTTGTTACTCCAAAAGTAATTAAACTCTACCCAGACTCAGATCTAGACTGAGTAACAACACAGTTCTGCTGTTAGATTGTAAACACCGATGTATTCTATGAATCAACTACAGCCACCACCCTGACCTTTCTTCTGAACAAAAACACGCTTTCTAACCTTTACAAAGTCTGTGTTTCACATTTTTAACGCTGACAGTTGCGTTTCAGTTTCCCCCTGCCGATTCCAAGCCATAAATAAGAATGTCATCATCCTTTATTAAGAATAGTCCGTAGATAGCAGCATGTTCCATCATCTGTTAGTCAAATGGGTGGAAAATGGGAGGAAGAATACGGTGTTATTTAGGTCACATCCCGTATTCTACTCATAAGCTTCAAGTCAGTGACACAGATTATTTTCAAAGCGCAGAACCTCTGTATAGATGGAGGCAGTGATAGGAAAGGATGCTTTTACATCTCATGAAAACACTGAAGGGCTGCAGCCAAAGATGGATGGGGGGGGGTCTAATGACTGCATGGACTCGCAGGACACAAAGTCGGTGACTTAGTTTTCTTTGGATTTGCTCCAATCGTTTAAATTGGATTATTAATCACTAAATATGCTGCTAATTTAAAATCATATCTCTAAATGTCACCAAGCGCTCCGTGTGCCCTTCATGCTCCCCCAAGGCTCTATCCTTGGGCCTTTTCTTGTCTCACTTAAACTCCGGCGCTAATTTTGTAAACCGATCAAGAGTCAGCGGTTTCAACTTTCAGATTATTTCTGCAGCCAAATGTATCTTTATTTATTTCAGGTGTCAATCTCAGATTTCGGTTAGTGCAAAATGAATCTCGCTCATTGCTGAACAGAAACACATGCATTTTCACTCTTTCATATTGAACCCTTTCATACTCCTCTCTCTTGTACTCTCCATGCGGGCTCAAGGTCAATGGGGTGAGACAATCCCCCAGAAGGAGCTTTATTTCTCATATTCCCTTGCTGCATGACTGTCATAAAAACGTTAACTGAGAGATATTGGGTGCTAAAATAAACAACATGAAGGCTGGTGAGAGTATCAACATGTAAAAGACATGAAGCTCCAGCATTTTTTTTTGGTTTTTTTCCCAGTTTAACACTCAGCACCTCGCCTACATGCTCAGTGACATCATCAGGAGGGATCCAGCAGCAGCCAATCAGAGCCCTGTTTCCTCTGCCGCCTGCTGACGAGCCTGAAATGATAGAGCGAGAGGGATGCCCTGCACACGTGCTGTCATCGTCTCCGTTAGAATTTCCTCATCACCAAGTGAACCCTTGCTATAAAAAGAAAGAGGCGCTGACTTCCTGACTCATGACCTTTTTTTTATTTTTTATTTTTATTCTGGTTTGTTGCTGTTGCTCGTGTCCACCAGCATCAGCGGGGTTCATTCACAAACCGACAAGGATGGTGAGCGGCCTGAAACACTTACTACACTGTCACATCTCATCCATCAGCAGCCGCTTTTCTCCCCGGACCAGACTCCAAACGCGGGCTCTTGTCACTGATTGCGAGCCTTCGTCAAAGACTTTAAGAGTAACCGGGCACAGGCAGACCTCATCAGCTAGAGCAGTCAAACATAAATGATGCGCTGGACGCTGGTGACATGCATCAAGGCCCAGCAGCTATTAGGATAATGGCAAAAACACACCCTGGGGTACCAGACACTAAAAATAGACCGTGCATTTCTTGCAACAAGTGACTGACTTGCAGGGTGGCGAGATGAACGTGGGAGGCTGGTTCGAAACTCATCACCCCTTGAACACGGTCATCGGTATCGATACTGGCATCTTTTACGCCTGAGACAATCTGCCGATATTGCTCGAAAAACCACGAGTTAAAGACAGTTAGACAATGAGCACAACCAAAAATAATGCGCGCATTGCGTGACCCCTCATGAAACTTTGCGTTCAAGTTCATCTGTGGCGCAGAGACGGTCCCTCAAGACCCTCGACTGTGGCCTACACGGTGCATGTGGATGACCCTGAAGGTGACTGGTGGACATGTTCTGGGTCCATGTGCTCCTGCGACCCCTCACACAATCATTAACTTCATTCTACAAGCCAGGGTCACTTGCAGCGTACACATGTGAGGCAAATTTCGACCAGGGGGCCAGTAATCGGACAGATCCGCCAGCTCTGAATGCACATGCAGGCGTGGAACATTGAACAAATACGCCGTTATATTATCACAGAGCTGTTTGATCTTGATGGATGACAACATTTATCCTCCAGGGGACGTTTTGGTTCAGATGCAGTTCGAAAAAGCCACACTCACAATAAAAAAAAAGTCGTCAGCCACATTAAATAAATAGGAAAATAAAAAATAAATAAATGATGATAGCGCTGCGATATTGGTCATCTGGGGTTTCTCGTGGCAGTGTCCAACAAAAACAACCGAATGGGGCTTTTTTTTTTTTTTTTTTTAATCTCAATAACGTTGAAAACGATTACGACTGACGACGGATCCTGCGACCAGAAGGCGAGACAACTTCAACGCACGAGCGTGTATAGCAGAAAAATAAACGGATAAAAACGCTGATTACATCCCTCATCTTTGCGTTAAATGTCAGAACCGGGGGAGAGAGAGAGAGAGAGAGAGAGAGAGAGAGAGAGAGAGAGAGCAGTCGGCGTCCGATGATGGAATCACGGCGTTTGCGTTTACCTGCAGCGGGAAAGAGGCGCTCTTGTTGCCCACGTACCCCCGCACGACGTGGCTCTGTATGGAGAGGACGCGGCACTCCATGGCGGCCCCCGGTCAGCCGAGCAGGGATGCGGATAACCCGGTGCTTCAGCGGCGGTGGCGCACACGCATAACCCTGACGGGAGCGACGGGAGCCCGGCGCCGCAACCAAGCGACGGCCGGCGGGGGGACGTTAGCTCGCTAGCTACCAGCCGAGCGGCACGGGGAGGATGGCGGCGCGCGGGGTGAGAGCGCGCGTGTGTGTGTGTGTGTGTGTGTGTGTGTGTGTGTGTGTGAGAGAGAGAGAGAGAGGGAGAGGGAGAGGGAGAGGGAGAGGGAGAGGGAGAGGGAGAGGGAGAGGGAGAGAGAGAGAGAGAGAGAGAGAGAGAGAGAGAGAGAGAGAGAGAGAGAGAGAGAGAGAGAGAGAGAGAGAGAGAGAGAGAGAGAGGTTGTAAGCGGGGACGCGCGACCCACCGTCACGAGCCGGGAGAGAAAAATAAATAAATAAATAAAAGAGTAAAACAGCGCGAGACCGCGAGCGGGGGGGGTTCGGTGACCCGCGAGGACCGGCCAAGAGAGCGGGTCACGAGCTCGGCGGCACGGGCGTCGCGTGCCACTCCGGCGGAGGACAACGTGACGCACGCACGCACGCGGGTGTGCGCGCACATGCGCTCGAGCCTCTGTGGCTGTGGGGACCGATGTCACGTCCTCGTGCTTACCTGTCCACAGGTGGTTAAACAGGTGCATAACACCCACATATACAGGTGCACAACAGGTGTGTAGTAGCTATGTACACAGGCATGTAACAGGTCTGTATACACCTGCATATAGACATGTTATACACCTGTTTATATGGCTGTTATACACCTGTTATACACCTGTCTATGCACATGTTGTACACCTGTATATGTAGCTGTGGCACACCTGCCTCCAGGTGTCATAAACCCGAGTGTTTACGCTCAAACGTGAAGGTGTGACGAGACGCAGCAGTTAGGATGCGCGAGGAGACCAACGGCTTCACGTTTATCTGTGTGCTGACTTTCATTTACGAAGTTTGGGGCGAAGCTACAAAAAAAACCAAAACCACCCCAAAACGAACTGATGACATGCGTGCTGACGTCACAGTGCGCACGACCATCCTGCGCAGGCGATCTGCGTGACCGCCTCGGCAGGTGACGTCATCAAGCAGCCAATCGAAACCTGTCCCTCGTTCTCTTTCTCGACGCTGTCAAACCTCCGTCTTTATCATATTATACATACTATGACATTTGTCCAAAGGCGTAATTTCGCAGATGACGCCACTTTACACCGGCGTGTTTAAGAACATGTTTTTTATTTTTTTATTTGGACGTCTGACTCTGCGTCGTGACTGAGCAGAGATCCGAATTGGCGACGACCTCCAGCGTCAGAGCAGTGATGGAGAGACACCCAGAGGTTTCCATCACTGACAGATATGGGATACAAATCCTGATGGGGGGGGTAAAAGGGAGCGAGGCTGACTGAGCCACCTGCTGATCACCGGGTGTGACAGCCCGAGCGGTCCAACATGAGGTGTTCAGTGCTGCTTTCATAAAAAAGCCAGGCCGCCTCCTGCAGCTCCACACACGGAGTCTCTCCAGCAGCAGAGTGAGGCGGTAATGGGGGGGAACGTCGGAGGAGACAGGCCTAAGGAGGACAGATTAACGAAGGACGTTTAAGGCAGGAGCAGACTGTCACGGATCACCGGGGGATCCTGCGCTTAATATAGGCTTCAAAACGTTGTCAGCTGGCTTACTGCAGCTGCACCTTGGCTCAGTCACGGCTGTGAAATGTGTCACGATATCGCAACGCTGCAGAGAATCGGATGGACGCCGGCAAAAGCACGGTCTTTCCCTGCGGGCCTTGTCCTCGCCTCTCTCGCCGATGAAGGTGAGCTCAAGGAAGCTGCTCCTCCGTAAGGTCTCTGGAGCTTATCAGCCAGGTATTGTTAGTCATCTGGTGCTGCCTCCAGCAGTCCTTCATTCAACCTGCACCCCCCCTCCCCCTCTCCCCCTCTCCCCCTCTCCACCGAAACGTCACAATCTTGATGAAAAAGGTCCGCGAGAAAAATCTATTTTGGAGATCGAGGCGCCTCATTTGCAAGTCGTAGCAGCAGAGAGAACAGAAAGGATACTCAGGGGGATGTACTGGCAGTCACATAAGACACAAGCACGAGGAGGGGCTTACGCCCTTACCGAAGCCCGCCACCAGGGGGCAATGCACACCGACGAGCTTCAGGAGAACTCCTGAGGATCTTTAGTGTACGTTCAGGAAAGACAGGCTTGGTCTTGGTCCAACTGAAGTTTATTCAGAACATTGAAGGACAACAACGCACATCATCCTCTACAGTGATAATCGACAGCGGCTGTCTCTATCGTCCCGGTGACGCTCATATATTAACTCTCAGACAGCAGTAGTATTATACACATCCTGGAAGGTGGACAGCTCAGGTTCAAACTGGATTAGGTTAACTTCAGTACAGCGTGGAGAGGAGGGCAAATGGGCACGTAGGAAGGGGGGGGGGGGCATAGGACAAACTCATCACCATCGGCTTCAGGCGAGAAATGAAAACAAGCACTCACTCTTTCCTCCTCAAGCCGCTTAGAACTACGCGCCTCGCTGACTTCTGATTGGACAGTGGCTGGTCACTAAGGTAACTGTTGGTTATATCGCTGATAACTCAGCATCAATGGCAATAAAACAAGTGGACTAACTACATTTAGTACAGTCGAGTAGCTTGCTGACCAACACCTCTCCTGTCGTGTGGACCGAATGCGGCAGTATCGTTATCTGGTCCAACTCACCAACGCGGCCGCCGCTTAGAATACTCGCATCTCGAGAAAAAGAATATCCTATTCCCTCCGAAGTAACTCCTGAGTACAGTTTTTGACAGAAGAAATCAAATACATGATACACATAAACCATCAGGTTATTAAACTTGGGACAAAAAAACAAAAACAAGCCAGCATTTGTTTGGCACCGTCTCCCGAACAAGCTAACACGACCCATCGTAGGGAGGACTCTGAGAAGCTGTGGAAGCTAAACAAAACATTTATTTTCTTAAATACTCCCGCAGTTAAGCAATAACAAATGCATGGAATTCATTTACTTTACGAAATAATCATTTTAAAATATGAAATATCTCCATTTAGAGCATCCTGCTGCAGTCCGGGCGAACTAGCTCATCTCTTAAAAAGAAATCCCAACTATCTTTTCTGATGAGAGGGAAATGTGATTCTAAGTTCATAATTCTGTTAAATACTTTTCATGAAATCCCACCAAAAAAAACAATAGCTTGTAAAATCAGTTGTATCGGTGACTTATTGAACTACTTGTACTGTTTGGTAGTTAGTAATTAGGAGGCCGGTTTGGAAGTCACTGGTCGCTGGAGTGAGTATTATTAAAGATGTAACTTTTCCTTCTAAGGATTAATGATGATTCTTCTTCTATACTAGTTCCAGTATTTACCCCATTAAGGTAAATAAGGTAAGATGTGGATGGATTTACTTTTAAAGCAGTGATTTTTTTGAAAGGGAATATTACCTACATCTTATACATCGTAGTGCTAGCATGCCACTTTACATGTAACGGGTTTATAAATAACAGAAATAAAAACAAGTTAGCCACAGTGTACAAAGTGGCCTCGAAGGGGAATTTTCTTTAACCAGAAAGCACCACCTGCTAATTAGCTCAAATACTGATGGTGAATTGGAAGCATTAGCCCAGCTGTTATCTTTTGTAATAATAATAATTATAATAAAACATTATCCATCTTCTTGTCTGGATGATGGGAAGGAAGTTACCCATCCCTTTAAAAGTGCTAGTATCAACAGTAGTAACAATTCCTACGCCTCCGCCCCTGGAGTGTAAAAATAATAAAAACCTAAATTGATGTTTCAAGACCCACGTCCAACCCTGGGACCTCAGATTCTTTCTGCATCCCCTGCAAGTGACAGTTACCACGGCAACAGCAACATAACACGCGGAAGGTAGATAGAGGAAAAAAAAACCCCATAAGATAAACCTGTGATGTGTTCTGAATATTAAACTACTGGGGGAAACTAAGACATCCTTTTTTCTCCTCTTCACAGCAGCTCCATTAGTTTCCCACCTTTCTCCATCTGTCCACACTATCATTACCTTCATTAATGATGCGCGTAACGGGGCAGCTCTGCACGCCTGTCACCACACTGGACACTTGGCACGCAGGCTGCCTTCTCCAGCTTATTTAGCATCAATAAGACATAAACTGACCTGTACAGATTTAGCACTTTCTGAGATTAAATGGCAAGTGTTCAAGTCAGAACACAGAATGGGGGGGTCCGTACACACAGCACCTCAGTGCTGAACACATGATCGTAAGACTCAGAGAGAGCATAATAAAAGACAAAGTAAAAAATAAAACCGACAACTAACCGTGCCTTCAATTACCCTGCCTGTCTTGTCACTTACAGTCAATCATTATCTTACAAACACACACTCACTCACTCACGCACACACACACACAGGTTTGGGTTTGCTGGGACTAAGAAGAAGGACTGGGATTGTCACTGGAGTGTCTCAAAGACTGATGTAGCACAGGAAGAAAAAAAAAAACAGTAGCAACCTGGCTCATCTCTGGGGACCCAGCAGAGGTGGACAGAAGTAGACAGAACTGGACAGAGTCAGCACAGCTTTCTACCTTAACTTCTCCTCTGAACTCTTCTAGAATTATGAAGTTTTATAGAGCTTATTTGAATTAATGACAGCAGCGGAACAAAAGTTGAAAACCGACAACATTCTCAGCTGAACATTTTTCCTGCCTCCTTATATATAAATAAAGAATAAAAAGTAGTACCTACAAATAAAATAACCTGAATTTGGCCACACTTGTGGCGTGGTCCAGCTCAGTCTAATCCATTCCACCTCTCAGATCCAAATCATACATCTGTTAGCGGCCAATCCAGTCAACCAGTCCAGAATTTCAGGGTTCCTCAAACAGCTGGAGATCCAGCCGGACCACGATCTCTCCTGTGGGAACTTCGTGGAGCAGCAGCCGCTTTGTGATCGGCCCTTTGGAACCCTGGTCCTTCTTTATCTCAGCCAAACGGATCTCTGTCCTGCCCAAGAAATCTGAGATGTGGAAAGAATAAAGTAAGACTGACTTGTTTATCCTCGGTATCGTTCTATGAAAGACATTTACTGACCGTCTGGAGAGAACTGATCCCGCTCAAAAACAGTCACACACAGAACATCCTGTTCCAGGTCCTTTATGAAAAACTGACAGTTCGAATTCCACTTGGGATTCAGCGTATCCTGGCCAGAAGAGGAAAAGAAAAACAGCACAATTAATGATCAAACATGTGGTGTTTGTACTTTTATCCACTGAGCTGACCACGAGGTGTTTGTTTTCCAATGACAATTAAACATCTCCACAAGGAGCCTGAATTACAAACTATTAAAATGCCAAAGACCCATTTTGACACAGATGTCTGTTTTATGTACACGTCACAAATATTTCCCTTCCCAGACCCAGTCCAGCCGGGTTTCCTGTCCTACCAAGTAGACAACATCCGCCTGTGACCCGGCTGTCCGTGGTGAGAGTTTTCTGCCTGGTGGGACAGGAACCCTGGCTGGACTGAACCCCTTTGCGGACTGAGTCTGGACACCCCAGCTCTAAATCATTTGTTCCAGCGGTTTTAAAACTTAGACACGTCATACCTGTAATGTTTTTGTGATATGGCACTGTGAACCCATGGTTACTTCACAGTATGGGTTGCTTTTTCCTGGAATCAGATCAGAACTCAATCACTGAAGAACGATGCCGAGCATGGTAAAATAGTTTATGGTATTATTACTTTTGGAATGTAAACAAAATGCATATAGGGTCAAAAGAAGTATTAATATTTTATATTTTTCTACATATTAACTTATTTTTTCCAATTTCAGTAATGAACTCATACCATGAGAGCGACAGGGTTTGAGTTCAATTCCCTCCACGATGTTGACCATCAGCCTCCCGATGCCCGTAGCCCTCTGAGAACGTACTGATGGATAAAGGAACTTCAATTACATAAAAGTCTGATAATTCAGGGTCAGTTTTCTTTCATAACCACGACAAAAAATATAAAGGTGGTGAAAGAAGAAGAAATGGACACCTAGATATGCCTTCTCCCGCTTCTTCTTCTCAGTCTCAATAAAAAGTTCTGAAGCTGCCTTAATTTTCTGAACCCATGCCGTCCTGCGCGCACACACACACACACACACACACACACACAAAATTAAAGAGAAATGCTCTTGCTTTTGTACATTAGGTCAGCCTTAAACCGTCACTGTCCTACGTTACCTCTCATTGATGCTCTCGGCCCTCAGAGTGTAAACTCTGTCTATGTGAGAGATGTGGAACAGAGGTTCATCTCCTGATGGGTCGGTCGGCAGCTTCACCAACACCTCGTTGAGGAAGATCGGCTGGAGGAGGCAGCAGCCACAGGAAGGTAAAGGCAGGGTCGTGCTCGGTCGTGCAGCGGAGGCTGGGACACTTACCGTTTTGTACATGCGGTACTGAAGGTGTGTTTTGGAGGAGAAGACTTTGTCCAGGCCCGACGACCCCAGCGGTTTGGTCACCTGTGGAAAGTCACAAATGTCAAGATGTCCTAGCAGGAGACGGAGATTAAAGCTGAGGGGAAGCCGTGCTTCACCTGTGTCAGCAGCAGGAAGTCGTTGAACAGGAAGCCGTAGAGCTCTTTGCTGCTTTTGGCTTTGAACAACTTCCCGCTGTGAAGGAACTTCCTGGGACCCAGACAGTTGGTGACAGAGTTAAACACTAGTTGCTGAAGGACACAGAAAAAAAAGGTGATTATGCGGATGATGGAACAGTGGGGAGAAAACTTTTCTATTCAGTATTTATTGACGTAAAACAACACTCAGGGTTCTGCTATACCTCAGAAAGGCCTTCACACTGGACGTGAGCCTGAATCCACTCCAGACGATCTGAGTTCTCCTTCTCCCTCACACCTTCGTTCACCTAAACACAGGGTGAGATTCACTTATTGATTGCACGTAAAATGGAACAATGGGAGACTGTCACGTTTTAAGTTTGGGATGTTTCAAGTAAATAAACATTGTGGTTTGAGTTTTTACCTGTGAACACAGCTCCTCTGCCTTCTCCAGAGCAGCCTTCAGGTGGCTGTGGTCTGGATGTGACTCTGGAGTGTTCTCTAAGATCTGACACCGACAGAAAGCAAAGTGAGAAAAACGTGAATTCAGAGTCCCTGAGCACGGAGCTCGGTGTGTTTGTGCCCTGCGTACGTTCTTTATGATGAGTGGGTAGCGCGTGACTCGCTGCATGGGCTTGAGCAGGAAGCTGGACAGAGGCATTCCCTTACACCTGGGATCCATGGCTAACCTCTGAGGGACACACAGATGAGGAGGCATCTTAAAACACAGCTGAGATGGTGTTAAAGGCTACCAACGGTAAAAGTCAAATAAGTAACTAGAAAGCACTTGGAGAGTTCTACCTCCACCAAGCGCAACAATTCCTTTTGGCCCCATTTACCACAATGTTAACGACAATTTCAAAGTGATCCAGAATACAGGATTTCTTCTGGATCACCCCCAAAATGAAATCAGTTCTTCCTTTTCACATTTCCAACAAATCCTGAAAATTTCATCAAAATCGGTCTATAACTTTTGAGTTATGCTGCTAACAGACAGACAAACAGACAGACAAACACCGGCAAAAACATAAGCTTGGCGGAGGTAATGAGTCAAGGTGACAGCGACTCAAGGGCTGCTAACCAGCAGACGTTCCCTTCCGGTTGCACAAACAGCGACACCTTGTGGCAGACCGAGGTTTAACGTCAATCTCGACAGTGATGCGGGAAGAAGATTCAAATCTGCACCAGTGGTGTGCGTGGTACCTTCAGGAAGTCTTTGATGTCAGGGTTGTCGTCGGTTTTCTGCTGAATCAGTGTGGCTCCATTCAGCTGACACGAGCAGAACCTGCACAGATGGAAAAACATTTACAAAAAAGAAGACGATGAAAGATCAACAGGCTTTAGGAGAGGGCAGGGGAGACCTGATGTATGGTTGCATGTGAGGTAGCTGATTGGTCAGGATGTCTCCTATCATCTTCACTGGCATTCGGTCACCTGACATCTTCTTCCTCACCCTCAGAGCTCTGTGAGGGGACACACGGGCACGTGAGGACTAGAATTCCTTATTTTTTTTTCTGCAAGTAATTAACAGCAATTCGACACTATCAGTACTTGAGTAGTTTAATGTTGCACATGATGAGCTCCTTCCAGTTCACGAAGATCATGGCCACCTCCTTCTCCGTCAGCAGCTCGCACTCCAGCAGCGGTTTGTGAAAAATCTGCAAAAATTTCCCCACATGTATCTCATCACATCTGAGTGGAACCAGCTGTGTCAACTGAGCGAGTCTACTTTTACTTTACTGCAGGTTTAAAGGAATAAATAGGAGCGTCGCGGGTTCACCTCTGTGACCAGCTGCAGGTCGTTGACATAGTTCTCCTCTGTGACGATGAGCTCGTGGATGTAGCCCTGCCTCTTCCTCTCCATGGGGCTCAGCATGTCCAGCAGATGGAGGTCAGCACACCCTGAAGAACAACAACCAGACATGCAGAAGAGCACAGATGTCAACCCATCATTCTAAAACAAGCCCTTTTAAAACTACCGACATGATACATACCTGGTATTGACAAAGAGGAAGTGGGGGTGGGGGTGTTTTGGGGGTAGGGGTGCTCTGGAGTGAGTCAAGTCTGTCCGTCTGACTGTCATGTCGTGAATGTGTTTGCAATTTGTAATTTTTGTGAGTCTTGTGAGTTCAAAGATGCCAGGCATCAGTGAAGTGGCATTGAAGACACTCATTTTGGTTTTTCAACTAATCAACAGTTTTAAAAATGGTTCCAACAGATCGATAGGTATTAAAGAAATCAATGTTTTATTTGTATCACCGACAGAAAATGTCCTCATGAAGTCGCGTGACAGTGTTTGATGAACAGTAACGAGGCCAGTCTCATCCCACTCAGCGTTTAATCATCCAGACCAGATTCTTCATCACAATACCCACCAATAAGCCTCACAACACCTTTACCAGCCATGCAGTGCAAACTTTCTGTACAGATAATTGTTCCACTCCTCTTTCATCCCATTTATGTATCCATCTCACCATCTGTGTCCATAATGCTGGATTATGCTAATAATTGCTCATTCATGTTTTTCCAAACCCCCTCGTGTGCGCACATGCCAGTGCCAAATACACCCACATTTGGTCTGATGCTGATCTAAAAACCAGCGTTAACAGATTCACGTGAAGCACCAAACATCACTGACTGGGCTGAGGATGGACCATACCAAGATGTCATTTAAAAACAAAACCTGATTAGACCAGAGCAATGCTTCAGAATGGACATGAACACAGTTGTGTTAATAAAACGGGTTATTTACTATAAAGACATGAGGACAAAAATACCAACTTGAAGGAACATACTGTAAGAGATGCATTATTTTACTGGTGTGAATCAAAGCTCTGGTCTACGTGACTCTTTATTACTACGTAAAATACTCCGACTGTGCCAAATGCTGACTGTCAATCATCAAACAAGACTTGTTTAAAACCCAAAATGTCCCAAATTTTGGTGTTTTGCTTGAGAACAAACAGCCTGACACTAAAACAAAGATGTTCACATCCACTAGAGATGCAATGAAGCTCCACTGCAGTCTATGCAGAGTAATACCAATAATTATAATACCTATATTGCTTGTTTCATAAAAACTGTAATGAATTAATAATTTCATTTGTTTGAGAGGGTAAACATTAAAATCACAATACTGTCAGATAACCATTAAAAAAAAGAAAATACAAATTTGATATGGCAACCATAATAATACAAGTCTGTTGCTATGGGAACTAAAAGGACAATTATGTTGTGTCAACACTGATTCGGTATATCATTAATATTTTAAAAATTAGACATAAGCAATGAGGCTACAGGAGGAACAGCCTGATTTATGTTTTAGACAAATCCCCCTGTATAGGAAGCTGATTTAGTCTCAACATCGCTCAGCTTATAGTTTTGTGTTTCGCCCCAAATATTAACAAGAATGATTTAAAGATCTGCCAACCTTCCACCAAACATAATACTTAGTACCAAATTTATGACAAGTAGTCCTAAATAGTGCTATGGCATCTCATCATAGCAACAGACAAAAATAAATGTAAAAAAAACAAAACAACAAAAACAAAATAATCAAACTATTTAAAATTAAAACATATGCAGAGTATTAAACTAATGATAAAATCATCGTCTTTTCACAATGTTTAAGGTTCAGTGCATGCTCCAAACTCTGTACCATATTGCATTGAGTGTGTGTGTGTGTGTATTTTGATGTGTTATTATTCGATGTCACTGCAGAATGGCTTCCATGTCGGCCCTGAGCAACCCCAGTACCAATGCAGCTGCTCAACCCCATCTATAACTCCTTTTGCTGCACACAGCTCCAATTCCTGCCTTGGCATTTCAGGAGCAGAGAGTGGAAGGAGCCATAGTTTACTTGCTCTTTTTGATGTATTAGTGTATTATATATTTACAGTAACACTTAATTTTATTATAATTTAATGCTTTTATATCCACAGATGTTGCACAGAGCTCATAATCTGAAAATTGATTGCAATCGCGATGCCATTTGTGTTGAGACTTCCTGTCATTCTCCAACATCTATCGCAAAGCCGATTCTGAGGCGCACCTCAAATGTGCCACGGCTTTGTTCCAAAACTAAATCACAAGCAACACAACACAAATGGACGCAAACATAGACTAATGAACATGACCAGTGTCAGGAGCCCAACAGAGGAGCAGCACCCTTTTGAAATACTCGGCTGCTAGGACTTATCTCAACAGTCTCCTTTCTTTTCCTCCCCATCTGATCTCCACCTGAAGGGGTGGGGAAAAAACAGAAGAGTGAAGAAAAGGAGGGAGAAATCTTTGGCATTAAGGAGACAGAAGGAAAGAGAGGAGAAGAGAGGAGACTTTGATTTGAGATTGTCCTCCTGCAGATAGTGGGTCGTTCTGTGAAGCTGTGGGAGGGGAGAAGTTAGTGGGGATGGGGTGGAGCCAGCATGTTTAGCTGACAGGTGAACGAAGCTGCTAAAGGGAACCGGGTTATAAAAAATAAAATGGAAAAAAAAAGGAAGGGTGAAGTTGAACTACTGGTTCAACTGACAGAATCTCCCATAAAGCCACAAAATGACCCACTATCCACTTCACCGCTCTCGGATAGGGCCGCATGTATGCATTTATTGTTAATATACCGATGTGTGAGTGTGTGTACAGTAAAAGCATGTTCATCAGTCCAATCTGAGAGGAAAGAACTCAATAGTTTCTCCAGCAATCTCCTCTCCTCTCGCTCCTTGTCTAACCACCATCTGACTGAGCAAACAAAAAGAAAAGAAGAACAGATGGAGGAGAAGAGAAGAAGAAAACTGGAGATGACGGGACTATTGATCTCCTCCACGTTGAACAGTTTGGAGCCAGAGCCTTAGATAAACAGAGTTTGGTCAAGTCCAGTCAGAGCTGTGCATAGACAAGGTTCTGGCCGCTACCGGGCCTTTTAAAAATGTACAGTCTGCCTGTCTGTTTGTTTCTCTGGCCTCTATTGCTGAAGAGTCGCCATATCCGGGTCATGTGACCTCTTGCTGCTGTCCCATTGGTTCAGTGGCCTAGTGGGTCTCTTTGAGGGCTTTGAGGAGAGGGGGGTTCTGGGTAATGATATGGTCCTAGAGAGAGGACGACAACAACAACATCAACAAAAACAACAAAACAAAACAAAACAACAACCAGTCAGGTGCTAGGTGGGTGGAGCGTGCAAGAGGACAGTGTAAAGCTGTGGTCTTTGGCAGCATAGAAACAGAGGATCTAGAGTGAACGTTGCCAACATCAGGCCAGCTTTAGTTTGTCTTCTACAAATAATTGTCATGTGAAGTTAATAAATTAAAACTGGTATGATCTTACTCTTGTTATAGTTATATTCTGCAGTACTCAAATCAAAACGAGATGCTGTTCAGATCAACGTAGTTCATGTTGGCTCTAATGCTGGCATGTGTTCACTCAGCTCTAGAAGCTCCAAGTCTATGAGCAGATCATGCTGAGGGGAGCCATGCAGGAAGAGGGCAAACACTTTTACACTCACGAGGGCAAACACACACATGTTCATGGACACACACGCCATACAAACACACAAACACCACCCAGAGGTGTTGAATGGCTGAGTGGTTTTCAAAGAGGCCCAAAGGAGTGTCAAGGTCAAAGGTCAAACCAATCTAGGGTCAAAAACGGAGAGAGGGACAGCATCTCCACACCTGGCTCTGGGGTGGGTGTGTGTGTATAGGAGAGAGAAACTGATTAACTGTATAAGCGTGACCATGTGTATGTGTTACCTTACGTATTGATGTTGAGTGGTGATATTACTGTGCAAGAAACTAGCAAGTGCATGTGTGGGAATACTCACACTGTGCACTCGGATCCGTGTCTGTAGTTAGTTTGACGTAGTTGCTGGGAAACAGACCCTCCCTCCCGTTAAGCTCGCCTTTCCACCAATCACAGTCGTCCTTGTTGAGCACGTTGATCACCTGACCCTTCTGGAAGGCTAGCTCATCATCATTCTGGGCCACATAATCGTACATGCCGATGACCTGACACAAAGCTTCAACAACACACAGCACAACACAAAGGTTTTACAGGTTTTTCAGCATTAAAGATCTTTTCCTAGATGTCAGCATCATAGAAACACAAGTACATTAAAATTAAAGTAAATTTAGAAGCTTAAAACATATAGGTGACAATTCTACATATGCATAAACTAATGAGGCGTTTGTGTGTACCGGTGCAGGCAGGAGCCAGTTTAGGAGGGGTAGGTTCTGTGGGTGTTGTCTTGTTTGTGCTGGGACTGAGCAGCTTCACGTAGTTGGCAGGAAACCAACCGATCTGACGCTTCTTCCCCCGGGCCTAAATCAATCAGAGTAAATGAAAAAAAGTAAATATTGGGTGACAAATACTACTCAAAAAACCTGAAAGTATATATAACTTGATATTTACCGACATGTATTTTTAATGATAACAAATGAAACAGCTGGATTTCAAATCAGATAAAATGTTAAAAATAAACCTCAAACAAAAACAGTCAAATTATATGTTATAATTTATGTTTTATGAGCAGATTGTAATATCTCTCTGCAATGACTATAAATGTTCATACCTGGAGCTCACCCTCCCACCAGCCACCTGGATTCTTTTTCCTGATGAGGATGAGTTGTCCCGGAGCTAACGTCAGCTGCTCCGCTCCCGTAGCAGTGTAGGGGGCAATGACTTGAGCAATTTCTGGTGGCCAGATGCACGTTTCTAATGTTCATTTCTGTTTTGTATGGATTAACGTCGTAGTGTAAAAAAAAAGCTCACCAGGTTTCTTTCCCAGACTGCCTGTCTTCCCCGCTGATCCCAAAGACTAGAAAACAAAGTTTAGAAAACCTTCATTTCAAATCCACCAACAGATCAGATCTCTAATAGGGCAAAGTATCACCTCTGAGGCAGAGTCCCGTGGTTTGACGTAATTGGAAGGGAAGACTCCTGTCCGTCCCCCTGTTGTACCCGTCCACCAATCGCCTTCTTTCCTTGTTACCACTACAATTTCTCCTTGCTGGAAACTGAGGTCACCCTGTTCGGTGCTCTCATAGGTGTACATGGCCACATATTCTGTGCACATATTGTGAGAACATCAAGTTAAAATGACTCCTTTTCACAAAACAATGTGCATATATTCATGTTTGTTACCTTCTCCACATTCTGAGGGTTTCGTTGGGGAAGGGGAGGGTCTTTTTCCATTGGGTGGACTTTCTGAAACTACAGAATCACTAAACGAAAAAACAAAACCATTGTTACTTATTTATTACTTATTGGGGAAATTGGGGAAATTCTACTTTTTCAAACCTTCTATATTCTATTAATTTAAATGACCTATAAGAATTTGTTTGTCTCATATCAGGCCATATGCATTATGGAAGATATTTAAACACACCTGATGTTTTTACTGCGAGCTGCTGTAGCAACTGGAGCTGCCACTGTGGCAGAGATGAGCTTGACGTAACTTTTGGGAAACCATCCTCTCTGTCCAGTCTGCAGCTCACCTAACCACCACATATCCTGCTGCTCCAACACCGTTATTATCTGCATTAAAAATAAGATCACTCAACCAGGTTTTCCCAATTAAAAAAAATGGAAATTTGACTAACACAAAAAACTTAGATTGCATCCATTGACATAAATGAGCAAATAGTTACTTCATTTTTGTTGAAGTTGAGATGGTTGTCCTTCTTTGCCCTCCAGGGATACAAGGCCTGAGCCTGAAGACCCTCAACTTTCTCTCCCTGGTAGACACGAAATGTCAATGTTTAATCTTTTTTCGAAGAGAACGGGGCAATCAAAAGAACAAGGCAGTCTTCAATCATACTTGTCCCAACACAGGAGAAGGAGAAGAGCCCGTTGTCATGGCAGCTGGTGTAAAGGCAGAGCGCTGTCGTAGCTGTGCAGATGGAACACTGAGTGAAGGATTTTGACTGGCTGATGAAGATGTTGGCCATGCATCCCATCCTTCGCTGTCTGATTGGTTGGTTGCGTTGGAGGGCCAACTAGAAATGTACAAACAGACATATGCCAATCAAAACAAAAATCAAACAAAAATGGATATCAGAAGAGGCATTAACAAGATACTAACGTGGTACTAAAATCAGCCCAGTTACTGTTGGAGGAAGATGTTGAGGAGGAGGTGTGTCCGGGAGCTGGTGGTGTTGTGGTAATTGGCTGCTGGGCTGAGGTGGGTGTGGCTGAGGCTGCTGCACGCAAGCTGATCGGGGCTTCGCTCTCAGGTATCCTCTCGGCATAATTGGCTGGAAACCAACCAGTGCGACCCCTGAGTTCTCCTCCCAACCATCCAGGTTCACCTGTTTGTGATTCGTCCACCTGTAAGAGCAGATAGGTAGAAGTAAATTAAGATTATGTGATAAATGTATATTTTAATTCATGGCAGAAGTGACAAGAAGAGCAAAGCAGTTTCTTGACTGCTGTACATTCCATTTAATTTTTTTAAAAATGTACTATGATGATGTCTTAGCACAATGAAATCAAGGCTGTGTGCAAGCAGAAGCACAAATGGCCAAAGCGCACGCACAAGCACTTGTGCGCACACACACACACGATCAGACATGAATTATGAACTTTTTTTTTCGAGCAAAAGAGTGCAAATTAAAGAATTATATGATCACCTGAAACTATAAACAAAAAATATTCCACCGACAATGTTCAAGCATTTAAAAATTATGAATAATTAAAATTATGGCACTGATATAATCTAATGAAAAGACAATCAAACACCATGGATGTATGTCAGGACACTGACTGACACTGCTAAAACAAATATAACCTGTAATACACAACATTAATGAACTTCTATCTGCCCACAACACTAAACCAAAGAGGCTCCCTTTGCACAGTCTGCGCAAAGCCAGGTTAAAGCTGATGACTCCTTATTGTCATCTCCACACAGTTCTGTTACCAGGCTGTCATGATGACAGCAAGACATGGTCTTGGAAGTAAGTGAAACCTTTACGACCCATGACATGGCCATTCATGGCAAATGAACATGGAACTTTGATGGTGTGAAAGGGATTTAGATGAGTGCAGCCACATGATTGGTGGAGACACACTGAAATGGGGACAGGAACTTACCCATTCCCCCTTCACCTTTAGTTTGCAGAGCAGAGGAGAAAGAAAATAATTAATACACACAACGCACCTCTCTGTCACACCCCCTAGTGAGACTAAATCCTAAACTAGTGCGAATGTAGATATATTGATTCTTATAAATTTGCACCTTTCATTATACAGCATGAAGAGGCTTGGGTTGATTGTTTGGGTTACAGATTATTTTAGGCAAAATCCTTTTAAGTTCCACAGAGTTGAGGTTTGTGGCTGGTCCTCTGTACATACTCAGATGGAGGATAGGTTTTGTAATAACTTCATATGCATACTAATACATACCATTATTACATCCCCAGGAGTGATGCTGATCTCATCGTGGCTACGAGCATCAAATGGATAAAGTGCTCTGTAGTAAACCACCTTCACTGGCGGCTGCTGCTGCTGCTGCTGCTGCTGCTGCTGCTGCTGCTGCTGCTGTTGCGGTGGTGGCTGCTGCTGCTGTGGTGGTGGCTGCTGCTGCGGTGGCTGGCCAAAGCCACTGACTGTTACCTTCTGATCAAACAGATTTGGCCCTGGAGCTTTCTCTACTGGAGACAAACAAAAATGCTGTAAACATGGAATAAGAAATTACAAAGTATACCATTTTGTAATGGGAGTCACCAGAGGCTCTGTTTCATGATACCATCAAAAAAATCCCTTTTTTTTCCATGAATTTTTTTCTTTGTTTGATACAAATCTCACCTGCAGAAGCCCAGGGATCTGCTGGCTGACCAAACAGCTTGTTCAGTTTCTCCTGCATTTCTTTCTTGCCTCTCCCCTCATCTTCCTTCTCTTCTGTGAAACCCAGTCCCTTCCTGCCTTCTTCTTCCTCTTCCATGGCTCTCCTCTTCCTTCCCTCTTCTTCCTGAGTCACCCTGTTTAGCCATGCATGGGGTGCTGAAATGGAAGCTGGGCTCGGTCCCTTGAGTGCACAGCTTCCTGCTTCATCCTTCCAGTTGATTCCCTCCTCTGATGCCAACCTGTTGCATAAAAATGGATAAAGACATCAGAAGTGTTTCAACAAACCACTTACTTTAAATGATTCGATGTTATGTCTGTCTATGTATGTAATGTTATGTTCTTTATGTATATTAATAAATATTATATCAATTGAACTTCACTGCTTTTTCTAAAACAGATGTCAGTCATACCGACTCTCCTGCAGTTCAGCAGACTTCCTCTCAATTGGTGTCTGCATGTGAGCATGTGAGTGTGTCTCTCCTTCAAGGTCCTTCTGTTTCTGCCTCTGCTGCCGATTGTGGATCTCCCTCAGCTCCTGCAAAGCAACATGGGATATAGGCAGGAACAGCGATGAGGAGGAATTGGGATCAGAGGGCTGGCTGCTAAGGTTTCCACTGACAATAACAACAAAAATAAAGAACAGTAGCAGCGATGTGAGTTAGTCAGGTGGTCAAGGCAAGCTCCGCCCCTTCAAATATATGACTGGGCTTCTGAGGTGATCAACCCCCCCAGGAGTTGCAGTTGCTGGATAAAAGTGCAACACAATTTAAATGCTTTTGATATTACTTAATAATGAGTTATTGAATAGTAGAATAAACCTTTCAACCTTTAAGATGTAACTGGAGAACAGTCTGTAAACAAGGATCATCTGAAAAGTATGTGATAGTTTGTAGCATGATTGACATGGCATTGTTTAAAAATGCTGCTCATGACACATATCAACCATTTGTGTTCTCCTGTTTAACAGAAGTTGATTTTAAAGTCAACCAGAAGGCTTTTTGTAGTTATAGCAGACAAATATCCACTCCTGGGGTCTGCCCACGGGGAGGGAGGAGCTTGCACATAGTGCAGTATGTTCATACGAGGGGTTATTGTTTTTAAAAAGGGATGATGAGATGATGGGAGTTCAAGGGTGTGCAGAAAGGTGAGAGGAGGTTCTGTGTAGTCATGACAACCACCTGTGCCATCAGAACACAAAGCAGATTTCACATTTCAGCCAAACAACCAATGCCACCAAACCTTCAGAAACAAATAGCATTTTAAAAATACAACCTCAAACCACCTGAATCAAGAGGTGGACAGACACAGCATGCTAAGCACACACACACACACACACACACACACACTTGACACACTCCCTCTCAGGAGTCACCATAAGGACAGAAAAGGGAGGCTAAAGGCTATTATGTGAAAATGTACAACATAACCTAGTCAAGCCAGACACACCCCGACTGCTGACATACAGTCCTGTAGCTGTCCTTGTTCCTGCTACTTAAACATACATATACAAATATACATACAGGCTGCATCAAACATTCTATCACAAACACACACCCATGCTCATCTTTAGAATTTTCAATAATCTATACTAGCAACACATTTTGATAAATTTGTTAATCCCTATTCAGATGGAACAAGCATGCCTAGTAATCAACTGCATGTCAATATAACATGCAAAAAAAAATCAAATATGTTCAATTAGAATAATTCATAACCCTTCAATGACATTTAATCCCTGAGTGAGGATAATAACAAAGATGCTCTTTCAACAATGGCTCAACAAGAAAAAGCACAAAAAGTATTGTATAACATCAATAAGTACATTATGTTTTAAACATTTTCTAAGTTATAGTTGTAATTTAATTGAAACACCAGAACCAAGGCACCAAAGGTGAATGTCAGTGCTTTACCACCATCAAACAACAAACAGATTAAAATTAGACAAGAATCTACAGGCATCAACACATCTACCTGCCTTGAGGGGGTATGACAGTGATCTAAGCGGTTAATTCAATAACTAATATGAAAAGGTAGCACATTAGTATTGTGATTGTTTTTTTATTTGATAAATAGTTCTCTCTTTAGAAGAGCTTTTAGACTACTAAAACAAATGGAGGTCCAACCCAAATGCAAAAAGTGCACTGTTAATCAGGTCCTGGTGTGTTCTCTATACAATCTGTTAATATAGAATAAACCAGCTGCAGTATAACCCCAGTCCAGCTGTGGCAGTGTGCTCTACCTGTCTCCCTCTATGTTCCTCCTGTAGCTGGAGTCGCAGGGCTTCTATCCTGGCACAGTGCTTGGCATAGAACTCACACAGAGACTGGCATGGCAAAGGAGTAAAAGGCCAGTATAGGAGATAAAGTAGAAAATAATGAAGGAAGGGTTTATTGCGTGGATAAAACAAACAACAAAATAGGAAGAAAATGAAGGTGGTCAAGAGGACAGGAAGAACAATGGGGGAAATGTACAAAAGCAATATGGGGATTAAACATCCCATCAGATGTAAAAGACACAGGACCAACAGTGGATTTTGAGAAGAAAAGTCATGTAGTCCAGTCAAACATTGACATTTCAGTGTGTCTGCTTCTTTTGTGTCACGAAGACATGACTGAACCTAATTGAGGAAACCGTTCTGCTGGTTTCATTTGCTGCTGGAAAGCTTTGTGTCAGCTTCTCAAATCCATGTGTCATGATTAACAAACTGAATAAGCCCAGAGACAACAACAATATTAGGTTAGCCAACAGAGAAATCAAGTTATTGTGTTCTGTGCTGTCTCCGTCTTGCTCCCTTTTACTTTCATCCGATTTTTCTTCTGGCAACAGAAAATAGAACTAATCATTCTCTATTCAAACTGATGCAAATAATTGTCTTTAAACGTGAACAACATCGCAGTGCTTCAATCCAATTCAATCCTAATGACTAAAGTCCCTCCATCTTGCTGAAGAAACATACAGAAAGCTGTAGTTGTGTGTTGTGCTCTAAGCATGACCTTATCAAGAAAACAATCACCATTCATAAACATAATATGCACAAGAACAGATAAAGGAGTACAGAATGAGATTATAGAAATATTAAACTAATGTGAGGATGACATGAGTTAAATGATAGAACAGGATTTAAAGCTGTAGCCTTACAATCAAGCCACCATTTTAGTTAGCATTAGCAGTGTTTTATTACAAAGCGCCAGCTGTAGTTAGTTGTGGAACGATTTATTTTAATTAATATAGCTAAAGCAACATAACAAATGCAACAGTAAAACAGTACTGTAAAATAGATTAGTCAAAGCAATTACTTAGACAGGTTAAATTGAATAACATCCAGCCTATATTGTAGCCAGTTCAAATGAGTTCTGGGACTGGTCTCTTTTTATATCTTATAAAAATAAAAATAAAAATAAAAATAAAAATAATAATAATAATGAAGAAAAAGATCCAAGTAATGTTTATTGTGTATATCCAGACTAATGAACATGGTGGTTAAAGGTTTACCTTCAGCTGTGTATTGAAAGCATCTATTTCCAGCAGTTTGGCCCTTGTTTCTCTCTCCACAGCATCAAGCTGCTCTCTGAGCTGCTGTCTGCTCATTTCTTTCTGCTCAACAACCTTCTGCAGGGACGAAAGACTGTCACCTAAATGTGCCAAAGGCAAACATAGCAGATTAGGTGGAGAAGTCACATGCATTTCTGATCAGATTTCAAACGTACTGAATCTGCATTTAGGAATAATAATGTTTAGCACTTAGTTTATGCATAGGTTATACTCACGATGAAGACTGTTCTGCTGGACCTGTTTCAGCTGGTCACTGAGACTCTGTTTATCAGGAATTAGCCTCCCCAACCACTGCTGAGAGTCCTGGATACAGCATAGGCCCACACAGTGGAAAGACAAATTCATAATTACATTTGTTTTAATCTGTCGAGTTGATTTATCTGGACAATGTTCAAACTTAGACCCTGAAACACAACAGTATCATAATGTTTAAATGGTAAATTCTTTAAATGCTAAGCCTAATAATTAATAATTTGAAAAAGATTACCTTTTTGTTCATGCCTTGCAGAGATTTCACATGAATTAAAATAACTGTCTTACATACCATTGTATCTTGTTTTAAAAACTGTTTTGACACCATCAAACTTTCGAAGTTCAAACTATATATATCTGTATGTTATATGAGTGTACCTGCAGCTGCTGTTGGAGCAGTGTGATTTCAGCAATGCGCATTTCTCTGGTCTGATTGGTCTGTTCTACCTCTCTCCTTTGAGCAGCCAGGCGAAACCTGACATCCTTCAGTTTACCCTCCAACTGGGTCTTCTTATCATTCTAGAAATCAGGACAAAGAGATGGAAAGTATTTTTTTGCAGAATGTCTTCTCGTTCTTTAGCCCATCTGTTTTGAGTCAAAATACAATATATGAAAACCCTTGCTGACAGGTTATAATAACACGATTGTTCCTCCCTGATAAGTATGTGTACACCATGCTTGATTACCAGGGCCTCCAGTTCAAATTCCAGGGTCTTCTTTCTGGCTTTGAGCATCACTATGCTCTCCTGCTCTCGGTTTCTTTGAGTCAGAAGTTCCTGGCGACGCTGACGCTCCCATTCCAACTGACGCTGGCGTTCCAATTCCCGCTTGGCAGCCTGGACATATAGATTGCAGTATTGCATGATTAGATACAAAATCTTATAATACATAGCCACTGGCAATCTATATTTTACTAGTCCTTTGGGAAATTGTTTTCCACAAAACCACCTCCATTGCCACATTAGCGTTGAGGGCTGTGGAGAAGGAATTGTCATTTTTACTTGCCTCTCTCCTTTCTATCTCTTTTCGACGCTCTTCTTCTCTCTGCCTCTCCAGTTCTCGTTGTTTCTCCAGCTGTTTCTCTTGTTCCTGCTGTCGTCTCCTCTCCTGCTCCAAGCGTTCACGCTCCTAAAACAAGCAGAGAAAGCCCACTCACATATTTGGATTGTTCCACCAGGGATACCAATTAGTTTTCATCCATTCCTTGTTTAAATGCTTGATACAAAGGTTATATTCATATGCTAAAACAGATCAGGTGTCTAACCTAATCTTCATTTATAAAACTCTACAATTAAGATTACCTTCCTCTCCTGTTCCTCTCTCTCAAGAGCGGCAAGTCTCTCCTGCTCCTTCCTCTGCTGCTCCTGGAGAGCCTGGCGTCTCTTTTCCAATTCCAGGTTTCCTCTCTCAAAGTTCTCTCGCTTCTTATCCTCAAACGTTACTGTGGAAACAAAGCCACACTTTAACAACAATAATAATGCCCACTGCCTCTGATTTTACATTTCATGGATATGTTAGGTCAAAGGAGTTTGCATTCACAACACTAAGGGCAATGGAACAGCAGTCTCCTTATTCCAGTTTGACCAGTAATATTGCATGTGAAGATCCAGTCACCTGGAAGTTTTTTCTCTGTGCTGCTCTCTGTCTCCTCCTCTGTTTCTTCTTGGACGCTCTTATGATCTGACTGAACACTGTCACTTCGCACACGCCTTTAAAAACACATTATAACACAATATGAAGTAAATGATAAGTAATGCAATATGTCACTGGTAAAAAATACTTGGCTTAGAGCATTTGCAATATTTCTCTGTGAAATATTTAAAGGAAAAAAAGACATGTTAATATTGTTTGTACTTGGTGTATTTGGTTCACCTGAAGGTGGGTGGAATGTAATCTGGTGGTAACACGGGCGGTAGAGGCAACCCTGACATCGCCATGTCGATGAGGTGCATAGCTAAGATAAACTCCTCAGCTGTCAGCTTTCCATCCTGGTCAATATCTGAGAGACTCCTTTAAGAAGAAAATTTGATTTTTGTGGAGTTTGTTCGTGATGTTCTTTTAAAACAGAGCTCAAATGGTTTCAATGGACTGACCATATTGTGGCCAGCTGGCTTTGAGGAAGACTTGACTGCATCAGAATTGTGCGAGCTTGGGGACCTGAAACACAAATTAGGCAAAATCAAGAGGAGGAAAGGAAGTGAAATACAGTTGAAGCTTGAAAATGATAGAATTATTATTAGAAAAAAAAAAAATTTCATGTTTGTTTGAGTACCTGTGAGATGGCCACTCATCATCTTGTCATGGGAGTTAAAAAGCTGTCTGTACTTGAGCCTGGAAGACTGAGGAACAGCCCAATCTATTGTAGCCTGGATGCTGTCACAAGAATCAGGAAAAGACTGTTGTAATAATTTGTATTTAATTTAAATAAACGGCCAATGTTAAAAATGTTTTGTACCTTCCAGCATCCAAAGATGGTCCCTTTTGTAGTTTAGTACTGGATCGATTAAATGAAGCCTTGTTGACGGGTGGAACTGAGAGAGGTGGATATTTAAGATAGATACCTTGTTTGACCAACTGCAATCATTTGTACATCATTTAATGTTTTTTACTGATTCTCTTATAATCATTTCAATTGGTAGCTCTGTTGCCTCTTATTTAGACACGACCGTCTCAACCAATGACCCTGTGATCAATGAGGCACATAAAAACATAACCTTGGCGCCAGACAGACTGAATATGAGTATATTATATATAAACAGAAGCTTTTCACAATATATAATGCCAACAGACACATTTTTTTCAAGAATGTTCCAAATGTTGCCACAATACCTGGGAAGCCTGGGAGGTTCTGCATCATGCCTGTGGGTGGGGCGCCATTGGCGATAGGCTGGGGGAGAGGAGGTGGGCCGGATGTGATGAGTGGTGGAGAGACGCCCACAGGGAGAGGTGGCAAAGGGAGAGGGGGCACGGCTGTTAGAGGAGCTGCAATGGGAGCCATGGGGGGCATACCTGGTGAATAAACACATTTTATGTGAATGACACAGAGAGACCTGGCAGAGATGTCATGTACAATATATATTACTGAGGAAATACCAAAGGACCGCATATGTTTGTGTAAGCACCTTGGAGGTTAACAGATTCTTAGCATTTAACCTGTTCAATATGGCTTTATTTAAAAATAAAAGAAGCATATTGCCACCAACTGAATTGAACACATGCACTCTTACCAAACCCAGGTTGTGGGGGTATGGCCAATGGAGGTTGCTTCATACTAGGAGGAAGTGTGGGGGGCAGAGGGTGACCTTGGAGCTTCAATTTGATGAGCTTCATGGCGATTGAGAACTCATGGATATCCATGCGACCATCGCTGTTCATATCGGCCAGAGCCCTTAAAGCGATTTAAAGACTAATTATTAAACAGTAGTTACCTCTGTCTGTGACCTTTGTGAATAGTGGACTCACCAGATCTGTGCCAGGATAGGAGGGGGCAGACCCGACTGAAGAAAGAAGTTCTTGGCTTGATCGCCTTAACAGAAAAAACAGACGTATGAGCTCATAGATCATATACAAAGATTAAGGTTACTTAAAATGTGTTCGATAGTTCTAGCATCTGTAATATAAACAAATAATCACATAAGACAAATGTGATTAGAAAAGCAAGTACCTGTGATATATCCCCCTGCATTTGGAGAGAGGCTGTGAAACTGCTGATCATGTTTGGTTCTCTCCTCCACCGAGATCAGAAACACATCTGGACCTAATAATAAACACACACGGCTACGAATTAGAAAATCAGGCCAAAGGCAGAGAGTGGAAGAAAGGGGAAGTATGACAAAAATGCATTCGTCATGGATTTCAGTTCTGTTAAGACGATTCTGATAAATTGTTTCACCACAGAAAACAATGAATTCATACGTGGATGGGTAAGGGAATGACAGCAAACTGAGTGCAAACTTAAGGTTAATACATCCTGCTACAACTGTCTGGTGTTGGATAAGTGGATTCTGTTAAAACTGACTTGCTTCATTAACCTTAAATTAAACAGTTATAACATAATATTTATATTCTTCAGTTCATTTAACTGGAAACTTTTTAGGAAAGTCAAAAGAGGAGCTGTAGATTTCCAGCTCATGTACAGCTGGAACATTATGGTGGTGGTTAATAAAGTCATGTGATTATCCGTTAACATTAAGAGGAAAACAAAGATCAACTTTACTGACATGAAGTGAACTGCAGCTTAAACACACAGACTGACCTGGGAATGTGGTGGGGAACTGTGCCATGGTTCACTCAGTCTTCTGCACGAAGCAGCACCTGAAAAAACACATTTTGACACACTGATTATTTACCAATGATGGACAATAATAAAAAAAAATTGGCATATATTCCTGCTTTTTCTCGTTTTTTACCAGTTCCTCTCCACTCCACTCTAATGTCTGTGTCATCATTTCAACCTCAGCCTCATATATATGGTTGTATATGAGTCATTAGTGTAACTCCACCTTTATATGAATACGTGTAATATTCTATACAGCTTTGTGCAAAATGGATAAAATGTATGTTAACATATTTTGGAGGGCTAATTTAGACTTTTTTTCCACTTTGCTGTTATTTAATGATGTTTCTTTACATTTTGGCCAATTAACCTTCATATTTAATGTGCCTAGTTCAATACATCAATCACAAAAATATGGAAAACCACATTAACAGTCATCAAGTAAAAGATAGCCTTTTGCTTATTTCTGTTTAGTTAGGTGCCATCCAAAAAGAGGATGAGGTGATGTCTGTCAGATTTATATGTGTCAATAATAGACCAGTAAAACTTTTCTTGACTGATGGCACTTTAAATACAAATTCAACACTTTTCACTAATTAAAAACAAGTGAGTTATCTCCTAAAACAAGAGCACATATATTTGACAAAAATGCTGAGTATACAAATATTTGTACTGTATGTGTATAGCACTTCTGGTCAAGTAGAGATATCTTAATCAGATCCAGTCCTGCTTCCTTGCCATTTCCCCTTGGCCATCAGACATAGGATAACAACACTCTGAACAGACATGAGTTGGTTTCTGACTTTTCTTTGGTGTGATATTGAAAATCCTACTTTTAAAACATATCTCAAAACATTTAACTTTTAATACTTTTTGTACAGATGTAATAATAAAAGTATGGGATTTAGTCTTCATACCATCAACAAACCTAAACTGCAAACAAGAAGCACACTCCATTTTACAGCTATTTGCTCGTTAAAATCTTCCTGGGTCTGTTGAAGGGCATGTGTGCCTCATCAGAGCAGAAGGACAGAGGACCTACCAAACTAGGTCAGAGGAACAAAGCCCTTTTTTCATACCCACACGCTTCCATGGCTTCGACAAAATACTGAAGCAGCTAGTTTATTTTAAACACTAGTGAGAAAGTGTCCATACTTAAGTTTCATCACCTAAAATAAAAACTGGCATTAGAACACAGTAGAAGAACTCCATCTAGCATGTATGTTCTGTACATGCCCAAACACTCCATGGCAGTACGTAGTGCTATCCTGCTTATATTATTTAGAAAGTGAATGCAAATCTAAATAAATTAAATAATTAGTTACATTAATAAATAGATTAAAAAAAATACCTGTTTCTTTGCCAGAACTTCTCTCTGTCTCTGTGTTCTTTCAGAAATGAAAGCTGCTTTTGGTGCAGTACGAGATACACAAAGCAGGACTCCCAACAATAGCAGATGGTTGATTGTTGTGTTGCTGCTTTAAGATGACACACTTCATTGTTACAGAATTAACTGATGGCCCTGTACTCATTTACAGTTGCTTCTGTATGATCTCTCCGACTTCCTGTTGGAGTCAGGAAGAATAACATGTAATTATTCTAATCTATATACTCAATGTTACTAGTGTAATTGGGGACTCTATGCTGTTGGTCTGATGTTATCATTTTGTATCAGAATTGTATTTGCAAGATTAGAGTGTAATTAGAGCGCTCCAGTGTTGGTCTGTTTTCAAGGCTTGTAGCAGATGCCAGTTTAAGCCCCTTACTCAAATACACACACACTCTCTCTCTGTAAGGTCAGTTGCACATCATCATTCAGATTAGGACTCTTCTTTTTTCCCTTCTCTTCTTTTTTTTCTCAACACTTTACATCATTCCTTGCTCCCTCGTGTGGACTGTTTTCTGAACCTGTACATGAATTTGATGGTAATGATGATGACAATGATGTCACAGTGAAGAAATCTTGAACAGAAATACTGTATTCATTAAATAAGTATAATAATATTTGCTTAATCTGAGTTATTTTATGTAGATAGATCTTAAAGTTGTTTTAGTTTGTTGTCAAACGTTGCTCTTCTAAACTCTAAAAATCTATTTTTTGTACACAATTGAAAGGACTGGGTCAGGATATCCATTAGTGTCTGTATCAAAAATGTATTTCCATTTGCTAAAACAAAACAAAAAATACTTTATCTTTCTGGGTTGCATTCGCACATTTATGCAGTATCATATACATTAGTTTCTCTCTATCTTGAAAACAATTATTTTTTACCATTTTCATGCTTACCCGTATTAAGAACATAATGGCAGTCGGCCTATTTGTAGGTTTGTAGTCCCAGACATAAAGGCAGTCGTAAAGGAAGAGTTATAGTCACTTCTATTCATAGTTACACAATTCTAGAGGTAATATTAATAACTGCACCATCTCGACATAAACATTTTCACTCTACACACGCTCTCTTTCCAACTGACGCCACACACAAACTCACTCTGACCTGAAGCTTCGTGTCTCTCTGTCTTATCACACGCTGATGACAGTCAGGCTGGAGGTGACAGCACACCAGCCCCGCCAGAACACACCCAGAACTATGGCTGCAGTCATTCCACGAGCTGCACTTGTCCGGCTCCACCCTGCTCCCACAGCCAGCTCATACTAGCGCTGATAACGTGCGAAAACTGTGCTGGATGGAACCGACTACTGAATGCTACCTGAGAGGTCTTGACGCTTCTTTTCCTCAGAGCAAAAAAGCATGTCAACATAAAATTAATACACGTGGCCACCATGAGGCTTTAGGTGCTAAAATGAAAAAAAGATTAGCTGTAGCAGCAGCAGCAGCAGCAGCAGGGTTGTGATAATAGTTGGTTATTCATGTAAGTGAGCTCTAACTAAAAATGTCCCAATATTCTTGGGTCATTCTTGGTGATATACGCAAACCTTATTGTTATTTGTATTGTAAAATCCAAAATTCACTCCTACATCTGTGTGATTAATCAATCAGAACATACTACCATTTTCCTTTTGCTGTCCAGTTAGATGATTTTTATATAAGGCTGGTTCTTGATGTAATACTAGTTGAATGAAGGAATATGGGTGTAACATGAATGTTTTAGAGTAGAAGCAAAGACTTTGATTCACAGGTAAACTACCTCAGGAACCATACCTAGTATAACAGTGTGATGTTTACATAGGCTCTCTCTAATTATTTACCACTCTTTATTTTGTGCAGGAAAATCAAAGGGCAGTAACAGCAAAACAAACATTCCATGCAAATTAGGAACAATTAGACACTCTTTAACCGGTTCAATCCCGTCATTACCAATTATAATAGCACACACGGATCAAATGAACGCCCAGCGCACGACATTTTCTAACCCCCGACCCACGTGACAGCCGTCGATAGGGGACCTGAAGCATCGGCGTTGCCATGGGAACGGCCCTGGACCACAGGCACGGCGGTGCGCGGTCCGGAGGTCGACGGACAGCCCGACACCGACGCACCCCTGCCGCGCAGCCTTCGAGGTGACGGGGAAGTTGCGCGTTGAGACCCCCCCCCGGAGGTTCGGAAGGAGGGGGGGGGGGTCAGAGGAAAGAGTGACGGACCCGCTCCAAGCGGAGACGGAGGCGCCTCCGGACCAGCGACTGACACCCGCCCATCACACACGCACACACACGCACACACACACACCGACGCTAAAGGTGACCGCGCTCATCTCGGTCAATGTGAAACCCTCCTCCTCCTCCTCTTCATCCTCCTCCTCCTCCTCCTCCTCGGGTCAGGCAGATGCTGTGATTTCCTAGCAGCGGGCTGGCTATCTGTCACTGCCGCTCGGGTCGCGTCGCGTCGCGTCGCCTCGCCGACCCCCCCCCCCCCCCCCCGCGTCCCGCCCCCCTCCCGCCGCTGCCGCAGAAGCCGCGGCGCCCCGGAATCGCGACGCGAAGCTCGGGAGAGGGAACAACGAACCGGGGATCGGTGATGTGAAGGCAGCTAGCAAGCCCGCTAGCAGGCAGCGGTGGCTAACGTCAGCGGGGACGTTCCCTCACGCTCAAGCCCTTACCTCATGCTTTGCTTTCCATGGCCAAACGCCGCGCACGGTGGCTCCCCGCGCGGTTACGCGACCGTGTGATGCGGGCCGTCTCCCCCGCCTCTCCAAAGACGCGCAGCTTGATCGCCAAAGCCCTTTCCGGCGGCTCTCCGGTCGGCTCCGGGATCCCGACCGACGGAGGGAGCTGGAAAATGGGGTAACGCCGCCCAACTCTCGCGAGACGTCGGGGCGCCGTGAAAGGAGATCCCGCGGGATATCCCGAGACTTCAGGTGGACTACAGGTGTAAAACGACGGCTCATGTATGCGGATTAAATTAAAATAATTGATAAAATCGTTTAAGAATGCACAATGAAAAACTATCCAAACTATACTTGCATGGTAATCTCTATAATATTTGAATAACCTCATGGAACGCTTGCTCGCTTGGGCACTTTGCATGTTGCATTTCAATGCAGCGACATGCTGCAAACCACTGAGAAACTAAAAACATCGTTCTCTGGGATGGAGTGACCAAATGTATATTTATTTATTAATGCACGGTCGCAGTTGTATTAGTAGCTGAGCACCATTTATTATGTTGTGTATCGGTTATCTCTGTAGCTACCACTAATGCCCGATAGGAGGCAACGTTGTCAAAACGTCATGCAAAACTGTGAGGAATAAAAAACGAAGAAGAATAAACAAATCAGCTGATTTCGAAAGCTCAAAACAAACACCGCTCAATTATTATCTCGCTGCATTTGAATTTCTGTGTACATTTAATGACTAACAGCATGAAAGGTTTATACTGTCGAGCTGGCGTGAACGATGCTAAACCCAAGTTCGTTATCCAGGAAGCGGTGAGGATCTGTTATCCGCCTTTGGCCTGTCTGACTCTATAAATGGGGACTTACGTTGGTTTTATGTGTTCAAAACGTATATATGTGATTGATGTTTCTTGCAATGGCGTGCACTCCGATATTTGATTTCTCTCTGTTTCTCCAGAGTGTTCCAGAGGTTTTAGACAGCCATCTGGTCAGGGTTCAGGTAAAAGCCTGTGGATTGAGCCCTCTGGACTTTGAGGTACTGTAAGTTCTGAAAATGTATCTAAATATGTAATTGAATTATAACATGCACGCAGGAGCTTGTGCGGCATTACGGTGTTGACATGTGAAACGTCCCTGCCACTAAAGAGTGCCACTGTGCAATGAGTCAGCCAAATGAATGCATTTCTCCGTTGGTCTCTGCATGATTCCAGCTGCTCAGTGATGTGGGAATCCAGAGAGATTTAATTCCTGTTGGCAGAGAGGTGGCCGGTGTCATCCTGCAAGGTCAGAAACACATGAATGAAAAGGGAACGTGGGGCGAATAGCTAATGCTCGTCTTTGTCCTTTTTACAGTGGGTGACAAAGTCTCTTTCTTCCAGCCTGATGATGAAGTTGTTGGTAGGTTTTTGTAAACACGTTATTTGTATTGATGTGGATAATAAAAGCCCAATCACACAAACTGGATTCATATCTAAACATACTTCCATTTCAGGTATTTTGCCTCTGGACTTTCCCTTGTCCGGACTTTGTGATGTCATTGATATAGATGAACAATATTTAGGTAGTAGAAGGAACAGACACACACACGCACGATTTAAAACAAACTTCTTCCTTAGTGGCTTTAGTCACATCAATCTTTAAGTCACACTTTCTGTATTTAATGTTTTATCTCTAGTTCAGAAGCCAGAGAAGCTCAGCCCGCTGTGTGTCGCCGGAGCGCTGCGTGACGGTGTCCGCGCTTACACTGCTCTACACACACACGCTCGGATGGCAGCAGGGAACACAATCCTGGTCTTTGACGGAGCCAGCGTGTGTAAAATGACCATACTGTTGCAGTATGTTCTTCTGGCCAGTTTAACAGAGAAATCATTGACGCTGCTCCCATTTGTTCCTCTCCCTACAGCCTTTCGGCTTGATGTGTATCCAGTTGGCTTGTTACCATGGAGCAAGAGTTCTGACCACATCACACTCAGCACAAAAGCACACATTCCTGGAGCAACTACGGCCCAGTGTCGGTATGTAGACTTACAGCAGTTGCTTTCCGCTCTGCTTTAAATGCTCTTCTAAGAAATAACCAAAAATAATCCTGTATTTTATATAAAGAGTACATTTTAAATCAGGCACCAAAACTATCAGTATTATTAGTACGAGGATGTAGCCTGTACCAGTTGTTTTTGTGACACTGCTAAAGGGTCTTTTTCCTCTTCCTTCCTTCTTTCCTTCCTACCTTCCTCCGTCCCTCAGGTGTTCAGGATCCTTTAGTGGGTGAGCTCTTTTTGTCCCCCCCATTATTCCTGTCTCAACTCTAACTCTTTTAAAAGAAATCCCGCCACTATGTGGAATGTGCCAGTATTTCTGCAACCTTTTATATTTCTTGTGCAGCAGGACTGAAGTGTGACGTCCAAAGTGAATGAATTGTAAATGGATACTCATCATGCATGTGTTCATGTGTGTGCAGCCAGAGTTATTCCCGTGTATAATGGCTCATCAGACCTGCTGTCGGTGGTTCTGGAGGAGACCGGAGGATTGGGAGTGGATATTATCGTTGACTCTGGAGGTATTGGTTGAGGGGTATACTGATGACAATGGTATTCTTTCTATATCAGCACTGAGTTGCTGATGTGTGTTTCTATAAAGTTCACCTACGAGAAGAGGAGGAGGAGTCAGGAGAGACGAGACTCCTCCCACACAAACATGACATAATTAGTGTGCTGGGAGTGGGGGGCCACTGGGTCACATCTCACAAAGACCTGCAGGTGAGACAACCCAACAAAAAAAAAAGCTGCATACATTATATACCAAGATACAACATGTATTCTGAGAGGCTGTGTGTTGTGAAGGTTTTATTAGTGTTTTGTATTTTCCACAGTTGGATCCTCCAGATTCTAGGTTATTATTTTTAAGATCCGCCTCAGTGAGCTTCCTCAATCATGAAGTGTGGACGGCTTCATCGGTGCAACAAGGAAGATATCTCCGTATCCTGAACTTGTAGTGCACAATTCCAAACATATGCATACGATAACGCAGCCAAACATCTTAACAGGCTTGTCTCAGACATTCTGAAAGACATTGTGGAAAAAATGTCAGCTGGAGTTCTGAGGTAACTCAAAATACTGAGATTTTTTGCTTCTTTTATCCCTTTGACAGGAAGAAATTTATTCTGAAGTTTAAAGTGCCTGATTAATCACTTTCAACAGACCACAGCCCGAGGAGCCCATCCCTCTCTATGAAGCCACAGTTGCCATGGAGACTGTTCAAAGTCACCAGAAACCAAAAGCTGTGGTTCAACTCTGACAGATTTAAATGAAGTAAAACTCTTCGGCTTCAGTTAACTGAGCTAACCAAGGCTGCAGCCAAGACACACGAGGAAAGACAAAGGAGTCATTTCTTTTTTCCAAAACATTTCATATCAAATGTCTTGATGTTTTCTTGGTGGCTGTAAAACACTTTTGTTCCAAAGCACTCGAGTTGGAAGTGAAATTTGGCTAAAGTCTGTAAGCAAAATTTTGTTTTACCACAAAGTGCTACTGCATACGGAAGCTGTCAAGTGCAGTATGTGTTGCACTTTTTGTATTTTTCTCATTAAACTGAGCAACATGACTGCTGAATATTTCACTGCTGAATAAGCACACCCTATTGTCTCATGCTTCTTTTCTGCTTCATTGATTTTAAGCCTTCCTACCTCTCCAGCTTTATTCCTGGATATTGTAGAATATTTACTGCATTTTTAATTTCTACTCAAGCTCCATCTGAAAGGTTGGACCCGCCTCTGGGCACATTTGCCTCATCTCAGTCCTTCCTTGATTCAAACGGCGTTCTCTCTGGGATCAAACCGATGACCCCTGCGGGGACAGCAACTCAGGCTGTCCTGATTCTCTCTGCCATCATGTGGGAAGAAGAAACACCCAAAACACAGACTGACGCTACAACCAATGGGCTCAGCTCCCTGTCGTGACTTGCAGGTCAGAGCACCAATCAGGTGTCAGCTCAGCATGACGGCTCATCTGTGATTCTTCCAGTGCGTTGAGACAGATTCCCAGGATGCACCGCTCTTCCTGACGCAGTGCCGCTGCCACATTGAGCTGCTCCCTGACGGACTGCTGACACTGCAGGAGGAGGTTGGGGATCTGCAGCACATGAGCATGTTTTACTCGCATGTCGCGTCACGAGTTCAGACACACATTGCACACACCCATTCCAGAGCCACGTGTGTGTCTTCCATCAGTCTCTGACAGAGGGTCTTCGCTGCCTGGATGCTCCAACACTCTCTCTCCTCACACACCGCCTGCCCGAGCAACACTGCCTTCCAGTGGTGGCTAAAAGGAAATACATACAAATCCTTCACATGCTCATACAGTTATAATAGAGGATGTGTGCGTTTGTGCGCGTGTGTGTGTCTGAACTTACTACAGTGTTTGTGGTAATGAGAGCAGTCTGAGAGCTGTCATCAGCCTCCAGCTGGGACCTTCAGCAGACACGGTGAGGTTACTGGCACAAAGAGACAAAAGGTAAAGAGGAAAACAGCTGGGATGATTTTATGGGACAAAAAAAAGGCACATTGTGTTGATGAGCTACTTGGGGACAAAACAGTCTTACTGAAGGAAATCATTCTCTCTGAGAAACTTGAGCTTCTGCTCCAAACTTTGGTCCCGTCTCAAAACACCAGTGAGGAGATCTGAAGAGAAATGTGGATATTTTGGAACTGACTATGCTATATTAAACATTGGAGTACAGGAATATATTGTCTCGTGTGAACCAACTTGTAAACAGCAATTTTGTAAATAGTTTTTAAAAAATAGTCTGAGGATAGTTTGCTGATATCCAAATTTGTGCAGACCTCCAAATTTAATTTCAGATTTATAATCAGGAAATATTTAACACTTGAATGTAGAATTAGCAAGGATGTTACCTATTTATGTATCCTATAGTGCATGTGGAATATATAAAGACAGATTTGTACCTTTATCCACGTACACCACACTGTGGGGATTGCAGGAAGCAACAAAGCCATACTCCAACATCAGGCGCTGGTTGTCATGGGAACCATAATTTATGAAGGCCTGCTGGTACCGTAAGATCCCAGAAACACTTCTGATTTCATAACATTTTGTTGCTTCATTGAAACTTGCTTTAACCTAAAAAAAGGGGGTTATTTTATAAATGGTAATAGACCCACAATAGAACCGTTAACCATATTTGCCAGAGTTTACCTGCACATCAGGACGGTGATTGAGCAGGTCCAGAAAGGGAGCGAGAGCATAAACATCCTGCCCACGCAGGAAGTTGCTGGATGGGTGTGACATGAAGACAGAGCGAGTGTTGACGCTACACCACGCCCACCTGGAGCGGAAACAGAATCACAATGGTGGTCAGAGGTGATCAATCTTAGAAAACCATAGTTGTTTCACTTGACATTTTTAGGAAACATGCACAACTTTTCTTATTTGAAGGGAAGTGTTATGAGTCTTCCAGAGCAAATTGTACATGTTCATGGGTCCATGTGCATACCGAGGGACACAAAATATAAAGAGTGTACATACAAATTTAAATCTATCGTGGAAAGGATGCCCCTAGAGTTTTGTGAATATATTGTAAATGGCTTAAAATGCATTAAGAGTTATTAGATTTGATTTTTTTCATTAGAGACATGAGTTGACACATTTGTACACGTACCTCAGTGCTTCATAAGTCAACACGTCCTCCACAGGCTGACTGAGGAGAGGCTGCAGGGATCTGGATTAAGAATTAAGCACTTAAAATTCATGCCTTATTATATTTCACATAAGGAAGAGTGATGTCATTTTTTAAAAAACTCATTGAAATGCATATATTAAAAATTAATACATGCTGTGCAATAAATTCCTCAGTCTATAATCTCCAACGCGACGAGTCTCATTTTCACACTCACTCTCACACACTCACGCCTGTAATTGCTCCACTTTTATGTGAGACACACCTGAAAAAGTCTCGACCAGACAAATGGATTTCCTGCACTGCCTCTCGTTGCTCCCGAGCCTTTCTCTGCACACTGGGGGGCAGAACAGCCATGACTTCATCTGTGAAGTAGGCGGGGCAGGTGTAAGAAGTTGGCAGCACGTCAATGTAAGGGAACCAATCAGAAGCTTCTCCTCTGTGGCGTTCACACACCAGGAAGACACACAGTGCCAGCAGAGGGGAGAGGTGCGGTCTCCAGCTGGGAGGGGAAAAAAAAAAAGAGCACGAGTCTCTGTAATTCCATATGAGAATGCACAAAATAGTGTTGGAGGGTCAAGTTAAAATACACTGACAATAAGAGTTGTGATGAGGTACATTTTAATAAGAATGTTCTGATATTTAAAATGACTTTAGAGTGCATACCTTTTGATAAAAGGACCCAGGTAGCTGTTGAGGACAGTTGAGGTTGTGAGGAGACAAGACTCAGGCAGAGAAATGAGCATCTGGCCGGGCTGATAAACAGATCATACAAACAGAAGACTCACATGACCATGTTGAATTTTCTATATAATCAATTTACATGACAACTAGTGCATCATCTCATGGATTCAATATAGCAATTACACAGTGGACAATAAACATGTTATTTTATCAGATAATACAGCCAGATGTAGACTATGACTACCTTACAGTAGACTTTTTCAAGATAATTATGATAGGAAATCATTTTACCTTGACATTTTTGAGAACCTGCAGCCCTCTGCCTGTGTCTGAATTACAAGAAGCAACAACACATAAACTTTAATGTTGGTACTTGAGTCAGAATCTCAAAAATTGGCACATTTGTCAATAATGAAATATTCAAAACTCATGTTTTCTAATACCATACCACACATGTTCTGTCTCCGCATAAATTATCTTTCAAATTATGCACTTCTTTTCATTCTTAAGCATACTGCGTCTGTGACATTGACCGTACCAGTGAAGGCAGCCGGCAGCAGCAGCTTTGTGCTGAATCCCCTCTGGTGAAGAAACCTCATTAGCCTCACATACTGTGGCTGGTGACACAGGGAGACTGGAGAAACAGAAGAAACATGTCAGAAAACAGAAGAGCATGACAGCAGTACATCACTAAAAAGAAGTTATACCTGACTGGATAGTGCTTTCTTGTTTGTGCCTCCTTTTCCTTGCAGCTCTTCCAGCGCGACAGTGGCCCATACCGACTTGTAACACAGACAGGCATGCATTCACAACCCGTTTTCTTTTTTTTTGTTAATTACTTAACAAGAAAAACCAAAACATAATGCCTCAGCAATCTCATCAGTTTGATACATTCAATGCTTAACAGAGTGTGCTTAAGAGTTTATAAAAATACAAATTGTGGGGCAGAGAGATGACATTTCAGATTCAGATTAACATGATTTGCATTTATATTTGAAACAATCATGTCCAAGTGGATCACAAGACTTTCCCCATACTGAACAGCATGAGAAATCCCTTGCTCATTAAAAGATAATCATGATCAAATAGTGTATCTGGAGTAGGTCTCCTCTATAGTAAAGTACTCTGCTCTGTCTTCTGAATAATAACACTCTGACAAACTACTACTGCGACTATAACGATGAGTGCTACCTCTACTACCAATACAATTGTCACAAAAATGTGAGTGTATTGTGAATAATATAAGCGTAATGCCTTCTGTTCGAACTTAACAAGCAAATAAACGCCAAAATGGATACAAAACTGTATTGCGTATCACTTCTAACAACAACAACAACAATGCAGTTAAAGGAGAAATAAGCGGTGTAAACTCACCTGGATGAGGACAGATCGCTGTTTTGAATCCTTCACGCTTCACCACATGGTTGACGCGCGTTTCCGGGTATGCGCATTAAGGGTGCGCGGTGAGGCCAACCTGTCGTAGTTGATGGGACATTGTCGCTTCTTTCTCACTTTTCCACCTGAACCATCGACAAGCCAAGGCCAGGTAAGACACCTCGCTTTCACACTTAAATCACGTAGAAAGTAGACACGCGTTAAACATGCGTTAAAATGTTGACCTTTTTTTTGACTAATTTTATCGGCGTTCGTGCTCATTATTATTGTTACGCAATGCATGACTCAGCTAAAATCATTGTTACACATTACTACCTGTAAGTTCTTTAAACTGAGGTGTACAAATACGCTTCTATTTGCAATTTGACGCGCCTTAGCTGCATACGTTGTTGTGAAAGATAAACGCATATTAATCTTCCCACAAACAGACACACACACACACACACAAAGAGTTGTTTGGAATGTTATATTTTGTCCTTGTGTCGTAATTTGGCTATTCATTATTATATTCTATATTATATAAGCAAATAACTTGCTGTCATTGGGTCCACAGAACATGACATCCAGGATTGCCATAGTAACGGGGAGCAATAAGGGGATCGGGCTGGCCATCGTCAAAGACCTCTGCAGGCAGTTCCAAGGTGTGGTGTACATCACGGCCAGAGATGTGTAGGTATCTGCGCCCTGGGAGCAGGCTGCTGGGGCTGCTGGCGCCGTCTGTGATCAACTCCAGCCGGGGACCAAGACAACATCTCTGTTTGTGCTCCGGCAGCGGCCGCGGTCGGGACGCCGTGGCGTCCCTGGCCTCGGAGGGCCTGACCGCCATGTTCCACCAGCTGGACATCAACGACGCCAAGAGCATCGCCACCGCCGCCGCGTACTTCAAGGAGAAGTACGGAGGGGTGGACGTCCTCGTCAACAACGCCGCGATCGCTTTCAAAGGTGCACTTCGGTCCCGTGCGCTCGCGCGCGGCGCTGGCGTCAGGGACCAACCCTCTCTGTGTCCTCAGTGGAGGACACGACCCCGTTTCCTATCCAGGCAGAGGAAACCCTCAAGACCAACTTCTTTGCCACCAGAGACATGCTGACACACTTCCTGCCCCTCATTAAATCCGGAGGTACGAGAGTCCAACTGATCAAAGGAGCACCGCTCCGTGATCGCCTCCCTCTCGGCCGTAGTTGGTCCCAGCGAGGACTTCTGATTACCGCTGCAACCAAGAGGAAAGGGCTCATTTACAGCCCCCCCCCCCAACCCCCCCGTGTGTGTTTCCAGGCCGCGTGGTGAACGTCTCCAGCTTCGTCGGGGTCCGCACCCTGAACCAGTGCAGCCCGGCCCTCCAGCAGCGCTTCCGCAGCGAGGACATCACGGAGGAGGAGCTGGCGGGGCTGATGCAGCGCTTCGTCGACGAAGCCAAGAAGGGCGAGCACAAGCAGGGCGGATGGCCCGAGACGGCGTACGGGGTCTCCAAGACGGGACTGACGGTAACGTCGCCTCCGGACGCCGCGCGCATCAGAGCTTGAATAAATCGGCGTGACGCGAGGATGTTCTTGCGCGTTTTCAGACGTTGTCGATGATCCTGGCTCGCCGTTTGTCCAAGGAGAGACCAAACGACGGGGTAATCACCGACCGTTTAGAAATATCCACATTTTGGATCAGTTTCGGTGTGTGTGTGTGTGTGTGTGTGTGTGTGTGTGTGTGTGTGTGTGTGTGTGTGTTTTACCTGTGTGTTGTTTTGAACGGTTTCTGCAGATCTTGCTGAACGCCTGCTGCCCCGGGTGGGTGCGCACCGACATGGCTGGTCCCAAAGCTCCCAAGTCGCCGGCCGAGGGCGCCGTCACTCCCGTCTACCTGGCGCTGCTCCCCGCCGGAGCCACGGGGCCTCACGGGAAATTTGTCTCCGACAAGGAAGTTCAGACATGGTGAACGTGGGAGGAAACGAAAGTGGCCAAAGTAGATTAAAAAAAAAAAGGAAAATGGGTATTTTTTTATAATTGCTTTCAAAATTGATAATCGGTCTTTGGTGGAGGAATGCAACTGAAATGTTTACCGTGATTTGATAGAAGAATAAACAGCCTTGAGAATCCAAAGTACATCTTGTCAATCATTTAACATCGGGACATATTTTCCCCAGGCTGGACCTTGGGTTATATCAAGTTAAAGAACAGAATAGTCTTCATTGCTATTAAATCAATAAAAATATGAACCGAGTGTGAAGTGCATGGCGATGGCATTGTAACCGGGTCCTCTTCTCGTGTTTGTGCGAAAGGAAGCGGTTGGGATGGGTGTGAGTTTATATTCTGCTGAACTGCAGCATGCGGAGAACCAAAGGCACAGCACTAACCAAGACACGGATAAATAAGTAGAGTCAAACCTGCGCCTGAACACAATGTTCTCTCTCCTCCCCGTGCAACCTCGTCTCCTGCCGTTTCGCTTTGATTTCTTTTTCTGTTTTTTTTTTTTTTTTTTCCCACGAATGCCCTCGGAGTTCACCGAGCAACAACTGTATTTTCTCCACCTCTCATTCAACACGTTATAAAAATAGAACCTCACAATCGTCGAAGAGGTGTTGCCACTCACACGTTGTAAGACTTAAGTGAATCATTTTTTAATCACGGATCAGGAGGATAAAGAGGAGGGGGATCCACGTTGCATGCTCCAGGATTTAGGGGCGTTCTTAAAATATATAAAAATATGAGACCACATAAACAAAGAGGCATAGCAGTTGTGAATAGGAATATAAATTCTTGAAGACAGCCTCTGTGGAACAGAAACACATCCGTTTCTTTATGTGCCAAGTGCTGTTTTTCTGATGTTGTTTGTCACTATGATAATTGCATTATTGATTACGCAGTGGAGGATGTCCCACAATGCTGAAGCACATCAAATGATACAGTAGATCAATTCTAACAGCGCTCACATGCAGAATTTCAACCAGCCATTTTATATTCACTTTTAAAGAGACTCTTTACTGGTTGCTCCTCTTCAGTTTGGCCAATGTCGATGGGGCAGAGAGGAGTGAGAAAGCAGCTTTTATAGATGGATAGATAGGGAGGGATTAGACACAGGTGAGAGATATACCGTTATTATACAGGTGAGGCAAAGAAAAAGACATACAAACAAAAAACTAATGCTAATTTCACTTTTAAAAACTGTAAAACACAGCATAAGTCTACTAAACACTGAACATTGCATAATCATATCTCGGTGGTGGAGCATCTTCCACCCCATAAACTGTTTTAATCCAGGTTACTGTCAGCTCTTTTATGAAGACACACCACTGGGAAAGGCACTGCAGCAGCATCCCATCTCACATTGGTTCCTCCAACCTCAGGTGAACGTTAAGAGCCCTCTGGCCTACATCAGCGAGCAGATTGCAGATCTTAAGCTGTGTTCTTTGGGGAGGAAAAAAAAAAGAGGGCTGCTGAAAACACATCTGTTCTGCTTGGCACACTCTATTTAATTTTAGATGCACTGTCACAGTCTGGTGTACATATAGCACCATTCTTTTTCTTCTTTTTTTTCAAGCCTCTGCATATTTTATGCTTTTGGTCTCGTTTATTATTCTTTATGTGCCTTTTGTATATTCACCTATTTTGTTTTTTCCACAAAAGATTGAGCTCTCTGAAAGGTGTTCTTGAATAAAGGTTTCCTCATTATTATTATTATCACCATCATCATCATCATCTTCAATACTACTACTACTACTAATAATAATAATAATATAAACCTCTGTTGGGTCAATTTTAAGAGTCGCTACCTGTTTTACGCTCTGATTTTAAGGACTGTAGTTCACCGCTTCTGCCGGTAGGTGTCAGTAAAGCAGTGCTTCACATGTTCTCAAGGCTTCCAGGCTGCTTTTGCTGCTCAGCTGCGTCTCTGCACACCTTTCAAACTTCACCCAATGTAGCTCTGCAGAGTTTTGAGTCGATGACATATGTACACCGGGCAGTCGCTCTATGAGTTTAAATAACAAGAATGTGTCCCATCGAGGAGGAAAATGTCAGAATTAAGAGCCATTTTAACTCAGCCAGATTTATATTTATTATGGTTGTTGGCTCATGCGTTGAAAGGTAGCTCATGTTATGTTTGAGGCTAAGGGTTAGTGATTAAATGTCACATTAAATGTCATGCTTATATGTCAGCAAAGAAATCCAACTGAAATGCAAGACGACAGAGTTCACCTCCTGCCACGATGCCATTTTGTTCTGCTTCTCTCTGACAAATGTGCGCACACAGCCGGTTTCTCCCTTGATTTTGATTCTCAAACGGGAAAATAAACATCAGAGTGTGCAAGTGCTCCACAGAGGGAATGATGAAGAGAAAGGATCAGTCTTCTCTATGGAGAAGGTGCATGTCCTGACACGATATATTCCTTCTTCTTGGGCTTAGTAGAACAATACGTTGACATCGCAAGGAGCCGAACAGGGTTTGAGGCCTAAAACATAGAGGGGGAAAAAAAAGAGTAAATCAATGGGGAACACATTAAAATGTGCCCCGCATTACAAGGAGGAGCAAGAGGAGGTTTGGAAATGATTAGAGCTGCAGGAAAATAGCGCCACCTTCGGAGGAATGGTTATTCAATATTTCCCCTACAAAATCCTATTCTGAAGAGTTTTTGGAAATGCAAGATGCGCTAGCAGAAGGGTTAGATGTTAACTGATACAAACATCAAGGAAATGTTAAAGGGTGGACTATCTCCAAGGCAAAAGAAAGGCTGGGTTAAACGGGAATTGTTTTGATCAAATTCGTCATGGACTTGTGTGCGCTCCTGTAATTAGTTCCCTTAGAAGGAAGTCTGTTTGTAGATGCTGAAGTGCTGCCACGGTCATCATGTCAATAGCTGCACAGCAAAAATTTCCTGTGATAACAGGCTTTGATTCTTCAGGGACTGATTATTTGATGCTCACAAGTGTTGATTATACGATTGTTTGCATCATCAAATAGCTGCTATGCTCCCGGGGCGGATAAATTAACACTGATGGGATAAAAAGTGGACCAGCACTGTCTTTTTTTTTTTTTACTCCTCAACGAACACTGATTTTCACCCCCTTCCCCCTTTCTCCCTGTAAATCATTGTGGCAGAGCTCTGACAGCTGGGAAAATCCAGCAGTTTGAGTTGAGTTGCTGGCTGTGGAAGATCACGACAGCTATACGCCAGAAAACATCCACGGAGCTCCATTTTCATAACGAGAGGTGTCAGCCTGAGTTGTGAGGTGGTGTGTGAAGAGGTTGTAAGAGGTTCTGTCCTTGGATGCTTAATATTGTGACGGTGGGTGAGACTAATCTGATGAATTTTGGATTTGGACTCAAACGGCCTTACGTGACCGTCAGCTTCTGGACGATGGTTGCTGTGTGGCGCCACAAAGATCGAAGGTCAAAGCAGAGCCAAATCACCCTCAGCTTTCTCCCTGGATGCTGGAATTTCTAGATATTTGAATGTGTTGCTTCCTGTTTTATGATATTTTTTTAAAATTGAACTTTTTAACATCCACCTGAGTTAAAGATTTTGACATTTGAATGAAAGAATCTATCTCTACATCAACCAATTTCATCTAAATCACATAATTATGAGTGGTATAGAGTCCTTTTTAAGCCAAAACTTGCACAAATACTTTCACAATGTGGAAATCAAATACAGCAGAATGTAAATCAGTAAGTCTAAAATATTGATGCCATGTTCTTTCCAGCTGTTTGCAGGACCAGCAGCACTTGGAATGTGGATGAATTCTATTGTAGATTAGTGATGCATTAAAATGATGATGGGCAGAAAATTACCCATTCCCCATTCCTTATTTAGTTAGGCTGATATTTCCACTCTGAGCCAAACGACAGGAAAATCTGAGAGTGTGCAGAGCGGCTTTTTTGTATGCAGCTCGGTCTTCCCTTAAAAGTCATAATTCTGTGAGCAGGTTCAGGCTTTTATAATGGATTTTAGTTTTTTTTTTTAGTATAGTCTTAAACATTTCTGGCAGCTCTTTTAAATTCGCTGTATGAATTCCAGGTCGGGATTTGGTGCAGAGCTCTGAACATCTTGTCCTGTTTCAGTCTACATGCGCGAGGAAACTGACTTTCAATCGCAAAACTCAGCAAACATGTTTACCTGCATGTGTTTATACACCGAGGAGTCAGATCCATCCATCATCTCTCACTTCATCCTTCAGCACGGTCGTGGTGGGTTCAAGGTGCTTGTGGGAGTTAATGCATATTATACTCTAGCCTGTTTAAGTGGTGTGTGTTTTTGTGAACTGCTATTAAGATCAAAAATGACTGAAAATCCTTATTATAAGGCCCCCGGTCCTGGGAGGCATCTGATCGCCCCATGTGTAAAATAATCCCTGATTAGATCCCTGGAAAGAAAACCAACAGGGCTTTGAAATGTGATGACCAGGATCGATAGCGGCTGATTTACATTCATAAGCACGTGCACATGTATGGAGCCCTGCCTGCCTCGCTTGGCAGCAGGGACCCCCATTGATCTCATTAATTCCTCTGTCCAATAGCCCTAATCTTCACCCTTACAGCTCAATGTCTCGCTTCAATGCAACTATATATCCAAACAATCCTAGTTTACAACAGACTGTGAGGACACATTAGTCCAGTATCAACTGGCAGCTGTTGATTTTCAGTCATTTAAGTGCACGCAATAAAGCTAATGGAACACATTTAGCCCATTTTTAACAGTGAAGTTCACGACTGACATCTGTGTGATTCAGGTAATATAGGTCGCTAAAATCAAAACAATGCATATTTTACAATGAATTGATATTACAGGAATTGTGTTAGTTTAGTATGTATGATAAATATGTAAAAATTCAGATTGTAAAAGGATTAAATGATGATTTAATCAGATTTCAGACCAACACATATGTTGGGGGTGAGCTGGAACGATCCTACACCGGGGGAAGGCTGCTCGAGCCAGAAACCTTTCACCCACAAAGGTGAGCTCAACAGCTCCACAGACAGCTCGCAGAAGGGTGGCAAACTCGCGAGGTGTCGCAAGACAAGACCTGTGGAACTCAGAGGATGTGCTGCCGTCGGATTAAACCCATCAGCAGGTAAACAAGCTGGGGGGGGATGTTCACCGACTGTTTCAACTCCTCCAGGTGAACGGGTGAACTTCATTAAGCGCCGACGTGCATAATAACCCTCTTTAACGGGACCTCGGAGTGACACCCACTTGCATATCTGATTCAGGGGCACTGGGGTGGCGGTCACTCCTCAGCTGTCGGGGACATGAGGAGAGAGCAAAGTGTCAAGCTCACAATGGCCCTCTTGACCAGCGCGCTCTCCTCCCTGACAGAGTGCCCTTGAATGCGGAGACAGCTACATGCCCACGTGGTCACACACACACACACACACACACACACACACACACACACACACACACACACACACACACACACACACACACACACACACACACACAGGGCGGACGTGTCCGACTAGAGACTCCTTCGTCACGCCTGTCAAAGCCTTCGGATCACTGTCCCCTCCTCCTTTTGGAGAGTCCCTCTGCCAGATATATTCACTTTACCTTGCCATCCTGTCAGTCCTGAAAAGACAGGTTCAGTCAATCTGGCAGGTTTTGATAATCTGCCCACTACTGAGGTTACTCTGTCACAGCTGAATTTGTATGCTGATTATTTTAAAAGCGTAAGCAAGCTAATCAGACGTCAACATTACATACATTATTTGATTGCATGATTTAAGAGCAACACTGTGTTACAATCAAAACTGGTACTGTGGATTAATTTAGATTCATTATGATTACTACCCATTCATTCCTAATTTGTGTTGCATTTTGTTGGGGCAAATGGACCGTGTACACTGAGCTTGTGTAGAAATTGTGCATGTGCCACACACAGGTTACATTTTTATAATCAATTTAACCATGGAATAATCATAAACATGATGAACCAGATAGAAGAAGTATTAAAGTAGCAAGGACAAACTATTGGATGTATGTTTTCTTGCGGTGAAGTTTTGTCCTCACTGCAAAGGATAAAAAGTTAAACTGGGGCCTCACAAGAATAGCAACTAACACACAGAGAATATGAGAGGAACAGAGGCTGATATCATCAGAAACTTTTGTGTAATGGATGCTCTGTGCTCCGCGTCTTCTTATTGTTCTGCCCTTGTTCGGTCTTGGGAGGTAATTACTGCAGCTGTAACTTTTCCCCTTTCACTTTCTTTTATCGAACAGTGTCTACTGTCTCCAGCTCGTTATGTTTCTCGTCAGAAGGCTGGATTCTTGGTGACCGGTTGCTGAAATCAGAGGTTGTGCATCTTCACAGGCAGCTGCATGTTCCTGTTATTTAAGCCAGTGAGAATATGTGTGCAGCATCGCCTTCTTCCTGTTTGCAGATGCCTCCACAGCTATAATTTGACCTCAGCTCCAGTAGGCCTCTCCATGGATCCCAGCGGCCGTCACCTTCCATCTCGTCAAAACCCGGATGGCCCATATGCTCCTGTGGCAGGTGTCCTCGTCTCTGTACCCCAGAGACAAGCTTTGAATCTGTACACCATGCGGGATGCTCACTTCCAGCAGAGAAAGCATCTATTTTAGGCTCTGTTCTTATATGAAAGCATATATGATGGTAACCATTGCAGAGGCACACTGAATTTAACAGCACTAAAAGGCTGTTTGACTCAAAAAGCTTGGATTGTAACAGATACATTCTTTGTAGTTTAATATTTTCTACAAACAAACCGACATTTCCTTCTCTGCTTCTGTCACTGGAGTTTCTTTTTTCACCCTGGGATGCCTGGTTTAGTTCACATCTTTGGCTGAAAGATAGCCTAGGTGGTGAAATGTGGACCAAATGGATTTCCAGAGTGAGAGGTGTTTCACTATGCGCTTGTCGCCTAAAAAAAAAGCAAAAATAGCTCAAATACAGTTTAGGCATTGTTTTAAAAACACCCCTCTCCTTTCATAATGAAAAGCAAAGTGCATAATTGTAGCATTTGCATAATTGCAGTATAGAAAAGGTGAAATGGAATACTTACCAAAAGAAAAAACAAAGTGTTTGTGTCTCTTGATGGACATTTCAAGTGAACAAAAGATTAAAAGCATTTGGCAGTGATGGTGATCCCATGCTGCTCTATTCTGCAGGCCTAGGTGTTCTAAATTTGACTTCCCAAAAGAAAATATAATTCTTTTCAAACAGTTCGGCCAGAATCTTTCCATGTTCTTGAAAACTTATAAAATAAGGCATGAATTTTAAATCTGCTTTCCGTACCACCTTCCCAAAAGTCCAGGGGATGAGGGGAAACAAGCACTGAAAATTGGAATCGAGCAGATTTCAGAAATGGAATTCAAACAGCCACTCAGAGGAGCGCTCAAGGCGAGATTACAGTGTTAGCGAAATGTGTTTGGGGCACATCCAGTTTCCAGTGTCACAACACGGCCTTTTTTACATGGGTCGCCATGGCGACCAACGCATTAATTTGACTCGACAATGTTAAAGTACTCAAGTTTAACAAGGTAGTGACATTTGAACAGGAGCGCTGCAGATTTTGACTTTATTCTTTTGTATTCCTCATCGCCTCAGACCTGGTCACAGCGCATTATCTACTCTTTATGATGCATCTCTCTGTTCTTACATCTAGCACGAATGAAGAACATGAGTTAATCTAATTTCTTAAACAGTTAAATGATAGAGCACCCATTTTATAACACATCCAAAATGACACATGATTTTTTAACTCCAACCTTACTTGTTTTACATGTTCTCTCATGTAATCATCATTTGCTGCATGATAATAATACAATACCATCCCCAGATTGGGATTATGTATGTAACTGCCAAGATGGAACTTGCAGGTTTAAGCATATTTATAACAAAAAAGAAACACCAGAACATACAACCACCAGAAAAACACTGATGTGGGCAATAAAAAAACCTCTCCAGAGACTTTCCTCCTCCAGGACCTGATTTAAGGTTTCCTCAGGTCCTCCAACAATGGAGTGGGAGGGGCAACAGACTGGAACATGGAGAGTGTTGTGACAGAGGAGCAGGCACATACATCAAACTGTGTAATTTCAGCAGATGTTGCTGTCTCGCAGTCGCCTACAGTTGCATTGTTTTATGCTGCAAGAATACTGCATGTGTGTGTGTGTGTGTGTGTGTGTGTGTGTGTGTTTGTAAAAATGGGACTGAAACAAGACTAAAAGACTGACTGAAAGGACTGAAATGAAGGGCTTTGCTTCAGAGACTGAAGGATCTGTCGCGTGACAGCATTGATCCCAGGGTTAATTTCTGTAATCCGATAAAAAAAAAAAAAAAAAAAAAGTAAACAGTAAAATGTGAACCCTTTGTAAACGCAAACATCACCTTGTGCCTTAGATCTGGGTTGCTTCACACTGATGGGAACACTGGGATTCACACACACAGAAGTGCTCAGAGGCTTTGTTATTCGCAGCAGGAGGTCTCCTTTCTACCTCTATTCCCTTTTTATTGCTTATACCAACATAGTGTACCTCAAAATTAGATTAAAAGCACAAAAGGTCCTACCTGACTTTATCCTGAATACATTCAGATTAATATGCCAGAGAGCTGGAGATGCAGATCAATCAGAGAGGCGCAATCTCATTTAAAGTGGTTGTTAAATATCAAAAAGGCCAAGATTGCTACCTTCAAGATGAACAATTCAGACAAATATTAACACCGCAGACCTGTGTCTGAGTCTCGATTTAAACGATCATCCTTTATTCATGTCTGATTTTGTTTGGGGAGCATTAGGATGCAGACCTCTGTACACTCGGCTGACCCGGCCAGTCTATAACGATTTTCACTGGATCAAATGAACTGTGAGGTTTTTTTTTGTTTTTTTTTCTCTTTTCCAAGCCCGGTCATAGATTTTCAGGCACTGAAAAAAAAAAAAGAAAAATCAAAACCATTCGTCAACATCAACACTTGTAGCTGCATTGAAAATGCCGCGCCTCTGAGCGCACCGGACTGACTTATGAGCTTCTGTGGCTTTGGGCGAAAATTCCTCAGCTGCTCCTTCACTAAATCTTTGATTTTAACCTCTTTGGCCAATAAACAACAGAACAGAACAAAACATGTGTGACACCAAGGCCTGGAAAGTGTTCAGTAACATTTATTAATTTAAAAAAAAAAAAAACAACAAAAAGCTTCAGTTGTTCCAGAAAGTAAAGTCTGAACTGAGGAGGACTTATTTGGCCATTGTCATCATGATAGTGGTACTCAGGTCAGCTGATATGACCAAATCCTCCAAAAACATCCAGGCAGTACCTAGGCATCATTCCATTCTCATATATAAAGCTAATATATAATTAATGTCTTAAATTCCAGAATGACCAGTTGGGATCTATCACCAGAGAGGGTTGTAGCAAAACCCCAGAGAGCAGTTCTGACAACTAATCAGAGGCAGTCTGAGCCCCAGAGTAACAGCAGCTCAACTTCTGTAAAGAAACTTTCAGGAAAAGTATGAGAAATTTCATAGCTTTAAAATATTGATCAGTCCCTGTGCTGAGATTCCTAAAGCTTTTATGGACAATGTTAGGGGCCGTTAAGGGTGTTCTGGAGTCATAACCTAGGGGTGCGTTAATAAAATAAAAAAAAAAATCTCGATTTGACGCTGCACTTTTCTCCTTTTCCCCGGCGCACAGGTGAGTAAAAACACGACCTGCTTTGTGGCTGTGTTGACGGCTGGAATGCAGAGCAGAGTGGACTGGATGACTGCTGTGATCTCTGTACCCTTCATTCACCGGCATCATTAGTATGTACAGAAAGAGTTCCAGCAGAAGCGGGATTGCACGGCGACCTCGGCCTGATCCAAACGCTGCAGCGCACCCCCTTGCTCCTTTGCCATTCAATTAAACACTCACCAACAATATATATATATATATATAAAATCTCTTTCCAACTGGTTCCATTAAAATCAATACTCTTAAAGACGTTGACTTAAAGATGACTTTGGACAGAGTATATGTCATATACTCTGAGTATATGTTAAATACTCTGTGATATAGGTGAAGTTTACAGTTATGCCACCATCCAAGTTTCAGTTTTGATTCAGCCCGCGCCGCTGAAAACCTTTGCTTAGAGCTCTGAAGCATGGCACATTGCTAACTCGGAGGTTTTCTCTCTGTGGTGTGCCTCCTGGACAATACGAGTCATTTCAAAAGGAGACGTCTCCTGTCACCTGTCCCGCTATCTGCCATGTTTACGCCAGCAGAGCTGTTAGCATCACAGAGCTGTCACGAACGCCTCTGCCTACCCCCACCATCCCCGGCCTCTGTTTGGACTTCCTATTAATGCGTCAACGAACAAAGATATGCAAAGACAGACGTAAAAAAGAACGTTTGCGGCTCAGAAGATGTCAGGCTCAGAGATGCTGGGAGTCCATCCGAGTGCTGTGCTGTCTTCTTTCTTATGAAAGACAAAAATAATAAATAAAATAGAGGCATCAAAAATGAAAAGAAGGGAACAGAGAGGGCTTTAATGGCGTCCCTCCACGGAAATGTCACGTGCTTGTCTGTCGTTGGGTTTAAGAAATGCTCACAGCCCCCTCAGTGAGTATGAGAGGACAGGATGGGGTTGAGGTGTTGGGAAGACACAAGCAAAAGTAAAAGGCTGGATGTCTGCAGGCTGGAGGATCAACCTGAGGCTGGATGTGAACGCCCTGAAATGAAAAGGCTGGACTGACGGGGAGATCACTTTCACAATGAATTCAAAGCCCCCACCTCTAATGAAATGCATAGACCACATAATAAAGCAGGTTGAGCCAATCCTGTCGGTTGGGAAGTGAAGATTACCGTTGAAAAGTGAGACTTTTACACAGCTGTCGCTCCTCCTGTGTGTTCGTTAAACACACCTTCTGTCATCATGCACTACAATAGCCCATCTGCTAAAACATGAGGAAATAGCTGTAACGTCCAGTTTGGGTGTTTTTAATAATTTCATTAATATCGTGCTGGACTTTAAGGGGGATTAGACACAAATGGTAACCTGAATTGTGACATGAGAGGAACCAGGTTAGAGAAAGTTAGGAGAAAGGTAAAAATACTTAAATAACTCCACTGACCCTGATATTTTTCCACAAATAATTCATTTTTTCCAACCCTATTGAAGTGCTTCCATATTTTGTCCTTGGTGTACTGGGCAGGGAACATTTCTAAGGATGTGCAGCCAAAACTAAAGGAGTGTGAGGAACATGTCCAGTTTGATTAATGTCAATAAACCCTACAAAAAATTATAATTGAATATTAAATAAATGCTCTGTAAGTGATATTGACTGAGCTGAGGGTTTCCCCCCATTGAGATTTAAAGAGCCTGCAGCTGAGTTTCTGTTTAAACTGAAGTGTAACTACAGTACATGGCTCAACTAAACATGTTTTTCTGTTGGAGCGTCATGTTTTTGCCTGTTGGAGAAAATTGCATCTCCAGGCCTTTAATAACATTGATTTCTTCCCCATGGCCCATCAAACCCCATGTTTCCTGCGACAAAATTTAGGCTCTTCCAGCTTTCTTTTGAACATCCTGGTCCGTAGCTAAATGTCTTCTGACTGTTATTAGCCTGGTGGCTGGTGTCTCCAAATCCTCCCTGTGGGAGCTTTAGTAATGGAATAGACGTCTTCTTTTTTTTCCACAAGAATTTATTTCTTATGTGATGCCATAATCTGCCGAGAAGTACTAGTCCCCGAGCACTTCACCGTGCGAGGGGACGAAGAGTTTAATGGAAGATGTGAAAGAATTGGAGCTCAAAAGAGAGAAATGGAGGATGCAGTAGATTTTACAACAAGCTGGGAATTTATTGTAGAGAATGATACGGTGGCGTGTGATGGTTCAGCCGAGTAGAAGGTGCTTTATTTCATGGGACTGTGGGTCAATGCTCTTTAGCAACATCAAGACAACCAGAGAGCAAATGAACAGGCAAGCAGTGCTAACGGCTAGAATAAAGCCTCAAACCAAATTTATGGTGAAGTCAGTGACACATAGTGATCCTCGTAGACGTATTTATATGCTGAAAACCCAATAACGGATAGTAGCTGCAGATTTCCTGCCTGTACCAATGAGCAGCCAGGGAGTCTTGCAACAAGGAGTAAAATCCCTCACCAAAAAGGCGTGTTTAAATATTCAGTCACAACTATATCCAGAGGAGTCACAAGAGGGCAGCAAACAAACATTACAATATTTATGTTCTTAGTTTGCAGAGGAAAAAAAAATATTAGTTTTGAAAGATCGATTAAAGTAGTTTCCATGAAAAAAAACAAGTGTTTAGGTTATACAACCAGTGGAAACTAACATGATCATTATAGCTAATAAACCACTACAGGGAAGGAGCCAATGTTGCATTTTCAGAGGAGAGACCAGATGGGAATTCCAATGTTCAGGTCATTTACTGACACATCCTGATGAGGTGCCAGCTTCTGGAGACCTACTGGTCTTTTGCATCTTTGGGAAAAAAGTGCATTTTGGCCACAAGGAAATGACAGCCTTGATTGGGAGGAAAGTACAATATAGCATAAAACCATCTGAATGGGCCACCCGGGTGGAAGGTGGACAAAAGCAACGTAGGCAAGGGGAAGGAAAACGGACAACAGAAGGAAAAGAGATCGATAAGCTGCGGGGAGGGCGGAGCAGGAATCAAAGATACAAGGTCACGATGGCAATCCACCAAGGATCTGCCGAGGCTACAGCCAGTGACGCTGTCAGCACACGAGAGGAGGTGGAAGTGAGGCTGAAGAATGGAGCCAACAAAGAGGGGACATCGGAGTCCAAACAAACATGCCAGGACACATTTAACCAGAACATTTAGAAGGAAATAGGCATTCTAAAGTTAAAATCCACTTAATCCATTACTTGATTATATAGCTTAAACCAAAATATAAAGGAAGATGAAAGAGTCAGTCCTTTAGGTTAATCGTAATCGTCCATCAATCCTGACAAGATTCTACTGATGGAGACAAACAAGGTGGCTTAAACTGATTCAGGCAACTGTCTTGAAGATTTACTCCACTATTAGATGTATACAATGTGCAGCAGGTCTGGGTGGCATGTACAACACACACACACACACACACACCCACACACAAACACACACACACATGCGTGCGTGTGCGTGAGAGAATATGAGTGTCAGTGAAATAAATGAAAGATGAGAGAAGCCATGTTGAACTGTTGCAGCAGCAATAATCTGCATAAAGCAACACAGCGGCAACTAAAAATGGATGTGGAGGTTTTTTTAATGGGTCAAAAAGGTGCGATCGGGGATTTTTATGCATGTGATATAAAAAGAAAGAAAGCACCTGGCTCACTCAAAGGAGTGACTTGTGCGCAGACCTGTTCTGCTTCTACTGAGGTGAAACTGTTGTGATGCTCCCTGAACGAGAGGCGAAGACAAAGGGAAGAGCGAGAGGTGGGAAGAGGAGACGCGCTTGGCTCAATCTCAAAGCCCAGCAGAGTCTCGCCTTTCATGAGTCGAGGGTAGGACATTAGTCTCCTCGGGGCTTTAAAATGGAGGAGAAATGTTCTGACAAAGACGGCTGCTGTGAGAGGGAGAGAAGCAGGCTGCATGCCAGCATAAACCTTTTTATTTATCATCCCAGCAAGGCTATATATGAAATATAGTCTATTTTGTGAGGTAAGGGTAAATAAACATACTGAGCAGCATAATGTGTGTTTACTTGGATGGTTCTATAAATGTTAATTGCAAAAAAAGAAGACTTTTAATAGGAGGGCTGGTGTGTTCTGCTAAAGGAGTCAACCTCAAGAGGACAATCAAGGGGAAGTTGTGCGTAACAGCTGAAAGAACACAGCAAAACAGATTACTGCACACTAAGATTTGTGTTTTCTCACACACTGATTGGACCTTTCATACTCGGATTATGTTCTTATAGTGTTGGATTCACAATCAGAAAAACATGGATGTGAAATTCAGTGTTAAATGTTGCTCCTGACTCCCAACTTTTGTGTTAAAAGTGTGTACAGATGTAAATGAGCCAAAACTCTTTGTCATTCTTTTCAAAATCCATCTGGTCTTTCACAGGAGTCTCATTAGCTGGCATTATGGGGGATGTTCTGAGAGGCGAAAATCCAGGTGAGATGCCTTTGTCTCAACTCGGCTCTAATTGAGCTCCATCCATGGCTGACCTGCCCTTCTCAGGGATTACTTCAATCTCCTTTGAAACCAGACACTAACATGTAAAGGAGATCCATAGTCTTCCACAAATTATATAAAAAAGGGGTGTGGGGACACATAAACAAAACATCGTCAGGATAAGGCTCAGGATGGTCGATTTAGTGATTTTCCTTCCGGTCGCACACAATGGCGGTGTCTGCCTGAAGGTGTGCTAGGTGATGGGATTCTCCAACCATTAGGGAAGCTTGCACAAGAATATTATTATTGATTTTGATCTTGAGCTACAGCTTACCGAATACACAGACTTGTTCTTTCTGCAGCAAACAACAGTCGTGGGAGCTATCGTTCAGCGCTAATGACATCATTTTGCAAGGATTCTGTCTCTCCCCTGAACGGGCTCTGTAAATATATTTATTTATCTCTTTTTCAGTCTGTTGAGGGGAAAGAGGAGATTACCTGTCGAGATTATGCCGCATGATTAATGTATGTTTGGACACTGCCAGATAGCGCACATTTGATTTAAGGGCTAAACTGAATCTTGTAGCTGTTTTGGACGAGAGAGACTAAATTGTCTAAATTCGTAAGAAAGGAGAAAGATGCTAGATCATCCCAGGCTGATCCAACACTGCTATAAACAGCTGCAGCCAGTTGCTGTTTCCTCCATTTCACACTCACACAGACAGTTCTGACCACTCATGGCAGCTGGAATTGTACAAACATCAGTTCTTTGATTGGAGGTATTGCATATTTTCAATACAGTTATGCAGATGGGAAATGTAGCCATTGCAATTTTATTTGGTGTTTCGATAATGACCCTTCCCTCTGCAGACTTAGAAATTAATTAACTTAAAAAAATAAATTAATTGAAGACTGGTGCAAAACAACCCTGATGTGCAACAGGCCTTGTAGGTTTCTCACTTCTACATGTGCCATAACCCATTAGTCTAATTACAAAGTTACTGCTTTGCAAACCACCGAAATAAAATAAATATTTTAGTGAACAAAGGACATTATGCAGATGACGCTGTTTCAGACCTCTGGATTTTTATTTTACCTCCAAGGAAACATTGACTAAAGGCAGCAGTCGAGTACACATCTATAATCTAACATTTAGATTAAATATTCATCTGGTTATTAGTGTTGGAAGAAAGTCCAGAATGTGTTAATGCCACTCTTTAAAGAACACCTCAGTACACTTGTGATTTATTGTTGAAATTGATTAATTGATTATTTAAATAATGCCCAAATGTAAAAAACAAACAACAGGCACACACACACACACACACACACACACACACACACACACACGCACACACACACACACACGCACACACACACAGACAGGGTGCCCTATTTTTCTTCTTTGGTGGTATTAACTAGAAGGAATGTTTACCCCTTCAGTTTACTTTAGAAACTTCACATTCTTTTCTTTAGCCTGAATAAGAACACAGAACTTTTGCTCTAATGCAGAATTTAATGCAGTTTAAAATTGAATGAGGGGACACTCACAAAATCATCTCCTGTTGTGTCCACATTATTTCCTGTCCTACTTTGCCACATTAATAGAATTTCATTAACCTAATTTTCAGAATTTTGTTAAAGAAAGCCTTAGATATTTTACATCAGAAATCCAGAGAAATAAGTCTGAATGATCATCCATGAATTTTTATGCCCTGCCCTGTGGATGTTTGTCCAATTAAACGCCCAAAACACACACCATTGGAACAGATTGTCGATGTATGTTATCAAACATTAATTTCTCTGAAATCTCCAATGGAAAAAACATGAAATCTAGATCAGCCCCCAGTGATCAGAGACTCACAGCTTCCTTATTTATCTGAACTGTTTCCTGTTGGTGTGTTTTTTTTTTTTTATTCATGAAAAGAAAAACTTTTTTACATCTTTCCAAGAGTTTGGGGCACCATACATGACTTTCCTCTTCAAAGCTGAGACTTTTTTCTTCTTGATGCTGCGAATACTTTCAGTCTCAGGGTGATCTTCACACCAGGGCCCCTGGGATTCCACCTAATGTCCTGAAAAGTGATTTGTTATATATCACCCTGAAATGACTGAGATCACACTTTTTATTGCGAGGTCATCTGTGCAACAGGAAATTTGTCATTCTTAGAGAAAATAAACTAGAATTGCACACTAGAATTAGATGAAAATACAAAAACTGACCGTTATTCTCCAGCCTGGATAATTGAAAAACAAATTAAAAATTATATCTTCTGACTAATAACTTCCTAATAAATATACTAGTGTTTCTGTGGTGAAAGGTTGTTTGTTCAAACCAAACTGGATGAATATTTGTCAATTAGTGCCCCGAGTGGTCAGAATAAGGGCTTACAGGAGAGATAAGGGTCACAAAATATGAGAAGAAAGATACAATGAATAAAGAAATATAAATCAATTTCGCTGAAAGGTCACACATAATGTTTGCTGATTAACCCTTGATGCAGCTCCTCACTGATGCACGTGTGTCTGCACCAGGACGTGGAGGCACGCTGACCTCTGCAGCTGCAGTTAACAAGACTGATGGAGGGGAGCGCCAGAAGGAGCTGGCTCTTATATTTGAAACTGGAAGGTTAATGGAGGGAAGCAGGACAATAAATGAATGGACTGAGGCCAAGGGGAGTGGTTTTAAAAAAGGTTTAATGCATAAAGAAGCGGAATCAATAAGTGGTTCTCCTGATTAAACACTTTGCAAAATAGTGTATTTGACCACAAAACTACAGTGGTGACAGATGAACTCAAGCATTAAAATAACACAGTTAAAATGTGGTGCAGAATGACAAACATTCTTCTAAATTCTTCTGTCTCAGGGGAAATGCAAATGTTTTATCTAATCTGCTTTACTTTTGTTTCAAACTTCTTATTTTACCTCCCTTTTCTCCTTTCTTCCAGAGATCTTATGGATGTTAACAGATGACTTGTTTACAGCTATGTTAACAGATGACCCTTATTTACAGCTGGATGCTAAGGTCATTCTTAGAAATAACATTCTGTAGGATTTTTTTTATTCCCCACACAATTTTAATTATTTATTTATTATTTTAAGTCTTTATCGGCACATCGTCCACATCAATCCCCTTGGACCTGAGCAAATGTGAGTGATTCTGGATGTGATAGTTCCTCCCCACTGTTGCTCCTGGGGAAATGGTGGGTCCCTATCCTCTTAGCGACAGCTGATAAGACACATGTTAAGTGCAACGAGGCCACTTTTGTGGGGAATTGGTGCTAGATAAATCAAACTGAATTGATTCCTGAATGAAGCAGGGACACAAGTTAACCATGTGTGGCTTCTTTCGTGCATATTCCCTCTTGTTCCCAAAGACAGTTTTCCACTTGTCACTAGTGTAAAGCCCCAAAGACCCTTAAGGGAACAGATGGAGACATTTGATGAATAGCCCTCCGGAAGAAACATGCATCCTGGTTTGTTGCTGTTCCACAAACTGGGACATGGGTTGTTTGCAAAAGACAGCCTGGGATTTACATTCATTCACTATTTTAAAATAGATAATTGGAGGCCTGGGCATTTTGGACAAACCTGAGGTCATACTGAGGATCTTGTGATTCTAATTAAAACTCTTTTCACCGTCCTCAATAAAAATGAATGCCCGGAGCCGAGTACAGATTTTCCTCAGAAATCGGACGCCGTAAATATGCTTCGGTGTTGTGCTCCAGGCATTTGTTTGAGCCTGAAGCTCGAGAGCAGAGAAGAGGCGCCTCTAAAAATACTGGCAACGATGAGGGGAGATGGGCGGGGCAAACCAGGTGAGGGTGATCGGTTGCCTGACGACATCAGCTGAAAGCTACCAGGTGTTGCAAGACTTCATCAGGAGTAAGCACATCTGTGCAGCACAGCAGAATCTGGCTGTGGAGCCTGTTTATATGACAATAAAATCACATCATTATCTGATATCTGGAGTAATCTCGTCATTGAAGTGATCAAGTGAAAGGCATAATGTCACATGTTTCATTAGATAACACTCACTATCTGATTACGAGAACTTGAGTGAAGACACAGGTTTCCCCACAGTACTTTGCTACCTTTGTGCATGCATGCCAGTTGATCAGTTTACTTGTTTTTACATATGCAAATGTGTAAAATCATAATTTGCAGCTTTTTTAGCTCCCACATCAGGACAGCTGATGCATGCAAGAATGTACATGTTATCATGTTCAACAGGGCTGGATGTTTTAAGGCAGGGATGTCCAAACTATTCTACAATGGGCTGTAGTGGCTGCAGGTTTTTGTTCCAACCAGTCAAGCACACCCAGTTTGACCAATCAGCTGTCTGAAGACTCAGATGAGTTGATTAAATGAGTCCAGTCTGGCTGGAATAGTTTGGACATCCCTGTTTTAAGGAATCACAGGATGTTTTACTCTTGTGTCATTACATACATATGCACTCTAAGAGTGACTGACACAGCTCTGAAGGAAACCTGCAGTCATGTAAATAAAACTGGATTTGCTGAATATGTGCTCTTTTTTTTTGCTGGACTCCACAATCAGTTTGTCTTCCCATAATCTCTTGCCTACAGATTATATACATGTCATGTCTGTCTGCTGATCCCGGTTTCTCACCCAACCATCCCCTTGATGGGTCTGCACACAACCTTATTGGAGTTTTCGCTGGTGTGAAGTGTTGTATGATTAAATCTTCTCAGAAGGCCGACAGAACAAGCAGGCCAAGGATGAAACCATAGCAACAACCAACACCGTCAACCATAAGATAAGAAGATGACACAAAGATAAGATTATGATTTTTCCAAGAGAGGGGTGGGAAACCAATTAAATCGGACTGTTTGGTTTCATTAGGGATTCTACTCACCTTTAACTTCTCACTGTACAGTCATTTCCAGACATTACCTGTTTTCCAGTTCCACTTCAAAGATTTTTATACCTTTCCCTTGTTCATGCAGTGTTGTGGATATGTCCCCTATGTGGGCCACTCAACACACTAACCAAAGATTTGCTTCACATGCTCCTGCTTTTACCCTCTTTCCCATTGTTGCTGAGGTTGTGTGTGTAAATCAACCCTCATTTTCTCCAGTTTCTCTGGCCTCCACTTCTGTTGACTGTGCTCAGGCTTAGGTCACAATGCTGAAACCCTGTTATGCATCTCATGTGGAAAAGACTATATGCACTGCATCGTATTTCATGCTGACATGTACTGAGATGTAACACATAGAACAGACTCATTTGTTCACATTGAAATGTGTTGCAGAGTATGTGCCCTGCAACTGCTCATTATGGGGTGCCTAATAGCACCTTAAAGCATGGCAAGATTAGCAGCTCTACCGATGTAAGTTTGCTCCCGGCTGATCCTGACACCAATTCAGTGTTAAGTTAAAAGGAAAATGAGAGAATGACAGGCTAATCCGTGAGTTTTGGTAAGGTTTGTGGGTGGTGGAACCTTTCTTACCCTCTTCCTCCATATGTTTTGATCTTAATTAACTGATGTAACACTGGTGGGGGGTGCTGGGAGGAGAAGCGTCATTAGAGATGAGCACTGGAGGACTGGAAAGTGTGCAAAGGCAAATCAGACTCTAGACTCTCTTAAATCATCCACATGGCGCCTGTTTGTGAAAGTGATCTTCCCTTCCACACAATTCCACAGAAAAACACACACATTAAGTTTGGATCAACTTTGTAAATGAAATATTTTGGATCACCCTTGTTGAAAAAAAATGAAATATTTCCTGACAACTAGTGAAGGAGGCTATGTTGACATTAAACATTCAAGCTACACGTGAAAACTGCCACAAAGTTCAGGTTTGATCAGTCACACAGCGCACACACACACACACACACACACACACACACACACACACACACACACACACACACGTCCACCTTTTTTGCCACATGGTTGACTATAGCTGAACCTGCTAAATTGTTTAGATTATAAATCTGAGGAGAGCAAGGAAGCGAATGCAGTCCAGGCCAGCACACACCTGCACAAACACCACAACAAGTTATTATTCAAGGCTGTGAGAATGTTAATCATAATTCTTGTTTATTTAATGAAAATGTCACCTCAAACATCCTCTGTATGAATGTTTTATCTGCTCCATCCTCTCCAACTCTCTCACAGCTTGAGATTGCCTCTTTTACCACAGACAGGTTTCCTTTAACCATAACCATTTAACTGTTATCCTCCCATTGTAATTGGTCCGTTTTCTATCATGGACATTTGTGTTTAAAAAAGGCAGAAAAATTAAAATGCAAAATGAATGGAAAAACTAACATATCCATAAATTCCTCTCCTTCCTGTAGGTTGTGATAAAGCAGAGCAACAATATTCTCTTCCTTGCATTTTAAAAAGCATTTAAAATCATGCAGGATGGAGAGTGGAGACACATTAAATGAGATTTTCCTCCCCTCTGTGTCATAATTGCTGATGCTCAGATGAACATTGTGCTAAAGTACCTGCACGTCAAAAGTAATTGTGGTTTTTTCCAGTGTGCAGACTGATAACTGACCTGGAACTGGTCCCTGACACATCTCCATGTTCCTTTTTTTCCAAGGCCTCATTTGCATCCAACATAAAAGTGAACACATGCAGCCGATTAAGATGTCTGCAAGAAATCGGCAGCCAAAGTAAGCTCACAAACAAACTCATTACAAATCAGACTCTCTCTCTGGCTGTTTTCAGAACTCAGAACTCCTCTGGGATTTGTCATAGCACAAACTCATGGCGGGATGGATTCCATGGTGTTTACTACTGTGGTTCAACAGGTGATATCGAAAAGGCTTCTTTTCAGAGATTGATAATTGGGCAGACTAAGTCCTCAGATAAAAACAGAAATCTGTGGGGCAATGTTTGTGTGCCAGAGTTCTACGATTTATCCACGCCGTTCAGGTGTTTGTATATCTAACGGGGCTGAATGGTGAAAGCTCCCAAGGATCAGCCTTTGTGAGAGACTTGATGAAGTGTGACTCCTCAGGTGAAATCGAGTGCTGCATTGAAACGAAAGTGTGCTTTTTGAAGTGAAAAGCATCAGTGCAATGAAAAACATCATGTTCACCAAATCAAGCTGTAATGTTTTCAGTGTGAGGCTTTGCGGAGGAAAAGGATTTATTTCGTTAGCTTTGAACTTTTCCTTTTACAGGCATCGTTTTTTTTTTTTTAAATTATGATAATAATATATATTTTTCCAAGTTCTCGTACAACATTTACACCCTCTTCATTTTATTTTTCTCCAAGTAACCTGTGGGTTTCTGGACAATAAAGCCCTTTTCTGGCGATCTCTTCTCATGTAAGTTATGTAATAAATTAAGCATCATTTCAATATTGTTGACAGTCTGGGATGATGAGAGATTGTGAGACCTTTAGATGTTTGATTGATATTTGAGGAAAACCATGGTTTCCTCTAAAGCATTTTAGTGATATTATGTTGTAGGCCTAGTTTATTTCCTTTTTATTACTAAAAACCATAATGCATAAGTAGTTTCTGTGTTCTGGGAAACGTGTAGGGACTGTTTAGCCAAAGCTCATTAGGCCCAAAGGCCAAAATTCAAGCAAATCACTGAGGCAACTGTTTGTAATTTGAAAACCAAACAAAAAAACCACAATCACATAGTTGTAATAAACACCCCGTCCTCCGGGAAACCATTCCCGTGTAACTTTATACAGAGATTCAAGAGCGCCCAGTTGATCAGATACAACATAGAGACATTTATTTCTTGTTTCAACACCCAAAAACCACGTGTTTCTTACTCCCATCAGTCTCAGAAAGCAGCATTGTTCATAGATACCCCAAAACAGAAAAGCAAATAAAAAAATGTCACATTAGCTCCTGTGTTAATCAGCAGGCGTCTCTCTTTTCATTGTCCATCTGTCCATTCACTGAAAAATGTAAATAAATGCACAGGTGAGAGTGTGAGTATGTATGTATATATGTGTGTGTGTGTGTGTGTGTTTATGTGTGTACAACTCTTTGTGAAAATATCATGACGAGATGAACGATTGGCTTGAAACAATGGCCAATGGTGAGGCAGTATCTGGGCCATCTTCATAAATCCACCGTCCCAAACAATTTCATTTCGAATTTTCTTTTAATTTTCACTTTGCTCACAATGCTGATGCATTGGCATCTGCACACACACACATACACACACACACACACACACACACACACACACACACACACGCACGCATGCGCACACACCCGCGGGGAGTTTTTGTTTAGTGCTGTAAATCCTCAAAGTGTTGTTGGTGAGAGCAGAGGGTTCTCCTCCTGTAATTCTTGGCTCGGTAGACAAGCTGTTCAAAAGGCAAGAGGGAGAAAATTTGTGTTCCTTCCTCCCGTTTTGCATCCTGTGCAGACTTCAGCTCCCTCCTCTCATATGACTCGGGGACACTCACCAGTACTTCAGTGTTCCGTCATTACAATGAAGCCAGAACTGACATGTGACTGTGTTAATACAAAACAGGGCGGAGAAAACCAAATAAAGAAAAATAGTTACATCATTCCAGTGTTTCCATTGTTCTTGGTCACTTTTTGAATTCCATATATTTATATCCATATATATTTATATATATTTATATATTCTTTTTACATTAAAACACCATGGATCTGACAGACTATTTGGTTTCTTTATGCCTAAGGAGACGCGTTTCTCATGTTTTGTAAATAAATGCATGTATTTTTTTCTTTTTTCCATACTGTCAGTCGGTGTGAAGGCGACCACTTGGAGTGTTTGTATGCAGAATGCATCGTCATCGGCACATTACTTTTTTTTTTTTTAATTCTGCATTTCTGTTTTGCTTCTCACTGATGGAGAAACCCGAAGTCTGTCAAAGACTGTCATACTGAATGTGAATGTCCTATAATGTGTCCCTTCAGTGGCTGCTTTGGCCCAAGTCTCTGTGTGTTAGGCTCGGGCTAAGTAATTGGGTTTGTGTGGGTCCATTGCAGCTCGTCGGCCCGCCACCCCCATTAAGGTTCAGGAAGCAAACAGTTTCTCTGGGCTCCGCGGTATTGCTGAATCCTCCCTCCTCCTGCTTCCTATGAGCCAATACCAGCGCCCTGAGCTGCTCCTGTGCCTCCTCCAGCAGCAGCACCACCTCGTCCTGCTGCTGGCCAATGGCGGATGAGCAGGAGGAAGATGTGAGGGCCGTGTGCTTCTTCCTCTTGTCCTCCTTGCGGGTCATTGACATCATGTTGTTCACCGGGCCGAGACTGGTTTGCATGCAAGACGCCTCGCTGTCGTGACACTGGACGGCGGGGATGATGGGGATCGAGCAGGAGCGAATCGGGGTAGGGGAACGGCTGTGGCGACGTCCGGACCTGCGCAGGCTACGGGTGGCAGGACTGGGATCAAGCAGAGTGCACAGGCTTGAGCGTGCACGGCTGCTCCAATGTGATGGGGATGTGGAAACAGAAGACTGCCTGTGCAGGAAGGAGTCTTGTTTGGTATTGTCACATTGGCTTTCTCCCTCAATTTGGCAACTATAAAGATAGAAAAGGACACAACAAACAGAGAAGAGAGCAAAGGTTACATGGGGAGAAAGTTTTTCTTTGCACCTGAAAGAGAACTGTCTTTCTGAGCAGCCAAACCCTGGCAGAATAGGGACACAAGGCTGAGAAAGAGTCTGTCAAATTTCTTTTTATCTCCCAGCATCCGAGTCTGTGCGCACACACAGCAATCCAGAAACCTCAACTAACTTATGTAAGTGTGAGGTAACCTAGAGTTCATGTTTTATTGCATTGATTTAATTACTTTGAAGTATGTTGAAAATGAGGATTGTTTTTTTTTTTTCTTTTTCTGAAGGGGTTCAGCTTTGCTCAAGGACAGTTGAGCTCCTGCAGATATTTCTATTGATTTGTCTTTTTGGAGAAGTTTTACTTTTGGGTCAAAACAGTTTCAATGTTTTAAATCCCTTTTGAGCAAGTCAGTCTCTTGTCTGACAGAGACTGTGTAATTGCACTAAACTCTTCTAAGTTTTCTGTCGACTGGGAGTTTAAATCTGCTCAGCTTTCTGCTTTGGTTGCTTCTCAAAGAATCTGATGAAGCCGATCCGTATTTGTACATCCTGCTTGTCTTTCATCATTAAATTAGTCTACTTAAGTCATGATTTTTATATAAATCTCCCCTTTTTTGTCTGTAGTCAAATTATGGTAATGTGAATACCACTGTGTTTCTCTGAACCTGGAGCTTGATTATAAGTATGTTTATTATCAAAATCAAAAATCAGTGTAGTTGGCATCATTGTTATATTCTGTGCAGAAATTATGATTTTGAGGATTTGTAAAGCTGCTTTAAGCACACCACAATCCCTCAGACATGCGAACCTAAGTGACTTCCAGTCTCTGGATGCAGCAGTTTTCAGTATGGCAGTCATTCAAATGTTTACTTGCATTTTAAACACTGCTGACCCAACCAATCCTTTGTTCTTAAATCTAAAAATACTGTTTCCATTTAGATGTGTGAAAATCAGAGTCAAGGGGAGGTGTTTTCTCAGATCCAAATGAGTTCCGTGCCCTTTACTGCCTCAGAATTTCTCCTAGACATGAAAACCCAACCAAAAAAAACACAGTGGGGATTTAGCGAGTCCGCAGAGAGGATTTCACCAGTGATAAAGACGGATGATGCGAGGGTGCTAATTCCCAAGATAACATTCACAGACAAATCTCTCTTTTGATGTGCTGAAACACAATCAGATTGCAAAAATCTATGAAGCAGAGTTCAAATATAGACCCTGGAGTGACGAGGGAGCAGCTTGCGGGGTATTACAGAGCGATTGTGTGAAAGTGAGGTGAGATAAGTGACTGGGCTTTTATCTTGCACAGGAGCTTATAACAAGTACAAGTGTTGTCATTTTTATTAATCCCTTCTCCCACGGATACAAAGACCCCATTTGTTTGCTCTTAAATTCTAAATAGAATTTGCGTATGCAACATGATGCACTGACTTAGACTGTTGGCAAATGTTTGCAGAGAAGCAGAATACAGTGATGAGTATTAGGTGTTAACACCTACACACCGACACAGATGGAAGCTGCCGGTGTTTGACTGATGGACATATCTCAAGGCACATGTACAGAAAAGGCAAAAACTGGCATGCTAAATAGCAGGGTGGGGAATAAAAAAAACAGAAAACTGACAAAGCATGCAGTCTCTCCATCAGCATTCTGGAGACAGCTTTATCTTTAAATAGTACTAACAACACGCGACAAGGCCGTCTCCCTGTCAGCCATTTTGTTGAGATAACACTGGGCTTCTCCACCAGGCATGGAATGGAGCAGGCAACCTTTCTTTAAACTATTTTCTAACTGTCATATGCTATCTGGATACTCCTCTATCACCTTCTTTTCTTCCCCAGTTGCAGGTTTTGCCTGCTCTTCCATATCTTTCAGCACTTTCTGCCAGTGTCAGAACGAATTCAAAGCGACCGACTCTCATTCTGTGTCCAGCGCTGAAACATCATCACCTTCATTTCGGAGTGAATGAGTAGGAAGGTGAATCACTGTATCCGCAGGCAGAGGTTCATATTTGAGCTACTGTGACCCTAGTGTTCAGCTCCTCTGGTACATCCATGCCTAGGTGTGTATTTTTCATTGGAGGGGAGATTTGTGTGGCCTCTGATGCTCAGGAAGGATCATTACAGGAGATAGCTCACTTTTGCTGACCAGAGTATGATTATGATACTTTATGGACGACCAGACACCTGAGGAGCCTTGAGCCGAATGGGGAGGACTCAACCTGACCGACAAAAAAATAACTTGGTTTTGTGTGACTGGGTGACATTTACAGGAAGTAGCAGCCATTAAGGCAATACATGTCAGTCAGGACAAGATCTATCACAGACGGAGGTTTGGACATTAATGATCGATCGTGAAACCAAAATATCTGCAATACGGCTGCTGCCATCCAGTCATGTCACTTATCAATGTTGGCTGTCAGTCACAGTGCTGGTTGACTTTATTTCTATGACACCAAACATCTAATAACAATGAAAACAAACGACGGCTGGATGACTTAAAGATCAGACCTCCGTTATTGTTAAAGGGATTTTAAGGTTACTTTTCAGTTTCACTTTTTAAACAGTGGCTTGAAAGAATGGAGACAGTGCTGAAGATCTGTAGTGTAGCCCACCACAAAATGCCCTTCTTACATCTGCCTTTGTATAGGACCCATGGGTAAAACTAAAGAAAAGAGCCAGAGTGAAAGAACATTAAGTCTGATCACAGGGGAACCTGAGCAAAGCGGATACAGCAGATCTGATCTGACAGTTCTGCAGCAATGAATGTCAAAGAGAGCTATTTTGAAGCCCATGGGGTGTTCTTTGATGGCATTTGGGTAATAGCACATATAGAACACAAAATAATTAAAACAAGCTGGAACGCTACCCAAAAGAGCACCTTAAAGGACATTGTGGTCTGACCTTTGAACCCATATTTATGCTGCCACACATGCACAAACAGGTCTCACCACTTCAGCAATGAATACATTTACCCACCATCATACACACTGGTCATTAGCATGATCTGAGCATGACCCCCAGCCACTGCTATGCTGCCGCAAAATGGGAATTGGACAGCAAAGGTCACAGATTTAATTTAGAGCAGATATAAGATGCCAGAGAGGTTAAGACAGAGGGGAGAATCTGGATGTGCAGGCTGTATCATATCCTTTAAAGCACAAACATCAGGAGAAAGATTTTCATTGAACTGGTGCCAGTCCTGCAGACTACAACGTAGCATGACCTTGTTTTTATCTCTACTCGGCAGATTGGAAAAGAAAGGGATGCCTTGGCTGTTAAGGGGATTTAAAAAAAAGAGAAATGCAGTCTTAAAAAAAAAAATCAGGGAATTGGCGTTGAAATATCCACTCTTGAAACAAAATCCAAAGCTTTGTCCATGACAGGCTTGTATTTGTCTGCTAAAGTGGCTCCACTGATATGTCTTAACACAAGAATATAACACAGAAACAAAGCCAAGACCCTCAGGAAGACAGAACAAAACAAAGATAAAACTTAAAAACACTCCAGACATCTGAGATATAATAACAGTTGAAAGAGGCAGTGACACAGTGATACTTTTAAGAAGGAAGCCAAAGTTCAAAATCTATGGCCTGAGTGCTTCACTTACCCGGCCTCAGCTTCAGTCTCTCTCTCAGATGAGTCCACCTCTTGAAGATGTTGATAGGCAGGACCTGAACATTTAGATCCTCCAATTGGATTCAACCTTCCCCTCACTATTGGAGGGGTCTTCCGTGGAGCTGACCAATGGGCAGACCGGGCTCTCTGATCCGGAATGGGAGACAAAGAACCGCTTCTAAAAATGCAATGGTTAGAAGAAAATTGGGACAATTTGGGAGTTATTATTGACAATAAAACCTGTCTGCCAAAGAATATATGGATGTCTCATTTTACTTGGCTGTCTTCCTACTTTTCCGGGACTCTTCCTCACTTATGCAGTTTAACCTCACTTGCTTCCACTGACTTAACATTGAGTGTGATTTGAATGTTATTATATTATAGTTCATGAATAATAACTTCATTGTCTCTCCATATTTAATTGATGAGAGTGGCATCCTGGTGGGATATGTGCTCAGACAGAAGATCCTCTTCAATGCTGTTTGACAAAATAAAGACACTTAAGTCACCAAAACACTTAAGTCATGCATCCCAGATGTCGGTGAATAAAATAATGAATTATTAGTTAAAATCTTTCATTAGAATAAAATTGAATTGGAATCTGTTCAGATGAGACTATTATCAGAGCTCAAATCATCAAATTACTCAAGGCTAGATTGAGAATAATACTAAATAAAAGTGGAAAAAACTTCTGTGAAGACAACTCAGAATATGGTCGATATGATGGTCCTAGTCTGTGAGCAGAAGCCCCACTTGTGGACATAGAACACTTGTGTTACCCTCATGGAGCCTGCTTCTGACAGCTTGGTCAGAAACATGAACGAATGGCCTGCTGGTTTTCTAGTGCTCTGACAGACCTTCTTTTGCTTTTTGTGAAATGGAGCTGATGGGTTCCTACAACCCCTTCACTTCTCCTGGAACACTGGCCTTTGTCCTGTCATCTCCTCCATGCTCTTGACACCGTTTGGGGAGAAAGAGGAACCCTCCTGGCCATAGTGAGGTATGGATGTGTCATCCTGGAAGAACTGCACTATCATATCAACTTCGGTGGGCTGCAGATACCACCTCATGCTACCCCTGGTGACGAGGGCACTGGAAAAATGCAACATCAACCACAACAACAACAATACAGCAACTGACTGGGGCCACCACTATCAAAAATATTCCTTAAATTGAGTTTTCTTGCTGATTGCCCTGCTCTTCTGTTGGTATTCTGTCCTATCAACCACATCAGGTGGTATTGATTCACAATCATTTTTATTCCCAAATGTGTAATTCATTTGCACCATGCCCCCTTTTATGTTTTTGAGAAATGTAGTTCAAGTTGCTGTGAAAATCCCAACACTGTATCCAAGTTTCCCTCTCAGCTGATGTAGTGTGCCTATCTTTCTACCTTGCTAAGGATGTGTGGTAATTCCCAGGTAGCATCTCAGCATCTAGAGAGAAGTAAATGACAGGAATTTGGGTTTATGATCAGAGAACCTGCAGCCCTTATTTTTATCATCTGGGGAAATCCCTCAGCTCTGCATGGATCCCCTTAAAAGGAATATTAAGCCCGGAGCTGCTCCACTGTGTTTGCATCGCAGATGAACAGTGGGTGCAATGAGATGTAGACACTTTAAAATCTGAAGTGACACCACAGAGCAAAAAGGAGGCATGAATGTGTTTTACTCTTTTTCCCGCTGTGCAGATAAAAGGTTCCCTTTCATGTGGAATCCAAAAAAATGCCATCTTGTCACACACAACCACACAAAACCCAGGCCACAGGTAAACATAACCCACTGAATACAACAGTGAACAACATTCTATACTCTATAAATCAAGCACTGGGTGGTCTGATGTACAATATGGGGCCCGATCTGCAAGGACTCCCTTGTTTTTGGCACTGCTTGGGGAACGTGTTCTTGCATACTGAAGTAGAAAATCCAGCTTTGGTGAGACGTGAATTCCAACTCTGTCAGAAGTCAATATTTGTTGGACTGTTTTGTGGTTGTCAGATCCCACTCAGCTCTAACCCAACACACAAAATGTACACTTTGCACTAAAGATCCCCACACATGCATTTTATCTCAGCTACATCCCATTCCTGTTCGTTAGGGAAATGCTTATTAATATGCTATAATTATATTTACAATCACCATTTCAGAAGCAATTAGCTTTGGTAGGCGCTGTAATGTGAATAATTCAATTTCTCTCCGCACTGAACCTATAATAGGAAGGGATGCCCATCTAGCCTTCTGTTGGCATAATTTGTATTGTGCCATTTTCTATGAATGGAGTTGACATCTTTATATATATCTTTTTACCTTTGATGTTTTTCTCCTCCTTTGGAGCTGTTGGACGGGGTGGCGATGTGGCAGTGTTCAAAACTGGACTCACAAACATTTTGGTGGAGCTGGGAGGAGCGTTTGCAATACTGTCGAGAAAAAAGTGACAAAAGCTGAGTCAAATTTTTGCAAAAACACGACAAAGACATGCATTTGTATGCAGATTGAATGAAAGTTTATCTCAGTTTTAACCAGGTTACATCTTTATTTCGGTTATTTCTCAGATGCTACTAGTGACGTAGGCGTGTATAGGGAACCTTCACCATCACCTCCATCAGCTTCCACATCTGAGAAATTATTAGGTTTTATCAGACTTTTTTCTGCAAATAACACAAAAACTGCAAGGATTTTCAGTTTCAGAAATCTTGAGTTGAACTCAAGCCTTGTCTGACAGACTGGCTTCCAGCTAATGTCGGAACACCTTTCAATGACATTTCCATTTGTTCAGTTTATGCCAAGTGAAATAGTATCTGATCAGAACTTGTTATACTTCCAAGGGAACATCCTGGCACATTCAGTGTTACAGTCCCTTAAGAGACTACTTTTTGAGTGATTTTTAGGACAATTCCTCAAATTAGCAATGTTATCAAGCCTCCTTTCATCTGGGTGACGTTTAAGGTTCCAAATATGCTGTTCCAGGTTACGTTTTAAAAGTTCAAAGCTACCCAAAGGTCAGCCACAATTAGGCACAAAATTGAGCTGTTAAATTTAGGAAATAGCTGAATGCATTGTGATGTGAAAGATATATATTTTTTCAAAGTCATTTTGTCAATGTGGATAAGAAATGAAGGACAGAATTAAATGGGCTATGTGTATAGGTGGATATTAGCAATATGATGTAATTAAAGTTGAGAGTTATTTCAAGGTTGAAATATCCCCTCTTGCAAAGTATCCAACTAATAGAGAACTGTTCATCAAAGAGGGACTCTATTCCCGGCAGGTTTTTGGATTTTAAATCCTTAGTAAGGAGCAGTGATGTATCTTGCATCTCTGATGACCTCCCCTCCACAAAGGAAGGTACTAAACCATAAAAACAAATGTAAAAAAAACACAAAAGTGGTGTAAAATAATGTTGTAAGTAGAAAATATATGAATATTACCAAAGGTTTATGTGAGGACCTATAAGTTGCTGTTTGCTTCAAAAGATGGAGAGCAGCAGTAGTAAAGAGAGTAAAAGAGTGAATGGAGAGAGTGAAAGATCAGAAATGATGCACTACAGCACTTTGTTGAGGCTTCTAAAGTCAAAAACCTGACTGGGTAACAGGGAAATGACATTTTGATGTAAAAGACTAAGTCTAGATTTTCTGGGCAGAGGGCAACAAGTTTGGAGGCAGTTTTGTGGAAGATCTAAAAGGAAGGGGTCAGGGATGAGGAACAGTGCCTGCAAGTCTAATTGGCCTCATACTCATTTCAAGTTCAAATATCTTGCTGTACTTTGCAAAAACAGGGTTGAGCTGGAAGGTGAAGCTTTCAATTTGCGAGTGAAAATGTTTTTACAACCTTTACCTATCGCTGCAAGCTATGCTAAGTGATCGAAAAAGCAAGATGGTGAATGCAAGTGGGCTGTGAACATCCTGAGAGCCACAGTGAGGAGCTCAGACATGTCGGAAGAGCTCCAAGTGGAGCTGTATTTGCTCTGACTGTGCAGAGGTGTTCTGGCCTCCTGGGATGGGTGTCCATCATGGAAGACATGATGGGGGCAGACCCAGGACAACCTGGTGAGATTGCATCTCTCTTCTGGGAGAACCTCAATATCTTTCCAGAGGAGCTGATGCAAGTGGAAGGGGAGAGGAACTGTCTGGGCTTCCCTGCTGAGTATGCTGTCCTTCTGACCCTGGACATCAAATCTTCAAAATCCAAGGATAAGCAACAACTCAAAGGCTCCATTTATCTCAATTTCTATCTACCGCACTTTGATTTCATCAGTACACGACAGACATTTTTAGATAAGACAGATGTAATTCCTCCATTGAACATCAACAGTATAAAGATGTGGCTAGAAAATTGAATGTCAAACAATAATGACAACAAAACTTGTGTTGCAACTTTCCTCAGGCACAGCAATGAAAACTTCTTCTAAAAACAAATGATATCTGACTTTAATATCAGCAGCAATCAGCAGATGAGGGACTGAGATTATTACATCTATGTCAGACCCTTCAAAATCTGAAACTGACAGTGCAATAAAGACCTTTATTGCAGTCTTGAAATGCAAATCATTTGTACTGGATTTAGTTTTCCACTGTTTATTAAAATACTGTTGTACTGTAATGTGTCTTTTCAAATCCAAAATTTCGACACAGTGGTCAATTTTAGCATCCAAACTAAATCAATAAAGATGCCGTGCCTTTATATAAGGAGCTAAACATGCATTGGGATTAAAAAGACCAGAGCGGCATTATCTGCATCATTTAGACTTGTCTAAGTGCACTCTATTTTAGAACATCTTCTCTCTCCAAAGTACATTTGTGTCTTTTCGTTCCATAGAGTTCTAGGTTTGATGTCAGACTAACGAGGCTGTCACTGATGCAGCAGCATCATTAGCAACACATATGCTGCCACAGTTATGTGACCACTGAAAATGTTTGAAGCTTGATTTGTAGTTAAACCATTAAAAAAAGCCATCTTGTGGATTTTTTGATGTTAAAACCATATCACAACTTTTTTTTTTTTAATTAAACATGAAACTGACGAACCTAAACTGTCTATTTGGCACCACAGCCCTGTTTAGTTTGACAGTGTGTGTGTGTTGACAAGCTTAAAATCAAAATCATGAGAAAAGTTACATATACAGTTTCATCTGACTTCTATATTGTTATTATTCTATAAATTAGGCAAAATAAGGGGTTGTTTATTCAATAAATTAGATAATCACTCCAAACTCACAGGCAGAGATCACATGTTATGGCAACCTCTATTATTTAGATTATATGTTTATATGCATTCATTAGATAAAAAGTGAGAAAAAAATACTTTACGAATACAAACTATATGTAAAAACTATTATCAGAACAATAGCACATTACCTCAAAGTCTTCAGAAAGAAAAAGTAATGATTACCCTCACAGCTGCAGGCAAAGAAGCTCCCAAATAGAACTCCATGACCACGGCACTGACAGTAAACACACACTCGATCTGGACAGGGAGACTATAATAGCATACACTAATGGGTATGTGTGCACGGTAATGCATGTTTCCACCCCAAAGACATAAATTTGCTGTATATCTGATGCATAAGGAGGGAATCATCAGACAATTTTAGTGCAGAAATGCTGGCATGAACAACAGGTACACAAACAGACACACACACACGCACAAACACAGACCATCATTACTAGACACTTTTGTTGCATTTTCCATGATCCCTCCCTTACACAGAAAATGATTTTCCATTTCATATAACCAAAGTCCAAACTGAAAATAGCATAGGGATTTAACAGTAATGACAAAAGCAATCTTATAAAGAGGGAAAGATTCAGCTTAGAGGCCTTCTGCATGGCATATTTGGGGGACTGCATGGTCCAGAAATTCCATTGACCCTGTGTTTGTAGCACTGTGTTGAGCCGCTTTGGTAATTGGTGGCCTGCAGACTAAAATCAATCCCAGTCTGAATGAATAGGTAAAAAAATGAACAAATGCAATTTATTTACATGGATGTTCCCCAAAGGCTGTTGTAGAAATTAATTTAAAAGTAACGCTTGTGCACTTAAGATCAGGCCTGGACACAATAATCAGTAATTCATGCTCACAAATTACAGATTATACATACTAACAAAAGGATTAGCGAAAGGTTACTTGATCATTGTCTTCTATACAATTTGACAGTGATAATATAATTTGATTTAATCCTTGTCTCATGGACATTGAGGTCGGCCACCATGTCATAAAGACTTGAAGGTTGTGGTGAACAGATGTCAGTGCTGCACTGAAGACAAGGCTGCTGACACAAAGGAGTTGTCACCGCTCGGGTTGGAGGGGGACTCAATCGTCGGAGCAGAGGAGATGGGAGGTGGCAGCGACGCTCCGCTGCTGTTTAGATGAACAAACAGAGGTTGACCAGTGCAGACGAGATTTACTTTTTAATTTCACACCAGGTTGCTGCACAATCAAAGGCCAGACTTGTATGTGAATGCCGCAATTTAACCCTTCCCCACGTATAAAAGCTTCTCCAGCCCCAGTCTGGCCTGAACATGTTCTCTGCCCCTAATGTGCAGTGGGAGCTTACCTGCTCCGGTAAAATCCAAAATAGCAGATTACAACACGAGAGCACAGTTTGCTCTGTTGGAGTCGATGCCGATTGCAAATAAGGAAGCAAGAATTTACCTGTTATTGCTTGTGTGATATTTTCTGTTGCCATGAAGCATCGTTGCTACTAACTAAAATCCTTGAGAAGTGTCACCCTCCCTGACTGTGTCTTGGCTTCTCCGCTGACTTCAGATTCTTGTACCGTCATTTCAGTTTTCCAATTACACAAATGGAATTAAGTTCCAAATCGGCAGGTAGTTTCCACTCTCTGAAGATATAATTTACATATCAAATGTAGGGTACTGAAGTAAAAACAAACATGAACTTAAAGGTTAGAATTGACGAAAGGAGAAAGCAGGAATTTCAAATTTGTGCAATGTTCATTTTCATTCACCATCTTTACCTTTGCAGGAGAGTGCCCAAAATTATTATGAGGTCTACAAAAGCCCATAAGAAATATAAAACCTAAACTATGAATTCTGATAGCATGTGGAAAAAAGGTATAAGAAAACCTAGTGGAACTGATAGTGTTCTAACCCATTTAAAATCCTGGCAGGAGAGTGGAAATGAGATTGGTCTGAACATTCCTGCCATTTACACACATAAAAAGGTGGTGGAGACTATGGAAAATGTTTAAAAAGTAACAGCAGTAACAGCTCGAAGGAAAGAAGTTGAGAGTTTCATTAGCGATTTAGACCAAAAAGCCACATAAACATAGCTAAGACAATGGAGTGATTAAATGTTTTTTTTTCTCTTTTCAATATTTGTTGTGCTCACATGATGCTGTTTACAGTGAATCTTGTATGACTTTGATTCAATTAATGTAATATGGCATCACCACCGTCGACATGACAGATTCAGACAATTAATGGAAGCTAATTTATTTAAATCGGTGCAAAAATACACACTTGCATTTCTACATGTCTTTCCCAGAAGCCATGTAACATGCAGATCTGATTGACATTCAAATTAAGGAAATGACTTCCATGACAGTTAAGTCAGGTTGCACATCTGGGATCTGTGATGAAGCTGAGCACCGGGACAGTGATGAACGACATCGCTTCCAAACCTCCAAATGATTGTCGGCCTCATGCATGTGGCCAGGTGGAGATGGGAACGCGCTGCTTCATATGCAGCCAAAAACTCCGGGGGGTTAATGGATTTTCTGATAAATATTCTCTGAGGATACTGCACATTTGTGAAAATCTCTTCAGGCATGCTGCTCACACATCACATTTTAATGGATTTTGACTTGAAAATCTAATTTTGGCAACTAATGGCACACTTATCTCATAATCATGTTATAAACACCAAAAGATGGGCTTGTCATGAAGAATATTGGCTCTTTTAATACATTCCATAGAAGGGAGCTACACAAGAAGTAAAAAAAAAAACAAGCTAAATTCACCTCATGCATGGGCATGTTGATGTCAGGAGCCCTCGTCTTTGCCTCCAAAGCATTGTGGGAGTTAACAATGTAGTTTTTCAAGCTGCGACTCTCCTTCAGGTGGGCCTGGAGCTTTGTTCTGCGCCTCCTGAGATTGGGAAAAAACAAGGGAATGATACAAAAGTTGTTTTGTTTTTGGAAAAGGAATTTTACACGAGTAGAAGTGCCAGTCTCCATTCCTGATTCTGAAGTTCTTAGAAGACCTTTCTTCATCAGGCTGTGGTAGATTTGACAGTCAAACTGGAGTGTTAACTATAACATAATAATTTTTTTAATATACACTAAAAGACAACTTGAAATGTGATTGGTTTGACATTTTGAATTGGTTACTGGGAGAGAAACAAATGTTCATAACATTGTAATCTTTGGCAGCAACAAGAGCCACACAGACAGTTGCTTCCAATTCCTTGATGTCTAAATAAAGAACAGACCCATGTACTACTTGAAGAGCAGAATCAATCAGACACTTGCATTACTTTGATTGCAGACCCGACAGGCGAGGAATTAAGGGTGATTTTAAATTTAGAAAATATGGACGATAGCTGGCCATTACTGCAGTCGTCTCCAATGACAACACGAGATAAGGAATCGCTCAGATTGTATGAGCCCTTCCTCCTGATGTGTGTACATATCCCTGAACGAACCGTCCAGTCCCCTGGCTCTATTACAGATCCATGGAAGGCTCTTGTCCATCATGCCTAGATTTGATTATCTCTGTTGTCAGGCTGCTCTCTCTCTCTCTCTCTCTCTGTCTCTGTCTCTCTCTCAACACTATATTACTGAGAGAAGTCTATGGAGGGAACACAGCTCAATCCATCACAACCCAACAGTCTATATAGCCTGAATGACAGGCTGCCATTACATTCTGATGCTTCCTATGAGGAACATAGAATCCCTACAGAGGAAGGAGCACTTGAAGGTAGAAATGGATGTTGGCCATTCATATTTATTAGACTAATAACTACATACTGTAGAAATAAATATGCAGAAATATACAGAGGCATAGTGCAGCAACCACATGAGCTGACCCTTTGGGTTATCATGGGCTAGAAAAATGTGTGTGCATGTAATGAGATGTACAATTTGTTGCAAATGCCCTGCCTGGGATTTCACTCAAAATGTCTTATGCCCTAACATGATTTTTTTTAAATTAACAAAATGTCTCCTGTGGGCATTTTCTCAGCCCACACCCAACTGGGCTCATTACCAACTCTGATCATTTCTTGCTTACTTTGGTCTTATGGCAGATTTAGTCACGACTATTATTGTCAAAGTAAGTTTTGAAAGTTCATCGGAGCATCTTGCGGCATAAATTAAATCAGGAAAACTGATAGCCGTGAAAAAATGACTTGTCATTGCAGCTAATTTTCCTGTCAAATTAAAAATATTGCATGAATGAAAAAAATTAAGCATCGAAGATCTGGGTAAAAATACCTAATAATGTTTAAGGAATGTTGTATGTTCTCCCCACTGTATGTCATCTTTGTTTTCATATCTATTTATATATGCATGCAAAACTATGCGCACATACAGTTGTCCAGGCACATTTAAGTGAAGGCACGATCGAAATGCTGAAGATGTAAATATTTAAACAGCAGTGGGAATGAAGGCTATAAAAGCAATAAAATGGAAAGTAACAAATGTAAAGAAAGCAATAAATATGAAATAGCATAAAAGAGAAATCAAAGTCATATATCTGCATGCCCGCATGATCGTTATCGGTATAAACCTGTCTGATAATTTGTATTTATATGTTCAAATGAATATGTGGAGATGTTTCCTTACTTGCTGCGGCAGTAGAGGGCCATACACAGGGTCCCCAGAAGACTGATTGTCACGGCGATGGATGTGATGGACAGCACCTGTCTCTTGTACACCTCTTTGCTCTCTGTGAGGGAGCAAAAAGAGAAGCTATCTTTAATATTTAAACAATATTTGATCACTCCCATACATTTCAGAGAAAGGACACGAGAGATCCATTTTTATTCCATCTGTGGTGTGTATCAACATGTGTAAATCCCATGAGACACCAGAGTTGATAATTCAACAAGTCAAAAATATTGCCAAATTAATACTCTGCCATACATATTTTTTTGCAGCACCCAAACCAGCATTTTAAATCATCAACTGTAACAGCTCTCCCTGGCATTGTGTTGTGTCTGCCTCACAGAATACTTCCTGTTTGAATTTAATTACTCAGTGATGAGAAATCTAAACCGTCCTTAATAAAAAGAACAGCCGAACCTCCGTGGAGAATATACGTACTGGAGCAGCATCTGCTCTCCTTAGTTACCACATGCTTCAATTTTACCGGCAAACCGCATGGAGTAATGGTCCTGTGCTGATTTCAAAATGGATGCCACGTGTAATGGAGCCCGAACCCACGGAGGGAGGAAGAGTTATGGACCGGCCGGATGCCATTAGCAGAGAAAAATGGAAGTGGCGCTTGTGTCTAAGAACAAGTAAATCATAATTGTCTACAGATACACTAATAGGTCATCAATCAGGGGTTATTAAGTGAGAGTTCTGACACTAAAAGAAATAATCACACAGAAAGAGGATTTTCCTGAATGGTCAGTCCAGCTCAAGGGCATCCTGGTAGGAGGGAATGGGGGAGAAACCACCAAGTTTATCCAAAGTTAAAGAAAATACAGCCCGTGTACCCATAAAACCTCGAATGTGTCAACACAAACTCACTGTTGTAGCCTTTAGCCCACACAGATATTGCATAATCACATATATTATGTCATAACCAGCCCATTATGCTGCACTTGCGTTGTCAGTGCAGCTCATCCTCTCTTTAGTCTCTGTTTCTCTCTCTCTCTCTCTCGTCTAGATTATGTTTGGGTCAGCGTTGTTTTGATAGCACTAATCAGCCTGAGTCATCACATTGGTTTGTTATAATTACACCATGACAGGGATTTTGGGGGAGGTTCCTCTGGAAGCAGGTCAGCTGCAGGGAACACACAGCGGAGACACGAGCAAGGGATCGGGCTGACTGGTCCGACACGTCTGCATCTTTTTTTACACATGAATTCACAAACAGCTCCACAACAAAGCGTAAATATGTTTTACCCACTTTGTGCTCATTTAAATTCCCCTTTAACAGAGTCACTATAATCCAAACACAGCAGGATTAATTCACTCACAGAGAGCCCTCTCTGCATTTTATTAGTTAGAAACGAAACATTGAGTGACCAGGATTTAAAACTAAACTCTGGTTCCAGCATTGGTACTCTGTATATTTGCCTACATGGGTACACCCAACAGTAGCTGCCATTAGGGTGGAAGCATTCAATCTATCACAGGCAACCATACGTAGATGTTATATATGCATGGAGCGTGCTTGGTGTGAGGCCAATAATAAATATGTGGCCAAGGTCAAGATCCACTTCATCTTCTCCCCTGCTCTCCCACGTCCTTCTAAGGACACACCTACTGCATGCACCAGAATATGAATGTGAATAAATCATACAGCTTAGGGGAAGGGATGGGGAATGCACATGTTCTGTCTTTGGGACGCAGTTGTTGTTCATTTCAACATGATCCTGCTTTCAGCCTCCAAAGCCCAGCTTTGCTCCAGCAATAAAAGTCTTATTTTAGAGTAGTTGCAGTGGTATTGCAATATTTTGTGTACATAGCAACATATGAATTACAGTAATCTGATAATAGCACAGTTTAGGCTCCTCTGACAGAGACGTACACAGAGATGATTTATGATTGGCCCCAGACTGAGGTGACATTTTGACAGCACGTCTCTAAGTCCCCCCTCCGCGGGTGGGTTTGAGTGTGCACTGCAGGGGACATATTAACATAGATTCTGCTGTATCACACACTGCAGTGGGTGGCGCCACTGTGCAGTGACAGACAGCATACGTGCTCTCCTGGAGTCTGCGGGGGTTTTCTCCCGGTACCCCAGATCCCCTAAGCTGCCCCTCGATAGAAGCCACTTCACTCGACATCACACAGGCTCTGATGGGTCTATATGAGTCAGGCTGCTGGCAGACACAGACCTTGTTAAGGCCAGTTAGTGACATTAAGATTTAATAAATTGAGTATTTGTACACTCATCAACTGAATCTACCCTCCAGTTTGATGACAGTCAAATCTAATGTTCAGTGGCACTTTATCTTAGTGGTTTATTTATCTGGGATCAATGAGCCATACAATGATGATGCTTATTGTGCCTTTAAAGGGAAAACTTGACTCCTGTGTCCTTTGTTTGTTTGGAACTGGTTCGGTCTTAAACCGTCCTGACTTTGTGATTTTCTGGCCCACAGACATGTAAGAAAATTTCATATTTCACTATAATTTCTCCCTCTTTTGCTCCTTTCAAGGGATGCAAATGTGAGTCTCAAACACGGTCTGGAACGACAGTGGATCTTTGAAAAAAATTTAACGAGCAGAGGAGAGAGATCAGAGGACGGAGATGGAGTGAGATGGGATTTCCAGCATTAGACTTTTCATGTTTCTGCACAGACTGCTGATGGAGGATAAAACATTTATTTATGCAGGCCGGCTGCGCTAGAGTAAGCATGCTCTCTTGGCTGGTCATGGCTCCTTCCGCTATTACTCAGATGGCTTTATTTGCTTGTTTAAATATGGATTAGTTTTAGGTGGGTGAGGCTTTCTTTTGTTCTCTGAAAAGTCAAAAATCTTTCCGTCATACAGCCCCAGTTTTACTCCTTTTCATGTTGATTTTTGTCATGCTACATAAGTCCGAGTCTTCCTTCTTCTGGATTGTTAGCTGGTCGCTTTGTGAAAGGTCTTTAGAGGCTGAAAGGACGAAAGAGGTGGGTGTTGTTTACAGCAATACTGAACAAGGTTTGGTTTTCCTCCCTTTACCCGAGATGCCCTGCCTTTTTCCTCTGTATTTTTTCCCCCCATTGCATTTTGCACCTCAAATAATCTGCACAAAACAGACCTCTGTGATGAGGTGGAGGAGATTCCCTGTGTTTAAATGAATTCTTCCCTCACCCAGGAGCCAGATTAATGGAAACACGGTGAATTTAAACATAGTTCTTTGTTCACGTCTGATTTTTGAGACTGCATCACGTGGACTGCAGATGGAAGGCAGTTACGCTCAGCCAAGAATTTCAATTGAAAATTCTCTTTTTGCCAAGTAGTTTAAAAAATACATAAAGACAAAAGTGGAATCTAAGAATTCTTGAATCTATTCTATGTTTCATGATGCCTCAGCTGGCAGAGACTTTCCAACCACTTTTTCTTTTTAACTACAATCAGTGACTCTGCTTTTTGGCACACATACAGCCAAATTAAATCGTCTTTGATGACAGATAATAAGATCAGCATTTGTTAACAAAATATGAACCAATTTTGTGAATCAATACAACAATTAATTTTTACAAATATTCAGATAAATTAGATGCAGTAGTATCTGTGATGGGCTTCAGGAGTCCACTTGTACACAGATATTGCTGCTAGATGAACATTTTCACTGTTTATTTAGTGGTGTTGAGATTTTATTGGCACACTTGCACAAAATGGCTTTTGCTAAATAATTTGTCCCAAGAGAATAGAAGCAGCATTAATTATTAAGTATTGAATAATTTTCACCCTTGTGTAATTCTTCAAAAAAAAAAAACTCTTTCCAGACACTGGGTCTACTCTAAGCATTTAAAGACGCCTTGTGTTGAGATTTGTGCATTCATTGCAGAGTGTTTAATTGAACTCACAAAGCAATTACAATTTAGCTAAAACCTACTTATTAGCTGACTTGTCAACAGGGCTCCATGTTTGCTTCTTTGCTTTCATAAAAAAATAAAAGTTTAATAGGAAAAAAAAGAAAGTCTCATGATGCTAGTTCTTTATGTTCAGGAAATCTCTAACCAGTAACTCTGTGACGACACCATGCTGTCACTCTAAACGTAGGACGACGTATGAATGCTCCCACTTTGGATGAGATCCGTCCAAATTTAAACATGAGCGCATGACCACGGGCCCGTTCTTCAGAATGAAGTGAACAAAAAGACAGCCAGCCCTCGGAGCTCGGCCGGGATCCTTTTGCACATGCTCGCATTTTACAACAGCTTCCCACTAACAGGGAACCACTTTGATTACCGCTTACAGGAGAGATGACCTGAATTAGAGCGAGCAGGCAGCACCCTCTGAGGAGCTGTGCAGCTTTTGATGATGTTTGATGGAATCTGTCAGTGTTAGAATGATCATTCTGCTCTGACTGCCACGAGTCCTACATCACTTAATGCTAATGTATTTGGCATTAGCTTCCCAAGACAGAAATACATTCAAATTACTTGAAATATTAAATAAATATAAGTAACTCTGATGCATTCGTAATAGTGGTCCCTCATCTGAGATGTGTCAATCCATCTGCACACAGAGAGACATTAGCTGGAGGGACATTACGGAGGCAAAGAAAATATGCAGCCTGAACAGTGTTGACGAGGCATAAAACCTGCATATGCCTGAATGGGAAAACCTGGAAAATAGGCCTGAAACAGATCACCTGTCACTGCCAGGTTTGCACAGCCTCAGCAAGTTTTATCCACCCAAAAAACGGGCTTCTCTTTGTTTCACAAATGAAAGAAATGAAAGAAGTTTCATTACTGTGGCAGTCGTGTCAGAGCGTGGGAAGGCCTGTTCCCCAGATGATCCGTGTCTTTAATAACATGTCTGTAAGCGTGGCAACGAAAGTGTGGGATTCTTGGTAACAACATGCTACCTTGTTAACAGCGATGCCTGAAGCAGAGTCTGTGATTTGAGCCAAGAACAGCAGAGTGGAGCTTGGCAACGGTGAGGAGGACCCACTGGCGCCCACCCCACCCTGCCCTGCGGCAGATAAATCTCAGATCCGTATATTAAAAAAAAAAAAAAAAAAAAAAAGCACACTGTCGTGCATGTGCCATCTATGTGCGACACATAGACACATGTGTTAATGACGCGCACATTTGGTAACAGCGCCAACATCACGAAAAACTCCCGGGTGTAGCCTGCCTGCTTCGCTGCTCTCACTGTTTCCAAGGAGACTGCAGCACATTGTTATTCTGAAGGGACACTTCATAAGCAGTTGTGAGAGAAAGAAGAAGAGAAAGAAAGCTTTAAGATAGAGATTGCACAATAAACATATACCTTACAGCAGAAAGCACATCTGACATCTCAAAGAATGAGCGATGTCAAAATATCATTAATACAGACACCATGTGATGCCACAAAGTCAGACGTATGGCTGTGATAGATAGATAGATAGATAGATAGATAGATAGATAGATAGATAGATAGATAGATAGATAGATAGATAGATAGATAGATAGATAGATAGATAGCTTACCCATGAACTCGATGCCCAAGTGATCTGTGGTTTCGGGCGGCAGGGTGGAGATAGGTGGGGGGCAGAGATGGAAGAGAAAGGGAGAGCAAAAACAAAGTTATTGTTAACAACAGTACACGTAAGCATTGTGTCACGATGCGTGTTCACATGGCCGCTGAGTTGTTTTGCTCTTGCGCGGAGATTGCTGCATCGCTGCTCCGTCTGTTGTCACATGGAGTCAGAAGGCACGTGTTGGTCAGTCATGACACAGGGACTGACACGCCGAGGCCCACGTGCACAGACATGCTCGCTCCGCTGCATTCAAAATGACTCAGCGACGATCAACTCGCTACGCGACCTTGACCCAATCCTCTTGGCACCCTTCTGTTTTTTTTTTTTTTTTTTTTTAATCATCCTGGTTGATTAGTGAGTTCAAAAGTTTGATATCTGGAATTCCAAATGGAGATATGAAGGACTCGCAACATATGAATGAAGTAGTAATTATACACATTAAGTACTGCTGAGAAAGACTGCGAAAAGGAGAAAAGGAAAAGGATCAGCTGATTCTGACACTTTAATGACATTTGTCACTGGCAGTGACTCTCCTGTCCCCATAATAGAGTCGATGAGCTCTGATGGGAAAAGCTCCGTCTGATCAGCATCCAAGCCTTTCACCTGATTTTGTTTAACCAGATCATTCTTCTTCTCAAACATCCCTGATGTATAGGTTCTGGTACACAATTTTGATATTTGATGATATTTTTGATGTAATAATCATCACCCAACTACAAATGCTCATTGATATAAATCACAAATCTTGTCACAGAATTACTGGCTTCAAAAATGCTAATGATGGCCTCAGCTTTGTGTGACCTAACTGCCATTACACAACAGAGTGACAAGAGTGCTAATTATCTGTGTTTTTCCCCCCATTATGAACGCCCACCAATTAAGATAAAGCTATATTTCTATTCAAATTAAATGTCTCATTCCAATTTGCTTCTGGGGGTTATTACATTTCCGGCCCTGGTGACCCCACTGACCTGAGCCAAAACAGGCTGTCACATGTTCTGCTTCTGTAGCTGTAGGTGCTGCTACAGTCAGGCTAAAAACAAACTAAATTTTCCATTTGGCGCAATGAGAAGAGCCCGGCACTAAAGCTGCCAAAGAGAGGGATTTGATTTTCTCTGTAGCTTTCTGGGCAGAGCATATATCAACAGTAACTCTGTCAGGATATGAGCTCTAGCTCCCACTGGGCCAACCCATACTCCAGATGTATACACTCCAGCTCCGCCAAACTGCTATAGATGGAGGGATGCACAAACTGTCACATGTTAAATATACTCGGAGGAAATTGAAGCTAGATTTTGGCTGGGAGGCAACCCAAAAATAAAACAGGCAAAAAAAACAGAAAAAGAAATTGCTGCATCTTGCTGACAATAAACAGTGAAGGCGTAGGGTCCTGGTGCTAAGGTGCTAATCACATATACACTCCTGACCTTTACCTGCAAACGTTAATGAATAATGATGGTTTTTAGTGACATTGCCTGGTCATTAAGGGCCCTGACTGAAGCCTTGATTTTCCAACCTTGGTCGAGACTGTATTGGATAATTCATATATTTGCAAAGGGCCATTGGAACTTCTCAGAATCATTCTAAAACTGAGTGTGTGTGTGGTTGAGACAGGTGGCAGGCAGCCTGTTGTCCTGCTTCCACTCCCTTTGGACTACCACAGTGTGAGGAGGGGGGAGCGCCATCAAACCGCTTGCATTGGTTTCACGGAATTTTCCAATTTTGGATGGAACTCTGATCAGCAGTGATTAACAGTTTTCTAAATTTAGTGCTGGAAACATTCTGAGGCAAATGGTTCATCGTTGACCTTGAAGAGAGGCAGTACAGTACATTACACTGTCAGGAAATATGAAACATCCCACAGACAAGACCGAGTAAGCAATCACGCCATGTGCACATTGTTGTCTTCCTGTCTGAATTCAAGCTGTCGGACTGATGGCTTCTCTTACAGCACGTGTAGAACAAAGAGCACACTAAAAGCTATTTCCAATTACAGCAGAATGCTCTATAGAGAGCATGGAATAAATTGATATTGGCAGATCTGGGCTCTCGAGGAGTGGAGGGAAAACTCAATGATAGCATCAAATTGTCTCCAATTTAGCTTTGATGAAAATCAAAACGGATAAGCCTCTAAAATTGTGACCAGACCAGAGAAAACCAAAACCAGACCGAGTCCTGAGTTGCCTCAAAAATGATCCCTCTTGTACATTAAAATGCTGCTGTAACTGCTTCACGGTTTGGACCAAATGTTAGTAATGAGGTTCCTTTTTTCCCGATGTTTGTACAGTCAGTTTGCGTAAAATGCACAGAGATCAGCTGCACAGGGCAGAATCTGACGCTATCTGTGTTTCTCTTTGATTAGCAGGATTATTTTCTCTGCTCCTCACGTATCTGTGAATGCAGAGCAGTTATGTCTAGTTGCCAGGCAGTAGAACCCAAAATATAACAACTCAGGAAAACAGGGAGAGGAAAAGTTTCTTATTTCATTCTTGATCGAACAAAAACTATATTTACACGGTAAGCAGACGTGCTGGAGATAATTAGCTGTTTGTGTCAAGAAAAGGTGATATTTTTACGAATGATCAACAGCTAAGAGGTAACAATGCTGCTAAGACAAATGAAAACTATTCTAAACAGAGACTGTGGTAAGATGTGCTGATCCATGAAGGAAATTCCTGTAGCCAACTCCTCTCGGACAAATGATCTACAGTCAAGAGATCTTGAATTCGTTCAGTAATAACTTAATACCCATCTCAGTCATTGTTGCATTTGAATGCCATGTTTCTTTAACCAGATTAATCATCCCTGTTTTCACATCATTGCATTCCTCCTGTTTTTGCCTTTAGCAGTTGCCATGGCAACACAGTGACTAGACTTGCCACTTTTAAAATAAATCCACGTTTATTAAAGCATCAAGTCAAGGCAGTCAAATGAAGCTGGAATCATTATTATTTGTGGAGATTTATTTTCCACATTTGCAGCTACTGACCATGCTTGATGTGAGTGAATTAATTATTTGCAGCTCCAAAAGGTCTTGTTGCCTCCCCCTAAACATCAAATATAGCTTTATTACAGCTGCCTCTGAAGACATTACACAGCAGAACTGCAAATGTAGGAAGAGGATAGAAGTTTTTTTTTCTTTCAAATTGTCACGAGAACCCTCAGTGGTTCAAGCAATAACCAAGTGGTGAATGTTAGCGCAGCAAGAAAGTTCTTGATTGGAGTTTGCCAAGTTCTCATGTTCTTCTCATCCCTGTGTGGGTTTTCTCCAGGTACTCCAGATCCTCTCCAGCACCCCAATGAGCCCGATTAGGAATACATGGTAATTAACAGAAAAGAAGAGATGAAAATATATTTATTTCAATCCTACATTCGAGAAGAAATCCCCCATGTAGTCTCAGAATGGCTCAGATTTACAGCTCTAACAGTATTAATGTGAGATTATACAGGCTTGTCGTTACTGCTCTAACACTCCTTCATATGGTGCTTCATTCCTCAATCAGTCAAAAACATAAGATTCAGACACACATTGAACCAGACAGAAACAAGAAGAAGAGAAACACGACTTTATCAGTCAGGGCAGTTCTGCCCTTTCTTTAGTCTTCTGTTGTGTTTTTCTGTGTTTTTGGGGACTCCTGCTATATTGCACGACGTTCATGTTAACACGAGCCTCAATAAGGTGGGCGATTTTATCGATTCTAGACTCAACAAATGGACTGCAGCTACTTATTATACTCTCTTCGGGCAGCAGCAGAGAAGGTGAAGTAGCAAAACGACAAAAAAACTAAATACTGCAACAGTTGATAATGTTTTTTCTGTAATTATTCACCTGATAAAATCACATCGTCTGCAGCAACAAAGCTGCAAACAAAACATCCAGCAGAAAAAAAGGATTTTGCACCAGAAAGTGAAGCCCTGCTCAACTGTTTATGGATGGATCTTTATCAAGATTGATGCAAAGTGTGAAATGCAGAACAGGAAGAGGCATAACAGGCACAACAATTTAACCTTGATTGCTGGAACAGGTGTATACGGAGTACATGTTCAGATAACAGGACAAATTGCAGCAGTAAGTGTTAGAGTGGCTTGGATTGATATACACAAGGTAAACATATAACAAAAAACATTATCAGCCTTTGTTTGGTGTTTTTTCCTTTTCACAGTACTGAATGATGGCTTATCTGCACAAAGCTTTTTCCCTATATGTACACGTATATATGCAGATGTATCTATATATACATATGTACATAGATAGATAGATGGATAGACAGATTGATTCTGGGCCCATTTCAACAACGAATGTAACGCAGATGTGCATCTCTAGCCAACAGCATCGCTCTATCATAATTATTCATTAGAATAAATTTGTTTATTTATTATATATTGTCTTATTCTTTTAGCCATTTCAATACTTTTTAATTTCTCATCTGCCAAACAGAATTAAAACAGAGTGATACAAAATGAGACAGCATGGTACTGTATCATGATACATGATTTCCTTTTAACTGACTTGTGGGATAGAAAACATTTTTACTCAAATTAATTGCACCTTTTGTTGTAGCACAAGGACAGACTTCGTATTAGTGATGTTGCTGCAAAAAATGATTTATCGTTAAATTTGTGAAGAACAAGTGTCGGAATATAAAAACAAATAAGAAAAGTTTTAAATGTAAAACAAGGTAACCACAAACTTTTTTGTTTTCTACAGATTGCTGTTTTAATGCAAAGTGAATAAACAAATCAAATTAAACTAAGTGAGCCTTACATTATATTTAAGGCTTCAGAATGGTTTAATGGTATCATGTGTCGCTTTCATAATCAGTGCTGCTCAACAGAGCAGAAAAATAAAAGCAGAAAGTTCTGCGTTACCATGGGAGCACCTACGGGGAGCTGTCAATTATCATCAGGTGTGTATCTCTCAGATCACATCATTCTCAGTGACCCTGAGGTGAAAACCACAAACACATGCTCAGACTCTTCTAGTACACTATATTTGTTCTATACAGTCGTTATCAACGGAGTGCACTGTACATGAGTACTGCATAACACATAACAGGTATTATTAAATGTAAGTATTCTGCACTGATGCACCGACTTCTACTTTAACTCCCTAAATGGTCTTTTAAAACATAGAGCAGAAATGAGCTTTTGCAGCTACAGGCACAAAAACCCATTTGGAAGAACCTCCAGCCTGCAGAGGATTTCAGCGTCTCCAAGGCCAAGACCAGCTCGTGCTATTGAGAAAATGTAATGCGATGTGAAGACATTTACATTCTGTTGTACCGACGCTCCAGCCAGCAAAATGAGTCAGGCAAATGATTTCCTTCTGCACGAATGTTGAAAGTCACTGCGAAAATTATCTTTTTCGTTCAACTCCATTTACCGTCCACGCGGGACTGAATGCAGGTTTTCTACTAAACTTTAGTCAAATTGGCATTCATGTTTAGTCCCTCATCTGTGTCTGTGAACAGACTGACCATGTTTACATCAGCAGGTCACCAGGTCACATCGAAAGGGGACACTTGGTATGAATAGAAAAAATGCTGGTTTCATCAGTTTTCTGAGTAATTAAAGTGATATGTCAAAGAGATTAATTCATTCTGCTGTGATATTTCATGCCTATTAGTCTCCATGTAAATTACAACTTAATAATCACTCAGTAATTCATCATTTCTATACATACATTGCAAACATTTTATTACATGAAATGGCCAACTTTCTTTGTGAAAGAGAAAGAAAATGAACTGATCACTCAAACTTATGTTTTATATGTGTTGGCGTGCCTTTAAAGTCATTAAACTTTTAATGTGACCCCAAATGGTTGACATAAAGAAATGTCAAAGGAAAGCCAGGAAGCTTTTAGACGCAACAGAGGACAGTCAGTCAGTGACTCAGTGAAGCCTCTGGGGCTTTTTAAAAAGCATGGTGGTGGAGAGAGATGGAGAGGAGGGTGGCTCTCCTGGCTTTTCAAGGATGAATGAGTAAGAGAGGAGGAGGTTTAAGAATAATAAACTGCTTCCAAATGCAGTGAAATAAAGACGGAGGCTGAGAGGGAGACGGCAAGACACGTCAAAAGAGACTTGGGTGTCATTCTGGTAAATGATATGAAGAGTCTTAGTGAGCCACGCCAGGAGGTTCTCAGAGCAACAGAGTGGACAAAGATCTGGATAGTGACAGGCAGATTAGTAACCAGCAGGACAGGCCACAGTTTTTGTGCACGAGTCACCTCAGATTCATTACTGTCTGTTCTGCCCGTCAGATTCTTCACTGTTTCCCACCAAAGTCCACCCAACCTTTCAGTCCAACATCAATGGGCACTATATTCTCCTGGTTCCAAAAATTTCATCTTTCATTAATTTTTCATTTTTCTCCTCATAAGTCTCGGGTCGTGATGCATGCATGACAAATGAGCAGATCTGAGAAGCATAGATGTGGCAGCAGGACGAAAGGTCATGTTTCTGAGATTTTATGATCAATTAATGTAGAAATCCTACGATCCTCTGGTAGGAATAACCATGACCTGATCCCAGATATATGAATGGAAGGAAGTCTGTCTATATAAGTCAATATCTGGAGATAACATTTCAGTTTTGATTCATATTTATACAATTCCTTAACAGATAATTGGAAAATGTAGCTTATTTTCTGTAGTTATAATATATAAATATCTTTGTTTGTATATCAAAGGTTATTGTTATTGTTTTTTTAATGCAGAAAGAAAAGAAAAGTGTTGAGTAGATCTTTTTTTTGACAGCAGCCATATTTAAAAGTACAGGTAAACAGAAAATTAAATTTTTTGAGGCTGAATTGGACCCTGTCACTGATAATGCTTATCTTCGGGTATCTTGTCAAAATGACTGCTGGAATAAAAGCCCATTTCATCTCCATCCCAGGGCTTTAGGATTGTTGCAATTGGTTTAGCTGTTTGGATTCTTTTATAGTAACAGTTAGATTGCCTGTTAAAGGGTCAACAAATCTAATAAGAAGAAGTGAGAGGGGGTGAAAGGTAATCTCAGGATGGCAGAGTTATTTTTAGCTCATAGCTACAGACGACCAGGGTCTCTCTTCCGTCCGTACAGTTTCATTTGGGCACGCAACCCGAGCAGTGATCCTTGATCGGCGCTTTTGTTCTTGGACATTTAATGACCAAAGGTCTTGGAGCAGGGCCAAATGGATGTAGAGCAAAGCCAAAGCATCTTGAGACACCAGACACTCATTTGTATTCAGCACTAAGAGGTGGGCAGATGCATGATGAGGTCACTCTAGGAAAGACACAAAATTGGGATGGATTTTAGAGAATAAGGCTTATTTTTAAGGATACATTTGTTTTATTTACTCTCCCTTCAATAACAGAAAAGGAGTCTAGTCTGCCTCGGTGGTATTGTTGGCATGTCCTCCAGACATTTATAGAATGTGATGTGCAGACCAATTATTCCAGCTCTGAATGCCAAGATTATAGAGACAACAGGTTAGCTTTGCTTAGATTTGAAATCTTTGCAGAATCTCAATCTCATCATCTGCACTGCCAGCACACTGACAGACAAAGACACAGCTCAGTCAAATGGTTGGGTTTGAGATGAGCCGCATTAAAAAGAAAAAAATCATTTCAAATGGGCAATTTCAATTCATTAAGCTCCCTCACTAACTGATGAAATGGATACACTGGGAGTTTCTACCTGCCTTCATGCTCTTTAAGTTCTTTAAGCCTTTCATTTGCTAATTTCATAACTTAATCTCAGCTGAAGTTGAATGAACAGGAATTATATGTGCAGTATACATAGATGAGAGGCAATAAATGTGGGGGTCTATCAGGTAACAATTTAAGGTCAAGTGATTGTCTTAATGACGCAAAAATGGAAATAAGGTAAAAAGAGGGCACATTGTTTTCTTAGAAAAGGACAAATAGGGAAGAAAATGTCAGACAAATATGAAAAATAGATAAAGCAAGCAATGCGGTAATGTGAGACAAGCGAGCACAATTGTCTTGCCATGTTTAATGACCTGTGACTGGAGGGAGGGTGCAGGCAGTGGGCACAGCAGTCTGCACTGCTCCGGGATAATCTGCATCCCACCGCCATATTCCTCAGCTAAGCACCAGCTGACAAGACTCATACTTCACTGTAAATTGGGCTTTCCACATCCATTAGGGCAAGTATATGAGCAGCGAAATCTAAAGTCTCGATCAGATGCCGGTCGGAAAAGCGCAGTGAAAAAGCAGGAATGATGTCATGCAGCGCCGAGGGGGGAGATGGAAGAGTTATTGTTTTTAATATTCCGCCTCAAACATTTGCCAGTCAAATGTATAAATATCAAGAAAAAGTCAACACAAGGGTGTGCACTAGATGAATTACTGCAATCACTATGAATTTATTCTTTTTGCCTCCATCTCTTTTTTCCGATTGCCTGTTGTCCTCATCTATAGGTGAAGCCCAGCAATCAGTGTCCATTAAGCCCTATTGCAACAGTAAATTTTGCATTTGTCACCTACAGTGAAAGCAATAAGATTTTGGAGGGCAATATAATGCCATCTGTTTTGTCCTCTTTCAGAGGAATGCAGAAAACAACCCAGCTGGCGATGAGACAAAGTAAAGTGAAGGAGGGAAGTCTTTTTTTTCCATCGAATCTGTTCAATATGTTGACCAGTGTGCAATGATCTGGTGTATCTGTTCTGATGCACCTTACTGCAGGAGACATCATGCTGTTCCCTGCTGCCGCCCAACAAGAACAATGTTTGCTCTGTCCAGGACATTTGATACTTCATGATAAAATCATGCATGGTCTTCATTAACACATTTGCATGCATCTACTACGAGTTAATGTCACTGCAATTTACCACGGCTTCTACTTCTTTCCCTGACAGAGGAAAGTATAGCTGGTGACAGGTGAACTGGAAAAGTAAGGCAGTAACAGCATTTCTTTAACTATGCTGAATTCATGAATTTATGGACAGCATGCCACTAAAAATCAGGTTTTTATAGTCAAGTGGTGGGTGACTTTCCATTTGGTCCATAAAATTGTGAAAGAAGTTAATTTCACACCCAAACCGCCCCTGAGAAATGCCGATATTTTATTACCTTTAGATACAAATGCATTGTGTTGCAACGGTAGATGGTGTCACTGTGATTATAAATGGTTGAGTGGTATTATAACAACTTTTACCGAGTAGAACAAAGTTTAGGTTGAATGTGAAACTGGACACATAATAAAATGTATTTTAACATTTCATGTTAATTGTGTTTTATTTTATACTTACTGACTGTTACTAATAGTATTATGTATCATCAACAAGCTCCATAGTTTCAAAATAAACTCAAAATAAAAGGATTGGAAAAAAAAGGTAAAGTAGTTCTGTTATCATAATTTGCATGTGCAGTGATTTATTGTACTACCATAGAGTCTACAACAGCAGCATGGGGATTTCTTTACTATAATCCTGTACATCATCTTGAAACAAACAAACAAATGTTTAGAAATGAAGGAAAGTGTGATCTACAATGCAACAAAGATCCTTTTCTAGTGTCAAAGAGACAATGTTGTCCAAGAGAAGCTTCCTTTTTGATGGGTAGACAGACCTGGACACCTTTACTTAAATTATTGCCTTCACCCTGGATGTGCAATCATTAGAGCACAACACAGAGCCAGAAACACTTGTTCTGATGGTATAAAGAGCACAATCTTGATCCAGGATTAAAAGGGTTGCAGCCTCTACACATTGTCATCTTGAAAGGACGACCATTTTCTCATGTTTACAGCCACGAATGCCTTCCAGCTCAGGTGTTTTACAGATGTCAGTCACACAGACTGGACAGTTGTGCATCTGTGTTCTGGTCACCATTACAGAATAAGGAACTCAGGTGGAGAGGCTACTTGCTGTAGTATACATAAAGAAATGTCTTTTCAGTTCATATGAACAGATCTCTTTAGTCTCACACCTCCAGCTTGATCTTTATCTCTTTACATCCGGATTTAAAATCACTGGATCTGATTCACCACCTGCTAACCTTGAGTTTGCCTCTTTTCTTTTGTTGAGCGAAATAAACTCAAGAGCGCTGCTGACAGTTGATTCAAGTGATATAGGTTTTTATAGATTTAAAATGTCCGCAGATTGCCCAGCATGAAATCAAGAGTCTGATTAGCTTCATACTGCTTCCAGATGTGAGTGATTGAACGTTTCTCTCAGCTGTGACATGATTCAGGTAGGGACAATTTGCTGACATGGAGGCTGTCGATGGGGATGATGATGAGTGCAGAGGAGCGACACAACACTGTGCAAAAGAACAGATTTCAACTTTGTCAGCTCCAGAATGCTGCCTGATCCTGCAAAACTGATCTTCAGAGGATGTCACAACTGGGTTGCCACATCAGCAACTTCAACCGCAACAAATGTCATGACAATGAGCGGTGCCTTTTTTCTACATACGCACAAGGATGAAAGTCGGAGGCCTTTGTTGCTCTCTGAGACATCCGGGGCAGACCTAAACAACTGTCTGATCTCAAACACACCCCATTAAAAGAGTCAGGTGATGAACTCTCCGCGGGGCCTTTTTAGCACTTGGAGAACTAAAAGCATGTCAGCCAGTCATGTGGGAGCCATTGACGTCTGTTCTGCTTAGATGTTACTCTATACAGCAAGTTTAAGAGCCTTTAAATTTTATATATATAATTGAGAACATGCGGTTTTTCATGATCTCTAATTGAATAAAACTGTAAAATGTGACATTCCACCTCTTTTTCTTGACCTTCATCAGCAAGGTGACCAGAGCTGTACAGATGCTGCTTCCGTTCAATTTGAAAACACTGTCAGTGCATGCATAACAACACATAAAAGAGACTCTCTGATGATTCGGAAATTCTTTCCCCTTTTGAAGCAAGATTTAACGGTGCTGGGATATCACATCTGCTTCTTAATCATCCTAGAACCAGATATTCCCTCATGCCAAAGACAAAGTAAAAAAAAAAACTTTAATAAATGAAAATATATAATTCCTGAAGTAAAATTAATGTTGTTGATTTGTAGATTGAGGTGGTCCTTTTTTTAATCTTGATAAATGTGAATATCAAGCTTTGCAGGAAGATTCCTTCTGCTAGTTTACCTGGTCACGTTTCTCTCTTAAAAGTTTTATATGCACCTCTGGCTTAGAAAGTCTGTGTCCAACTCCAGGATTTTTCTTTTTACTCTCCTTCTGTTTGCAAACCCACGAAAGTCATGACACTCTTTTCCTCTGAGGTGCCAAGATGTGTCTAATTTCCTCAGACATCTCTTCCTCAGAGACTTTCGCATGCCAAAGATCCTTGCCAGCATGTGCTGCCCTGCTGCTGAACTTTTTTTTTTTTTTTTTTGAGTTGACACAATTCAAACCTCAGTCCGTCTGAGATCCATGCCAGTTAGTGTTGGGGGACAAACCGGGCACAGAACTGTGAGCTGGGGGGGGCTGGTGTTTGGGCATTATATGTGTTAAAGAAAGGATGGCACGGAGGAGGTTAGCGAGAGACAGATGGGGGCGAGAGGTGGCCGTCAGATGGGAAATTTGGAGGGGGGGTGTCAACACTGAGGCAAGAGCCAGAACAAGACACAGAGGCAACCTGGGAAATTAGGGTTTGATGAGCTGCAAGCAAAGGAGTCAAGGCATAATGCAGTGAAAAGATTATCTTAGGGATGAGCAATGAAGAAGCAAACTTAAGCCACTCTTCTTCTCCATTTTTTTCAACTTACCAACTTTTGGAGGCAGGCAGATGTTGAATAAAGTGGGAGAAAAAAAAAAACAATTTCATATTAATAAAAAAACAAGATTTTAATGAAAAAAAGCCAAAGCAATAAAGAATTCAGTCTAAAGAGAAAGAAAACCCCAATCAGCACCACGTGAATGGATTAAGTAGGCCGGATTTATTCTAATTCTAATTTACAGCTGTTTTCCTACAGTGTTGAAGTAAGGACAGCTCAACTCAGACCAGCCAAATTAATGTATTTACAGTTAGAAGCTGCATCCTGTAAATGGGTTTGATGCCCATCTGAATAATTAAACAAGACCAACAGTGAGAAAACTTGCTTTCTGACTGTCTTAGACACCTGCCAATCACAACCTTTAAAGGCACACTATTGAAGATCCCTGGTGTTTACAGTTCTCAGGACATGTTTCTCAAGTGACCATAGATGCCAAATATGGCAATAGTTAGCCAGAAGGGGAGTTTAAATATGGCACTTACTCATTCATCCTTACACTTACGTTATTCACATATACCCACTGTTAATCACCGACTTATTTCTAATTCAGTTCACAGGGGTGTGAGAGTCTCATGCAGTGCCTAAGTACAGAGACATTAGTCAACCCTAACCGTGCAACACTAACAGTTGCAGCCAGTAACTTTAATGTGCCAAGATCTCCAAAAAGGAGCATTTTCATACATTATTTAATTCAACTGGAATGAACAAATTTCGCTGAGCATACTCTCATTTGCCCTCATGGACAATATATCCGGGTGACATATTTTATGGAGAAGTTGCTTGTTGTTAGCTTGTTATGTCCACTAATGGCGGAATCTTCAGAACTGAACAATGCTACCGTGTCCTTCATTGTTACGCTGGTGAAGACGTCTCCTGTCAGCCAACAGGTTTGGTTCAGTGAGTTCGCTGTACAAACAAGACGATGAGTGTCACTTTGCTGAATGCCGCTATTGCACTAACAAGGACATTCACCCAAATACTTGCTGGGAATTAAAAACCTCATTACTGAGACTCAATTAATGATGTGGAAATAAAGGATATTAACAGGGAGCAAGTGATAAAAGTGGTGTGCCATTTGCCTGATTTAATCTACAAGATTTTTTTTTTGCCACCTTCTCCTCTCGCAGTCAAATAGAATTTTTTTCTCTAATACCACCACAAAATAACAAGCCTCTCTTCCATCTCATTTTTTTACACGCCGCTATTAAAGCTCATGTAATAGTAACATCAACTGCACATTGGTGTATGCGTAGAGTATATTTTAGATTGAGATAGAGAAAAGTTAATATGGAATAGTGATAATGGGCTGTAAGGACGGCAGTTCAGACAATTTGTGTTTTGTATGACATTGAGAGGGCCATGTGTTTGGGAGATAAAGAAATGGGAGAAGATAAAGTAGGAAATGAAAATGAAATTCAGTTAGAACAGGCTGTAAGAAAGAGGACAGTTATATACTGAGGCTGAAATGCTTTAAACAAACAGATTACTCAGAAGACTGTATTCAAAGAGCCTTAAGTGATGGATAAACACTTCAGGAAGACACATTCATTTGTATGTATCGATGCATTAAAGAGGTGTTGGGATTTAAAGAAAAAAGCAAACCTGTGGTTTGTATTAATTAAAAACTAAGGCTCATGGCGGATTTCAGGGAAATTTAAGGGCAATTATCCAGGTTGTTAAGGTGGGAGAATCCTGCACTAGTCAATCTTCTGAAGACCAGAAGTCTTTAAAAGACTAAAGCTTTGTAGAAAAAAAACCTAAAACCTTTATGCATTATACAAGATGAAAAAAACAACACTCTCATTGAAATGACTTTATCTATGTTACAGTGACAGTAGATTTATATTAACACCATAGTAACATACCAACCATACAATATACTAACACCTTCCAAGAGAATATTTGATGCAATAAAATTGGACTTTATTCTTGCACAGCAGAGCTGTGATCAGGGGTTAGTGCAAGTCTGAAATATTTGATTCTTCCAGGCCATTATTAACACAGATCAGAAGAACTTCAGATATACACCAGAAGAAGTCAAATATCATCAGAATTGTCTAACAATGGTGATCCCCTTCATTTCCCTCCTGTTTGCTTTTGTATCCAATATGTGAAGGAGGATTTGTATCGAGAATTTGAAAACTTACTTGGGTCAGACAGGATGGAGTCAGTCTTCGGCAGGAATTGGTCACAGCGGATTCCCTGGTATCCTTCTCGGCATCTGTCATGGAAACACAAAGGATCAGTCATCAGTCAGTGCTGCAACAGTCGGAGAAAACTGAGCATGCAGGGTTTCTCTCTTAGTGTGTATGAACAAAAAGACAGGGGGAAAAAACAAATAAATAGACAGAACTTTATTTTCCTAAAGTCTGACAGAAGACATCCACATTCCCATCTTTTGTTGCTCTTCCTATGTAGATGGAAACAAAGAAGGGGAACGTGAAACCCCAAAACCCTTTCAATTCATGCTAGCAGACAATGTACCAAAACATTTAATCTTTTTTTTCACCCCACTGCTAACGGAGAAACATTCTACAGTTTGTGGATAAGCCTCAAACTTTCTGTCTGTGCTGGTGACTTTGTGCAGTGAAGTCATACAACCATCATTAAGCACCTAATGGGTACTGAAATGTGCCTGAACTGTCCTCCAGAAATGGAAAGACCTATATTGTGTTTTAATTACCTTCAGCTCTTTACACACAGCCTGCCTGTCAACTGTCAATATACATACAGCTGTGTATTGGGAGTATGCGGAGCGTTTATACATTAGCTTCTGGCTATTTAACTGCCCTACCACTGCCTTCCTATAACCTTCAGTGCTACTCTTGGAATTAATTGATAACTGCAGAGTAAACAGTGGTGCCTGTGTTTTTTTTTTTTTTTTTCTACGGGCACCTGGACACAACAACAGCGCTGCAAGATCAAGCTCACAAAAGGATGTATGGTGACATATCAAAGTGTTTGCTTGGTGCAGAATGATAATAGCTATCCTCTTTTTGTCTTTCATCTATGGTGACTGACTTTCAATTATTAAATAAGCTGCAGAAGGCGGGGGAAAGGTGCACTTGGTTGTGCACGCCAGTCAGTGTGATTATGGAGCACCGCGGTTGCAGGCACAGGAGGAGGACGAACTGACAATGATCCTGAACCTAAACCAAAAATTCAAAAGCAAAACCACAATAAATAGGATGTTTCTTAAATTATAATTAAAATACTAAATTAACATCCCGAGAACTTAGAGAGTTCTAGTTCTATTAAGTCAACATTTAATAACCCATGTGGAAAAAAAAACCCAACAAAAAAAATAACAAATAGGGTGATTTAAGAAAAAGTATAAAAGCGCAAACAAAACAATAGTTCACACAGACTTTTGTGTGGTTAATTGTATATTTTCATCTGGACCATGAAGGCTTTCAGAGTTATTGGTGTTGTCACTAAATTATTATTCCAGTGTAGCGAGATCAGACAACACAGTTGGACTGCTGGAAAATGGTTTACAGGTTATCACAGACATGCTTCAGGTCATGTCTGTGGGAGGCATTTTCTGTTGTAACTGAACATTGACAGAAGGCAACGCTTGTCTCGCTAAGTGGAAGGGAAATAGATTCACCTAGTGTGAACTGCGTGCTGAGACTCCGTGGTTGCCCATGTGTTCCTAGCAGAAGTCAGCACACTGAGGTGTTGCTAAATAAAGGAATCAAACCCTCAGAGTAGGCAAGACCAAGTGTCACTATTGAAGGGTTGTATGCTTCCTAATGAGCTCCACAGCTGTTAATTAAAAGAAGCAAGAAATATATGTACACATGTTCTAGCTTTTGTATGTGAATGTCACACCAACGCACAAAACAGCACAAGGCAGCAAATATATATACACATGGCACCTGCAGGATGATGAATTTCTGAAAATTGAAGTGTGAATATACGTGAAGATATATGCATACAGTCCATCCTGAGTATAATAACTTCTTAATTATTTTTGTCATTAACAGAAACAGGCAGCAACCAGTTTCCAGGATCCTTTTCCACAAAGTGGTACCACAGTGACAATAAAAAAGTCAAGAAATCCAATTAAAATAAATAATTATTCAGGATCATTTTTATTAAAGTAGGTGTCAATTTTACATTCACAAGAGTGCTCTATTGACCAGAGACTAGACACAAGCTGAAATAAAATCACAATGCTGAGGATGTTGTTTACTTTAGATTCTCAGTGAGTCATATTGGCTGATGAATCAAGTATAATCCAATAATGGTGTTTGGTTTAAGTAGTGTCTGTTTGGACTTTAGAGGAGGCCAGAGATGATTACTTTCCTACTTTAATGACCTTACATATCTCCTACTCAAGTGTGCTTCTAAATACTTTCTCCTTTCTCTCTTGATGGGACAGAAAATTGAGATGGAAATCCGGTGTTAGGTATCTAGGGAAGTCTTTTCTTCTTCCCGGACGGCCTGATTGAAATGCATCTGGGGCGCCATGTCTAAGTCTGACAGCCACGGAGGGGAAGCAGGAGAGGAACTCCGTTCTACGTATATGCTATAAACACCACTAACACCTTAATGGGATCAGATTTAACACCGGCACACACTTTTCAGACTGTTTCATCCCTTATCATGACCCTTTGATTGCTCAGTTTGGTTGGACAGTGAGCCCAGGGAAGAGTCCTGGCTGTTCCAAAGATCTTCCATGTCAGAATGAATGATGTGCTCATGGGAACCTTTTTGTTGTCTCTGTGCTCATACCTAAGGCGGTTCTTTTGACCTTACAGCTTGGTTTTTAGTGTGTGTTTTACCAAATCCCAATCAATTAACTTAACCACAGATGGACGTAAGAGAAACTGTAGAAACTTCTTTGTTTTTGTGCCAGAGCACTGATTGATGTGAGAATGTTTGATTTCTTATTTACTTTTACTTGTAGCTGCAGCCGTGTCTCTACTGGACCTCAGGAAACACAGACACCACAGTATTAATCAGTGAACCACCATGTGACCCATAACTAATCCTGATGTTTAAGCATAGAAAAGTCCAGAGTCATTAGCCTAAAATGCCTCTCCTAGTCAGACTCAAACCACGAATGGGTTTATATTTAAAAACCCCACAAAGCTTTATGTTGGATGCCTGTAAATGCACCAGTTTTCTGCAGTTTGTTAAATATATGCCTAAAATCGTCAGATTAAAGATAAAATCTATAGAAATGACCAATACTGTGTTACAATATTTAGCTATTGTTGTGCGAAATTTATTTCGATTAGAGGGAATAAGAAGAAATCTCAGCATGATGATTGGCTATTTTTTGTGATTCCAACAATTGTTGGAAATTGTGTACCTCCTTTTTGAAATGTCTCTTTTAAATTCAAGCTTCTCTTTTTACATGTACATGTACAAATCAAACAGTATTAAAAACAGAGGTTCTTGATTGATTGTTTTCTATTACATTTTGTCACTCATAATTATGATGATGATGGAAGGAGGTTCTTGCTTCACACTTTTATTTTGATTCAATTAAATTCTCATTGAATTTCCGTAATTGGTCTATTTGTAGGTATAAATTAAATAGTAGCTCTGCAGACTTGGTCCCAGTTTGTGCTCTGCACAGGCATGAAATGAACGGAGAATTTGAATATTTTCATGTAATTTACACCCCAAGCATTCATTTGAATTTCCTGGCATTAATATACCTCCACCTTCACATTTTCTGCACTTTTATCTCTAGAGTTGACAATCAAAACTCACTTTCAAATAAAACATGCCTCCCGCTGAATATTACATGTACTCCTCCACCTCACTATGCAGATGGTAAAACCTCACCTCCACTTTCCAACACCACCTTTCAGCAGTGATGGGAAGTGCTTGAATAATTCACAGCTTCTTCTTGCAACAGATCACAAAATTAAAACAAAAACATATTTTATCCCTTTCAACACTCATGTGTCACCTCAATTTTCGTAATTATTTCTTTCTTTTCGAAGTTCCACTACAGTGTAGTGGAATGGAATGAAAGATGAAGAGGACTAGAAATCTATTTACATCAGTGATGAAACATTCTTGGAACTCTCTGAATCGACCTTGTTATTAGATGAAAGTTATTGTTATGTCAGAAACAAGTGTGTAGGGGCTGAGGTTGAGGATCTGATGTTGGTGTCCTTTAATATTTTACCTTTATCCAACTTCTAAAAGACAAATTTGAGACCAAAACAACAACTGTTGAAGCATCGTTCGTCCTCTGCTGAGACACGATCCAGTTAATGGTGACTTTAAATAGGTGGAAAATTAACAATTTCTGCTGCAGTTTGTCGAGAATCCAGTAGAGGAGCAATATTTCCAAAAGGAAATCTGGGCAGCCTTAACCCCAGGAGAGTCTGACTATTTTAGAAAGGTCCTCTCAACACTTCACTTCTCCCCTCAAGTTCAGTAGAAGTCACTTAAGTACTTCCCTACTGTAGAAGATCAGGTCACACTCTATAAATACATTCCTCTGTCTCGTGTAGTGATCTTGATATGAACTGAAAGTACCATTACCGGTGAGATAACAGCTCATCTCACTCCCTTATCTCCTTTTCATTCTTTATCCATTTCTTTGCCTGTTTTTTCCTTATGAATATTAACACTTTTATCACTTGCACCACTTATCTCGGCACTGAATTATTCCCGCCCTCTAAGTCACTCTGATTAGATGGTTCGCTCACTCTGCCACTGTAGTGGCAGAGTGAGAAATATCTATTTGTTGCATCTGAATGTTAAAAGGATGTTACTGAGGTGCTTTAATCGTTTAATTGGTTGTTATCTCTGTTGGTGGGTAGCATCAAGTCCTCCCTTTTCACCAAAGACCCTCTTGTGGGGAATTACTAACTATAGAAAACTATGCTCTGCAAGCAACTGATTTTCTTTTGCTTTGTTTCACCATATTTTCTTGGTTCTATGCTTGATTATTTGGCAATGACCTTTGGCAATTGAACAATGGAAATACTAAACCATCCAATGTTAGCAACCACATGGGCGGGAAATTTATCAAATCCCGATTCCTGAATACAAACCCCAACACAAAAATGCCAAAGGAGAAAGCGTAAAGGGGAGTTGCAGTTTGTTCTGAAAACAACAGCACCATGAAGGCTCTGACCTTTGGATGAATTAAGCAGAGGGAAAGTCCGTGAGGCTAATCAGATAATTAAACTTGCTTCTTTTGGCTCCGGTTTTGGATTATTTTGTTTCCCTTGGGAAATATGGTGGCATTGTGAAAGTGTCACTTGCGTGCTGCTGATCCCTTTAGAGGGCACGGCTCAGAAGACGTTTCACAAAGGATAAAACCGCACAAAGGATTTTAAGCTGGAAACCTTTCGGAAACTGGCAGCCACTTCATCTTCTCAGCGATGATCCTGGAATTTCAATTTTCAGTGGAAAATGCAGCAAAGTTACAAGCAAAGCTGCAAAAGTGGGATTATTTGGGATAGTTTTTAACATCATATTGAGGTAAATTTGAACTTTCAACTTCAAAAACACAGCACATGTAGATGTATTTATCCTTCTGAAGACATTATATAACAACCAAACAGTAAATCACTGAGAACTGTTTGTGTCGGTGACCTGAGAATGGCCCAGATATAAAACAATTTTGAACTCCTCTCTGCACCTGTGTGTGTAGCGCTTTCTCTTTTTCTCAGGATACATTAAACTAATTTATCCAGCCATCTCTGCACCAGTAGATGACTGGGAAGAATTGTTGCTGAGAACCTGTCACACATGCTCCAAAAGTTCAGTAAAAGTTAAAACAACAAAAGTTATTATCTGAAGTTGGGAAAATATGCATTGATTTTGTTTTTCCCCAAAGCAATTTGTGTTTTTGCTTTATAACAATCCTAATTGTTAATTCTTCAAATTGTCCTATTCTTTGGCACAACAAAACCTAGCCCCAGGGAAGCGCCACTGAGAAGACTGTTAAGATGCACAAAATCAATCCTGAAAGTATCTGAGAATGTGTTTGTGTTTATCCATTTGACATACCTAGAGCTTCTTTACCTCCAGGTAATATGGAACAATTTAATCAAGACGCAAGTAAATGCCAAAGAAAATTATATATGTGTCATATGTTGTCAAAACAACAAAATTAGGATAACACTAAATTATTATGTGGTTGGAGATGCTTCAGACAAAACAGAATTGAAAGATAGAAGATTAATAAAAGAAGCTACCAGTTTACCAGTTTTATGTAGCATTTTGGGACATATTTCTCTTTACTTCATACTGTCAAAATAGTGCATAAAAGATGTCTAAACACACCTTTTGGGGTTTCTATATTTACAGCACAAAAACAAAGCTCAAATTGCAAATCAAAAATGGTGAGAAATGTATTCTAATTCACATCAAACTTTTTATTTATATTTTAAATTAGACGTGTAAAAGATGATTCCTGGGAATAATGAGGACAGTGGCTGGGTGAAAGTTGCGGCATCAACAAAACCAAAAGTAAACCACAGAAAAGGCTTGTTGACAGCATGCTGTAGAGGAGGGAAGGAGCGAAGAGGAAAGAAGCTTTGGTACAGGGACCAGAAAGCATTGAGGGAAAATAATCACTCCTGAAGAACAGAAGAGGTTTTTACAGAAGACTGGCAACATCTAGCAGCTTATGTGACCCAAAAAAAGACCAATACACCACGCCTAGAGATTCATCACTTTTGAGAAGTGGAGTGAAGTGAGAACTAGACTGCACTCCTTCTAGATCTGTTTCTCTCAGCTCCACCCTGCAGGAAGGAAAAGAGCGATTTTGTTTTATAAAGGATACAGGAGAAGGGAATTCAGTAGAGAAACTTGGCTGGTGACAAGCAACAAACCCGCCTATGCAAAAAGAAATATTGTACACAGTGATATTTTAGCTGGTCTGCATAAGCTACCAACAGGATTTAAGTGTTGGTCCAATTATGCTAGAAACTGTATTGTGTTTTTCCATTTTCCAGGTATGTGTTCCTCCAAAGTGTCAGCTGGAACGAAACGTGTTTTACAGTGGAGAGAAAGAAAAAGCCCACGAAGGTGCTAAACAACTGCAGATGGCAAACTAATACATTAAGAGAACGCCCAGGAATCTCAGCGTCTCTGCAGCACAGGAATGCCTGCAATCACGCGCACATTTGGGTGCGAGAGACACAAACACAGTGACATCTGCGATATTAATTAGACAGATTTAGAGTGCAGTCTATTTGTGCAGTGTTGCCCGTGGCTCAGACACAAAGATAGAGAGAGGGAGAGAGACAGAGTGTGAAAGACTGCAGCTGGCAGAGTGAGAGATACGAAGAACAAAGATGGAGACTAGCAGGTGGGAGAAGGTTTTTGGAAAGTAATGTTTCAAAGTCACAATACATGAAGGGGATTCATTACTAAACCCACAAGTGATATTAAGCCTCCATGATCTTTCACAATCCTTTCAGAGTCGAGTGATGGAAGCAAGCCACAAGTTTTAATGAGGAGGCAACTGTCTCAAAAAGGTGTCACCCCTTCCCTTTCAGCTTGAACTCCATTTTAAATGTCGGAGCATTTAAGGGTGGCATATACACTGACCTGCGGGAACATTGTTGTTGGACAGAAAATGAGCTTTCTGCCATGTGCTCAGGTGTCTCTGTGTCACTCAGAAATGTTTTACCGGGCTTGGAACACATGCTGCCCCCTGAGGAATCTGTGATTTGAATGGAACGTGGCGTCTGTATTGCTCGGGCAGCGTGGTGAGTGGGACAGAGAGCTGGAGGGAGTTGGCCGAGATGACTTTCACACCAAGGTCTCCACTAACTCTGCTGTAATGAGCCTGTCAGTGAGGTGTAAGCCATACGAGGAAGGCTGCCCCCATCCACCTAGTTTCGCAGGGAGGGATGAGTAACTCAGAGCTGGTATTCATGTGTGTGTGTGAATTTTATTGTCAGATTTCTTTTCCTGGCCTCCCAAACAAACAAGCTTGTCATTTTTTTCAAGTTACTGAAGTACACATAGCTTTGAAAAACAGCCGTTCACTTGACCTCTACACTGACAGAGTCATAATATACTGACTCAGACATCTGGGGGTGACAAGTAGAGATGAGCAAATGATTCTGAGAGAACTGGGTCAGACCTCACAAACAAGAGGAAGAACCACTAACATAATAAAATGTAACGTTTGAAGAATTTAGGTGTTGATTGTCAATGGTTTCATATTGGTTACGTTTTTCTCGTTTCAGTGTGAAAGTGAGCTTGTTTTGGCCTTCAAACATGGAGATCTAAGTGATCCAGAAAGCCCAAATACTTGCTAATTTGGAAATCCTTGTTATGCACTCACGCAAACAACCATTAGTGAAAGTGTCTCTGTTGTGCACAACTATTGTATTTTTTGGCTGAAAGATTAGATTAATCTGCAGTGGGAGACTTTGCAGAGGTATTGGCGTGTAGGGATGTTTAAGCTTTGTGGGAGATATGTCATGGTTCAGTTTTGACTGAACTTCATCCCAAATATAAATCCAGACAAAGCTCCAACTTCGAGCCAAGAGCTTTCTCTGTCACTTTGGCTTTAATCATTTCCCCTGGAAGATATTTGTCCCTAATGGACAGAAAGCCTAAAGAAATGTTGCCGCGGGAAGTGTGTCGTAGTGCATTTTTCATTTGGCTGACCTTGTGCATGCATCTGTGTGCACAGTTTTTAAAAAAGCCTCCCTGATCCAGTCTTAACTGCTCTCATAAACAAGCAACTGGCAGATGTGAGCCACTGCTCACAGAGGACTGTTGGTAACTGCCTGTGTGGGGAATCCATAACCAGACATGCGGGTTGCTGGCTGTGGCCTCCTGTCAGTCCAGCTGAAACTTTACTGGCTTTACTGTGCTCACCACATTTCACCATCTCAGGATTTACAGATGAAAAGATGGACAGGCTGACAGAGTGGAACTTGTTGCAGGTTTTCACCAGCATGGAAACTTAACCGTCGAAGGTCCTCCAAGCACTGAAGGCCAATACACACCCACTAATGCAGTAAAGCTCTTTTAATGTGCCTATATATCATGACTTTTCAGAAAGGCTTGGGATTGGTCTATAAAGAAACAAGACATGGATTATTTGGGACAAATTCTAGATCATAAAAGTGACTATTTTTCCCCTAACTCACAAAAATCCACAAGGATCGCACAATTCAGATGAAGAGGAAAATATGTCACTTTATTTAGGGCTGATGTGTCATCACAGCATCAGACAGGAGATCTGAATTGCACAAAAACAAGATGAAGCTGCCTTTTTACTTCATCTACTTAGTTAAAATAGCACAATCTTCCAAGTTGCACCTTCAACCAAACCATTAAACACTGAGGTAGACCATCTTATGACATGGATGTGTTCATGCAAAGTCTATTTTTGCTCACTGGTGTTATTTTTCTAGCTAATTCAGGCATCCATGTTTGCCTCAGTGTTACACTTTCCCCTTATTTCAGTGAAAGCAGTTAGCAACGAGTAAATAATGCAACCATCGATACAAACTCAACCCCGGTTGGCCCAGCCAACGCTGCTGTCACGGTTAGAAGAGAACAAAGGGCTATCATTAATGTATATCCACTGCGGGACTTACTCGAGTGTGAAATGATGTGATCTGCCAAATTAATGTCGGAGATGTATAACTTTGCTGAACCTGCCATGACAATATCAGTATACCAGCTTGCTAATTAAGTCTGTGCAAGTCATTTAAAAGTGCATGTTACACCCTGCCACAGCCACCTAGCTGGTTAAATGCTGCTCTCATGGCTTCTGTGGCCTCTTTATGAAGCATTCATAGCTATTTATGAATCTTTGAAAGGCAAGTCATGGCTAATTTAGGGCAAACACCTCACATTCATTGGTGGTAAATGTCTTATTATGGCACAGGGAGATATTCCCATATAATGGGCTGGTTGTTGGAAGGCTGCCAGAGGTGCATGGTGGATGAGTAAAGTATTACAGGGGAGCAAATTAGTTTCTCTGACACAGAAGCAGGTCGTGTTTGAAATGGACAGGCCCGTGTGCTTTTCTGCGATGTGAAACAAACACACACACACACACACACACACACACACACACACACACACGCACATAAATAAGCAGTGACTGAGATGGATTGTTGAAGGTATTGGTATGCTATGAGTCTGTGTGAGCGTTGCACAAAAATGGGTCAATGGCAGAAGGAAATGAGGGGAAAATGCAACGTGAAGGTTCCGTTCAGATTTTCCAGAGTGATTGGCACTAAGTGGCATTTGCAGCAAAGCCAGCAGACAGGTCTAGGCTCAGTACAGGCCACAGAGTTTATTCCATCAACTCACTTTCCTTATCGCCACAGTTTCCAATAAACCTCAGGAGAGGGAGGAACATGAAGCCTCAGACAGAAAGATGGCTAACTTTGACTTTCTTCAGGTTTAATTATCATGTTGGCAGGAGTACTGCAGTCATTACTGTTGTAAACGCCAGTGCAGACTTAGGAGGGATTTTCTCTTCCAAATTTCTTGATGCTCGAATCAGTTCCCGTCTCAGCCTGTTGGTAATTGGGCTGCTCATCAAGCCAGATATAATGTCAAGGTGCTTCTCAGCTCATGAGGATGCTTACATTTATTAGCTGCAGCGGTCATTCTTTGTAAGGAAATTAGACGTGACTTGAATTTGGTCAGGCTTTTTTTTCTGTCAGAGCTAAAAGAAATGACCAAAAAAAACAACAACAACAAAAAATACTTTTAAAAGTAACTTATGCAACATACAGTTACCGGAAGCATTTCAATAAAAGCATTTATATACAATATGTGAATTGTCATGGAATGATGGTATGCAATGTCAGATGAAAGAAAAGCAAACATAAAATAAATGAATTCGGTTTTGTAAGGTATTGACTGACGCACACGTATTTTCGACCTCATAAAATTCATCCGCATCGCTCTTTTCTTCATTTTCCTCCTTGTCTCATAACCTCGACAGGTGAACAATAGGGCACAACTCCCCCGCTGAGAACATCTGAATTCTTTTTTTCACTCCTTTCTTTGTGGCCCTGCATCAAGGCCAAAATCACAAAACCATATTTAATTTTCTGTCAGACTTGAACAGTAGATAGATAGTCAGATAGATTTTTTATTACAATTTACCAAAACAAGCCAGTAAACTTGGATTCTATTCATAATCAAATCATCATCATCATCAAATCCATATGCCCACTTTCAAGTTTTATTCAAGCATATATAGTCATGATTGCATTGTTGTGTCTTTTTGTGTGTGTACAAAAGTGCATGATGTTCAGTATTAGGTGGCTCTCCAGACAATAATCTCTTCAGTCGAACTGCCAAGACAAGCAGGACTGGTCAGTGGGAGGCACAGCTTCGTCTAGGAATCAAAGCAGTCAGAATACTAAAAACACCAAATCAATATATTTCTCTTTTTCTCTGTCTTCTCTTTTTGGTTATTTATCTTTATTCTCTCGCTCTATGTTCGTGTCATTCCCTCCCTTGAAATAACCTCCACAGCTAATGATCTGCAGTGCCCTCAGTGATCTCTAATTGAATAATAAATGAGTTGATCTTATCTCACGCTCATCTCCAGCAGACTGTAGAACCAACAAACACACAATGCTAATACCAAGGTCATAAATTCTGAAAAAAAAGCCACTTGCATGGCCCTTATACATATGTGGACTGACAAAGCAGTGTCTGCAACAATCAATATTTCTTGTATGAAGATGCACCTGAAAGTTCTGCATAAAGACGCAGCTGCCAGGCCTGACGAGGCAAGAGCATGCAGAGAAGCATAGGGAAGATTCATTAGCCAAAGCTAAAGAGCCCGATCAAATGAGGAAACACAACAGAATAAGTGCTATTTCTGGAGCCACCAGTGCATGTGACATGTATAGAACACATACAGAACAGAACCTAATGAGCCAACAACAAGTCAGAAATAATAATCACCAGAATAATAATTACCATCTCTTATCCCCTGTGCTTGTTCATAGACAATCTATTTGTGAATTTGTGCCCATTAGAGCTGGACAGGTTTGCTTTCCTAACCTGAATATGAGACACAGATGCTCTCTGTACAGCATTCTGCCTCCCCTGATGGCCAAAATGTCTTTGAATTACATTTTTTTAAGGATAGTTTTTGCTCAGTTGCCATACAGTAATAATGGCACCTTTCTGACCTCTCAATTTGTGTAGATCGCACACAGACACCTTTCCTAGGATTACAGCCCTTGGTAATACTTTCAGTGCTAATAAATGGGATCTAGGGGGTGATCCAGTTGGCAAAGAGATAATAATACCACTGTCTGCCAAAAACAATTGTTGTCAGGCAAAAATAGAATCATTACGCATGCAAACCAGGTTGAAAGAGTTGAGGAGAAATTACAGCGTAAAATGAAATCATCATTTATGCGTGAAGCAAAAGTTCACAACCCGAATGTGCAAAAGTGCAAACACAAAGGTTGATTGAGTGCAGACTGCATGGTGGTCACTGGTGGGCAGGTTCAGGTCCAAGCTATATTTACATCTGATTCTAAGTAAGTGAGAAGGAAATTAACCGGTTCAGCCGAGGAGTTAAGAATTCCCAAATAGGGCATTCTTAGTTAGCTTAAAGGTCAGAAAAAGCCCACTAAGGATGGGGTGTGTAGGAAAAGAAAGAAAGGGAAAGAGAGAGAGGGGGGGTATTGCAGCACTTGGATGCAGGCACTTGTGGGGAGGAAGCAGTTTTATCAGAGCTGTTCAGAGCTCACATTACAGCCCCATAACCATACTTTCAGTCCCTGATCAACTTAATGGGCAGACTGTGACTTCAGGCCCTTTGCCATTCCCCTGCAGTTCCACAGTGCACAGTAGTGCACGGTGTGATTACATGTACATCATTGAACATAAGAGGGAGAGATTTGACAGAGAGTAGGAAGATCAGGAAGCACAGACCAACAGGATGAGAGCGGAATGTGCGTGTTTGCTCGTTTGTGTGCAAGAGATTTGTCTGTTGAAGAAGAGCTGCCAGCAGCTGGGAGGTTTGGCAGTGATATGACGGAACGAGACTCGCCACGGGCCGTGACGGCGCAGCCGCTGAGTCCTGCATGCTCGCAGCAACAACAAGATGCACAAATCCATAAATGCAAAGCAACGGGGATCTTGATTCAGTCACCACATTCTGAGCACTAACTGGCCCATTTTTAACGGAGTGCATCAGTGAGCAAATGAGGGAGGGAGTGAGTGAGTGAACGTGTGAGTGAATGAGTGAGAGTTCCTCTGAATGAAATTTTCTTTTTCAATAGTAAATAAGATTGTCTTTAGTATCTTGGACTGCTAAAGGCTGTGATTGGATCATCCACTGATTATCCTTTGCTTAAATGGTATCAGACTGTGGTGGCAGCTGGCTGCAGGGGCTTTTCCCGACCTCTCCTGGGGGAGCCCGAGGTGTTCCCAGACCAGATGGGATTTATAATCCCTCCAGTGAGTTTTGGATGTAATCACAGGTTCTGTTCCCAGTTGGATGGGCCTAAAAACCCTTCAAAAGCAGCCATTAAGGTGGGCTGGCTGATGAGATACTACACCAGCTGCCTCTGTCAGACGGCAGTGGATAAGGTCCATTTGCTTTTAAAGTAGCTGCTGCATTTAACAAGACTGACCATCAGGAAGAAAAAAAATACATGTTCAAAACAAACATCAAGAAAAATAAGGCACCTGACCCCTGTCATTTATTACCGTCCTTTTGTTACATTCTTTTGTGTAAAAGGTAAGAAAAAAAAGGAGCCATGAGTGGAGTAGATGTGATGAACATCCAGCACATTTCCACTCAACTGTGTCCAACTAATCATCCTTCAGGCTGACATTTAATGGCCTCCAACAGTAACGACCAATAATTGGTCCACTCAACTTTTCTTTGAGATTTTAGTTACTAATAGGCTTTTAGTCACCTAAATTTCACAATCACGGTTTAGACCTTGAAATAAATCACTTCTTTTAAATAAAACTTAACTATTTTGGCGCCACATCCACTCTATTAGTTGAGTGTTTTACTTACTCACCATGTAGCTGTTTGAAAGCTAAAAAAAACAAGCCAAACAAGGTAATCAGGGAACAATATCTCCTTCTTTAATGCTCTCTTGTGTTCTTTCCATCTTGCTCTCCACAGAACATAAAAAAAATCCTCAGCAGCCTTTTATATGGTAACTATAGGAACTACCCATTCACCGTCTGTGTATGTACATTTAAGGTGTGTGAGTGTTTTCCATACAGCACAGAAAGCTTATGATAATTCAAGAAAGCCTCAAGGTGCTAAGACAAAATAAACATGTTCCCAATATAACAGTGAGCACAAACCCACAAAGGCACATGATATCAGCTGGGAGCTGTCCCACAACCATAAAAACCTTCTCTTCACGAGTTGTCGAGTTTTGAATGAAAGTTCACGGCTGTTGTCCAAGCAACCATCTAAAAAAAAAACGCTAAGCAATCATAAACGATGAATTCAGTTCATTTATTTCACCATATTAATCTTACAGACCTCTGACAATATAAAATACACAAAAAACAAACTTAATACTGCATACTATAAAGATTAATTGAATGACACAGCTCCAGGATGCATGACAGGCTTTTACAGTCCCAACATCATTATTAGCTGTAGCAACAACCTTTTTTTTTATATATAACTATGTGAATCTGTTAGAAAAATACACATTCACATGAGGGTGATGCTCAGGGTGATACTCTATAATTCAACCTTCAGATTTGACTTGACTGCTCATATTGTAAGAAAAAAAACCTGGACAGACAAGTGCCATGAAAAAAAAGGGATCTACCACCTATCATCTTCCCACCCTGGAAAAAAAATTGAGCTATTTTCCAAGATGCGTTGTCAGTGTTCTCTGAGAATCTCTACATGAGACAGTATTCATGTCTGCATAATTATAATGTCTCTTAAGTTAATTCTGTTGCTTCCAGACCTTCCAGCTGTTGGAATGTGATTTGCAGAGTTGCATGCAAATGCTTCTTCTTCTGTTAAATACAGCTATATATCATCTGTTGCATAATTTTACTTACTTATTTGTTCATTATCTCACTGTATTTATAGAGGTGCCGTTGTTTTCTTTGCACATGCTGAGTGCTCATTTGCAACAGTCTCACTTGCAGTTAATTATTTCTCCTATAATGTTCCTGACACTCTTCACCAACATGACCAGTTCTAGCTTTATTATTGAGACTGAGAAAGTTTTGAATTTCTGTGTTTGAGGACCTAATTGTGATCAAGTAAATGTGTTTGTTTTTCTGATGTCCACGTTTTCATATACTCTTCACGTCACTTTAGATCTTCACGTCACTTTAGAGTTCAATAAAAACACCACCCATCCATCCATCTATCCATCTATCTATCTATCTATCTATGGAAAGAAAAGCAAACAATTTCACATGAATTAGTTGTTTTTTTCCCTTTCCTGACCAGAGTGATTTAGAAGACAGAAAATGTGAGACGTATGGCACAATATTAGATTCAGCAAAAGAAATATTCAGACAGCTCACAGCTTGTTTTCCTATAAGCCCCTTATTTCTTAAATATTCCGATCTTCGCTGATGAACTGGGCCTGATCCTTAAGCTAAATGCTTTTGGGCATCCTGGCTCAGAAAGGAAAGATATTATATTATTTATATGTACAAATGTTCCAGCAGTACCTCGCTGGGTATTAGGCGGAAATTGTGCTCTTTAGCTATCAGGCTTAAGGCGGAAAATTAAAGAAATGCTTTAAGTGTTGTGAGTGCACATAAAACAGTCATTTACAGAGGAAATTGTCTGCTTATGTTAGTTATTGTAGGGTTCATTGCAGTGGTCAAAGCTTGTACAATCGTCAGTGGTCAAAGCTTAACTTTACATCAGTTTTAGCATATTTATGCTTCCGGCATACTTATTAGTGGGTGTAGGTTGCCATATATTTATTTAATTTAAAATAAATCTTTACTTTATCAGAATAGAAACCAGTCTTCCATCTGAGCATCAGCAGCAGCAACAGGTATTTCAATGAAAACAACAAAGGTTAGCCCGATGGGTGGCCATTATCTTTTTATTGTTGGTGAAAGTCAATTCATGGCAGTAGGACATCCCACTCAGGTCACCAGTATATCACAGGGCACACACCCTTCATCTCAACCAGAGGCAATTTAGGACCAATCTGCGTGATGTAGACTGTCAGAATCCAGATAAGACACACTTCTCACACAACTCCATGCCAAGTGTCAAAAGTGACCTTGCTCCATTACTGCGAAGGCCCATATGCCAAAGGCTTTTGACTGTTTCACTTGTTTTTTTCATAAAAATTCATAAAATATTTTTTTTCCATTCTACAGTGCAAATGTGTACAGTTAGAGCAATGCTTGGGTATTCATCTGGATTATTTTAATATCAAACAGCTGTGCCCACATGAGCTAAACTAAATACTGCAATATCCCATAATCAGATTGCATATACATTTATATCACATCTACATATTACACACACTCAATCCCATATCCGCTACTTCATGCCAGTGGCCTCACCTCTTATCCCATCACACACATGGAAAAACATGAAACCGCTTGGCTCGTTTTGGCCCTTAGAGGCCTCTTATGTCCATCTATTGAGGTGATCAAAGAAGAAGCATGTGACAGGAGCAAAGGGATCATGTTATTAAGATGCAGATCCATGCAAATCCATTATCATTGTAAGTGTTTGTGTGTGCGTGATGTGTGTGTCAAAAATCATCTCAGAAGAAGTCGCCTGGATACTGCAACCTGGGGAATTGTTCTGCTGTTGAGGTTGGTATTTGCATACAAATGACAGACAACCATATTGTGGATCTGTGAAGCTTCTCCTCTTCCCAACAACACTTGTGAACTGCTGCAAATGTGTGACGAGAAAGATCATTTTCTACTTGGATTCACAGACGTTTGTGCTTGAACATCTCGCAGAAACATTCAGGTATGGCTTTCCAGCTGATGAAAAATAAAGTATTCCTAGTTAAACTGCACTTTTGCTCTGACATCTTTCACATTCATTTCTGCTGCACTACACAACAGTCTTGTTTCCCCTCCTCAGCTGCTGTGTCAATCCTGAATTATGTAACTACCTCGAATGCACCAGTCCCAATTAACCAGGTCAAATTCCTTGTGCATCTGCTGCATCCCAGTTGACAAATTATCTGGCTTCTGTTTCTTTTCCACAGTGCTCAGATCCAAGAGATTTCTTCATGCCCAACAGGTCTGCTACAAACAATGCTCGCATGTTTTGTGTGATGTGGAAAAAAGGACAGCAGAAAGACGAAACTGAGCGGATGCGAAGCTGCAACTGTGCAATGCCATTGAGGAAATTATTTCAGCAGCATTCATGCAAGCAATGAATGCTCAACTTAACTTTTTCTGTGAACCTCTAATAATCCAACCTGTAATTGTTGCTCTGTGAGTTCAAACAGGAGCTGCTAGATTCATATCTTAATGTGATGAAAATACAGTCTACTACTGAAGTTTGAATTGATGCTGTGAAAACTAAAGTGTTTCAATAGTGCATGACGATTGAAGCTGCTGATGCCAGGACTTCCAACCTCCATCTGATAAAGAGGTTAAGAATTAGCAGGACGATATGTGAAATCTCAAATTTGTGATAACAAGACCAAATAAAGATTAATCTATCAATATATGTTGCTAAAACAGTGATGATTAAAGTGAATAACAAGATTAGGCCATTGTTTGATTAGGAGTTTATATGGTTTCTACTAACCTGATTTCCCAAATTTTACATTAATTTTGTGATAATCTACTTAATGTGTGGAGAGCCCAATGCCCTGAGGGAATTTCATTATCAGTACAATCAGAGTGCTATCAGAGGAAGAGTTGGGGAAATTCATCATTTAAGCTTCAAGTTTTTTTTTTCTTTTTCAACCATAAATCTGTAAAGACACTTTGTGCTTGATTAACTTTTTTCTATACTCGTCAGCAAGCATATTGACTTTTCGACCTACAGGAGTTGAGATCAGTTGGAATCGTGAAGCACTGTTGTAGTGTGTGTTATTACATTTTTTAATATTTTAAATATTTTTTAATAATTTTTTAATAACATTAATTCAAATTATCAATCATTTTGATTATTTTAACCAAATGTCTTTCCCAGTATTAACTTGGAAAAGAAATATGAAAAAGACTGCAAAAGCAGAAAATTTGAAGAGGTAAACAACAATCACACAAACATGTGGAGTTCAAACTGCATACAAAAAGAGCTTTTGAAAGGTTGAATCTTAGTGTGTTAAGTTTGGCTGAGTATTTTATGACACATCAGACAGAAAGCAGTACCTGTGACTCATTAATATGGAGATTAACCAACGTTTGGTGTCATTAATGAGGCAGAGAGGACGAACAAGGCTCAACACGTCAGAGTGTTGTGGCATGAAAGTGGATTAGCTTTGTCTGAGAGGCCACGGATGGCATTCTTTTAGACCCATCCTATTTAACACATAGGCTTATCTGTGTTTTTACATGTGTTTTTGTAGTGTGACTACCCACAGAATAATATATACTTTGTTGGCAAACATATATGGTAGTCATGGCCTTTTTTCTTTTTAATGACACGTGATAAAATATAACTCCCCAGTGCTTTGGCTGATGTGGGCTTGTAAAAATAACTTCCAGTCATTCTGACTTTTCCCTTACTCTGTCCTCCTCCCTCTCCTTACTGCTTTTGAATACATTTGCATTTTGTCGCTCAAAGGTTTGGGGCAACTGGAGAATGTCACTACATTTCACTGTCACGCTCCATCTTATCCCGACAGACTCATAAACGGCAGGAGGAGGTTAAATTCTTAAACCACCATTGCAGGCAGACATACTTCTCGAGACCTTTTCTGTTAGTCTGGATAAACTGTAGAAGGCAGCGGCAGCTGGTTGACGGAGGGTATTTGTCATGCACTGCCGGTCACCCTCTCATCCACTGGAGGGGACTCAGGTGCTGCCCATAGTCTCTGTGAGTTTCAGGGAGCAGAAGACAGGTTGAGCTGCTAAGTCATGCTCCTCACATTTCCTGGCTGACTCCTGTCTCTAACCTCTCACTGACTTGTATCCACTCTCTTTTTTTTTCCCTCATGGAGTCATCTCTCCTTTCAGAAATGCCTGGCTGCATAATTTAAGACAGGAAGCAGCCTCTGATCAGACAACAGTGATGATATAATGAATAATTAAAGCGGGAAGAAGACAGATCTTAGCATGTGTGCATGGAGTTTACCTGTTGATCTGAGTGCTCATTGTCAATGGCATAAATTTACACCCACCCCACCAAAAAAAACGAAAAACAAAACCTCCCCTCACACTCATGATTATTGCTGTAAAAAGAGATCCAGTAGGGTTTGTGCTGAAACACGAGAAGGGAAAGTGCAACATTGGGGTCACTTGCAAACAGGACGTGAAATATTGACCAACCTTGGGCATTGGTTAAGCTTATCTTTTCATCTTTCAGGTCAGTGCTTATCCCTTCATTATTTGGGGCCATGTACCTGTTATCTTTATTTCTATGATAACATGACCTGCACAAGCTTATTAGGCCTTGAAGTCTCAGCTAAACCTTCCAACCCGAATGCTGTAATGTTCTTAAAGCATCTCCCAACATTGTCTCTGTCTTTATTGTGCTCACTCGGTTTTCTCGTTCTTTTCCTCTCTTTTCATTTGGCAGGACTATTAACCACTGTGAGGCGTCCCTCTCTCCTCCTTCCAGATGTTCTGGGAGCCTCTACTCTCCTCTTCTTCCTGTCTACATGCACCCCTACAGTGTCTCTCTCGTTTTTGCTCCTTTTCTGTTTTTATCCTGTTTGACTTTTTTCCATTTTGTGCAGTTTTGAAGACTACATTGGATGAAAATATGTAAATGTCTGCACGTTGCCCATAATAATCCCTGAGCATGGTGGATGGGTGCCCTAATGGCACAGGTAAATTATGGGTTGCAGGGTCTCTTGGTCCACTATTCTGGGGAATTTAAGAGGTTAAACTGGCCTTCATGGAGGAACAACTGCAGCAAAAGGCCTCAGTTTGATCTCACTGATATCACATTCATAACTGCTTGTATAATCTAATAGCTTTAAGTCCTACATTTTTGCTGGAAAATGCCACATTACTCCTACACATGTATCATCTGCTGTACATGCTCTCTTTCAAATATCTCGAATGGAAGCTGAGCTTTTGGGGTAGACGCAATCACAAGTCAAACATTGTTCAGGTGACATTTCACAGACATCAGCTGCAGTCTGGTAAATTAAGTGACTGGTGAGTCTGCACATAAATCCAATCCACATAAATAGTCCTCCTCTGGAGTGACTCTGCTGTTGATAAATATGTAAAATATCCAAACTGAACATTTCTGAAGTAAAGTATCAATAATTTGGTAAAGTATCAAATTATAGTTGGATCACACTTTCAAATTTAGCCTGAAGGTCTCCTCTTCTGTTCCTCCTTTACCCAGTTTACCATATACACGAGCCTGGTCCTACTCAAGGATTCTTCCTGTGAAAAAGGAGTTTTTCCCAACCACTGTTGCCTGTTTCGGGGTCAGACTTTGTGTTTCTGTAAAGTGCCCAGAGCCAACTTTGATTGCAACAGAGGCTGTATAAAGTTGGGTTGAATATGTAAAACCCGTATTTTGACACCATTAACATCTCATTACCAGACTGTAATGCAGAGTGTTTCCCAGAGTGATTCTGCATTAAAGATGAAATAAGACCTCTTTGGGAGGCCATGCAGCGTCCTCATGCTGAGCTAAATGGATGGGGAGGTCTGGACAAAATGCCGCCCTTTCGGACTGAGCCAGACCAGTGTCCACCCCAGCAGGAGCCCCATTACATAGCAGTTTGCTACGTTTTCTCTGGATACGTGTCTAGTACCAACTTCTGCACAGCTGCTTAAAAACTCAGTTGCAACCTAAACCCAATTCATTTTTGCATAAATTAGTCTGTCTTCACTTCTCACAGCCTAGCAGTGAATTATAAATGAGTGCACGTCTGACAGGAAGAAGCAATAATAACAATACAATTATAATAAAGTAAATTCCAGCTGTTGCTGAGACTATAATGTCTGACTCATGGTTTCGTTAGGGTTTACATTTTCAAATCTCCCTATGTACACAGATACATCAAACTATTGCCTGGCAGCTACATGACTAATCTCTTGTTTATTTCCTGCAGCATGCGAGGCAAATTTAGTATCTTAATTCTATAGATCTCTTGGTTTGATATTCATGCCATAGCTGCTGTAACCGTTCCATTCAGCGTGACTATCTGGTACTTCTGTACTTCTGTGTGCAAGTGTGAGTGTGTGTGTGTGTGCGTGCATGCATGTATGTTTATGTACGTGTGCACCTGTGTGTTTGTTTATATGTGTATGTGAGTGTTTGCTAAGCACTTCCTTTCCTTTCCTATTGATAATCAAACATTACACCTGCTGTAGACATGGTTTATCTTTTTTTTTAAGTTCCAAATTTATACTGTACTAAATATACACCATAATAACCTAAATCATCCATACACTCACCAAGAATGCTGCTTCATTTCAACTTGTCAGTTATTTTTGATTTTAAAGCATATCTTGTCTATTTCAAGCTTAGAAAATACAGTAATTCAAGTTTAATACCAATTAAGCTGCTTTTAAATGCATTTCAACTCATGAAGAGATCCTCAAATGTTACAAATTAGAAACAAAATTATGCATTCTTTGTTTTAGTTTCTTACTTCAGGATAATTTTATCAGACTGCTCTTAAATCTGTCAGACTCAAGTACCCAATGGTAAAAAAAAGGTGATGTGTCAGAGATCTGCCATAAATGTCACTGCCCGGTCGTTGGGCTACATTAGAGGATCTGCACAGAGCCTGGAGCTCAGGAAAAGGGCTGTCAGACTCTGAGTTTCATTAATTGGCTGACTGTGAGTGCCGCCCATGTCACTCACACGCACGGGTCTTTACATTCTGTGCTGATTTCGCTGCCACCTTCGCTCTGAACCCTCAACTGCGTCTGAATCAGAGGATCAGTTAAGGGACATTTGATTTACTGACCTCATGGAAGCTTTCAAATGGTCTCAGTATTGACCCGAAAGCTTGGGGGTCAACTCAATCAGCCCGAGTGCTACCGCTGATGGTGGCTATGTGACACTGTTAAAGGGTATCTTCTATAGATTTGAAATGAAAAAAACGGCTCATATACTTCTATAGCAATCAAGCAAGCACTGCACTGTGAACACACACATGCAGCCAGAAGTGGACCCTCTGGTCCCGTAAAACAGCACAAAGACAGGCAGATATTTGAAAGGACGAATGTGATTCATACCTGCATGAACTGATTCCTGAAGAATATAACACAGTATTAACAATAATTTTACAAAAACCTTGGCTTGGCTAAATTAAATAATAAATCACCAATAATGTATAGCTAATGCAAACTATATCTTAATGCCATATGCAATAATTTTCAGATTATATATCTGCCCCTTCAGCATATTAAAATCTGTCCAGTTACCTTGAATAATGATTACCTGAATGGTTCAGAAACAACAAAACCCACCGACATTTGCTAGCATCTTTTATGTCCAGTGAGTAGAAGTGACATTTAATAAATCTGCTGCGGTTAGGAGTATTATCCTCCCAGGAAGAGAGGTGAACACTATTATCCTGAGAGCTTTGTCTTTGTTTTGCAACTAATTCCAAAGTTTTTCGTCCCCACTGCTGTTCAGGCAGTGCCCAAATGTCACAATAATCATTACCATCACTGATTTTATTACATATTTCCCTATTCAACTGTTTTCAGCCTTTATCAGGAAGAAGCATAGAAATAAGTGAATTTTTTTAGGGGTTTTACTCAAATATTTCAAAGTGAATACTTACTTGATTTTAGCTCTTTTATGTACCTGTACAGGATCCAATGTCACAAAATCATCCTGGATATTACCCATGACCTTTGTATCTGCCAGCTTTTAAGACACCTCTCACTTTATTTCTTTTGTGCAACATAATAAAACAGAAATACATAAAAGCTCCTTTCAGTGCCTATTTCTGATATTTGAGCTGCAGCTTTGCATGTGTACCAGCTGGCAATTGTGAGAAAGGAAGAAAAATGTAGAATAAAAACTTCAATCATGATGTACCGATTAAGAAGGGAAATTCAGCCATTAATTGCAAAGCTACAAAATAGTTTTTTTGTTTTGGTGTTTCAAAAGCGTCTGATTGAACAAGAGCTCTAGTTTCTCACTGAGCGATGTTGTAAAACTGAAGCTCTTTCACAACAAAAGTTGTAAAGCTCCAGCTCTCAGAGTAAGGCAGAGTACTGTAGCTATAATTAAATGTGTTTCTGCCCATGCCATTCATGCCACCAAAGAATAAAACAGCCGTGGTGCCTCTGACACCACTCACCATCCGGAATAGATGACGGAACAACAGACGGGTGAGTGTGCAACAGTAACAAAAGAAAGTGTGTCACGAGCAGGGTGATAAATTGCATAATAAATTATCTTTAGCTCTGTTGATCACTGCTCTGGAGCAGAAATGTATGCCTGGCATATCAGAGAGATTCAATTATGCTCATATAATCAGCTTCCATTCCAGAAGGAGCCTACAGTGAGCAGGAGGAATGGTTTGGGGCAAAGGAGAAAGGAAGAAGGAAATAATATGCATAGACTATAGGACTTATTGGAACATAGTATGGCAAAGAAATCTTGCAGTACAGAAATGAAAATATTTATCAGGTTCAAAGAGAATTATTAACAAGAGAGGGCACTTACAGAACAGACTACTTTAATTTCTGTTTGTCTGCTTCAGCCTTTTCGTACACTTTTACCCTCTTGCTTGCCTGCTTATTAATGATTCCTTGCCTCCCTTTTCCAGTATTTTCCCCATCTGAAGCCCATTCCCCCTATTTACTAATTCACTGCTAATATTTATTGGAAGGACTCACTCTGGGTGTGTGGGGCTCAATGCCTTATTTACACATTTGGAGAGTTTATGGGCTGAGCTACGATTAACTAGTCCATAAAACCTTTACCAATACAACCACAAATCTGCCTCCAGGGACATTTGCCTCCTGCTAATGTGCATCTCTATGAATTAACTAAGAATGGGGTCTTTCTGGAAGATAAATAGAGAATAGTGCACCTTTTATGGGACAACTATGGCAAAGTTAATCCCAGAAGCTTATTTCCAGCCAGCAGCCTTAATACGGTCAATGGTTGAAGATCTGGATCTGATCTGAGCTGCACGCTGCTAGCATCAGTAATGGGTTAAGTTGAACCATGTGTGGCATCTATTTGTTTGTTTTTGCTCTTGAAACTGATGCGTTGCCTCAAGTCTGACAGATAATTGATAGGCTGCCATGACTGATTAGCGTTATTATGTTATGAGTACCTGTCAATCTCACATCACGCCATATTTCTATCCATTAACTGTGTCATGCGAAACATATGACTGCCGACAAACGGCAGCCTGCAGCAGCAACATGCATGGTGCAGAGATTACCTGACTATAGGTTCTGTTTGAAAGCAAACAGGAATCTGCTCCTATCCTGTCTGTGCTTTAGCCCTTGTCTTACTCATCCTTTCACTTGTCTCTGCAGCAGAATTCAATTACTCTCACACTCCCATATAATCACTTTTCATCCCCAAGGCTTGACAGTTTCCCTGGTCGGACAGAAAAAAGCCTAATTACTCTCTGACCTTGACTCGCTCCCTTTCACTTGCTCTGATTTCCTCTCTCATGGCGTCATCTCCGCTGAACTACTCTCTCTCTCTCTCTCTCCCTCTCTCTGTGTGTCTCTCACTCTCACCTCCATTTCACAACATGCGAGCACCTGTTCAAACGTGACATCCCCGGGTAAATTGTCCAAATTTGCACCTTTGGTGTGCGAGCCTGCTCTTGCAGTGGCTCTGACACCAGCATGTGAAGTGATTTTGTAACACCAGGCAAACTCTGTCCACTTCCACCTCACCACACAGTACCTTTTAACTTCTGCCTTTAATTTCCTTCAATTTCATACCACAGATACAGATGCTCTCGCAGTAATTTAAGTCTTCCACAATCCTTGGTCGTTTCCATATATGGCCTTATTTAAAAAAAAAAAAAAAGAAGCAATCATGCCTTCACCTTGCCCCTGTATGCCTTCAGGTTCACTCTAAGAACACGGAAAACAGATCCACACTGCAAACGCATGCACGGACAAGTGCAGGGCACCAGTGAGAAAGCAAAGAAGTGATAGAATTGATGCTGATATAACTATATTTTATCACATTGCAAACACACGCACAGACATTAAGTTTTTCCTCAAGTGTCACTGTAAAATAAAACTTTCTAAAATATTATTTTGTGTATTTTAGCGCCCAGTGGGAGGGTTAAAATTGATTGAAAAGGGCGTCAGTTGGCCCATGGTGCTGAGTTGCGAAAATGATAATGGTCTGCCAGTCTTTGTGGGATCTAATGTTTCATTTTTCAAATGTATAAATAGTTTCTCTCCTTGATTTTTCTTTCCTGAGGAATCTTGAACTTTTAAAAAGCGCCCAGCTTCAAATGTGTCCACCAACACTCAAACCGCAAGAAAATAGAAAAAACTGATTATGAATAGGAGCTGACAAATCTACTGCACTGAAGTCCGCCTGTGAAGGTCAAGTCTCAACGGTGCTGAGGAAAAAACAAGATTGACAGCCTCGGATTGTCTGAGGGGAAAGGTCAGAAAGGTAGCAGCGATGCCGTTGGACACCATCATCCACAAATATGACAATTTTTTGGTGAAACTAAACTGGACAGAACCAACCTCCAGTTTACGACATGGTGACATTTAACAGCATGTAGGGCATTTTCAAGACATCCATTAATGTTCAGCGTACTGTTTTCCAGCATTGGTGGGACCCAACAGAAGAAGGTTCCATTATACTGCAGCAGAAGAGCAGTCAGGACAGTTTTGTCTTCTGAACAGGCATTTTACGCTTTCACCTTAACTGAGTTATTGATTACAGATTAGATCTGGTTCCATATGCACTGCACAACATATTGTAATAACATTTTACCAGGTTTTGTAGTCAAATTATTAAAAAAAAAACCCAAACAGAACACTTTGCAGAGATGTCTTCTTACATTACTCTTCAATGCACAAATGAGAAAATGAAATATTTTTCCAGTCAGACTTCATATCCCAACTCTAAATGCAGCTAAATGTAGAAGAGTTACTGATTAATAAAAGCATGAGTGAAATAATCAGTAACTCATTGTCATCCAAAGAAAATGAATGAGACCATTGTTGCAGTTAGGGATGTCTTTTAGTTTAGTTATTTAATTCAGATGACCCATGTAAGCAAAAATGTCCCTCTGTTTTGCATGGCTATCAACTTTATAAGATGCACAAGTACACAAAATACTAAAAATATGTCAAGTATTATTAATATGGATGTGATTAGATGTAACTGTTGTTAGTAATTATCTTATTATCTTTACTTGTTTCATCCTTTTAAAGTTTCCTCTAAAACTATAACATCTGTTTGCTCAAACTGGACAAATCTGACCCATAGAGGCAGGAAAAACTACAACCTAACACTCCACAACTGTTTTTTTTTTCCCCATGTGCGCTGAACTCAGCTGAGGTCTTTATTCCCTAATTAGGTCTCTTGGTGTGACCGTCTGACCCATAACCGCTTTCATTCACTTGGATACTCCTGCACACATGCAGACCCGTGCAAGCGGCTCAGCTGCTCGATGCTGTGCTGAATTCCAACATGACCTCAGTGTCAGACTCACTTCAACATTGTCTTGGCACATTTAAATGCACAAGAATACATATTTATGATGTCAGAGTGTATTCCCAAGTCTGACCGGCCTGCTGGACGTATGCACATATGATATGTGAGAGGCTGGCACCATGCGCTGTTTGAACTGGTATTGTGGGAACTGTCAGAAGACAAGAAATCTACAGCCAACAGGTAAATTACTTGTCATGAAGAGTGATACGGGATTGTATGTTATTGTACTATTAAAGCATGATAACAACCAAAAGTGGTCCTCTGCAGAAACATAATCATGTCTCCTTGACAATGTATGCACTCAGTTCAACTCTCACATCTATCATTTTTTATGGACTTAATTAGACTATATTAGATTGCTGTAATGTTTTTGACGTGGACATGTCCGCCCTTGCACACCATTAGTTCAGAAGAAAAGGATGAATGCATGTGTAAGTACAGCGTGGCCCTGAGCTTTGCGTCATACTAATCGAATGTTTACAAAGGACCCATCTATCCAGATCTTCATAGCTAACACAGCATCACACAGTTACAAAAGAAAAAGTACAGTAAAACTAAATATAGGCACAGGCTGCGTGTATCCCTCTGAGAATTTATTAAGGTAAAGAAAAAATGTGCATATACTTTCTATATAAATGGGCATCAACAGCACTATACCAAAACCTTTGATGTTATAATTTTATCCCTCTCGTGTGCAAAGTTACAAGGCTTAAAAATGCATCATTATACACACTGTACACTGTAGAAATACATACATACACATATTGTGGATTAATGGTGTGTGGAGATTTGGGTGGAGCCAAATGTAGGCTAAAATTCAGTGCCTAATAAGGTTTCCTCTTCTTCCCATCAGAAGTGACAGCACCCATCTAGTGTGGGTATCACATCCTCGCGATTCTCACAGATCAATATTTATGGGAACAACTCCACACACTCTAGACTAACACAATCAAAATGACTGTTATCTCTCCTCGCAGTCCGGGGGTCAGGATCAGGCACGTGACAGTGATTCTGATAAACGGTTGCAGTGGCTTTGTTATTATAATGTTATTCTAGCAAACAGATTTTAAATCACCACGTTGGGAGGCATTAGCAGCCACCCATGTGAGCTCCGCAGTCACTGCCAGCTGATTTATAACACATATCAAAGTTAATTCCACTGACTTCGACTCCTGCACTGCTCCATCTGTAATGCTCATCGATCTCCACTTTGTATCTCCATAAGCTCGTCTGCTGTACGCTAATAGAGGAGGTATCAGCTTACTTTGTGACCTTAATAAAACCTTCACTTTGTACTTCAGCGAGCTGCCTGAATCAGGCGGCTCAGCAGCGGGCTGGAGTTAATGCCAACGCCAACGGCAGATCTGGACACTGTAAGTCTGTTCAATGCTGAGATCCTCCACTTGCATCCTGCCGCTTCCACATGCTGTTTGCAGGAACTGATGTTGTGACATGAGTTGTCACATACTGTAAAATACAAAAAGTCTCTTCTGTCAGAGGAGAGTGACATATCGAAAAAGCACACCAGTGGGTGGAAGAGAAAAGACGGAGGCCCGATTAAAAGATGCGTCACCGCTTCCTCCCACTGTGGCCGTGACACAGAGCTGCGCCATTGGATAAAATTTGATGTAAAAAACCCCCCCCAAAAAAACACAAGGTCCCTCTTTTGAACGGTCATCTAACTTCATTAGCAGTCTAATCTGGTCATTATCAGCTTCCGAGCTATTGTAGCTACTAGCTAAATTTTATTAATTAGTAGTTTCAAACACGTTTAAGAGTGCTGGGGTCTAATCCCTTACGGGGTTAATGATGCCACCAGGGAGGCCACAGAAAGAGAGAAATTCTTAAAATCCTAATCCCACTGTTATTTTAACACTGTCAGAATTTCTTTGTAAAACAAACTCTGCTTCCTGAACTGCTCTGTGCTATTATTTGCAACGTTTTTTTTTGTTTTTTTTTGTCAACAGAGTCATTTGTAAGTCTCACCACTTCCTCCCAAAGGGCAACAACACCTAAACTGACTGTTATGTGTTCACAGAATATAAGAATGGTGTATGGTATTCACAGCTTTCTGAGAATACTCTTCCTCACCAAATGCAGGTGCACCTGCATTATTCTCTGACAAATTATTCATGAGACACTGGCTGTAGACCTACAGAAATACACAATGACGATCCGAGTGCAGTTCAGAGTGGTGCACGTGAATCCCCTGTGTGGCGTGAGCCAGCTGGACTTCTGCTAAGCGACGTGAAAACGCTCCCCAGAGCGGAACGCGCTGACTTTTGTCAACATATTTTATTACTGCAAGCTTCATGCAGAAAATAATGAGTCACTGAATGTGTTCGATGTCCTCCAGCTTAACAACCTTTTAGCATTTTAATTGCGCTTGGACCTGAAGAGTAGCAGCAATGGTGGTTTCCCTCGTTATGTTCTGAAAGTGATTAATCTCGGACAAAAAAAAAAAAAATCTGTGAATCACATGCAAATACAGTTTTCCTCAGTACTATTGCAATTCATTTCATTGCACTTGGATGACAGCGGTGTGCGTTGTTCTGTTGTCTGCTGTGCTTATTTGGGGTCAGAGACAGACTGAAGAGGGCCAAGATGTTAACGATTAGCCTGCAGCTGAGACACTCGCGGGCAAGCAGCACACAACCAGTTTAACAGATTGAAAAAAAACAAATGGAATTTTCCAAACCATAGTTTACCAAACACTCTCATTCCATGAAGCAATGGATGCCTCGGAGCATCACAAGCAGACAGAATTTGATTGATAGCATTTGGTTGTCCAACATCCTGAGCTATGATGGATCAAACTCGCCCTGAGAGACTTTGTAGGAGCAGCAGTAATTGATGCTTGCTACAGGCATCCTTTATTTAATTAACAGCTAATTCATGAAATGTTTGTTTGTTTAGTTTTTAATCGTTCATACCTCAAAGATAGAATGTTTAAGATATAGCTGAAAATGTACCAGCAAATTACAGAGGGCAGTCTGTCACAGCCGGCATCGGAGGGTTTTCAGATACACCTGCATGAAACTATCAGGAAAGAGGAGTTACCATGGTAACTTGGTAGAAAGGTCAGAAATATAAGCATGGTGATATTTTTAAAGCCCGAAAGTGCATAAAACTCAACATCTCTGACATCTTCCCCAGATTTGGTTTGGTTTTTGTGTATTTCACTTCAGATGTGAGTATCTGTCTGTTCTTGAGGCGTTCAGCTTCCTTCTTTTGGTGCTTTTGAAAGCAGCATCTGTTTTGCAGTGAGAGTCAAAAAATAAAGTTCCCCTTTGGAGATGAATGAAATATTCTGTGTCTGATTAGCTCAGTGAGGTTTTTGAGGATGCTGGCTCAAACTGGCTGCACCCAGTGGACAGTTTCCGCTCAGTTGTCCCCCTGAAACAGCTAAAATCACTCTCACCGGTGCTTCTTTATAGCAACACAAAAAACCCTCTCAGTGTGCATGCCATGGTTCCTTCCTCTTGATGCATCTCGTACCTATCTGGGTTTTTTTTTTCCCCCGCAGAAGAGAGGACTACAGTATGATCAGTCTCAGTCTGTCAAGGCTTTAAGGGTCTGCAACCCTGGAATAGTTTCACTCTTGGCTAAACACAAACAGCCTGGCACTCAAGCAAATGAAGAAGAAGAGGAGAAAGAAGAAGAAGAAGAAGGGCTCCATTATTTGCCATGTTTTTATAGCTGCTGGTGTTTATGTACACACATAAACACAGCCGCCCACGCTCACACTTACACCTCTGACACACACTTGCACTGAGGTATGTGCTCTGTTAAAACATTAAACAAAATGAGCATGATATTATATGCAGATTGAGTAGCATGGGCAAATAAATTATATGGAAACACCAATTATTCCAGCTCTATTATAATCTTCCAGAAGTCAGAGGAGACTCGACACAGCAAATTAAATATGATCTTGTAAATAGCTTATATTATTTTGAATGACTGAAATATTTGAGATTTTCAGTCCTTGGTGAAATATGCACCAAAATCTAACTTACAAAACCTCAAGAGGCATATTCATTTGGGCTCATAGGGTTAAACAATGGATGTGTTGGATAACTATTGTAGATGTAGGATACTGTGGTGATCTATAGATTACATGACAATGTGGGCCGCCTGAGGCTGAAGCTGTTTTTATTCCTCTGTTTTAAAGCTTATCTGCAAACTGGCCAGTACAGTTTCCTAATAGAAGGAAGGTTCTGGGTTCGATCCAGGCTCAGGTCTTCCTATGTGGACTTCAAATGTTGTCTGGATCCTGTGTGGGTTTACACAAACATGCACAATTAGCATGACCAGAGTGTGTGAGTTAATGCTGTGTATTCCTGAGATGGGTGTTGGTGATCTCCAAAACACTCAGAGTAGGTGTAAGTAATGTATATAAGTAACTATAACACAGACTTACAAATAGAGAAAGAGATTTGCAGTCTTTCAGATTTCAAGAACAGTAAAAGACAAAATGTGGCCTAACATCCAGTTAAAGGACGTCAAAATGGCCATCAGCTGAATGTCAGCATGGCAGTGACCTTGACCAGCTTTCAAGAGGTAAAAAATAATAAATACTCATGAGTGTTTAAGAGGGGAGGAGGTGCATGAGGGAGTGTTGAGGTTGTGCACAGACCAGTCACGCATATGTGTGGGAGTTTGCAGTATTCCTATAGAGCACATACATGTGTATAATGAAGCAGAATCCTGACTCTTGTTAGTCAGAAAGGGAAACAGACGAGTCGGGGCCTCAGGCTCTGCTGCCATTTCTGAACCCAGAGTGAAAGCACACATCAGGCAGCTGGTACACTGTAGCTCCCAGGTAGCACCAGGATTCTCTTTAATATTGCACACACAGCTCGTCCTCAGTTCTCCCTTTTTTTTTTTACCTCTCTCTGAATCTTTCCTCCACGTTTTTATGCATCCTTCAGTCATTAAAAGGAACTCTTTATGCAAATATATTTTTTTGCTCTTTCCATCTTCCCTACTTGCTTTCTTTTTAGTTGTGTATGACTGCATATTACTTCTATAAAGGAGCAATAAAAATACAGTTTAAACAAGGGAACTTACAGAACATCATATATTTCATATCAGAGGAAAAAATTTGATATTACCGGTACTTTTTACTTAAAGATCCCCCAAGCTACACTTGCTTTGTAGCCAACTTAGACCCCCCCCCTCTTTTTTTTGTATTTATTCATGGTTCTCCATCCTGCAGAAGGAGCGAACACAAACTCAGGAGTTTGGGATGAAAAGGATGTTTCATTTACATAAATTTGCATCATATTAACACATCAAACCTGCTGACTTGAAAGGAATGCCTTGATTAGAAACACCATCCAATTACTGTACAGTATGTCTCACTTCTTCCACTTCCGTCTGTGTTTACACTTTCCTGCTGAATCTTCTCATGCACAACCTCTGAGTGGTTTTACACCATCACAATGGAGGATTATTACTAAGACTATTTCTTTCTTTTATTATTATTATTCGTCTAATTTAGTCTCCCATTATATGGTCACATTCCTGCTTTTCCAGGGTAAGGACTAAAGGCCTTCTTAACTGTCTAAATTTAAAATCCATGTTTAATTGCATATCAAAGCATGCCTACCACATGCTTGCACATGACAAACTAAACAGCATCTGTGGAATGTAGTGTGGGTGTTTGAATATAGTTGTGCTCTACTGTGTGCTCTGTTCTGAGTGGCAATATATGACAGATTTATGAAAAAAAGTGTGCCTGTTAACAAGCACAAAAGGAAGAATTCCACTGTCTATGATACATACACATTATTTTTCCTTTTGTATACCTCAGTGTGGGGAAATTCTCCAGCTGCAGCATGAAAAATTGTCCTCTGTTCTGTAAAACTTCCACCTGAGCTCCATTAGTTCTCCTGGATTAATCACAAAGCATGCTGTATTTTGCTTCTGCCATATACACAAATTTACATCGTAAATCGTAAGTCCCAAGGTGTGTTTTCTACTCTATTATGTGCCAGTGGTATCAACATTCTCTGTTCACATAGAAAACGGGAAAGTTCTGCTCTTAGATTTAGATTTGATTAAATTCAGTTTTTTGTAATGCAGCCTGGCCTCAGTTATTACAGTCATCATATTGAAATTAGAATGTCACAGCAATGAAAGATCATGGTTAACAGTTTCCATCATTAAGTTGAATTTGTTTATTAAAAGCTTTTAGTACAGCCTCCCACTCTTCAGTTTGTTTGTGCTGTCAGCTTCTGTCAGAAATCATTCAGTGTGTTGTTATTGAAAATGCTGATGGAGGCTTGGACACCTTCAGTCACAAAAATATTTTTTTGCAAGCAGATTTGTTGTGCACCATTAGTCATGTTATGAGACTGACAAGGGAAAGAGAACATGCACCAACCATATTTTACTGCCAGATCAATTTTAAAACCAATTATTAATTACATTTTCCTTGCTAAAAGAGGCTGCAGTCATGGGAAATGCTCCGCCATTCTGACTCATCATGCAATTTCTTAATTATATGGTAATGGTGAAAGCCAAGTTGGCTTCAAAAAGACCATAAAGCTCAGAATGGCTCATCACTGTTTTGTCTGCACATCCCGTTAGGCCTCAGAGAACACACAAACTAAATAAAGTTGTCGCATCACATTTTTCAGACTGTGTTAACATTCCTTTCTGGGTTGACTCCCAGGTTCTAGTTTCCATTCTTGGGGTTTAAAGGGTTCCTTTGAAAGCAGTGCTGGTTTCTCCTCTTATGTGTTTAATTTTCTCCTAGCTCACAAGCATGCGCCCGCTTCAGCCTTGTTTATTAGCCTCAGAGAGACACCAGTCGAACTCCCGCTAGGGGGGTCATTATTATCGTGCAGATGGAGGAGAAGGTTGAGAAAGACAGAGAGGACAGATGAAAAGGAAGAAAAAAAAGGCAAGTGAGGGCAGGGGAAGGAGAAAGAGGGGAGGACGAGCAGAGTCACTACAGGTCGCTGAATGTGAGCAGTAGTAAACAGCCCATAGCTTTCCTATAACGAAAACACACTTCTACTCACATTTGGATGGTGAGACGCCCCCTGAGGAGGTAAACCCTGCATCATGCACTGACCCTTTCTTATTCTCCTGCACCGCTGCCTGTATATCTTGGAATTTTATTGGATGACAGGCACATATATTTGTGAAGGTGACCAGAGGAAAGCTTTGATTTAGAGATACAAACTCATCACAATGATGGTGCCCTGACTGGTGATGGCTTCCAGTGGATGCAGACGTTGACTCACCAGTGGACCACCAATATCTGTGGGCCATTTCTGTCTGTTTCTGGTATAATTGTAGTTGTGATGTCAGCTTCTACTCTAACTGTAACACTTTTATTGATATCCTTTAAGCTCCATGTCTGGGATGTGTGCTCTTGATGCTGAGGTTTTTAATTGCATGCATTTCTCCCATTTAATTGGCTTGCTGCTGCTTTGTGTGTGTGTGTGTGTGTGTGTGCGTGTGTGAGAGAGTGATAAAGAGAGAGTGAGAAAGAGAGAGAGAGAGAGAGAGAGAGCAGGTATTGTAAGCAGCAGTTGCTATCTGCATCCATGAAAGCCAAGTCAATCTGTTGGTTTTTGGATGTGGTTAAAAAGCCTGAAGTCATCATGCAAAATGGAAGGCTGAAGTCCAGAGAGAATCAGGGAGAGATGAGAGGAGACGAGGAGGATTGGGAGCAAGGGATGTGGGATTATACTCTTGAAATCAGGGTTTAAACAGCTCGTTCCTCCTCCTGGGTTGTTCTTCACACCTTTTACAACTGCAGAGAGAATTTCCATCACATTGTGACTCACTTGTGATATTTTTATCTAGTTCTGGCCTGTTGTGGATTGATTTTGGCACTTCTTTAAAGCAACAACTTCTTTAAAGTTTGCAGATTTGTGTAATTTGGACTGCTACTGCTCAGTGGAAAGTAAAAACAGCAGAGGCCAAGAGTGGCAAAAACACGTGCGAAGGTGTGGTAGCAGTGACATCCATTAAATAATAATAATTTAATTTAATAATTCATTACTTCAGAGCATGATCCAAAACAAGTGACTGACACGAGGCTAACGGTGGACAGCTTGCCGTGGCCTTGTGATATACTGTGGGTCTTGCTGCTTTCTGCCTGTGTCAGAGCCCGGCTTTGCAGGGATCTTTTCCAAACGCTGCTGTCTAAACCTGTTGGCTGAGCTTTGCTTTCTTCTCAGCAAGTACGTCTCTAAAGAGGGAGGCAGCGAGGTTGGCGCAGCTCACTAACTGCTAATTAGACTGAGGGAGACTCTCTCGAAATAAAATCTCGACACAAGATACATTTATTCTCTTCAAAGTACAGAAGTAGGATTTAAACACTGCTGGGCACTGATTTCATCTCTTTATCAGAGTTTGGTTTATTTGCTTCCTTTTTTGCACTTAAGCCTGCATTGTGAGCAATTTTCCAACACTGTTTTCGGCTTTCCCATTTATTCATTTGGTCGTTTTAATCTTGTTCATTTCATGAGTCAGAAATAATGGGACGCAAAACCCAGATTAATCAAGTTGAAGAGAAACGGTGCCGGCCTTCCTTATTAAAGGCAGAGAAAATAGAAAAAAAAACAAAACATTATTTGAACCAGACATAAATCTATTACTAGATATTTATTTTATTCTGTCTAGAAATATCCGATGAGAAAAGAGTGAATCTAATTTAATATTCAATCACATAACCTACTTTTATAACTGAATGCATTGGCCACTTGCCATGTTCTTAAAATATCTAGCACACTGACTAATTTACTGCTTAGCTGAGCGCTAATGATTGAATGTTTCATTATGTTGCCCAAAGCAGAGCGTGCTGGTGTTTGTGCGTGAATGCGCGCGTGAATGCGTACGTGCGTACGTGCAGGCTGAGTCAGGCTCCCTCCCTTCATACACCCACTGGTTGACATGCATAACAGTTGCAGGATGACAACAGGAAACAACACTCGAGGGGGCAGCTGGAGCTTATTTACAACTGGTTGGGAGTGACACTCGTTAAAGCCGTGGAGAAAGTCTTTGCAAATAGGATCACGTTTCATCTGGCAAATAAAAATGATTCATTCGGTGGCAAATAATGGCATGAAGCAGCCTAAGTGGCCCATTTACACGTCTGGATTGATCATATTTTTACAAACTGATTTCTATCAGTCGTGTTGCAAACACAAATTAAATCAGACTAAGCATTGATCTTCTGCCTGAGGGTGAAAATTGTAATTCTTTTGTTGACAAGGATGAATTAATCTCCATGAGCATGTCAACTGAAGTGCAATGTTTTGACTCATGTTTTTCAAGGTGAATTCAGCGTCTGTTCCAGGCTTTAAATCTTTCGTGAAAATGTTAATTTTACACTTTTTATCCACAAATGCTTATGTGATGTCTTTTCATAAACTTTAAGAAATGTTTAGACTGCACAATCCTGCGAGGCCTTAATCCAATGAAGAGGTAAATAATAACAATCAGAAATCAACTGTGTCTGTCCTTTTCTCTTTCACATTGTCATAGCAACGGGCTTGTGAATGGGGTGAGGGCACCATCAACTCCACTTCAGTCTCTTCTCCCACCCACACCCTTTAGTTTAATATCACCATGGCTCTTTTCGTCTGCTTTTAAAACAGAAACATTAAGTCACTTCTGTTCTGCATCTCATTTCACTGAGATCATCAGTACTGATTTTAAACAAAACAACAAATTCTGGAACAAAATGATAAGGCTTGTTGATCTGCTTTTCTCTGACATGTCCTAGATGTTCTAGACCTCATTATCAGTTGACTTAAATGAGTTGCATTGATGTTCCTCTGTCCCAAACTCATGAACAGAGAGTTAGCACTCAGTGTGCTAACGGCTGTTAAGTAGTTTTCTCACTCTGTGACCCAGAATTTACTGCAGATGTGTTCCTGTGGGAAACACAAGTCTAATTTCTTCCTGATTTTGGAGTTTTTTTGCCCTTTTGTTTTTTTGTTCTGATATGTTGTCTGCATGATAAATTGCTTTAGAAACTATGATGCTGCTGAACCAAAGACAGCCATTCTCAGCATTCTTTCACACAATTAAAGACTTGAACACATGCACAGCACACACGGGTGCTAACATCTCTGGGGATGAAACACTGGCCTTTGAAAAAGGGTGGAAGGTTTTTGGGGGAGGTCGTTTTGGAACATAATTAATAAAAGGCCAATAGTTGAACATTAAGTGCCCATCACCCTTGCTCTCAAATCTGGGATGACTCAGAGGAGAACACACATAAGATGGCAAAACCTCCATGTGCACAGACATATGTGCATGGATTCACTAGCACAAAGACTCCCTGCTTTTTCAGTAGGACTGATTTTTACAAAAGAAAAACTATGAAAAAGAGCTCACCAAGGTTTTCTGACTCATATGTCATTATCACACTAGGTAATTTATATTTAAATGTTTGGCAGTGGAGTATCATTTTCTTATGTGCTAAAAATACTACATACGTACATACTGTTTCCAGAGCTTAAAATTCAAGGGGAAGCAATATGGAAGCAGCAATACACTGAAGTGAAATGGCTATAACAGTTAAGCCTTAAAAAAACAAACATATTTCCTAGTACAAAAAAGCTGAATGGTTCCTTTTAAATATATTCAGGAGCAACACCACCTGTTCAAAACCAAACACCCAGCAGGAGGCAGCCTCCCATGACTGCAACAATGTTACTAGTAAAGAAAATGATCTCTTCAAGTGGGAAGAGAGATAGTGTCAGCTGTATATGTGAGAATGCTTTATGCTGCCAATCACATCTCAATTCCACCTTCACTAAATTTCAAATGTGCTCAATACTGGGCTGAACACAAAAACAACTACAACAACAAACGGTTCAGGTCAGAAATGGAGCACAGTGACGAGGCGGCAGTGAGGAGCCAGCAGAAGAAAAGACGGAATTTTTATGACAGCGCAGCGAGGAAAGACAGATGAATCACTTACTTGCAGTGCTTGTGAGGCCCGCTGAGCGTCTCGATGACGAAACATTCGCCACCATTCAGGCAGTAGGCCAGGTCCTTCTCATGACAGGGCTTAAAATGCTCTGAGTGCAGCGGTGGGACGGTTGGAGATGCTACGGGACATAAACAAAGACCATTGTTAGTCCCAAACCTGTTTTTTTCACTGTAACCTGGCTCATCTATCTCATTTAAAATGTAACTAGGCAACTAATTCATCATAAAACCCTGCAAGTCACTTTTCCAGGAGCTTCACTCTCCTCCACATATCCATAACATGCATCTGACACCGTCTCACAATAACATGCACGTCGTTGATGGTACCAACAGCAAACAGTGTTTGTTTGGGTCCTGCAGTGTTGCCAACAGAAGATGGATGGAGGATGGCTAATAATCTGTCCTACTGTGATTAATACTCTGTGCTCACATGAGTGCTGCTGGAAAGCCTGACTTCTCTAACTATTTATCACAGTGTGTATGGACGGCTGTGGACGGTGCACACTCCTAGGTCAATCTGTCCAGCATGTTCCAACAGTCACAGTAAAATAGAAAACCATTGGAGGGGTTTTATGTTTAGATTATGGCAGCTAGGAATTTGAAAAAAGAAATGTCAAAAAGTCACTTTTCATCTATTAGTTCTTCTTACCAACATTAGATGTCTGAGTCCTGCTTTGTTTTTCCAGATTAAATGGTTTCTTTAAAAAACATCTTTAAACTCTCTGGTTTTACAGTGATGAGCAACACTTCAACACTTCAGTGACTGAAAATCATTTGTACTCAGAAGATACTGATTACGTCTGAGCCTGCCCTTTAATGATGACGATCTCTCAATCAGAAGGCAGTAATGAGATTCATAACAAGCCAGAGGATAGATGTTTGAGGAGAGGTGTATGGCCCCGAGATCCCTTAATCAACACTGAGGTGTGTGTCTGCATGAGGTCTGGGGGTATGTGGGGGGTAAATTATGAGATGGCCATATTACAGAGGGTCCAGAGTATAATAATAATAGTCCTAAATAACTAGATAGAGAACTAATTTACAAAAGGTTGAGATGAGTCAGCAGAGACGTGGTTTATTAGGTGAAAATAGATGGACAAAAGGGTTACCACATGACAGAAGACCCGAGCACCATTTGATGAGCTTTAACAAAGGCAGCAGAGTTTTGGAAAAAGAAGAATAAACATATCAAACAGGCATATCACATGCTAAATCACTACAACATTCACCATCCCCAGAGTACGAGGCCAGGCCACGTGATAGCAGACAAAATGATCAGCTATTGCAGCCTGAAACTAAAACTCAAAGCAGTGTCGGGCTCTCTTCACACCGTGTGGTGGATTTCGCACACACTCCAGTCAAATACAGCCGGCACCAGTTGTAACGCTAACATGACAACCCTGGTAGTACAGGAGAAAACACAAAAAAAGGCACATAAGCAACATTTATTCATCAAAGATCCCGAATTAACTGTAACGATGTTTCTTGACAGCACGAGAGAGGAGAGCTTAATCATATAAAAAGCTCATTAACAACGTGTGGTGGGTTAATTCTGCCATAGTTTGCAAAAGCATGGCTGCTTCAGCCTGATATAGTGCATGCTGATCTATAAAGTGCAATTTTGGTAAAATTAATTTATCTGAGGGGTAATTTGGTTTAATCAGAGTCATTCTGGAGACTGTACAGAAATGGACATATTCAAAACATACCACAAGTGCAATTTTTAAGTTGTGTTTGGTGTCAGACATCAAAAATTAAAGCTAACTTTCACAGTTTGATGTTTTCAAAAGGAACTGCAGAGACTATTTTTTCCACTAAGCAGCATGAAAGGCTTTCTGATGGACTGCCGATCTGACTGTGGCCGTGTCACATTCATGCATGAATCCAAACCCTACAGAACGTGAAAGATGCCTTTTGTATTCAACAAGTTAACAAATTTAATATACGAGTCCATGAATTAAAGTATTTTCTGATTTCTTTGAGTGTTGTTAAGCGGTTTAATCAGCTCTCTATCATGGAAAAGTGTGTATGGGGCAGAAATTAGATCAGATTTTGCGGCAAGGATCTTCAGATACATGTTATCAATTATTTCTTTGCTGTTGACATATGTTCATGAGGGTAAAATACTGAACATAATTTAATTCATTCCAAATTTCCTTCATACAGCTGCCAGCTAGATAAAGCAGACAATTAAAACTCATAAAGAGGACATTTCTAATGATATATGATTCATACGGTCCTGACAACCTTCTTTTGAGTCACTATTTTCTACATTTTGCATACAGGATGTGGTGATTTTTTTGAAGCATAAAAAAAGCCTCCAGGCATGTTTTCAGTGCGTGGATTGGGGTGGGCTGTTGCGCTTGTCCCCACAATAAGTGACAAAAGTGTCATTTGGCTTCCTTTCTTTTTTGTTTGTGCCTGACAGAGATTTGTGTGCACTGCAGGTTGTTTAGCAGCACTCATCACCTGTCAGCACGCACTCGAGGAATCCCTGCGCCGTAAAGGAAATGCAGGAACCAGGAGCCAACGGGCATGTACATCTGATGGGGACTTTGAAAACATTGCTCACAAATGGTAGATGTCAATCAGAGCAGAAGAATACTGTTCTATTGGCACCATCCTGCTGTGAGAAGAGAAAGGTTGAGAAGCACAGTGGAGATCAATAACATAAAGCATTTGATAACACATCCCTCCACTTTCATCTCCTACTCCCTTCTTTCCTTCCTTCTGCATGGGTTCAGTTAAAAAACAAGGTCTGCTAATGTTCATCTTTGTGACATGGCACAATTTGGTCATTCATATAAAAACATTTATGGAGCAATCAATAATTTAAAACAGCTGTTAGCAGAATCAATCTAAAGCCTTCCTGAACTTCTTCTTGCAGAAGATGATCAAAATGCACAAGTACACAGAGGATCAACGCTCAGATAAAACCCCAATCTCCAGCGGTTGCAGGTAATGCAGTATTCATGATTTAATTATTGTTCTTCCGCTTTGTAAATCCACATCAGCAGGGGAATGTAGAGACTGAGTCTCTGCCTTCCCTCATTCAAATTTCAAGATGGTGCCTGGTTCATTAAACCCAAAACTGTGAGGAAGGACCTTTGGATTAGAGGTCTGCATCTTGTGAAATGTTAGAGATAATGATTTTGTGAAGGTCAACATGTGCTTCCTGTATCTAAACGTCTCTATTACTGTGTCACTGTGTACTTTCCTTGTATTCTTTGCAGAAAAAAAATATTTCCCTGAAAATGATTTAACCTTTAAACATTTAAAAATGTTAAAAATTGCACTTCCTCCATGTTCCTTCACTCCCTACAACCACACAGGATTGATAATATTAGAGGTTTAAGGTCTTGTTATTTCTCTTTCCTCCTGTCTTCTCATCCAGCACATATGTATCAAACAGCACATGGATGTGTTTGAAAGGGTGAAAATATGACATTCCCCTGGGCCAGCCTGTGAAGGGGTCCATCTTCCAGCAGCAGAGTGACAGACAAACAACCTTACAATGGTTTCTGTTTGGCTGAACCAGTAGGACTTAAAATAAGGTTTCAGGGACGATGAATGGGTTTGGTACATAACGGCTGTATGTATCCATTCATTCAAAGAGCAAGGACTGGGCACATGGGTAAAATTCTGGAATTCTGGAAAATTTCCCACTCTCCAACTTTCCTTGTAAAAATCCTTATTTATTTATTTTTATTAACATGGAGATGCAGACTTTCTCAAACTCAGCATGCCTTTCGCACATTTAACCAACCAAAGATCTGCTCCTGCAGAGCATGAGTGTGTCAAGGTGTCATTCCACACACGAGTGCAGACAGCCTGATGTCAGTCTGTCAGTCATTAACAGTCAGTGAAGATCTGTTCTCCAGTGGAGGTTTTTCCTCTCTGAGTGCTTCTGCACTAGCTGAGCTTCCATTAACCTGGTCTTCTGCGCATTTTAAGTAACACAGATGGACACAATTTAAGCTCCCTTGAAATTTTTTCTGTGAACATCTTTTAGGATACAGAAACTTTCACCAGGTAAGTTAGATAACAAACCAGGTAACAAACACAAACTCAGGTGACAGCAGTTTCTGCTCATTGCTATCTGATTTCTTGTTGGCAGATCGTTTTCCATCTGCTTTCATATATTTGCCATAACACCATCTCCTGAAAATGTTCTATTTCAAGCAGAACCAAAAAAGAACAAGCCTTTCTATCGCACTATGCTTGGTAGGAAAATAAAGGTAAATCAAAAAGATATCCCATCTGTGCTTGTTAAAGTTTTTGATTAGTTTAGATCCCTAAAAGCTAAAACAGCTAAAAGCTGAAACTGAGGCAAAGCAACACTTCTTATCCTATAAATGCTCCAAAAGAACACACACACGCACACACACACACACACACACACACACACACACACACACACACGCACACTTTTCCATGCAAAATCCTTGCCTACTTTCATCTTATTTTATCTTACATTTTTCAGATAAGACAAAGTTCTTCTGGAGCCGTACTCATAGCCGAGGAGTCATGGTGGTAAAAGTAATGTGCTGATATCATTATTGCACAGCATGATCTAATAAAGATAGCCGCACATCCCTCCTCTCAATTGTTTTTGTGTAGCCCTGACAAATACCCATCAATCCTACACAGACACCAGAGTGTTTTTGAGATAAGAGTCCTGTTGCTGTGCAACAAAATGCATTCAATGAAAAATTTGAAAATATGAGAATTTGCGAACACGTAAAAGCAATATTGTTTTGGTCATCAGCGCTATATTTTTATGCTGCATATGCTGGTGAAAATATGACTGGCCCAGTGGAAAAGCAGCTTGCCAGTCTGCTTTTAGAAACAGTCACAGGGAGTGGTGTATCTCCCATCCAACTATATATTCAGATCAATGGCAGAGACACAGTGTGGCCAAGATTTCAATCGAGCGACAGATGACTCAGTGAGAAAAGGAAAGAGAAAACGTTATAAGGCTGGGTGCTTTAGGGAGAGAAAATGAGAGAGAAAAGGATTTTCAGGGAATGACTTTGTCTTTAAGTCGAGATCAGCTGTCAAACTCAGCTGCTTTTGCATCTGTGAGGCTCCTAAAGGTGTGAGCATGAATGCGGACATTCATGCCGTGCATGTATGTGTCATACAGAACGTCTGTTTGAGAAGCGCGTGGATCTCCACCGCAGCTGCTGCAGTGCAGATGCATGCAAAGGTGTGGCATGACACAATCTGATGGCACATGCTCCTCTTCAACCATTCCACTCTTGTCTAGTTCAGACCCGTCCAGTGCGATCCAGTCCAGTTTTCTTAAAAGCGTCATGCCTGTGCCTTAGTATTCTCCTCTCCTCTCAGATTGTGTTGCAACGCCGCAAGGTTTGCCAGATGAACAGTATCAGGCCCGATCCTGTCCCCCGGCCATCTGCAGTGGAAAAATCCATTACTCTCCAGGTGAAAGCTGCAGTGCTCTCTCTCTGCATCAGGTCTGCACTGCTGCAGGATCCATTTTCACACTGGAGATTAGAACCAATCTTTCTCTGGCTTGCAAACATTTGAGCGCATTTGCAACATTGGTGACTGCAGTTACAGCAATATGAACTACTGAGTAATAAGAGGGTTGCAAGAGTATTTAAGCCATCTTCTAATCTTCTGAAATCTTAATACTTCAAAATCTGTTGACTAAAATAGGAGTTAACAGAAAAGCCTGACATGCTGATTGTTCTCATTCTGTGGGTTACAATTTGGATCCAGTCATGGAATTACTTTAACACAGCATCTTCCATCTATACCGTACCACCTTTAGGGTAAACTATTTTGCCCAATACAGCAAGAAATAGTCCTGTGATGCAAATTTCTGTTATACATTGTATCATACAAAATCACAAGCACAGAAGCAAAATGACGTTTGCAGCATGCTGTGACTACAGCACACCTTCGACCAACTCAGGCACATTAAAGCAACATCTCTTCATCATACACTCAACAGTAAACTGGGCTGTGCATGTACTTATAATAACACCATATATATGCCAAGAATTCCTACATCTCCGTTTTATCTGACAGCTTAATCTCGATAAAGTCTTACATTTTTTGTAAGACTTTATCGAGTGAACATAGCAGCATCAAATGTGAAGCTGTTCTCATTCCAGTGCCATGGCAATGACCAAGTATTAAATTACCTTAAATTACAGTACATCAGAAGAACTCTTGTGCATCTGCTCTGCTATACATCTCACTTTAAATGCGGTAAATGGTATTAAAAAAAAATCAAATATGCTCAAAGAAAGATCTCTAAATAGTCTTATGCAGATTTTTTTTCACTTTCAAACTTGTTTTAGCGCAATAGTTGTCGTACTGATTTTTTAATACACTCATCACTGTTGATTTTTATTAGGTCTGGTATTGAGCCCTTGATTCAAGCTGACTGTTAATATCCAACGCAGCCACACTGATCTGGATTTTACATGCAGTCACAAACCAGATGACACGGTGGTTCAAAGGGTGTGAAAACTAAAAACAGAATAATTAAACATGTACATACAACATTTGTTGACGCTTTGCCACATGTACACACTCACAAACACAGTGTGATTAGTTGAGTCGTCCCTTTACAACTCAGCTGACACAGAATGAGTAGTAAATTTCTTAATTAAGTCAGAAAGAATCAATTACTTTTGGGAATGACTTCATTGTCCTGACTCTGTGACACCAATGGCTCAGGTCTCTAATCACATCAGAGAAGGGGGTGTGGATGGGGGGGGAGTACTCAACAACTTCTCTGACAACAATTAACCACCCCCCCAAAAAAAAACAACAAAAAAAAAACATATATACCTGAATCCCCAAGTGTGCATATAGAAACACTAAAATATCCAGATTACAATAAAAAGACAAAACAAAAACAAAGACAGTCAATGAATTTAGAGACCTTAGTCTTAAATTAGATTCATTTGCTTTTCTGTAATTTTTCCCCTCCATTTCATGCTCGTCTCCCCTTTCTGCCCCTTGTCATTCTTTGACTAACCCCCGAGCTCTCAGTACATCTATCATTTATTTCCTTTTTATCTTTCCTGCTCTTCCTGTACTTCTCTGTCCATGAGCAGACCTATAAATCAAAAAGGAGAGCTGCCCAGAGCAAACACTCTCAAACACTCTCTGGTGCACACACACAATCAATACAAACAACTTCACCAGCAGCAGAAGCTGCGTGAGGCAGCAAAACAAACAGACACACAGCATTTGCTTGCATTCTATAGATGCTGTGAGTCTGCTCATGAGCAGATTGTATAAGATAAACATGCTATCACAGTTGTGTTTTTTTATATTAGGAAGATGCCATCTATGATTTTATTGAAGATCGTTGTACACACTAATCTGAGCCTTTGGTAGACAAATTTGATTATTTTTTCCATTAGCTTTGTTGTGTTCCATGGGTATCATTGGTTGTAGTTGTTTTAGATTTGTGACAGAATAAATTGTAAAAATAAAACAAAACAAAACAAAAGATCTCCTCTTTCCCTGCATCCCATGGTACCAGGCTTAGTGGGCAAATTCATCTCAACCTTCTGACACTGGTCAAAAAGGTTAGACTGAATGCCCTAAAAACTAAATCTACTCTAAAACCCCACTAAAAAAACACTAAAAGATGTCCACCTCCAAGGCAAGACCTTGGACTTTGCAGGGTCAAAGGTAGAGGTATTGCCTTGACTGAGGTGGACAGCTTAGATGAAAGGTCCACAGTGATGTGAAAGCCTTGTAAAGTACATCAGTTTGGAATATTATTCAAGCTGGGGACAAACAGACAAATACATTGAATACTTTCTATCAGAAGAGCCGAAGATTGATTTTCAACTAAATGAGATCTACAGTGAAGATTATGGACAGCTTCAGGCCCAAACCACAGTGTTTCTCTGCAAAATTAATGAGACACAGCAAGGAATTCCAATCATGCTATATGCAGTAATTTCGCTGAAATGTGGGGTATTATGATGTGCAACTCATGCGAAACAGGCATGTTATTTGTTATGTCACTGAGTCCAAAAATTGAACAAAAAGCCTTCCAGTAAAACAAGAAAATGCGCAATCATTTAGACAGAAAAAAGAAACCTCGTAGGCTTTGTTCATCTGTTTTAATAATTTTCAGATGCACAGATAATTTATGTCAAATACATCACCTTTGATTCTATCTCTGTAATTTCTCACGTGTGTTCTGTTTTCCAAATGCAGGGGCAGACATGGAAGGACAGTGTGGAGATCAGTGAACCAATAACACATCATCACTCACTGCAGATAAATATGCAGATGTGCAGAAAAACACAGGTTTTAATACCATATAATTTTTACTGTTTTTCTGATCGGTCTTTGAGAACCACTGAACTTCATATTCTATGATGGCACGTGAAAAACGCTCTTTACTCTTATTTGCTTTCTCACATGTTCTTCTTTTCACTATTATGTCTTTCTCTCTTTTCTGATGTCTGCATGTGTCTCAACCTTTAGCCCTCTGTCAGTTCATCAAAATCTTCCTCTTTTACCTGCCAGTCATGGCCACAGCTCTTTCATGTTTTTTCCTGTATCATCCCATTCAAATTAAGGTGGGAATACAACAAATAACATTTGTGTGGTGGCTCAATCTGATCCTATATGACTAAATGACACAGAGGCAAAATATGGTGGAAAAAACAGGGCATAAACATAAACCCACAGCACATTCTCCGTTGAACTTCTGCATGTATTCGTTTATCTTTGTTCTTCTGTCACCTTTTTCCTGTCTTTGCTCCCACAGCAGCACCACACATCTCGGGTTTGCTGCTAATACACCAAAGGGAGGTGCCAGGTGGGGATGATCCATCTCCATGACAGGTGGGCTGATGCACTAAGCAGAAAAGCCATGTGTGGCTCCATGTCTGCCTTTGGAGACAACCTTGTCAGTCTTCCATGCGTTCATACAGGCCCTATTAACATACGGTGATCAAATACTAAGGGCCGTTATGATTCTGCCATGTTTCTCGCTCCTGAGCTTTTCAATCGACAAAATGAAAGACTGCTCCTGAGGGCCTGCTAGCTGTTTAAGATTACGTGTAAATAATTCAGTTGTTCTGCCTCTGAAAAGGTTAATGAGGTAATTTAACAGGCAGGTGGGCGTGGCGGCAGGCTGAGTGGCAGGGCTCACCATCATGGCACTAGTTGAGAGGGCTCCCTCATTCTAACCTAAAGCAACGGATGTCGATAACATCAAACTGCTTTTTTTTTTTTTTGCCTTTCTTTTTCTGGCCAAGAGTTTAGATGACCAAAGAGACTGTAATCTCTGACAAATAAAGATGAAAGATGTATAGACCAAGATCAGGAAGAGAGAAGACTGGAGTCCATCCGGATTAATTTTTTTTAGCTATTTTCCTGTTTGTGGAAAATAAAGAGATTGTTTCTGTTAAAAAAAATACACAGATATTGAAAATACGCCAACATCAATCCAGCAGCTTTCTTTTGGGGATTACATTTTCCTCTCCCTTGTTGTGACGTAATAGAAATATCATTTTTCAAATGAGCTTAGATTCCCCCTTTTTCAAATGCAGCTAGAATGCATTTGATTTCCGAGGGGAATTTCAGATCCAACCTCTCTTTTCTTTCTCCTCCCTCAGGATCATTCTTTTCCATTACTCTAACTAAACATAAGCTGAAGAAGGCGATGACAAGTGTTAATAGAATGTTATCCTGCGAGAGATCACTAAAGATTGAAACTAACTTGTTAGTGGAAGGAAAACTTCTCCAAACCTGGATTCCAAACGCAGAAATTAGGCTTTTTTGCAGGTACTGAAAGGCCCAATATTTACAATTCACTGGGGCCACATCACCCCCTACTGTAGCGAGGCTGGATATACCTCAATAAATCAATAGGTCTTCAGGATTCTGTGCTTATGTACTGGGACAAGGACAGTAGTCCAATTAAATGGAGATGTAGCGATGGACTCAGGCATGCATAAACATAGTGGCTGTGAGGAATGAAAAATTGTGCAACTATAGCAACAGAAATGTCCCTGTGCATAATGCACTACATGCAGATATTTTCTCAGGTGCTGCCATGGGAACTGCTAAATCACAAGCTGGTAATAATACCTCTTTAATGAGCGCTGAAGCTCAGGAAGTTACATTATGATTGGATTTTTTTTTTTTTTTACTAAAATGGAAACACTTACCTGCCACATGTTCGTGATTGCAAATTCTAGGTCAAATGCTGCTGCACACAGGGAACCCAGAACACACATTATAATTGAAAAGTCTCTTCAAGAATCCGCTCAAGTTGGCAAATAGAAGACGGGACAGTAAAAGATTAATAGAGAGTATACATATGTGCATTGCATTACAAGGACTGTTTGGGCGTTAAGCCGTGGTTTTGTGGTTGGGTTTAGGTTGGGCATAGCTTTTGGGTTAGCGGGAAAGTATGGAGCTGGGTAATATATTATAACGAATATGAAATTCCCCACTAATCCACAAATATGAGTGTGTTTGAGCGCATCTGGGTGTGCACGTGTGCGTGTGTGTGTGTAAAAATAAAGGTGTGGGGGTGACTCATGTTACTTTTCTCGGAAGTCCATGACCTTTGAGATGGCTGAAATGGAGAGTCAATTGTCAACGGCAATGTGGGGAATTGGAACTAAAATTAATTGTGTCTATCTGCAGCTTACTCAAAGCATCCGGTGCAACTGGCAAAGACTGAAAGCAGCGTGTGATCAATGATCAATGCTATATTTTGCTGGTTCATTTTCCAATGAGCCATTTAATAATCCCGTCAGTCTCTGAGAGTGTATTTCACATACCACTGCAGTGGCAGTAAATATCTGTCTGATAAAATTGGAAATGCATTTGTGATTTGTCATTAGCTTAATTGAGGAGGCTTATGGACATTTCCGCGAAAAGCCTGTTTGGTTTCAAGTGAGCTGACAGGAGATTTCAGCTTGCTGGAGTCAGCAACCATCCACTCTGAATAATTTCAGCCAAGATGATTTATTTCTTTTAATGAGCCTAAAAGAAAGCAGTCATATGATCATTTATAAAGGAGAGAAGTCAGGGAAACTCAGGTCAAGTATCATCAATCAACTAAAGAAAAGCTAAATATTAGAAGAGAAAGTTTCAGGCATTTTAGCAGTGACTGATGCAATCCTTCATTTATCATTTAGGCCTACGCTGTCTTGATTTGACAGTGATTCCGACATATTTATCAGCCATGATCGAGCTAGAAAATTTGTTTTCTCATGTTTTTCAAAGTAGGCACTGAGGACGTCTGATTGCAACTAATTTGAAAAGATATACAGAAGGTAAAATATTTTTTTTGTTTATTGCTGCTTGATTTATTCAGATGACAAACCAGCAATTTTGTATCCTACAGATGTTAAGGTCAGATAAATAAAGGAGTTACATAAACAAATGGCTGCCAAATGGGTCTTTATTAAAGTCTTGAACCCTGGACTTACTCAACTGAGGACATACATGCACTTCATTACTTACAGAAACCTCTGTATGATGGACTCTTAAAGTCTACACAACTGCACTGCAGATTCAGAATTGTATGTATTGTATTTTTATCTCTTATATTATCATAGTTTTGCACCTTACATGATATGAGGATGTATGATGTATATATTCTTAATTTTATTATGCCACTTTCACGACTATAGTTTTTCAGAACCCTGCCTGAGAAAAAAGCCAGCCCCCCCAAATCCATTTTTCTCAGTGTCAGTCTGTATGTGACATTGTACCAAAACCTGTTTACTTTTCTGTGTTACTTTAAGTCAGTGAAGATGCACTGAGGGTAGAGCTGCACCAACAAAATGACAGCATGACAAGCATAATAAGCCTGCTGTATATTGTCATATTTTTTCACTCCCCACGTAGAAGCCGCTAAAGCTCCCACAAACACATAAGCCACACACATAGGGCAGCGGCTTTGAACAGCTGCTGCTGAGTCAGTGTGGGATATCGGAAAAAGCAGATCTTTAAAGCTTCAATGCTCAGGCAATGGAAAGACAACACTGGTGCATTTTTCATTTGTGTTGTCCTCATAGAATAGGAAGGTCTTCAGAGTAAGAATCATGAATCTACATTGAAGAAAACATGGAATATTCTCTTGTGTAAAAATTATATGTCTGACAAATGGCAATATTTGTGAAAATATTAAATTTTTAATATCACTTAAATTACTAGTTATTTTTTTAACATTATTATGACATGGAGTCTGGAAAATTCAGAATAGAGAGACACCCTGTCAACAATGTCTCTTTTCCACTATTTTATTGTCTTGAATGTGTCAGAATTCCTATGAAGAATTTAAGAATAATAAATGAAAGACTCTCACATTCATCCACATCCAACACAAGCATGTGACAGTTCACTGGTCTCTAAGAGGAGATGGAAACTGAACAGAGAAAACACACATCACAGCTGGAGGTCGGATTTGAACCGCCACAAATGACAAGATGCGCTGTTTTCAGCACCCGACCCGCTGACAGCTCAGCCCACAGGAGGAGACGCTTGTGATGCAGAAGCCCAAAACATAAAGCTTTGATTTGACAAGTCATCAAAAACACGCTCAGGATATTAATCTGCAAACATTTAATGTGTGCTACACACCAAACGCCCTCAGGGAAACCTTTCCTGATTTCTGATGCTGTTTTGGGACACACAGCAGATTCAGTCACACAGAAGCAATCTCAACCACCAATTAACCTGCATGTTCCTGGGATGTGGCAGAAAGCTGACGTACAGAGAAAAATCCCACAGTCAAGTCCACATAGCACGATGACACATGCTATTTAGCATCCTTAGTCCTTTGTTAGTCCAACTGTAACTCTATTCTCTATCCAGACATATGGTGATATTAAAGAGATATTTATTGCTGCTGAATACTTCATAAACGCTCCACTTAGGGCTGAAAGCATGGCTGCATGCCTACAGTTGCATGACATCTTCAACTCCTGGAGGCGATGTATACTTTATAGCTGTTATTGACAGGTTTGTTCAGATTCCTTACTGGGTCTATTTCTTTGCTTCTGATCTTGTCTCACTCAATTTTTTTTCTTTCACTCATTTCTTTCTTCCAGGACTTTTCATTTACTGTGTGGGAACACATTGTGACAATCAGCACATAATTAATGTCATTTTATTCACTGCTGTCCAAAGCAAAATAATCCAATGTTATGTGTCATAATGTAAATATGGAAATTCCATAAAAATATCAGGGAATGTTCCAGCTTTAAGTACTCTAAGATCAATTCATTTTCCACCCATTTCTTTGTAATCATTATCATCTGAAATACAACAGATCTACTACAGGATCTCTGTTTTTCTTTTTCTTCTTCTGGTATTTAGGTGCCATGTGATGACTTGGTTGCAGCTAAGCAAAACTTAATCCCCCATAACCCCACCACATACCCAATTAATACATGATATTGGTTTGTTACAGAAACCAGTGAGGTAAACTAAAGGAATAGCTCTAAATGAACTTATCATCCCACCTTCCAACCCTCACCGATAGTCACATGTGGGTAGTGACCAAAAGATTGCAAATACAAGTGGCTGAAATGAGATTTATCCCTTAAGGGTGGTTGAGTTCAGTCTCAGAGATAAGATGAGCATCTTAGTGAACAGGGAGAGATTACATCATTAAAGCGAGCACGTTTGTGAGGTTTGAACGGACCCTCTGAGATGGCTGTCTCATCCGTGTCCAGCCAAGAGACCCCAGAAATGAAACCAGCCCAGCGAGTGTATAGTCCCATGCGACTGTGTGTGTAGGCACATGTGTAATGGTGCAACTCTCCTCACTCCATCTCTTATGTCACAACAGAAAGAGTGAAATTATCCTTCATCACAGTGCTGCTGTGGGAAAGCTAACCGTTAGCTGCAGTGATGGTAAATCAAATTACTCTCAAACTCTGCATCTTAAACTCTATCTCTGGAACTGCTATCAAGACAAATTGATTCCACCAACAAGAATGAGAATTTCTGATGTGGATGCATATGAAAATGACTGTAATTCACTACTAGGGATGCTACTACAGCCAGCCTCTGGTCAGCCATCAATTTGAACTTGGGTTTACTTCATCAACACCGAAACCAGCAACTGCTGCTTTAATGCTGCTTGTTTTCAAAGATGGGCTCTAAACATGGTGTGTGCAGCTATGTCGTATAAAAGTATATACTGTATCTACGTTCAGGCATTAAATCCTTGCATTATAATCTATCCACTAGTTGAACATATTCAGTTTGTTGGTGTATTATAAATAAAGTACTTATTAAATCCTATTTATTTCTATGTTTGCCAGTTACATAAATGATTCACTTTGTAACAGCTTGTATTTTATTATTATTAATTTGCTGGCCCACATGAACCCTTTTCTCACTGATGCTTTCTTGTGTTTATCACCTAGGTTTCAGTCCATATGCAGCCAATTCTGACAAGCTGCCGCACATTGTGTCAAAGTAAAGCTACCGGATCTGTTAAGACATATTTTGCATAGACGTTTTGTGTGTCCATTTGCTTGTTTGGGTTTTTAATGGTGAAGGAAGAGAGGAAGATGGAGCCACAATCATTCATGTTTCTTTTAAATTACCCCTTTTCAGCCTTTGGATTCCATCACTCCCTCAATTCATATTCTCAGTCACCTGACGCATGTACTCATTATAAACCTAAGTTAGAATAAGATCAAGTGAAATCTAAAGGTTAAAAAAAGTTTTAACTATTTATAGTTACTGACTATAGTTTCTGCTATGGAGGAAAAGTGACATTTTACCTGTTTAACATAACAAACCCAATATTTATGTTGTGCTAGTAGAATATCATATAAATATGGCCTATTTTCAGTAAAGACAACAGAAATGTGCATGTGCAAGAACATGTTTTACTGAATACAGAGTTGTCACCTTTGTTTAAAAATAGATCAAGTCAGGCTGAGTGAGAATCAGCAGAGAAAGCCACTGTTGTCTCATGCAAATACATTTGCGGTTAGATATGTATGATTGTCATGCCCCATGGCCTTTCTCAACACATAAAAGGCCTTTTGTCCATAACTGGCCTACTTAGTAATCTCTTTCACGTAGACTCGCACATTTTTTTTTCATCCCTTATGCACAATCACACACAAAAAGTAAAGATCACTGACATTTGGAGAATTTCTGCCAAAGAATAAACCAACATTGTCAGGATAAAGAATTGACTTTTTATGCTAAAATTGGGATGCAATGTCAGCGGTAGGCCCCACCAAGATTTCAATTTACTCAAAATTCTCTCTGTTGTCCGCTTTCAGAAACTTTTGAAACGTTTGAAGAAGAAGCACCGAACAGAGAAATACAAACAAATGCAAAGTTTGAAAACATAATTCATACAGAAAATAGCTTCAGGCAGAAAACACAGGAAGCATCTGTTATAGAATCGTATTATCTTCCCACATTCACTCTTGTGAAGGGTGTGTTACAGTTTGACTGTTTTCCCACCATTAACCTAAAGAATTTATTGCTTGTTGTCTTAAGAATGTGTCGAAACCTTCTCATGCAGTCTCATGGACCCTCTGATACATCAGCAGATATTTTACTTACATAGTTTATGTCTTATTGTTGACAGGCCACTTGCACTGAGCCTGTTAATCTTGTATTTCATAGCTCCTCAAAATTACAGAAACTTGAGTGAAATCAGGTTGATGACATCTGTGGGAGTGATCAGAGACTTTTCACAATCTCATGTAAAAGACAGCTGTATCCCATGTATATGTACCGGTGTAGGTAGTATATATGTTTTTATTAACAAAAGGTGTTTTTTCACCGCCATTTGTCTTTGTTGCATTGTGAATCAGCCTGACCAAATAAAGGGAATAACAGCCTTTTAAGGTGCACCTTTCCTCGTCTTTGACTCACTCAAAAGTTCTAGTTTGTCTAATTAAGAAGGGAATGCTGTGGAGAACAGTTGGTGATTCCTGCTGGTGATCAACTATGTTTTCTGCAGACATGCAGGCAGTGGGTGTTACATGACATCTTAATTTCATGAGTATATACTCTGGATATTGTTTCATTTTTAAGACTTTGAAATACAGGCAGGTCTCACATGTCAGATAAGATTTATAATGCAACACTTACATCTTATCCAGATGTATGAGACTAAACTCTGAAGGCTTTGAAAATGACCACAAACTCAAATCCCCTGGTAAAGAGACCTCTTGGATTAGCTACTCTGATGCCAACATGCATATTTATCAGCGTCATATCAAAGGAAGATGTCTTTAGATCCATTTATTGAAATGCAAGGTGCTGCAATGAATTATTGATATCTGATTCAGATTTGGTTTGAAATAAAAAAATTCAACAAGAAAATAATCAGGTATTACACAAACTCTGACTGAGTAAAGATGGAGGATAGAAACTTTAAATACTGGAGCTGGATGGGCTGATCTGAGCTTACTAAATTCTGAAAGACTTTCATTGTGATATTTATATAATAAGAAATGTTGTTTCTGAATATGATCTGCTGACCCACACCACCACACACACAGCACTTGTGTTTTTATATTGTATATAGACATATGGATTTTTGATTGCATTATTTTTTTTTTAATGAGACAGTTTTAAAAGACAAAAATGCAGAAATTGTATCTATGCTCATGAAGACATATTTTCCATCTTAGAATAAGTGAAAATACTGCCATTTTCTTGCTCATGTTGTACCATTTGCCCAAAGACTTTGACTGATTTTCACATGAAGAGTGATGTAAAATGTAGTATTTGTTCTACAGTGATCATAATGATTCAGATGAGGTCTGTTGCTGGAAATTGATCAGAAGATCCAAAACTCAATTCTGGACAATGCGAGTGAAGTGCTAGGCTGCTAACTGGAGCAGCATCAACAATAAGTATCACTCCTGTCATGCAGGAGGAGACAGCTTGACAGCTTGACCTGACACAGATGCGAGTGGATGATCAAATCACAGAGATGAAAAAATAGTATTTAATCATCTAAACTTTATGCTTCCTGATGGAACTTCTGCTGTAGCTGGCTGCGCATGAGACTGTCCTTAATTTGAATCTAAAATCTCCAAGACTTTAGCTAACAGAAGGTCTGTTTTTTTTTTCTTTTTTTGGTGGGCTTGATGCAGACTTTGCGTTTTCATTTTGGGTGCAAAGTTACACACATGGCTAAAGAGCAGCAGAGGCTCCAGTTTGCTCTAACGAGGCGTACAGGGTTTGCATTATAGATGCATGGCCCTGTCTGGGCTGTGTTACAAACAGCCTCACATACAGTCAGGGGTGTGTCTAATGTGCTGCTGCTTCATGGATTAATCTGACATCGGTGGGGGAGAAAAGTGCAGGGAGACAAAATGAGAAGGTAAAACAAGATTAAGTTGGTAAAAAAAAATAAGCCTTCATTTCATTTCACCTATGGCTGATAAAAGGACCCATTTTCTGAACTGCTGTAGCTTATCTTCCTCCGTCTCTACATCCGTGCATAATCTTCACTTAAAAGAACGGTCTCAGATAGACAGAATGTCACAGACCTCAATATGCAATCCAGATGCCGTTGATACCGTTTGGAGTCATGATACTATAAAATAGCTCTGATATATAAGTACATTTGTCACCAGTGCATTTATAGAGTGGTGAAATATATAATATGAGTCATAAATCTCTAAAAACAGATGTCACTGGCTGATTTGTTGGTCAGGCTCATGTGTGTCACATTCACACTTGGACTTTTTCAGGTAATGTTTTTAGTCAGATAAGGTTCTACAACCATACAGACAGTAAACGGTTCCCTCAATGTGGATAAAACGTTGAAAAAAAGTGCTATCTGATGATGTCATACAAGCCCTTTTATCACAAGAACTACCACTGTCACCAGAAATGTGGAGAGAAGTTCCAGTTAATGTCTGAATGAGATGGTTTCTCTCAATTGAAGTATAAAGCAAATTTTGAGCAGGAAATCTAGTGTACAAAACAATCAAACAGAAAAAAAACCTGATGCATGAATTTCACACAAAAATGTGCAAAGCCAATTTGCTTCAAAGCCTATCTAATGTGTTTGCATTAAAGGTTTCAATTGCTGGATGGCTTGATTGTGTCTTCCACTGCAAGTCGCTTTAGACACCAGCATCTGCGGGAATGACTGAAACTGCTAGAACATAACAACAAACATGCTTGGTCTTGTTTAATCATAATATGCACATCTAATCTTCAAAAAAAAAAAAATCAAGGAAATCAAGTCTTTATCTGTAACAGTTGGACCCTCTGTAGAATCCCATTAAAGGTTTTTCCTTTACTTTACAATTCTTCATTTCCTCTTTTCTTTGTTCTGCGGTTCAGCTTCAGCCTCATTTCCGTCCATCCCTCATCTAATCTGGTCCAAATCACCTCTCCAGGTGACGCCTACGGATGTTCAAATTACTGCCTTTGAGTGAAGCCAGCTGCCATCTGCTGAGAGCTGTCTCCGCTTCGACAGTGTTCTACCTGCTCCGGCACCAGAAATCGTTATGCACTCACAAATGTTGGTTTTTCCATGCCTATGTCTTTGTTGCTCATGCACCGACACAGGTGCTCTAGCTTCTACTTTATTTGTGCAGCACTTTAAGAATATTGTGTGTTCTGACATCTGTTATATTAACAACGTGGACTGGCTTGTTTTACTTGTTAATTTACTTGAATACAGTTGTTACTCATGTCGTACATTTCAGCTTCATAGACTTGTGTGTTTAATATGAGTCATCCATCTTCTCTGAACAGCCAGGCTAGACATGGAAGGTGTCTGGTCCTAATCCATTGAGTGTGAATCTGCCAAAAGAGCAGTTTCACTTATTTTCTCATGAGTTTGAGATAAGATTCATCTGACAGTTTTGTAATTTCAGCTGTGATGTTGCAACACATTTGGTCAATGTTTTTAACAGTCACATGACTTTAGAAGAACTATTGCAATACCAAACTTATACCTCCATAAAGACTTTTTATGTGAACTTATAAAATCTGAATAGTTAATTTAAATAAACATACCAAGTAAAATGCCTACAGTATAATAATTATTATATTCATCATCCCTATAATACCCCATGCACTTATATCTATTTATACATTCTTCATCATTTCCATATCATATTTCAGGGGCATGCAATCATTAAAATTATTTTCTAAGTATTCCAAGATGTGAAAGTGTTAACTGTTGCAGACTTCAACGGGCATGTTGGTGCAGACAACAGAGCTGATGAGGAGGTGATAGGAACGGAGAAGGACAGACAGTGCTAGACTTTCAAAAAGTGAGAGTGAGTAAATACTTTTTGCAGAAGACGCAAGAACAGCCAGTGACTTACAATATAAGCCTTGAGGCAGGAGCATATAGGTGGACTACATCTGGGGACAACGTGATCTGAAGATTAGTGACTGCTATGTGGTGGTAGGTGAGACCATGAGACAGCACATGATGGTGTGGAGGAGGACTTTGGTGAAGAGAAAGCTCAAAAGGACAAAGCTAATGCGCTCATAGTGGGTTTGTCATCTGGAAGGAAAAGTAGGTATGGAGACTTGGTAGTAAAATCAGGAAGTACAGGAGTGTATATAGAGAAGGAGGTTTGCTTAGAGGAAGGGGGACACTAAGGGGACTGAACGAAGTTGGTAGAAGTACAGCATAAGGTAAAGATAGGGACTTCCATGGTGGGCTGGACAGTGAGGAGGGGGAGAATGATTTATTCGGGTTGACAACACAGAGACAGAGATGGAAAAGATGTGCAGTGATTAAGGATGATTATTGATAGAGATGGAAAGGTGCTGACAGATGTCAGAGGTATGAGATATGAAGATAGAAAGAGTAGCTTGAAGGGCTGATGAATGAGGAAACTAAGAGAAAATAAAGGATAGAAGAGGTGATGATTAAGAAGAAGTATTTAAGCTTAATAAATGTGGAGGTATGTGGTCACTGAAGAGGATGAAGAGTGAAAAGGTAGGTTCTCCTGAGATAAGTGTGGAAGGAATGTCTAGAAGATGTGTGAGAATTATTGAGTAGGTTGTTCAAGATCTTTGAGAGAGAACTGATGACAGGAATGGAGGAGATGTGAGCTACAGAGGCATAAACTTCATGAGCCATACAATGAAGTTATGAGAAACAGTAGCAGAAGAGAGACCAAAGATAGAAGAGACCATCTGTGAGCAGCAGCATGATTTCATGCCAAAGAAGGGCACTACGGATGCTGTGTTCTATAGATTGGGAGAAAGCACATGACTGGGTCACTAGGGAGCATCTGTTTTTCATGTGAGGAAGGCTGAAGAGGTACAGAGGTGTGTTAGGGTGGTATAGAACATGCATGAAAAGTGTGCTGCAGGTATGACAGAGTTCAAGGCGGAGGTGGGACTGCGCCAAAGTTCAGCTCGAAACCGGTTCTTGTTCGCTGCAGACTGACAGGCTGACAGATAAGGTTAGACAGGAATCTCCATGGACTGTGTTGTTTACAGATGACATTATGGGCTATCATGAAAGCAGGGAGGAGTGACATTGGAAAGAAAAGAATGTAGGTTATTCAGAACAGGACAGAATTCATGGAAGACTGACAAGGAGCAGCACCTTTAACTTCATCTGGAATAGTCTGAAAATGATTAGATTTTATCATCCTCATTAATCATGTTAGTGTTGTGATAACCTTTGGGGGTGTGCTGGCCTGCTCTGTGTTCACCATAGATATTTGTGAATTCTAATTGTGTCCTCTGGGACTACTTCTTTGGCCTCACAACAGGTTTCCACAATAATAAACCTGTCAGAAGCACCAGACTTCCATAATAATGGGGTTTAAGGCTTGAACGCTGGCCCTTAATCACAAGGTTCTCATTCCAATGGCGATGGCATCAAGACCTTTCAACTAACTCCAGTGTAAAACCAGTCTTGAGAGGTCAGAATGACCATCAAGACAGCCTCATAAAGACCACCTGTGGGTCCTGATCATGGCTATGATGTATTCACATGACATTAACCCAAATGAGCTTATTTCTATGTTCTAATGGTGTTTCAGTGAACTAATGCAGTTGCTAAAAGGTATGCTGCCTGTATGAGGAGCAGAAAATGTCACACATGCTAACAGGGTTATGGGTGGGGTTATGCTCTCTCTCTCTCTGTCTCTCTGTCTCTCTCTCTCTCTATCTCTCTCTCACATACACACACATACACATACAGATTACTTTACATACTGGCCTTTCTATTTTTGTGCTCAGTGCACGCATGCGTACACACACACACACACACACACACACACACACACTGATTACTTTACATATTGGCCTTTCTATTTTTGTGCTCAGTGCAGCCTGTTATATTTTAAAAGCTCTTTTCAGTACAACCCTGTGTGCTTTTCACATTCACCCTCAAAGTACATCTGAGTTCAATACAAGCTGTTTAGTTCGGGGGAAAAAAAGAAGTGAACACATTTATTCAAGGCAAGGAACAACACACTGAAATAAAACCGCTCTTATTGAAAACATTTCAGCACCAAGGACAGCTCCACTGTCGTCAGCACTCAAATGAATGCGTTGCTAGCAGAGATAGTAATGGCACAAGAAACCGTCAAAAGTCTGGTCCCATTTATTCATGAGGGTGAAATCATCTGGTTATAGAAAGCAGGGTGGTCATACGCTCAATAATGATGTTGTTGTGTCTGAAGCACCTACACCAATTCTCTGCAGGCCTTAGCCACTGTACCACTGTCTCCCATTTCCGTATTCACATACAACTCCTTATAAGTACATAATATCCGTTAGCATCTGTTCTCTGTGGCCTTGACCATTGTAAGGCCTTAGCTTGTCTTTCAGCCATCCTGGTACCATTTCTAACATCTTCCATACATATCCTGATATCAGTGTTCTCTGTGCTCCTGATTTAATGCCGTGGAGGTGTGTAGGGACCCACAGGTTCACAAATGACGCATACCTGCATACAAACATGCACATATGCACGCATATGTGAAGATCAAATGGCTACATGCTCGTGTAAAACATGCAGGAATAGACCTGCTGACAGCCATTCTAAAGGTATTTCTGACATGTGAACTATATCCTCCCTGTGTACAGTATATCTCCCCTATGCTCACTATTGTTTGCTTTAATTTCACAGTGTGGTCGTGCACATCCCAGTTCTTTGTCCAACATCCTTGTTGCCTCTTCTTCCCATGGAGCTCTCCAGAGACATTATACTGTTATAATAGAGATTGGTGAAGGTCCACAACAATAACTTATCAGTTTCCATAGTATTTGTTTGTCCAAACTAAGTAGACAGAGCTGATTTTTTTAAATTAATTTTTTTTTTACATACGTTGTGTTCTATTATCAATGCATTCATTTGGAAAACAAGGACTATTTTTAAGTTTCACACTTGTCATATACTTCTCAGTGGGATACAGAGAGGACAGATGTTTATTCTCATTAAAAACTGCCTGGGTCTCTTGGGTTGAGAAACACTAACGATGAGCCTATCATTTGGAACACATTATTATTACATCATGAGTAGTTTGTGGTTGCTTTTCCCTCAGTGTTTGACTTTTGACCCTGCAAAGTTTGGTGGAATTTCTAATTTAATTGTTCAAAGTGAAGGTGCACAGCCCCCTGCAAATTATTGCTTAAAATGTGTCACTGAAATTGCAAAGATGATACACACACACACATGCACACACAGCTAATACTCTCCTTGCACATCCATTGGCTGGAGTAAAGGCAAATGACATGCTCTAATAGATTTCGCTCTTAAAATGCTAAATCCACCATAGCAAGACTGCTGCTATCATATCAGTTCAACATGGCTGTTGGTAACATTTCTACAGCTGTTCTCATATTCTGACCATTTCCACTATTTCCTATGTGATTATAGAGTAATGCATTTGTTTTTCTGGATTTTGACACATGCACAAAGTAAGTTTAACTTTCTGGCTATGCTTTTTGGAAGGGCATATGAGACATTTATCAATGACTGAGAAACAGAGTGAAACTAAACTGGTGCTATTGATACTATTGTTATACATCATTATAGCACAAGGAAGTAACAGGAATTCTTGTGACCTTATTTACACTAGGGTTCAGTAAATTAGTATCTTACATTATTTTATTTTTATTCTCTTATCCCTCTGTTAATCAAGTCTTGTTTCAGCCTAGTTAATTTGACTTGACACTTAAACGCATGCCTTAAAGCCAGTAGGCTATAATTTTTTTTTTTGTCTGTCCGAAGACTGTCAAACCAGCAAAACTTTAGTTTTTAGACTAACTCCCTCCTTCATTTTCAGGTTCACAGGACAATTATGGTATGTTTTCATTTCGGTCTGCTTCCACCAGTTTTCTGGTACACTAAGCATGTTTTATTTTTTATTTATTTTTTACTCCCTCTCGCTGCTCTTTCAGCCTCAATTGCTCCAGTCCCCCCAAAGCTGAAAGGGAAATTAGCTAAAAAAACATGCAAAAAGAGATATGTAAAGCAGCCACAAATCTAGCACGGAACACACTTTTACTCTAGATGTATGTACCACATATTTATGTGGATAGTTCATTTTTTCTTTTAAGGAAACATTGAATATTAGCTGCTACAACAGTTGCACAATCAAGAATCGGATTTCAATCACATGGTTTACATTTCATTTAGAGTCAGAAACACGCTTGGAGTGAGCAGGAATGGAAAAAAAGCAAGACTATCTACAACTTTACAGAACAGCGCCCTGACACATCGAAGGACAGCCATGCGCCCAGCTTATCTGATGATAAGAACAGATGAGTCACACCAGCTGATAAGGGTCTGCAGCCCCTGACACTGCATGTTGAGGGCGGACTGGAGGACAGATGTACTGAGCAGTGGTATGCTGCCAGCCTGGATCATGACACACTCCAATCCAGTTAACTGGAAAGCTTTCAGAGTAACTCTCGGTGCAGCTACATCCACAATTTGGAGTAATTTCTCTGGTTAACCTTGCTCAAGTTTCATAAATGATTTACAAGAGTTTCCTGTTGAGTGATTACTGCATTGTTTCGAGTTCACGGTTGAGAACCTCAAATCCCGTAGCTTTTAGTACACACCCAACATGGTTCTGTTGAGAAATTCTAATGATGTTGGTTAAATCCATGATAAAGCTGCCATCAATATGTTGACCTTGTTTTGGAAATACACAGATGCAGATTCATGCCTCCATATGAAGATAAGTCACTGTTTACAGGAATCCTGAAGAACTCTGCAGAAAGACTCCAGCTCATTCAAAAGTCTGCAGCTCAAATGTTAACCAGAACAAACAGGAGAGAGCAGATTTGTCCTGTTCACACTGCCCTACACTGGCTCCCCATAAGGATTGACATCCAGGTTCGGCTTCTCATTTACAAAGCCCTGAATGGGCTCTGTCACTAAATCTCTAATTAGGAACATTCCCTGTAAAACTCTCTGCTCCTCTGATACTGGAAGAAAATCGGCCAAACTGTGAAACACCCTGTCTGCAGCTTAACAAAGCCAGATGACAAATAGTTTTTAATCCAAATTAAAAGCCTATTGTTTTACATTAGCTTTAAGCTTGGTATTTTTTAATGCTCAACATTGTGTCTCACACCTGAATGCTGTACTAAGCAGAGCAACATATTTACCCCTCAGACATATCATCTCCATGTTCCTCTGGCTCCCGCTTGTCGGAAAATGTTGCAGAACTTTGGCAATTGTCACCAAAATCCCTTAAACTTGATGATATTTCTTCATATGTGTTCCCAGATGTCTAACATGCTCGACATCCCATACTGAGAAGTACCAGTAAACTCACATAATCATCCAAAGTGGATTATGTGACATCTCAGAGACATGCTAATATAATATTTTACTGTAATATTTTACATTATTTAATTTTGCCAATTTCAGACCTTTCAGCTGATGCCAGTTTTGTGTCATTTAGCTTTGTCTTGACTGACATGAGTGAAGAAGCAATTCAGCGAGAATAGAACAATTCCCCCTGCAATGTATTAGGAAAAGTGAAGCTGTCAGTTGATGCAGAGGCTGAATGTGAAGGGCAGCTTGTTGAAAAAACACGTACCTCCATCAAACACCACTTGCAGATATTCAAAGTGACGTTCAAGAAATGATTGGAGACAATACTGCTTACAGTCGGGGTGTGTGCATGCATTTGTGATGTTTGTTTGCGTGCATCTATGTGTGCAGCGTTGTCCTTGAGACACGCGCTGCTAGCGCGCACACTAAATGTCACATTATGCAGATGCTCAAAGTACAATGGTGCTCTGTGCTCTGAATGGAAGAAAATGCCGCTTGTTGGAGAATCACAGATAATCACACAATTCCTGTAGACCTAAACTTACCTCTTTTGACCACTTTTGTTCTTATGGCACAGACTTTAATCTTCTTGTTTTAATCCTAATAATTTTTTGCTTATTTTGACCTTAATACATTTTTGAATATAATCTAACTTATCCTTGTGAACGCAAAGTAGTCAGCAAAGCATTTTAAATAGTTTTTTTAAGGTTTTAAAATTAAACCTTTAATATTTCAATATCAGGTTTTGCATATATAACACTAGTAAGCTTCAATTGTAACGATGGCAGAGATTCAGGGATAAGACATGACATCATCTACATCCACAACTCGCAATGGACCAGAGGAAAAGATGTTGTATGTTGATTTGATAATACACCATTTCATGTTTCCCATTTTACTTATGCACAAACCAACTTCTGACAGTGACCATAACCTTGTATAATTTTTATTCCAAACCCATTCTGGATAGTTTCATACATTAATTCTCAGCAAATTCTTGAGCTTTAGCATCACCTCTTCATCATAAAACATCACTGCAATGCAGGCATCGCAGGCATCTTTGAATAACTTTGAAGAAAATTCAACAAAGATTTCAGAATGGTATAATCAAAAGCTGCTTAAGTGCTCCTGAGCTCATGCTGAGCTTCGCTGACTTTAACAACAAATACTTAAATTTACATTCTGCAGTGAATTTTCTCATGTACAGTAAACTCCTGTGTTCAGAGTGTCTGTTTCACTCGTGTCGGATCTCAAATGTCTAACAGCCCGACTGAGTCAGACTTGATTTAGATTTGCCTTGAAAAGATTCCCCCCAAACTCACCAAGATGTCAAGTTTGACATTAAGAGATGGGTTTAGACATGATCCGTCCCTACAGGGAGCTCAGATTTCAACAATATGGCAGCGGGGCCTGAATGGTGGGCGTCTGAGGGGGCGGGAGGGAGGGGGTGGATTAGAGAGGCAATAAAATGAGATGTAAGCTAAAGGGGAAAATGGCACACAGAGCACTGATACTTTCCAAAAGCAACCAGGCAACCATATTTGGGTCCTGCTGGAGCTGCTTTTACCAACATGGCTGCTCTAAAAAGATGTGTTTTCCCCCAGTTCCATGTCATGTACCTCACCGCTCTGCTGGCTCTCCCATCTCTCTATACACTCACATGTAACCCGCAATATAAATTTACATGCCCACATCAGATGGAAACATGCACACATACATGCTGTCAGAGAGAGAGAGCTACTGTATAATTCAGAAGTAGAAATGCTAAAGGCAGAAAGGACAGGAGGGGACAGGGGTAAAATCTGTCCTCATACAGTATGTAAACAGATTTAACAATAGGGACATTGCGGTTTGCAAATTCCTTCAGTTTTGTTCAGTCATCAGACCTACTAACTTGCCCTCAATTGTTGACCAAAGGCATTCTTCCTTCTGAGAAAATAGCTAAATTAGTTACTGTACTATCAAGGGGTTAATCAGCATTTAAGTCTTATTCTATGTACAAAACACTGTGAATACTAAACACGATTGGTATTTTTGTATGAATGTTTGTTCTTATTATTCAGTTAATTAATTTCCGCCATGCTGATACATTAAATCTTTAACTATCCCTCCATATTTCCAGGTCAATGAGCATTTTCAGACAGAGCAATGGTTTCTGCTTTACAAAAGTTACCAGAGATTGAATGTCATGAATGCATTGCTAACTTTTGAGACAGAATCAAAGTTGCAGAAAGTTTGTTCAGTTCCTTGAAACAGCTGGTTATTTAATAAGACACAGTAAAAGCATTCCTTAAACCGACATGCTATTATGCTAATCTCAAACACACCACAGACCAATTCTCCTCTCTCAAAGATGTTTCTCTTATTATCAAATGCACACTCGACATGAATGAACTTCTTTGATGAAGAGTCGGTTTCAAGTGGCTTATAAATCCCGGTATAACTGTAAACCCCTTTACTGGGGTTTCTTCATGTCATGGCACTTGACATGCCATCAAACCATTGTCACCAATTAAGGACAAGGTCACCAGAAGATGCAAGAGATTCCTCTTGTTACACAATCATCATAATTGAGGATTTGATGCTAGATATTCGCTAAGGTTTCTATGTAAGGTTGATCCAGGCTTCTTATGTCTTTGTCTGTTTAGGAGGTTGTCTTGGCCTATTTTCCTTGCATTTTCCTGACCATTCAATCTTCCCCCGCCCCTCCATGTTCCTCTGTGGCGATCGGTCGTTGAGACTCCTCACTGAGAGAGGGAGCAGAAATCTACGTACATGCCCAGCCATAAAGATGTCCCCTATAGGGCTCGAATGGAAAACGCCATTAGGGGGTTTTTCACTTTCGCCATGGTGGACGTGCAAATCTTCAGCTCTGTGGGCCACTGACGTGGTCTGCATGCACACAAGACAAATAAAACATGCACCCAAGAAAACACGCTGCTGTTTGAAGACAGATGACACTACAGCAGCACTCTAATAGAGAAAAACACACCAGAGCAGTGCCTGTGTTTGCAAAACACATGTCCTTAGGGACACAGACTTGGAAAAATAAAGAATGATGAAGGAAAATCCACATGGGACTGAATTCCCTCCACCAAAATATTTAGTCTTGGTGTATGTAGATTTGGTATCAGCCCTATCTTCAATTACTTTTATCAGAAGCCTCATCTGCATGTCAATTCAGATGTGTTTATATCTGTGAGCCTCTGTGTGTGCGCTGCCATTTATCTGCATCCCACTCAAAATCGATTCAGTCATTTGAGTCGCTTGAGATGTTGACAAAAACGCAGCATTACCCTAGCAGGATGCAAATTTCCAGCTCATTGGAGCTCAGTGATGCCTCAGCGGAGTAAAACAGACTGAAACCTTTGCAACCATTCCAGTATCTCATCTGTAACCTGGCTGTGTCAATGTCTCTCGACAGTGCCGCCTAACAAGCTGAGGGTGCTTCCGGCTGCCAGTTGTCAGGCTTTTACATTTGCAGGAAATAACTTTATCTGTCTTATTCTCGTGGAAGTGACGATAGCATTTATCAAAATATGATTCAAAGACCGCTGGAGCTCTGACCTGGTGGTAATTTTTAGTGTGAAGAAATGTCAGTGTGAAGAGCTTGAGTCATTTCCACACATTCTACATATTAATTACATTTTACAGCTTTTGGCTCTGCTGTTTATATCCACCTTGGTGTTTTACGAGATCTCTCCTGAGATGAAGAAATCAGAGGTGCAGATGTTGAAAAGAGTAAAAAAAAAGCGCAGATATCCATCTTGAGCAAGCTTGAAAAGTTTAATTTACACCACAGACTCTGAACCAGTTGATGACATTCAACACCATTAAACCATTATCAGTGGGATTTGTGGCTCCATCAGAACTAGAACAGAACTAGAAAATGTTCTGGTGAAAAAACAGCCTTCTGAGTAATCTGATTCTGCAAACAGTCAAATTATGATGTATAACAGCCTGATTAACTGATAATGTGCCTGTTGTCTCTTACTGTTCCCTCAAGAGAATTCAGCAGTCACCTGAAAATCCATTTCAGATCTATCACCATGTATTACGGCCTTATTTGATTCCCGGTGTGACATGTTTCATCAGTTTGTCTTTATCTTTTCTATTTTTGGACATGATGCCTTCAGTTGTCTTTCTAAAATGTCAGAAACTGAACTGAATTTCCCATTTTAGATATTTTTTATAACTGAACCCAGATCTGCTCAGGGTCTGGGTTCTGTGTCTGATACACCAGAGATGCTGCCATGGTGACAGTAAGCAAATAAAAAAAATACCTCCATTTAACCTATCCTTAAGTCATTCTTCTGCTTTGAACCACATGGTAAGGAACAATTAATAAATTAAGTAAGTGAGAAATTGAATTTTTTTTAAATAAAATCATTATGCAAAGAGATCAACCATCAAATCAAATCAAATTCAGAATTCATTCATCAGAAATCTGTGACAGCCACACTTTGTGGATTCTTAAATTCTGTTTCTGCGCAACAGTAATACATACCTTTATCCCCCTGAATACCTTTATCAGCTATCAACATATTATAGATCTCCCTAGAATTTCATGCAGTGGAAAAGATATCTGAATTTAATTATTCCCATGGTAGAGTAACAAACATGTTCTGCTGCTATGCTATAGTTTCCAGGAGAGATAAAGGTGAAGTCTGAAGTTGATTTGAGCCATGCATATTTACCACCCATCTCTTAACCTTCACTTGTTTCAACCCCTCAGGTTTTTCTTTGTTCCTCATGCACGAGCTTAGCTGAACCGACTGGAATTCATTAGATCCAGCTACAGGTTGGTTCCCAGGTTTGGGCATAAAATATGCATTGTGATGATGATAACAGAAAAAAGATGATAAATAATTCAAATTTCATCTTCAATTCATTCATCATTTTCTCCTCTGATCCGATATGATTACACACGCCTGAAGGCTTCATATCAGCATTATATGACACATCACATCTTGATTCCTCGTTATTTTGCCATTAAAACCCCTCTGACATCACTGTTGTCACTTCAGGTAAAGCTTTCAGGCTTGGCAGCACAGCGCACACATCTCATCTTCTAACTTGGCTTGTTTAAAACACAGCTTCATGCGTCTGATTCGTGTAGAAAAGCTTGCTTTCTTGCTCCCGCTAATGCTTAGAGTAAAGGATTAGGTGTCTAAATCCCTAACTATGACCATACTGAAATACTCCAGCTGCATCTCCCCTTGTGGATGAGACGCTCGTCAGCCAAATAAGGTCACTACAGCTCAGCGTTCCAAAGCCACTTTAGCAGAGCTGTGAAAATAAACACTGCGAAAGTAAAGATTTTCTGCTCCACGTCAGTGACCACACTTTCTGCTTAGGAGAACGTGCAGCAGATCCATAAATACCTAACATCAGGAGGTACCCAGCTCTAAATAATACCAAGCCAGTGTATAAAAATGATTACACAAAACTTACCTGTAGGAGAGAAACACCATTCAAGCACAGCCACGTGGAGCAGAGGGGAAAAGCAAAAGCACCAGTCAGACACACATCGATAATGAATAATTGAAGACTTTTTTTTTTTTAAAGGTAGCTTTTAGAAGTGTCATTTTGGAAGAGTTATTGAAATGAAAGAAAACACCTCTCTGTGCATTAATAATTGAACGAGTGTGTGATTGTCTCAGCGGCGGTGGGAGCGAGAAGCGAGCCAGCCGATTCCTCCATCACCTGGGCTGAACCGCCAGTGCCGCCGCATGAGAAGCAGCACTGAGGTGTGTGAGGGGTTCAGACGTATCACTGCTCCAACACATGCAAAAATCTGTCAAGAATATCGCTTCATTATGATCCCACACGAGACGGAGGCAGGGCTGCATGCAGAGCAGCTCTCTACAGTGGCATACATCAAGTTAACCAGCCATTCGTTATGTATGCTGGTTTCTGGAGAGCTGGGATCTACTTTATATTCCAGGTTCCATAAAAAAAAGAAAAAAAGGAAGAAAGAAAAGACAGGCGCATCTTGACTGTGTCACCATATTTCTTTCTATAGTGCTCAGTTTTATTACTTAGTCCTCTGTCAATATGATATATATGTGCATTTTAAATATACTATAACAAATAAGGGTGCAAGGAAAAATGACAACTATAAATTATTCTAGGGCAGAAAACACATTTAGAACATATGGTCACGACCAATAATGTCTGCATCTGCTATCTGCATGCTACCAAGGTCTTCCAGGTTTGTTTTGGGTTAGGGAAGAGCCATTAAGCCTGAAAAATCCATTATCAACAGTAACAACTTTGACCAACCACCCGATGGCAATAAAGCCTGACCCAAAAGTGTTATCTTTCACTCCAGATGTGTGATAAATTCATTATTATATGACGACTTGGGAATGTGAATGTGCTTATAAATGTGCTCCAAGTGAAGAGAGTAATGAGATGACGCAACCAGAGAAATCCTGCTGACATCAGGAGACCCAAAAGTTGCTGGAATTAAACTGAAGCAGTACTGGCAAGACTCATCTGTGCGCACACACACACGGCAATGATGCAATACCTGCAGTTCTGAAGAAGGTGACAGAACAGTGATGGAAAAATTTACCTTCACCAAAACTCATAACTATATCTTTTTGCTCAATCATCTTAAATGAATATGCCATGCAGCATCTACTTTTTGAATTAAACTGATAAAAATCAGTGCAGAATATGTGCAATATTTACACAACCCCATCAGATCTGCCTGCAGGCTAAAGAAGAAGAGGAGGAAGATTAGGCTGGTTGCAGTGGTTGATAAACATGCAGAAGTAATATCGTTTTTTTTCTTCTTGATTTACCAAACCTGAGAGATGTGGGATAGAATGCTCGGTGTCTAAAAGTAGAGAGTAAAATAAAATGGCAACTTTATTTTCTCTTCAACACATTTTAAATATGTATGAAATGATGGAAGTTCTTCAAAGTCACTCCTTTGGAGGAAATAACACTAATACTAATATTAATACTAAAACTAACCCAAGTGCTAATGCTAATAATAAGACGAGCTTTATGCCAACAAACCCACCAAGACTGAATTTTTGTATTTTAGAGCTTTGAGAAATTCAATAATTCATGAACTGATTAGGGATGGATTTTCTTGTACACTGTTGCTTTAGTTATCTTGGGTAATAATGCTCAGTTCTGTGTGTGTGTGTGTGTGTTTGTGTCTGTGGGCGACAGAATGACAATTGTTTACTTAATTTCCTCACTTTTGTCCCTCCCACAGTTTGCCCGTTGAAACCCCTTCATCTCCACTCCGATCTCATTTGCCTGTGTTGCTGCCAGATGTGTTGAAACTGCAGCAACTGGCTCGGAGAATATCCAATCATACCACATCACGCACCACAAGTAAACACTCCAAACGCAGCAGGTTTGCTGCCGCTGCACCCACCATTTCGTCAAACTGTCAATCAGACATTTAATCAGGCAACACTCAGTGAGTCACTGAGGCAGCAAGTATGTCGGTTAGACGCAGTCATACGCTCAATCTGTCTGATTTATCTGTTTCTGATGAGAGAAGCCCACTTCAAACTGTGCCTCTAATGCCTGTTTCAATACATCGAATCCAAGACAGCAGGTGGAGATTTGTATATATAAAAATTTTTTTTTTTTTTCCCCTCATCCGTCATCTATGCAGGTTAAAAATCACACCCCACGACAATCCTACCTTGTCATGAAAATAATGAAATTTCTGGTTTCAAAACTATTGAGACTATTCAAACTATTTATTTATATGAACCAGCTTCACAATCAAATTTTGTCATCCCTCAGAGCCTCTAGATACATCATTTAGGGGACAGAGAAGAAACGGGATATTTTGAGAAACTTTCACTTTTGCTGATGTTGCACTTGTAATTCTCACAGAGGTAAACTGATTAATCTGCATTGGTCGGTTTATCTCTGACATGTCAAAACAAATCCTCAGTTCACTAAAAATGAGAGATAAAAGGCAATGATGTATAGATGATTTGTTATTCTCCTTCCACTCCATCTGGCCAGACCCCTCACCTTTTCTTTTCTCTTCCCTCTAAGTCATCTTATTATAGCACAGTAATGGCCCATAAAACATTAATTTCATCATTCCAGCAATATGGCTGTTAGCTATATTCCGAGTGGGTGGTGAAGGGATGGGGGAAGCTGAGGGACAATAAATTCATCAGTATGATGAGACTTATACATCAGATGAGGAGTTCCTTTATTCAAGGGCTTAAAAATCCGACTTTATTTTTGGCAAATAAATGGAACTTAATTGAAAAGAGTCGATACCCCCAAAGATGCCACTGAGATGCATCTGAGTTGCCCTTCTGGATTCTCATCTTTCCTACCATACAGTAAGTCACTAGAGTTTTGGAGATGAGAGGAAGGAGGAGGTTTCCCATATAAAGCAGGAAGGAATACCACCCACACCCCACAGTATAAGCTGCTGTAGATGAATACACTCCACATGTTGATTTGAAAGGTATGTTTTACTTGTTCCTTTACAGATGGTCAGTGTCTGGATCAACCATAATAACATGTTTGTTTGTAAAAGCATTAAAACCCTCCTAAATTTAGAGCACTCTGATAAAATAACATCCATTTTCTTCGTGAAAGTAGCATTGGTTGTGGTATGGGTTGACATAAGACATTTTGTCCCTCTAGCAACAGTGTGCTCCTCAGACAGGACTAAGCAGCGTGATACTTGCTGATTATAGGTGTAATTGGATTTCTAATTGGTTTTGTCAGCATTATTTACAGTTACACTTCACCACCTTAAACCCTCAAACTCATTTGCTTGTTTTACCATCGTTGAATTAGCGTAACGTTCTCCACCAGCCTCTGCATCTCAGTGATGAGATGATGAACCAGTAGCCAAAGGAAAACATTGGCATGAAGGCGCCAGATCAGAGGTACTAACGGTGAATCACTCTAATGAAAGTAGGCCCTTGCTGCTGAATCACAAACTGAAACCTCGCATTCTCCCACACGGGTCAGACTGCTTGATAGAGGTCAAAGGTGAACTTCTATTGCATATGGGACAAATAAATAATCCGATTAATACTACTAAAGCTCCTCAGTGCAAAAAGCTTTAGTGCCTTTTATCCCCATGGTCTCTGTCATTGCACTGCATTGTACTGTTCATTTTCCCATTTCTTTCTTCCATCCCTGGCTCGTATCAATAACAAACCCTTGCAGGAGTCCGTGCTTGTCTGCTCTAGATGACTCTGGCTGCAGTTTTCCCTGTTTCTAAACTCATATATCACAGCTAGGCTAGGCCCTGCGACAAGCCACAGCCTTGCATTTGAAAAGACATTAGGTTTTAAAACCCCCTGAAAAATGAGATGGGGGAGAAGAGTATTATAGCTTTTCTGTTTTATTGTGTACAGTACCTGCTGTACACTTGTATGATTGTGTGTTGCGGCAGTGTGGTGTGGTTTAGAAGAATGTGTTCTGGGTAAGGAGGCTGGAACTTATTGTAAACCAACATCTGCCATTACATAGTGCCTGGTTTTGTCTGTAAATACATTACTTGTGGACAGAAGGATTTTAAACCCTGTGCTTTTTTATGTATGTTTGGGCCAATATTAATTAAAAAGCTTCTGAGTGCAGTTGTTATAATTATATAATTATATATATATATAATTATATAATGCCCCATACTGCTGCTTTTTAGCCACTGTCATGTGATGGCCATTGTGTATGATGTATTGACTTCCCAATGGTCCCTCCTACCAACTTTCACACGTTCTGCTCCTGCCTTTTATCTCTTATCTGTTGGGGTTGCCATAGGTAATGTTGAGGTTGTTATTCCCTTTTTTTCCAGGAGCACAGCTTGACAACAGCTCAACACTGCTTAATCGTTAGTACCCCTGCTGAGCTCACTGGATCATCGGATTTTTCAGACAAGAAATTGCAGGTTCATCTGGAAGGAAATAAGTCAGCATGGTAGACTGGACACTATCATTGATGTGCCCATGTGCTGATGATACCACTGAGAAGTTGAATGCTGGAAATGTCACTGAGCAGACAGATCTAAGTCCCGTCCCTTCACTATTGGACCACTGGTGGACCAGTGTAGGGATGTCTCTGTAGTGCCAATTAAATAGTGACATGAAAAGGGAGCAGAGCAAACTAGTCTAGTAATGCCTACAAAACTTGACATTTTCAGGACTATTTTGTTTATGTTCTATCAAGTAATACACTCTAAATATAGACATACGGTCTTTCCTGCAAAGATGTAAAGACATAGATCTAATCCTTCACACAAACAGTGAACATGTTTGACAGATAATGTTGGTTTTTATTCACCGACTCGTCCTGACTGCCTGACACCTACAAGGCAAGAAGCTGATCTCCTACCCAGGCTTTTTGTTTTTTATTTATTTATTTTTTTGCCTCCTCATCTGAGACACTTGAAGAGGTTTCCTCTGGGTATATTTGTCTCTGGAGAGATCTTATTCACTATTACACAGCTATGTTCCCCCCTTCTGTTAATGCTCCGCTTGTCCCTCGTTCCCTCTCTGTCTTTATTTCTCTGAGTGACATGAGATAAAAATCTTCAGTGATGCTGGAGGAAATGCAATGTGTGAAGAGACAGACTACAGCAGAGAGACACAGATATCTGGAGGGGCTTCCTGATGCATTCAAAGGCGGGGAAGGATGAGGTGGTACACAATGTCTTTGCTAATGTTGGTTTTTGGCCAGAAAAACTAAATATAAACTGTTCAGAGGGAGTTAAGCTAAAGCAAAGCTCTGCAGTTGATACGCTCGAGGTGTAGACAATATACAAACAAGGCAATATTTAAGTTACTGGAAATAGCATTTTAAACACCTGTGAGTTCACCAAATGTGTCATAAATCATCCCAAACTGAGGTGAAGTTGTTCGATTACAGCCCTCGGGAGGACAGAAAGAAATGTATACATTTGTGTGTGATTTATTTTTAAAACACATATTACTAGTATTACTAATAAAATATGTTTTTGTCTAAGAAAATTGATTTTTTAATTCTCCTGATTGTAGATTTGTGAATTTAGATGTAATGTTTAATTTTCTGTCTCAATACCACACTCAAACATTCTGTGGTGATGGAATGATGATGGAATCCTCAGTTGGTGGAATCACAGGAATTCTGTTGAATGGTGGTGATTAGCTCTGCATGCTGTGTATTCAAGCAATCCTTTTCCATAAAAGGTCAGTTGGAATAATTGTTTCAATCAGGTCATGGGAAAAGCAGTCATTGGTGATCCTGAATGTTAATGAGTCATTGTGGCAACACTTGTGTTACTAGAAACAACCCTGTGCCAAATCCTAATGACAATTTATTGATGCTTTATTGAGTAAATTAAATCTATTTTTCAACAGGGGTAATATAATATGAATTAGAATAGATACTATGAATCCGACTTTTCTATTGCTCCCTGTCTGTAAAACATTAGAATAACTCAAATTGCTCTTTGAGGAACTGTCACCAGCTCAGAGAGGGAAGACAGACAGGTTCACCAACAGAGGACAGAAGCCAGAGGAAACATCATCAACCCCCACTGAGGCTTGTGTATGGATTTAGACCGATAGCCACATGTACACACACTGATATTTCAGTGACGATGAGGACTCAAAGAACCCAAAAGGTTAATTAGTCGTCATGGGGCCAAAGTCAAAGGATGCTTCTCATCAGTCTTTCACTTTCTTTAGCCCTCACTCAGCCTCCTGTTTTCTGATCTAAATTGGGAGTATATATATATAAAAAAAGCTTAATTGGACAATGTGTGGATCTCTGAAAAACATGAATAAAAAGATTAAAATCATGTGATCATTTGTCAAAAACTGATAGACCCCAGTCTGAGAGGAGGTATGGTTATTGTATGCATTAGCTATGATGGGTACATTCATATAATATTACTGATATTGATCAGTCTCTTTGGGCAGAAAGATAACAATAAATCTAATTAACCACAATCTTAGGCCTACTTATGGATATCCAGTTTTAAATATAATACCTTCTGGGCTCAAATCCAGAGTAAGAACTGGTCTGTTGATGATTGATTGCTAATGTTCATGAAAATCTGTGACCTCCTGGATCTTTAGCACATTTGACTGAAGTGAGTTAACTATGACTCAACTGTTAGTAGCCACATAGAGAAAATGCCACCAAATGTCCAGGCGAAAATCATCCAGGCAAGTCAGAAAACACCAGCCAACAGTGGGAGTTTGCAGAGAAATCCTTTGCTACAAGAATCAAAGGGCTTCCAGTTTTTGTATTCACAGAGCCTTCTTTGTAGAGTGCAAGAAAAAAAGACAAATCCTTGGACCACTGCTGCTCCCGCTCAACTTTATTGCCATGAGCAGTTTCATTGGGTGCAAGTTTCCCATCTGTCTCATCTCACACTTTACACGGGACTGGATCCTTTGTTCCGGCTAAAATGAAGAAAACAACAGCAACACAACCATCTTGATGCTAGAGTGGACTCCATTTTGGTGCTCTGTGTGACTTTATGAAGCTAAAACTAACAACTCATAAGTCTGATTCTTTGATCAGGTTGAGGATAACAAGAAGGGACAGGCTGGTCAAAGAGCAACCAATAAGGTTTGTTTGCGGCCATGCACAAATGCTTTAAAAGGAAAAAAGTTTCAACTATTTCATTATTCAACTGACTGGCTTCACTTGCAGCCCCTCTGCAAACAGTGCTTCTTGCTGCTATCTTTATCTTTTCTTTACTTTTCTCTGTGTTTGAAGAAACTTTCTGTAACGGTTCTCTGCTTTGATTATCAAAGGAGACTCAGTGTCTGAATTCAGCCACCAGGCCATTAATCTGTGACTGGGTCTGAGAGATGAGGGAGCCTTCAGTGGCAGCACGCAGGGAATTATCTGCAAGCATCACCGTGGTGCAGAGGCCCACCGCTGGGCTCACACCACACAAACACAACCACCAATAGACACCTGGGGTCTGGGACCGCAGACACTGATGTGGAGAGAAGCCGAGCTGATGTAACACAGGACATGAATAGAAAAATGATTGGACATTAGCTGCCGTTTCATGCTATTGCAACCCCCCCTCCCCCCCCACACACACAGTGTCAAAAAACAACAACACATATGTAGTAGAAAAGAAAAATCACTTTAGTTTTTGATGATGTAATACTTTGAAATGCACTTTTGTGTGCCTTTGTTGTGTTAGAGTACAGGTTCCAATGTTGAATGATTTATTCTGACAATGCTTTAAGGAAGTCTTTAAATTAGACATCAGAGCTGTCAGGATGAGTGGGCCAGTGCTCGGCTTTCATTTACCTTCTGTGTCTCATGCAGGAAAAAGTCAACTGTGATCATTAGTTTGTGACTACACTGTCTGACAAAGTTAACACTTGAACAGGAGTCTGTCTGTCTCTGAAGGAAAAGGAGCAAAAAGCAAAAAAAAAAAAAAAAGATGACAAATGGTGGCAATAGCCACTGGGCAGGAGAGGCAACATCCTGTTACCATATTTAGCCTGTATCCCAGTGTGTATACTTTGTTCGTTCATTAAGTCTATTAAAAAGTGCTACAGCATTCCCACAAGGACAAATCATCAGTGAACAAGATGCTCCCTATTCATCCTGCCTATCAGTTAGTTAATATACATGACCTGTAGGGGTCTAATAATACTGATAATTCTGGTCAGTTCTTTTTTGGTGCACAAAAACAGAACACAAATATGCAAATCAGGAGTATTAAAGTGCTGCCTAATCTTCTGTATACATTAATTTGCCTCAACTTGAGGGAGTTTAGCTGTAGCAGAAGAAATAATAATGAGCGTCATGGTTTGATGAGCTCAACGGTTAACTTTGCTAAACAAAAAAAAAACTTGTTCTAATGATGTAGATGCTGAGATATGAAATATAATTATACTTGTCCAGAGATAAATCGGAAAATGGTGTTTAACACATTGAATCCCTCAATGAATTATGTAACTGGGAGTCTCTTTATGTACTGTTAAACTTATTTTTCATGTTTATGTGTGATATATTTGCACCACAGCATGTCCATTCCACTGTAATCCATATGATATGGATTAAATATCATGGATTAAATATCTTAAGCTATTTTAGTTTTGTAAAAAAGAAATGTGGAGCTCTTCCCAGACATGCTCATGACTAAGGGAATGGATGAAATAGACAAATATAAACATTACAATGATTCATAAGAAAATATAATTGCCAACTTGGAATAAATACTGTAAAACCTCAACGCTGCTGATAATTTAACATTACTGTCCGTTTTGGGTTTTCTTCGTCTTCATCTGTTCTGTGTGTCTTCATTATCAGGGCAGAGACTTACTCAGAAACTTTGCTCAATAAATCATTCATTTAAGTAATGGGGAATCGCTGGATTTTCTGCTGAAAAATGGATAGGAAATTATCAGCACAATTGTATGGAAATGCTGTGTCGTTCTTATATTATTTTCATTCAATATCAGCAAATTTGAGTGTATTGAGTGTGTATTGATGAAGGAGCTCACTGGGACAAGCCATAATGGCCATCTTACAAATAACTGTGTGATCCATTTCTTCATTTTCCAGTTATAAAACTGCTCCATTGCACTCTATCCATCCAGAAACAGGATACCAGCAGTCAGAAGGTCAAATACCATGACGCTGAAAATAAATAAAGCCTCCGTCACTGTACTTGTATGCAGACAGTTTTACACGTGGAGCTTCAATTACTTTAATAACTGAGGAGGTTGTATTACAGCCCTGGCTTTGGCATTTGATGAATGAAACTGCGAGAAAATCCATAGTAAAGGTGTAGTAAAAGACCACAAAACTGAAGATATATTTCACTCACACAATTTTGCATCCCAGTGATTTGAAATAGTTTCCACCGCCGGAACTTTGAACCGCTCTGCAATTGGCAGAATGTGCGAGCACCATCCGAGCAGAGAATTTATTTCTGCATCATTGGGCACTTTGTCTTTGTGATGGCAATGGTATGAAACATATGTGTGGCTGCAATTCAGAACTATTTCTCCTGTTCGGAAAAAAATAGAATCAAGTAAATAGAGATGCCTGACACACTGTTGCAGAAGTTTTTAATGTTCTAATCACAAGCAAGCCACAGACACTACTCCTCCACCTCATCCTCACACATTCACCTTTGGTTACAATCTTTATGAGCCATATAAACATCACAGTTTACAAATCCACTTATCTCTTGTATTCCCCCTCTGCACCTGTACACATTTTTGTCCAGTTTAATTAGGGGATCTTTCTCTTGCTCTCACCTCTCCTGATAAACATCCACCACAATTTTCCCACAGAGGTCAGCATGCAGTCTTTATGTAGACAAACTGCTGTACAAACAAAAATGTTTACTACATTCTGAAATATGTCTTAGGGGAGTTTTTCTTTGAAATATAGATTTTTCAAATCTTTCTATACATAGGTTTCTAATATTTTTGATGATAAATTAAGGTCGGACTGATCTTGCTTTGGTGTTTTTTTTAATGTCATCATTCAGCACTTCTACATGGTTGAAGTTGAAGTTTTGGATTATTTTGGATTTGATTTGTCCTCTGAGCACACTTGAGTCGTTATCTGTCCACTTCATTAAAATTTGCTTACTATATCCTATTAAACGTGATGGATCAGCTCAGTCAGCATAATTGGGCCAACCAGATAAAGCACTGGTGTTAATGCTGGCTTGAAGAAAGAAATATGTAAACAAAAACTGAATCTGACTTGCTGGCAGGAGCACTGATGTGACTCACTTTGGTCTCTGCTCTGATGAGCTTTATTAATTTATTAACTAATAAGAATGCTTTCCTGTATGTATCGGTATTGATGTAAGATACTACTTACTTTTAAATTCAGTGACGTCGGTCCTAAACTTTATAAAATTGCAGCAGTGGGATGCACTACTCTGCGACCCATCACAACTGCGGAAAATTGAAAAGTGTGCCACACAAAATGGTATTACACAAAATAAAGAGAAGTTGCGTTATACACAAGCCTCTGGCAACATCCTGGAAAACCTAACAGAGCTGGTTGGGCATAGACATCAAACTCATCTGCAGATGTGTTATGGGAAATCAACAAAAGTGAACGGAAATAGTTTGTTTACGTACAACATCATTGTGTTTGTGTCTGTCTGTCTGTCTGCCTCTGTCTGGGTGTACATTATTACATCACCAATCCAAGTAAAGCCATGCACCAACCTCCTCCCGGATAATGTCATTGCTCTTAAATCCTACAGGAATCCTTTATTCACAACAAATCAATCCATCCATCAATCTAGTCTTCTTCTATTCACCATCCTTCAGAGTTCTCTTTTTCCTGCTGAGTGGTGGACGTCTGTGTAGATTTATGACATTGCCGGATGGTTTTTGAGGTCGATATATTGTGGAGGTTTGCACCTTCCTCTCTTTACATCTTCGTCATTATTTCTCTTTGTCTCAGTGCCAGAGGTGTGCCTGAATTTGCCATGTGCCCACCAAAATGGATAGGCTGAGATGATCTGATTGATGCACATTACCTCGTTATCTATTCATGACTATTTCCTGCAGTCTATTAGACCGATATGACTTATTCAAGTGGGGCCTTTGATTAAAGGTCTCTCTCTGTCTCTCCACTTTCATTTTTCAATACCTCTCATCTTTCATTTTCACTGGATCTGATCTCTATCCTCCGTGCTCCCCTCAGTCAGACTGTCCTGTACTCATTTCACAACAGCGTGCTTCAGTTGGTTGGAGGAGACAGATCATACCCACTCAGTTCCATCTAGCTCTGTGTCGTTCATATGAGAAGGTTTAGGCCCTCTAAAACACCAGGCAATGGTCATCCATTATAGATCTGGAAAATAATGGATGATTCCTCATTCATGGGGAAGGCTGCAAACAGTTTTCTTCTTTGTTTGTGAATACCTGCATATTGGATTTTCATTGAAATGATTAAAGCAAAAAAGTCTTTCTTTGCAAGGAAAATACAGCTAAATTAAACTCCAAATATTTGATCCATTTTCTTTTAAAGAGCTGCAGTGATGATTGAGGACACCTTTCTGAAACATTCCTGTATAGTATAAGAAATATATTATCCACCATCAAAGATGCGTGTTAACTAGCATAATGGCACACTTTGTTCTTCAAAACCTGGAGTGAAGTTCTTTTTTCCCTTTTTCCAGGTGAACTTTGCTATCAGATGAAGATCAGATAAGACTTAATTACTTCTTGGCAGCTGGGAGCCAACTCTCAGCAAGAATATTAGTACAAAGCAGCAATTTCTTAAAGGTGCGCATGTGTGATTAAGGTTGGATGTGTGGGGATCTACTGGGGATTGCTTGTGGAAAAAATGCATAGGTCATTGGCATCAGTGAGTTGCTCTTGGGCTTCATTCAGAGACAATTATTTTTAAGTACACGTGCACAGATGAATGATATATGAAGGTCTTTTTCTGGTGGTTATATTTAGACAATTGGCCACATTCAAGCTCACATTTTACAGAAAAGCAAAGGTCGCAATTTCTTTCAGAGGTGCTGGTGTTATAGCCAAACTTAAGTCAATGGTCTGTAGGCAGCGCAAGAAGACAGATGGCTCACAATCCCATTAACCAGTCTCTGAACCATCTTTCTCTGTCACACTGTTGACTTACACATGCAAACACATTAAAATTATATATTGTATCACTTTTTCGATGAAAACTGCAATGTTTACAGTTTTTAACTCCAGTAAAGACTTAGAAAATCACAATGACTTTGAGTCTTTGGGGAAAGACAGAGTGATCCATGCCCCACCCATTAGGAGTTAAACCAAACACATTGATCCATACAGTAAAAGAATGTCATTAAGTCAGCTGAGCATGTTTATGTACTCACCCATTAACAGGTTGACTCTGCAGGACACCTCTTGTGATGTGTGTATACAGCTGCACCTACAGGATCTGTAGGAGTGCTTGCAAGTGCTTGCAAGCTTGCAAGCCTAAAAGCACTTTAAACATGTCCTCCTTGAACATCATACTCAGCCAAGTAAACATTAAAGAACAAGAACCTAAATTTGCTTCAAATATTACAGGAGGAACACCCAGAGCTGTTTTATGTTTTCCATTTAGATGATATATAGCTGATGTGAACTGTATTCATGATTGCTTAAACAATGTTATAAGAGATATGATATCATTGCACCCTTTGTTATCCTGCATGCAGAATACATCAGCAAAGTTGATGTGGAGTATGATCATAGTTACTATCATTAAATCCTTTTGATGTTATTAAGGCGGGGTCTGGTGTAAAGGCATAATTGCACTGTAGCTGTAGCTTACTGTCAGTGAAAGTAATGTTTCAGTGATGGTTAAATGTAGTACTAGCAATGGCCTGTAGGTTCCACAATAAATCCAATCAATTGATGTGCATTTCTTAAAATGTCCCTGCAAAGCTGTTTGCATCAAACCTCAACAGCCACTCATCAAATGAGATATTGCTATTAATGTGGTAGAACATTTACTGCCTTTGCAGCTTTTCATATCCTTCCTCGTTTACAGGAACACGTTCAGTCAACCAGGTAATGTCATCCATACGATCTAACGCCACGTCTGTCATGCTCCCTTCCTCTGAGCCTTGAGACTGTATCATCTGAACAGATGTTTCCACATATTCCTCTACTTCTGAGAATACATTAAATGGGACCAAGAGAAAATGAATCCATGGATTCAGCAGAAGCCCATATTATTCCGCCTACTTATGGAAACCTCCATGGTCAGAGATGATGTTTGGAACACTTGTTTCAGGTGAGACAAGAGATCAGTCACAGGGGTGCCATTGAATTATATCATTGACTCATACCATATGGCCACAAGGTTAAAATATTTCCAGCTTAGTCATTGGGAAAGGTTCCTAATGTTTCACCTGAAATATTAAAAAGTTATCTTTTTTTCAGTAAACAAACAACTGAAAATTATTTACGTAATTTGGTCAAATCATTAGCATCCCGGAATCTTGTCATGTGTTCTAAAAATGCATCCTATAAAGCCACCTTTTTCTCAAAATCAAAGAAACACTGTGATGGTGTGCTGCTCGACTGGATGGTGCAGTGTAAGCTTTGCAAGCAGTTATTTTTTTCAGTTTTTGCACCATGGTGTTAATGACGCATTTGTGGCTGTGAAGTTAGTCATGTAGGGATATATAATTGCTTGTTGCCTGAAGCTCACAAATGAAAAGGTCGAATTAATAATTGTCCTAATGGTGGAACTCTCTTAGTCATTGGTGGCGATGCTCAAATATTTCAGTGGGATAAATGCTAATGGCATATGTAGAAGCCATTTATCAATATGGCTGATTGCAAAATAAAATCTAACTATTTTGATTATTTTTGAATTTCAATTTTTACACCGACATAAACTCTATTTCTGTCCTTTTGAAAAAAAAAACACCTTTAAAAAGGTTGCCTTCACTGTCGTAAAGAGTACATACAGTGCACACAATTCAGGTTTATGACAGGCGTCTCTGCGGAGCAAAGGTCTGCTGGGTTAATGCCCCAGTGATGGATACAACAACCCTTCTGACAAGGTCAGGAGATGGGTCACAAGACGGGCAGTCAAACACGGCCAAGTCCAGAGAGGCTCTTTGTCATCACAGCATACTGACATCATAAGCATAAAAGTACTGATGACTGCAAAAACTGATGTGACATATGTTTTTCTTATCAACTTTCACAGCAAATGTGAATAGTGACCCATGAACTTCTCTAATAAAATCCAATCAATCTCCAATAAATCTCTAAATAAGATAAAATTCTACTTCTTTGCATCAAGTAGATGGTTGATTTTTGTTTTCTGACCATGCAGAATACATCCAAAATTACCGACATGCTGGTTCCTAATTACTGGTTCCCTGATCAAGATCTGGAAATTCAATATTTTTAAGAATGCATCTGAGCCTCCTTCAAAAGAAGATGATGGTAGCAATCTACAACATATAAGGCTTCCAATCAAAGTGAAGGGACACAACACAGAGTGCAGCTGCAAAATAATGGATTGCAATAACAAAAAAATAATGGATTGCAATAACAAGAATGTGTTGATAACTCTGCAGGAATCTGATCAGGGAGACATAATTCATAAGTACAGGGACACCATGGTGTCTCAAGGTATCAGTAAGGGTTTTTCTTATTTATCAGAGAAATTCCTGTATTCACAAATTTTATTTACACTGTGTTAGGAAGGACCAAAATAGATCTGCGCTAGATAAAAACAGGGACAAGCAACACAATACATGCATTAGAAAATATTTCATTTTGAAAGGCTGAAATTAATTACAACGAGAGCATCATAGTTGAGGAAATGAGTAAGCCCATAGTGTGCAGGATGCTCAAACATTCATGTTCACCCATTTCATTGCTACTGAACCCATCTTACTCGTGTTGGTCATGTAATCCTCTTCAGCTGTCTCTCTTGGATTTGAAGAACACAACGCAGCATTGATGAAGTTCAGGAGCCACAAAGCCTTTGTGAAAGAGGGCACCTTTTTATTTATAGTCCATCACACTCTCCTGAGCAGCGGTTTGTCCTAGATGACTAGTTTGTTGAACAGCTTTTAGTGCTTGTGATATTACAGATAGATAGATAGATCAATCTACTCATTTATATATCAAACACAAACAATGTTTTTTGTTAAAAAAAATCATGTGACATCATTTTCTACAGAACAAAGGGTTCATTGTGTTTGTGCACACTTAAAAACGGTGAGACACTGGGGCATTGAGAGCAGTGAGAGAACAGTAACAATTGATTTTCGGTTCCCTTGTGATCGTAATGCATCAATAATGAGTCTCAACTCAGGCCACTTTTCCTGAAGATCAACATCCTGATGAGCATTCAGACAAGTGTAAGTCCATTTCCTATGTAAACACTGTTGGAATTAGAGGCTAAAAGTGGTCTCAGATAGCAAAGGCCCCTATTCTAAGTCCCACCATGTTTTCCATTCTCTGAAAAAAAAAGACAATTAATCTTTCTGCACTTTTTAAAATTTATTTCATCATTTAAAATAATAAATAAATAAAATGAAAAAGAAAACCCCTCTCTGACATTAGCCACAGCACTGGTTTGGAGATAACAGGCTCTTAAATGATCTAATTTCAGTACTTAGTTAGAACCTGCTCAAGTGTTGAAATCTCCTAACATGTAATAATGAAATAGTGATGCATTTCTGGCATAAAGATTTTCTGCACTGCATTTGCAGCAACACACACTGAGCCATATTCATTGTATAGTGCAGATTGGTGGCTGGTGTTTTGGAGCCATTTTATTTTTTTCAACCATCAATTTCTATAACCTGTGAAAAGAAAATTCCCTCGGAGAACCTGCAACCCATGAGAGAAGGCGCACAGGCACTACTCTGGAGACACAATCCATTTTTATCAGCCTGGCCAGGCCCATGGTTCATCAGCCAATAAAATAAATAAATAGAGCTGTTAAAACCTCATGGCTTTTCTCTTAAACTACAAATAAGTGGTGCAATAAGAGCCACTGAGAAACTGTGACATTTCTCAGAATCAATTGCTGCTCTTTTGTCAGTCCTGATTTCTGGGCTGGGCATTCAGATGATTGATAAAGCAACTTCTTGAGTTGCAGTGGTCAAGTAGACTCCCCATAAATCTATATGCTTGTTTGCTTGTAGCTGGGTAGCTTCGTGTTACATCACTCTCTCACAACACCCTCTTAAGTGTTTGTATGTGCACATGTGCAGCTAATGTGAAAAGAAATGTTATTTTGTGGATGGAGTGAAATCGATAGAACATTACTGCAGCTGAGCTCTTGCGAAAGATGGATCCTTCGGTTTATCCTTTATCTCTGTGTTTCATGTAGCACTACAATGCCTCCAGCCATTCCAGGAAGCCAGTCACCACTTCCCGTTTAGGGTTTATTGTGACTAAATGAGTATGATGTGGCACAAGCCTATGAATATGATACGGCACAATTCAACAACGCCTCATGACTGAGAGCATTGTTAATAGGTATTGCATGTGAAGACGAAAAATGAATAATAATATGAAATCAATTTTATCAGCAGGAAAAGCAGGAGCAAAAGAGCCTGAAGGCTGTTTTCATATCCTCAACCATCAGCCCTTTTCTTTTGCCTCAAATATAATGATGAATGCAATTTAATTTTCAACTCTGCTTTTGCACCTACAGCCAATATGAATCTATTTGTTTCTCCTCACACATTTCTGCTGACTTTCTCTGCAGTAATTCTGCCGACAAACGCAGGCTTGCATTAAAAATGGAAATGAATGGTCACATCCAGTGAAACTGAGAATGATAAGTCTTAGCAAATTTGTTTTTAAGATCATTATTTTATTTATATTGCTAATTATTTCTAAAGGGGTAGGATTCTGTCTAAGCCAGTGGGTTATTGAGATGAAAGCAAGGCCTCCATTTTCCAAAAGCTTATGCATATTAGACCTTCCACACAAAAACAGTCTTTATTGTGTAAAACAATGAAACTTTAGATATTCAATGCAATTTAACTTTGGATGGATGGATGGATGGATGGATGGATGGATGGATGACAGGCAGACAGACAGACAGACAGACAGACAGACAGACAGACAGACAGACAGACAAGCACACTTCAGCCTGTTTTTTCTGTGAGTGTTGGTAGGGTGGGTGGGTGCCAGAGTAAGTGACATCTGGGAGGAGGAGGAGAAAAAGACAAGAGCTAAATTAATTTCTGTGTGGGCAACTTTCAGCAGCACTCTCCCGTTTTCTCACAGAAACAAAAAGAACGAGACACCAATGCGGCTTTTCACGGCTTCACTCTCGCAGTCACGTTGCTCCAGCAGGGATAAAAGCATCGAGGCAGCCTTTGTTCTAGTCACATGTAAAATGGATTCAGAGTCAAGAGGTGAATGTGGGGTGAACATGAAGCTGTCTGATTTTTCGAGCTAAATTTATCTGTATTGTCATCTGTGTCATGTTACCATGCAGATATTTTATGTCTGTCTTGTGAAAAAGATAATAACAAAAACACAAGTCATCTAATCAGTGATTCAGAATGATTTTGTCTTGAATTATAGAATCATAATTTATTATTTCTTAAATTGTCCCCCTTATTAAGCTGTTATTATAATTGGATTTTAGATATTACAATGAGAATTTATTTTAGTCCAATACTCTTTGTTTGATAAACACGTTCATTCCTATAGTCATGACATGGTCAAGGTCAGATAGCCTTTCCAGATCTTTCTAAATAAAACATGTACCCATTTTAGCATCTGAATAGAGCCAAATGTTGGCATCTTTCTCCCATTTACATGAAAGGCTGTTGAAAGAAATAATAATAAATCTGAAGGCTTGTTGTGGTTCTCCAATTTGTGTGAAATCAGGTGGACAAAATACCACACACAGACATCAAAGGGGGTTTAGTGCCGCATAGTATTTAACAAAACTATTCATATTTATGTCTCACAAACTGTCGCGGATTAAAACTTCCAACGAGAATAGCAATCTTCCCTCATTCATGCACACATGAAAAGGATTGGCTCCTACCGGCGGAAACACGACACAACAATGTGTTCTCCCAGTGACACAGGAAGCGAGCTAAAATGCGCATCATAAATGTTGTCAAGACAATTCCACAGCTCTACAGCATTGCAATCCAACATCTCCGGGGTAAACTCGCATGCATATTGTGATCTGCCTCTGCTTCAAACCAGGGGGAACAAATGGAGACAGGATGTTAAAACCCCACGTTGAGACACACTTGTGAAAGGCTGGCCTTGATCTTTAAAATACTGCACAGGCTTGAAATATCAAAAATCGAGGTCAGAGCATCCACAGTTTTGTTTCCTACAAGATGGGCGATGGCGTTGGTAATGCTGTTTGTTATGTAATCTGTGTAGGCAACGCTGCAGTTCTTAAGGGCCTGTAGCACTGATGCAGGAGACACTGTGCACTGTGATTAAAAGAATATGCCCCAGGCTCCAAACAGTGTCAGAAACATCATGAAATCATCCTTAATGCCCTTAAGTTTTATCTGTAGCTGAGTGTAAATTTATTAATGAGCAAATCAAAGGCAGACTGGCAGAAAGTTGTGTCTAAAATTGATTGTGTGTGTGTGTGTGTTTGTGTGTGTGTGCCTATATACATATATTTTAAAGTGAGACATCTATAGATAAAGAGACACACTTTAACATATCTACATGCAAAAAAGCTAACAAAATAAGTATTCTACTTCGTCTCTTTCTGTCTGTCTTCCTTCTCCCCCTTTCTCTTCCCCCGGTGCTGAGAGGGCTCATAAATAAAGCAGGGAAAGATTGTGGCACCTACAGTGATAAGGGATGTTAGCTGGGAGAGAGCGGGAACTTGTCTTACCACACGGTGAGAGGCCAGAGACGGGCTGCGAGGTTGTCTGCTTTTTTAACTCGGTTCAGTTTTAGGGGTCTAATTGTGGATTCAGACAAGCTGCGAGCATTTATTGCTGTTGCCTCAGTAGATGTGCGTCCCAAAAGTAAACTGCATTTTATAACAGGTTGAATAGCTAACCCTAGTCTGATCAGTGAACCTGTGTCACTGTTTGTGTATTTAGCAGACACATGAAGGTATTGTATGTAATGTAATGAATAATTTAAATGTATACTTTCACGTTGTCACCTTGACACTTGACCAGTTTCAGTATTTGAGAAGATGGACAAGAATGGGCTTTTCAGTAAAAATGGAGTCTTTCTGTTCCACAATAGCCACAAAAATGGACAGAACACTTTCAAGATTTTCACTTACACTAATGGAATAATTCTTTCCGTCTCTTTGCTCTCCTTATTGCTCTCTCTGTAATTCCTATAAGGTAACCTGTCGGGCAGAATTTTCCCCAGTAGATATCGGACCAGCTGGCTTGGCCACTGAACCATTTCCACAGTATAAATACCTCATTAAGTGGTACAAATCAATTATGACTGAAAAAAAAAAAAAAAAAAACCTTGCAAAGACTCAGAGTGACCTTCTAATGTGTCAAAAGTCTTAATGAAGACTTCCAGAAGGGCACAAAGGATGATTGATGTGAGGTTCCATGGTCAGCAACTGCACACGAGAGTGCGTCTAACTGTTGTGTAACGCAACTGCTCCTCAGTGGCTCCTCTTTGAGAGGAATAGATGAAAAATGATGAGATGAGATGATGCTTATTGATTTTACAAATTCACCAAGAAAAAACACAATACTCACCAGATGTTGCTAATCTAATCTTTTGATTTACAGAGATAGAAAATTGGAGTTAATTCTCCTGCAGGCATTGGCAAGAATGCTGGTTCGAATTCAACACACCACAACAGTAAAAAGCCATCAGTTACATCCGGCTTGGAAAGCTGATCTGGGCCAAAAATCTGTCTCCAGGTAAAGACCAAAGCATCAACATTTCCTTAATTTCTTGTGTGCATTAAATATCAAAGTTAATTCAAATGTGTCTGATGCTACCGTTACACGTCTGTAGCTCAGTCAAGTTGGGATGCAGGTGAGCTGAGCATTATGTTGCTATATCAGGGTAAATAAAAGCTAGACTGTGTTGAGCTGTTGTTGGTTGTCACCTAAGCAGTACAAAACTACATAAGGGTTATAAATAGTATCTGTCACGATATTTTTGTGCACTCGTGTCTAGACGCCTGACTCAGTCTACAGTCACAGTCACCCTCATGCATTCTGGGTGGATGAGGAGAACAGCAAAGGATAAGGTAATTATGTAATGACAAACCCTGCATAGATACAAGTCAGTGAAGATTAGACACACTGGAGAGGTAAAGATAGAAAAATCTTATCCTTATTACTGTCACATTCATGCATCCATGTCTGCTGAACTATTTTGATCATCCTGTTTCTGTCTCTCATTTCTTCATTTCTACCTTGAGCACTTTTTCTGGGCTTCCATCCTCCATTTTCACACAGCAGCCTCTCTGTCTCACACTCCTTCCCACTTTGAACTTATTCCGACACCCAAGATTAAAAATACTGACTTCTCAGGTTCACCTTGAGAACTTGTGTTTTGGTGACATGTTTCTGCAGGTCGGAATGTTGATCAACCTCTTAGAGATTAATTTCCTGCTAGGCTCTCTTACTCCCTGTCCTCACCACCTCCTACCCCCATTCAAAATCAGTAATTATGTTCAGGGTAAAGTGGAGCAAGGACAAAGCAAGGCCCCATTCCTCTGAGGCAGCAGCTCCTGGCAGCATTCAGGAAGCATGGGCATAAAACAGGCAGGCCTTGGCATATCACTCTGTCCCTGCATGCTAGACTGGCAACACCAGGCCTGCATTATTACACTGGCTGAACACGCTGATGCAAGACTGAACACAGATTTGTGCTTAGTCAGAGGGGCAGAGAATATGAGATAGATAGACAGATGGATAGATAGATGGATAAACAGTCAGACAAATAGACAGATAGACAGATAGATAGATAGATAGATAGATAGATAGATAGATAGATACATACATACATACATACATACATAAATAAATAGATGCATAGATATCACTTACCTGTTTTGTTGTCGTTGAAGGATTGATGCAGAACCGGAAAGAAAAACAAAGGAGAAATACACATTAGCAAATGCAAACACATTTAAAGTTTTAATGGCTTGCCAAGAAAAATAGCAACAATTTGGCAGTAAACAGTGAACCGAGCTGTTCACTAAGGAATTCTCTTCAAGAGCTTTCAAAAATTCCTGTCAGTGTTAAACCACTTTAGGATGACTTCAGCAAGAAGGCCTGTGAACACTGGGTCTGGAAGTTTCTAAACCTTCTGCAACAGGGGCCTGACAGCACATCTGTGCTACTGTAATTATTTGCAGCACCCGAGGATTGTGTTTTCCAAAGAAAGCCGTGGGGTACGTGACAAATGTCGATGTTGTTTCTGTCATCAAATACCAATGTCGACATGCTAACAAAAATTAAATGCTAAAACTTCTGCGTCATTTTGTCAATTTGGATAAAATTACTCACTCTAACGTCACTCTACTCCTGATTAATAATCTAAACTTGTTGTGCGTTTTTCTTTGACAAACAAGCACACAAATGATCGGATAGGAAACACACAGAAAGTACAGAGAGAGAGAATCGAGCAGTGAATAACTTTGGAAAGACAGTTTTTGCATAATCTATTCTTTGCAAAGAGTGTAGTGGAAAAATAATCAGTCAGAAAAAGCTGTCATCTGCTGACACAGAGCTGAACCCTGTGTATCAATCCAGCTTGTAAGCAATACTGTAGCTCTCTCTTTGAGTTTGTCTTCTTTTTAGTCTTCACTTCAGCTTGAGGAGGTCACAAATGTGCTGCCTTTGATTTTCCCCCAGATAGGACATAAAAAAGACAATACAGACAATATATATAAGCTGAACTCCACTGGCAAGTCGTCTGTGCTTGTTGGTGATAATAGATGTAGTTCAACACTTTTGTAGGTGGTTGCATTAACATGTAGAGATTTAAAAGTGATCATACAGATATGGAATGGAATCTGTTTGGAAGTGAGTATAAAAATCATATATCCGAGATAAGACTTCTAAGGTGATCCAGACAAAAGGCTTAGGAAAGATCAAATATAATTTCAATGTGTTCAAAAGGTTCCCTTCAGTGAAAAAGCTCTTATGTGCCAATCTGAGAGAACCTGGATAGATGGTGGCAGAAATTCAATGTTTGATGGGTTTAACTGCAGCCCTGTGATGACTTCATCTGGGAGTAACTGGCCAATCACCAAGTGGGTAAGTAAAGGACAGTCACAAGTGGGAATATGACAGACAATAAATCATGAAATGTCTTCAAACAGGTCACGAAAGACTCAAATTTAGTGCAATTTAAAATTAACCATGTTGCAGTATTCAGAATGCAGCTCATGATGGGGATAAAGATTTAGATTCACCAGTTCAGCTCTCCTGTTGATATAGAATTCGGATGTCTTCTTCTGCACCCTGAGAGCCCTGGGGCACAGCGGATGCTGCAATCCTTTGAAATCAAGCGTAAAAGTGGAATGGGGTGATATCAGTGGCTTGTTTCTGTGCAGGGAGCACACCCGAGTTTCCTTTTGACGGAAACTGCACTGCCGGTTGCCTGATACATGCAGGCCGTATGTTATTTTAAACCACGACCGAGCTGCGTGGGGACACTTCAAAAACATTCCAGGTTAAGGCCAGAGACAGAAATCACAGAATTATAGAAACCAGCTATTGAAGAACTCAAGAAAATTATTTGTTTGTTAAAGAGAATTCATTGGAAGGAGGAAGGACCCTCATGGGTAAAGACCCGACGGCTGGATTACACTCACGCAGGGACACACTAAACATGGCAGGCAGTACCACAAAGTGAAGACCTCGGCCATTGCCGCTCTTTAACCCAATTCATCCAGCAAGGAATCTCATCTGCCTCTTTAATAAAGACCCAATCTTCAGAGTGACCTAAACGCTCATTGTGGAAAGTGATCTAATATAATTTTGTGATGTATCCAGGTAGAAAATGGTTCCATTGATGTGGATTAAATATTAAATGCTCACCAAGTGGACCAGTTCACAGTGAAGACGTGTGTTACCGACCGCCTTTGTGAGCCCTCCTGCTCCATACGAGTGGTTAAAAGACATTGTGTGAAACTCTGAGGCATTTTCCTCCATCATTCCCCCCTCTGAGGCCCCTTTCTTCCGCTTTAATCATGCAGAGATCAGCAATAGTGGAAAAAAGAAGAGGATGCAGCTGTAAGCAGGTTTATTCCTCAGACAATCACAGACATGCCCAGACAAGGTGCTATACACAAATCTACATAAATGTCTGTGCAGTTTAGAGCAATGCTCATAAATCCATGCTCTTGTACACACAACAAACAATAATTCCCAAATCTCAGTAAGGGCAGCACCCTCGTCCTCAGCAGGAAAATAAATAAAGTTGTACTCTCTCAGGCGAGTGTGTGCACGGACCGTGTGTGTTTACCCTGCTGTCTGAGGAGAGTATTAATGACCACAGTGCTGTTTTCACCCACAAACTCAAGGTGACTTTTGCATGTTTAACTACAGTAGAAAACCTCAAACATCTATAATTACAATGCCGAAAATTATTAATTCTCAGAGAGAAACCACATTATCTTATATTTAAAGAATGAGCCACGCGTATATCAGTAGCAGAGTAGTCAGACTTCTTCTTCAAGGTACATTGTTCTAGCTGCAACTGGAATATACAATAGAGTAGGAGATGATCCCATCTACAAGATTTAGGGCTGCAATGATACACCGACAGCAAAGTTAAATAAAATGAGTGAAAAAGCATGCCCACTTCAAAATAGAATTTGAGAAGCACAACATTTTACTGCAAAAAATTTCAAAATGGAACAGAGTCAAAATTCTTTTGCCTTTGAATAATCTTTGAATAGTCTTTGAATAGTCTTCTTCTAATTGGTCATGAGGCCAACATACAGAGGGATTTCCTATAGAGGAAAATATGAAAGAGAAACCAAAACAAGGAGATGTATATAGTGACTGTTGTATTATTCATCAGATCCTTTTGGCTGCTGATCTTTCAAACAGATCTGAGCAGAGAAATTCACTGTGGCTACAACATAATAAGTATAATAAGTAATATTCATAATTAAATATTTTCCCAACAAACAAGCAATGATAAAATATACTGTACACACACACTGACACACACAAACCAGAGGCATGGTTTCCCAACAATGTTTTGCTCCTGAACACTTCAGAAACATCTGAAGCTTAATGAGCAGGATAATGTAGGCGACTGTCTTGAAATTCAACTTCTCATCTTTTGCAATCTCCAGATTCTCACCTCCCTCTCCAGCTCTCTTTCCTTCTAAATCCCTTTCTTCTTCCTCCCTGTTCCCCTTCTTTGCCTCCCCCTCTGTCTCACAGCAGCAATTCAGTTTTAATTGTGTTCTGAGTCATCTAATTCCTCTGAGAATTAAAAAAAAGCTAACTGTGAAGGATAAAAGAGAGAATGATGGAGATTGAGAGACAGAAAGTGATGGTGTAATTTAACACTTTCAGATCTGATGGAACATGAAATCTAGAAGATGTAGCTTGTTTAAATGGGACAAACCATTTTGAATCTGCTCATTCTGCTTTTATCATTTTATTCTTCTCATCCTTCCCAAGGTACAACTGTTATCAAATTCCAAACATCTTGGTATTCCCAATGAATAATAGAGAAGTCATGCATTGCATCCTCTGGTTCTTCTGCTGGTTCCTCATCATTTTTAGGCCAGCCTCAGAAACTGAACTGCCAACATGTTTGAGTGTGTTTTTGACTTTACAGACCAGCACCTGCATCAGTATCTGGAGGCAGCCTTCATCAGTCCTGATAATTTGACATCGTATCTGCCAAAAAATAATAGTAATAACCGCATTTTTAAGCCACTCCCCATTTTCAGAGAGGAAAAGAGAACAAATACACTTTTTCCTTGGATGAATCCGATAAGGCCCACATGGCCCAGTTGCAAGCAAAAAATGAGTCTCAATGTGATTTTTCCATACCATTTTTAATGCTTCCAATTAATTAAAACAATAATGCTTTGTGACAGAGCATGTCACAATGCATGATTACAGAGGATGAATGCTTGAAAGCACATCAGCCATCTTTACTTTGGTGTTTCCTGAAAAATTAACACATCATGAGACTATGTGTTAGTTACTGTGAGGCTGTGAAGTTTTTTTGCCCTGAAGTTCTTGCTACAGAAACTCCACATGCATTTATATTGTGTAAAATAAATGAAAAAAACAGACAGTCAGACTGACAGACAGACTGACCAGCTGAAGACGTGTTCATGGTTTCGATTCGGCACAAGAAACCAATGCAACAACAAAGCCCAGACAAAGAAAATGAGTAAAATGGATGAAAGTGAATCCAGATCGGAGAGTAAATGATGTATGATAAAACAACGGCATAATCCACAGAAAGGTGGACATACATAAAAAAATAAGGTAAACTGCTCTGTAAAGTCAATGCCATCCTTTCAACTCTCCTTGAGTGTTCTGGTCTCTCCTGCGGGCTCATGCAGACTTTGAAGCTGAAATCAAGGTTCTGTAGCAATGGCCAGCCAGAATGGATTTAGTTGTGATGAAAGCGGCCCACAAGTTTCTCTGTGAAGACATTTCTGTCTAAACAACGATGTATCCTCACTTAGTATCTATACAGAGAGTCTGAAAATAATATAAATGCTGAAATATGTTGCTATTCCGGTGGGGCTTTTGGACAGAGTTATGAATCGAGAGGCAGGGAGTTGCTCCCACTAAGCTGTCGATGATAACCACTGATGATGGCAATAATACATCAATGGTATGCATCAATTCACTTTGGGTTTGTTTAGGACTGTGTTCAGCCAGCCGTCCTGCGCTGGAATGGATGCAGAGATAATATTGTGCTGCAGAAACACTCACTCAGTGTATTTATTGCATTCACCGTCCTGGAAGAGGCACAGAAATACATTAAAAACCAAATGCGGACATCATCGTGATAAACTACGTGAGCTGTAACTCTGAAAACGATGCAAACAGAAAAAAAAAAAAATCCAAATCTCTTTTTCTTTGAACTGGTCTTTGAAGAATCAGCGTGAGATAGTAGTCAGTGCCGCCAGCAGGGATTACTAAATGAATGCAAATCTCCTCTGTGCATCAACTCCACAAACCACAGTGCAGGTGACTCCTCCAAAGCCACAGAGCATTCAGCCTGAGCCCACACAACCATATCTCCTCTATTCTCTCAAATCTTTGCAAGCAACAGTCACCCATCCACAGGTATAAATCCTGTTTTCTTTAAAGCCACCTGATGGAGAAACAACAAAGGATTAACAACTAAACAAAGTAAGACTCGAATCATGCCTGCAGAGTCCTTTACAAACCTTGTGTTTTCAGTTTATAAACATATTTCTGTTGCATCACTGCAGGTGAACTGATTTTTGGCTTTTCAGGGACAATATAGATGAAATCCTCTTTCTCTCTCCTCTATGATTGCCTAATTCCCACCATCTCCTATTGTCTACCCATCATCCCTGTCCTCTGTTTCATTTGTCAATGCTGTGGTTTGTCCTCAGGGAAATGTTAATGCTTGGGGTTTTGATAAATTACTTTCGGTCATTTTGTGTCCATTTTTTTCAAACTGATGCAATGAGCAAACTGTTATAAATAAAGGGAAATATTAATGTTTGCAACAGTACAAACCATTACTTGAATACATCTTGAAGTAAGCAGACTGTCTGTGGCACTCTGCCTACTTCAGGAATCCATTGTTTGCAAATCAAATGAGCAATTGCCAGTCGAAGTTGTCCGTAACTTTACAAATACAAGAGCTTTAATGAAAAGAGTGGTGGAGAAACCAGAGACTTCAGCGCTGCCAATGCAAATGTGCACTGGATTAATATAATCTGTGTCCTTAAAATGTAGTGCAACAATGAAGTGGACATTTTTACAGGAGGATGTATGATTGATTTATTCTATTTAATATCTTCCTTGGGAAAAACAAAACTAGAGACAAGCCTTGTTTTCATATATACTGGACTGTGTTTGAGCAGCAGCCGCCGTGGTCCACTCCAGCAGGCTCATTTAGCAGCTCTCACTGGTTTGTTAGATTCTGTATTCACACATCCTGTGAATGCTTCACTTCACTGGAGTAAAATGGGCTTTCAGTGGTCACACAGAGGAAGCCTGTGTGCCCCTGTGTGGCTGTCTGTGTTTGTGTGTGTGTGTGTGTAATAGACTACATAAATACATTCTGATGATGCTTCCTCGTCCCAGGAATGAGCAGAGGGCAAAGAGGAGAGAACCAGGACAGAGAGAGGAAGCTGCATCTACACCTGTCAGGTGACTCGAACAGATGGTCAAATCCAAATTCAGCTTGCCAGGCAAAGGCAGGCTGGCACCATGAGTGTGTGTTCATGTGTTGGTGTGTTTGTGAGTGTGGATGACGTTAACGATGAGCTCACACTTTGACCCCCCCTGTAGCAGACATCTGGCTGCAGGTATGAGTCGCAGGTATGAGCATGTGCCCAAATTGCATGGTTGAAGCAGCTCACCACTGCACAAACTGCATAATTTATGTGCACCACTGTGTGATATGAAATGCGCGATGAGCATCATTACACGCGAGGCAAAGGTAACGACAGCTCTAATCTGACACCGCGCACAGTTGCAATGATTGTCAACAATCAACATCTGACCAATCAGCAGTTTGAGGATGCACAGGTAGTAGAAACGGTATCCAAGAGACAATATGAGAAATAAAAGAGGGAGAAGCTCTTGCATCATTTGAAAGTGGGTATGCTGTTAAAATGAAAATATAAACCACTTGACTTGCAGCCTACAATAATACAAATGAAATTATTTCCCAGACATATCCAGATTCCTATTATATAGTTATTGAAAGGTATTCAGACAAAAATATTTTGTTATTTCTTTCAGTTAAGTACTATTACTGCTTATTATTTTATTTAATATTTATTTTCTTTCAGGTTGAAGTAACTTTATTTCCTTTTTATTCTGTAAACAATTTCCAATAATTTGCAATGGTAAAAGGCATTTTGTTGTACTGAGTGAATTAACTAGTAACAATTGAGCAAGTACATGGATATTATGTACATATTAAGATAATAATGCATGTTTTAACACTGTAATTATCGGGTAAGGACATATAATCAAGACATTTATATGACAACACATGTCAGAGGACCAACAATATATCATTTGCTCTTTGAAAAAAGTGACCTAATGTGTGATGATATGAATGTATGTGATGTACAACTTTCTCATTAATGTACTGCAATTTCCATCCCAGCTATTGAGAGATATGTGGTTTCTGCTGTCTCCATCTTAACCATCTGCCTTTAAAGTTGATGTGGTTGATCTCAGCTCATGGTTTCAAGGCTTCTAATGTCAACATCCTACAAGAAAGTTCATCTGCGGTTCAGATGCTGGCATACAGCTTACACTTCTACAGCTACACCTTAGATATATGGAATACGATTCAGTGGTGCTGGACTGTTGAGCAGTTTGTATTTAAGCCTGTAGATACAGTCTCTCGTTGCACCTCCCCCTATAGCTGTGGCCAGATTCATTACAGCAAAATGCAAAGTCATCAAAATATTAAATATCCCCACTAATATTCCTAATAGTGCCACTCAAATATTAAAGCTGCTTTGGGTGTTTTATGGTCATGCATCTGCAAATTTTCTGAAGATTTCATCATTAGCATACACCAGAAAAGGATGGCACATCTGAATGCAAATTCATTTGAGCCTGACAAAAAAAAGAAAAAAATAGAGGATTATTGAAAAAACAAAAATAAAATAGCAGATTTTGGAAAATCTACATTTAGACAAAATTTTCCTCCATCATGAATTGTACATTTAAACAAAAATGAAACAGCAGCATCCTCGGGGACTTACTTTGATTAGATCTGGATCCCTTTCTGTTGTAAATAGCAGGGATGACGACAAGTCAGAGCTTACACCATTGATTGGCAAAAATTGATGAGGAGAAAAATGGCTTCAGATGCATCCTTTCGGCCATGCTCTTGTTTACCACCTCTGACAGAGATAAACAATGTTTTAGCTTGTTTGTTTCACAGCCAAATCCTGTTATTATTGCTCTGCTTTTCGATCTCAAAATCTCAATTGTAGCTCTTTGCTGGCTCAACATGATACACACTCCCACACATACAAAAAAGCCAGTGGTCAGTAACAAGCTCCTCTGTAGTTTCAGCACAGTAGGTGTCATTTTGTATGCTATCATCATTTAGAAAGCCTGCTGACATCAAAACAGCTGCAGCGGCATGTCGTGCATCAAACATACAGCAGATAAACATTAAAAATCTTCAGATGCACTGAGGATACTAGAAATAGGCAGTGCTTTTGGATTCAAGCCATTTAACAATTTCAATTTTTTTTCCTGATTTCTAAAAAAATGAGGTATGCATGAAGAGCTGAAAAACGTAGTGTCCTTTACTTAAGAGTCTCGCCCCTCACCACATTTCAATTCTATTGCCTAAAGGAATTATGGATTATTTGTCGAAAGGTCTAAAGGTTCAGTCTTTTCAGACACCTTTTCATCATCTTCATTTTTTGGAGGGAGGAACCTCTTATTTTGTCTTTATTTTCAAGTCTGTAATATTGAGCCATAGGTCTTGAAAAAGCATTTAAGACCAGGAAGACAAGATGAAAGTTTTTGTCAGATGGGACTGTAATAGACTGTTAGACCGATCTATCTTTATTTCCCTGTGGTGTAGGTGAAACAGACCACTCTCTGTGCTGCCATTATCCTTCCTGAAAGCCAGGACAGAACCTCTCAGAGCAGACTCCTTGCTACTGTTCTTCACTCTCCCCACTTCCACTCCACCTCCCTGTGGATGCTTATTCAGACACACACAGATGGCCTTTTTGGCTGCAAGTTTTGAGGAATGAGAGTGCCAGTGACACATATAGATATATTCACGCCAAAGCTGTTTACTTTCTTATAAAAAATCTAAAAAGAAGAAGAAAACTAAAAAGACAAATCTGTCAACATACAGTAAGTCAGGATCTGGTGAATTACCAAGATTCACCAAGATTCATATAGATTTCACAAATGTATGTGAAATCTATATGAATTATAAAGTATGCTTTGATACAACACCACAACTTTTCTTACTGTAAGTGATGTGGTTTTATTCCCCACATAATAATCTGAAGATGTCATTTCAACATTGTAAAAACATCCTTGTCTGTAATGATCCTACCACGCAAGAGTTTGGGTTTTTTTATTGAAATTATACAAAAAGTAGATTTGAAAATGTAGTAGATTTGAAAAGTATCATTCAATTTCTGCACTTACACTTTTCACACTATCATAGTCACAATTTTTTTTTTTTTTTTAATAATCCATGCTTGCATATTAATACAGCTGGTAGCATCCAGTGAGGATGTACCACTAGTCTTTATTAATGCAATGTGGTGGTGAAGTGGTTAGCACTGTCACTTCCCAGCAAGAAGACATAGGGCTGTATTTCCTGTAGCCCTGTATTTCCTGTAGTTCACTTCTTCTCAGATTTCCTCTCAGCTTCCAAAATCCTGCACTTGGATGAGTGTTACTCCACATTGGCCTCAGGTGTAAATGGTCTCTTGTCTTTGTATGGTGGTGCTGCAACGAGGTGGAGACTTGTTCAGAGTTTACCTCTCACCCAAAGGCAGCTGAGATCAGCTCCAGGACCCTCTAGAAACCCTTCCTCATTGGTTTTATCTCACCTGAGATAAAGTGTGTGATGTATGTGCATGAATATGTAATTACATATTATGTTTAATCTCACTGTTTAGGAAATTGTTAGACATCTGCAATGTTATCTACTGTGACACATAATGTCAGCCAACATTATTTAACTACTGTTGGGACAGAACCTGCGCACCACTATGCTTGAGGCTGCTACAGTTAAAATATCTTTTTAAATTTCATTCAGCTATGTGTCCAAGTGTTTACGGTGTGCACATTATTGAAGCATGCTGTTACCTTGCGGGGCAAAGGTGTCCAGGGTCCCAAAGATGCAGTATGCAGCCAAGTCTGTTTCAGAGCGTTCATCTGCCTCGACAACCAGTGTGTTTGTGACTAAAATAATGAACTTGCCTGCATTACATACAAATATTCTGACATTTTTACATTTGAGGATTTGTAATTAAAGTATGTAAGAGCAGCCTGGTCACAGACTCGTTTAGTCCATGTCCCATCAAATGATAAAATTACTCAAATTTGTTTTCTGAGAGGTGTGATGATGATTCATAGTTTTTTTTGGAAACTGGGCATATAAACAACTGGGAAAATGCTAAAATCTGGATAGCTGCAAAAAAAGGGAAAAAAAAGGGAAAAAAAAGTATCATTTGTTAAAATGAACTGTCTCATATGTCCAGGTTTGATTTCTTCTGTCAGAAAGCTGCCGTGTTGGACACGTTTTGGTGAATTATGTCAGTAGGCATTATCAATTTAAATTGTTATTTGATCAGTAGAATGGCTTCATGATACCAAAATGCTCCTAAGAGGTCGGTTAGAAGAGAACTGCATCAGGGGATCCTAAAACAAAGGTCCCAGCTGGCAGAAAGGGATCATTTGTCACCATCAATGCTGCCCTCTACTCTGCCATTTACAGAAGCAGTAGCAAATTCAGAAATTTCCGTAACCCAAAGTGGGGTGCATGCACGCAGCAGTAAACTAGTTTCCCACTGAGATGCTGGTGCTGGATTTCATTTTGCAGCAATTTTTGCCAAACACTTAAATAAATCCTCCTCCACTGAACACTGCAGCACCAATTTGCCACTTTTGTGGTTTTTTCAAGGAAAATCTATCCGGCTAGTTCAGATACTGTCTACTTTCACAATAGTGCAACACACAACATAAAATGACATTTTTCAAAGACGTGTACCGGGATGCAAATTTTGAATGATGGCGTCTCTTTTTACTTAGTTGAGCAACATCTACTTGACAGTTGAGTTTGTCCATTAGACTCATGTAACTGAAATACCTCAGTATTGATTAAACCACATCAATAAGTCATTTTCTCACAAACAGGTCCTTGGAAAACATCCACAACACTGAAAAATGTAACAGCACAAATAAACAATGATCGTAGAGTATAAATATTTCATTTGTTTTTTTTCACTGTTCTTTAAGAAACCAGTCAGAATTTACAGGTATGACATTAAAAATGACACCATGTACACCCACCGTCTTTAAACACCATGATATCAGGAAAGGGTTTGATTATTTCGTGCCAAATGTGTGTGTGTGTGTGTGTGTGATTAGCTGAAGACATTTCTTCTTTCACCACATTCATCCATCTGTTTATATCAGTGTCTACCTTGCCCTTAGCAATTCTCCTCACCAACCTATCATTTGTCAAACTTATGAGTGTCACTTCACACTCTCTCTGCTTAGTCCTCTTCCTCTGTGCCTCTGTGCGAGACTCATTTCATGTCACTGTTCGGTCTCATTGTCCCTAAGTCCGTTTCCATTCCGCTTTTTTAAGGAATGTTTGAGTGCATGCCAGCTCTTCCCCACATGAACTGCTGCCACAGAAGATTAGAAATTGAAATCAATTAAGCTTGTAAACTACACGGTGACCATGACATGTGATAATTTATGCTGTGACAATTATATATTATGATTTTATAAAACAATATTTGGTTTGTTTTTGGTTAAAAAAAACCCAAAGGATAACTGCAGGTTTTGTGGAAAATTACCAACAAAAATGAACAGTACAGCAAATATTATGAGATACATTACAGGCAGGTTTCTTTCATAATTAGAATTTGGCTGACAATGACAGTTTGGACCAGAGTGACTGTAGATGCCTGAAGAGCTGACAGGACAAATACCAAACAAAGATTTGCTGATTGATGCATGAAGGTGAGGAAATCTTTAAATCCTCTTACACCAGACTAAACATCTGCACGTCTCACGACATACCTGCATTTTCTCATGGTAGTCTTATCTTCATTCAAAGAGAATTGATTTCAGAATGTCCAAACACATGTTTTACTTAAGACAAAACTTCAGAAATGTGTTGCTCTCCAGCTCTATGTGATGATATAGTAAAATTATAATCAGTTAGAGTATTAGATTAATAGTATCTCAAAAGGTTACTGTTCATGCAGACCTTGCTAATCTTCAGCTGCTCAAACTGAATTTGAACAAATCCAGAAGAAGCTGATGAAGCTAAAACAGGAATAGATGAAAGTAAAAGACTAATACTGAGGTGGTTCCGAAAACCAGCGAATGATTCAGCGTAGCTGTTGGTTTTTCACCGAAGAGAGATGGAGAGAGATAAATTGAAACCATAAATAAGCACTAAAGATATTTAGCCTAAACATATAACATATTTGTTTGCTTTATTTGGCTTTAATGGTAAAGAATGAATCCTTGGGGCAAGTAGATGAATACTCTCTGTGCAACATTTTGAGACCATCATCTATTTTAGAGACCATCCATTAAAAATCCAAGCAGTTTGGTTCCTTTGTGAAGTCCATAGTGAAGTTCATTTGTCAAAGCCAAGTTAATTGGTGCACTCTGTCTTGTCTCTCATGATGGTTCAAACTAATCTATCACAAAGGGCACCACTGCCGTGGAAATTTCTTCCACATTAAAAATTCAGAGAGGGAGAGAGAAAGATAATCAGAGGCTCTGATGGTCTTACCTGCCTCTTGTGCATCATAGTGTTTTATTAATGCCATAAAGATGCAACAAAATCAACTATCAACATCTGTTTCTCCACCAAAAAGGAATCAATTTTTCATTTGCAGTTATTCTTTTATTCTGCAAGAATTAAATTAATAAAAATTTAAAATAAAAAAATCAACAGTCGTTCCAGGGAATGTTCTATGACATATAAGATAACAAACAATGGTGAATAATGTATTTTACCAGCACTTTCTTTCTTTTAGCACACTTCTTCGTACTTTGTTTAGAGGCACAGAGTCTGCCTGACTTTGGACAATTTTTAAGATATCATAGCAAACATTCTCAACAGAAACTGGTCAGAGGAATAACTCTATGGTCAGGCTAGCTCATTTAAAGCTGATTATGGTCCAGCACAGCCAAAGAGAATTTTGTTAATGTTCACACCAAGCCTTTTTTCCCAAACACGAGTCTCTCATTAGTGAATGGATATTTATGTGCCGACAGCCAAAAATCCAAAGTAAGAAAATTCACACAAAAGCAGTTTCCCTAGACAAATGATGCTAGTGATCAGAGAAGTTGGAGCTTTCACAGTCTGTCTTTGTTATTCAAAACAGCAATGGTACTGGATTTCTGTTGATAAGTATTTCACCCTTCCCTTTCTGGCCTCTTTCACTCCCCAATCATTATCTGTCCAGTATAAAGGATTTGATGACTGATACCTTTATAAATATCCCACACTGACTCTTGGGCTGTGTTAGAAAGTTATTCAGGTGGGAGTTTTACTTGAAGTTAGATCTTGTATGGTTCTGTCATACTTCTGAGATATTTTGACACACCTTTGGAGAAGAAAAGAGTTAAAATGGAGACAGCCTTGCAGATTTTATGATTGGTTCTCTCATTTATTCAAGATATATTCAGGATGCCGGTGTGTGTTCATGCATTGGCAAAATGTTGAACAAGGCAAACCCCTGCAGAATATGAGAGAACAAATTGCATTACTAAAATGAGATGGGAGAAAGCTGCAATGTGGAATATAGATTTAAAGAGCCTGCACTACCTCATGTGCATAGATGCAAGTACAAAGTAAAAATAGACAATTGTGGCTTTAATGCTTGACTCCACAAATTTACTCTGATGATTCTACTGGGTCGGCTGCTTTCAAATCCTCAAAGGCTTTGTTCACACAGCAGTCAAAAACGACTTGAATCTGATTTTTTTCACTCAAATGTGACCTGTATCTGCTTTGTTTCTGACAGTGTGAACAACACAAGTCACAATGAATCTGGCATTTTCGATTCAGATTCAGGCCAATTTCAAATGCGATGGATATGTGTTGAACTGCCGAGCCACATTTAATGTGACTCTGACATCATTCTGGAGCGGCATACAGAAGTTCTGTGACACTATATAAATAAAAACAGACAGCATTGATGGATTTAGCTAGTGGAGAGAAGCTGAAGCTCATCATTAAAATTTTCATTTTCTCTCTGCTCTTCATTTTAAAGATCACCTGCTCACAAATATACAGGCTGCTGCCACTCACTGTGTTTAACAGTAGACCGTAAAAAACTAACTTCAACAGCTGCCACCATGTTTGCTTCTGCAACACTGTTATTTGTGACATTTTAATTAAGTAATATTCACCTGAGCACACAGGTCGCTTCAGGAGCATTAGCTGTTCACATCACAGTCTGCAGAAAGGCTGCATTCAAACATGTAATCTGAACAACCAAAACAAGAAAATTGAGCAATAAATCATAACTGAGCATTAAGGTGTGCGGTGTAAGTTTGCATGTTTGAAACTTTGAAAGACCACCCCTTTCTGTTATGACCTAATGCATTTTGTATCCCCATCAATATTTCACCTTTCTTTTGCTAGATTTTGACAACATTGGTGTTATGTAATTTTGCTTTCCCAGCCCTGTGAGGACTGCCTTCATTATTCAGAACACAAAGCTACACCTTTGTTTGCCAACAGGCCTGAGTAGCTGGGAGGATTTAGACAGAGTGTGCTGGGCACAGGAATCCTCCCATATTCATTCTCTCTGGGCAAAGGAATGGCCAACATTTATGCCTCATACTTAAGTCTCTCAAAGGATTTTTCCATATTCTGATTGACTGCTGATCTGTTTTAATCTGATGTTTATTCTGTCTTTCTGAAAAATAAACTGGGCCAGTGATTGGACACTTAATCCACAAAGCATGCACTCTGGAGTTTATACAATATACTGATAAATATCATCAGTGATGGTGAATTCAGTGATTGAACACAAACAACCCAAACCCAGAACAGAACTATGAACAAAATGTTCAGTGAGTAAAATTATGTTTATGTTGTATTCATAGTCAAATATGTAATTAGTTACAAACCATTTAAACCATTTAAACACTGCCTACTGTGGCCAAACCCAGAACAGCTTGGGTCTGGCTTCAGAAAATGCCATTGCAAATTGAGATCCCCAACAGTTTACATTCACTGACATTTTCCAGCTGGATGCTTGAAAAGGCCAAGCTTCCTACCTGAAGGCAAGGGTAGGAGGTGAAGCTGTGGTCACTACTGAGATTTGGCAGTTGCCACTGTCACTATAAGTTTATTATTAGCCAGGTTTTAGGCCTTCTAGAGGAAATATTATATGTCAAGTGGTTCTAAGTACAGACATACTGTTCGAGATGCTATCTGATGATATATGTTTCTGCTTTTCATGTAATGAAACAAGAAAAAAAAAAAGTTGTCGTCACAGTGTTTCACCAATTCAATCACACTTCCAGGACACCATTGTCCAGTGGTCATTGTGAAACACACAACAGGTGGAAACAGGACCCAGTTAGCAAGACAAGCCCTTCAGCATGAAGTAGCTTGAGGTGAATCTGCCACCCACAAGTTGTAATGTAGAGTGCAGCTCATCTGAGATGAGGCATCCATGGCCAGATGGATTGCTATGTCTCCCAGCACAGTGTCAAGAGCATGAAGGAGATACCAGGAGGAGCAGGAGAGGGGTGGAGAGGGAGCACAGAAGGGCAGCAACTCAACTATAGGAGTGCAAAGAGTAACAGGAGACACTGCCAGAATACTACAAAATACAGCTGGCCACTCATGTGCACGTGTGGACTTTGCTCACAATGGACACCATCCAGTCTGCTTGACATTTTCCAAAGAACACCACATTGGCTTTAGCCCTATTCACAGATTAGCTTTGTCCTAAATCCACCAAAAGATTCCTGAATTGTTTCGAAAGGATTAATGTCTCTAATTTTTAAAAGCTTCTGCAGGTCAGTAAACTTATGTAGGCCATAATTCTATGTCAGTGCTATCATGATTTTGGAGATCCAAATGATCTCGGGACCAAATGCAATTTGATTTAGACTTAAAGAGAGATTTAGTATGCCATGGGAGTTGTCAAACCTGCTTTATGAATAAAATTATTTTTTGTGACTGCAACCCAACTTTTTCCACTTGTGTGTTGATGACATTCTTCAATCCAGTGGAGGTGTTTATAGAGCTGTGAAGATTAGCATACACATTATTACACATTAGCCTAGAATATGTAAAAATATTAACAAGACAATATGCTTGCCACATTTCTGGGTTATATATGCCTTGTTGCTTAACAGTTTGTGGTTCATTTGACCACCTCAGTTTAACAGCTTTATATCAAACATAGGAGAAGAAAAGTATGTATGGCCCATATGGATTTCTATATTTAGCCATTATGAAATTCTTTTAACTTATTAACAGCAAACAGGCAACTGCCTGTTGGTCTTTCCAACTATGACACTGTAATGTAACAGAAACATGTTACATTATAAGGTGATCTAATGTGAACCCATGTATCTAAGTTTGTGTAAAATGTCAAGAACTCTGCATAATACCACAGCATGGCCAACACACCCGTGTGTGTCCACCCACATATGTACAAACTGCTGGGCTGTCAGACATCACTTTACACATGACTGATGTCAACTAAAATGTTGTTTGTCTGTATCTCAGGTATAAAGTAGTAACAACAAGCCAACAATCGTGTGGTGTATATTTTTTCTCTGACATACATCTCACTGAAGTGGTTCCTACATTGCTCTCCCAAAACATGGCTTTCAATATCCCTAAACTGATAAAGCGATATAATCAAAATGAGAAATGGCTGTCCTGCATGTCTACCAACTTCAGCAGTATATATCCTTACTGCTGATACTTATAGTCCTGTTGTTGTATTGTCTTCTCCTTGACTTAATATCAGTGATAATATCAGAAAAAGTGACAAAAGGGGAAAAAACTTTCAAAATAACATGACTATAAAACTGGAAAAAAAAACTTCCATGCTGTTTCTATGGAGCAAAATGGTAGCACATTAAAGGGTGTATCAGTGGTCTATGTTGTTTTGCTAACCTTTGAGTTGACCTTCCTCTTCAGCAGTCTAAGTCTGTATGTGCAGCAACTTAGTGGAAAACTGTTTCCAAAAGTTTCTATGAGCAAGGGGGCAGCACAGACAGAATCTGAGAGGCAGGCTTGGAAAATGTCTTTTGGAGAAAAATACCAATAACCTGAAGAGGATAGAGGATGAGTGGACAACAAATATTGTGGGGCATCCGAGTCAAAAATCCTTGAAAATCTCCAAAAAGCAATCCCTGGACATGAGCGTGAATTATAATCTCTAACCCATTACACTACAAATTGTTGAAAGGAAAATGATAAGAGTAGTGAATTTAAATAGTGTCTTTGTTGTGAAGGACTTCATGGTCCATAGTTCCTGTTAAGAAACACCTGAATAAAGAAAAATAAAATGAAAGAAATGGACCTGCCTACAGGAACCATGGGGGTCTAGTGTTTTGGGGCTCAAACTCAGAATTGTCAAATCCTAAAAGTAGGTACAAGCAGCTTCCTGGGGAGGTGTTACAATCACATTCAACTAGAAAGATACCATGTAGCTGACTCAGGACAGACTGAGAGGGTAAGTTAAGAAATGTGTTTGGAAATATGCAATGAAATTAGTTCTGTGCATGTAAGCCATCAAGGAGCAGTAGCTATGAAGCACCGGAGCTGCTCCAGGTCCCTTAGCAGTGGGGAGGGGGGCAAACCAGTGACCTTCCAGTCAAAGCTGCACTTCTGCAGGCCACCACTGATTAGATGCTGCCTTAAGTACCCTGGAGAGATGTGAAAAGGTAGCTTCAGAGAGAATGGTGTGGCATTCACAGCTCTGACCCTCAGAACAAACACATACAAAGATAGATGTCTTGTGTGCATTTAAGGTTCCCTTGTTTTAACATATTTTTTTTCAGCATGCAGCACAAAATTTATGGACAGCTGCAGTTTTCTGATCTGCTGCCTCCTGTGTCAAACACATGGTAGAAATAAAATAATCTGAAGTCATATCAGATACATTATACTGTAATGTCTTCAAATGTGTTTGTGAGACACCTACAGCGTTGATTTTGGACGACGATCAAGACAACCCCCATCTATCCATATGGCAACGATATCTGCACTTACACTCAGTCCCCAGCTTCACTCTCTTATGTAATGATGGAAAGGAAAATGGGAAAATAGAGAGAGAATTGAAGAGGCAAGAGCATAAAGAGTGAGAGGCTAAAAAAGGAAATTCAACGAAATCCAAAAGCAATCATTGAGCTCTGTCATCACAGAAAATAAAAATAGGAATGACAAATCAGCATCTGCATCCTTCGGGAAATGTCTTTTACTTTGCTTTTGCATTTGCATTAATGAACTGACAGGTTTTTGGCCAAATGCTCAAATCCTTCTGTATGACTGGGCCAACATTCGCAACAACTTTTGATTTATTCAGAGACATGTTCCTCCAATGCGTCACCATGGATACTCACACTGACTTCCTCAAATGAATGACAGGGAAATACATTTGCTTTCTGATGATTCTGATTGTGGTTTTTATTATTCTTGTCAGTGAAGGGGACAAAAATATCATCCCAGTGATTGAAAGTCAACATTTTTAGCAATGACACAAACAAAAAAGAATCAATTTATGATGCTTATGCATTATGAACTAGAATCTCATGAAAAAAAAAAAAAAAAAAACCTTGTAAGGTTGGGGAACATTCTATACTGTTAAATAAAAGAATGAAGTGATGTGGAAAAGGCGGCTGGGATTTCCTAAATACAGCCAACAAAGACACTGTCATTCAGAAAAGTACATTAAGTCTCTGAGCAGATCATAAGGGATTATATAACAGGAGATTCCCATCCTGGGTTAAAAGCCTGTTTCTGTCATGGTTCATCGCATCCAGGAAGATGCGTTAAAAAAAAACAAAAAAACATGGCTTTTTGTTCAATTCTGTGATGCTCAGTCTGGTGTGTGAATGTGTATGGTTCTTAATAATGAAGGATTGTGGGTAGGTGAAAACATGAGGAGAAGGAAGGCACCAAAACACTATAGTTAGGGAAAATCCCCTCTGATTTGTAGTTGTCATCAAAAAGTAAAGTCATGCTTTAGTCCCTTTATGACTGAGAACACTTTGTTGCTGTTATTTTTTCTTAAATTGTGGGTGGATAGAAGAACAGATTCGTGACTAAGCTGTGACTCCAAAACTCAGCAACAAACACACTACTTTACTTTTACCAAAAACATTCCTTTCCACTACAAACTTTTGGAGCAACACAGGCTTGTTCTGTTTTCTTTCCTTTGAACCAGGTCTCTCCCCCTTCAGTCAAAACCACACAGACAGGTCACAAAATAAATATCTAAACCAAATATATAAGGAAAAAATATGTCTGTTATTATCTATGAACAGATTGGATCAGAATGTTTCATATTAACATTTTCAGCCATTACTTTATAGTCTAATTCACACCCAATGAAATCAGTTTATATCTGATCTCTAATGAGGACACCCTCGGACACTTGGTTGGCTAAAACATGTTCTTAGCTGCCCTGATCCATGTGACTGTGCGTGATGAGGGGTTTAGACTTTGTCTGTGGCCCTGACAGACTAAAGTCCAAGGAAATGAAAATATAACTGGTTTATGCAGGGAAAATTGCATCTTTGCACAGCCATTCACCGTTGGGATCAGCCCCTCTGAAGTGATACTTAGCTGAGCTGAACTGAAAGGGAATTGTAACTTGGATGTTGTGATGCAGATTTGACTGAGAAAACACGACAAAGCATGGGAGAGACAAAAAAAACGAAACCCAAAATGTCCTGGTTTTCTTTCTCTTTCTCATTACAAAAAAATCATGCATGGCACAGAAGAGAAAGGTATGATGTAAATTATATAATCTAGATCTTGTAATTTATTATCACAATATATAATTTTATTCAGAAATATTGCACATTTCACCATTATCCACCAAAAACACGCTAAGACATAGTCTTAGAGCATTTGTGCTGTGCTTTGGATAAATCCAACTCCCAAGATCAATCATTCCAGTAACAAAGGTATATTAATTAGCCTTAGAGGCAGGCATTTGGTTCTAATTAAGTTGTTTAATGCTGTTGGTGCAACTAAAGTCAAAAGTCATGTGGAGTGTTACAGCATGTGGTGCACCACACTGCTTGAATCAGTATACATGAGATGCAGCAACATCTTTAGAAAGAGAGTCAATTTAATGAGACGAACTGAGAGGGAGAGCATAAAATATGAAATTAAAGCTATAACACTCTCTTGCGTGTTCGTGGTTGCGGCTGCTGTCTGAGATGTACCCTCAGAGACCACTAGCTTCTGAATTTGCATTGCAAATCAGCCACATATTTCACTTTTTTTTCCCCCCTTGCCACACATTTTTATTTTTCAAAAGTGCGTCATTGAGGGCACGTGCTTGCAAAAAGCAGGGTGCTGAGGGAAGTGTCCACCAAGTTTAACCCTTACCAACCACATAGCATGCATGCACATAAACATCAGGCACCAGTTTAAATGTAAATAGAAAACACATGGGATGAGATACTGACTTAAACTGTTTGTCATTGCAAAAAAAAATAAAAAAAATGCCATGTGAGAATCAGCGTTTACGCCCCGCAGCCTCGGCAACAACACAATTACTGGGCAAGAAGATAGGTGCATTTTGGAAAGCTGTTGTGTTTATCACCAAACACTGTGCTCATCCTGAACCGATTGGCCTGGTGCAGTCTGGTTGAGTGAGGCATGGATTCACAGGCCTGTGGAGACTGAGATAAGTCAAAGAGGGGGAAAAAAAAGATGGGAATGCTATATTCAGGACAACTTCAACTTATTTTTTTTCAAGATCAGAGATGGATGAAGTCTTCATTTTGCTGTCAAAAACAACAACTCATAGGAATGCAAGTCAGGCTGACTTGCGCTGACATCTGAATTTCGTTTTTAAATGTGACACACTAATGTTTTAGTTGTTTTGGCAGACTGGTATTTTAAAGGGACAGTGTTCCTACTGGTTGGTATATTAGTGACAATACTGAGCGCAGTGCTGGATACTGTCTCATGTACTCACCTTTTTTGTGGGAATGCTTTTAGCTGCACATCTGTGCTCCCCCACTTGAGAGATCAAACACATCACCTCTACTTGTAAGAAATACTTTTGGCATCAATATTGTGGTCACAGTTTTGAGGTATTTAGCCGTTTTAATAAAACATTATGGGCTGACTGACAGCATACATCTCCTTTTACCAGATCTGAACCATGCATAATTGATAGCTGTATGCTATGCTAAGGTATAAAGAGAGTGCAATTTTCATACTAATTATGAGAATATGTAAACTTGCAAAAATGGTGAGGAAGAGAAGACCGGAAGCAGCGCAGATGTCGAGGTTTTCCACTTCAGTGCACCAAAACATGGGCCAGCACCACAATTAGAATGCTTGTGAAGGATGTTAAATAAGATATTGAGCAGAGATGATATGCTCTCTCCCTTCACAAACAAATAAATATTTTGATTGTTTTTATTTTTCTCTTTTACATCTCAATTAGCATGAACAGCCTCATACACAGTTTTCATTCTGGATGAACCTTTAAGGTGTTTTGCACATGTTACCAGCTAGCCTTGCACACAGCAGGCTCTGAGGAAATTTCCACATCCCTGAGTTACCTTGAACTGACTTCATACTGACTGTACAGTTGCAGCACAGGAAATGACTGCTTACATACAGAGAGCATTAACACATATGTGTTCTACTATAGCTGGTTGCAATACACTGACATTTTAATCAGATCCCTTCCCTTGTCATTTTAATTCATATCACAATTCACTGTGGGAATTCACCATCTGGAGTTTTCAATTAGAAGCTCAATTAAATTAAAATATTAAAAGGAAGTCTGAGACAACAAATTCCAGTTTTTGTTTGCCATCTTTTCTTTTTCTGATAGATTGAACCCCAACACAAAGAAGCTGAAGCGCTGTAGGGTACAACGTTGATCCTAAAAGAAGCTGATGATCTGTTCGATCTGCTTCGCAGCTGGACTTTGCCTTTCAGCTGTATTGTCATATGGGCTTAGAGGAAGACAGAGAGCAATGTATAAACATATAATTGATTCCTTATTTAAGAATGAACCATTGGTTCTTCTCGGCTGTAATGGTTCTATCCATTATCTCTCAGACAAGCTGCCTCTTGCCTCTGCAGGAGTAATGGCCTCCAGCAACACTTCTTATCAAAATGGGGTTGTCAGTGACTGTGTTTCTGTGGAGGCTGCTGTATTTGTTCATATGTGTGCAAATCTCTTTATTTTCAATGTAGGTTTTTAACTCCCATTCCCCTTTATCCGATAGGTCTCATCTCACATAACTTTGATTCATGAGTTAAAAAGAGTGATGATTCAGCACTCAAAAAAGGAGTCAAATATATTAAAAATTGCAACTGCAAGTAGAGAGAAAGGAATGTGTAGGATTAACCGCAGCCAGACAGAGAAAAACATGTTCAAAGATATAACCCAGATAACAGAGCGATTAGAGGGACTGCTGCATATAACAGTCATTTGTACATCACAGTATCTGATATCTGACATGCTGAATTGCTGTTTGATTTAAATAAAGCTTGCTCATCAGTTATTTCCATATAAACACCCAGGCAACTTAACGCACTTTTCCACACTGATAAGCATCCAGACCAAGTACCAAATGGGTATTTCTGAAAGTGCATATGCTGCATAACTTAATTTGATGGCTGAGTAATTAAAGTCATCCAAGCACAGACTGCATATCAAATGGTGGCTGCTGCAGAACACATGGCCAAAGCCTAAATTATGTGAATTAAAAGTGAGTCAGTTTTCACACCGATGCTCTCAGGCATATCATCGACATGTGGCACAATAGATTTTTGTGCATGCAGTATCAAAATTATGCAGCGCTGACACATCCACATGTCCGTGTTTGTAGAGAGGACATGGACACATGCGTTTGCTCACTCGTGCTACTGGAACTGAACATATTTCAGCGAATCCTTACAGTTACTGCTACTTGAAGAACATAATCAGGAAGATACGACGGAGATGGAGTTCAGCTTTTAGATCAAAGGATGGTTTCAGTGTTATCAATTGGGATTATTTGTCTTCATTTCCTGGGTTTTAAATATATTTGCATGTATTGTTGAATGTAAAAAGTGTCAAACTGTTTGACCGGAGTGGTAATTGACAAAAGAATAAAGTTAAATGGAGTATCACTGTAGCGCTCTTTATGCATTAATCATAGTGTCGCATACGTGCTGCACTGTTTTTTGATAAAATCTCAGAATGCAGCTTGCAGCAGCTGGCAGCTGTAAACAAATGCCTGACACCTACCTTCCTGCACTAAATCACATAAAGAAAATATTCAGTTAAAAAACAAAAAAAGAGTGAAGGACACATCTGAATTCAGAGCATTTTTTTTTGCAGTGACAAAAACAAGGTTAAATCTGAGAACCTGGATCCATGCTCACTCACTTTAAATAACTATGAATGGCCACATGTGAGAAAGGAAGCTCCAGACCAGCTCCAGACTCCGACTCCCAAGTGCACAACTCACTTCAACGTAAACGCAGTTGTGCACTCAATTGCAGTTCACATGGCTCCTACTGGAAATCAAAACTCAGGTCAAGAAGGATATTCAGGCCAAACATCTGGTTGCCTGCCTCAGGGCATCCACCATTGCCTGCTGAGATGAGTTCACAGACCAAAGAGTAGAAGAGAACTCACATCCCAAGCACCTGCTGCACAATCTGTGACCAGACATTCATGCCTCATTTGTGCCTTGCGTTTGCTTTAAGATATGAGTTATTTTGTTCCACTTATACCGTCAGAATAGTCATAGCTTTATAACAGAGGAAAAGTAGAATATTGGTTCAAATATAAAACAATTATAATTACTGCATTATTTTTCCCCTAAATTCATCTTTTTCACAAATTCATTATTTCATATCCATTTTGATGAATGCAGTATGACATTTTTTGCATCCTTTGCAGCAAGAGACTCAATGATGCCCCCCCCAATCCTACTAATCTTACCACCCCCCCCCCACACACACACACACCCTGCTCTGTAAGTAACGTACACTGCTCTTCTCATCTTTCTTTGTATTTTCTACAATACCCTCTGTGAGCCTTCCCTGTCCTCTTTTATTCTCACTGACAGAAAGGGTGCCAAGAGGAGATATATGTGGGAAGCACATGTGGGTTACTCATGTGTGCACACTGATAGGAGGGTATTGTGTAGGTGGATGGGTCCCAGCATGTTTTCACATGCATGTTTGGGTGCACATCCACGTAGGCAGCAGCAGCAGCCATTTACGCTCCAAACTTGCCTCTTTCCACATCCTCATAAAGCAGCTTAGCACTGCATTGCTCCATTTTACCCTCTTGCTCTTCCCCTCTTCCTCTGTTCTGCTCACTCCGTGTTTATGTCTTTTAGTTGGTCATTGTTGCACGGCTGTTTCTCACCAGAGAGAACTGGAAGAGTTTCCTGCATCCTGGGGAGGCGCAGGCTGTTTGAGTGTGTTTAGAGGATACAGCAGCCGTCTGCACATTTGCAGGGCTTTGATTTCAGGGACCTGAATGTTGGTGTGTGGTTCTAAGACAATGATAATTTATGTTTTGCAATTTGTTCGGCTATGTAAGAGGAGCTATTGGTTTTAAAAGTGAATTGCTTCGAGCTGTACTACCTAATTAAGACTGGTCACGCATATTCCAAACATTTAAGAATGAAGACATGCACCTTTGTGGCAAAGGCTCTTGAAGCAGTTGTTATCTAAGACTAAATTAGTGAACATGTTCGGAATATATAGATAATAGATTAGACATAATTCACCTTAAACTAACAAAAATAGGGCCAAACATGGCTAAAATTGTTGTGAATGTTTATTACAGTATAGTCTTGACATTGCTCCAGGAGACAGTAGACATTGTCATAAATACAAATGGAATGACAACCTGGCACCACTTGTGCAAAAGGAAAACCCGTTAATCTCAGAAAATGGATGTTGCAATCACGCAGTATTGATCCCATTTAGAGCTAGTCTGTGTCATCCCATCAACATCCCAGCCAGCCATGCAGGTTATAGGTCATTTAGAGATTCCTTTACCTGCCACTCCCTCTAAGGTTGCACAGACACAAAGAAGCAAAATATGTAAAATAAATGAGAGTTCAATCCCTCTGAGCAAACAAAACCATCTCTGTTTTTAATGGGAAGATGATCACAGCTATATCAGTTGTTATTCAACTTTAACAGCTGCACAGCTGATCTTTACAGGCACCGCAACAGTGATAAAAGCACCCAGCAATCACTGCCGAGGTGCAGTAGTTCCCGGTTTCCATCCAAGAATTTTGTCGTCATAATATTTTTGAATAATCCAAATCTGTATCTGATTACAATCTTTGAATATGATTATTTAATATACAAGTATTTTAAAATAATCAGCAGTCATGTAGGATGTGCATAAGTATATGGCAATCATGAGAAGCAATGGACATAACAGCAAACAGAAAATATACACAGTTTATTGTGGATGTGAATATGGAATGGATGAAAAGCTCTATGATGTGATGGGGGACCGTAGAATCATGCAGTGACTTGAAAGAATTATCACAAACTTGCAAAAACACATCATTATCTCTTGGCCTGCCTGTGACATTTTGGTGTGCAGATAATATTGTCACTGCTATAGCCCTATTATCGAAAATGAAATATAATAATAGCTTTTGATATTACTGATGAAGACTTGACGGATGAGCATCGTTGGTCTTGAGAAATGGTCGAGGGATGGATCAGTTTTCATCTACTTGAAAAAGTACAGGAACAAACAGTGTGATTACATACATAATGATTAACTGTTGTGTTACTGTAATTTAATTACGCCATGACAAGTCGATCTCGTAGCCGCAGAAATCAGAGCTATAAATCAAGAAAATGCTGTAAACATCAAGGATTCCTTATCAATCACGCACACTCGCTCTTCTAATTACATGCTGTGTTTTTATCAGAGGACGTCCACGTATCAGCGTCTGTGGTGACAGAGCCTCCGTTGATCTCAGGTGATGAAGCAGACCAAGACAACAGCCTTGTTGTTGCGATGTTCACCATGAGCAAATGGTGATTATTCAAGCACAAAACCAAACTGACAGGCTGGTTCTCTGCAGGCTGTGTTTCCCACACAAAGCTGTGTGCATTTTTTCTCTGTGGCTAACTACTCATGATCCTGTGTGTATATTTGCATCCACATACAGTCGGTCATTTCGGTTCAAGTTCATTGATATAGCACAATTCGAAATAAGCTTGGTTGACCAAAGTGTTTAACAATTCATGTCCACTTGTAAATAAACAAGTGGACAAACAAAACAGTTAATATGCCCAAGGTATGCTAAAAGCTTTATAAAAGTATGGTCCTGCAGCAACAGAGCAGTCTACAGAATCGTGCAAAATTGGCTAAAGCTGAGCAAAGTACCGACACCTCATGTACCATATTCACATCTAAAACAATTCTGTAATGTTAATCACTGAAGAAACCCTCATAGAACCATACACTAAAATCACAAGGCTGCTTGAGAGGGTCATTTTTTTTTTTTTTTTTTTTTAAACCAACACTACAACTGCTAGTCATGATACGATGATCATTATTATTACTTACACATTGACCTTGACCTTTTTTTAATAAGCACCATGAAGGAGCCTACTGAAATGTCTACTAGATAAATACTCATGAACACAACAGTAAACTGACAATCTGGCCTTCAAATCAGATCACAACCACAAGATCTGAAAGAGACACAAATTTGATTATGTTACTTGATCCTAATATTGCCATTATTTTTCTTTTTGTCGAACTTCTGCGATCCATCAAGTGGATGTGACAAAATAGAGAAAGAATTGATAAACATCCAGTGCCTCAGGGTAAATCCTGTTGTATGTTCAATATTGTACAGGTCAGAGATTCACTGAACGACAGTAATGAATTATAAAGAATTTGCTGCCTTGTTTGTGGTGTTGTCATGACAACATATCATCTCACAGATGATTATGAATAAACTAAATAAATTACAAAAACTCCCAAAAGGCCAGGCCAGACCCTGCCTCTACTTCTGCATCATCCTAACAGAGATTATATATTAGAATATTCTAATAAATTATTCCAGAGTACCAGGGATATCTCAGGTGTAATTACTTTAATCAAAAAAAGGCCTCCAATTAGTTATCACACTGCTGCTGATGTTGTTCTGGTTGCCACCTTTAGAGGCTCAAATTAAAACCCCTGATTAATGTGCCTCATGTTTAAGTGAATCCAAGCTAAAGATGCAGCTTCATTGAAATGAAAGTCAAGGCTGCATTTATAAATCTTACACTGAAACATATTAAGGAGAAATGGTAAAAATGCACGCAAGGTTGTGGAGATACATACATAAACAGTAACACAATACTACATGCACGTGCAGGTGCGCGCGCACACACACACACACACACACACACACACACAAACACACATAGTGGTCAGTGTCTGTCCTGGCCTTCAACCTCCAACTCAGTGCATCATACACAGGTGGCCAGCTTCTCTTCTGAGGCTGACTAATGGCCCCAGAAGAGCAACGCAAGACTCCATCCATCATGGCTGCCCCACTATGAATATTACACAAACAGGTACATGCACATACAAATCTGCAGCCATGCGTACAGGTTGTGCGTAGGCACAATCGTGACCTCACCAAAAGGCAAATGCATAATTCATCACATCAGACGTAAGGTTTTCAGCTCTTTTTGGGCAACGATGCAAACAGACAAGGTTAGATCACATAAAGCGAGAACACACACACTGTATGTCATATCAGTGTTTATCTCTACTGATCCCAACCACGTGTTTTCATCCACAAGCCTGGGAGTCATCTATTACCATTTGCCTTGTCAGTCAAGTCCCTGATCCCCTCCATCCATCTTTCAGACAGGCAGCACCCCCTCAACATCTCCCTCTGAACCCTCTTCAGCTCTTTGTTCAGTATTCAAACCCATAACTGAGGGGACGCACTCTGATAACTATTCAGTAGACACTGCACTACACCATAAGCGAGTTGGGCATGATGTGAGATGGATGATGATATGGAAAGAGAGAAGGGAAGAGACTGGCAGGAGTTGAAATGAGAGAAGGGAGGGTTATCAGAAGGTGAGACAGATAAGAGGAAAAAAAGGGGAAGAGTTGGATGAAAGAGAAAAAAAGATGAGAGAGAGCTGAGGAAACAGCAGAGGAAGTTCAGTAGGGCAGCACAAAGCAGCAGGAAATACAGGATAATACAGTGAAACAAATCAGTTTGCCAAACCAGGCGACAAAAAGATGCTTTCAATATTTTAACTTGTGTAATTCTGCAGGTTGGTGCTGTCCAGAGATGGACAAAGAGGACAGAGAGGAGTCAAAATGTGTCAAAATGAAATCAACCTTCTGTCACTGCTTCTTTCTGGGATCTAATTTGCAAACTCAGGCAGCAGAAATGTAGCAAATGTAAAGAATTTAGACTTGCAAAAAAACATCTCCATCAGTTTGAATGTCCCATGGATGTGTGCCTTATATGTGGGTACTTGTGGCTGTGTAAAGCAACATTTTAGAACCATACAGATACAACCACAGAAATGCCACTGCCTGCAGTACACTTTATGCAGCATCAGAGCGCCGCCCATGCTACACCATTGGGTGTGAAATGATCCCAGAGTGAATTGCGGTGAGCGGTAGGGCCAGGTGTTCAAGCTCTGCTTCTCTAATCAGTAATTAAGAGTGGAACCCTCGAGTCTTTATGTCCCGGAGAGGAAAAGCTGGAGAGGCAAAGAGGAAGAGGGAGCAGAGACCTGGGTTTGTTCCTGCTTCGCTTAGAGATCTATTAAGCATGACTCACACCATCCCCTCCCTCTATTTGCATATGGGTCTGGAATGCAAAGTCACTTACTTCCCTCTTGACCCCTTTTGGGATTTGTAACACTTACATTCCTGAAAGTTGCATCCGATATGGGCTGTATTCGACAACCTTTTTCAAGTGATTACACACAGACTCAATCATGAGTGCTTCAGGGCTGCATGCTCAAGCTTTCAGTCAGTCAGACAGTTGTAAACATTTTTGTAACAAAAGGGTTTGAATTCAGTTTGGTTAGATTGTTGATTTGAAATATGTGTCCCTAAGTAAGGTTTGCAGATTTGGACATATTTGACAGGTGTTGTAAGAGTTCTTATCTGAATATTCCCTTAGGTCCCACCGTGGCTGTGCCGCACACACAGTAATACACTTGGGTTACTTGAGCCGACATCTCTATACGTTAAAATGCTTACAGGGGTAAAAATATGCACGTGTGCTTGCTTTGCCTATTACGTCTCCCTACGGACACCAGGACCCAGATAGACTCGCGCAGATGGTGCACAAGCAGAATCACTTTAGACTCAAACACATATGCTAGCAGTTGATTCTGCATTTGCTTTCGCTTCAATTTCATTTTTCTTTACAACTTAGTGGCCCACGTTCCACTTAAAAGAGAGACCAAACAGGATGATCATAGCAGACTTCTGCTGTCCTTCGGCTAAAGCGGTAATTATTAAATTATTGAGCCACTCAGGGTATTTAAACTTTTATGGCAAGCCATTAGCATCCGAGCCAGCTGAGGTAGACTGGAAAAGACAGAGTGCTGCTCTGGAAAGAGGACGCTTGGAGAGATGCGGACAGGAGGTCGAGGCAGCATGAGGAGGCGGTGGAGGCCAGTGAGGATATAGCTGACATAGCTGACCTACATAAACCTGTCTTGCACGGCGTTTTCTGTTCCTCCTCTGCCTCGACCGTCTTTACGTCTCACGTTTGTCATGAAACCTCCTCCTCTTCCTTCTCCACGTTGACATATTTCTTATATTTTCTCCTCTTCTGCCTGGATGAGTAAAAGTCATCATAGGGAGGAACAGGGAGTACTTGACTGCATGCAGCCGAGTTGTGCAGAGCAACCTGGCAGCACACGCTGCTAAATCAAAGAGATACAAATGGAGGAAGGAGGAACGCAGTGACAGAAAAGGAGGCTGGAGGTGGAGAGAAGCTGATCAGATGGGATAGAATGATTGCTGATTCACCATGTTATGTGGGTGTCTACTTTAGTGTGGATTCCTGCACATGGTAGTGTGCACCTTCGACTCTCAGTTTCAGCCTGATTTCATACTGATGCAGTTTTTGGAGCCTCCTTGTCATTACATATAAAACCTACACACATCAAGAATGGCGCCATACTTCCAAATGAATCACTGTGACTGGCCTAGCCAAAGTTTCCAGTCTCTTTTCTTTCGTCTTTCCTCATGTAATAATAATGGATTGTGTCAGAATTTGAAATCGGACTTCACTTGAGCTTTTAAACTGCGGAAGCTTCTGCTTTTTCTGGCTTTTTTCCAACATGTCCTCTTTCACAGTCCATCAGCTTTTAGCTGGAATCTTTTTTCCCTGACATTTCAATTTTAGCATTCACTTCCCTTCAAAATGTTAACCTTTCCTACATACAACAGATCATAATACCCACAAAAAAGGATTGATTATCCTCAAGACAGTAAAAAGTATGAAGAAAGGTCAAAAGTTGACTCTTCAATCAGTACAGTTGTGACTCAGTGTAGCTTAAGCTTCAGCTGTTGCCTTCCAGATTAGTACAAGTGACAATATACTGGGTTGCTGGTGTCAATTCTAGCATAAGGCAGGGATTGAACAGATCACTCAGTTGTAAATGTAAGCGATAGATGTGAATAGTGTCACAGCAATCTGTGATATCTACTGACAAATAAATCCATCAAATATCCAATCTTCATTAACTACTTCAGACATTGATTCACATTACATATTTTGTTTAGGACCAAACCACATTAAAGCCAACATCTGTACAGTGTGTAACTGGAATCTGTTGCCTTTAACCTTTGCCCTTAATACATCCTCTCTGATTTACACAGCCATTCAGCACAACGGACAGCATATAAGAGTCTTAGTAATCTAAAGCTCCGAATGACCACTACTCTCTTACTGTTCTGTTATCCTCACTGTTCTCCACACACACACACACACACACACACACACACACACACACACACACACACACACACACACACACACACACACACACACACACACACACACACACACACACACACACACACGACAGTTTGATGTTACTGATATCACATTAAAGTGAGCACCTCCTCTGCACACGGTCTCAGTTGAGCTGCAATGGTAATTATTAGTTACTGATTTGTTGCTCGATGAGTCTCCAAAGGCAAGCTATAATCATGACCATTTCCTCTATAACATACTGTAATTGCTCGATAGCTAGGCCTGGTTGATCCACAGCGTATCATGTAACTTGCTACAGAATCTGGCTCTTGTCATTATAATGTGTCTTGTATGGTGGGAGGTATGGTGCTGCTGGAAACCACAGCAGAATTCACAAGTAAAACCATGTGGCACAAGTATGTTCCATTTCCTATTCTTTAAATTAAACCTGTGCAAAATCATACATAAAAAAATGTACAGGTGCAGGTATTCATTTTAATAATACCAGCCCATTAGTCTCTACCTAACAGCTCAGTCCTCCATAATGGCAAAAAGTTACTTTGTATGTCAAAAATGAAAAATGCCTCAATGAAAAGAGGAAAAGCTTCCAATGGAAACCTGAGGAAAAGGCCTGATAATGGCTGTCAGTACATGCTAAAGGATGGCTATTAGTGAAACACCACTTTGCAAGCTCATAAATATTTCAGAAGCATGTTAAAGGCTCAGGACTAACCTCTCTCTCGTCTGCAAGACTTCATCTGATCACTCTGAAGAATAGTGAAGTCTAGCCAACGGTTGGATGAATTCATGTGCAGAAGGCATTTTTATTTGTATGTGGTTTCAGATAAAAACCCCCAAGAAGTAAACAGAAAGCTATGAGAAACCCAGAATTATTTACGATCACTTTTGCCTTTTGCCCAAGGAAGCTCTCCCATGATTCACTGCTAACCAGCCCCTGTGCAACGTGGGCCCATCCCAGACTGTTCACTCTATGTTATAAACAAAACTGGATCTTCTTCCTCTTCAAACACACACACACACACACAAACACACACACACACACACAGAGAGAGAGAGAGCTCAGCCTTCTGTCTTCACCTCTTTTATTCTTAATCCTTATCGATTTGTCTCTGTCCACTTTGGGATGTCCTGAAAGAATGAGAAAAATTACCTGCAACGGTGAACAAATTGAACAGTCATCGGCCCCGAGCTCAAGTTTGGCTGAGCAGGGTAAATCCAAATTTTCTGGTTAGCCTCTGAAACTGGCTTGTTTAGTCTTTATTCTTGATTGGAAAGAAGGCTTTGTAAGACCACCCGAGGGTTAATGTTTTTGGCTCTGTGTGACCTTTTCACATGCGTTTCCACGGACGAATGTGTCAATTTAAATACTCCCGTAGCTGACACTAAGGCTACATGCTAATCAATGGGGATCGATTGGCTGTATTGGCTCTGTTTTTTCTGTCAACATATTTAAATCTGAGGCTGGGGACTTTCCACGTTTGACCATAGACTGGGTGTTTGTGATAAAGGGCAGCAGAATACTGAACGCAGGGTCTTTAAGTGTCAGTTCATTCAGGTTAGTAGGTTGGTTCAGTTGATTTTACAAAAGAGACTTGGCCCAAATATGTTCATCCATGTTAGCATTTTACATTTTTTTCATTTTTAATTTTTTATTTACTTTTAGTCAGAAGCAATATTTTTAATTGGGGCAAATGCCCATAAGCAGCAGCAAGTATCAGCATCAACTAAACTGACCAATTACAGAGAGTCTGCAGCTGAGAGGCGCCCTGTGCGATCAGCTCCTACCAAACATTACTTTCATTCCAGCTGAAACCTGCAGTCAGACAGAACAAAGCCAATAAGAAGCACAGCCTCCACTTGGAATAATCACTTTCAGCACAGCACAAAGTGGACAGCTGCGGTGAACTTTAGGCATTCTGGATGGCTCCCTGAATGCTGCAGCAGGACACAGCTGTCCCCACACTAATTAAATGGGACTGAAACAGCAGCACTGTGGTAACAAACAGCAGAATCACAGAGATTACACACTTAACTGGATTCGACTTGAGCCTGACCTTAAAGGGCCAGATGGACCATGTTGCTCTGTCAACAGTTTCAACTGCAACAATAGACTGTCTCTTCTTTTTTCATTATTATGACATTACGTATTGTTCTACAAGACTATATAAAAAGCCAATGACAACACAAGCCCCATTGCAATACAGATTTGGTTAAAAGGAGGTCAAAGGTTCTGAACTTGAACATTCAAAGCCTTTGTGACCTGAAAATCTACATTGCTAACCAAACTGTTGAACTTTGAACTGTTTTAACATATAATTAGAATATTTTAAGATGTAGTCAAATATTAGATGATTTAATGCATTTGTGTAAGTATTGAGAGTTGAGGGAACCTGTTGAAATCTGTATTGAGAGGGTAAATTTAGCTACAATAGTCGAACATGTGGAGAGTTTTTGAGGATGGAGGGGTGTGTGGGAAAGTGGAGGAGTGTTAGTCACAGGAGATCTGGGTGGTGGTGGAGTGGTGTGTGAGGGGACAAGGGCTCGAACTTCAGGAACTGTCAGGTGGTGAGGAAAGCCGTGGAGTGGGCCAGAGGACAAACTGGGAGAGCAATTTAATTGTCTCTTGAAACGGGTCCTGCTCACCCTCTTGACAACACGGCCTCCCCCGGCTCAGCAAGCACCTGTGGGACAGCTCATGTGCACACATCCCAGCTTCTCAGGGCAGTCTTTGGAAGATTTTCCTTTCCTATCTGGTCTGAGTAATGCTATATACACACACCAGAAACTAACAGTTCCAGTTCTCCTTGCTGGGAAGCAAAATAAAGCAGTATTCTAATTTTTGCGAATTACTGTATATAATAATTTTGTCCCTAAAATATCAGGTTTCGGGATGCATATCAATTTTAATCAGGTCCCAGTGAAATATATCTACATGTGCAGTTTACAGTGATAACACCCACAAACATGCAGTCGCATTACATAATTATGCCCCACAGAGTGAAGTGAGAAATGGCATAAATACTGGATTAACCTCCCCGTGCCACACTTGGCTGTGTCGGATTGAACGGTTTGACTAGAATGCGTTCACTTGTGCAAATGCCGGTACATTTGTTTCTACAGTCAAATATTGATTCAACACAGCCTGTGATGGGTATTTCACATAGCATTTAAGAAAACATTTAATTCAAATGTGATTCATTAAATTGGTTTCAATCAACTTTCATATATGAATCATTTGGCCCACAAACAAAAGTAATGAGGATTTTACTCCCCTGTAGCATTTTTCTAAAATTATAAATTGAGAAAAGAGAATAGATGATGAATCTGGACCTCCTGAGTGTGAGAAAACACAGGCTTTTGTCAGCACCCTGATACCACTGCTCGTTTGCTCTTTCTGGTGTCTCACACTTTGGAGGAGCTTGGATGCATTTTTTAAAAGTCTTCCTGTTGGTTTCTGGGCTCTTTCTCACCGAGGCCTTGCCAGTGATGAGGATGTATTAGTCACACACATGTTGCACTCACACGCTTGAATTGATGCCCGAGAGCAAAAGAATAGCTCACGAAATATTGAGCAGAAGCTAAAGAGCAACTATTCTTTTGCTATTATAAGTACTACAGGAGGTGTGAGTGAGCGTCATTGTGGCCTGATTGTGATTCATTACCTTTTTTTTTTTGGTTTTACAAACTAGCATCTAAAACTAACATGCTATAGAGAATGAAAGAGGGGGAGTTTGCATTGCTTATACTTGATTTGACAAGACAATAAGAGCAATGCAAAAGATGTGGGACAATAAAAATATATAAAAATATATAAATGTAGATGGACAAATAATATTTAAATTTTCTCATTCAGTCAATGCTTTTTTTCACCCAGAAAGACACATACTGCATAGCACGTATAAATATATCCATTCAGGGGAAGGTAACGTTCAGAAGTTTGAGAAAAAAAAAAGTATCATTGCCTTTCATACATTCACATTTTCCATCAGCGGTTCCCTCCCCCTGTTGTGTCACTGCTCTGCAGAATAACAAACAGTGATGGGTGTTAATTTGTTCTGTGGTCCCGAGTGCAGCTCCACACAGAGATTTCTTTGTTTTCTTTAGTCTTTTCTGATCTAATTTGGTTGGAGTGAATTACCACAGTTTGGGACTGATGATGTGGTCTAGACTGACATATCACTGCAAAATTAAATGATTGGGCTTACTCAGCATATTAAAATCATCCTTCCTTTGCTTCCATGTATGTAGTTCTCTGATGAAAAGATTCTGACTACTATTCTCATTTGACTAAAGTTAAATTTTATAGAGGTGAGGAAGCTCTGTCTTTGCTTTTGAAGAGCCATCCATCTCTCTTCAACCTGTATTTAGACTTCCCCAACATGGTTCCACTAATAAAGTAAGGTTAATGTGCTGAAATTTAAGTTATTTACTTTAAATACCAGTCCCATTTACTCAAAGAGCCCTCCAGCAACAGTTGCACAAGAAATGCCTGCATTGCACTTCTGCTGTCTCTGTCTGGCATAAGTGATGTGCTGTAGTGCACTGGGATGTTTTACACCCCATAAATCCTGGATATTTGGACAGTTAGCCCCGTACTGCATCCTGAAGGGAGGTGGAAAAGATTTGTGCCTTCCTCACCCAGCAAGCCTAGAGACATGATAAATTGTCCCACAAGAACAAACTGAGTCCAAATACTTCAAAAGACTCTCTATCATGTGCCTACAGACTGTAAACACACACACACACACACACACACACACACACACACACACACACACACACACACACACACACACACACACACACACACACACTGTCTGTAGCTGCTACACGCCAGAGCAGATGCCCACAATTCTACAATCACACCCTCTAACTTGAAACGGGAGTTTTGTAGGGTTTGACTGACGTGCACTGGGGTGCCTGGTGATATTTTAAAATGCTCTTCGGGCATCATCAACAAAGCCAGCCATTTGGTTCATGAGACATGTCTCGTAACACTCCACAATTTGATTGATGAAGCTGTATCTAGCACGCTCGGCTGCAGCTCACTCTTCCATATTACCATCAGTCTCAGTGGTTGTAGCCAGTGTCAACTGCTGGACTGCAACTTCAATTCAATTAAAACATTTAGTTCCATTTTAGGAGACACCATTGTTTTCAATTTTAGTAACGTCAAACTATGGAGATGATTATATTCTATTTGCTGCAGCATCTTTTGCTCGGCAAATGGAAATTTTGTGTTAAGCTGTTGCTTTGCTAATTTATAATTTAGAAATTAGCTCCATCATCAGTGCTAAATATTCCCCAAAATTAAAATTGACATTTGGTTCTCCAGGTAGGAAAAGTTTCAATCTTCTTCCAACTTTGTATGCCTTAAAGGATTGTGAGGATTAGGGAAGGATGGAAAGAGAGGAGATAAGAGGCAACATGTGGTGGGCAGCCATTAGAGTGTGTCATATGAGATTGTTCATGGTTCTGGGCACAGCACTGCAGAGTGGTCCTGCCATGTCTATATACTGCATACTTTCCACATTGTTGCACCCATGGAACCAGCACATCCTTTCTGCAGGTATTTGTGTGAGAGTATATTTGTTGTATTGTGGCCGCATGAATCCAGCTGTGAAGCCAACAGTTGTGTGCTGTGGCATGAATGTCAAATCAGCTGAAGACAAACAAATCCTTGATGAAACATTAAAAACCCAGAGGTAGAGATAATGTGGGACCCATGGTGTTTAAAAGCACTGGGCTTAAAATAAGTTGCTAACCTACATGTAGAATTAATTCCTCTTGATTTAATTGCATTGCTTTCAATGATCAGGTTCACAAAATAGCTCTGCACATCATGTTACAAGCTGCCAAGATTTGCCCATATCCTGTGATCAAAAGCTTAAAAGCTATCTTTTGAGCTGCCTTGGTTCCTGGATAAAATCAAGGTACATTATTTTCATTTCTTTAAATCTGGCTGATCAGTCCTGGGGATTTGATTGTACTTAGGTTTATGACAGTGTTTTACAGTATTTGCAGCAAATCCTGTTGATTTTTGTGGCAGTTAGAACATGGACGGTGGAGAGTGGCAGTTGGACTGTTATCTGGCCTGAAAGGCTTACTGAACCTCTGAGATTTTCCTCTTTTTACATACGTTTTACCAAAGGGATATGACCACTGTAGAAGTCTACTCACCCCTAAGGAGTACAGTACAGATGTGTACGGGGGAGGGGGGGGTACAGAGATAACAGATGTGAAGTAAATGGAGGAGGGGCTACATTCAGTCTGATCAGACCAAGTGGCCGCTCATGTTAAGCCTCTTAGTGCCGACTCAAATGACACTACAGCAAGTGCTGCTAACCAGAGTGCACAAAAGTGTGTGTGTGTGTGTGTGTGTGTGTGCACGTGTGTGTGTGTGTGTGCACATGCACGCAAATGCATCCATTTAGATGGAGCTTGGTGTCTGTGAGCACACTCCTCGTGTCCAGGCACATGTGCAGTACAGGGTATTATAAGGCACAGCTTTACATCCTCCCATATACTGGAAACAGATGCTTGTGATCAGGTAACACAGGATTAGATCAGTCACATCTGACATTCGGCCATCAATGGTTTACTCATATGGATTAATAAAAAAAGACATGTGGGTGATGGAGTTTATAGCAAATGGAATTAAACAGAGATGCTGTGTGATGAGAAGACCTATAGTGGTTAGAAAAGTCCTATAGTGTTGTCATGTACTGGCAAGGTTTGGAAGTCAACACTAAGAAAGAATTTGAATTATTGCTTAAAAAAAACACAATAACTACCAAGAACTACACTACCTTATAATACATATAATGCCTGACCCTTGAAGATGGACATATTTGTGAATATTTCATACTTGTAAGTGCTATTCAAATGTGGCGCTGCTATTTTCATTTCTGTACACGATGTAATGTATTCTACCACCCCCTTGTTTCTGTTTTAAAGATTCATGAGGGTGAATGGTGATAGCATGACGAAGCTTTAAATAAAACAGTTTTGTCAATTTCGACAAATGCTTTATTGTAGTTGCATACAGCCCCAGATTGTAGAATCCGTGTATGAAAAATGTTTTCCTCATATACAGTGCAATATAAAAGCCAAAAATAAATAATTAAAAAAAATGGAGAAACAATGACTGCACATTTTTCATGTATGTTTTATTCATTTTTCATTTGTTTGCTCACGTCCTCCCCTGATTCTTAATGCACCATCTCCTTTTTCTATCCCTTTGCCTTCCACCTTATAAATCAGCTCACCACACAAGTCCTCTTTGCTTTTGCCCATCACATTGAGATTTTACTCCCACTTGCTGTGTATGTGTGCGTGTGTAGGTGTGTGTGTGTTTGTGTGTGTGTGCATGTATAAGGGTGGAGGTGGGGGGGGATGCTCTCTCTCCTTCGGCAAACACCGGGTGAGACTCATATCGTGTTTCAAGCCATTACCAGCAAAGCTGAGCCCTGGGAAGGCAATGAGAGGAGGGAGGTCAGGGAATGGGAGAGAGAAGGCCAGAGGACTTTCCATCCATCACTCTGCAGGCTCCCGGTCCCCCCGCCTCCCCCGCACAGCGAAACATAAAGCGATAGGGCTGACACGCAGTTCGAAAGCCCACCACACCCAGCTCGGGGTCAGAGCTGTCGTCACGGCAGCCAGTTGTGGCGGCATTATCTCGGCAACCATCAGACAGAAACAAGATACAGGATGGAACACAGTCAAAAGACGATCAAACTTCCATTTGTTGCTCAGACCTCAATTTCTTAATCTAGTCACAGATTATTACTCTTTCTGGACCTTTACCTACCAGCAGCTGGTAATGGATGAAGACACCTGTGAGGGGACTGTTGCACAGTGAGGTGTCATTTAGCAGCAAGGAGCAAGTGTGATGAGCAGAAATATTTGTCTAACAGCCAGCAGTGACAAGGTGAAGAAACAGAGCTGTTCTGTTTGACAGGAACACACAGCAGCATGTCAGCAAGACATACTGGACGTAAATCACTTCCACAAATACTCCACCATTCTGCACTCACACACTTAAAGTCAGCCTGCTTGCTAACCTGTTGTTCTAATTAAATACACATTCCTTCAGGCATCTTGACAATTTACTCTTGTAAATAGATTGTCCAAACACTACTGTAGACAGTACAAGTCCACGGCTAAATTGCTTTTGACGTATCTTACAGGGATTTTCGCAGGCAAGTTGTTAATTGGTCCTGTTCAGCCACAGTCTCCATCCTAATGATGGCTTTGAAACTGGTGCTGGATCTGGGCTCTCAAAATATGGAGCTTTGGTCTAATTACGATTACTGCAGAAAAATGACAGACCTGTAATTGTGCACAAATTATGAATGAAACCTAAATTGAACACTTGAAAGTTTAAATAATTTTGGTTGAGAAGCTACCACATTAATTGCTCTGCTTTAACCTACGAGAGTCAGATGATTGCGTAGACTGAGTGGAACTGTGCCTTTCGAGCGTGCTTAAGAAATACTTAAAAACAACAAAAAAAAAATACTGTGAGAAAATCATGGTGAATTTTTTGCAAAAGAAAATGTGGATATGGTCTATACTACAGGAAGGAAATGTAAAATTAATATTAACTGGTGGGCATTATTCAGAGAAGCAGAGCATGTGGGAGTTGTAGAGCTCCATCCCATTACTCCATCAGTTTTATTACAGGGTTTGGTGACATATGTTGTACATGGAGTCACCAGAAACCACAAAACTAGAATCTAGATGTCAAGAACATTGGCTCAAAATTCAGAGAGTGGAAATAATGAAGCTCAAGCGACCTTTGACATCATAGGTGCCAGACGTTCCTGTCTACAGTCACAAAAACAAATAAACATTTACTGAACACAAACTCTTTTTCATAATGTGGCCTGTAGCATCACCTGTACAGCATCTAGAGTCAATGGAGCTGAGAAGATTTGTTGACTGAAGTGTAAAATGCTTATAATTAAGTGAGAAGGTATAATAATAAAACAGAATATGCTTATTTTGCCACACTGAGTCATTTCCTTTTATTTTATACAGAGTAATGGATCAATAAAGTCACCCGGCTGCTGAAAATATTATATTTCTGACACGGCTTGACCTGCCTTACCAGCTAACTGTGGCCAAACTTCCAAGTGTTTCTATCTGTTGCTATAAAAGGATACAGAGCAGTGCAAATTAAGGTCTTTCCAAAAAGAGGAATGGGGTAGAAACAGAAATGAGGGGAGGCGATTTATGTAAAGGTTAATGTGTCTTGGATGTTGGCTGCTGGAGGGCAGTTAAGCACTAATAATTGTAAGAGAAAATTCTGAAGGCAAGCTGGCATTTGCTCTTTTTCCCCAACGACAGAGAAGAGAAAAGTGGGCCTGGAAATTAAGAAATAATGATTGGATGGAAGGAAGAAATGGAAAAGAGACAGGTAGAATTAAATGAAAGGATTTTTTATACATCCCACAAAGAGCTGTGATTCTCACAGACACACACACATAGCACAGAAGCTCGCTGTCATTCTACTGCATCAAATTTATATCTGCACCATTTAAGATCTATACGCAAATAAACAAATTCTTCCCCACATCTACAGAAGACCTGACATGACAATTTAATTTGAAAAGCATTATTTAATTTAATGGTTGGGGGTCCAAGTCAAAGCTTTTAGTTTAGTGAAGAGTTAAAAAAGATGATTTTAATTACATGAAAGTCAACAGGGAAGTTTGAAAAAAGGCACCGCTGCACAATTTTACATCGCACGCCGTGGCGTAGCCATCAGGAGATATTAGCTCAATTGTCGTTTAATGGGTGAAGTCAAGCGTTAAGTTCCAGGATGCGGTGATATACCGTTAAGCCTTTGGTGACAGGGAACAACCATCCTTAATGTGACATATTTGTCATGATTACACGGCTGACAGGGGAGGCGTAGTAGGAGCACTACTGACCAGTATGAGGAGGACGAAGAGCAGCAGAGTAGGGGAGGGATGAGGAGAAGTGGAGAGAAAATAAGCAGCAAAGTCATAATGATCCCATATTGAAAATGTGCTTGTATGGTTAATGGTTTTTACGAGGTTTTAATAGGCGAGGTCATCGGCACTCTAGGAACATAATACCAAACCTTGTGGTCTGTCTATACAATAAAAAGGATAACATTGTTGTTTAGAGTGATATACAACAGTGCATGTTAATCTTTACACAATTACAGCAAACTCCTGTAAAAATGCTGTTCAAAGATCTATTGATGATTTACTCGAGAGGGAAAAAACCCCATGTGGTTCCTCTAACATTCGTTGTATTCCTCCTGAAGCGCACTGACATCACACAGATGTCACTTACACTCAGCATATCGGTGGGAGGTGAAAAATGATGAATGTCATGGCATTGATGGAGAATGTAAGGCATTTATAGCTAAAACACTGATAGAGTATCATATATGGAGCTCAAAAGTGTGCTGCTAAGTGAGCGGCCACATCTTAAAATGCTAATAGGACAAGACACAAAGGTCATATCTGGACCATGTGATTGTCCAAGATCATGATTAGACCGGAGATAATAATTAGCTGTTTGTAGAAATTGTTCTATGCTGTTCTCTGGCTGTACCAAAATAAACTTTGGCCTTTGAAATGAAATGTAATTAATTAATTTAAATGAAATGTAATATTAAAACAAGTGAGTATTAACTCCACAATTGGTCAAACAGGCTACCTCAAACTCCACTCAACAACCTCTTCACTTGAGCCAGCAATTTACACTCTGATTAGGTTGATTGACTTCTGCAAGGATAATTATCATCAGATCTAATTGGATATGAGTTAACACCTCACATGTGCTTCATTAAGTAAAGGGAGAAGACTCAGTGTTCTCGTATCCTCACTGACAGATCCTGTCAGTTCCCTCCATGTTCCTTTCAGGCCAGCACGCCAACAGAGTTGCACTCCAGCTGTCTGTGTGTGGGAGGGTGTGTGTGTGTGTGTGTGAGTGTGTGAGAGAGAGATAGAGCAAGTGCTGCAGTGAACACAGTGATTGGTAAAACGGAGAAGAGATAAGTGCACAGAAGACATAGGGAGATGCTGGTGGACATCAGTCATTGCTAACAGCTGAAGAAAGGGTATTGACAACTGTGTGAGTGTGACATTTTCATCACCATGGGAATGACTCTGAACTGTAGGATCAAGTACAATAAAGGACAGATGTTCTAAAGACCCACAATTCAACTGTCAGCCACTGACTTTGTCTGTTCAGTCAATGTCCTGAAATGTTTCAGCCTACACCTCATTTAGTATGGAAAATAGAGTTAAACGTGATTTTACAAACTTTCCTTACATGAAACAACGAACAGCATGATGCTGGGTTATGATATAATGAAAAGCTCCTGCAGTTGATGGTCATTTCAGCAGTTAATGTCAGCTGGAGTAACACCATCTATTTTGCAGTGCAGTTTCATCTGACTTTGCATTGCTTCACTTCCCTTTTATTTGTTTTTAAAGTGAGTGAGTGCATGTGTGTGAGCGTGCGTGTGTGTGATGCCGGCACCATGTGTATGCTACATCAACCTGCTTTGCTTACTTTACCTGGACAGAAATACCAAACCACTTTACAAGCTGACTGCTCAATAAAGAGTGAATCTGTGTGGTGAAACCTGAGAGCCCAGTATAGAGGGCCCATTACAGCGCCTGTTAACCTCAAATATAGTTCTGTTAGCATGCAAACAAAAACTTGAATGAATGTGAATATATATATATATATATATATATATATATATATACTTGATAGCTGGAGAACAAGACAAATAAAAATGTTGTTCTAGTCCATTATTAAGTGATTATTTTGCCTGTCAATTCTGCCCAGTTTTGCTCCCAACTATGTGTACTTGTAAGATGCAAGCTGTTTTCTTGCATTATCCAACATGTTGGATGTGCTAACTAGTGCATTAAACTCTCACAGCCCATAAATGGACATAATACCAATGCAGCTACCAATTTAGGTACTAGCGAGCCAGCCATATTGTATCAAACTGCGCTCCCACCTTGCACTGATACTAACCCCCTGAGACCCATTCCAGAAACAGCATCGGAACCCCACCATTCATCACTCACCACCAAATCAACTCCAGCTGGGTTTAATGTAAATGTAAATTAACTGAGTGGGAAGAGACGTAAAATTGAAGAAGAATGAAGGGAAAGCTGGGTTTCACTGGATAAGAGATCATTTTCCTTTTTCCTTCATCATTCCTGTTGAGAATCTGTGCTTTTACCAATTCTCCTTCCATTCCCTCCAATCCTTTCATCCTCACTGTTATTATATTTTAGCTCCCCCTCCTCATTTGTGTCTTCTAACTCCGTCCTTACATGTTGCTCCATTCTATTCCTTGTCCTCTGCCTCAGGGCTTTGGTTACAGGACATAAGTACAAAATCATTTTTGTTTACCTTCCTTAAATCTTTCACCCCTACAACCCACAGAGAAGTGAGAGGAAATCTGCCCATCATCACTGAATCTGCTAGAACACATTTTGTCAATAACTTTTCAGATTGATGATAATATCATTTTGAATAAATTAATCATAATACAATCAACAAGCATTGTTATGAATCCAAAGATGCAATGCTGATCTATAATACAGTTAATAACAGAACTGTGGGTACATGTGGCATAAGTGATGTGCAGTATTACTGCAATGACTTCATACTGAATAAATAAACACTGTGGTAATCTCATAAATGCAATGGTACTATTATTGTGAAAATATTCAATATTTGTTTTATTAATATAAAAACATGAATAGGTAAAAAGGAAGGCTACAATCTCTAAACATTTTGATGGATTAGTGAATGCAAAGCTGTTAAAATATTATCCTGCATTTAATGTCGCAACACAGACGCGCATACACATGATCAATGTCAGACTGCAAAGAGAGCGACAGCCCAACCATCTGCCCCAAGGACAGGACTGAGAGGACTGACGGCTAGCATATGACACCGAGCTTCCCGGCTTGGTGTGTGTGTGTGCGTGTGTGTGTGTGTGTGTGTGTTAGCGAGAGAGAGAGAGACTGAGATGTGTTTCCGATCAAGGTGACCTTCTAGTAAGCTTATCGTTTCCCTTGGAACCCTCTCATGTGGTAACACAATAAGAAATGTGAGGTGCTCTCATTTCCTGCATCACCGCCACATTTTATTTTTAGACTCAAATAATTGATGCCAGCAGTTGCCGTTATTCTGCATATTAATGATGGAACCCCAAAACAAAGTGCACTAGTTATGGTTTCACTTGATATTCAAAATCCTCGACAGCCATGTTTCCAAACTGAGTGTCCACTGACATTGCAGTCAGCGTCTCGACAGTCTGATCTATTCCTCTTTGTTCTATTTCCTCCTGCACTGTCAGCTCCAAGGCCTCCACCAAAAAAAAAAAAAAAAAAAAAGTGAGCTTCACACTGCCGCCCAGAGAGATGCTGGCAACAATCTTTGAAGCTAAAAATAACTGGAAGAAAAAAAAAAATCAGCAAGCTCTGGATAATCAGAACCTACAGCCATATGCAAGCTCACTCCCCTGCACGTAGGGATGCCTGCTAAAGTGCTGAGTGGCAAAAGACCTGGATACAATCACACTGGGATCAATATATCTCACAGAGCAGAGGATGGCTGAGGTGGTTCATGTAATATGGATGAAAAATGCATCAGACACATCCACATACAAAGAATTATTACCTATATACCTCCCCGAGGTATATAGCAGGACCCCTTGATGGTACCGTCATTGATGAGGAATGGGGAAAAAAGATTTCATAGATTAGTGGTAAATGTTAGTGCTTAGTCAGGTGCTGCTTGTTTTATATAAGCAATGGTGATAATACATATTGTGACTTAAAATGGGCGGAAATACATCGATTAACATTATAAATGTCAAGACTGTTACGTCTTATAGTTTATTCCCCAGCTTTCCAAGCCCCCTGATCAGTCATCAACTATATTTCTGTACAGACCAGTATGATAACTGGAATAAACCTCTATATTGTGAGCACAATCTCACTGCAAACTCAAAAATAAATTAATTTATAGATTAAATAGATTCATTGTGTAATGCTTCAATTGAGTATAACTGTAAGTACAAGGCAGTTCCATAATTTTAGACATGTGGATTCATGTTACGCATCAAAGTACGACCAGACCCTCTTGGACCACAGCAGACCTGAATTGGTCAGACCTCCCTGCTGTCCGCAGTGTGATTCAACACCATCTTGGCATTCCATCAAATTAACAGAGTTTTTTTCTGCCAGGTGCCAACAGCATAACCAGCAGAGAGCAGTAGGCTTAGCTTTTTTTCAGGCTCAATATTTCTTATTCATGAGGTCAAACTGTGTCACATTAAGTCATACACCAAATGAGTTATAGGACTTAAGGTGGATGTTGTGAACTGTATCCATTTCTAATGTTATTAAAAGGCTGCAAATACTCTGAAATACAGGATACCTGAGGTGACCCAACCTTCAGCATGTCATGGACAATAATGCACACTCACTCCCTTCAACTGTTTTTGAACGAAAAATTTGTTGATTCTGACAGAGTACTGTCCAATGTGCTCCTTAAACAGAGTACATTGAAAAGCGGGATCTCACTGTTAAAAAGCATTGGTAAGAGAGTATATTCAGTGGCCACTGTAGTGTCGTTTGTTCACATTACCAGTGAAACAACATGAAGTTCATTTGTCTACAATGTAAATCATTAATTAAAAGCATCAACTTCAGCTGGCCTCCAGTACTGTGGTGAGCTGTCAGAAAAATGTGGTGCATTTGTTGTCTTGATGGATCGTTTTAGGCATTTGAACGAAATAATACATTAAACAATCTTTTTTTTCCCCCCTTTGTGCATCCACAAACTCACACTTTGACTTCTCTGATCCCATTTGTCACAGCCCGCATTCCTCGTCTGGAATAAGAGGCACAAGATGCAAGTGCAGCTTTTGGCTATGGAACTCCAGTCAATCTGATGGTGATTTGCTTACTTGTGTTAAATGGTTTGGTACTGTAGGGTAGCTGATGGATTCAATTACACATTGAACAGAATGTGGATTGTAGGAGAAAAAAAGACTTCTTATAGTTACCATTTTTTAAACACAGTGGTCTTTTTGTTAAAAACGAAAAAAAAAAGTGATAACAGGATATTAGACGGTAGATTGGGATTAAAAGGTTGTTTTGACACACCACTGTCCAATCCCACTAAAGAACGATGAGGGAAGGGCAGAAAGACAAAAAAAAGGTTTAAACTCAGTCACATGTGCCATGTCTTGTCCATTCCTTCTCTAATCAAGAGAGCATAAATCTACATTCATTATTAAGATTTTCCATGTAGAAAGTTGCATCATCTAAATCAAGTTGATTTACGGACCCACTCCTCCATGTACTTTCAGCCATCACGACTGTTCCTTCCAGGGCGTGCCCTGAACACCATGACCTGAACGGTGTGCCTGTGCTCAAATTGGGATAAATCGTCAATGGGTAACATTCAATTATTTACATTTTCCTCTACGTATTGAACATGTTTCTCTTTCGCATCATTAATATTTCATTACTCTTCCCTCTGCAGGATGCCCCATCAGAATGAATAAAAGTGACTTAACGCTCCTCTCCACAGCATCTTTGGCAGATGTAAATTCTAATCACAATGGTTGAAAAACTAAAAAAAAACAAAAAAAAAACTTTTGACTTGTGGTCAAGGACAGCCGCTCAAAGGAAGCATCAGTTATAATAACTGAAGTACTGTGGCACAACTGAGGGCTCTAAAAGAACTATATATATATATATATAAATGAAACTTCTGTTTCACCTAGGCTTCTACAGACATGGACGTTCTTCCTTGTGTGTGACTGGGCACCGTTGGGAACTTGTTACTAAGCACTTCATAGAAAAACTAATCCAAGTGTAAAAAATTGTGAGCTCTGCAATCTTGTTTAAAACCCCAAATCTGGTTTAAAGTCTTAAATCCCCCCCATGAGACTGTGTGCAACACAAAATAAATTGACCAACTGCATTATGTTACATATTACAAACTCCATTGTATCTGTGTTAGATGAAACATTTAATAAATAACAACATATATTTTGCCATTCTGGAATATGACATAAAAACTACATTTAAATGGAACTTTCTGCAAATACATTACTCAATGTTATATTTTTATTAAGAAAACAGATAATGTCAGCAAAGAAAACTAAGGCTTCCTATTAGCCCTGCAGAGCTAGGCAAAGAAATCAATAACAGAACTCAAAGTCAAACCCTTTTGTGTGTCTTTGGTTGATTCTTAAATGATTTCTTCATCCCTTCAAATAAAGTCTGTAGAGAGAGAGTCTGAGATAGTCTGGATGCCTCATTTCAACCATCAGCTCCTCAACAGTCTTCAAGGATAACATTTGCATTTTGCTGTCCCTCAGATAATCTTTCCGGAAGCTTGACCTCCACAGCATCTTGTTGAGATCCAACAGAGGGACACCATGGACTACAGTATGAGACTAGCAGACTGTTTTAGTCAAAACTCTGGCAAAGCAAGTCTTGGGAATATCTGCTCTGGGCTAACATGTGCCCTGAGCTAGTGTCCTTGTCATCTCTGTTCTCTGTCAGGAGTCTTTTTGGGTTTGTGGCCAGATCTTTGCAATATATTTTTTTTTAGATTTCAATTATTCGGAGACTGTCATTCTTGTCTTCTGGCAGGAAGTGATGGTAAGTGAGACCGGCCTTTGTCCACATGGCCCATACCTTCTCAGATGTCAATCTTTCTGTCATAATTTTGATCTTTAGGGCTACAAACAATCTAATGTAGTCTTTCCAAGTGGCAGTGGAGTCCACTTCAGTCAGCACTGGGGTGATCAATTGTGCCATATATGTCCACATATATAGAATGCTGGTGGTCTTTTTTCATGTCTTGTACCTCCATTTTTGAACACTCAGGTTCACTTAGAGCATATTGGTCTTTTTTAAACTCCCTCCGACAGTAGTCACTCCAATATAGTGCTCCCCCAAAATTAAAAGGCAGAATGATGAGCAACTGAGGTGTTACCATTTCACCTGATATGCTGCATACTACAGAAGATTATTGAAGCCTCCTGTTATCCGAGATATCAACCATTTTTCCCACTTCAATATACAAGGGGTACCGAATTACACACATCTGAGAAAACAAATATTCTCTTTAGTGTGCTACCTTAAGATCAACTGATAGAAGCACCCCATTGAGAACAATTTTTGTATCCTTCAGCCCATATAGAGTGTGACTGATAGGTGGGCTTGTGCAATTCTGTGCCATCCACAGTCATGGTGTTGGGCTGTTAATCTGGAATTAGGTTTCAGGGCCACTGTCTCAATGCAGCCTAATCCCACTGAGTGCCTCTGCATGAAAATTGCCCGCAACGGAACATCTTCTGAAGCTCAGACCTGACAATCACACAAACATCAAATATGTCTACATTATAATCCACATGATGCAGTCATAATTATTGTTCTTACTGCAGAATAAAAACTCATTTATTGACCTATTTGTTTTTTTATGTTACAAATAATAGTTATGGCTTTTTTATACCCCCTGCCCTCTCAACTTTGTTTTACAATTTAGATTCTGTTATTGGCATAATAATAATAACAACAACAACAATAATAACAATAATAATAATAATAATAATAATAATAATAATAATAATAATAATAATAATAATGATTGACCCCCTATAATTTTATGACCTCCCTCTGTGTCAGTCTGTAACCTGGAGTAGAGAAAGAGTATGGAATTTTGTAAAGATCAAGAGATTTAGGTGTGTCAATCAAGCCTTCAGTTTGACATTTTGTCTCACAAATGCTATTGGAAATCCTGAATTTTTAGATTTTGTAAATAACATGGGTAGGGAGGTTGGGACACTGAACGATTTTTAGAATTACTGAACTTGTTGGATATTAAAAACAGAGCTCTCTCTCTCAAAAAAAAACTGTAGCAACATTTTCCCTGTGGATTTCTAAATACATCATGAGTGAGATAGATTAAGACAGAGAGAGAAAGAGAGCGAACCCTAGGAACACTTTCCAGGAGTTAATTATTAAATTACAGTAAGATGTTGAATGCCCTCAATTTATTTTAATTGTAGTGGAATTATAAAGATTTATTTTGTATAACTAATTATCAGAGGAAGCTGCCACAGCATTTTGTTTTGAACAGAGACCCACTACAGATGAAATGAGGAAATTGTTGTTAGTTAGTTTAACAAGAAATCAATCTGCCCAGGATGGGAGAACTAAGATCAAAATGTATCTATCATAAATTATCTTTTCCAAAATGTAGCATGTAATTTCATGGATTTGCAGCCAAATCTGAACTACACGAAGAGATGTCAATCATATCCTGAGTTGTGATAAAATATGAAAAATACAAATTTAATGACTTTGCCAGAATCACAGGCATAATCCTCACAGTCAGAGAGTTGTCCAACAAATAATCAGACACCATCTTGAGAATAGTGATGGAAGTAGCCGTGCATGTGTGTTGCTGAATCGATCAGTTGATCAGCATCAATAGCATTTCTGCCAGGCCCCATTTATATAAGACCCTGATGGTGAAAAGATCACAAAAAGCCAGCCAGACTATCAGTTTGTAGCTTGAGGTTTAAGCAATTAAACAACATCACTTAGCATGCATACAAGGGTGTACATGCACCAATAATTTCAAATTCAAAAAGGAGTTTTGGTTTGGTCAGACTGTAAACAAGGATTCTGTGTTTGTTCTAAACAACTCTGTATTGCATGATACAGACCCTGCCAAGAACTTTTCTGAAACAAATATATATGAAATCATAGGATCAGAGTTAGCTAATTTACATCTTCATGCTGAAATTGATTTGTGCAAAAGTATGTCCCGACTTTTCCACTGCTATGCCAAATTCATTTAGCACCACATGTCACACATTGTGTTGCAATTAAAAAAAACACCGAAGTCCAAAAACAAGTACAACCAAATTCATTGTACTGCCTTGTAATGGCTACAAACAATACGGATTGTTGGACAAGAGAGAAAAAATATGAATATTAACTCCAGTAATTGATGACTTCACAGTAGCAAATATAACTGCAGATCTTATATATGTATCAGGTGTCACTGTCAAAACTCAAATATTCTTAATGATGAAGGTCTAAGCATCACAGATCAATTCTACAATACCTCAGCCATACACACATAATGCAGTTACCATTATCTTCATTATTAATATGTTGTCCCAATCAATGTGTTTAATATGCCAACAAGCCACAGAAGGTTTAAAATGTAGCTAAAAAGATGGTTAAAATTCACAAGAACAAACAAACAACATACAAAACAAATCCACTTACGTGTTTTGCGGTGTACGTGTGTACGTGTAGACACCGTGGTGGATAGAGTTGTTGTTTGCTCTGTGGTCCACATCTGTGTTGAGTCATGGAGCACAGTTGGATTTGCCGGTGAGGGACTAGATGTTGCCGCTCCAAATATGAAGGTTGTCCGGTATGCCGCGGTGGTTGTAGTATAACCTGAAGGTCCACGTCCATTACGATGTGCAGGATTCCACAAGGTTACTTGGCTACCTGAGGCTCCACCGCCTCTCGGGTTCATAGTGGTGCTTGTGGCAGTGGAATGAGTTCTTCCTTTTGTAACAGTTACAGTTCTAAGTGTGGGGTTTCCAACATCACCTGAAGGAGTAGTTGTGGTGGTGGTAGTGTCAGGACTTTTGGGGATTCCGCTTGGTTTAGAAAGAAAGATAGGATCCTGGCCTATTCGATTAGCATCCACTAGGTCTGTTGGCACATAATCCCGAACTGTACCAACAACAATCCATTTCAACAGCATCAGACTCAATCCAAGGCCAACAAAACCAATTAGTAATGGGACCACACACAGCCATGTCTGCTGTCGGGGCCAAACAGCACAGCGAAGGGGGCCTTGGTCCTGAGGTGGGCCCTCACCCCGACCTGCTGTAGGTCTAGATCCTTCGGGCTCCTCGAGGATCACTGCCCCGGAAACAGCTGCTCCAGAACCTTCATTCATCTTTCCTTGCCTAATTTTATGGCTCATTGAGGGTTAACTCTGTAATAGCCATCCATCACAAATTATGAAAGGCTCCTAACAATACAAGCTATACAACAGAAAAAAAAAATATGGGTTTCAGTAACACATACAAAAAATTAAATCCAAGGATAGAGAGAAAGGGAGGGGTGCAGGAATGATATGGCGATACGCAGCCGCGACCACAAAAACACATTCACACACAGACACGCATTTAGAGTCACTGACCGACAAAAGGCTGCTTAGTCTACACGTAGTCCTGCCATGGTGCCAATGCCAAACAGTTCAACAGCAAACTTTGAGAACGTTTGCAGTTGAGCAAGACAGAATATGAAAAGAAGGAATACTTCTAAGCAGAAAAAGGGACAAAGATAGAGATGGGAGGGAGGGATGGATGGATGGATGCAAAGGACTTGCTTTACATATCAATCTTAAGATGCCAGGACAAGAAGAGAGGGAAAAGAGAACAAAAATCAGTCTCAGTTTCTATTTAACATGCAACTCTTCCCCCACCCTTCTTACACAATCCATAATGTCTGTTTGATCCAGAGAATAAAACTTGTAGGGTGGGTCTGAATGCTTCCCCACCCAGTGCAGTTCAAAAATGATGAGATATTTTCCAATGCAGCCTGTTCCAACTGCTTTTGCCTAGTCAGCGTCCAGCAGCTTTCAAAATCTCGTTCATAACCGAAAGAGATTGCGAGCTTTGAGATCCATTTTTAAGCAAACAGTCTCAGTGAACTGAGTTTTCCCATTGTCCTTTTTCAACTGGCTTGTCCCTTTCCCTTAAGGATACAAATTCAAACCCACTGTGATGCGTTAATGTGTGCTCTAAATTCCAGCACAGCTAAAAATAAATTTACAGAATCCAAGTGATTTTCAGCATACAGTTAAAGCATTTGAATATTCAACGCTTAAGACAGAAGGGAAAACAAAGAGAGGGGTGTTGTCAAGCAGAGGTATCACAGGGTGGATAAATCTGCAACTGCGACGTGATCCAGCTCCTTCACTAACCGGTTATGGATCAGATTTCCCGAAGCTGTCCACTCAGTGTCCTCCTGTCTGGATGTACTGTCCTTTGATACTGCAGCAAGCAGTCCGGTAGCCTTTCCTCATCTGTTTAGAGAGTACATTCCACCACAGAAGAATAAAATGATAAAAGCAACAAAAGCAAAAGTGGATGCAGTGACAGAAACTGTCCGCAGAAAAGAGGATGCAGTTGGGAAATACAAAAAGATCACTGATAATAGACGAAAATGTGTGAAAATATCCCAGTGAGTCCTTCTGAGAGTGTTCTTTCTCTTCAGTCCCTGAAAGCCTGTGCTCTTTTGCGTCCGCCTGTGATTTGTTGGTCCGGTTGCCAGGATCCTCTGCCTGTCCTTCCCTCCAGGATGCCTCCTCGGAGATGCTTGGAAATGCACGCTCCGCTCTCAGATAAGAACTTGAAACAACGCAGTGAAAGCTCCGTTACCCACCCCCCGGGGGGTTAAAAACATCCAACAATGCGGCTGTCTTTACCGGTGGCAATTGTAATGCAGAAGCATATACAGCTGCCTCCCTGAGCTGCCACCGTTGAGAGACAGTGAACGAGTGTGCTCAAAAAAAAAAAGCACAGGCACAGACTGAGCACTGTATGCACCGTGCGAGAGAGAGAGAGAGAGAGAGGAAGGGAGGGTGGGAGAGACAGAGATGGAGGGAGGAGAGAAAGAGACTGCACCTGCTAGATGCACCAGCATTGGGAAGCTTGCCCACCTCCGTTAGTAGGGAGGAGAGTGAGTAAAGATGCAGAATGCATTCAGAAACCCAGAGAGAAGACAAACGAGGTGTGTGTGTCTGTGTCTGTGTGTGTGTACTGATAAAGATAATGAGACTGGGATGGGGGAGGGAAGGAGTGAGCTCTGCGGCGTCAGATGAAACAGTGCAAATGGGTGCAAACAGACGGAAGCAGATGCACGATGCAGGGGCTGTCACTCACTGCCTTGGCCCCGCCCACTGCTCAGCATCAGGAGGGAGAGACACATGACAGGATGAAGGGATGGATTTTCAGACCAGACTTACTTCAGGTTGTATGACGTGCACTTGTCTTAGCAAAACAGCTGATGACTAGTAGCCATTTATTTCCTTCATTTGCCATGTATGCGTTTCCTTTCATTGCAGTTTTCATTTTTGTTTATATTGTTTTGTGATGTGTTAGAGCTATATCATCCTAGATTGTATTTGTAAATGAATACAGTAAAGAGTTGCCATGATTTATTTGTAAGAAAGAAGTATCTAGGTTACAAATCATTTTAACAATGTAATACAATTTTAGGGGCTCGTCACAAGAGCATGTAACATATATCTCCTCTGATACTGTGCACGCCAATGTTTGAAATTGTGTCCATGAAAGTGAACACTGGGTGCACAACACTGTGCTCACACACACACACACACACAAACACACACAGACCAGGAACAGCAATTGAGCCATCAATTGGCCTCCTGGGTAAAGTGAAGGCATGTTGTGGGTTTTCACACCTCTTCTAATTTTACAACACATCCACACAGATATGATAGCAGTCCCTTAAAGCAGCCAGGCTTCTTTGATATTTAGGTACTAATCTCAGGTCCTCATACCGGCCTTTAAAGAACAAATGTAGCTCCTCAAATTTGTCAAAGCTGTAGTCAACAGAGCAGAGCCATGCGAGGGTACATCTCAGATGAGTCATTAATTCAGGAAGTTCTCGGCTGAATGTGATAACGGATGGTCAACATTGTAAAAAATCAGTTTTCGGGGAGCCACTCAGCCTTATTTAACTTGCTGCAGGAACAAGAGCAACTTGACTCAACCCAGGTCAAAAGAAGTAAATCAATCCAAAAAGTACAGACACTTCACGTGTCATTGTTCAGGTCCATGTACACGATCATCTAGATTAACTGACTAATAAAAGACCAATAATAAATCAATAGATAACATAACCAAATATTTATGTGTGGAAATCAGAATGCAATTTTATCAACTAAAAAAAAGATATACATCTTTTTTTAAAAAAAGATATACATCCTTTTTTAGTATTATAATATTTGTTATTTTTTTTAGTATTATAGTATTATAATATTCAATAATGTGCCTGCATTTCTGTATCTCTGACAAAACAAATTTAAATAAATTATACATAACATCACACATAATACCAATACATACACAATATACAAATCATCCTGAAACATTCATAGCATACAATTCAACAATAACAGAGCATCAGAGAAGTCCTTTTTATGACACTACTTACTGTAGCTGAAGTGACTGTAACATTGAAGCTGTATGCAAAATACATGGAGATGAGATTCACTGTTGTGTATTATATGATGATGATGATAATGGTATTGCAATGCATATTTTATATAATCACCAGCTCAAAACAAAGAAACTGAGCTGCATGCAGTGCTGTCCTTTTTGTAATGAATTTAAGTTATTTATTTAATTTTGAAAGTGTTTTTTGTTTGTTTCAGGGGTTCCTTCTGTATTCTTCCACTTATCAGCCTGTTCCAATTGCATTACAACATAAAAGGCATTTGTTTCATAAACACATGCAGCTGTATTAAGAAATAAACGAACACCCTAATTTCAATTTTAAAATTCTTCAAACCCACAGCTAAGCCCTATATTTTCCCTCTATTTTGCCTTGAAAACCAGCAGCTTTTGTTTTTTTTTTTTTTTGTTTTTTTCAAATCAACACTGGCATCGAGTTGAGGTTTTCTGCTGAACCAATGCTGAGTCAAATGCAGTCTTCCCACCCTGGAGACCTACTGATCTGTTCCAGGATGCAGCACGAACGCATCAACTTGGAGATGGACCTCAAAGGTCAGTACATCACCAACTGATGTGAATTCAGATTCAGTTAATCTATATTAATATAAGCATCCATGAATCTTTAAAATCCATAGACGGTGTTTTCCCCTCCAAAGGTTGAAAACTTCCCTTTGGCTTTGTCTCCTCCTAATTGGTCAGAACAAAGAATCTTTAAAGGGATGCCACTCGTGTCTCGTTCATCTCTGTATTTGACCTCACTACCTATGCTCGAATTGATTGGAGCGGACAGATAGATGCTACAACGCCCTTAAAGCCAGGGTGTTCTGTTGTAACTGATATGGATGGATGGAGAGACGGTTGTCTGGGCATTTCAACATAAACAGATCAAGAAGAATCCCTTGCAGCGAATCTTGTTAGAAGAGTGAGACGGCTGTCAGCGCTGTCAGACTTATTGGAAGTTTTTTTTAAATTGTAATGAAAGGCTTTTTTTTTTACTTTAAGTGTGTCAGTACAGAGACATGGTTGTTTCTGAGGTCTTGCGATCCATAGCTGACACAGTGACTGATATGGTTGATCTAAGGGGGCTGCTCATCAGGATCTGAACATGAGCAAGATCATCATTGACCTGTCAGCTGTTTTGTTGTTAAAGGTCAGCACACTTGACTTTAATTGGCACCTATGGCCCTGTGTCTTTAGTGTGAGGCATGATCATTATCAAACATGAGCATAAGGCCTTGGCTGTCACCAGCAAAGCAGCAGGAGGTCCAAAATTGTATTGTTTAAAATCCATTAAAAATCTTATCATGCTGTACATAATAAAATGCTGTCAAATGTGAGAACAATTTTTAATAAACCAACAAAATGCATACAGCCAGTGTTTTTAATTAATGCCGTGTGTTTCATTTGTGCATTTAAATTATGTCCAAAAGCATCAAACTTTGATTTTTACTTCAGTTGAGCTTACTCTATAAAATTTAATTAATCATAAATTGAACAACAGTGGACAAACATTGTCAATATTTTTCATTTACAGAACATCACTTGTATTTATAGTTTTCCTGTTACTACAAAAGCAGTTTAATATTGGACTTTATTGTGGATTAAACTATACTTCATGAATATGATCTCTTCTCTACCCAAGAATTGTGTCTAAATCTAATACTAGGGGGGAGTTTCACTTGTACATCTAAATACAAGTTTATCTTGATCCCTTTACATTCTTCATATAGATTTGTCCTGAGCCTCTTATAGCATCATGGTAAGCATCATTTTAGTGCAACATAAATTATGTGACATGAAATGACACATCAGCATATACAGTAACGGTAGGGCTAAAGTCAAATTATCCAAACCAGTCAGCAAAACCAAAGCTACTGCAGCCGCGATAGCAGTAGCCAGTATTTTAACAGTGATTGAAAACACATCAGTTTGTGGCCAAAGATTCATCATCAATTTGTTGAGTTGCTTTTTTTTTTTGAAACATAAGAGAAACAACAGAATGAACAATGTATTATATGAATAAAATGGAGGTAGATGGCTCCACCGCCACCATTTATCTGAACCCAAACACAAGTGGGCTATTAAAAAAAAAAAAAACTATTACTGTTGAATTATTTTATTTATTTTTCTGTAATGTTTTATTATTATAGGTTATTGTTCGATATATTCACACAATTTTACTCAAAATAATTCATTTGCTATTACTCGTTGTGGTTCGCTTATCTTTCTTTCAATTAACTTAAAATGAAACACTAATTCTCTCAGCCCCCCAATCAATAGTAATCACTGTTAATGATCAATAAGATTAAAGATTTTTATAGCCTTATTAAAGAGAGAAAACCTTCACCTCCTCTTCACTCTTTTACCCAAAAGACACAAAATACTTACAAGTTGTTTTTGACAGCCTCTGCCTATGCAATTAACTACAGTGATGAGTTAAAGAGGTTAATTTAAAAGGTTATGAAAATAGGGTTTTAGTAAATGGAGGAGGTGGAGTGTTTGAGGTAATGAAGGGGGAAGATGGAGAAACAAGAGGATTCAATGGCCTAGTAATAGATGCAAAGACAGGAGAGACACAGCTGGAAATTAACACACATTCTGATTCATAAGATCCTTAAAAACTGAAGAAAAGTGTCAAGAAGAATAAGACGTCAATATGCTCCTTGTTTCAGGTTCTGGGATTCATGGTAAAAAGGTATTTAGAGACAATAAAGCCTATGTGCATTCACTCAAGAATTCAAACTGCTGCTTACCAACAACATCCACTCATCTTTTGAAAAGGACTTCACTATATTAAGTTCTTCTCAATCAATCCTCTTTCAAGTCAAATAAGTTTGTGTGGTAAATTAAAATATATGGAGTATTCACTCAAACCTTCCCCACTTTGATCCCCTCGACATAGTTTGGCATCAGAGAAGAAAATAGTGTTGCTGTATTTTTGAAGCATATTAGCTTCATTTCTGGTCTTTGAACGAGTGTTTATACTGTCAGTATTCTTTCAAGAACAAAACATGACCAGAGTGCCATCATTTTTTTCCTTTTTCATTCATTCTTCAACCTGTTGCAGAAAAGACAAAACCCAAAAGACAAAAAAAAGGAAAAAAAAAAATTGACTGCAAAATGAGCTCAATCAACCGTCAAACTGGGATCTTAACCTGGACGGTTTTGGGAGACCTGAAGTTTTACCAAAATTCATCATGACTGATAAGTGATCTGAGAGAAAATGTGCTTCAATACTGGATTTTCCCTTTTGTGTTTGTTTCTGACTACACCTCCACTTCCACCACCTCAGCAACATCATCTCCTTCACTCTGACTTACATGCTCTTTAATGACATGTGCACTGGGGCATAGACAGCCTTCCTGACCCTGCTGCTCTCTTACAGCTCTTCCATTTGCCTCTGTGTTGGTGTAAAAGCGAATCACAGATGACTAAAGCCAAAGTATGCCAACACGACAGAAGCAGCACGGAAAATGTCACAGTCTCTGTCTCAGACACAAGAAAAGACAGTGTGCTCAGAGCGTTTCCACTTCGGTGGTAGCAGGGAATTGCCGGGAAATTCGAAGACTTACTTTAGCAAGGCAAGCGGGAGTTGAAGCTGTGGTGTCAGCAGAGTCCAAAACAAGTCCACAGGAAGAAAATCAGCACAGCTCAGAGGAGGGGGGACTTAATCCTTTGTCTAAAATATTTGTAGCAAATGCAGTGATATGTAAAGCATAGAAGAATGCAGGGGACAAGAAATGGTAACAATGACTGAGAAATACACAAACGAACAAGGCCAGGTGAAAGCAATCAAGACAGGCCATGCAAATGCACAAGGGAATGGAGCAGGAGGAGGAGCTTAAGACCTGGGCAACACACACAAAGAGGGGCCATACAGAACAACACACAACACCACAAGAACACATAGAATGAAACACAGACCTCAGAAATGAAGCACAGGGAATGATACACTACAGAAGAGCCACCACAGGCAGCCCATCTCTGCCCCCCTCCCACAATGGTTTCCCATCTGCACTCATACATGACTGCATCTCTCCATCCTCCAGATCTGTCGATGTTCTGGCATCTCTTATCACTCTGCTTTCTTTACGCTAAAAAAAAAATAACGCATGCTGCTCCAGCGACTCCCCTGATACACTCATAGATGAGGTTCAGCATACATAAGCTGCATCCAGATAATGGAATGAATGCATGGAAGCTCAAGATGAAATATATGAACTAACAAGAAATAGTAAATGGGCTTGAATTCTTACCTCATTCTATAAAATAATACATTTTCACTTTTCTGGAGCTGACCCCTGCAGACATATGAGGTTATACTTTCTGAAGGCCTGCTTCAACCCACATTAAATAACCATTTGGCTGAGAATGGCTTCATTTGATAATTGGTTTCCACACACAATGCAAATTGACCATTTGACCAGTCTGTATGGATGGATATTGTGTCCTAAGCTGTTAAGTGCTCATTTTCCAGACAAGATGGTGCACCAACTCAAATCTACATAATGGGGCAATTTTCATGCAACTAGCGGACAAAAGACATGGTTTTAATCCTCACTGCATCTGATAAATACCACAAAATTGTCCAGTTTCATCAACACAATTAAGTTTTCAAGTACTTACTGTTAATTTTTCAATTTCTATATAAGAATAATGGTGATCTTTATATATTTTAAAGCATGTTTGGTTTAAAAGTTTGAGGATGGCATCCTTCCAATGGTAAGTCACTAAGGACTGTCACTAAGAATAGCAGTTTTCAGAATTCCAGCAGTATATGAATGTGTAACAGCTGTGCAGTGACCACCATAACTGTTCATAACCATCAAAAAATAGGCCTAAATTGTTCCCCTTAAATCCTCAGTGAGCTGCAGTCAGCTTTTAATGGTCCAACTCTCCCAGTTTTCTTAAGAAAAGCTGACGGGAAGCATAATGCAGTGAGGTTTTAATTGATGAGTGCAGTTGGTTTGAGGAGATTTATTTTTATATTATTATGCTAATTTGCAGAGTCACATTGTTTTCCAAAGTTCAGCTGGGAAAGAGCTGAATCTGAGGAAATTATCAGTCTTCTACTCTACAACTTTCATTAAATGTGGTAATTAGCATAACACTTAACCATTGAAAATTAAAATGAAAAAAAGCTTTTACTGATGTTTCATTAAAGGTAATTATTAGTTAAATCAAAGTGCTGTGTAAAATCTGTGCTGATTTAACTGCTGTATATAAACACAGATTTACTGTATATCACTGATATTTTGCATAAGCTCTGAATGCTTTAGCCATTTCAACATCAGCATCTTCATATTACAGCAGTAATAACAAATACTACACTGTAAATATTTATGCAGCCAGTTTCAAACATGTGTAATGTAGACAGAGATAGATATGCAATATACTTTGTGGTATTTAATATGCTGTACCAGAAGAAGGGCCAATCATTTACTGACAACTAAATACATGTATAAAAGTCTGTAAAATATGATATGAGATGACCTAAGACTGCTTATAAAATTATATGTATGCTGTAACATTGTCATCTTAATATTTCTAAATTGTAAACATTTTATGTGTAATAAACATTCATGAACCTACAAGGAACTGTGATTTATGATTCTGATAAAATGCCACTTTTGTAGCTGAGAGCAGTGAGAATCAACACGCCGCTAGCCCGGAAGAATAATAAGATCTTTTGACCTGCTCTTAATAACGCAAACATGGGGGATTACAGTAATTAATACAGACAGATTTGCACGGCCTCTATATTAAAGCTGTGTGTGTCACACATGAAAACAAAGGATGTGCATTCAGGATCCGACTACACCATGAGAACTCACGGAGAAATGCCTCTTCAGAATGAATTTATGGGACTGAATAGGAAAAAAAACTGATGTTGAAGTATATATTTTGATATTGATGAACCATCAATTTTATTGGATGGAAGTTTGGTCGGTGAGTGAAAGGCAGTGTGCTTTTTCACACACAAACCCCCCTTCCCCCCACAATGTGTAAGAACAGCAGTTGGTCTGGTTGTGACGGGCAGTTCCTCCAGCGGCGGCACGGTGCCTTTCTCCCTGCATCAAGCTGAGCTGTCAGTCAAGACCAGAGCAGCACCACGACAGCGGCTAATCTGTCTTTACCTCCGGCACCTGTTGCAACATACTGGGAGCATTTGGTGACAATGGAAATACTGATTTACTGCTGGCTGGAGGTAATATATATAGTCAAATATTAAAATTTTTGTATCCAGCTTTGAGTGGACCGACTGCCAGTCATCACTCAAAGCCTAAATCTTCGAATAAATAATTGAGATTGTATTGAATGACATTGCACTCTTATTTACCTGATTCCTAGGCCCATGATCCCTTGCACAAATTATGAACATATCCAGCTTGATGTCAACAAACAGTGATCAATGTGTTTCTTTTCAATATTATTCGTACATAAAACAACTGGATGGAGGTATAATACATGTGAAAACTAACACGACAGTGTGAGCATCTCATAGCCCCTCTCCTGTTGATGGATTGGAGGACAACGATGACGTATACTAGTCACTACTAGTTAGTGACTGCATTTACTCGGCTCCTACAGATGGGATCCACGACGGCCCCATCTCCATCTCACACAATTGTTTCTAAAAACAAGCCATAATCACATTATCTCATATAAAGAGTGAGATTCTGTTCAAGAAAACACTGTACAGAAATAGGTGAATGTGTACACCTGAAATACGTATAGACCACTTTACACTATACCGAATGAGGAAAAATCACTGTAATATGGAGACCCTTAAAAAAGCAAATCAAATCAATAAATAGAACAGCCCTCAGGCAATATAAGGATGTGATAATTTAGCACAGTAAGGGGTCTGCTCTTAATTCACCATATGCTCAGATAAAAGGAGAGCCTATCTCAATGTATATCTAATAATTAGAATTTAACCAGTATCTTAGTGGGGAGTCCGAGATTTTTATCTCCTAATTACAGATTACAGAGCCGGTAATTATTACAAGAGATGAACATTATGTTGTTTGTGCAGTTAAGGGAAACATGTCAAAGGAAAAAATTTCATACACTTTACAGAAGGATAAAATTACATCTCTCGATTGGATCATAACAACGAGAGCTGCCATGTCATTTTTATTCATTTACAAACTAGAAAGAACCTGAAATATTCCTGCTAAAGAAACGATCAAATGAGCTTACTGATTAAGACACACAGAACCTTAGTAAAAATAAACGATACTAAAAATGCACACAATCATGTCTGACACAGATGGCTCAGCAGAATATCAATTTGGGGACGACATGCTCAGGCCCTCCTAAAATGAACAGTTATAAAAATCAAATGTGCAACGGCTCTCTCCTTACTGTGCTTATTTATGAGCAGTTGAGATAAGTAGTGTCCCAATCTGCCTGCACAGGCTCTAAACATGTTTTTGTGTTAACCGTCAGAGCTGGTTGTACACACAGACAGCCAGCCTGAACAGTCCATTGAAGACAGTTGTTAAGCTGGAGGCCTGAGTGTTTGTAAGTGCTCACCTCTCCTATGACAGCATTGTCGGCAGTGACAGGGTCAGGCAATCCCACCTCAGCTGCTTTCTTGTTGGACTACAGCAGTGTTTGCTCTGTTTGCACTTGCATGATGCTGTGCACCACTGTGACCACAATGAAGGAAGTAAAACAGAAGTTTGACTTTATTCACATTTCTCTTTTTACCTGAATAAAACTGGGGCCCTGCAGTGTTCCAGTGTTTGAACATGATTGTTTTGGATATAATTATCATACTTTTCTCCCTTCAAGAAATAATTTAAAACCTGAACTACGAGTGTATCTCTTCTAATGAATAATGACAGCAAACATTCTGACTGGAGACACGCATGTTCAGCAGAGCTTCATGCATGAATTAATGAAGAGCTTGTGCACAGAATGTCCAGTTACCATCAGGAACCAGCACTTCCAGATAGAATGTTTCCAACATTATTAGAATGCAATTGTTTTTTTTTTTTGTTTTTTTTGATATAGTCTCGCTGCCTACAGCTAAACAAGAAACAAATCCTTTTGTAATGCATCATTCACTCAGGTGCAAACATATTCCTCCTACAGTCATTCAGTCAAATGAATTAGAGTTCCAGATCACATCTCTGATTATCTGATTAATTTCCATTGCAGCATATTTTACATAAGCACCAGCGACCGGTGTAAGTGGGAGAAATGACCTGATCAGTGACAGATGGCAGGCAGATGGAAGCTTTTGGCAGAAAATGGTCGATGGCATCCCACCGTCATGGAGGTCTCGATTCGCACTCTGTAATAACAACAGAACGACTGTTTCTGATGCATAAATGGAGGTTAGCTACCATACCCATTAAAAGTAGGTGTGAACATTAAGAGACATGATACCTCAGTTGTTTTGAGCAGTCAGACTGTCGTTTTGCTGAGTTTTAAACTGCTTTGTTTTCAAAACAAGAAAATTTCAAACAGCAGAAGTTTTAAGACGAAGCAGCAGCAGATGGGGAAAAAACATAATTTCAGAAAGACTTGGTTGATGATGTTTTGAGGCTTTGCCCATCTCTTAAGTGGACAACATTTATTGTTCTGTTGACATCATAACTGTAACTGGTGTTGCAGTAAATATAGAAACATTTGCAGTAACTGGGATGTTGGCACTGAGATAATCCAGGTTTTACTATGCCATTGTCATTGCTTTATTTATTATTTGTATGGGGAATGACATTTCAGGGGCTTCCTGTTACAATTGAGGAGGTCACGGCATGTATAAATGTAGCACATCTAAAGTGGACGTGATTTTCAAATTTGTGGAGCAGATGGCTTTTACATTTGGTGTGAACTCCAGCAGGGAATGTTTGAAGAAATCCCACAACCATCCAACCGCCTGGAGTTGACAGCAGCTTTCACACAAACTCTTAAAGCTAACAGCTTGAGGTATGAGGAAAAAATAGACAAACTGTAATCAGCACAAGAGTAAACACACTCAGAATGTATGTTTTTTTTTTTTCCTTTTTTAAATTCCACCTACCTTAACACTGGTGCGGTGATACCAGGAAGAAGTTCTGTGTATGTTAAGCAACATTCTGTCAAGGATTTTCTTTGTAGAGAGATGACTCACTGTGCTGTTGTGGGAAGAGGCCCAGGGGAGAAATCATTCCTTCTTAGTTTCTTTGTGCAGGGCTGTGATCAAATCTGCACACATATCTGCTGCATAAATGTAGAAAAGGATGTTTTTTAAACATCCACTAAATTTAAAGGACTTTTCTTGTATCACCTTCAGCTTCACAGTGCTGACCTTGTGTTCTATATTTATAACATCTACTGAAAATGTCATCAAAAGTGGAAGAATTTAATCCTCTAACCCTGACCCTCACACATCATTGCACTTCTATCTTTGTAAGGACTTTCATAAACCTAATGCATTGTGTCCAGCTCCCTACCCTAACCCTGACCTAAACCCAATTTGAATCTCAAATCTAAAACCATGTCTTAACCCCTCTTAACCCCAACCCCCTGAAGAGGACCAGCCAAAATGGCCTCATTTCACAAAATGTCCTAACTTTCCCAGTAGATTTCATATTTTGATACCTCATATGTAGCAAACACACACGCACGCACGCACGCACGCACGCACGCACGCACGCACGCACGCACGCACGCACACACGCACACACACACACACAGTATGTTCTGCACCTACACTATACATCCCTAGATAAACACATATCAGCAACATGTACCATTCTGGCTATATCCACTTGAGGAAGATTACAGCTATTTTATTTAATATTTGGTTTCCTGCTGACCACTTCCCAAGGGGTTCACACTCTTACCTGACAGTTGCACAGCAAATCCAGAGAATTCCGTAACCCCTGTGTCAACAAAGGCTTTTTAAAATACTGTAAACACACTACACAGATCCACCATAAAGACACAGTGAGGTGAACCAGATACATTCATAGTTGGGGATGAATTCAATCTGCTGTCACTTTGTTCCATTTATGTGCAGTGTACCATTTAAAGGCTGTTTCGTCATGAACTCTGGACTCAATTAGCTGACCTAATTCTGTGGATTTGAGACCCCTGCAGTTCTTGACATTACAGTTAATGCCAGAAGACAGTAAAACCACATGGATGATGGAATGATACCATTATTAAGACATAACACTTTGAGAGGAAGTTTGAGTTAAGCCTCTGGATTCAGGCACGTGTCAAACCAGGAAGGAGTTATTTAGTTAAAATTGTATAGGCATAACAAAAGCAGAGCTAAAATGTCTTCAAAGAGAAGTTTAGACAGACGATGGAATAGCACTCTGTTCTGGGTTAATACACATGCTGAATGTAATGAGAGCCACAGAAGAGAGAGGGGTGTTCGTGGTGTGCATGTGGAGATTCACAAATAGCTATTCAGCTGCAATTGTCACAAGTAACTGTCAGGCAGACAAAAGCACCAACAGAGAGAATACAAGTCATTCAAGTGGAGTGGAAATCTCAGTGTTCAAATGGAGCTAATTCATATATAAAAGAGAATAATTTTGTAAAGTACAGAGGCCCAAATGGAGATCAACCCATCATCAAAAAAAACAAGAAAAAAGAAAAGACACTTTCAATTCAATTCAAAAGAAGTTTCAAGCTCCAATACCTTTATTAAATATGGATTTTCAGTATCATGATAATACAAGAATAATGTATATTAAAAAAACATTACTGCATGACTTGTCATCATGACATATTTATACAGAAGTTCATATGATTGCAGAAATCTATAAGACAAGAGAAACAAGCAGGCAAGCATGACAAGTACAGTGGTGTCAGAACAGTACAGCAAAGCAGACCATAATACTTAACAAACCTAATAAATAAAATAGAAGTCAGAGATGTTATCCAGCTGGAAGGAACATGGAGGCTCAGGAGGTAGAAAACAGTCACATCCTGTGTGGGTGCATCAATTAAAATGGCGTCATCATTGAGGCCCTGGAAATGAAGATTATGGGCTGAATAATTTAAGTGTCTTATTGGAGCTGTTGGCAGACATAAACCTCAAACCCGTAGCTTTACTGGTCTTTGTTACATTCATGCATTAGCAGCTTTTGACATACTTAGATCACATTAGGGGAAATATATATATATATATGTATAAGGAATCAAACCATCCTTTATTAAATTCTTTAAATAAATAATAAAAAAAAATAGATAAAAAAATACTACTACTACTACTTCTACTACTACTACTACTACTAATAATAATAATAATAATAATAATAATAATAATAATAATAATAATATAAGAATAATCTGTGCCCACTCAGCTGTACCTTTAAAAAAACACCAACAACAACGGGATGGCTTTTTGGAGCCAAACTCATTATATTACCTCCGCTCACCAACCAAAACTGATATTGAAGTGTGGGCAAAAAGAAAGTGATCCATAAATATCCATAAATACTGACAGTTTAAACTCATTGCAATCATTCAGATATGGTGAAGGTGAAATGATTATCCCTCTGAAAAAGAACAACTTCCTTCAGATGCAGGTTCTCCCTTTATCGGCAGGTACAGGTGAGACAAACGCATGCATTACTTGAACTTCACCTGCTGCGTCCTGATGGGTGTCATTCATCACTTTGCCATGCTGACACTTTAAACTGGTTATGTCAAATTAAGCTGATCTATCATAGAGCTAAGGTGGACCTTTAAAATTGGTTTTGTGGCCTGTTATGAGGAATAGGCCAAGATTCATCATAAGTGTCTTTTATTTGTCCCCAGGCAGGATCTTGTGCCCTTTACTCTATTCCTCTGACTATAAAGCAGCTATGAGTTGTCTGTGAAACTGCTGTTATCCTGCTTGGCTATTGACAATAATGATGTGATGAGGTAAACAACAACTTTAACCTTTATGTGATGTTCGCTAAATGCTTTTTGAGCATTATGCTCACAAGCTATTTTCTACAACCCTGACCAATTTCCTGTCGACGTACATTATCATCATTTCAGCCATTGGAGCAGCATGAATGGCAACGATGGGTGCTCACTTATTGGGACTGACCTTTGCCTGCAGGTGCTTACCCAGCAGGTTTTATGGCAATGTAAAAAGACCGAATATGCAAGCTGCATCATTTTCGATGTCTTTAATTTGTTTCCTTGTCACAAAAAGTACCTTACACAGAATGTCACATGCACAGGTTGGAGGGAATACCAGTTGTTCATTGACCCACTGACCTGAATGACCCTAAATACCCTATATAGGCAGATTTTTCCTTGTCACTGTAGCTTGTTTTGGAGGTCAAGCTGTGGGTTTCTATAAAGGATCTAGAGACAACAAATTGCAATGGACACTCTATAAATAAAGATTAATTGAAGTGAAATTAATTAAAACATTTTTTAAGGACATATTAACTACTGTTTCAATATTGGTTCAGTAGGTCATTAAACACTGTATAACATACAGACACACTTAGAGGGAGTCAAGTCCATGGACTGAAATTGCTGTTAAAGCTGTATGAATGCTAACCAGAATTGACACAGCTTGGTGATCCATGTCCACTCCTATAGCAGTAGGATATAAGATGTATGAAAAGTAAAACCCCAAGCTGTGCATCAGTTTAACACACTTCAAGTGTTGCTGTTACTGAATGCATGCTGGTGTCTCCCACTTTGAGAATGTCAGGAAATATATCAAGTCATTCTTGACAGAGCTGCTAAGTTATGAACCATTGTCTCACCGCATAAAACACCGTGTCAATGTGACAGGAAGGGTTTTGTAGACCATTTTTAGGAGCCATGAACCTGGAAAAGAAACAAACACATATCAGATCTAACAGATACAATAAGGCTGCTTATTACAGGAGTTGAGAGGTCTCGTGCATTTGACAGCATTTAATGTTACCACGATTGATTCTATCATTTCTGTAAGATGGGAGTTAATTGGACTGGTAATATGACTGCATATTGCATGTAAATTACAGTTTTAATGTGATAGGATATATCAACTACATATAAACTTTTCTCCTGAGAGGAAGTGTAAATAGTGCATGAGAATCAACATGATATAAGAATCTTAAAGATCAGTGGCAGAATAATTGGTTTGGTTCAGTCTTTATTAATCTATCAACAAGCCACTAACTGCATGATGGATTCCCAATTATTCCATGTGTCAGTATCACAAACTTTACAATATCACTGGAAAACTAGCAAGGGAGAATAAATCTTCTTACCTTACCTCACCCCAAAGTACTCATTTAAGGATGATGAGCAGCTCTTTTTATGAGGATCTGTCATAAATAAGAACTTTTCCACCAATATCTCATTAGCTGAAGCTTAAAGTAAGAAAGTATTAAATTTGTGCTTCAACTGTCAATCTGGGGTTTACACAGACAGGACAAAAGGAATCAGACAGAAGCAGAAAGACAAAGACAGAATGAGGTTAAGCACACAACATATTAATCTCCAACATCCATTCTCACACGCACACACACACACACACACACACACACACACACACACACACACACACACACACACACACACACACACACAGTTGCCAAACTTGAATTTGCCAGTGTGCAAATGTATTACATTGGACAACATTGAGGTTTTGGACTTTAAATATACAGAAATTCTGTGTTGTGCATTTAGATGGTGGGTCAGAGTGGGACAAGGAGGAGATGGAAGTAACTGATTAATAATGCATTCCATGTGAGCTGACATTTCCTCTTTGATGGGTAGCAGCCTGCTAGGGGAAAACTGTGTCTAGTCTCAAGAAGTCATTACTCAGGGAATCTGTGTGTATGTGTGTGAGTTTGTGTGTACGCAGTTGTGTGTGTGTGTGTGTGTGGTTTGTATGTTTGGTTTTATGTTATCGTGTGCCTCCAGCTCAGACCAGTCTCTCTCCATCACTTGAAGTACCTGCTTGAGCCCTTTTACGGTGGCACATGGTGCCTGTCATGGTTTGTATATCGGCCACAAGAGAGATCCCCTGACAACTGCCTCACGTCAGCCAATCTAAACAAAAACAAGACAGAATTTGTCAGTAACCTTCACAATAACTGGAATTCTCACACCCAGGAAACACACCAATGCAGCTGGATTTCCACTTGTCTTTTGAAATAGAGCTATTACTAGAGTCTCAGTGAATAAACAAATGGCTGTAAAATATATTTAACAAATTTATTTTACAGCCATTTGTTAATTCAATGAGACTCTAGTCCTCTAGGAAGGAACTTTGACTCTCATTGGTGCTCCTCTGAACCCTAATTCTACCGCTCAATGTGTCCTGGTAACACCAGTTTGCTATGCAGGAGTGAACTCAGAATAGTGAGTTGTTTCCTCAATATTCTTTTCTCTACCAAAGATTTCACTCAGGAAAGTGCCAGCCTGTTGAGTCTACTGTGCTCCGCTGTCTTCATCCTCCTATATTTGAACAATACAGTGTAGGAAATCACCATGCACTAAAACATCTATAGCATTGTTGTGCTGACACTGAAGGACAGAGAAGTTTTGGACTGCTCTAGATTATTGTCAGTGTGGACTCACAGATAAATGTAGCTGTCCGCAATGTCCACAACAGTACACATGATGTGCCCGTTCCCCGAAGTACCCTTGCTCTGCTCACTATGGTGCCTGAGACACTTTTCCACAGCCTCACATATTGTTTTCATCCAGTGGAGCATGTCCAGTCACTTCCAGAGGAGGGCAGCTTGCACAGTATTAGATTGCATGTCTCCTCCAGTTAAGTGTTGGGAAAATAATGGCACATCAGCCTGGTTTAGACAGTCCTGGGAATGTTCCACACGAGTGTCAGGTGACATAGAAAATGTGATAAATGCAACATTAACCATACCAGTTGAATTAAATTCAACTGCTTCATTATTGTTCAGTTCTGAATCAGTAAGAATTCCAAGGAGAAAACCATGTTGGTTTAAATCAGTAAGGACAAGATAACACTAAACAACACTTTAATGTAGATTTTTAAATTGCATGATTTTCTTAAAGACAAAAACTGGACCATGATCTGGTCATCAAAATGCTTGTCAGTCAATGTCTCCTTTAAGTCTTTGACACTTCCATTACACTTTAACTGCTTTTAACACAACAACAACAACAACAACAACTCTATATGCAACAATTGAATGTCAGAAAGTTTAATGTTACAATAATGACATTGGCAATCGGCCCTGAGTATTCCCATTAAACTAAATTAAATAAAAACAGTAAGTGATCTGAAATCCAGAAGTGAAAAGCAGGCTCTGTGGACCATTATATTCCCCTGGTCTGTTTCAGCATGCAAGAACTTAATAATGAAATCAAACAACCTAATTTGTTACAGTATAAAAATAATAAGAATAATAAAAGAACAGCATGATTATAGTGAACAGTGGCAAAATGAAACAGCAGAATAGAAAAGACATGAGTAATCTGGAACCATTTAGGAAAATATTAAGAACTGCCGTCTTCTTGAATATCCAAAGCAGTTTCATTTGGCGGTGTTACATGAAGGTGAGTTGACAGAGAGGACAAAAGAACAGGTGAAGGAGAGGGATGGCATCAGTGGCTAATCTCTCATTTAACATCTGCTTCCTTGTTCCTGAAACTGGGGAAGCAGCTACAGCTCATCAGCTGATTAAAGCTATAATCAGTCACTCTGTGTGTGTGTGTTTGTATGTGTGTGCAGAGTTGGAACAGTAATAAGGGTTTCTGATGTTACACAGAAGGTCAATTTGTCCTGCTACAGTATTATGTGATGCTTTGGTATTTGCTTTAATTGCATTGTACAGCCATATCACATGATCAAACATTGGTATGTATGCACAATTCAAGTATTACACATGGAAACATGTTGTGAACGCAATATATAAAATAATGAGGACTTTTTTTTGGTTTTAATCTCTAATGTTCAGAGAGAGAGGAATGTGTTTTACTACTGCATACAAAGTGCTACAAACATCAAAGGGCTGTGTAAAGTATAATTTTGCCACAATTTTGAGCATGTTCTTAGTAGTGAGTGTGCAGAAAATAATTTTATCTTCTTTTCCTGAATTTGATTCAATCTCAGACACATAATATTTTGTTCAAATCTCCTGGCACCAGTGAACACACAGTCATAACTGCATCTGTCTGTCTGAGATTGTGTTTGACGCATGCATTTGCGATGTGTGGCAAGCACGCATCTCCTGTTCTTTTTGTGGTTGGGAGGAGGGAAAAAAAATGCCAGAGGAGACAAACAAACACATCATTTCTCACACTGAGCCCACATGGTAACCAGGGAACACAACAAAAATAAAGAAATGGAGCTCCCGCATGCAAGAGGGGATGCAAACAGATGCTCAGGGATGAAGACTGAAGAGGAGTGAAGTGAGGAAACAAGGCTATGTACGCTTGTCGAGTTGGATTTTAGCATATCTAGCGAATAGCTTCAAGCTCTCTTAATCAACTCCACACACACATTAACAGCAGAAAACCAACTTTGTGATTTGGCTTAAGCTTTAACTTCTGTAAAAGCATCAAATATGAAATAAATTGCATTTATTCAACCTATAAAATGAGATGTATTTTTTAATATTAGTCTAGAATGTGCAGATAAATGAACCAATGTATTTTTAAGCGGAGAAATCAAATGAATTTATTGTGACATTCAACATTTACATGCAGCAGACATTTGCTGGAGCCTAAGTAGACTGAGGCCATAATACCAAATCAAACTAAAGGATTCTGAAACCTGGACCATAAAATAATGTACTCATCACCTTCTGTGTGGTCAAAACTCTCTTAAAGATCAAATCAGAGTCAGTCTCCATGTAGAGGGTGTCTGTGTCCTCAGTTCAGGAAACATGAAACATATTAATATAACATCAACATTCGACAAATCTTTAATATTGTGGAAACTGGTACCGTTTATGCTTAAACTGAAGAATTCTCTTCTCCACTAATCACATTTCCACAAGTCACTCTTGGCATCAGGATACAGCAGAAGAGCCTGCGGAGTGAGTTCAGTCACCCTGTGAGTGAGATTAATTAAAACGGTGTCATTTTGGGGGAGTGAGTATTCTTGACAGCCATCTGTCCTCTGGAAAAAAAAGAAACATTCTGTTTCTCAGTGTGTGCTGCAGCTGGCTGTCTGCTCCTCAGGGCCTGTGTGTGTACGTGAGCAGAGACATGGAAAAGTTGTGTTCCAACAGTCATGCATGAAGTTTAATTTGTTGTCACAAAAGGCCTTTAATCCATTTTATGCTGTAATCCTTTTGAATCTGCTGCCTAAGTGGGGCCATTTAGAATAATAATTAAAAAAAAACAAACAAAAAACAGCTTTGTTTCCAACAAACACCATTGAAATATCCTATAATTCATGTTCACTTGTCTGTGAACACCCCCCCCAAAAAAAAAAAAAAAGGTCTTCTGTATTCCTGACAATGGGACTTTATTTTGAGTTATACCACCCAGAAATAAACAGAAACAAAAAAAAAAAAAACATGATCACTGCATTAGAAAGCATAATCCTGCATCTCCCACATGCCTTTTGGTGTGATGAACTGGCATGGATATAAGTGGATGGATATGCCACACTGATTCAGACAAATTGTGCTGCACTGCAGCCACTCACATCTGCATACATTCCCTGGTAATTTGCCCATCTATTGAATTTGCAAAATTTCCCATCATCCAACCGCCTGTCAACATGAGTATTGTCCTGCATGAGTACCACCACCCAGCATGCTCTAATGGGGGTTGGTTAACATATTCTGTCTGTACCCCTCAAGAGTAAGAATTTTTCCACTATCCTCTTCCAAGTTTGCGTGAAAAGCAGATAAATGGATGTTCAGAGCTATACTGCTCACCAGAGGTGCAGAAGTAGTGAACTGTGTCCTGCAAAGACCAATGGATTCACTTGAATGTTAAATGTAAATATCTGTTGAAAAGTTCACACACTCAACTCCACCTAAATCCATTCAAGTCCAATAACATGAACCGTATCACTCATCGCTCTTTACTGCAAAGCCTTCAAGGCAACCTTGACCAATATTTTTTTTTTTTTTGTGTAAAGTAATAAATGTTTCACAAAAGTTCAGAGGGAAGGGGGAAAAAAAGTCGAGCTACACATTTTACCAAAACATATATTATTGGATTTGCAGAATATTGCATCATCCATCTTTTCTCACTACATCCATGCTTTTCTTTGGGTGTTATTATATTGGGGAAAAATATCAAGAAGAGAAGAAACAGAACATGACCTACAGCCAAAGGTTCAACTTCAGTATTTGCCCTGCCTTAACATGTAATAGGAACGCAACCCTCCTTCATGGCTACTTTCCTCACAAAGGTTAATGAAGACAGAACCAGGGGAGAAAGGAGCAAACCCTGTAAATCATCCACTGCAGCAGCAAAAGATGATTCAAAATGTGCAGAGATAATGCCAAGAAAGCTATTTTAAAAAGAGTACAAAACAAACTGATGAAGTCATGATGTCACAATGACTTTGACTTGTAATTAGCATGCATAAGACCAAGCTGGATAATGTTTTTTCCATGTCTGTATTGTGGTTGGAATTAATTCTCCAGCATCACTTATTCTTTAAATGTATCAATCAAGGCCACATTGACACACTCTTATGTACACAGTCAGGTTACAACAGAGGTTTCTGCTTTAGTGCACCAATAAAGAACTGAAGAAGAGGTCCAGGGTGACTCACACACACATGCACACACATGCACACACACACGTGCAATCAAGCTCCAGATCACGTCTGCAGCTGACAAAATGTCCCACTCAATCATGTTCGCTTTTCTACTTTCATTGTCACTCTGCAATGCCACTGCAGCAAGCATATAATAGCAACACACATCTTTCACTTACATATCCATACCTTGTTACAACATAAAGATCCATGAAAAAAAAAAAAAAAAAAAAAAATATATATATATATATATATTTCATGTAAAATGGGGAAACGCCTCATTCTGTGTGCTTGTTTACATGACTATAGAAATTGGGTCTATAAAAATTGGGTCGTTATCTGGAGTTATCAGCTTAGGCAAATATTTAATGGCATGATGCAACACGCTTGATCAGATAACAGCACTCATGCGGTCATGAGATGTCAGACTGACACACTCAGATTACTCCCCATTTTCCAGTGTCTTTGTGCATGAATACCACCAATTAATCTGATTGACTTAGTTTTTTTTACACCTGTGCACATCTTAAAAATGGAGTGATGTAGTCACAATGTGAGTGGGAGACAGGAGACAACAGACGCAGCATTGGAAACGAAGAGGGACGTCTGGAGTGAAAACAAGACAAATTTCCTATTAACTGGAGTGAAAGTCCACCCCGACAAAATCAGGTTGGTTTGAAAATAATAAGAGGTTTGTGTCACCATGTACATACACCCTCCAAAAGAAATCAGATAAATGGACTGAAACGCATAAAGCAGGGTTCTTTATTTATTTCATTTCTGAAGTGCATGTAAAAGTGTCAGATCTAATTATTCCCAGTTATCAGATGTTCATGGTCATGTAAACCCACTGAGAGCAGTGTTTGGAAAATAAAAGGAGTTTATACAAGAAAAAAGTCACTCAGTAAAGCAGTAACCACGATTACATTTGATCTCACTTACTGATAAAAAATTGGATTGAAAAACCTCAGATTGAATAAGATGCTCCCCTCACTAACGTCCAGTATCTCACCTATCAAGTCTCTCACAAATCTTTACGTTTGGTCTTCCAGCAGCAGTATCCCATACCTGTACTCGCAAACAAAATTACATCTGTGAGGCAGAGACAGGTTTATGTGGATATAAAGATAAAGAGACAGCATGTAAAAATCCCATTTATTACTCCCATCCCTTGGTGGTTCTGAACATACCGTCAGGGTCCTCGCGCTTATATAAAAAAGCATTATAGAAGCTGACAAAAAAATGCAAGATCCTTTGTGGTTCCTTCTGAGGCGTGTTCCTGTGTTTGTGGGAAGAACATTATGCTGGTTCAAGCTGTGCTACCCTGGTAGAAAATACATACATTTCCTATAATTAGGTGTAAAACAGTGCATTCATTTCAACCTGGTTGTATGGCAAAGAAGAGAGAAAGCAATTATTAAGGTGTTGGAAAGAGTAATTGTTTTGGTTTAAAGGTGCTTTAAAATATAGCAATCACATGGGCATCAAATGATACAGAATGTAATGTTCAGTAGTATTACAAAAAAAGACTCACCTGAGTTATTGCCAGTAGCTAACCATCGTGACAAGTGGATAATGGCAGATAATTGGCATGTTGGAGACTGGAAGAACAAAGATATCAAACAGTGAATTGTGGAAAACAGTCATGCAGTTAATGACACATTTTGTAAACATATCCCCTCCAACCCCCGAAACCTATTTTATGTTGGTGTTTCCAACTTCCACCACACATGATGACCAATTATTTGTCCATTTTCTGTGATCTTAGCAGTAAATCGCCCTGATTAAGCCCCAAATAACGAAATGCTGCAAACACTGACATGTTCTGGTTTTGTTGAGAACTTCAGGAAACTGCAGTCCAGTTCCTGGGTTTCAGCCATGTTGGTTGTGACAATCCTGAAGGGAGGCTCTCAGTACAGAGAGGGCACATTGATTTCTACAATTTTTCATCTGTTGTTAAGCTATAAATCCCCAAACTGCCCTGACCCCACCAAGTTCTCCTTTAAGGCACAGCGAGGGGACATTTCCCCTATGTGTTTAGGAAGAATGAAGGCCTGAACATGATGTGAGTGGTCTGCACTTTGAACTTTTTCTGAAACTGTATTTGTCATATTCATATTTCTGTAGAAGTCTAAGGATTTACTAAAGGTTTACATGCAAACTTGACGTCAACACTGAGGACTGAGGACTGCATCTCTAAAGTGAGCAGAACAATGTGTGCTGTCCATTTAACACTGTTTCTGCCTGAGTGATCAAAATACTGGAAGGAGAAATTGCAGATCACAAATATGCATATTGTATGCAATACAAATGATCAAACCTGGAAGAATGTGATTATGTGAAAAGTGGTTATATATATATATATATATATATATATATATATATATATATATATATATATATATATATATATATAATACATTGGAAAAGAAAGTGCAAAACAGCCCAGCAACTTTATGCATGATCATTTTCACAGGAAGGAGGCACAGGTAATGATCGCAGATGCAGAGAACATATTTTTCTCGTCCCCATCGGTATATATTTGCAATGATGATCTGACGTTTAGTTTGAGGTCATTTAGGTGTTTATTTTCCTTGTTACATGCTGTGAGCCATCTTGCAACTGTGTGTATATTTTATCATATGCATATAAAGAACTCAAAAGGAGATGCAGACACAGAAGAAATGGTTTACACATGCAAGATCAGCCCAGAGCTGTCAGTCCACTTATATGATGGTCCATCTCTATCTATATACATTAAGGAGGAGGGTAGGAAAGAATCAGATCAACATTAATGTTTTTAAGACCCACCAACAAGGAAGCAGAAGAATCTTAGCACAAAACAAAGCAGCAAATTAACTTATGACTTTGACCTAAACTTCTAAAATAACTGACCCATCACAAAATGGAAATTGCTAAGCATAGTTGTAGTTGTTTGCCTGGATTATTGTTTCAAACATATTATTAAGTTGGTATTTTAAGCCTCTTTTTAATCAGCCTGGTCACATAAATTAATAGAGAATCAATTCAGCTGTCCCTGCAAAACAAACACTGACTCATTGACAGCCACTCTGTCACGTTCTCACGGAGGACGGAAGGTGGACCCAGACGCAGGCACAGGGTAACGGGGAAGAACAAAGGTTTATTTAGGGTGACAAACAAAAATACTCCTCAGCGCAGGAGGGAAAAAGGCTCTCGGGCCAACACAAAACGCCCGCGAGGGGGAAAAGTCCAGGGGAAAAAACTAGACCTCCCCGCGTACCGGGATGTCCGGGCGACGGACAAGCGGGGAGTCTGGACACACGGGAGTTACCGTGACACAGGCTGGGAGTTGAGTCCAGGGTGAGTCGCCGGCAGAGTCCAGCACAGGAAACAGGTGAGGGAGAACTCCATCAAACACGCCAAGAGACAAACAAACAAACAAAACGACCCGACAGCTTCTGCTGTCGGGGACGGGCCTTATGAAGCCCGTATAATTCTGGGATCCAGCGCAGGTGCGCGGCCTCCTGCTGGTCCCAGAACAGGGTTGGCGCCCCCTATGGGGAAGGAGGAGCGCCAGGCCCTGACACACTCTCTCTAATTAAATCAACAGTTTTATGTTCTTGTCTCAGCAAGAGAGGAATGCAAAGGAATTATTTTCTTTCTTTCTCGACTTTAATAAAAGGAACATTTTCAGAGGAGCTTGTGTCAGATATAGTTAAAAGTGTTCCAGCGATCAGAAGACCCATGGTGGAAATGCACCAGTTTTCTGTAATTACTACTGTTATTATTATAATTTTCTGTCAGCTGTAGTCACTGATTAAGACTCTGCCAGGTATTGATTTTGGAATAATGGGCCAAACAATGCTTCTCTGAACAGAGAGTTGCTGTCAGTAGAAATATAATAACCCAGTGAATTAATTTTGATTCCCGACAGCAAAATAAAAGATGAATTATGCTTATGCCTCAAGTCATACAATCATACATTACCTTTAACACTGTTCAACAGTTACCAGGAGATACCAAAACAACCTTACAATATGATCAGATTTCAAATAATTTAGGTAATTTAAAAGAATAATATTATTATCTAATGTAATATCTGTGTTCTTATATTGAAAACACTATTAAGGGGATAATTACTGGGATTGCTGGGGAGAAGGATGACGCACCACCCCACTGATGGCAATAGTCGCATCTCCTTTTTTATCTAATTTTTTTTAACTTTTTTTTTTCAATCTGAGGTCATTACCAGGGAATCAGTCCAACACAGCAAACAAGTCTAATCTGACAGGGAGAACCACATTCAAAATCCAAGCTGAGGAGTCGAAACAAGAACAAGCTCAGCACAAGACCAGTGGACACTTGTGAAAAAGATGATCTGGCAATAAAAGGAAGGAGGGGCAGGTATAATTCCACAGGGGTGGAGGCAGCCTGATTGGGAACAGGATGATTGGGATCAGGGTTGCAGGAGGATGGGGGACCTATGTGATGCTGCAACTCTACAGACAGATCTTAACAGTTGCAGATCATCATTTACTTAACAAACAAAAGAAAAAAAACAACTAGAATGTAAACTTTTTCCTCATGAGCCAGTTTGACATCATGAGCCCATAAAGATCGGCTGCCTATCCATTTACTATAATTATGCTCTCTTGGTTCCCTCCTCTGAACCGCAGCTGCCCCCAAATTGCAGCCAACAACCGCAATGCTGCCACTCACGATTTCACAAAATTGACCATTTCTCACCCCATACTTGCCATTTTACTTGAATTTATTTTCATGCATTCCATGTAATTAAGATATCGATTTAAAAAATCAGCTTCATTGATTGTCATGTTCCAACTGAAAAACATTCCAGCTTCATAGTAATGAGTCTCCTGGCTGCACATTTTAATGGGGTGCTTCAACTGGCATGGATAAATATGGGCCATCCCTGCTCAGCTCTGACTTTTTGGTTTCCCTCTGGGTGGACTAATGATCTGTTTGGCCGAGATAAACTGTCCTTAGTGCCCTCAGCGTCCTGACTCAATGTTACAGCTCCAATCGCTTCAACTTTGTCGCAGCGTTTCCACCCACTCGTTAAGCTACACGTTGGACAGTGTGCTGGAGAGAGATACCTTACTGAAATTATAACTTGGGGCTGTAACACATGTCACGTAAAGTCAGCTTACCACACCAACATACCCCATACACTGTTGTGAGACATAGAGAAAGTTAGCAGTTGAGGATGTGGATGAGGAGTTTTGTTATACGACTTCACTAAATCTGACATGTTTTATGAGTTGAAAACCTCGGGTGTGTGGTTCCTGAACTTTGGGTAGAAGGATGAGTGAAAGTCAGGGTTATGCTGGGGCGTCTGAGTCCCAACAGTCAGGTTAGCATCATACTCAGATGTTTCAGCGTCATTCCTGAATCAGTGGTTAAACATCCAGAGTGATGTTCCACAGTCTCAGTCTTCTGGGCTGTGGTAATGTCACTCACCATCAGACATCATTGTTCTTGCTGACAATAAAGTTGCAGAACACTTTATTGTCACCTCCAATCGATTAAAACCCCCAAAGCTCCACAACAAGGCTTGATCCATCCATCACTGGCAAGGCACCCATGGCTGCCTGCCTCCTTGTAGTCTGCAGCTTTTACAGGAACCTTTAAACATCTATTCTGCCACTTACCTCTTTCTTGTCCTGAGCTGCCCTCTTGTAATACCTAACAGACCTGAGACAAGTACAAACCCAAATGTCTGCATGGCCGTTGCAAAATGTCTTGATTAAAGATTTGGTGAATCAAAAAATCTTAACACCAATGAAATACACATTTAATCACATTATTAGGTAAAAATATCAACGCCAATGATGACCTCTGCCATAACAGTACCTTTATGTCTGCCTTCATGCCGAGCTGTCTGCATCTGTCAGCGGTAAATCGTTTACTTTTTTCACCTTGAGGGTTTTTTTATTATTAAAAAGGCTTTCATCTTTACTCTGCACGATCTGTACTTGGTTTAAAATGCATCAGCTCCAAAAGCACCAAGAAGGAGAGCATGTTGCTGAACATTAATTAGTCAGGTTGGCTGAATGCATAATTTATGGATCCTAAACTTGTCAGCACACCACGGCTACGCTGACACGGAAAACCATCACACACACTCATGCGTTCACACATGAGCAGGCACGCTGACACCATGAGGGGATTATGGGGGCATTAAAGCAATTCCAAGACTGTAATGTGCCTCAGTAATGTAGGTGAAACAGTGCAGCAGCAGCACTGAGGTAATTTATATAATGTTGTTATTCTTCCATATGCTATATATTCTGCAAAGTCATCAACAGGTTGTGCTGAATTCAAATTAACTGGTAGGACTAATTTTCCAATACTTATCACCTTTGCCTGCATGATAGGTGAGCAGTTATCCTTCCTTTATCTGAATATCTTTTAAAAGAAACACTACATTCCATTTAATTATCAGGTTCAATGTTTTTGTGTTGTATTCATATTATATTGTATATATATATAGTGGTATAGATATATATTTATTTTTTGCTAGATTTTTTGTTTTTTGTTTAATGATATTTGCTAGATAATTTATTCATTTTCAAGGAATAATTCAGCAGCTAATCTGGAGTTTAATTTATAGTAATATAGTGACACATGTTTTGAGTTTTTTTTTGGTTTGTTTTTTTTCTGTAACTTAGCTAAAATAGCTTAAATATGCAGTGACAGAAAGTGGGAAAACCTCCAGAACTTGAATAGACATGTATGGTTTCCTCCCATCAACGGATGCATTATGTTTTGCAACAGCAGAACAAGAAAAGAGAAACAATAATTTCAGTTTGAGTCTGCATCATCTTCAATGTTGTATTAGTCTGCAGCTATGATTTACACCACATTTTCTACTTCAGTGCTCATAAACAGTCGCAATACAGTATTGTTTTAAAAATAGTTGTGCATTGCTGCACATGACATTCAGAATAATTGTGCACTTACAGGATTTTTTGTGACCTCGTTTCTGCTGACCACCTTTTCTTTTTTTTTTCTTCTCCGTCATTTGTTGGGACACAGTTTGGGAATACTTGTCATGTGAACACTAATAACGTTGAACTCGACACTGTTTGGAAAGAAGCACGTCAACAGGGGACTTCATGCATTGCTAGCCAGATGTGGTGATTGTGGTCCATGCCACACAGCCAAAATCACAAACTCCCTTCAGGAAAGTCACTCGGCTTCTGCTCGAGCAGCGAACATGAGAGACGGGAGAATCAGAGGCGGATCAGGGTCCTCTGAGGCTACAAAATGGTTGCACACATATGCATGCACACACTTGTGCAGGGAGACAGTATTTGAATTAAAATTAGCACAAGTTGCCAGAGGAGTCCAGCCGGCCTCAGAGGCATTGAGACAGGTGTAGAATGTCCACGGAATACTTTGAATTTTGATCTTTAGGCTACAAAACAAGGCTAGTGACAAACAATGCAAAGGCATCATTAGCAACTTCTACACATGTGTTAACTAGGATAAAAAAGGAGCTGCAGTCTGACAGCCTCCAGCTCACACGTGTCACATGTGTTGCAGAAAATTGTTATGATTTTTTTTTTTTTTTCTCACTCCCATGCAAAATAGGCCCAAACAGAAACATGGTAGCTTTGGTTATATGAAGACTAGCCTTGTCTTAATATGACTGCAGATATCACCATCAATCATAATGAGCCCCTGCCAAGAACAGAAAAGTGGCGTATCAACAAAAAAGTAGTCATAATAAAAGCAGTGTCTCTAGGTAACCAGTTCAATGTGTTCAGCACTAAATCGACATTAAAGGCCACAAATGATCAGACTCATAAAATCTTTATGTTACACATTTGAGTGAAGGGAGCTCAATCTCAAAATCAAGGTCATGTGACAATACGGTCAATGCATAAAATGACACACTGAAATCCATCCGTGTCCCATCTAAGGTTCAAATAAACCTGCTTTACTGGGAATTCTGTTGAGAGGGTTATCCCCCCGCCACCTCACCACTCGTTTTTTTTTTTTTTTTTATCTTTTTTTTCTCCCCCACCATCCACACCTCTTTTCCCTCCCACATGCTCGGTGCTGCCAGACTGGAGCTCTGTGCCCAGTGCTCTGCGGGTATGTCCATTAAAGCTGTGGCGGGAAGGATCATTAGCGCTGCGCTTCATTTACTATGGCCCAGCATCTAAATCAGTTGTCAGGCACCTCCAGTCATTTATACACAGTCACCCTCGCAGCCATTAGACAGTGCAGTCTGTCTGCTGCACGTCACTTCTCATCTGGCCAGCGTCCCTCCATTTTACACTCCTTCTTTTCTATCTGTAGCACAATCAGGCTTGCAATTCCTGTGTAGTATTCCCACCAGAATACTACACAGTGACAATTGTTATTCATGTCACTTCTCTGTGCTTTTATTATTATCGGTGTCCACATTGAGCTTGTGTTTCTTACACTGATAACTGATAACTTAAGATTAGTAAGATTTTAATACAAGGCATACATTTAATTTCATCTTGAAGAGAGAAAGTAATAATCTTTGTTTTAAGCCAGCATCAACACAGCTCAGTCACTCAGGAGTGTGGCTGCTCTGACTGCTCAAGGTCTCTCAGAATCATGGAAGAGCTGCAGTGATTCTGGAGTAATTGCTGTGATACAGTGTTTCTTTCTTCGTTTTGTGAGGTGATGGCATTCCTTTTTCTCCACCAGGGAGAATTCCTTCAGAGCACAAAATGTATGTGTTGAGCTGTAGTGAAACAAAGATATGGAGCCACCGGTGCCCCAGAAATCTGTGACGTGCTTGAGATGTTTGCGGCACGTGGGCAAATGTGTAGGGTTAACTTCAAAATGTAAGCATAAGTGAAATACGGATCATCTGGTTGTGAAATCAGCTTTTCTCCTTCCAGTATTTTGCTGGTCAAGAGTTTGTGTTGTTTGTTTTGTTTTTTTAACTATATAAAAGCCTACAACTGTAAGAGAAGATCCAGTAAAAGATGGATGGATTGATGGGTATATGCCAATATGTAAAAGAAGGTAATTCTGATTATGAAAGAGGCAACATGACAACCTGTTAATGTTCGGCATGTTTGGCTTTCCTGTGACCTCAGAATGTTCAAGCATCTTACAAACAAGTAGAAGAACATTTCAGAGGCACACTTTTTTCCTTTAGGTTCTTCTAACATCTAGTAGAGAAGGTAAGATAAGCAGGCAAATACTGGATGTGCAATGGAGACACTTGGCTTTATGGGTAAGGTTGAATTAGGTCAAGGCTCAAGAATGTATTGACTATTAAAGTCCATACAAAGATAGAAATATAAATGTATGTATGTGTGTATCTGTTTGTGTGTGTGGCAGTCAGGGATGAAATTTTCTTGTCAGCAACCCAGAGAGTGATTTGATTTCTTGGGAACAATAAGGGATGGTGTAGACAGATTGAGCCAGTGTTCCTGTGTGAGGTTATAGAGCTGGAGTGTTTGGATGGATTTACTGAGTTGGGGGAAGGCGGGGTGACACAAGCGGGACAGTGAATGGGAGACAGGGGGCTCTTTGCCTCTCTCCATGGGGGGGTGGGAGATCAGAGGGTGGTTTGTCATACATGACAGATCCTACGTCACGCCCATTTTGCAGATCCTTCTAAAACAGCTGCCGCTGTGATCTATCATGTTCATTGATCCAGTGGTAAAATCAAATAACACTGCTTTATATGGCCTAGAAGGGATCGAGAGTACAAAGCTAAAAATACACACGTGTCATCTTTTTATGATTATCATGTTCTGCCGCAGGGTCCTATTCAGCTCTTCCCTCGGCTTTCTGGTTTGAGGGGTTAAATCCAGACATGCATAACTTCATAGACCAGTTAATGGCTGACTAGTTGTAGTTTGTTTGATTACAATAAGACATTTGGCTGCCAACATAGTAATACCATAAACCACTTCCTGTTTGCAGTAAACTGAATTTATTGTGTAATCCTGGACTCTAACAGCATACAATGACATGTTATTCTATTTGTGTAATGCATACTGAACAGAGGACTGAGTGCACTCACACACACACACACACACACACACACACACTCCCTTTATACTCCCTGCTCTCTCTTGTTCTCAATATTTGTTTAATACCATCATCTGTCATTATCTCAGGTCTCTCCTGTTACTCCAGCATGACCATGGGAGCCCATATGTGCATCTAAATAAATATAAGCAGACATAAACCCATGTCCAACTGTGCATCACCAACCTGCTGCCTGATCAACAACATCTGGGCTTCACAGTCATGTCTGGTTTGGGGCCTTCACACACAATGATGTTGTTATCTTACCTTACCTGGCCTGACTGTGTATATATACGCCAAATGTATCCATCCTCAAATAACAAAAAACCACTTGATTAGAAGTTAGTTTATCCCAAAAAGGTTTAATGCAGTTTAATGTAGTAACGCTAATTAAAAAGTTTTAGAAAATAGGGATAAGGGCCATTTTATCTCTCAGGCCAGACAATGCTGATGTGTTAAGCAGCCATCTTGCATTCTTTTAGAATTGTATAGTTCGGTGGACTTGATGGTAAAGTTCTATTCAGTTCCATTTCCTGGCAGGCTGAGAGCTTCTAAGTATGCCACCATTCAGGGTGATAAATGCCTATACTCAAAGAAAAGCTTTAAAAGAGAAGATGAAAAATATCTATTCAGGGGAGGTATAAACTCCCCACACTCTCAAAAGGTCTTCCTGTCTCTCCTACAGGTCTTTTTCCGGTCTTCTTTTGTGGACTGCGCAAGTCATTCCTATTAAAAATTTGAATTTCAATAGTCTTTATTGTTAGCAATTGTTATCCCTTTAGCCTTTCAGTGAAACTGATCCTTGTTTTGTTTTTTTCTTCCACTGGGAGCTCAGTACTGTTCAAAAATGCTCACAGATTGACCCCATCATCATCCTGACAACATTTTATGAAACAACCAATATATGACTGGGCTCTGAAGTTTTCTAAATGTTGAGGTAATTATTCAAGAGGGAATACTTTCTTACTCTCAGCATATGTTGATACCTTAACACTGGTAAAAAAAAGCATTTACTGTCGTAAAGGACAGAGATCCATCAGCAGGTCATTAGGCTTCATCCATCATTTCCTGAAATATAAAGGGTCATAGAGAGAACAGGAACCACACCAAATGCTCGTTGTTTTTGCACCATTAGGGAAGGACATCCACTAAGCTTGAAGGTTGCCCAATTATCTTTTATAGTCAGAAACACAGAAGTGCTGTGAAGCGCATCAAGTGTGTATTGTAATAACTAAGCAAATAAATCTAAACTGAGCCGATGCCACAGGCAGGTGGAGTAGGTGTAGGCTGTATGTGTGCATGTTGCGCTAATTAGCAACTGTAATGGCCCACACATAAAAGACCAGGGCCCATGCTCTTCACACCACACATGCCCACACATCATCATCACACACCTACATATCTGGAGGTTTTCGCCCACCGCTTCTTCTTCCATCGTCAGCACTCAGGCACATCTACCTGCCAATATGCATGTGGAATACAAGAACAATGATATGTTGACATGGTTAAAAATGGTGCTTTCTTGCCCTTTACCAAGTAGCAATTGATCATAATTTGAAATAAAGCATCAAACTATAATTTCTGCATGTCTGAATTAAGATTGTTCATGTATAGCAGAAGGGCTACAAGCAGTTGATGAAAATGACATGATGTCACTTTGAACAGATATGTATGTCCAGAGTCCGATTCCCGCAAGAAACAAAAGAATCATGCCACAGGGACATGCTTTAGTGGATAAAGTCTTCTATTCCTACACAGTGTCTGCAGCCTGTTAAAGATAAATCAAACCTATTACACCTCATTATGTGCAGGTACCAAAGAACAGCTTCAGGGGTTCCCCAAAAAAAAAGATGTAGGGCAGCGACTCTGCACAAGTGTTCAGCTTCAGACCATTGGTTTTAGATGATGAATGACCTTAGCTACGAACTGCTATAGTTCGTGAGTGCATCTGCATAAATATTAGCACTCAAGACCTGCTCAAACACAGAGTTCAGAATGTGAGTTAAGAATATAAAATGGTCAAATGGTCAAGAACAAGGTCAAACTTCCGTTGCATATGCTCAGATCAGAGGATCCTCCACTAAATGAGGATTAAAATGAGCCCTTATACTAAATATGGCTGCAAAAAGTATTATCTGTTGCCTTCAAGAGTCAGTGTTTTGCCTCTCTTTTCCAGAAGATTTTAGCTTTGAGCTTAATAGCTTACAAAAATAGCCAAATTGCTCAAAGTGGAGGTAACAGCTGTGAGCAACTATGGGCACACAATATGTGTGATTTGTGTTTGTAGTGACTGATTATCTGTGGAGGAAAATGTGGTGAATACAGGAAATCACAGATGGACAAGATGGTAGCTTTCACATAGTCTTTTCACAAGTTCCTGAGGTCATCTGGACACATTACAATTGTTACGAGAGCGAGACAGACTATATTTCACATAAGTCTCTGTTGTGACTTTTAGGATTATAAGGTTTTCGGAACTATGCAGTTTTTTGTGTATCTATAAACTACTTAGTATCGTGCCATGCAAAGCTTTTTATCCACTTTGAAGAAAAATTCACCATCAAAATTGCTGACATGATTTTCTGACACCGAATCAGCTTCTGGAGGCATTGCTGCAGACAACAGCGGACCCCTCAGAGAGAAATATCTACTTTTATATTTTAGTTAATGCCTTCTTTAAAAGTTTACCTCTAACTTGCTAAATTGTTATTGACTATTATTATAGTTCCAAGGTCGTAGGTCAACTTGAAATGGTCACCTGAAATGTGCAAATATCCTATCATAGCGGCATAGACAAGAGTTCAACATTGAATCAATTATACTCTGGTGAATGTACACTGGGACGAAGACAAAAGTCCAATTAAACGGCTTTACATGCACTAAGCTGTGCATGTAAATGTACTGAGAGTTCCATGAGGGAGCAGATTATACTGCTCTATTATACAGATTACACACAAAATAAGTGGACAGATGAATTTTAGTGTAATCCTATCAGACTACACATGGTACCTCTACAAGTTTATTCTGGCATAATTTCTGTGTAAAAACAACAATAAATAAAAAGAATAATGAGGATGAAATGGGAACTGTATAATTTGCATTATATACACATGTTATTTTTTAACCCAGCATGAGGTGGGATTGCGTCTGTTATTTTGGTCAGCCAAAAGGGATTTTGCATGATGAAAGATAACATTTATATGTCAAATAATAATCCAACAGGGTAATCTCTCTTCTGGGAATTTACTGGCAGGCCTCTTCCACCACAGCGGGATTTGCTCTGTTTTACGACTAAAAACAAACACTGACTTTGAGCCAAATGAAGGGTGGAGTTTAAAGATTACATTAAATGCATAGTGAATGTGGGAGATAATGATAAAAGGCTTATAAATATCTTTGTTTTACATCAGTTTTGCTTTAAAATATGTAAATGACAGATTAACCCGAACATTTTTTTCGATCAAACCCAAAAAAAAAAAAAAGTTGTACTTTTTTAAATCACTTTTTTTAAATACTGAAACATGCAAAAAATCCTGCATGTGGATCCTTTTCCTGCAATGTGTACGTGTGTGTGTGTGTATGCAAACACAGAGAAAGAAAATGCTTATATTGGGTGTTGTGGTAGATATATTTATAATGCCTCCTCTCACAAGGCCGTTTGGCTTTTTGGGAGTCAGCAGGAAGCCAGGAGGTGGAAATATTTCCACATATGGACGGAGGACAGAGCTGACCTTTGCTTTGTGCAGTCTGTTCAGTCCTTATCTGTCTATTGCAGGGCCTACTCTGTGGAACTGAGCCCTATGCTAATGCCACCGAGCAGGGTGGGGAGGCTAATGCTCCCAGGTCCTTCTTAATGTATATTATTAACAAGTGTGTGTTCAGGGACAGAGACTCATACAGGCTTAATTGATGACATGCCAGTTCAGCCAAGGTTTTCCAGGTTTTGTAGCTCTCTCCCTGTCTTTCTGTCTGTCTGTCTCTCTCATACACACACACACACGCACGCACACACACACACACACACACACACACACAAAGATTACAGTTGCTGATGCGCATTTTTACTGTTGGAAATTCACTTTCTTACCTTGTCTGTTTGGAAGTATTTTGTTGCATTCTCATAAAAAATAATGGACGGACTCACTCAACACTCCCTTAGACGTTAGATTTCTGTAACATTTACTGGTGTTCCCCTCTGGATTCAGCATTTACTCGATAAATTTTTTACACGCAATATCTTTCCATGTGTGCACTGCATCAACCTCATCCAACACATGATATAAGTCAAATTTTACTATATGTGAAGAATTTAAAACCTGAATTCATGATTTATTGTATTTATGACAAATACAATAAAATTCATTATCCCAAAAGACTGTAATTGAAAGAACAACATCACCCTGATATGAACACACACATTCTTCACAAATGTCTATTAGACTCACATGTTTGCTTTCCTTTGTCAGCCACCAAAACCATCACATGCAGTTTAGGGTCATGTCTAATCAGGTTTTTATCCCGTGTATCACGCTGTCAGGGAGCTGTGGAGACATGAGTTCTGGCAGACTCTCTTAAACACGGGACACTTGAAGGCAGATTACCGAGCTGCTTCCAAAATTCCTGCTGATAAAGTGGTAATTAGTGATTCACAAGCTGTTGGTCGAGGAGTGCTTTGCTATAACGGAGTGTAGCTCGGAGACAGTTTTCTGTAACTTCAATACTTCAGCAGCAGCTCAGTATCCCCACTGCTGTGTTTTTTTTCCCAGCTGATGGACGGCGTGCTTCCGTCAATTAAAGTGTTTGTGTACTGATGAATTCATTCGATGGAACAAATCAACCTTTAACCAGAGGATTTCACTTTATCCATTTAAATGCAGCATAGGAGTTCAGAGTAAACATTCTAATACCTCACAATGATACAACCTGTTATAAATGTCCTCAAATGTCAAGATAAGACTGAATAAATAAATAAAGTAAAGTAGCTGTGGGAATACACTGGCTTTCAGTCGGTTTAAAAAAATGATCATCAAAACACTCTCATCCTGCTGTCTGCGTTTCCAGTTACTTCAGGCTGGACTTAGGTGGGCAGCCGTTGTCCTGACAGTATCTCTGAAGCTTCACACTGTTTGTAAATTAAGCTTTTTCCTGACTTTACAACCCTTTTTGGTGCTCTTTTGATGTGCTTGTAAACCCTAAAGCCCCTCCTACTCAATTCCATCCCCTACAACAATTATATTACTTTTATATTTAAGGTTATATTTAAGCGCTATTTTACCACAGCAACATGATATTTAAAGGACCCAAATCAGCCTCCTCTGTTTACTGTGGTGCCTCCACTGTGGTGCCTCATTGAGGAAGGAAGAGAGCCTCATTGAGGCACCACAGTGGAGGCGCTGCTGAAAAATGTGTATGGATACGTGCATCCACATGTTTGTTGAAAAAATGATTTCAAGTGTGCACCCTTGGACATAGTACAATAAGAAGAGAGGAAAAAGCGAATCACAGATGATGGAATTTCACCACTTCTGAGGACAGAAGAGAGCAGAATTTTAGGTGTGTGTGTGTGTGGGGGGGGCATGTGACGATGCAGTCAACCGGAGAGCTTCTGTTACGCTTGGTGCACTGTGCACTTTTTGTGAACGGATGAAAAGTAACCTATTTTGTTGGATCATCTGGACCTCACAGTCGGGGCACATTTACACTGTGTCTTTTTGATGGATTGTTTACAGACAAACAAGCAAGTTTTGCATTCAGATGCATCGTGAACCACAGTTGGAGATCTGTTAAATAAGTTTGTCATGCAGAGATTGTGTCCTAAAAATTGGTTAGTGTTTGTTTTGAGTTCAAAGTAAATCAAGAAAAAAAATTATTTTGTGCGATTGCAGCACAGGTCTTTAGATGACATGATATATAAGTTAAACAATATGTTCCAGCATTCAAACGGTTTGAGTTTGCATTTTTCACTAAAAAGGGACAATATCATTTTAAAATGTACCATGTAAATTGATAAAAAAAAGCTGAATAATGCAGATCAAATAATTATTAATAATAAAAATTTGAATTGAATTACCTAATATGCACAGCACACTTATTTTTAAGTTTAAACCTGCAGCTTTAGTAAGGATTTAGAAGCCTTAAGGCAGGGAGAATACCACATAAATTATGCAAATGATGCCTGTTTTTCTTTTATGCTCTTGTTTTATTAACAAACACAATGCACTAGCTGCTGAACCAAAATGTTGAAACATGACGTTCATAAAATATGGAGCACCAGCCTGCACACATTCCACTAAACAATAATTAATTGCCTCTCTCAAATCCCATTCAGCATGTGAAGTATGAATAGCACCTCACACAGGTGCTGAATTATCTGATCACCTAATTACATCAGATGCCACCAGATGAAAAGAAAATCACTCAAAAAAGACCCGGTGTGGATTTCTGAACCAAAACTGTGGTGCTGTGGTTAAACAGGACGTTGGATATACAAAGTGTCATGGCTGATTTAAATCACACCAGCTCCTAAAAAGAAACATGGAGATGAGTCCTCAAATGGGGGGGGGGGGTTTGTCATACTCTTACTGAAGTAAATCCCAAAAAGAGATCTCATGCCATATTACGATACACCCACAACAACCTTTATATTTGCAACTACATTACATTCACCAGTTTTACTGAGTGAATTTTATTGAGTACAGACACCCCAGTAAGACCTACTTCACCACAGGCACAGCAGTTATTCGGTGAACTGAGCTGTAATGATTACCTGAAGACAGCCGCCTCTCTGTCTCTTTTCAACAACAGTTTCAGGGATTCGATGAATGTTTCTTTGTTTTGTTTCTTTTAGCTCTTTGGCGCTGCTCATATTCACCCTAAAGGCCCTGTAAAGGTCAGGAATAAATACTTCATGATTGTTTCCAACTGCTGGAAAGGATGCACAGGAGGGATGTAAACATGAGCACTTAATAGAAAAGGAGTCAGTGATTTAATGCTTGAGTTACAGACTTCATAAACAGTTAGTTTACAGAGGGGACTCTGAATTTGGGAGCTGTGAGAGTGGTTGTGAGTACATCCCTGTGATATTACCAGCAAGCATCATTCTTGCAAAGGTGGAAATGTCACCTCAAGTGCACTGAAGCAACATTTGTGGTGAAGCTAATGCAGCAGAAGCTTGCCAAACGTGCTTCTGTCTTTTGCTTCTGAAATCCATTATCAATCCCACTGTGCAAGATGGAACAGTATGTCTGTGTAGGTGAATACAGCAGGTGTGTGTTTGTGTGTATGTGTGTGTGTGTGTGTGTGTGTGCGTGTGTGTCTGTGTGCTTGATCAGCATTCTTGCTGCCTCTCTCATCAACTCTGCTGCTGCAGGGCATTCTGGGACGACCCCAAAGGAACCTGGGTAACAGCAGGTTCCAGTGAAGTCATTTCCATTCAACCACCTCCCCCCAAACTCAGAACCGTTGCGCCTTCAAGTGAGAAATGTGGCTGATATTGCCCAGATTCGGCACAATGGCGGTGCTATCACAGTGTGAACGGTATTATTTTTCTGATTAGCTGACCGAGGCTCAGAAATACACACCTGAATTACACAGTAGAATACACAACGCAGTGCAGCATCTCTGTGGACGGAAAGATGGCTCAAAGTTGAAGAATGGCTCTTCTTATGTCACGATTGCTCTGACTTACGGAGGATTTTTTCCATTTGTCCAGCAGCAGAGCTGTGCTGTGTCTGCCTCTTTAAAGGTTCAATAATTTATCATTACTAATTTACAATAATTTGATATATTTAGCTTGGATTAAATCTTCTGTTGACCCTTGGCTCATGCTAGAATTGGTGTAATTAGCCTAGGGTCATTTTCAGAATGGTTATTAGTTTGTATATAAGAGGTGAGACACAGCTGTTATTTCAAATTACCCAACCGTGTCCATGATTTGCCGCTGCTCTTTTGTGTAGAGGCTATATTTAATCTTTGTAACACTCTCATATGCAGTGTAGTATTAATGAACCTTCGATTACAAGCAAAGTGTGAGTAAACATTGCAGGTCAAACGATGTTGGTTAATCATGGAATAAATCTCCTGCTCAGCAACTCATGTTACGGCCTTTAGAATAATGTATGTGCATAACTGTGCATGACTTAATTGTTTCCATGGTCATCTTCCCTTCTCTGATCTCGAGTTTTGGTTCATCTAAAGACTTCAGATCAATCAATGGTGGTCATCTCTGGGGCCAAAACCGTAACATCAGATGTTCTTTCATCAGTCTGTCCTGATCTAACATGTACACACATGAAAAGGAAAGTGCATATTGGGAAATGATGGTTAATAAGTTCGATTCATTCATGAAAATTTCAGGTAAAATTACACAAATTATATAGTAGTAATATATCAAAGTGGCTGTGAGGAAAAAAAGGGTTTCTTTATCTCGCATTGATGCCAACATTATACCTGCACTTCTGGGTCATGACATGGGCTTGAGCTGTCTTCATCTATTCTCACATATGCCAAGCTGAGCGCACTGCTGGGTCAGATAAAACACGTCCCTGTTTCTTCACCGGCAGTATCAGTGCATTTCGAAGTCGTCAGGATAAAGGTTATCGAAAAATCCTCCTGCTGCACAAGACTATGACAGTGTACCTGTCCTTAAGCTGCTAATGCCTGATATCATCCTGCCTTGAAGATAGTGGAGTAAGCAGCGCATGTGCAGATCCACAGCTATGCCGCTCCCTCAGTTCTTTAAGATACAAAACTCTTTGTTCCTACACTCCTCAACTCCACTCTCACCTCCATCCTCACAGAATGACAACTGCAGGAATATTTCTGTTTGAGATTTGGTTTGTCAGAAGGCTTCCACTTTTCCTTTGACAACATTTTTTGCCCCCGCGTGGCCTCACCTAACCCGTGTTTCCTCCTTTCAAACATTTCAGAGGTTGTTTCAGAGACAAGCGGGGCCCCCAAAGCAACATTCTGGTGTTTTAGTCGATTTTTACTGTGGTTCTGGACCTAATGACAAAAAGAAACAGATATTTTGCTTTTTTGGGACAAAAAAATGTTCTGCATCATCTCATCATTTTAAGACATCTGTCTTTATGGGACCTCAGGTATGGAGCTAATCACTTTCTATCTGGTATTCTTCCTCATTCATCCTGTTTATTTAACCTCTGGTGTAAATATATAAGTGGGTGTGCACACAAATCTCCATGAAGCACCATGTTCCACACAAATATAGTCATTGTAGCTTGGCAGAGAAGGGAAACATGAAACGGGGAGGCACAGTTTTATTAATGTTCAACCCTTGAAGGTGCATTTACTGCGATGGCGTTGCAGATGCCCTTGTGCATCTGGCACGAATGTGTGTATGTGTGTGTGTGTGTGTGTGTGTAGGGTCAGTATATGTGGGCATCTTCAGCACATTTGCTAAATTGGTAACGCCTCTGAAATGACTGTGGCCTGTCAGTCAGCTGTCACAGGTGGGACATGAGATACATGAGAGGGGCAAAACAAGAAGATGAGATGGGAAGTGACAGGTCATGGGGGAGGAAAAGAGGTATAGAAATACACCTAAAAATTTATTCATGACTCATAGGTGTTCATCAAATGCAGTTCACGGGCATGCTGGGTTCACAGCACACTGGAAGAACTGTGTTGTTGGAAGTCTGACAGTTGCATGATGCTGTGACCTCGGTCAATCAATGCTGACCCTGTTTTCATGTCACCTCTCATTTGTTCAATTTCTTCTTAAATGAATGCATAATGAGGGGTGACAGCTTGCATATGTGACTAACATGCAAATTGAATGCTAGCTGGATTTCCAGGAAATATTTTATAAATAAAATGTTATATATTTATATATATAACATTATATATATATTACATTTATATTATTATTTATATTTATTATACATTTTTATTAAAATGTGTACAATATAGACATAGAGCAAATATATAACTTTATTGTGGCTAGTTCACTGTGCCAGTTTGAGTCTTTGCTAGATTTATTAGCAATTTGTGAACTAATGATTACCTTTTTCAATAAAAGAAGATGCACAATTCACTCTTTATTATGCTTCATTAACATAGCTGTTATTAACTTTATTACAATTTACCATGCACATATTACTGCGAATATTTATGCATTATTATTGCCTCCAATCTCCAGTTATGGTTTCACTCACGGTGTAGTTTACCAGAGAGCATTTCATAAATAATTCATACGGCACTGAAAGGAGGGAAAAAACAGAAACCTTAATGACAAATTCAAACAGCACCCCACATTTTATCACATCCATGGCCCACTGTTGTTTTATATGATGATCTGATGCTGATATGATTTGGTTCATTTGAATTGATTCCACCCCTCCCTAATGTATTTACATGCAAGCATGCTCGATTCAGATACAAGCTGTTTCAGCAGGTGTCTGTTTGAAAATGTCTTTCCTCCATCCAGCCCTGTTGTTTCTAATTCTGCACCTTTTTGAGAAACCGCACCTTTGATATACTGAAATAGCTTGTTAGCACAAGAGGGTTTCTGCACACACGTGTGATATAGATACATGCACATGCTGCAGTTCTCATTATATCTGTTGAAATGTAGCTCGCATTTCACCAGCTTGAGAACTTTGAGTTTATTTTCCTCGCCATGCTCATGACTCTGCAGGAGAGTGAGTAGGAAGATGAAGGATTTTGTGTTATTGTGTGTGTCTGCTGAATGTGACAGATGTGATGCCCGGCTTCACCTGTTTTCAGTTTGTCTCAATATTGTTTCCATTTTCATCATTGAATTAAAGTGAGCGTCTGTGCTACTGAATGACTACTTTACTCCAGAGGAGAGCAGATGGGGTCTCCCAGCTGATGCAAATGATGCTGCCCCTTTTCTGTTGTTGGACTGTTTTTAACACTCTGTTGATGGAATGATGGATGAATCAATTAATCAGATTCCCTCAGGATTTGTTGGTGGAATGTAGTATATACACCACAAATCCTGAAGGAATCTGATTAATTGATTCCCTCAGGTTTGTTGGTGGAATGTAGTATATATACTACATATATAAAGAGGTATGAGCACAGAAATACCGCCAAATAAATGGTTTCTATTAGTCAATGTTTCCAGTCTTTTCAAACTTGTGGATCTTCCCATTTTCAGTTTCAAACAGAGGTTGTGTTGATATAAACTACCCTCATGAATATTTTACTGCTGGTTGCATACTTCATTTAGAGTCAGTTCAGTTGCAAAGGTGCTTTGTTGCTTTACTAAATAAGTATTTAAATGTATTCCTTCCATTTTTCCATCTGTTTTGAGTTTTTCTTTGACTTCTTAGCAGGTAGCCACGAATAATGTAACCACTGTTATGTGGTATATACACCACATAACACTGCTAATTTTTCCTGACAAAGCAAATTTAAGACAAATTTAAAAGCAAACCTCAAACAATGTTGCTATATTTGAAAGTTCTTTCTTTATCTAGTGGTTTGAATACCAGAGCAGGGCAAATGCTGTGTGCTCCTGAGAGATTAAATCCCGAGCTCATCCCCACAACATGCAGATGCAGAGTACCGCTCCCACCTGCGTCAGAGCGAATTCATGCCAACTGAACCATGTTTGCTTTGGCTCCTGTAGGACCAATTTCAGTCCTGTAGGCCCATTTCAGCTGGAGGCCATATTCTCTATTAGCCATAGCCTCAGTTAGTGTCTTTCATTAAAATGATCCATTGTGGTATCTGTTTGGGAGACTTCAGATAATTCAATGCTTTCTATGTGTCCTTTAACCATTTGCTTTTAATTGAAAGCCACACAACATGATGTTGTAACATCTATTATATTGCATGTAACATCTATTATTCCATATTTATCTGCATTCTAGGCCATACTGCATTATGTATTTGCAGGGCACTCACTGGCATTTATGTCCTTTCTTAAGTCCATTAGATGAATTCTTAATGATTACTAAGTCCACACACACACACACACACACACACACACACACACACACACACACAAAACACCAGTTTCTTCCAACACCAGTTTCTTCAAACATTTCAGTGTTTTCCTTTGTGTTTTGTCAATCCTGAGTCACAGATCTATGAGCACATGATTGAAAGACAGCAGTAAACACATACTTCAAAATCAACAAAAACAACAAAACAAAGAAACATGGTTATAGCTGAGGTGTCAAGGAGAATACAGTTTGTCTCACACTGGATAATGTTTACCTTCAGCCATATTTCTGTCTCATAGTTTCACCTTTTGTGTGTTTGAGGTTCCACCAATATGTCCTCCAACCAGTTAGTCGTTATAAATCATTGCAAAAATGTGAGGTGACCCAGTTTCCTGCCTTCCTTCCACTGTAGGTCGGGCTTTGAGTGAGCCAGGATCCTGTTACTTTTTCGGTTGTATTTCAATATTTTTAGGTTTTATAGAAAATATTCTGCTCTCTCTGCCTGTGAGATTTTCTGTCATTTAGTCATCATTAGTTTTAAGATGTATGAAGGTATGACATAAATACAGAACATGAATAACAGATATACTGTATGTATTCACTAGATTATGTGATTTGTGCTTTTGGTGAAAGTTTTAAAGGAATCAAATAAATAGCTGGATTTTTTTTTTTTTGATCTTTGAAGAAGAAAACTACTTCAGGCTTAAAATTAATTTTATGAAACTAATATGTATAAGAAAATTATGTGTGAGGAACACACCTCAGTAAATACCACAGTCCCATTCTTCACAGAGATTTGTCTGAGCGAAGAAAAGGTGAATTTTTACAGTTCACGCTCTCCTCAGAGGAGTCACAAACGTTTTAGCTGTGACGTTCCTCCTCAAATGCTGTATGGCTTATTTAATCTTTTCATGCCTTTCCCTTCTGGTTAAAATACAGATGTGTACACTTACGTAAGTCAAGTTGCTTTAATGCTATGATATAATTCTCCTTTTTCCAAACTGGAAATAGGGCAAACTGAGTTGCCACCCTGAGCCAATGTCAGCGTCTATTTCAAATCCCCACAAAGGTTGTTCCACAGGAAAGGTGATTAATTAACACAATTAGGGCAATGACGGCTTCAATTAAGGCGCTCATAAGCTTTGAGTTGAGTAGCCCAGCAAGAGCCTTTGGGCAGGAGAGGGGGCAGAATGAGGGAATATGTCCAGTTGAAAGTAATGAAATGAAAGATGACGGTTCCTCGAAGAGATACAGAGAAATGGGAGAGGAAAGGCGATGGTGGAAAAATGAGAAATTAATTAGTTCTTAGTTCATCTGCTAGCTTCGCCCTGCAGCTATGTTTGAGGTCCATCACCAAATAGATTGATTCCTACCATGTGTGCATGTGGGTGCATGTATGTGCACGTGCATGCCGCATTGGTTCCTCTAAACATGTGGTTCAGGAGCTACCCTGGAATCTGCATCTGCATGTTTGGGTACTGTTCTGGCTCGGAAAGATAATGGAACTGCTTCTTGCACTGTGATTAAATTAACCATTTGATTATGCAATCACATTAATTGACAGCTCACCAAAATAATAATCACTTTCATGCAGTTTAGACTCGTGGCTGGTTTTAATTACCTGAGCAACAGATGTTTGAACGGGAAACCGAGACTGCGGCATGTGATCACTGGGATAAGATACCTCCCTCCTTGTTAATAACTCCCTCTGATGGAGCATGGACTGGTGAGGAAGTGTAACACACTATCACGAGTCTTGTGCAAAAAAGGTGATTTAATCATAAAAAGGCAGGGGGATTAAACGAAATTTTGCACCCAAAATGAGCCCTAGGTCCATGATAAAATCAGATAACAGATTCTCAAAAACAACCGCACTAAACTTGGGGAAAAACCCATGGGGTGGCACGCCTCATTTGCTGTGTGCTGTGTTTTCATACACAGACTAGTTACGTATTTCAGGTGTACAGGGAAGCCCAGGCTCCCACCTGCGTCTCACCATAAGCCTGAACAAGAAATCGTAGCTCTACACACACACACACACACACACACACACACACACACACACACACACACGCACATGCACACACAGGGAGCTTATGAACAACAAACAAGCAGCCAGGAACTGAGAGGACTGGGTGAGTGAGCAAGAAACAGAGGTACATCAGGTCCTCCCTTAAATGAGATGACATAAGATGAGATGAGATGAAATGAGAGGAGATGAGATGAGATGTGGCCTCAGCAATGATGAGTATATGAGTACATCTCCCTAGCAGCTCAGGTGCAGCCCAAGTCAAACCCCTGGATGGGAATTAGGTGAGAGACAGACAGGGAAATAGAGAGAGAGAGAGACAGAGACAGAGATAGAACAAACAGCCTGGCACATAACACTCCTCATTAACTACTTTCTACCAGCCACAGATTCAGAATATAGAGCAAAAGAGGCAGCATAACAAATCTCCAGATACAGGGAGGAAATAGATGGGTGGTGGAGCCCTACAATTAGAAACATGGATGCAACCAACGAGTACAGAATTCCTGCAGACACGAGTGATATGAGTGTGTATGCCTTAAATATGCTCTGTCGGAATAGTTCAAACTACCTGAGTGTTAATTCCCACCCACCAGCTGGCTCTCTACCACCTCAGAGCGTCTGGCTCTCCATCACAGCACAGTGTCAGTAGGAGAAGAAATCTGTCTCTCAAATGTACCCTCGCAGTTAAATAAATGGCAATGTGTGCGAGCTGGACCATCTGTGGAGGTTCTCCATCTTCTAGCCCTCCCTGCAGACTGACATTTCGCTTGTCTCATTGCTCATCCCCAACTAAGCAGCAATTAAATGTCGTGTGTCTTGCAAACGGGCAACAGAAATCACACTTTCAAAAACATGCAATGGAGTTGTGACAACAGGCAGACAGACAAGCGTGTGTAGCTCAATATTAGTTCTGGGTCTAATTTTAGGGTGTAAGGTTTTAAATACCATCCTGATTAGGTGCAGCAGCTGGTGTATAGAAGCAGGGTAAATTAAGTGCCATCATCAAAACACAGCTTTTGTGTGTCCTTTGGCAATTTGCTGCTGACTAATATGTGCTATAATATGTTATTACACACTTATTAAATAAAATATCAACACAAATTCTTCCAGTGGGGTGTGGAACAAGTCAGAAATATTGCTTTATGGGAATTTACACTCATAATCCCACATTAAATTGGTTTTATGTGTGATTCATAATCCTAGCGCGCAATGAATGGCTGATGTCAGTGCAGCTTGATTTGTCTTCCTTGTTTATAAAAAGATATGAAGCGTGGAGCACAGTCTGATAAAACAGTGACAGAACGGTTGAACAGCTGCCTGTCACAGTGGTTGCAGAGAACATGAAGGCCCGAAACAAAAACAGTAAATAAAATCTGATTAAATGTATGTAATTTGATATTATTTGGAGTCAAACAGAAATTGGGAAAATGTTTTAATATCTGCTCTAACAGGTACAACAGGCACTATGCTGTGAAGTATGGAGCTTGGAAATACATTAGTTATACCTTAATTTAAGAGAAGACTGTTGTTCTATTCATTTTTCATTTGGGTCTTAGCACACATACACACACACACACCCACATGTAAATAAACACATGCATCTGCACACGGCTCTACAACTGCAAGGTAATTTGTCCATGAAGTTGTTTCCCTTCAGATAACTTAATTCTATCCTTAAATTTAAAAAAAAAAAAAAAAAGAAAAGGTGAGTGGAAGCCATTAAAAGCGGAGCGCTGGTCCTGAAAACAGACATTTAGGATTAGAGCGCAGAGAAAATTGACTCACAATCAAGACGTTCTTAATCCATTTTGAAGCGTCAAGGGTGAGTATTCTTATCACCTGCTGGGGGGAGAACAAGCCTGTTGGGATTGGATGGATTATGTGTGTTTCTGGGCCACAGCGGGTACACACATTTTTACCTGCATGTGGATGACTGAATTAGTCACTGTGTGACCTTTTCAAGAAAAGCCCAAAATCTGATATGACAACTGGAAAAACAGCCACTTAGTTGCCATTTTAGTTTCTTTCTGAACTTCTGTACTGCATAATATCCTGTTGATCCCCATATGCCAACTTCTGCCAAGAGCACCACTCCACTTATTCACTGCACTAAATTCATCCCTCACCTTATTATTACCCCCCCCATACACTTCCGCTCCTCTGTCTGCGGCTGTTGACTGACAGTGCAGATGTGCTGAGGAAAATTGGGATGTAGCCACACTGACAGGCTCTTTGTATTGATTAATTCCTTTTCATCATCCATCACAACAGCCATGTGGGTCAAAAAAGAAAAAGAAAAAAAGTGCAAATGCACATACATAAGAGGAGCACTGTCCAGGTCTTAAGGCCTGGTAAAGTAATCTAATTACTTGAATGGACCACTGAAGCTTACAAGGCCAAAGCGGTAGAGAAAAGAGCTTGTATTTCGGTCAGTACTGGGGCTAATCGTGGGACAATAAACACGATGAACAGACACACTGTCTGTGATGTGTATTGACGTCACATTTCTTTCTCTGGTTGCCTATTTCTGCTAACTGTTTACTGAGGTTCCAGACATTTCCTATCTTCTTTGTACCTTATAGGTTTAAACCTTGTAGGTTGGAAATTGTACTTAAACATTATGAGAACTGACCACATTTTTCAATGTGACATTTGGTCAGCCAGGGATTACTGGGGTCACACAGCAGCACACAAACAGGGTCACCAAGTCAAGGAATTGTTTTCTGTTTCTCCTCTGCCTTTTATTAATATTAAACACAGAATTTATTTAGTTGAGTGTTTCTCAAAAGGGTTTTTTGAGGTCCAGAAGATGTGATGAAAATCCTCTTCATCCTCTACAACCTAAATGCAGATGAACTCTTAGCTCAATGTGGCATATGATATGCCATACTTCTGATATGAAATATCTCAACTATATAATGGAATGAAATTAAATGTTGGCAGTAGCATATTGAAGTGAACTGGCCTTGCTTTGACAGTATGTCATTTGTTAAACAGCTACGGGCAACAACTTACCAAGGATAGTAAACCAGCCACCTTGGTGGTGTGACAGGACACAGAAGCCATGTTAGACAACTATATCATTGAACAAAATTAAAGGTAATGATTCAGTTGCAAGCCAATAAACAACAAAAAAATACTAAAGAGAGTTCTATTAAGTTCTGTTTTTGCAAGATGAAGCCTTGTTGCTGGATTGTGAACATTTTTTTGGTATTTTTCAGTAATCTTCAAAATCAACAAATTTTCAAGGATGCAGAGGAGATTTTTCTTTTCTGGCTTTTTCAAGGGAAAATATTTTTGCGTTTTAACAACTGAGAAATACACCACGTGATTCACACACAGAGACAGCATTTATGGCAAAATGGTGTTGGAAATATACAAATGTGGCAGCACATTTGTTCACCATTACTCACTCACTCACACACACACGAATAAAAACCTGTTATTATCCATTTGGCCCATCACATCCTCACAAAGCAAGAACATATCAGCAATTCAATATTTAAGCTCAAATAATTACTTAATCTAAATGGAAGTTGTTGTCATATTAAGTTGTCTTGTTCTTTTAGACAAGGTTCCTCACAGACCTCCCCCAGGTTCTCTGGCCTTTTTTCTGCTTCCCTCTGATCCTCCTGCAATGTCTGAACTATTTTCCTTGGAATAGGATTTCTTTTGTGAGTGTGTTTGTGTGAGTGTGATTTTATCTCTGGTACATGAACACAACTGTTTTAGCAATGCCTTTAAAGCCCCAGCACATTTGCCGTAATGTCTCTACGGTGCACTGTTCAGCGCGCCAAAGAAACATAAAGAAAGCCTCAAAGACACTCAAACATATCACTTGTACCTCTCTTCAATAAATGGCTCCATTAAAAGCGTATCATTTCCTCACAGCCATGAGTCCTTCCATCATGTTAACACACATTTCAGAGTCTTCTCATGGTGGTTCTCTTCTATGCCAGCAATATTTAAAATATCTAATTTTGCAGTTGTTATACCCCCCCCCACACACACACACATACACACACACTCAGTTTTGTGAAACCTATGAGTGCCACTCATGATAATTAACTCACAAATCTCTAGACCAAAGTGAGTGTGAGTGTGATTTAAATCAAACTTTTATTCAAGCTTTCACGATGTCAGACTAAGCTAATGTGAAATGGGACTATAGGGAGAAGGCAGTCAATGCTGTAGAGAAAGTATTCAGCCATTCGAAGCCCTGGCACTTCAATCAATCACCCTGCTGGAAGTGTTAATGTAAAAGGGCCCACAGATGTTCACCAGACTGTGTGAAGCCTTAGTTAAAGCAACCTGCAGGACGTTAATGCTGCGCCCTGTTTATCAATGCACAAAAAGCACAGCATGCACATGCATGAATACGCACGCATCATTGAGGAGAACTTACACAACAATCACACAAAATAACTGTCAAGTCATTAAAAGTAAAATTATGAAAAGTACAAGAAAAACAGATTTTCTGCCCACTTTCAAGCTGCACTACATTTTCTTCTGCTGTTTATCTATTTCCACAACATCTGATTTATAAGTCACTATCATTTCCATCACTTTTGGAGTTGGTCTCTGACTGATCCAGGTAAGGATGTGATGCTGGGCACCTAATTTAAATAAATTAATATTTATAGGATCAATATAAGTTACAATGGGCCTCTTATTCAACTGAAAGTTTCAGATGCAAGCTAAAATAGATCTATCTGTCTCCCAGATATTGACTCAGAGTTCAGGAAACCAAATGTTCCCTGCCAGTGTGAGTTACATACTTAATGAAAATTTCTAATGGTTATTTTTTGTTTCTTTGTAATTTTAAATACTGCAGCACTTTGACATAACTCCCATGTGAGTGTCATTGAAGGATGCTGTCAATGTCAGGAAATGAAATTGAGAATAATTAATGTAGAAGCTCTCATCATAAAGTGTGTATCATGGGGATACATGAATATTGAATACAGCAGCAGAATGAGACTACCTCACCTACAGCCAAGGACAAGTCCTTGTTCCTCACTTTGTCTCATCCTCATTTCACTGTAGCCTAAACATGAGTGTGTCATCGGTTCCCTGCAAATCTTTGACAGACATAACCCTGGATTATGACTCATGGTTGATTCAAAGAAAATGTTTTTGTCTGGAGTTAATGTTTGCCTTGATTCTGGTGCCTTGGTTGTGTTCTGATTAGGGGAAACTGAGGCACACACTCTGCAGAAATCACCATCTTTCTGCTAAATCAATAGCTACAGACCTCCAACTTTGAGTGACCTTTAGATTAGCTCAAGACTGCACTGTACTGCATAGAGAGCTTTCGGGAACAGGTTTCCATGGTCAAGCAGCTGTATTCAAGCCTTATATCACTAAGTGCAATGAAAAAGAATTAGGAGCTGTGGTGTGAACATTCCTGTCTGGGAATCTAATAGACTATTCTGGCATTCCAGCGAAAGGAACTGAGAATACAAATTTCATGCTCCCAACTTTGTGTGTTCCAACATGACTCTGCATGGTGCATGAAGCCATGGATGAGACTTTTTGATGTGGAGGAAGATGATGGGTCTCCACAGAGTCCTGACCTCAACTGGAGAGAAGACCTTTGGGATGAATTAAAGCAGAGACTCAGAGCCAGGCTACATCATCCAAAATCATTGCCTGGGCTCACAGATGGACTTCTGCAAGAAAATTCCCATAAGCACACTCCTAAATCTTGTGGAAAGCCTTCCCAGACAAGTTGAGGCTGCAAAAGTTGGGCTAACTGCATATTAAACTCTACAGATTGACAATGGACAGTCATTCGCTTTTTGTGTGTGTAAAGTACTTTTGGTTATATAGTATATAAAAACACAGTAATCAGTGCAGCTTGTACCGAATTTCAACACTCGTGACCCATTGCTGGAGTGGAACCTTGCAGCATCTCCAAGATGATGCTGGTAGCTTTTCTCTTGGCACTTAGTAGCTGTTCATTCCTCAATGTCACTTTCTTAATGTCACATTTAATCAGGTCTTGAATAATTGAATACGTGGCTAACATGTCAAATGATGAAAGTGATGGAATTAAAAAAAAAAAGAAAGCAGATAAGCAAAGAAGATGAGAGTGAGGCTAAAAGGGAAATGGGACAGAAATAAAAATAAGAAAGAAGGATACGAGGTAAGAAGAGAGGAAATTAGAATATCACTATGAAGTATGGAGGAAAAGATATAGGTGAATATTGCACATGTTGCAGATAAAATAAGATGAAAAATGTGATAAAGTTGAAATCTTGAGTATCCAATTTACAAAGGCTCAAGGTACAAAGTTTAATTTTCCTAGATTAGTGTTAACTTTCTCAACTTAAAAAAAAAAGTTGTTTTTTATTATTATCAAAATGATCCTTGAGTGTACACCATTACCATAATAACTGATAACTATTAACATTATGGTTTTAATTCAAAGTTTACTGCACATTTTATTCTGAAAACTACACCACACAATTTTAAATATACACATGGAACAGGGTAAATAATTAAATATGCATCCTTGAGCATTATTTCAGGTAAAAAATGTGTAAAATTAAGCAGTTTAAAGGGCTGAGGTGCTAAATTATTGTAGGTAGTTATTGGACAGAGTGTAACTAATGAGTTTTTGTTCACATTTTTCATGTATTTAATTATTTCACTTTCAGAAAAAAATACACTAGTTGGTGTATTTGTAATTATTAGCTCAGCGGATATTTATGTTACTGTTGTGGCAGAAAGACAGTGTGCTGACTAAAAGTCGAAATGTGGCCATTAACTGTGGGTATAACCGAAGCATATAACTCTTATCGGCCTAAAAATCATTTCTTTTCAGTCAGGGTCCAGAGAAGTGCTCAGTGGAGCGGAGCGAGGGGGAAAGGGTAAGTAGCGAGTTGTCACTAGTGCTTAAATGTACACAGCAGGTTACAGTGTGTCAGTAAATAAAGGCTGCAGCTTTTCAGGACCAAAGTGAAGTGAAGCATGTGTTATTTGCTGGAAAGGTACTGTGGGTCCTGAAGCTGGGACTGTGGCAGCGATCTGATCTGTCGAGTGATAAACTACAGTCCAGCCAGCCGCTGCTCTGGTTCGACACATCAGATGAAGCTGTTTGGCAGATTTGCACCACACAATCTAAAATGTGCCATACCCAGTCATGATTCTAACATGCTTGAGCATAAATGCACCATGTTGATGACTGGTGTTGTGTACATAAATGCAGCCTTTGGGTTACGATGAACAAAAACAGTCTTGAAACTGTTCAACAGTTAATTTCATTCCTGCCTCTGTTACAGTGCTATAATAACAGTGCTTCACTCATTTAGAACAAGCTAAATGAATAACTTCAAGGGTAACAGTTTCCAGCCAGTGTCCCAATGAGACCATGCAGATTCTCTCAGAGAGTGGAACATGAAGAATCCTTGAAGAGACTGTAGCAGCAATGTAGAAAGCAAGAGAAGGATAAGAGTGTATGTGATTCACTGAAGAACTTGCTCAGGGCTACATATATCATTATACACACACACCAAGGCAGGACATGGTGAAAATTGAGCACACAGGGGGTTCAGGTTCCACAATAGCAACCTATACATGTTTCATCCAACACTGGCGGATTTACAGTGCACATGGAATCAAACTTTTGACAACCTTTTGTAAGATTTTATACGGTAGCAACGTTCTACTGTACACCACTGGTGTGGGATTTCCAAATGCAGTGACCTAAGGGTTCATCATTCCAGCAATTCTGAGCAAGTTCCTTGGCCATGAGAGGTCATTGACAAGCAGAATGTAGTAAAATTCTAGGCTCTGATATGTGTATGCTGTTATCCTGTGAAGTTCTGAATTGTCACCTGAATGCAGCAGGTCATGTCACATCACCAGTATTTTACCGGTACTAGAGTTAACATAATTGTATCAAGGCATCCAACTGGAAGTAGTGTAGCAGATAATGAATTAGATCAAAGTTTTATGACATTTAGTTGAACTTAGAATGCATTTTTTTATTCCTGAAGAATCTTCTGAAGACAGTGACTTCTACCTGAGGACCCCGCATACATTTGACTTATGAGGCTGCTGTACAATAATAACCATTTTACAACCCATTTTCTGGGCGGTCCCAACAAAATTGGAATTATAGGTTAAATATAACATTTATTGACAGAAACCTCATATTATAATCATTATAATGACGGTTCAGTGTTTGTTTGTTTTGCTTTTTCATCCATTCAAGCATTTACAAAGGTTCTTTTAAAAACCTTACTGATTCACTGTTGTGGCGGAAGGCCATGGCCTCAGTATCTGTTCAATTTATTAAGGTTCATACTGTCTGCTTCCAAAGTTTCGAGATGCAGATAGGTCTTACTTAATCTCTTACCAAATTTACCAATATTTGTAAAAAAAAAAAAAAAAAACTTGTCTATTTTCAAAAACCTTTAACTCACAAGGCATCTCTTGCTTGGCTTGGCAGGAAGGTACGTCTCCCCCGCCCCAGCCAGGGCACACACCCAACATTGGGGGAAAGTGGCTTTCAATACAATATATTGGTGACATTTGCTACATTAGACTTTGCACATCTGATGCCAATGGGCATCTTTGCATCCAGATGAGCTGTGAGCAAGACATCAATCTCAGTGCTGCAGATGGGAACGACTCGTGAGATCATGGGAGTTGTTCAATGAGTTGCTGTCATTGCAGCCAATGACTTTAACAATGTAACATTAAAGTGTCCCTTGAAAATTTGTGTTGCGCCTCATGAACGTTGCCAAGATGCCATTCATTTCTCCCATCTCTTTTTATGTTATTTGCACTCAGAAGTTTAATCCTCTGTATTAATACTGATATTTTCCTCCTTTTATTTAGCTGTTACGCACTTGATAAAACTTTCCACCTTCCTTGCTGTCTCTGTTTTTCTCTCCCCATGGGGGTGACTGGTAAATAGCTGTCCTTCATGCATGAGGAGGGAATAAGGGATCCAACTGTGTGTTTCTGTGAAGACTGAACATGAAAAAAAAAACAAACAAAAAAAAAAAACACAACAAACGAAGCGCACAGGTGGAGTAAGCAGTAGATTCTCAGGTGGCACTAAAACAATGTAAGCGGTCTATCTCCGTTGAATAAATCAGCATTACCGGGTGTTTGTCACAACTCTGTTGAAACCTCTTGAAACCTTTTACAGACTCTCTTTACAGAATTTCTTCATAATAGACTCATTAGTTCCACCAATTTCTTTTAATGCCACTTATTATTTGTGCTGTACAATTAGCAGGGGCTGTCTCACATTTCCTGAGTGTGAAAGCAAATTTTAAGCAGCACAAACCTCCCACATGTCCATAATAACATGGTGAGTTTTAAGCCCCATGAAATTAAATAAACAACATATGGCTCAAAGGGACCTCAACATATGAAGGATGCCATACAAGAGTTCCACACAAAATGTATTTGTTGAAAAACGAATCTCTGAGGAGAAAAGCAAATAAAAACAAACACAAAGAAAAAGGTTATCCCATGATGTAACGAACAGAGAAATGATGGAGACTTCATCCCAGCCACACGAGGGGCCGTTGAACCCAATGCTTCCCATGTCTCATCATTCATTGATTTATCGAAACTGCTGATGAATGATGAGTATGTGCAGCACCACACTAAGTAATCCTTTGGTTTAAATCGCTCTGCATCTACTCTGCTCATGCATCCGAATGTTGTCACACAGACACAGCAGGCCCGGCTAGCCAGAGCCACCAGTCCAGTCCAGTGGCTCTTCCTCCAGGGCACGACTTTATTTACTCATCTTGTGGAATCATTTAGATTTGAGTTTGAGTTTTGACGGGCAATTGCTGACCAGCACAGGCTCCCGGGCAAGGAGAGGTTGTAAATGACTGCAGCAATCTATATTTTCTTGCACATCCTCCTCTCTGCTCCTAAAATTCACATTGTTTTTTTGTTTTCTTTTTAACTGGATGGTTAAAAAAATCATGAGACACAAAGAGATGCAGAATGGCCTCTGGAATCTTTGACATAACTGCACCCAGAGTCTCAGTGTCTGAGAGCCCCTGCCTGAACATGTGTTCAATATGGAGTCTGATAAGATCATTCCAATCAAAACGGGGATAGAAACATCACTTTCGCTTTGTAACACAAGGGTTCTCCAGAGGGAGAAAAGAGCCCTCATGATATAAGAAATGCTTTCTGGGAGCTTATTCCACACGTGTCTCAGCGTACAAATGGTTGTCAGAGGCCATGCTGTCCTAGCAGGAGTCAAAAAAAAAGTGGTCAAGTACCAGTAATTGGTTTCATTTATCCACTTCAGACCTTATGGACTCACACACAAAGTGAAGAAAGGTAGAGGGATCCATCCAAGCACATGGTACAGACACAATTACACACAAAAAGACACACACATACACATTGTGATGACATTTTGGGGGTGAATTGTCAGCTGAGAAAAACAATCAGCTATTCCTGCCTCCAAAGATGTTTTCTGTCTTCATTTTCCCTCAACAGTCAGAATCAATTACTGCATCAATGTCAGACATTCATTTCCCGGACATGTTTTTTTTTTTTTCCATCCTCCAGGAATGCCAAAGTTGTGATGCTAGAGGAGCCATTAACTATATATCTGCTCTTGTTTTTAAAACCTGTTTACCGACCACAATCTAACACTATGTGACACTTGTTATTAACAATAATGACAGCCATAGATTGTTGATCCATCCCAGACACAAAAGTAAATGGTGTAGTGTTCAATGAACATCTGATAATGAAACATCACCGGTCAGGATGATGGATTATGCTCTTGCTTTACTCTAATCTCCCATTATTAATCACGTTAGTACAACGGGAGAGTGGCAAGAAAAGAAAAACACATTTATTTTAACTTTTACTCTTTCTGCTTAAATATATCCATCAGTGCTTCATTTGCAGGTAACGGGAAGGAGGAATTTGCTGCTGCAGTGGCAATAATTTGTCATTTTAATTGAACTTAAAATCCTTACTTGAACTCAAATTAAGATTCAATTCAATTTCTTTTTCCCGTTGACCCCCCTGAACTCCAACCTGTTGAGTCTCAGTTGTAGCTGCTATTAGCAGTGACCCAGATAATTGACTAATTGATCCAAAACACTTGAAATGAAAGCCTTAATAAACTGCAAATGAAGGCTGCTGTTCTTAGATGTGATGCAAAGTATCTTATTTGGCATTCAGAATTTTGAGCATGGTCACCACAGAAAAGGATGGAAGGTGTGCTACAACTCTGATGGCACCCATGCTGAGGCTAAACATTCCACCAGCTTCCACCAGGCTTCATGTCAGCTTTTCCTCTGTAGTCAGACTGATTTTAAGGGTGACTACATCGGTCAGATTTGATCAGATCACGTTATTTGTACTTGCTTTGGTTTGATATTTGTTTTAGTTTATCTCGCAGACAGATGGCTCACAGAGCAAAGCTAACACATCGACAAATATACCCGCACTGCTTTGTTTTCCAAAGAACCTCAGCTGCACCACAGAGGAGTTTGTGTGCGTGAAGAATTGAACACAGAATTCATTCAGGAATTCATCCAAGACAAATCTCAGTCAATGAAAAACATCGAATGGAACATTTACCGCTAATTCAACCAGTTTGTCTGCACAGGTTTTGTTTTCATGCTTTTTTGTCTGTAAAAATACTGTTAATGTTGGTAATTATGCATACATTGCTACTGTACCAGAGCAGGTAGACCACACTTTTCTAAAAAGGGGATCGTACTGAAGAAAAAACAACATTAGACTACATTTAAACACTCACAGCCATAAACCAGCAACATGGACCTGCAATAGAAACATTAACAAAGACACCAAAACTGAAATCCAGGCTTTTGGGAAATTACTGAATTTACTGTTTTCATTGTTACTTTTTCCTAGTTTTCCCATCAGACATCTGCATGCATAAAGGAGCCACTGCTGTGGAATGTATGATAAATGTATTATTTATTCATTTAGTTCTGTACCGATACATTCTAAACCAAAATAAAAGCCAAGGTTTCACTTAGCAGCCTCTTACAATACACAGAAACAGGGAAGACTGTGTTGACGCTGGACCCCGAGACGTTTAAAGACATGAATGTGTACACATTTTCTGTTTTTGGAGTCGCTGTTGGCAGGGGGGCAACACAGAGGTGCAATGCCGAAGGACATCTGTGTGCACACCATGTTGTTCACTACTGTCACCATGGAGATGAAGGGTGTCGGTCCCCAAACCGGAATAGGGACAGCTCGTCTCTGGCAGGCGATAAGTGCAACAAAACATCGCCGCACAGTTATTTGGAAGCAGATAAGAGCTTTCCTTTTATTTATTTAGACTGATTTATTTATTTTTGAATGTGCAGAATATTTAACCAGCTCGACTTTTACTGTTGAGCGCTGATCATTTCTTATTCAGTGCCTCCACCAGAAGCCAAGCAAGAACACGTTTGTAGGTTGTTTTGGTGATATTTGTGTTGCTCTGTGCTCGTTTCAAAAACAGATTTGATGTTTATATTGCAACTCTGGGCTCCGTCCTCTTCTGTTTGGTGTTAAATCATAGCCCACCTCTCTGCTTTCACCTGCAAACACACAGACAGCCAGGACAACACAGAGTAGGTTCACATGGGGCCAGGGAAACCAATTCAACTCATCACAAATCCACAGCAGATATAGAGATGTCACCTTGGATGGTTCTCAGAGAACAGATTCACCTTGAGCTCACAGACTGCTGTTGATTCTGCAGAGAAAACTGGCGGCATCACTTCTTTCTCCCTTTTGTTTAGAACTGTATAAAGTGCATACCTTTGGGATGTTCTTTTATTAAGGATTTCAGGTAGAAGCTACAGTGATGGTTCAATGTCACCAAGGAATCAGGTTTTATGTGAATAGAAATATTCAGCACTGATCGATTTTGGACTACTGTTGATAGAACAAAATATGAAATACAGCACAACTGCCCAAAGTTTAAGTTTTGTTCATGGAGCTGAGCAAAGGTTAAAGAACTATTACCTCTAAACACATCAAACATAAGAACACTTGAGCCTGTGGAGAAACTCCTGGTCGTTCTTTAATCATGCTCCCAGTGTTCACACCATGGATGCCTCCCACCATGCACCGATGCTGCACGAGGCTCCTGGGGTATTAAAATTAACCATGACGCCATCTGTTTTCAACTTGGGCTGCAAAAAGAGATGAATGAGTTCATCGCAAACACAAATTTATGGAATATGCCCAAGAAAGAGAACTGAAAAAGTTACACACTGGCCAGCTTCTACTTGTATGGGTCATTAATGGGAAAAAAAGCTTGTCCCTTGTGTTAATTGTTTGTTTCTTCTCATTAAATATTGATTCAGAGAGTTGTGTAATTATTTCATAACGTCCTTGACAAACTGCAGGAGGGAGCAGACTAGAAAAGTTTCCTTCTCTCAAGTGTCTGATGTAACTTTAGCAAAATATTTCAAGAATTAGGTGATGCTGTGACAGACGGAGTGTGTGTCCTTTAAATATAAATAATTTTCATTATATGGAATTCAATCGAGAAAGGTAAAAGCCCAAATATCTACATCACTTATTTAATATTTATTAAAGCTGAAGAGGAGTGGACTCCTGGAGGACTGAGTCCTTGGGCTGGGACATGGCATCTGTCTGTCTGCAAGACATCCTCCCATTCTTCCTCATTTCTTTTCTTTCATCTCCACTTTACTTGTCTCCAAAAATATAACCTGAAATTTCTTTTGTTCTGTCCGATTTGTCTTCCCAACACCATCCTACCTCCCATTTCTCTCACTCCCCTTGTGCACATACTAGACATCTGTATTAAGGTCCCAGACTTCTCAGCCCACAGCCTGACAGTAAATAGAAAATGACTCACATGGACATCAATCCTCCTCTATGAAGCCGAGCTGCGTTCGTCTCTACAATTATGCTGTTGAGAAGCTTCATGCTGATAAATTGCTAAAGGAGCAAAGAGGAAAATCAGTAGGAAATCCAATTAAATGGACTGTGAGAGAGGGAGGAGGAATGGTGAAATTGCGGCACAGATGGTTTATTTGTTTTAAAATCAAGCGCTGCAAATAACAATCAGTGTCGAGCGGCTCAGACAACCATCAGAGCTGAGACGAGATTGACGGGGCCATGCATGAAAAAGAAACAAGCTAGCATAAGTGCAATGACAAGTTCAGGCAGTGCAGCAATCACAGTGGCATAGATTACAATTTAGTTGCCATGGCTGAATAGTTGTAAGTGTTGACTTGGGTCGAATATGATGATATTTAACTTGCTGAACTGGGATCTAACAATCTGAAAATTGAAGGTTAATAGTAGGTTTTATCTTAACAATTATCCTCGTGTATGTGTGTGTGTTCCTGAACCTGACCTCCTTTTAGTTTTAGCTTGAGAGTTTCTTCTGTGAGCCTTAATGCTGGCCCACGGCCCTGCTATCTCCACCCTGCAGAGGTTTACCTCCAGCTGATTCCCTGTGCGGCATCTCCATCTATCTCTTCTGACTGGCATCATTACAGAGCTTTTCCAGTCCCCACCCTTATACTTCTACATTTATACTGTGTGACATAATCCCAGTGCTCCCACTGCAGGCTGTCCTCCTCTGAAATCTGCTTGATGATGAGCAGTCTTTTTTTTTCCTGTTCTGTAACATAAAGTTACCAAATATCTGACAAATAATATTTCAGTGTACAAAACCTACAGCACATAAGAAATAGGAAAAATCTACTGCTCATTGTTGCATTAAATGTTAGCTAGTTAGGATAATAGCAGTATAGAGGAATAATGTGAACAAACACAAGCATCTTCCTCCTGAGGAAGGATATTATGGCTTTTCTCTGCAGGGTCAACAGCCACACGCTTCTGTTCATGCTATAATCTCCTTTGATTCATGCATGTATGACAAAGTCTCCTGGCCTGTTCCTCACCTCCCTCTCTCCAGGTCACTGAAGTTATTGTGGTCTCAACATTCAGTCTGTGTCTCATTAGCTTGTTGCTTGTGAGTACAGATGGTTCTACCTCGAAGGCTCTGTGGCGTCCACTGCTGCTCAGACAGACCAGCAGCCGACCACCACGCTGCCTCATGCAAACCCAAAGGATTTCTGAGTAAACACTGTTTTGACCTTACCTATCCTGCTCGTTGGCTGCTGGCCTGGTTAATCTGCCCTGTAATGTACTGTGTGTGTATGTGGGTGTGTGTGTGTGTGTGTGTGTGTGGTTGTTTGTGCTAGCCAACGCCTGAGGGATACAGAATTTATTAAAACATTTGTTAGTAAAAGATATCTGACATCTGGTACATAAAACTAACAGAAACTAAGCAAGCACGCACGCGCGCGTGCACACGCGCAAGCACGCACGCACGCACGCACGCACACAAACGTATATATCTTTATAGATATATTTATATATTTTCTTTAAAGGCCTTTTTGGGGGATTTGGGAAATCACAAACTTATTTAATATGGAATTATTGATCATTAATTTCAATAATGCAAGTTAAAAAAAAATTCATGTATATAATCTAAATTGTGACATGGATTAACAATCCTAACCTCCATTTACTGGTTTGAAAAAGTGTAACATAGTTACTACAATAACGGAGTTCTTAATGCACCAAAATATCACTAAGTGTTGTATTTATCATTTTAAACAAACAAAACAAACCAATTTAAAAGATAAATAAATAAATAAAAACACTTGGATCGGTTAATTTTTTGTTCTGCCAGTGCCAACACCAGTGCTGTTACTCCATCTGTGACTCAGATTCAACACAAATGTCCAGCACAGACTCACAAAATCATTGTGAACTCAAACTTCAGCAAAATTATCGATACAGGAAAGCAATGTTCAAACTTCCAAATGTGTTTCTCAATGTACAAATTATTAATCGCAGTTACTTTGTGGAAACACTCACACAGATCATTGGAGTTCTATTTTTGTGAGGACTTTCATATACAGAATATATTATCCAGCGACCCTAAGCCTGACCATCCCATGAACTCACCCCCTGACCATAACCCTTACAATAACCTAAAACCAATTCTAACTTCAGCCCTAAAACCAACTCTTAACGCTCAAACAGTCCTTTGAAGTTGTGAGGACCGGCCAAAATGTTGTTACTTTCCAAAAAAGTGTCCTCACTTATTTTAATAGGATGAGGATTTTGGTGCTCAATATCTAGTAAATGTGAGGACACACACACACACACACACACACACACACACACATACACATACACACACACACACACACACACACACACACACACACACACACACACACACACACAGATACCTCCCCTCTGGAACTGAAGATAAGACGGTAAGGTGTGATCAGTGGAGCACTTGCTGCTGGACACCATTAAGTTGAGGTCTTATCGTCTCACTAATGTCCTCACTGCTGACGTCTGGTGGCGTTGACTCTATTGCTTCGCTCTGTTTCTGCTCTCTTTCTTCTTTTTTTTTTTAAATCTGATGCAGTTTTAATTTGTGTCTGTTGTGTGTGGTACCACATAAATGTTTGCAAAAACAATTTCTGGTTTCAAGAAGTCATTCTGAGGACACCTTAAATAAATGAGGCTCTCCTGCATTGCAGATGGAAAGTCCATCTTTACTGAAGCATCTGAAGTCAGATGGAAGAAGATCAGTGCTGGGTTCTGTCAATGTGATCCAATCTTAGATGTATTTAGACATAAATACACATTAAAACACAGGCTGCTGCACCTGTTTGCTTCAGTTGGTGTTGCCTATTGTGGGCACATTCACCCATATCCAGGTCATCTCATTCCATTGTGCCTTCCATGTTTTGTTCTTCAAATGAATATGAATGGCCTAATTTGCTCTCCTTCTTAATTAAACCACTCCAGCAGCTGTAAAGTTATACTTTACACCAGAAAAAACAGAGACATTTGGATAATTTATTCATGTATTTTATTTATTTTGCAGCATTAGGGTTGCAAAAGCAGCTGTGATGCTACATTTAAACACCAGTTTAAAAATTATTGATGCCGTAGATTAATTTTGAAGTTAAGTCTCATTTCCAAATAGCTCATTCAGCAGTTCAGTAGAGAATGCAGGCACATCTTGTTATCAAAAGACAAATTTAAAAAAAAAACCCTTCACACCGACACCCAGTCAGGGGGCTGATAATTCTCTGTGTTGTTGTTTTTGAGAAAGTTTTCCTCATTATATTTCCCCTAATGTGTCTCTAATTGGTCAAGTCATTTTCTCGATTTGCCACATTTGTGTAATTTTACAGAAATTCTAATTTTTAGAAGCAATTTAAAGATTTTATTTAGATTGGATGATTTCTTTGCTTTTTTCTGCACTGCAGTCATACAAAACATAATCAAGAAAAGGCAATGCTGGTATTAAAATTCCACAGCATAAATCTTAATTATGTTTAGTTGGTTCAAAATCTGGAAAAGCTTAATTTACATTCAATAATTAGCGCGTGACCTCGCAGCCCTGATGGACTACATAAATATGTATTGGTAACATCCATTTAACCTCACATCAGTTAAATCCTTCTGAAACAATTGTATTTATTTATTTATTAAATTATTTTCTATTTTCTTTGTTCTAGCCTTCTGGGAGTGTCCAGAACATCTGTCAAACACAAAATGTTCACTTCACTGCAAAGACACGCCAGTGGTGGGAAACAAAATCATTTGTCGAAACTCATAGTAAAAGCACAGAACCATAAAAACATGGTTTTGTGCACTCAAGTTCAGTATGTTACAGCTCAGATTAACTAGGTCAGAAGCCAATGAGCAGCAACCTCGTTTTAAAACTAATGAGATGTGGCTGACTAGTTAACTATTATAGCTAACTGTTAATTAGTCACTGTTAATGCTCACATTCATTATAGTCGGGGCTGCTCCCCATTGAGACTATCACACTGGGTTGTATGCATATGTGTGTGTGTGTGTGGTGTGTATGTGTGATCAAGTTAATGACCATTATTGGGTCACAGCCCTTTGGTGTAGGCACCTTTGCTCTAACTACAGCACACACTCCTGCACATACAAGCAATAATTCTGTGGCTGAACAATCAAATTTGATGAAATGTGTGAAAATAAAAGACGGTGAGGGAGCTTTATGCCGCATCATTAGCTGTGATGCAGGAGACCAAAGTCATGCCTTGATTACACTTCAAGGTTGTGATGAGAGACGCCCACTGGGCTGTGTTTGATACAACACAGGGGGGATAAAACGAGGCTGGGGTGTTGATGGGAATGGCTGAGAGACCTGGAGTGGAAAACTGATGATACAAGGAATGGTGAGAGTTGGCGAATCATGAGTTCAGAATTCTCCAGGGCAGGTAGAGGAAAGCAGAAAGGCTGTAGAAGCCTATTCTCCAGAAACTGCATGGACTTCAGTTATCATCTCCTCTGTAATGATGAGGGTGGTGCAGTAATGGTGACGTTTGTCTGCCTGTCTGTGACACAGATATAAGTGATACAGCTATTTAAAGAGACACAATCTTACTGAGATTGTTCACTCACATCTCTTTCCTTTGACACTGTATTTATATTATTACCACTATTACATTAGTTCATATAGGGGGTTACTATTTACATATGTTTGGTATATTTAAGCTTTTCCATTTTAATTATTTGCAGCTGTCCAACAACCAGAGGATGTTACAGTTCTAAAATTGCAGCTACATAAATATAAGTCAGTTTCTTGGTTTACTACATCTGACCTTTGATGCTTTAGCTAAAATCTGCTTTCCATTTTGCTTATATTTATTACAAATATCTGATCATTTGTCTCGTGGCTGCAATCATGTATATTCTTTTGTATGTTTGTATGATAGAAAAATGCTTTTATATTTATCTTCCTATGTTTAACCTACTGCTGATCATAAAGTGGAAAATGGAGACACAGAAAACCATAAAAGTGTTGCAATTGTGCACTTGTTCAGATGAAATTACCATAAATAGGGCAATTAATCAAATGAACTAGCAATGATTGAGTTGATGTAGGCAGTCATATGTTACGTAACTAGTGCTCACAACTAGATAACATTCGCATTGTTTTCAAGCCACTTCCAGCCACTCATCATGTTTTCCAGCCTCTGACAGTCAGAGTGTGAATTATTCACCGCCGTGCAAAAAAGGAAAAGAACTCAGGTGATGAAACAAGCTGCTGAAACTGATGAAAACATTATGATTGTTGCTACTAAAGATGGAGAATCTGGCTCTAAACAGCAGCATAATTGTGGGACGGTGTTAGAAGCAGGCTGTTCATCTTCTAGCCCTTTCTTATTCCCTGTAAAACTGCTGACCCCATCTGTAGTGACTCAGCAGCGCATTGTGCTGTGATCACGTGGATAGCGTATCCATGTCTCACACTCCCATCATGGGGTCACACTGACAGATGAACTCCAACCTGATGGTCCCAACAATACAACCCTAACAACCATCAGTTAGCGTGTGCTGTTCCCTTCCTGAAATCAAATAAGGCCTCCAGTAGCGCTGAAGCTCTACTGCCGCTGTGCATATCAGAGGTAGAAAAAGAGGAACTAAACAGAAAGTGACAAGGAATAATTTAAAGGAGGGACCTTGAACACAGAGCTGCACAGAGCTGAATAGTGATGTGATGAACTCGATTACCAGATGACGTGTCTCCCATGATAGTCCAGGTAACATGTGACCTTTGAGTCTGGATGACATTTGCGGCACCCAGAGAGTGTACTGGGCTTGGAGGCGTGACGTCACCTCTCCTGCACTGCGGCCTTGTGTGCTATCTCGGTTGCTCAAAAACGGCAGTGAGAAAAAGACCTCCCAGTAAACACGTTTGTTTGAGTCAGAGGGTTTGAGTCATGGGAAGAACCTGCTGTGTCGTTAACTGCAATGCGTGCTCACACAACCATAAGGAACAAAAGCTTGACGGACTTATTTATGATTATTCATTTTCTTGCAGGCAAGATTCCTTCTGCTTGGTGTGGGGGAGTGTCCGCTGATGCTCCGTCCTGCACCTCTGTGCATCTGCCCATGTGTTGGTCGGTTCTTTGACCCACTCCGGCAGTCATGGGATTTGTATTACTGGGTAAAATCCAGCACACATACATGTCCGTCAGGGTCTTTCCACACTGCCCAACACTGACCTGAGTGCAGGTCTCAGCAACTCCAGCCATAGGGGTGAAGTGAGCACACCGAACCTCCCCACTGCCGCTCACGATTGCAGGGCTTCAAAGGCGGCTCACTTAGGTGATGCAAGTGCAAAACCCAATAAATAATAACAGTACATGAAAAGCTCGAGCACAGAATGAACAAATGATGTATTCTCATTAAAGGCATGCTTGAGGAAAGGTAATGGGTCGAGCCAGGAATGTTTATACATCTTTGAACAACAATGTTCCCGCTGTTTGGAGGTTTATAAATCTACAAGCCATAAACCCATCCATCGGTAAATTGAACATGGGCCTCCAAAGACGTATAACAGTGAAACTGCTCAGTGGTATAGACAATCATAGCACAGATAAAATAACCACACAGGTCTGGGAATGTGAGCGAAGGTAAGGCACGGGGGTTTGGACTCCACTCTTTCTTTGGGACCTTGTATGGTACTTTAGGAGAAGTTCCTTTGCTGCCCCCAGTATTGCATTTTTACATGAATATATTAATAATGGCTGGGATGTGTTTTTTGAATAATGCCAACCTCCAGATCTGCTCACTGATCTCAGACCACCTGTGCTCCTGCTTGCAGTTGAGTCAGTGATGATGCAGCAAGATCATTCTTCCTCCTGCTACGTTGAGTTGCTTTTGTATGAATTATTGAAGAGAAACAGGAACACGAAAGGATGAAAGAAACTTTTAGGTACTGTAGCTGAAGAAGTACTCATTGTATCCTGTATTTGGTTTCAAACAAAGGGAAATGTTTGAAATGCAGTGTGAATTCACAAACATTGTTGCTAACATGTTTTAAATGTCCATATGATTATCTTAGACACCCTGTACCAGACTCCAGCTCGTTGCTGGGACAACACATAGACAGACAACCATTAACGCTTACATTCACAGACAATTTAAAGAACCTAATTCTCCCTTCCCCCTATGCCGTTGGCAGTGAGAGGTTGCCAGAAAATAAATAAATAACTAAATAAAACACTACCCACGTAGGCACAGGAAGAAACATGCATACTCCACAAAGAACAGGACCCCAGGGGATTTGAACCAGGAACCTTCCTGTTATGACCGCACTACTGTGTTGCTCCTAAAACAGAACATTTGCTATGGATATCTAGAATTTAAGTACCACACAGACACAGTTTAGTTAATATGTACTGGCAGTTTGCTTATATGCCATATAAACCATTCCTGCTGGGGGGAATTCTCGTCCATGTAACAGGGCACATGGATTCTTGCCAGTGAGCTCTGGCTTCTGATGCTCGCAACTAGCTTCTAGAGGCACACACCCGGGAGAGAATCGGATCCCCTCCAGGCTCGTTTTGTGAAGATGTCACCCCTCATCTGGACTGAAGTCTGCATGTCATTCTTGCCATTGAGGCGGTTCATGCAAACCCAGTGTGTCTGTTTTCATTTGTGTCAGAAAGTTTCACAGTTATCAGCAAATCTGTGGCCAAACTTTCTGGCCACCGTGTGTGAGTATCTCTGACCTATTTTTCAGCCAATCCTTATGCATGTGATTATGTTCCAGGATTAGCAGCAAAAGTGTAACTGAGCAAAGCGCACAGACTGCTGATGGTGGCGCTCAGGGCAACCAGGTGTGTGAGCTAATGTAGTAAAGGAAATATAAAGAAAAGATTGCTTATGGCAATACAGGCATTAGTCTTCTGGCAAATAAACACTGCAGATGTTTAGAACCCCAAAAGGATCTGTCAGGCAGAGAGTGCAGACAGGGCCTATGGGATTAAATCGCAGAGAAAAACACTATCATTATTGACTGCTGTTATATATGCTTAAAACACTGTAAGAGGCAAAGCCTGCCTCCGATTAACCATTTGTGGCTAATGCCGTAGCCCATTAGACTCAAAAGACTAGACCATATACATACACCATACGCCTTTTTTAAGGTCCTGGAATTAACTACATGAATGTAACACTTCATCTAGCTCATAACCCTGAGATGTGAGGGGTCCAGGCAACAATTTACATCTCCCAAAACAACTACATAAAAGTGGTTTTAAAATAATTATTCTGCTTTTACTTTGGTTCTGATAAGCAAAAGTCCTGCAGTTACTGTCAGACGTTAATCCTCCAGTTAATTTTGGCTCCAAAGTCATTTTGTCAGCCTTTAAAGAAGTTACCATGGAGACTGCGAAATAAATGAGTCTCCTGGCACTGAGCAGAACCTGGTAATTGGCAGATTATACAAAGATCAAGAGGCGCCACCATCACAAACAGAAAGTACAAGTTAATGTTAGCTATAATGTTCTGTTCTGAAAGAAGGAAGTTGTGTCCAACTTGAAATAAATTACATTACATTCAGAGAAAGTTGAGAGTCCTAACAATGCATGACCTCTGACCTATACACCAGCCAGAATATGAAAGGAGCTTTCAGATAGTTTAGATCAGGAGGATATGGGGTCGTTATCCAGCTGCTTGTGAGTGACTTGCTGTTGTATCGAAGCAAATTTCACGAGATTCCAGTTTGAAAGCTTCGGTCTTTGGTTTTGTCTCTTTTTCTTGTCACAAGGACAATCAAACTGTGCTGCTGCAGCAACTCCCTAAAAACCTTTATTTTTTTCTTGTCTCAGTAAGTCACTAATGGTTCAGTGTCTTGCTCAAGGGTGCATGTATCTACATGCAGGTCCAAGGACTGACCCAGCATCCATTACATGAGCAATCCCTCTGCCATCTGTGCCACAGTCGCCCCCAAATTTCTTACAATCAGCATTCAGGAACACGAGTGTGCACATACACATGCAGACACTGTAAACAGATAAAAATTAAATCATGGTCATTGCTGATTGGGACTTTGAATCATATTTGGAAATATGGGTGCAGAGAGGCTGATAAAGCCCATTTGAAGGGGAAATTGGCTCTGCTCCCCTTGGGACGGCAGCACATCTCCCTACAAGATAAGATAGTTTTATATCAAAGATTTGATTATCTGTTTCCATCAGAAGTGGGACGTTACTATGGCATGGGTGATGCCAGCCTTCTGCACATTTAAAGATTGAAATATCCTTGATAACACTCACAGATACAAACACGTGGTGTGACGCTGGGATAAAGGCCATAAATTGCACAGAGGGTAAACAAAGACCTTTGCCATATTTACTGTGCAGCCAAACAGCGACATCAAAACCTGATAAGAGGGAGAGATCAAAAAAACACGTACCACGAAATGATGTTGTGTCTGCTGGAAGGTAGTCATCAGTTTCTTGTTTCGCGGGGGCTTTAGAGGTGACATCCATGCACCACCGTGGTTATCGCAGCGCTGACACCAGAGTTCAGATGAAGCCAAACTGGCAGATGACAAAATGGAAAATAAAACAGAACCAATAAAATAAAAGACTTTATGACCACAGAAGTTTCTTTTTCTTTTTCTTTCCTCATAAAATGGGTGATTTTCCTGAAATAGTGTGATTTAAAATAGCGTGATGAAATATGTAAATGTGGTTAAAAACACATCGGGTCTTTCTAAGGCTTTTTGAAAGATTGTTTTCCCATGCTCCTCTTTCTATCTTAATTATTAGTTATACTTTTGTCTAGACTGTTACATGGTAAGTACGACAAGGCCTTTCTTGTAAATGAGTGATGCATGAATAAAATAAGATTTTTCAGTTATTTTTAATGAGGTTTTATCTCTCAAATGTGCCCATTTGTGTGACATTAGAACCGATTTTAAATCCTCCAGATGGAAAGAAATAAATGTGGGTTTAATCTGAGCCAATGTGGACTTTTCCTTGTCGCTGGTGGCTGAATGTACATGCTCGGGGGTCGGACACTGGGTTTCTGTGAAGCACATAATGAGGGTCTGGATGGTAGCAGATGCAGTGTAAGTAAAAGATAGTCTCAAACTGATCAGCCCAGTGATTCACATGCATGTGTTCTATCCACCCAGTGATTCAGAAGCTTTTTTTATTACTTCACTACCCCTGACTGGCGGGGATAAAGACTCAGGATTTAAGATTTACTGTTCAGATTCATTCACGCCACCTTTCAGTTGTTCTTTCTTTGACAGGCATGAGAACCAATAAAAAGGCAGATCAGCGTTGTATGTGATGTATGCATTATCACTCACATATTTCAGGATTCATCCTCAGCTGTCTCGCTTTTACCTGGGGCAAATCGATGCTGTTGATTCTCTGGCCTTCACCATCAGTCCCATGTTGACTCTCATCACGAACTTGCCACTCACTGTTATTTAGGCTTGATCAAGTGAGAGGTTGACATTTTGAATTCGGTATGCCATTTCAGGTACATCAAATCTCAGTCTGTGCACACGCGTAAGCTGGCCAAAGGTGATCACAATGCCTGGCTGGACCTCCAGGCAAGAACATTGTCATCACAAAGGAGTTCTCCATCTGTGATACAAATAGATAAAAGACACAAAGTTCTTGGATTATTACATGATTACAGTTAATCAGACTTTGGAGTTGGGTTGCATGATGGGTAGATGATGTCCAGTTGTGTCTGAGAGTGATATGATCACAAGAGCCAAAATGAGTTCTCTCGCCGTAAATATAACAGCAGTCAGGAAATTTAAATTCACAACTGCCCTAATAAAACACAGCTTGACAGAGGTGCTCAGTTTGAAAAGAGGACAGATATTTTAATCCAATCTCTGGTCTGTGCTTTCGTTATACTTTGCCCAAATGTGGCCACTCAGATGACCCTGCAGACAATGAAAGTATGTTTCAGGGTGATTGTGCCCACATTTGGCACGTTTAGGCTGAGAATCACATCGTGAGTTTCATGAGGACCTCATTTAATATTTATGACTTACAAGTCTTTCTCATCATGTCATTAAAAACATCTGGATGATTCCACTTTTGTGCCAAGACCAGCAGGTGACATCATCATTACAATGAAAGGCAAAGTCGTGACACTGATACTGAGTCCCCAATCGCACTCAAAGCTGCAGGAATGTATATTTGGTTATTTCTCACGAATATGTCTGTTATTCCCAGGGTGTATGTGGAGTGTTTGACTTGGTAGACTGAAGCTATTGTCTTTTGGAAGTGTAATCGAGGCACGTATGAATTCACAGATGGAAATTTAAATCAACATTTTAACATAAAAATGGACTCCTGCTTTTATACAATGAATGCTGCTTTTCAAACGCCCAGATTACACATAACACTTAAAGTAGCTAGACTTCTGACTGTAGAGCTAAAAGGAATTTTATTTTATTTTTTTTAAAGAAAGCTCTTTTTCTTGATATGTGCTGAGGGATCTAGCTCACCTCGCTAATGCCACACACTTTTCTCATCCCTCCGGGTAGAGCGATGCATAACAAAGAGAGTGTGTGGTAAATTTATGAGGCATCCAGCCTGGCGGTGCCTGCAGGCCTGCTGTAGATGACTTTACTGTGCTCCTTTGAGGAATTACCCTGACAGGGCGGCAGGGATGCTGAATGGTGCGCAACTTCACAGCTGCAGGATGTGAAAGGGGAGGCGCCGCACCACAGTGATGCAACTGGAAAGATCTGAGAAAGGGAAAGTCCAATCATTACACAGTTCCTAATCCACTATTTCTAAAGGAAAAAAAAGAAAAATGAAATAAAAAAACAAAACACCAGCACTGTTTAATATGCAAAGAACTAGGGGTAATTAATAATTCACCGTTTGTTGGAAAACAACTTTAAAGTATTCTCTTTTGCTGGTTGTGAATGTGCAGCCACCAATGCAGCCAATTCCTGCATGTTTTCGTCTGTGTAGAACAAATATCAGTATTTCCTTGCAGAAGTACAGACTCTCCACAGTGATGTGAATACTTTAGTCCAGACGCCTTGTTTCTGTGCAAACAGAAAGAATTTAAAATAAATGAGAAACCAAGCTGAACCAAACGAAAAAAAAAAAAAAAAAAAAAAGAGCAGAACTGTCTAACTGATTCTTCTGGCTCCTTCTTCATGCGTGTGGATTGACCTTTATTTTGACAGCACCTACAAGACAAGTGACAAGTGGGGCATGGGAGGTAAAAGCAAAAAAGCAAAATGTCTACTCAGGTGACAGATGGGCACAAACACCTATTTTGTCCTTACATGACAGAAGCGCACACAAGTTATTTGTAATATTAGGACTACAAATGTCACCTATCAGAGCTGACAGAGTGAAATCCTGCAGATGCCCTTACGGCCTTTTGGTGTGAGGTGGAGTTTTTAATGTCACATGTTTAGATTTCCAGTAATAATGAATTGTCAGCGATACTAAAGTGACAGACTTATTGATGGTAACATCAATTTCAGATGACTAAAAGTCAGATGGCCTATCAGACTTTGGAAGTGTTAAAAAATTAAAGTTTTTTTCAACCATGACCAGCAGTCCCATTGGACTTTGTTTAAAACCAGACCTGAAGTGACAAGACTGCAGTTTACTCAATAAATAGATGGTTCTGACAATGAGAATGGACTAACTGGGACCCTGCTGGAAAAGACGACAGGAAATGCAGCAAAATGCAGAAACAATTAGATCAGTACAAACAATTATGGAGCTGTCTCAAATTCAGTTCTTGATGTTCATTCTTTTTGAGTGTCTGAAGGTTTGTTTTTAGGAAAATCAACATTAATTACATTAAAACACCAATCTATTTGTAATCTTTGTTCATAATCTTCTTAGAGACACCAAAACTGGTTTAACCAAGAATATGAGAATAGTGCCCAGAGTGTACTGGATACATAATGCAGAGTGTATACCTTTATAAATATTCTCTGCAGCTAAAGTAGTGTACAAAAGCAGCCACAAACTGACATATCACATCTCCAACATTGTTTTTCACTAAAACAGGTACACGTGTCGTTCTGTTGCCTGGCGACGCAGTCTCACCCGACTCCATGAGTCTGTGAGCCTCACCCTCGACATTCTGTGTGAAATTCATGTGATCACCTCCAGTCTGTCTTCCCCACTCGGCCTCTTTGTGCCCCAGTTTGATGCTTCGCCTGGCAAGAGGCCTGTTAAATCAGTGACCTGGGGTTCCTCATCACAACAAATGTCAGCTTTGTCACGCTCTCTTCATATCTCATCCAGAGCCACAAGGAAGCCGTTCGCTTGCTCTCAACTCATGCAATTAAACAAAGAAATGAAAAAAGCCACTGTTCTGAGGAACAATATTTTATCTTTGTTGTGTAAAAGGGTAGAGTACAACACAGATGTAATAAAGTATTTTTTTTACATTTAATACTGTAGCTTTGTTATTACTAATTACAGTTTCCAAATCTGCAGATGAAAATCTATGAGAGCATTTTCTATTCTGTTGCAGTCTATAATAGAGTCCATTCAGAGCTACAGTGCAGGAAGTGAAGAGTGTGTATGTTTGGTGGAGAGACCCGTGAAAATGTTCGGTGCCAATAATGTGCTAACGGCGACATTGATGGAATGATCCCAGGACGTTGTTATTGATCCCTTAAGCTCTGTAAACCTGCTGATGATGAATGACTGTTGGCAGCCGGATGGCCCGTTTTTACAGCATTTGCCACAGGAAGACCTATCTGCATGCAATTAGCATGTTGGTGTCAGCACCGCGCTCGACGCCGCTGCTGCTCGTGCAGTGACAGAGCGAGAAGGAAGGAGCAGACTTGGCTCTACATTATTCAACAGAATGATGGTGGGTGCTGGCAGGGGAGCCGTTATGATCCCGGCACTGTCTGGCTGATGGGAAGGCAGCAGCAGTGCACCAAGCACCGTCTCTGTTCTGGTGAGACATGTGAAGTATAAGAGTGCTGGAGATGATGTGAAACAGCAGCCACACCTTATCCTTCCCAGGGGTAATTTCTCAGGATCAACGTCTCCACGTGGCATTATATTTACATTAAATGGCATACGGCATATATGTACGACACCGCCGTTCAAATTCAACATCATTAATCTGGGTTTTGACTTGTAAAAACATGCAGCTCCAATTTGATTGCTGATGGGTTGAAACTCTGCAAATGCATGAAATTGCTCGCCGAGAGGATATTGCAGGATTAATCTCCTCCACTGATATTAATACACATGTAGTCAATTGTAGTCGCATGGCATCTGTTCCGAGCTTGACAATGTACATGTAGAGTAGGCCATATCGGCTGAACACTCTTGTGAAACGCTTAATTTCAAAGAGACAGTGAAAACACATCCTTCCCCAACATGTAACATTTATAATCACAAACATATATGTACAATCATAGAGTCCTCATTTCTGAGTGGGTGACCTTGTTGAATGCTGCTTTTAAATGATGTCACAGTCTGTCATCTTAATTCCCCGCACAGCCCAGGCTTTCAGTGTGAACGCCACCAGAACGTCAGCCCTCAGGAGAAAACACTATGTGTGAGGAGCTCCCCTGGTGGCTCAGTTCTTTTACTGTGTTTCTGCTACTGCTCACCATTAAACAAGGTGTGTTTGTGTCTGTAAACCAGATGAAGTGAAGGGAGGTTCCCCTTGAGAACGAACCTCGTTTTCTCACCTTTCATTTCTCTGCATGTCCAGACAAGCGTCACCATAATGATGAATCCAGACTCTGTCCATCATCTGCACCTGTAATGAATGGATCCATGAACCTTAAAGAGCTGCAGGCAGACAGAGAAAAAGTGCACACACAAACCTGTTTTGTAAACTAGACATGCACACGCACACGCACACACACACACACACACATACACGCACACAACACACCATTCTGTGCTTCAACAGGCCTCATTTGCATGCAAATCAATCTAAGATGAGCTCCAACATGGGGTGAGCGCGTCTCATCTGGGTCTGAATGGTCTTACTGAGGTACTGTATCTTCACATAAAAAAATAAAACACACTAATGCACACACACACAAACACAAACACACTAGGACATTTAATTACATGCAATACTTTCATACAGTTGTGGTTTATGGGTGCATTTCAAAACAAATTGAAATAAAGCAAATGTGCTGACATTTTGACAATTTTCATATGGCATCATTCCAATTTGGAAAACTAGCCAAAACCCAGACATTGTTTACATGCAATGATTCATTACAGTGGAATTATTACACATTTGAAATGACTGGCCCCTTCCAGTTTGTGCTGTGAAACAGAAATGACTGAATTATAACTGAAGAAAGACTGCATAAATACAGAAACTAAATATTTGTCTCAGCACTCTGAATAATGCATATCCCTGCTCCATTTAGAATAAACCAAACCTCAACAAAAAAAAAAAAAATCATTACTTTTTGTTGAATATCCTTTGGCAGCACTAATGCACATTAATAAATAACGCTTAGATGTACTTTTGGATGAGTCTCAGCAGTAAATGTGGATGTTGAGGTGGATGTTTCTACCCTCTGCATCGTATTATGTGGATGCTTGTTCTCTTTAACCAGGGACAATGATTTCCACTTGCAGCTCTCATGTAAATATTGTTGTCATTTAATGGGAAACATCAGCATAGAGGTAGATTCCAGGAATATATATCATCTTATGTATGCCAATCATACAATCATACTAATGCTGACCTTTTAAAAATAAAACTGGTATTAGCAGGGGAACATGGGAGGGGAACAGAATGTAGTGACTGTGGTGGGTTACTGCTCACTTCTGGTATTTAATAACATTAATGCAACAATGTTGCCCTAAACAGCAAACACTAATGGACAAGCCTCAAGTAGTAACACACTGTACTGCAAAGCAATATAAGGTGTGTGACAACAATGGGGTTACTGACCAGTTATTGGGTATGAAACGTACTATCAAATATATTTTCTCTTATTATGATCACATGTGTTATGTTATATTTGATGTCTTTTGGACCTCATGACCCCGACATTGGTCCAACTCTGCTGGTGGTTTATCTCACTTTGATGCATAAGGTCCTGAGTGCTCCCTGATTAGGAGTCTGAATTATGCACCAGCCTCCTCCATGAGTGTCACCGCACAACATGCAAGGGGCTGCACTCTCGGTGAATGCTATCTAATTACATCCAGATCCAATCAACACGTCAGATGCAACGGCTATGGAAACAAGCCCTACTAAGCATGGCCAAGGCTCCCTCAATTATTTCAACAGTTGATGTCACTCATGCTTCTGTTTAATTTGAATCATTGCATTTGCACCTCACATTTGCCAAATGGAGAATATTGCTTTGAGCAGGCAGGAATTATGTCCGCTATTCTTTATCAAATTCTAAGGAACACCTAGTTCTCATGTCCTCCTCCTCTTTTATCATCTTTCTTAGCTCAGTGTAGAGCAAAATCTCTATTTTTTATTTTGACTGCTGGAAATTCTAGAAATGGTACCACCACATTGGAGGTACTGTATTTCATGAGAGGTGCCTTCATCCAGCATGAATATCGCAAAGGCTGTGTCCACATTCAATCCTGCATTGACTGACCAGCAGATATTCCTCCTTTAATGAGCCAGTCTGGGACTCCACCAGGCTCACTGACAGCCTGTCTAATCATTTATTAAACTAAAATTTTGTATATGGAGGAGAAACTACAACTGTGGTTAAATCATTTCAGGTAATTAAATATGCTCTGTTCTCTTATTGTTCTTCAAACCTCCCTAGACTCATGGATCAACCAGCCATTCCAAAGAAAAAAAAAAATAATAAAAAAGAATATCAATGTGACATGAAAACTCCGCGCCACAGCTGCATTGATTTTGTGGCGATGGTTTTGCAGTTTGAAGAGCTTTCAGGCAGGCTATTATTCATAACACCTGGGTAGGGGAATAAACCAGATGGAAGGAATAGACAGTTTGAAGGAAATTTAGAGGAAAAAGCAAAATGCTCTCTCAAATCATCAGTTTAAACCCCCCTTTTATATCCCCAACATACTTTGGCAAATGCAAAAAAAAACTGAGCTTGGTTGCAGCTCAATCACGTTTACTGATATGGAAATAATTGTGTAGAATAGAACAAAATATGTTCTCATGAATTCCTTTTTTCAAAACTGTGACTCAATGATGGCTTGGAAGAAAGGCCTCTTTTTAAACAGATTCTATTCACCTTGCCTATAAAGGTAGTTCCTTTTGAAAGCAGGAGGCTGTGGATTCTGTTCTGAATCAGATTTTTTTTATAGGATCTTATCAGGCCAACAACATCTACTTCTGTTCATCAGTATGTTCAGTGGGCTGATTTCTGTGTGCTCCCTCTGTCCTTTTTTCCTGTTCGGTCTCCTCCCTCCATTTGTCTGTGATTAGGCCCGTTCGACTCCGTCGGTGCCTGGAAAACAGACGAGAGTAGGCGGCAGCAGCAGGGGGCGGTAACGGAAAGCTGCAATCAAGCCGAGTGATTTCTAACAGGCTTCAGTCTGTGCAAGATGCCACAGGAACATTCTTATCCTCCTCATGATGCTTCCGCTTTACAGGAATCTCACTCCCGTGTGAGAATATTGTATAACAAATTTCAGTGGACCCAGATGCATATCGTTTACACTCAAAGAAACCTTTGGAATTCCTCATCTACAGTAAAGAATTTCAAAGGAATTTTGCTGTAGATATAGACAACCACATCAAGAGCATTGTAATGAAAAGCCCATCAACCCAATCCTTATATATACCCTGAAAATGCCCATCCAACAGACATCTGATGAGAAACACTGTAATTTATATGTGTTAATAATAATACATTTTATTTCAAAGCACCTTTCAAGACACCCAAGGACACTTTACAGTACATCTTTGCAACATTTAAACACTATTTACAATTTAAAATCATAGGTCAGCTACACAGTTAAGACTTCAATAACAATTACAATAGCACCATTTACAACAAAAAATAGTCAGTAGGTGTTTTACAGAGATAGAGACCAAGAGCCTGAGCATCCAGGTAAGCACAGTGGCAAGGAAAAACTCCCTTTAACAGGAAGAAACCTTGAGCAGGACCCGGCTTACAAGGAGGAACCATCCTGCTGGTAGTCGGCCGGGTAAAGGAGTAGAAGAAGGAGGCAGGAGAGAAAATGAAAGAGAGAGAGAGAGAATATAGTGCAGTCTATCAGAGAGAGAGAAAATAGTGCAGTCTATCTGTGTTGTGTTTCTCATGCATGGCTCCATGTTTGTGTAATAAGTAAAGACACACCTTTATTCAACAGCAGTCAAAATATCCCCAGTTTGGGGTTGCAAAACCACCCCAGCCTTGTCACATCCTTGTGCAATGTTTTCTGGCCCATTTAGGAGGCAAATTGTGCACTGTTACTGTTGTCACCATGGCCACCTCCAAGAGGAAACACCTTTGAATCATTTTATTACAAACAACAGCACAACAGCCGCATTTTTCACCTGTCGGGTTTGAGTTTGCATGTATTTCCATGTCTGTGTGGGTATGTTTTTATGTCGAGTTCCCTCCCCCAGAATAACAATGTCAATCAAACCTCAAAAAGGATGCCAGCGAGAGTCAGGGATGAATACAGGTTAAATAAAAAAATATTGGCATCATTTAAAAACATTCACACAGTTTGGTGGTATTTTTTATATGAAATTTTGACATTACCAAACAGAAAACAAACTTAGTAACCCTTTCTTCTGCTTTGTAAATAACTAAATAAATAAACCAGCAGCCCTTATACACCCCATGCTTTGCTTTCATTAAGTATGCATCTTAATAGAACAGAGTTCTGTTTGTAATTTATTCAACATTTAAAAGCTCTTCAACCAATTTCCTCACACAGATGGTGCAGCAATGCAGCCTGGATATCAACACAATTGTCTCAGCGACTCTGCAGCCATTTGTAACCCATATCAGTTATTTTCTCAGCAAACAGGGAATATCCAACCAAAGCTTAGCACATCCTCTTAAAATTCAATAGCTGTTATAAAATGGAATATTCTTGGGAGTCAGATAAACACTTCTCCATAGAGTTGATGAGCACATTCACTTGCTTTTTGTGCTTGGTGACTCAAATTACCACTTACAGAGTTAGAAAAATCTATCATTAGCACATTAGTGTGAGGGGAAATCAAATATTTATGTCAGCTGGAAAGGGCTGTATAGGTCAATGTGGTGCACATTTGCATCACAGCAATTAAAACTGAAGCGGCAATTATTTATCTCATATCATTTGTTTTCTGCCATCTGCCCGCCATTGTCAGGAATGCTGCCTGGAGATATTTCCCCTGGCTTTTACGTCACTTATTTCCCAATAGCTACAAACAGGCTTCAGGAAATGAACCATTGATCACCAAGGCGGCAGCATAAAGATCAGCGTACTAATTTGAATATGAATGAAGTGTCAGATCAATAAGTGACCCTGAAGCTCATCTTTAAGCACGAATGTTTGCTTCGGTGGAAACAGAACAGTACAGTGGCCACATTTCCTTTAATATATCACTCCTCTTATTGTTATTCATATGTCCTTTCACTTCTATTTTATTTTTATTTCCCTTTTTCTATCTTTCCTCCATCTGCTCAGTTTGTCACCTCCATCTAGAGATTGGCAAAATGGTAATTTCTCATTTGCACTTGCAGTTGTGACATTTGCAGTAAGGGGGCTGCAATGAGTGTAGAAACAAACATAATGGCTTGATCTTTAGTAAAATAAATTAGTATATTACTAGTAACCTTCAATTGATCTTATGTATGCTCCAGACTGGTGCATAACCATTAAAAACAAACTGGTTTTCATCCCATGGTATGATTTTAAGCTTAAGGTTTGAAAATCCACAAAAAAGAACCTAAAAAAAAAAAAAAACTCTGTAGTGGCAGCTTAATCTTGTTACAACCAAATACTTAAAGTAAAAAGTAATTATTAAGTAGTAAAAAGTAAAAATAATAAATAAAATAAAACATGCTTTCCTTTAACTTTTAAGGTCAAAGATCAAGTACATGGTTGTGTGACAGTTTCATTTGGTGATTTTAAAGTTGAAGCAGATCTACAGTATAGAATGCTATGGTGGATGTTCAGCAGTATATATTGTATATATATTTTATATATTGTGTGTATTTTTTTTTTCTTTTTTTTTTTTAACAGTTAATGGCATCATGTTTTATGAATTACAGCTAAATCAGTGAGTTCTCAATATACAGATGATTCACCAGGGTTCATAACTTCCAGACACAATCTAAATATAAAAATGTGAAATTGTTTCCTTTGACCTTGACAATGATGTCGGGAAGAGGTTGGGCTGAAAATCTCTCCCTAGCATGTTATTTATAAATGTGTTTCTGAACAGCCAGGCACCATTAATACGTCTGTTATGTCACATTTCTCCTTGCAGTTAGATATCCAGATTGATTGCCTAAATAAAGTGTTCTTTATTAAAATTCAAATGTCTGTATTAAATAAATGGACATATCAAAACTCAAAATGATTGTTGGGATACATTTTTTTTTTCTCTTCAGAGATCCAATGAAACTTGTCTCACCCGAATCTGGACATCATACTCAGTGTTCAGCTTTCATCATCTCAACAGATGGAGAATACACAACCACCGAGGCGACCACAGTTGGTGGCAAGGTATGGGGACGGTTTCAGCGGTGAGACAGACTGACCACGGTTCAGTGTAGCAGTTACCGCCAGCTGGTGGTCAGACTCATCCAGCCATGAACCAGCTGCTGTTCGACTCTCCAAGCATACCATGGAAACTCCGACTGCCCTTTGGTGTTAAGTCAAAGTGCCAACTGCCCTGTGGTGTTGGGATTATCTGCAGAGATAAAGTAGGGAACAAAACTAGCAATGGCATCAGGCAGATAGATGCTGATTGGTTTATGTATACATTATCTTCCTCTCATATGGAACTGGGTTGTGGTAGCACACTATGTGAGTTATTCCAGGTTTTCACTTCTTTCCAACCATCTTCCTACCATAATGACTCCTCGAACATGACTTAAACAGTCTAATCAAGCTATTGCCGGATCTCTTCCCTCCTCAGAGTCAGACATAATGAGAAAACTTCTAAAACATGGGCATCATAATCAGGGAGCCAACCACACTTGGCTGCTCTTCTTGACCTGATCAAGTAGCAGTTCTAGCTAAACTGTCCTTCCCTTCAGCATTTGTCATGGCTGATGTAGATAGTCGGGATTAACACTCATTCATACTGTACTTTTAAACCAGCTGTAAATACCAAACTGCCTCATTTCTGAAAGTTGGAAGGAATGTTCTCGGTGTGGACCCCTTGCTGTGCAGTTGCACATACTCTCGGTACAAAAAAACTGTAATAAAAATTACTTATGTCAACCATTAACATAAATTGTTATGCTATGTTAACATGCACATATGTTAAATTTACTTATGCAACAGAAAACATGACAAAAACTACAATGTACAACTGACAAACAAGCCATCACACATTCCATCTGAGCTTTCTCCAGATTTTTCTGGTATCCATAAAGATCCACTGACAATTTTGTGTGATAGTCAACAAATACAAGATCTGAGGTGTGTTCCACCTCATCTCAGATCACTGTCCCCCTTGTAAATTGCATAAAATATTAGGGACAAAAAAAAGCCAAGTCCTTTTCAGAAAAGTGTCAGGTTTCATTTAACAAAAACATTCTCATGCCTAGATTTCAGCACATGAAAGGAAAGGTATTAAGATGCCAATACCTGTTCCTTTTGGAGGAAATTACACATTTTATGCAATGCTTGACACTTAAAGAAAGAAATGTGTGGCTCAAGTGTCTCCTGTCAGAGGTGGAAAATGGATTTGATGAGGCTTATTCATGAAAATCAGCCTTAAAGGGCTGTCACGGTGGGGACGAAGACAATCATGAAGATGTTTGTGCAGTGAAAACTCTTTAAACTGTAACATTTGGAGATACAATTTTCTTTGCTTCTTTACATCAGTTCTTCAATAATAGAGAAATCCATACAGCACTTGTACAGGATAGCACAGTGTGAGATGGACACACTTGATGTGCGTTTATCTCAAAGCAGTTTATAAGGTTTAAATGGATTGTTTTCACCTGGCAACCAATGGGATAGCTGCAGCATCCCTCAAGATCCTGATTATGAATAAAAAGGGATCATGGATGGATGCCTCAAAGACGGATCCTAGCATATCTACCCCTAGCAGAATTACCTTTAGTCTGTTTTGACTTTATCCTTTAATGAGCCTATTTCATGCTGTGTGAGGCTCATGGGTACACCAAGGGAACGCAAAAGAAATGGACTGTCTCCCTTAAAAATGTCCTAGTGGTGTCTTTACATGTTTTATAACTGCAAAACAATAAATAGATTCCATTTCATTTCATATTTTCAATGCAGCTCACACATATTGTGTTGTTGGTTTAGCATTGCAACTGGTGCAGCCAGTAACATCACACAAACGGAACAATAGCATGGTTTTGCACCCACTGAATCTGTGAAGTCAGACACAGATGACAAAGAAGAATAAAAAGGGATTTTAGCTACAGTATGCTGTTATAAATAATTAATTCACATGATCAACAGAGAAACATGTTTTTCCTGACTGATGACATAAGTGAACTTATAACAGAAAGGATAAATTTTCAATTTACAAAAACAATGCTATATCAAAATATCAAGTCCTGATTTTACAGCAGTATCTTCTGTACTGTCAGACATCACAAATTACATAGTTTTATTTTGTAGTGAAAATCCACTGAAGACAAAGAGAAATGCCAACATGAAATGTGTGTTTTGTTTCAAAAGAACAACACCGATTGTGTTTCAGATGATGCCAATAGGAACAAGGAAATTAATTTGAGAGGCTTCAATGGTAAAAGTGGTGCTTCAAAATCCCCCCCAAGCTTCTCAAGATAAGTCTGAAAGCATGAACAAAGAAAAATAAAAAAAGTAGTCCTTTTAAGCTTACTTTTATTAATTTAAGGTGAAACAATGTGAAAAAGTGGCATCATCTTTCGTCTCTTGGCTTATGAATGACTGCAGTTTCCAGCCAGTTTTCATTTACTTCAAAAAGCTTTGTACCGCCACGCCACATTACTCCATATAGAGCAACAAAAACGTGCTCCTCTGAGTTATTCTGAATTACCCCACTCTTTGCAGTTGTTTACTGGCCAGTTGGAAATCCTAGATCTGCTCACTTAGCATTTCGACTTTAGAGATTACAACAGCACTAAACACTGGAGTTGTGCATGCAGCTACATTTTATTATTCATAGAGAATAATAGAAATTATCATGTACCATTGGTTTTCAGTGGCATTTCTAAGTCAACGAGATCATTAAAAGAAATCTATTTACCCTGCAGTAGTGTGTTTATTTGACAATAACTGGGTTTATCTAAATTGCACACAGGAATAAGTCTTTCACTGATATTTATCTGGATAAAAAGAACAATTTTGCACATTTTGTATAATCAAGCTTGATTTTTGAAAAACAGCAGAAAAAAGAAGAAATACGCCAGAGGTTAAATGAGATTTAAAAGAAAGGGGGGAAAAAACCCTCCATTTATGCACAGCTCTGTTTGTTGACTGATTTTCTGATGCTGGTGCTCTGTCAAAGGTATTGCAGTCCAGTAAGCGCGGTTGCTTAACTCCCTTCAGGCCAGAGACTGCCTTGCCGAGGCCAAGCGTTAGCGACGACCCCTGCTGCGCCTGACGATAGTGCTAATGTGGATTGACTGCTGCAGGGCTTTGAGGTGGAGGGTCAGAGCTGGAGTAGTGCAGCAATGGGACCCCAGTGAAGGGGGGATGTGGAGCCCCACAGACCCACACCACATGAAATGTTTATACCTCTGACGGCCTGGAGTGATGGATAGGTAGACAGATATGAAGTGAGTAGGCAGAATGGGGATATGGGTGGGTGAGAATGAGAAAGAAGGAGAGGCTAGATGGATGGAGGTGGAGAGAGAGCGAGGTCAAGGTCAACTGGCTTCCAGAAAGCAATGACAGATGGATGCGGTCGCTTCTGCTTCACAAATGTAAAACAACTTGTGGGTAGCTTAAAAGGGCAAAATCAAAATCACTACCAAATATAAAACGGAGCTTAGAAGAAGGCAGCAGGTCCATGAAACCCCAGGAGGAAGCTTATATTCTCACCATGTGTCCTTGTATATGAATCTTCTATCTGAATTAGGGTGAGACTGTCCCAGGCTGTTCCTTGGACTTTGTTCACTGCTTTGAGCTTCTGTTATCTCATTTTGGAGTAATGGCTTGATTTTGACTTCTGCTTTATGTCGTCCTAAACAGCCATCGCTAAGCTTTAAATAATATAACTAAGAGAGAGAGGCAAGATGCAGGGCGTGAGTGTTCCAAACGCTGACAAAAAACTCAAAACAGACACTAATTTTGACCTATAAGAGGCACTAATGCTGACCTCCTCAGCCTTTCTTCACACGCAGCAGATTGATAATCATTTAAAAGAACTCAAGGAGTAAAAGATTCTGAAGCATTGATCAAGGATGTTTTCTCCTTGGTTGATATCTCTAAGGGCCCGGGGACATTTCAGGCTTGAGTCACAAAAGAAGCAGAGAAAACCAAACATTTCTTTATTTCCTAGGGTTACACCTTTCAAATCATCTGGAACATGGTTTCAAGGAAGAACTCTGATTTTTGAAAAATAACAAATGCAGCTGTTAAAAACTCCACCGGGAGTTTGTTAATGCATGCATTTATGCATAAAATCCTGTTTGTTTGCGCCACCTTCAGCAAAGCTACAGACACAGACATCTTTGCCAGCAGTTGTGCCAGTAGAATCCAGCATATTTTGTTGCACAAGGAAAATGAAGACGTGACCACCAGGCAATCACCAGTAACTGAAATGAATGAATGAAAAGAACAAAAAACAAAAAAAAAACCTCTCACCTTTAATGGTGTCAAGTGCATTACCAGTTCTGAATTGAAAAGGCAACATTCAAAGTGCTTTGTTTTAAGATCACAGCTGCTGAAATTCACATTTATGTCCTTAGCCTTTTGAGACCACATACCTTGTACTCAGGAACCATGAACAGAATGAAGTAATTACAACATAAACGTGTTTAGACAAAAGTCAGAACAAAGGCCCATAAAAGTGAATGGAGCCGAGTGTATAAATAAAGCACTTTACTCTTGATCAAAGTGCTACCTTACAGGCTTTTGTAAACAGAATCCAAGTTGGGAAACTCAAGACCCAATGCCTTGCTATTTTAATCTTCTCATAACATAAGGGAGCCTAATGCAATAAGAGGAGTAATGTTCCCTGCAAAAAGATCAAATCATCATTGAAACACATATTTTCGTGAACAAGGACTCCTCTTCTTTTAACATTCCTTAACCCATGTTTTAAGTGGTTATTTCATACCATCCAACATGATGTCTCATTGCTTCGCCACAGTAATCCAGGAATAACTGCCTCAGTGTTGGGTGGTCTTCCACAGCTCTCTCCAACATATACTAAAGATAAAACAAGGGTCAAACATGCCCACACGGTGTCACTACACTTGTGCAAGATGATGAAGTATTGGATAAAGTAAGATGGATAGCAGTAACTGTCCTTGGAGGTTTTATTGTCTACAAGCTCTTCCTCCTATAAATAAACATGCGGGAGGTGTGATTTATTTTTCTAACAAACCTGAATGTGCATCAAGATGTGGAAAAAATTTGGCAGCTCAGGTAATATGCACAATGATATGTTGTTGAAAGACAACAGTCCCGTCAACTGTCAGCAGCTGCCATTGAGTGAACGAGAACTTTTCTCCTGCTGGGATGTTGTCTCTTTTTCAGTACTCTGTGGTTGGTGTGTGTGTGTGAAGATAGCTGGAGAGCTGCCAGGCTGTTTGCTCTGAAAGCATTCTGTGAAAACAATTAACTGTTTAGAGTGAGTTAGTCTTTGATGAGTTTATCTAAAAGTCACAGTATCATAGCTGTTCTTGGCATTCTTCTGGACCGAGTCTTCAGATGCTGTGATCTGCTGGAGGCTGGGGATAACAGCGGCAAGTGCTCTGACCACCACAGGGATGACTCATGTCTGTTCTGTCAGACACTGGTATTTCTCCCAAAAATTCCAGTCCAAACTAGGTATAGATGTTCCTGTACCCTGGCTGCCTATGTTGCTCTATATAACTTTACCTGCTAGCATCGTACTTCCCACTGTCATGTGCTGGTTTGTCTCAGATCTGGCTTGGTGTGATTGGTCCGGCCTTCTATTGCTCCACATGCTGCCACAATTAGCTCCTCTATGCTTTCAGTCCAGCCTTTTCTGGCCACTGGTACGATTTCCTGATATCAGCGAGTTCCACAGTTTGGTGCTAGTTCATACCATGCAGGGGTTTGTTCTCCCATGATGCTTCTAGCTGTTGCTCCTCACTAGATTTCTGCTGTGTGTGAGGTATTCACGCAGGAACTCATCTCAGGAGGCCATCTTTCTGATGTATGAATATGATTTTTGAACTGGAAAAACACTCATACCACCGTTCACGTGAACAGAATGACTCACATAACACATTTGAGTAATAAAGCATGAGTAGTCCACCACTCCACCAAAGCCACTCGATACTCCTCATCGACTTTATTTGTAAGACTTCTCGTAAATTTAGTTGAACTGATTTTCCTCTTAGACTCTGACTGCTGCTGGATCATCTTTAGAATTTTCTGCTTTACTCTATAGTCACTGCTAGAAAAAAAAATAAAAATAGCTGTATTTTTTATTTAATGCGCACTTCGTAATGTCAAGGTGAGGTGAAAGTTATGAGTTCAGTGACATTAGAAACAACACTACAGGAAGGGAAGCATAGCTCAAACATTAAAAAACAAAAAAGAAAAAAATCCCACCTGTCCTTGGATTGCTCTTCCGGGTTATTGAGAAAGCCATGAAAAACCTTTTATATACCACAATATTTGCCAATCTTTATTGAAGCACCAAGTACAAATGTGCCACAGTTGTATTTCTTTCATGTCAAAACAAATTCTAAATTCACATCCTTTTAATTCCAAACAAGTGTTCAAGGTTATTCATGCTTTCAGTCTTTGCTACCTTGACTGTGGATATAATAAAGTTGGTACATCACACTGCTGGTAAAATGGTAAAACAACAGCCACAAAACTCTTACTTAGAACCATGCAACCATTCTCCTGCATGTACAAAAACTGCCATTTGATTCAAGAAGATCTAGTACATAGGTGACTTGACACCACTAAAGTGTGTTGTAACAGCCAAGAAAATCTAGCAGACCCTTTGAGAGAAGTGATAGATTCAAATAGTTTAAAATTGTCTGTGGATCCACACTAGATGAAGTTTATTAACAGAAATGTAATGCAAAATGTTGTTCGTCTGTTTATATTAGCAGTTGGACTGGTGTGTGTGTGTGTGTGTGCGTGTGTGTGTCTGTGCGTGTATTTGCTTGTTGTCAGCTTTGCATGAATCATTTTGTATTCTCTCCTGTTTGACAGGGCGTGTGTATTATCTGTGCATCTTCACTGGAGTTAAAAAAAAAAAAAAACACTCCAGATGCAAATGTGAGCGAAAATGGCGCAAGTCGTAATAAAAAATACCAACGTTTTCAACCCAGACCATTTGTCTTTTCTTTCCACGATGAATGGGTACAAGCAGCTTCATCCATTCGGTTAAAATCCTGCCAGCAAGGAAACACAGCGCAGACACAAAAAGAGGCATTCTGGAAATTTTCAATTAAATTTCCCTTTTTTTTCCCAGGTATTTGTTAACGTAGGAGACACATTAGACAATATTAGCTCCATTTATTCTGCAAAGGATAGCTTTTTTCTCGACCGACCATTTTTTTCTTTCAATGTTCTCTTACATGTATTCAAAGCTGCCACAAGAATAAATTGTTGCATTTGTAATAACTGATCCTAATGCAGATAAATGGTGCTGGATCGTGGAGCAGTGAAGCCTCTCACCACTTTTCTACCTTGTGATTTACCTCCATTACAGTCAGCAAGTGCAACTGAAAGCAAGCCCCTCTCATCACTCCCTCACCATCACCATCGCCTGTGGCTGAATTAGGTCTGTAAAATAAAATAACTACCTGCTTGCGGGACGTATAAAGGTAACGTGCAGTAAACGAAACCCGCAAACCTCGATGACGTTAAAATAGTGACGATAACGCGCCCACTTAACTCGAAGTAAATTTAGTCTGTGTTTTCACACACTGCTGACAGTGTGTGAAAATGACCCCAGAATGTGATTTATCTTTGTTTGGGCTTCAAGACTGCAGTTTTTAATCACAAAGCCTGAATTATCAAGTGCTGCCTAGGGGTATATTTATCAGACAAGGGAGAGAATTAGTGTGTCTTGCGTGTCCTTAAAAGAAAAACCCTGCATTTCCAGGTATTTAAAAAGCACTGCCTGCAACTTCTGTTTACATCTTCTCATCCTTTGCTCCTGACCTCTTTCTCTACATGAGCAAAGGGTCTGACAACTCTTTTTATTATCTGGGTGTGTTAGTTGTATTTTTAGAAATTCAATTTTCTTGGACTAACACGTTTAGTTGGACTGTGTGAGCAAGTGAAAGCGAGAGTCAGCCATTCATAGGTGGAGAATGCTGCAGGATTTGACAGGATTAAAACGTGAACGCGAGTTGCCCCCTTGTGTGGGTGAAAATGTGTGTCAAGAATAAAGACGCTGTCTGCGCGAACGTTACGGCACATTTTTCCAACACATGTGTTATTGTTTGCAGGAGCAGTGCACGGTCCTATTGTTGTGTACATGTAGATGTAGTGAATGATGTAAGCCAGCTGAGGCCTTTGGTCAACCATCAACCCTGCTCAACTCACGGAGTTGGACGGCCGCCCCATTCTGCCAGTCACCTGTGTTTTAAGCCCCATCCCCTGTGGCCACATCATCCAAAAGCTTCAACAACACCATCTTGAAAGTCTCAAGTAACACACTGCAAGGTGAATCTTGTTGTCATGGTGATAACAGACTTCAGTCAAAAAAAGCATCAGCATATGTGCAGATTTAAAAGTGTGGAGCTTTCATATATTTTCTAGAAACACGCGCAACATCAATATGCTGCTGAGATCTCACGGGGACTACAAGAGCCTTTAAAATCACACCATTCTCTTGACAAGGTCATGATGCTGCCATGGTGATCAGCCCAGGTTAAAAGGGAACTGGTTTGGTGACAGTGAAAACCGGCTCCAGACCTATTCATTTATCGATTGGGCTGTTTAGTTAATCTCTCCTGCTTTTTCTTTTATGTTGTGAGACTTGAGCTAAAAAAAATCTATAAACACAGTTCTCATATTAAAAAATGAATTAGTTTCTCACATCTCTACTGAAATTCCTCTTGAATTGGCCCCTCTTTCTTTCTCTGGTCTTCATAATTATCTACCTGAGGGGGCTTTCTCCCCATTTCTTGCTTTTTCCTTTGTTTTCTGGTATTTTCACACTGACTAATTACACTAGTCAGCCTAGTTTCTGTTATTAACTGTGGAATATGTTGGGTTGCTGTTGGCTACAGTTTCTCCTCAATTTGCAGAAGCAAAGCATCTATATAAATTAAGGCTATGCAGATGCCCTGCTTGAGTGTTTGTAGTCCCTTCATTATTGAGTTTGGCAGTGACATTCATGTTATTATTTGTAATTTGGTCATATTTTGCTATTATTTTGCCTGTAATTGCTCACAAATTCATACACTTCTTAAGGAAGGGACTACAAACACTCAAGCAGAGTGCCTGTATTCTGCCTCTTCAAATGTGATAAGCATTGCATCCATGCCTTTCTTTCATGTAAATCTCACCATAGAGCATGCTGTAACAACATTTCAGTTGTTCAGACTTGATTATCACAATAATAATGAGGACAAAAGAATTAATCTAGCTCTGGTATTCAGTAGTAACGAGTGGGACATACATCAGGCGTTTATGTTGGTCTATATTTGTCCAGGTCTTCCAAGGGAAAATCTGTTGTGGAGGGTCTAAGGTGAAGTGACATGGTAAAAAGATAGCATGTCTTTTTCACGTCTGAAAACAAGGTCAAGTGAACTCAGCTGCTGTTACTCTAGTGATGTTTTGTCAGCACATGAAGTTCCTGGAAGATGCAGCAGCACTACACTATGAATCATCCCATATTAGCATTTGTAAAACATTTTAACCTAAAAAACATTTTAACTGAAATAAATACACTTTAACCAGCAGCTAATAAACCTCTTTGAATCTGTGGGGAATCTTCAGTGTGAACTGGTCACAGTTCTTAAATCACTTGCATTAAATGGGTGCCACTGATGTTGACTGATGGGTTTCTTCCCTGAGAATCAACCTCAAAGTGTCAATGAGCCATTTTTTCCCCTTCTACATTCCTGCAGGAGTCCTGGATGAATAGGCAGGTTGGAAGAAAAACGAGTGTTTTTCAGCACGCTGCCACAATGACCCAGACTGGTGGTCGATATATGAGTTTAGACAAATCAAACACCCCTGATGTCCAGCAGCCCGGGGCCATTCGGCACTTTTCAAAGTCCTCGGATATCAAACCTTTGCAGCGGCATGAGCAGCTCCTTTTAACTAATGCCCATCAGCACAAAAAAAAAAAGAAAAACGAGCTGCAGAATAATTCTATGTGTAGGTGCTGTAACTGCTCTCCATTACAGTTGCAGGTTAGCAGTTAAGAACCCTCTGATATAGACATTTCCCAGGTCTAACCCAGTTTTAATTCTGCTCCAGGGATCCAGTTCTAAACCTTGCCTGGTCCACCCACTGTTGGTTTCTGAAGCACCTGACATACCTTTCCCTGCACATCATCGGCTCACATTCTGGCCCCAGAGCTGTGCTTACTCCAACCCTCATCGTACAACTGCAGTCCCTATTTTTCATGTCAGCTTGATTACACAATTTTATGATTATGATAATGTTTTACAAATTGCCACCAGGCAGTTAATACAATGAACATGGATCTCCGGCCAGTTGGCAGTTGTCCTTGAGTCATTTAATCACCACGTCATATCTCATTTGTTTAACACACACACACACGCTCAAATGTGATTTGTGGTTTGAGTTTTGTCCGCAAGTTCTCCATCTGCTCAGCACATAAATGCAGCGTGCAGTATGCCTTCACCTTGGGTTGCCTAGCTGCCACACCGCCACAGAGCCATGACCTTCACTAAGTCAACCAAAGCACTCTGCTGTCTTTGTGTTGAATCACTAAATGTGGATTTTTACTTACCCAAAAAGAAGCGACAGAGGAAGAGCCTCATATGGAGGAGGGTAAGAACAAGAGACAAGGCAATCCATCTCTGGATCTATGACTATGCCTGCATTATGATGTTTTTGTGTATTATTTGTTATCAGGAATGGCCATCTCCTGCCTGAACTGGTGTAGCTTCATTCTAGATGGCCGAAGACTAATTAGTTCAATATTCATGTCATACTTTATAAATAATAAATCCTGTTGGTGCTGTTGTATCAGACCATCAAGGCCATGACACAGTTTAGCATTTCCATTTGCATTGTTAAGTGTGTCATTGCTGTTGGTTGCAAATACTGTCAATATAACAATCCATGTTCTCTGGAAACCTGAAGATAGTAATTTGCTATTTTTAACCTGGATTGGTTAATCTACATGGACAGAAAATGTCATTTGAGAGACAGAATAACAGTGGCTGTCACAAAAACTGAATAAACCTTAGATCTAAACAACAACACCACAAAAAAAAAACACTTCTCCCTACTATCACTTAAAATGATCTAAGTCAACTTTAATATAAATGTGGCTGAATATGGAAGCCTTAACTGTGTTTGAAAAGGATGTTAAACCTTTTAATCATACAATCCTGGGGCTGAAGATGTTAGACTTTCCATGCTGAAAAAAGAGATTTATTAAGATTTACAGTTAGCTCTCTAAAAGTAAATTAACAAAAATAAATTATCCTGAAAAACATATTTCCACTGCTAATCTGAGATGAAGCCTGTAATGATGAGGAGGGGAGAAAGGCAGAATCATTGAATAAATGAACAGATTCATTTTGTCCAATGTCTACCTCACATGATGAAGTATGGCTGGTAAACTGTCCGTCTGCACAGCAGCTGTTAGTCATTAGGTAGAGTTTGTACAGATCAGCATGTGCTGGTGGCACTGGAACGTGGAAAGTGGAACTTCTGCACCACAATCATCTCTGGAGCATCTCACTTGGTCCATATTTTGTGCCGCAAAATAATATTTAGCAGCGCAAAATAATATTTAGCTGCACTTGTTGATTTGCTTGACTTAGTTAAAGGTCGTGGAGTTTTGGTGACCAAAAGTATGACTACTGCATGCCACAACAGAAACACACACACACACACACACACACACATACACATGGACAGGGCCTGTGTGACTACTTGAGCTGAAATGACAACATCTGACAGTCTGACCCTAGCTTCATTAGGGTCACTGGTGTTAGCCACAAGTGTGTGTCTTGGAGTGTGTGAGTGTGAGTGTGTGTCGGTGTGTGTGTCTCAGGGATAATGTGGCATACAGTGACATCCTGATAAATCTCCAGGCAGGCAGCACTCTGCCCTTTCACAGCTGCTGACTATGTTAATGGAGAGTGCGAATACACGGTGTGCTGGCTCTTTCTTCACTCCCGTTTCCCTGTGCGCAAAACTCACCGCTGATGGATCTGATATAACCCCGACAGCCTGCAGTCACACCTGAGGGCAGGTTGGGTTTCAGCCCACAGTGGCATTATGTATGTAAATTGGAGTAAGGCAGAATGTGAAGAGCCAAAATTTGAGGAAGTTTATCTTTTTCAAATCACATCTGGCTGCTTTCAAATGTGGTCACAGATTGAATGCATAAATCATTTTTCTTTACTTGTTTGATCAAGAAACATTTGCTCAATCAGTATTTGAATATCTTTTTGAATTCTACAGGGGAAAAAAGTATCCAACATAATGTGTCTGATATGGAATCTTTTGGTTTGCAGTGATTAACTTTTCCAATCTGTCACTTGTAGAGTCTCCAAGATATTTGTAGGGACTCTGTGTCTGTGTGTGTGTGTGTGTGTGTGTCTGTCTATCTGTCTGCCTGCCTGTCTGTGTGTGCATGTAGGCAGGCAGGTATGTTTCCAGAAGCAAAGGGCTTGGAGCTCTATTACCCTTCATCATATGGGTTTTCAGGGATTACAGTGGATGAAATAAGTGAGTGGCAGAGAAAAGAAGAAAATGAGGATTCAGCTGTACATCCTGCAGCACTCCGCCTGGCTGTCCAGCTCTGGACACGCTCATTTGGCCAACAGCAGAGCTCAGAAGGAAGCGATGATGTGGGCGGCATTATGGCAAAGGGAGCCATAATTGAAAACCTGATTAAAATGCTCAAAAAGCTTTCAGCATCCTCACACTCAAGAAGGCCACCTCGCTGTCCCGTACCTAATCCAATATGGAACGGTTGCGACGTAAAGAGGGTCTGCCAGCAACGATGTAAATACTGCAGAGGTGGTAACCTGGCTTAGAATCTGGCAATGGAAATGATCCATCCAGGAAGGGTTCTTTTGGGAGTTAGGTGAGGGAGTTAAGCTTCTTCTAATTCATTCAAACAACCAAATTATCTGTAATTACAGAATCATAGTCAGAGAGTCAGGTACTACTCTGGCAGCTATTCTTACATATACATTTTATATGTTCTCACTGCAGTCCAGTTTCAAATATGACACCACTGGAGTTGATATTTTCCTTGAATATAATCAAAAAGAAAATTGAAATGACCATTTTCAGATGGTATCAGAGGCAACTGAGAGGCAGGCAAGCGAGGATTCCTGCTGAGCTAAAAGGAAGGCTTCTGTCAGCCTGCCATTCCTGTAAATGTAAATGACTCCTATAAATAGAGGAACGGTTTAGCAGCTTTCACTCTGCACTCAGTGTCTTCCAGATATTTTTCATTTTGGCCCCTGCTTCCATGTTCCTTTTGATCTCCCCTGTCCTTCAGCTAGTGGAGTGTTATGAAGCATCCCCTTAGTTTTTCCTCTCCTCGGAATAAAAAAAAAAAAACTTAAATATGGTGGATTTCCCTGACACAAGATCACATTACAAAACGGATCGGCTTCACTTTTCTGTCTATCAGATTGTACTACACTATATTAATCCAAGTCAGGTTAAAGTTACATTCAAAAAATAACATGCCTGCAGCACAAAGAAGACAAGAAAGAACAAATTGGAACCAAGCAATGAAATCAAGGTATCTACACATCCTTTGAACAACCTGAGGATGAATTGTTGTTTGCAGGGACTGAAGGTCTCGGTTTTCAAGGCTTATTTATTTTCAACAGGATGTATCAAAATCCGGACCTTGGATGTTCTAAACCAGCACACACCCTTCAAACCATGGCAACATCCATCCTTGAGTTACTTCTCTTTTGCACCTTTCACTGTGGACTGCAGGGAAATAGGCTGAACAGAATTTATTCTGGCCTGCATTGTGATGCAGATTGTTTTTCTATGGGATTATATCTGAGGATATCATGTCACACTTTTACATTCTTATCATGCTCTCTTCCACTCTTAAATGCTGTCAGAAATATTGTATTTTGCTCTAAATAGGAGAAGAATCTAATTGTTATTTCTGTATTGTTATAGGGTCCATTAACGTTGTAATGAGTTTGTAGGTAATATTATTGTGGTAATATTAGGGTAAGAATCGAGGGTGGGGGGTGTAAATTATTTTGTATTACAAAAGGAAGGGGGGATTTTCTCAAGAGGAGCCCAGCAAAGATCACTGAAAACCAAAGACTGTGGAAACTAAACCGATAATGCAGCAATGCGCTTGCAGGAAATACATTTCTCAATGCTGATGATAGAAATTTCTTCCCAAATTTGCATCCATCTGCACTCGTTCTTTACATTATTATGTGTACTTGTGTCATAAGATTTGCATAAATCTTTCTATTTGCAGACTTTATTCCACCAAAGCCTTCAAGGACTAAAGCAGAAATGCATGAATGCATATGAGGAATTGCAAAATAAACAGACACTGTGACATTTAAAACATACAAATGCACTACAGTGTAAGGGAGGGCTTGATTCAGAGAGAACGACTTGGGCTTTGTTGTGCAGGTTTACAAAGTCAGTTAGCATTCTTTAAATCCTCTCTCAGCATATCACCTGGATGCAAGTTGTGAATCCTGGTACATGTTGTGTATTTGTCTTTACACATGCTGTTTATGACTAATAGTCTCTAAAGGCATTAATAATGTGCCCCCCACCCCTACCCCCAGTGTTTATTCTGTGCCTGAAACCTGATTTAGCAACACTTCTCCAGAGTACCTGAGAGACAAGAGTGAACAGTTATTTGGATGATTACTGTTTTATGATCTTTAATTCGCCACCTGCTAAAAGTGAGCCCACAGTAAAACTAAGCCTATATGAATGTGCAGAGGCTCTGGGCTCTACGCGCGTGTGTCTGCGGACCCCTGCGCATCACCTGATGCTGTGGACTGGACACAAGTGAGGACGGTTTGAGTTCAGACTGGCTGTCCCACACTGCCATCTGTTGGTAGGTAAGTGCACAAGAAAATAAATAGTAAATAGTAGTGATGTTACGCACCAGCTATGCCCATCTTCCAGCGTGAATGTGAAGATGATCCCACTAGGGAGGCGGCACTGGCTCAACCCCCTCCGCTGATTTACATCTGACCCACATGGATGTACCAGTTTTGTGCATCTTGCACGGGTAAAGGCAAGAGAATAGACAGAGGCTGTTGTACATGTGTCATTCATTCCCCTGCCTCAAAACACACATACACACACACACACACACACATACTCTCTCTCTCTCTCTCTCTCTCTCTCTCACTCACACACACACACACACTCTCTCTCTCTCGAGTTTGGACAGGTAGTATGCAGTGCAGCAAAACTTTAGGTTTTTGCTCTGTCTTTGCGCTTTACTTTGCTCTCCAGCTGAGTACACCTCCCACTATCCCGCAGCTTCTGGACCAGGTCGATAGCCACTAATGAAAGGTGCTTTTATGAAGGTGTCAGCTGCTTTACCTCACAGAAGCGTGCGGCTCTAATTTGAAGTAATGGTTAATGGCTGGGCCATTGATTATTTGAGCTGGTGATTGCATCAGCAATCGGTGCGCAGGGGTGGGAGTGAGAGAGGAAGGAAGATGGAAAGGAGGAGGAGGGGAGCGCATTTGAAGGAACGTACGTGGTTTATGGTCGCATAATACAGCTGCGAAGGACTGCTTTCTGTAATGGCTTCCAAAGCAAATAAAACCGATTCTTTGATCGTTAGTGGGAAAGTTAGGTGATGTGACATTTGCCTGTCATTTCTAAACAGCCCTCAAACTTCTCCTTAATGCTGTTTCATAGCCTGAAGAAATTCTGCCGGCCTGTATTTTCATAAGCTCAATCCTGCAGATTGTTTTACAATCAGTTTTTTTTTGTTTTTTTTACCTCACACTATTCAAACCATCCAAGCCCGACGTTGTGGGTTATGTCTGATCTCAGACACATCACCTGTGATATGTAACAAACTCATCACTAATCATAACTCAATAAAAGGAAAGTAAAGCTGATCAGTGGTGTCTGGGTGAAGCAGCGGCTCTTCTAAATGAAGTCTCTCTTTCAGGCCCGGCCCAGTTAATGAACCATTGGCTTAATGTGTGTCGCCACTAATGAATACCTGGAATTATGGTCTAATACAAAGTAACTGTTAGTCAGAAGATAACCACTTAACCACAAACAGTTCCCAAAGCTGTGTTTGAGTTTAGGAGGCAACATTTGTTGGAATTACCACTGTTAGATTGTGGTTTGGATGAGTCTGTAATAAAGTTGTTTGGATGGAGCTGCGGTTCCAGAGCAGCACTTAGATCCATCATTTTTCATTAATTATTGTGTTTCTCATCAATGCAGCTCCAAAGGAACAAGGACGTAATGACACATCTGTGAGGGAGGACAGTTTTCAGGCAAACATAAGGCCTTTTTTTCAGAGTAATCTGGCTTCTTTTAGGCTTCTGTTTCTAAGAAACATTTAGATCTCTGGAGCACTGCAAATACACAGCCATGGAAGAGAACAAATGGTTGAAATGAGAATTGTTTTATAAGCCTGTCTGAATTTGAATTCTAAACATTTGCATGTTTCATTTTGGTGCCCAGAAGCATTTATTTCAGTTGAGTCCAAACAAATGGAATCTGTGATTTCCAAATCAACTTCCTTTATATGCTCCAACTCTAATCCTACCCTTGTTGAGCAGAAAAATTCCCACATGTAAAAGAGAGAAAGTAAGAAAAATATGCCTGGTGCTAGCTCAAGGAAACCACAGAGCAAAGAAATGGTTCCTGTCTCGGTCTATTTCTAGCGTTACCTTTGTGTGAGCCTCCGAGGAGCCATAATAGCTAATATCAAATTGAATAAGGACAAGAAGTGGCATTTTCCATCACCTCGCTGTTGAGCTTTGGATAGGCCGAGAGGGAGACGGAGGAAGGGGCTGCACATAGGGGTCACACTTTCATTACAAGGCTAATGGCATCCAGAGTTAAGGAGCAGATATTAGCCACAGGGAAACCCATTAACACCAGGCTGCAAGAAGTCATGATGAGAAGCTGATTACAAAATCAGGGAAAGTAAAAACGAGTGGAACTGGACGTCAGAAGGCCGGTTCAGCACTGAACAGACTTCTGAAAATTCTTCACTCAGCCGGACAAAGCTTCCACAATTCTAAGATAACTCAAATATTCTAGACACAGTTCACTGAATACAGCAGGGAAACTAAAATTAAGAAATCACAGCTTTCATTTTTCTAGTTATTTCATTGCTTATCTTTCTCATCTCGTAATTGACTGTGACTCGGTTTCAATATCTTCAAAACTACACAGGATTTTAAAAGTGACAGGAGAGTAATTAAAGACATGATGTAAAGTCCTCTTGTACACTGATAGAACAACAGAGTATGAGCAGTTTGAAGGGTCATGCACCACTAAATAATGGATGAGATGAACCTGTGAATAAATGATAAAGCCACAAAGCTAAGCATTTGATGGAGTGTGAGTGATGATTTCAGAAGTCCTCTGCTCCGGCCTGGTGTTTGGCAATAAATATGCCAGCCTGTTCTATCCCAAGTTATCAAATAATAAAGCTTGGCAAGACCCTAAAATGTCAAGAGTAACACTACAGGGGTACCTGCCACTGAATCATTTATATCTTCCTTTAAATCAGGTTTGCACTGGCCTTAGATTAAGGCTACAGTTTATGCAGCACATGAAGTCCAACTGTAGCTCCTCTGTTGTTCATCTTTTTCTGATGTTGTAATATTGATGTGTTGAAAACCCTTCGGTTTTCTTCCTGGCCTGCCTGATGGAGCTTCGGGGCCCAGAAATGGGTTAGGCAGTCTAGCCATCTGCCTGTCTGACTGCACAGATGGTCCACCTTAGGATCAGTTGCAGATGAACCACTGGATCAGCAGCCAGCTCATTCATTCTCAGTTAAAGAGAAATTCATTTAATTGTTATTTAGATGAAAATAAAACCAATTCAAATGCCAATTTCTTTCATGACTTCAGCGAAAAGAGAAATCTAAAGAATGATCACATCAAATCAAAGGGGAACAAATGTTTGGGGGTAAAAGTAGAAAACTGTTCTTGTATTATTTTTCACAGCATATGGTGGTTCATTCAGCCTGATAGCATCAATCATGAGATGAAGAGTCAAAAATTGGTGCCTGTTTCTGTACACTTCTCACTCCAAATCTATTTTAGTTCCACTGAGGTGCTATAACTCTGCCCGAGTTCTGCTGCCACAGAGCTAGCAGTGAATTTGAAGCACTCCACGAACCTAAATGGTGCACAAAACATCAAGTACTGAAGTGCAATGGGCAAAAAAACAAAAACAAACAAAAAAAAAACAATGAAGCAATTATTTCCAAGCATCCATCACAACTTAATGCACCACTTAAAAGCAGTGAAATTAGCGCCGTTACAGCTTTTTAGATAAGAGACATCAAGTGCACCGTGTGATGGCTAAGAGCTTGCCACTAACCCAACCTGTGGACCAAAGTTGGACAGGCTCTTCTAAACTAAACTCAAAACCAAACAACCCTACAGAAAATGCACTCATATTTCCATAGAAGATTAAGCGTCGATGATCGACTTATGGAGGTTGTCATCAATTCCCAATACATGCTAAAACTTTTTTCCTCGTCTTGGTATTTTTAATAGGCCATTTTCTCATTACACTAATGCTTATATAGAACATTTCCATTAGAGTATTTAGTGCCATTCTTTGACTCTGTAGGGTTTTATGTTACTTGGATGTACAATCAATTAGTTTATTTCAAAGCTCCCTGGCTAATCATTTCTGCTTGAGTATATAAGCTGCTACATTACTCATCTGAAATGTTAACTCTTCAGAGGTTACAACAACTGCTACACAACCTGCCTCACACAGAAAGCCATGCATCATGCATGACGTACATGATAACACACTAGGACAAAATATGGTTGTGATTCATGCGCAACCTTTTTTTTTTTTTTTTTTTTTTACAGGAGGGCTGCACATAATGCTTTAATCTGTTTTAGCAGATATGAACTTCTCACTGCATTTTCAGTTTTTAGATGAGCTTAGTGAAGGTTAATATGAGCCTTGGGTTTAGCCTGAGCAGGCTCGTGGGTTTTATTGACTTTTCCATGTCATAAATATTGATTTGGGTGCTCAGACTAAAACAAAAAAAAAAAAAGGGGTAGTAATTGAAAAACTGGGCTGAGGCATTGAACATCACCAACAGTGACATTTAAAGACAATGAAGGAATAAGTCCTTTGGGGTGATAATCACCTGCATACTCATCAAAGAGTTCGTCAGCTGACTCTTTTTCCTACTTGGGACAAAATGCTGGATCACTGATGCTCTAGCTCATTGGTTACACTGCCTGCTTGCTTTTCTGACCCCAGCGGAGTGCATGCAGTAAAAGAACAGAAGCTTTTAGTGGAGAGAATGTGAACGCTATTGATATTATTATAGTCACCACAAGGGCGGAGAGTTTCACAGAATGTTCTGAGGTAAAAAAAAGAAAAAGAAAAGAGAGGAATTGAGTTTAGGATTCAAATGAAGTATTTTTAGCTACAGAAAAGGATTCCATGCCTTTTTTGTAGCCAGACAATCTAGACAAGGAGCTAAAGCTGAGCTTTTGACTCAGCTTAATTGGACGAGATGAGAGGCAGGAGTAGAGTGTGATCAGGCGAAAATGTGGATAAAATCCAGCCAGCAGCTCCACCTCTGCTGTCGCTTCAACGTAGATCTATTCAGACATGGCTGACATCTTCTACATGGAATGCACGCCTATGTGCAAAACCATGGCAATATTCTTTTTATATATATTTTACCTTTGAATTTTGACAAGAATGTGAATTGGGGCCTTTGTTAATGTTTGTATGAAGGTGAATGGTCATAAGGCAATCATTTAAATTTAATCTCAAGTTAGCAATATTTAAAAGCCAATCCTTCAATCCAAATATGTGTATAATAGGTACTGTTGCTGTGTTCTGTGTCACTGCCCATATGGCGCATATTGCTCTTAACAGAAACCAGAAACTGTAGCCACAGGCTTCTGACCTCCTGCCACTTTTTTGGCAGTGGTAAACACCCTTTAACGCCATGAGCGGTGAACTCTTGCTCTTTTTGTGTGCTCTTCTGTCATGGAGCAAAAGTGCGTATGCCATTACCCACAACCACTCGGGGTTATTCAGCGGGCCGTCTCCTTTTATAATGCTGTTTGAATCGCCGCTTTCAATCTTCAGCGCGGTGCTGATGTGGCCCAGCATGATCAAAACATGATCAAGCAGTGGTTCAGCATCACACGTGTTTTTATTTCCAGGCTGCATGCTGGCTTGCTTCCAGGCCAAATGTTCACGCCCACTAAATCCATTTAGGGTGTTTATGGACACAAGCGGTGCAAGGCCTGATTGTGTGTGGGAAAAGCAGGTGGTCAAAATGAGCCCAGTAGCCACGGTGAGATAAACACCGCCTTCCTTATACTTCCTCCTTGTTTATATTTGCCGCCAATAAATATTTAATTGCGCAATTGTTTGATCCATCTGCTGTGTGTTCGGTGCCTGTATTTATTCCCATAGGTGCTGAGCAATCTGCATTTTCCAGGCTGACTTGCCAACTAAATGACCAAGACGACTGATCGTTTTCAGTTTGAGGGAGTCCTGTGACCCCAACATAATGTGTTCACAACGTCCTCTCCCCACCTTCGGGTGAATCACAGATTGTCCTGTGATGCATGCTTTTTTGACTTTCATCATGACTAACAGCTGTAACAGTCTGTATGAACACATATGAAGCCCATGTCCCAAGATTTTTTGTTCTATTATGTGGATGATTCATAATTTATATCCATCTTCATTCCCTCAACTTGCAGCTATGGAGCCCGTTAGATTTTAAGAATTACAGCTGATGGAGTGGAGCTGTCATCTAATTGCTACCCTACACGTTTCATCCCCCAGCAGACGCCGCTGCTCTAACTGTTTATTAATTAACATATCAGCCAGACATGGCCCACATCAGCAAGCCTTTTTTTGCAAACACTGCTGTGATCTTTGATAGAGCTCAGCTGGAGTTGTCAGGCCAGCTTTTCATCTACCTTGTTCACCATTTGTATTTCTCTTCCATTCACTTTGATTTCTCCTCAGACAGAAAATCCTTCTCTGGCTGATCAGGTATGCATGATTCTCTGAAGCTTAGTCCTGAATGTCTGTCTTTCCTGGGCAAACGCAGGCTATTGTTTGCAAATCACCACAGGGATGCATGTTGCTTCCTTAAAATGTCCCTGTCTGTAAAGAAAATAAATCACTTAATTAAAAAGGTAATACGGGACTTTTACCGGGACAAAAATTACATTTGTGTTAGAAAAAAAATGTATTAATATCTCAATTTTGAGGACTAATCATTGTTGTTGGCAATCAGACAGAATGGTAATTCTACATTCATGAGCTGAATCACTCCCCATTCAACTTTTAATTAATAATTTGCTTGCAGATAGTCAGACATCCATGATGAATAACATTCACAGCAGACAATCAGTCATCATTGACAGTGAAACATTCACTGACAGAATAACCCAGTGTTACAACACAAACGGCCTGAACACACTTGTATCAAAGATTTCTTTCTTCTCCAGTCTGTCATTTCAGTTTCCCCCAGCCTTCAAGGCATTTCTTGGCCTTTAAACACTTTTGTCTCTCCCTTTCCTCTAACTAATAACTATTCTGGGATACATTATCTCCCTATTTCCCAGAATCCAATAATAATAATAATAACAATAACAATAACAATAATAATAATAATAATAATAATAATAATAATAATAATAGCAGGCCACCCAGCACAACACCTGGGCTAAAAAAGTCCCAAAGAGATTGCATCACCATAACCAAAGTCCAAATAAATAGATATTGCAAAAAAATACGCAACTAAAAAGGATTGGTTGCAATCTTCATTGTTGAAACTTTGCCCCTGTAGCCAGACTGAGTAAACAACTGGGTCCCAGACTTGAAGCCTCACATCTACTAGAAATGTCTGGTTTATCCGCCATGGCTTTTGGTTGGACACTCAGCTGGGTTTGTTTGTTGGCAGGTAAGAATATACCACTAGTTTAACTAGAATATTTAATATAAACTAATATCGTCATGTTGGCTTGGGCTTTGTGCTTGTCTGCTTACAGGCTGCAGCTTCTCTGCAGCTCAAGATGAAAGTCCGATTCAGAATTGTAGCACAAATGCAGCTCAACTCTCAGCTAATCTCAAGGTGAAATACGATGATACACACATTAAGCTGCCATTGTTGTTTTTAGACTAACTTGTCATGAACTCAAAGTCAGAAATGTGTCATTTTCTAGTTTGTTAACCTATTGGCTGTAATATGTGATTTTATCCAGCAGGTGGAAGAGTGCGGTGAAAGCCTGCCATGGAGCTCACAGGAGTCGGCTTCGGTTCTGCTCTCGCTGATGAAACTGAAAGATTTTCTGCAAAAGCAGCAGCTGAAAGGTCTGTTCGCTCATTATACTATAATGCCTCAACACATTTACTGATAGGAAGCGTAATAACCAGGATTATAATATATTTAATGATATTCTATAATTCAATCACAACATCTGAGGCAGACAGGTGCTGCGTGGTCACTCAGAAAGTCAGAGGATTCACAAAATGTATCACATTTGTCTGACACTTGAATTAGGTTAGCTCTGGCTGGCAAGCAGCATAATTACGTTCCACCAAAGATGCTCTTATCACTGATTAAGATTAAATGTTGTGATTTCATTATAAAGATGGGCTCAGTAACTAATGAGGTGCTCACTCAGGTGAGCCTGAAATTAGCTCCTTATAATTACATTTTAATATCCCTTCTCATGTATTTCAAAATAAAGCTCAACAAGCTACGTGTGGCAGGTGCTAACATCTAAACTGGCTTATTATTGGTCATCAGTGTATAGCACAACAATATGTATACTATTAACCGATTATTAACAGACTGCCAAGGAGCTCAAGTAAATGAATGTCCTGCGGCCAACGTTCCGGAAAATGGAGGACTGGCGTGTGTCACAGTGGACAACATCACCTACTGTAAACCTCTGTGCAATCACGTGAGTGAAGCCCTACAGGAGATAAACACACTGAAGGGGAGATAGACATCAATTCAATAACAAAAAATACACAGTTACCCCTTACAGCCTGGGGAAAAAAGGGATTTCTCCACTTGGGAAAAAAAAAAAAAAAACATTTCTGTGTTATCCTTAATTCCACCCATATGGTTCAAATCTGACATAACAGCTCTGTAGACAGAGTGAAAACAGTGGCAGTCATGTCAGAGTGACATGACTGTAACCACAGACACAACAGCAGTGAGAAGAGATGTTTATTCCCACTTTAGCTGTGTTTTGAGGTTGGTCTGGCAAAACATTCTGTCACAGGGACAAGAAAAGCTAAATCTGGCATCTTGTCACAGGGTTTTGATTTTGCCTTTCTGAGAAGGCATCGACTGTATGATCAATGCAGCCGAAAGACGAAAAATAAGTGGGACTCCCAGTACGTAGGAGGAAACACGCTGGCTGTTTGCAATAGTAAGGCATCTCCCTCTGCTACGGACAGGCTCTTACTGACAGAACAAGGGACTGCACTGACTGACACCCGCTTGTTTGATTTCTATTTCTAGAAGCACCACTTCAAATCGGAGGAGCAAAGTCGGCGTACTTCCCAGAGAATCAGACCTGTCTGGCAACCAAGAGCAACAGCCAACTGCAGAATGACATCCTCAGCTATTTTATCAATGAGCTGAGGAGTCAGGACGTACATGGAAACGTGCAGCACACCTGCCTCGTATGTGGAGAACAATGAGACGATGAGTGCGAGAATAAAGCTCTGATCCTTTGGATAAACCTGTGTTACTTGAAGATGGTCAATATGAGTTGATGCCTTTGGTTCTGATACTCTATAATGCTGAAGCTTTTAACGACCTTCCTCCCACTTCACCTTATCTTAGGTCTTAGGGAGTCTTTAGGAAGGGATGGACTATAGACTGTGTTGGCAGTCTTAAAACATAAAACATTTGCTTTACATCATTTCGTCTGATTTCATATAGCCCCTCACTCTATTAATCTTTGGTGACACGACCTGGAACACAGCAGACGTTCAAATGAAGTTAATCACAACGTAAACTCAGTCACTCAGGTGGCCATTTGCTCTTTCTTCAAACACAGCCCGACATAACTCACAGAACTCAAGGTTAAAAAGTCAAAATGAGATTATGGGAGCTCATTAGGTAACCATTGACATTCCACATCATTCTATTAGGGACCACTCTAATCAGAGAGAAAATGTCCCCCAGAATGACCCTCAGGTGATGGCTGACAGAATGTGTAATCATCAATTATGAAAATAACAGTCTGGGCTCTACAGGATAAACAGTCACTCAGTTGCAATCACATGTTTTATTGGTTTTCGTTAGGATATGAGACGCAGGCTTTGCATTATTCCCTGCATTTTCTTACTTCCAAATTATACAATTTGGAGAGAATATGAAAGGGCTTTCTGATCTAATTCTCAATCAAAGCCTCTGCATGATGAATCCTTCATGGAGGATTTTAAAGCTCAATAAGAATAAAAAAAATAAAATCTAGAAATATTTACAATTACATTAGTTTGATCTGACATAATTATTAATGCATGGCTTACAAACCATTCATCCATCCAAATACTATCAATGACCAGTCACAGGATATTGTTCCTCTTTATACACTAGATGGCAGTGTTGCATTACACAAACATGAGCAGTTCAGTCTCAGCCTGAGGATGAAGAATGGAAGATCAGTGGCCCTTTAAAATAGTTAAGCGAAAGGCACGAGAGGGGCAACTGAGTGCCAGAATTGATCTTTTAATTATTGAATCACAGCATTTCTTGACTTTTGTCAGTTAACTTTTGACAGTACCTTTGGGAAACAAAAGCTGTCAAAAAAAAAAAAAAAAAAAACCCTACACAACATCAGACTATCACTTCCCTCATAACTGGTCCAGGACTTAATGCTGATTACTTTGTCCGCTGTCCAGCTTCTAAAAATATAATAACATTAATAAATTAGAATCCTTCATGTGAGTCTGTTTATGAATGAGTAAATGAGTGTATACAGCAGAGACGTACTGATTTCAGGAACTGGATTTCTGAGCTGAGTGCCTCTTTCAGAAGCTCCAGCTCTTGTTCTTCTTTATAAACCTCCAGCTCCTTCCTCAGCCTGGTTAACACATGGAAACTGTGTCACTGAGAGAACCTTCTCAAATCTTCGGGATACACTGATTTATATTTTGATTTTACTTGAGTATATCTATTTAGATATTTCAAAATGGTTTTGCGAGCCATGTAATGTCATCTGGGTCAATTCTTTCTGCTTTTAAAACTACAGTAAAGACAGAAGGAATCTGGGTTGAGACAGATTTGAAAGTACTTTCCTTACACTAACCAAGTCACTTATTTTGCCAGAACTACAGTACTTGTTAGTTACAGTTCAATTTGCAATTTGCCAACAATCATAAAGGACACTAATTTCATCAGATTTCTCATGTTTAAATCAGTTGAGTGGTGAAATCACTGAAATACATTAATTATGCATTAACTATCCATAAATGAATATTCAAAATAAGATTCCAGTGTTGCACAACAATGTTGCTGTAATCCACCAATAATTTCTTAAAGTGAAGTCAAATAGGGAGAAAAACAGTAAAATCTGTCACAATCAACATGACACTGACCGGTCTAATACACAAACCAATTAGAATTGTAAGCATTTTTACAATTGCACTTATCTCTTTGTTATAGGAATCTTCACAGATTCCCAGACACGTTGGAGTCAGGTTAAGGCTGAAGCTGATTATGATTCTTCCAGGGGTCTTTTCTTCCTACAGAATGCTGTGACGGTGATATAACCCACAGTGGCAGCCGCCCTGTTCTGCACACTGACCACTTTTTAAATGACTGTAGCACTCCTTCAAATTGACGTGCATTCAATCTCCCCCGGTCAATAAGCAGAGGGTTAAATATGCGTTTTAAAGAGATGCTGCCGTGGCTTAAAACAGGATTGATGGCTTCAGCCGGGAATGGATGATCATATGGATGACTGAGAAGAGTCAGGCCACGTCCTCAGCACTTCCATAGGCTAATTAGTCGACGGGTAACGAAGGGCCGGGTATGTTAAATGAGGCTGACGGATGAAGGATCCTCAGGTATGAGCTGAGGAGGAAAGACGATGAAAAAGGCCTCTGACATCGTCTTTTAATTGAAAACAATTAGAACAAGGACGGTTTGAATTAGCTAGAATTAATTAATACATTCCCAAAAATTCCCACTTCGTCTCCATCATCCTATGAATAATAGTTTTGAAATAATAAAACGGTTAATGACTTCATAGGCACTGTATTGTAGAAAAGACATTATCCAAAGTAGCAGCATCAGCAATAACAATGACCCTTCTTTCCTGGAACACTATTGATCTCCAGTCTTTAATCAAATAAAGGAAATCTCTGAGCAGAAACATGGTTTTTCATCCATATTTCAACAGAAGAGGCACTGAATTGGTAGGAATAATCCACTCTGAGCACATGTGCCTTTATGCATTATTGTTCCCTTAGAACATAGATTATTTAAATTAGGAGTTTCATTAAATATACACAATGGTCTATCTATATTTGTCTTTTAACAATATTTCTATGCGTGCAAGGTTTTTTTTTTAACTTAATAATAATAAGGTTTAAATAAAGGTCATAAACTAGAAAACATCATGTTTCCAGTCAATTGAATAAGTGGTGGAGCATGTTTCTCCAGTGTACAGACCAGATTGCTTCACTTCTGACCAGATGTATGACTTCTGTGGCGTGCTGAAGAAGCACTCAGCATAAATGGTTAATTCCTGGCCCATCACTCATTTTAACACCATTAATCACAGCCTGGGCGTTATATATTTCTACACTTGTTGACTGGATGAAACGGCACAGATCAAATCTTTAATTAAGGTAAATGGACCTAATGTAATGTTATTTACACTTGCAGATTTGGAAGCTGGCCAACCAATATATAGTGAAAGAAGCCAAAGTCAGAAAGGATTACAGGCTGATTCAGCACTTCTCACACTACGATACAGGCCAGCACTTGTAAATAACACTTTCTATTAAATGGACCTGTCCAGTTCTGCTTTATAATGACTGCTCCTGTCATTTCCCAGATACTCCACCGACATGAAAGTTTATCAGTTATACTTAAAAGGGAAACACACATTAAAAGGAAAAGAAAGGACCATGTTTGACCTGTAATTAACCAAGCTGGACATAAGCAGGTGAAAAAGCATCACAGAGCAGCAAAAAATGAGATGTAATGACTGTTCCCAGTATATAGGCATGCGTATACCTCTATAAATCAGGCCCATTATAAGGCATATGTAACCCCTGCTACTATGACTTGCAACACTTTAAGACTTTCTTTCCTTCAAGTTCATTTGATAGAAACACAACCCCTAACCTATGCTGATGTATAAAATATAAGGCACCATTGTGGATTCTGAGGCATAAACTCTATCTTAAATTATTGTCAAACTAATAAATAATTTGTCTAATCATTTACTGTTTTGGTGGTATGTGTCATGAAATACACCGAATTCCAGTTAGATGGCACTCGTACCTCAGACAGGTGGCGTCAGTAAGGGGTTTCTGGCTGATCCGGAGCCTCTCTGCTTGTAATGATTCTGTCATCACCTTAGCTTCCTTTAACTCCTGGTCCAGGTCTGTAAACAAGAGCCACAAATGGGACCATTGGAGACGCACACAAGACACAACTCCCCTCTGTGGTGGTCAGAATTTTCAGAGCAAAAACTCTGGTTTGGTGCCTGGTAGCCCTTTAGCCTCATGGGGTTATGACCATACTCACTGCTTAGACTGCATTTTCAAACCAATGCCTGCAGCAACACATCACCAACAATGTCGTCTGTGTGCATTCACTGCTGTAAAACATTTGATCTAAACATGTCTTAACCTGTGTTTTGTTTTTTGTTAAGCTGCTTCCAGTTCTTTCACATGGGGGACAAAAAAAACACAAAGATGGGAAACTGAATGAAACCTTTAGTGTGTGTTTTGGGGGTGGGGAAAAAAAGAGTAACAATGTGTGTGGCGTTTAACTCTCATGAGATGAAACTTTTGAATTTACCTTGCAGCAGTTTGGCCAGACTGTGCTGTTCCTGTTGCAGTGCTGCCCTCTCCTCCTGCAGGGAAACGATGTGACTGCTCTGACAGATCATCTGCTCCATCTCTGATTATAAAGAGAGAGGAATATTACTCCAGAAAGTGAACTTACTTTGTCAAGCTTTCCATTATATTAAAATCAATTAAACAATTAGTAAATAGTGTTCCCTCAAGCACATGATTCTAGTTAAAGAAGCAGAAAAAGGAAACAAACAACCAATATAGGAGAGATAGAAGACAGGACTTTAGATGTGGGAGATGAACATGTCAGATCATCATTGTGACACATCACTCAAGTCTTTAATGACCTGTGTGTAATGATTCAACTTCTCTGTCAAGGTCCTGGGTCACTGTTTGCAGTTGGATCTGGAAATTTCGATCTTCTTCTCCTAGAAGACTGAATTCGCTGTTAAATCTTGAGATCTCTTGGAAGAATTCAGTCTCTTCTTCTTTAAACTGTTTCTTTATTTTGGCCTGGAATAAAAAGTCATTCGGAGGATGAGAAATTCTCAGAGAAATGACAAAAAAAACACTTGTTACTGAGGTTAAATAAGATCTTCTGCTGCTAGTAATATGATTGCTGAAGGAATATTGGCAAAATCATAACTTTTTTGAATAGTTGCTTAGGATGATGTTTTAAAATAATGTTTTATTGTTTCATTTTATCTCAGTTTATATCTTATAAAATATGCCTTTGACCTGATGCAACATTTTTATACTTGTTTCAGGCCACACGGTTTTATATCTTTGTTTGTATTCAGAGCTATAATTCAATGATCATCCAAATAAAAGTATGAGATAAGATGTCATCAGAGTACTTGCAGACAACCATGCAGACGCTGATGAAAATCTGCACAGAGCGGAGCCTGTTTGCTGTGATGACTGACGCATCCTGAACATAATAATCCAGGTTTCAACATACCAGATGTTCCCGGAGATGGCTGTTTTGTTTCAGCAACTTCTCAACATGATTCAACATCTGGTCGTGACTTTCCTTCATTCCTTTATGCTCCAGCTTCACCGCTGATAATTTCTGAGCCTTAAACGCACAAAAGTGGAGACGTAAGACTCACACACTAACTTCCATGCACAAGCGATACTTTATTATCAAAGCGCGCTATTCATCGACTCTACAGATACACGCCCCAGTTTCAACAAGCTCATGAAAGAAAATTGAGAGTGTCTCAAGAATGCTTTCACTGTACTTCAAGGTGTCAAGGAGGAAGTGACTGAAGGCTTTATGTGGCGCAAACTGTACATTTACAGGAAGCCCAATCCATTCCCATTTCCCTAAACACCATCTTTATCTTATCTAGGAAAACTTCAATCAGAAGTGGAGAACACCCAGTGACAGACACGCCCTGCTTTAGCGGCTTCTCTGTTCAGACACACAGATGCGTCCGGTTGCTTTGCGTGCCCCTGCGAGCTGCAGAGCTGCAGGCACGGGAAGCAGGTCGCCATGGTGACAGCTGATGACTGACGGGTCAACAAAGTCCACCTCCTCCGATCTGACACCCTGAAAGCATCCACTAATGTTAAACGGTGGAAATTAGCAATTGATTTTACAGTTGTAGCTGACATTTGCACTGTTAATGAAATGAATGAAAGAGATTAAGTGGTTTCAATCATAAAGTAGATTAGCTGATCAATCTGCCAATGCGCGCTTCTTTGTGACAGACTCTCACACAACATGCTGACTCCAAGAAGAGCCAGATTTATGTTGCCAGTCCCCCTTCCCCCGGTTGTCTTTGTGGAAAGAGGGTGATGTAGAGTTTTCAGCCACCGTCTTATCAAGTGCCTCTGTGGTCCTGATGTACAGTTCAGTAGTATTCTGGATATTTCCTTTACATCTGAAAATGGCCCCTTCAACTGAAAGAAAAGGCCAACCCATGAGCTACTTTGCATCTGCATCACATATGAGTATTGTAATGTTGAATCTTTCAATAAAAAAAAAGTGATGTGCATTTAAAATAACCCAAATTAGAGCTTCCTGGGTCAAACAGGCCCTGTACGTTTTCATTTTGCTAACTGAAACAGACATCTTTTTTGGGCAAACACGCAAAACGTACCTTCTTTAATTTGTTCCGTTTTCTCGTGCAGCTGCTGTTCAGATAGCAGAATTTGCTCAATGAGTGTGTTTAAACTCATGATGAGAAATAAGTGTACTTATAGGTGCTGGACCGGGTCAGATAAGTCTCATTGCAACTGACACCTGGCTAACGCGCCTGGCTTTAGGGACGTACCACTTTGTGGCAATTAATTTAGCTTTATGTAAATACAGTCGTAAACATGAATTAAGGCGAATAAATAAAACTCTAGGTTTTAAATTGCTTGTAGGTGTTGACAATGGAGTTTGTTTTAATGTAAGTATCCGTATGTGTATTTTTAATTTCAGTCGATGGAGGAATCTTCAGCGGTCTCAGTAGTGCCCAGGCGCCCTCTCATGATGGTACAGTCCAGAGCCGTGCAATCCCCACCTATTCTTAATTAACTCTCATTTACAAAGTTCTTGGTGGCCCTCCATCATTTAAATTTATGAAGTTATGCCATGCTGCTAAGTTATATTTGTCAAACAATCCCTAAATGATATTGTTGTTTGAACGAAAAAAAAATGATCCAGTGCCATGAGACACATTAAAACCCAAAAGAGCTCGACAACTACATCATAGTGACATTTATTTTTAAAATTAATCACACATATTGATGGGGTCTTTCCATAAATCACTCCAGAGCCCTTTATCTGACTGGCAAAGCTCCCCGTGGAGACTTCAGAAGAGCCAAGTCATCAAATTGTAAGCAGACAATTAGCACAGATAGAGGCCTGGGGCTGTCTTCATTTATACTAATTCTCTGACTTGTTTCCAGGCACGTTTTCTTTAAAAGTGGCTGCAGATGAAGGTCTGCAACATATCTACGGGGAAAAAAAACTAAAACTAAACTTAAAAACTCTCACGATCACATTAGTTTCCTATTTAGTCATAAGTCGTTTTTCTTTTTTTCAATATCTGAATAAAAATATCTGTCTTCTGTGATGGACGCCAGTATGGTGGATGCATTCAGCCACGTATTTAGGCTATTGACGGGTTCACTGGAATATAAATGTGTAGTCATTTACAGTGGAATGGATCTGAAAAGGCCTTGTGGATAATGAATGAGCATCATTGCTTTTATTCCTCATGCATATGAATGGCTTCCTACTTTAAACCACCGTTAAAACAAGTGTGTTAAGTGTGATCACCATATTTGTCATATAAAACAACGGATGGATGTGTTTTATAATTCAGTGTGTGTGCAGTCGTCCAACAGATGGCGACACCCGCTCAGGGTGCGCCGCAGAGACCTTTGCGCATCAGCCTGTGGCTCACTTCACAGAGCAGAAGCGCATATTGGAGCAGCTATCTGCATCAAACAACCTTCTGACTATTGTACACTTGCGTGGCATTTTTAAAGTAAATGATCGAATAAAAAATGGGTGAACATGATATCAGACAAGGAGGCGCTACACAGAGACATCGTGCGTAATGCAGCGTGTGCTGAAATGTGTCCAGTCATATTTGCGGCTCGGACTAGGTCCATAAGAAGGTGCTTACACATAATTAAAATGAAAGAAAAAAAGAAAGAAGCATAAAGTAAGTGGGGTTAAAGCGGTCTTTGCTCTAAAAAAAAAAGCCCGTGACTATTATGAAATGTACTTGTCTGTCGCTCTTTAGGAATTAAAATCTAATTTGCATTAATACTGATATAATTGAGAAGTACATTATTATTTTTTTAAAGTGTGCCTGCGGGAAACATATTTGTGCTTTTATAATACGGTGGTTGTACTTTGCGGTGTTGTGAGGGGGGGCTGGCGCTCTCTTCCTGCTGAATGTGATAGACGGCAGCGGGCTGCAGTTGGCTGTGTGCGCACAGACGCACAGACGCAAGCATCCCACTGGCTGGAGTTGGGAGGACACTCCGCCGTCTCTCCTGCACCGCTGAGCTGTTACCGTGTCTTTTGTCTCCCCTGCGGTGAGAAGACCACCCGCTAGAAGGGGAAGAAACACTTTTTTTTTTTGCCTTTTTAATTACCGACAAAGTCTCTCAGAAACTGTGCATCAACGCGGACTGGCCACTTTTCTGGAGGGATTTTTTTTTTCTTTCTCGCATCAGGCGAACTGGATCTGTACCGAGTACTGGGTCGCGCAGTCTTTTCAATGGATCTCAGCGCAGTGGAAGTACCGTGGGAATTAAACTACATTTGAGTCCTCTTCACTCCGCAGATTTCTTTTCAGTCTGGGTTTTATGATTTACATGGAGAGGAAAATGATCCTCGCGGTGCTGTATGCCCTCCTTTTTCTTTTAGGTAAGATTCTCCTTCGATACGGTGATTATTTATAGATTAAGTTAGTCTGGTAATGATATTTAATCTGACGGGGGCAGCTGTTCAGGATAAAAAAGATTATTGATGCGTAAAAAGTGTCACAAATCGGTTAAAGCGCAACAGCAACTGTCGCTGAACCCAGAAGTTAGAACAACCTCCTATTCGATCTAATTTCACTTGTGGTTTTAAAAGTCTAAAATGCTGCATTTCGACATTGTAGGTGTGTCATACCTTGTCGGTAAAAGTACCACAAAGTACGCAAAGTTAAGGGTTTCACCAATGTCACTCGCAATTCCAGACGTGCTGTCTTCGGCCGAGGAGAACCTGCGCGCCAGGACCACCCGGATGGATTGCGTGAGAGCCAGTGAGCAATGTCTGAAAGAGCAGGCGTGCAGCACCAAGTACCGCACCATGAGGCAGTGCGTGGCCGGCGGCAAAGAAAGCAACTTCAGCTCGGTGGCCGGTCTGGAGGCCAAAGACGAGTGCCGGAGCGCCATGGACGCGCTCAAACAGAGCCCCCTGTACAACTGTCGGTGCAAGCGGGGCATGAAGAAAGAGAAAAACTGCCTACGCATCTACTGGGGGATCTACCAAACCTTACAAGGTAAGTTTAGTTATCTAGAAAAAAAACAATAATAACACCCCACCGACCTATCAGATTACGATTGAAAACTGTCCAAAGTTGCTGTCTGACGCTTTATTTAATCACTTACAAAATGAAACAACAGAACAATATTGTAGTTTTTCCTGGAGTAGCAATAATCCCTAGAAGGTCCCTCGGGGTACTTTGTTAGGGCTGGCCTGCCGGATTTAAAGAAAACCCAGCAGCTATAGTTAATATGAAAGACGTTCCTTTTTTTCTCCGACACATTTGTTGCTCCAACACAGAGAGGGGGATATTAGCTCCAGGTTCCACAAGCTGAAGACCCCATTTGTCCAACACCCAGAAAGCCGCAGCCAGGGCTCATGAATAAATACAGTCCAACCATATCATGCACATTCTTAATACGGTCATTCATATTTGGCCCCCTGACCTGTTCTCAGCAGTGGTCCTGTCAAACCATGACACTTTCTGACCTCCTAATGGCTTTTTTCGAAGCTAATGGAGCATGAAGCCCTTCAGCGCTGGCAGTGCCATCTTAAAGTGTTGGTCATCGTGGGGGGGGGGGGCTTTTAGTCCAGCCTTTTGTCAGCAAGTACACTCCCTATTGTGCAACACAGCTGACCAACCTGCCTAATCAGGCATGTGGCTGCATGCCAGCCGAGATATTGACTGACCCAAATTGCCTGTGTCGCATGCAGACCAGTGTGCGGGGTGAAGAAGATGATAAACAAAAGAGAGGAGGGGGGCTCAAAACTCTAACCCCTGATGATCTTCCTTACAGGTAATGATTTTTTGGAGGATTCTCCGTATGAGCCCGTGAACAGCCGCCTCTCTGACATTTCCCTCCTGGCTCCCATCATGGGTACGTCTAAAGACCAGATCTTTTCATTCCAACGCCCCCCGTGTTTCGTCTCAGCTGAGCTCTGATTGACCTCCTGAAGTCCGCGCATGCACCCAACCTGAGGTGTCTGTCCACTGTGTGTGTGTGTATGCTCCAACCTCTCTGCTTTCGGCCTTTCTCTCTCCGCTTGTCCTTTCCGCGGCTGTGGTTGCATGCTTGCATGAGGAACCGTACTTCCGTGCCCTCCCAAACCCGTTGCTTCAGATGTAGGAGGAGGGCTCTGTTGCCTTAACTGTCTTCGCAAAATTCAGATCCCACTTGGTGGTAGTTCAAGTCCACTTGTTGAGATGAGTGAGTGGAGGATGACAGACGCTTTCCTGTTCACATCTGCGTGTGGGAGTGATGCTGACTCAAACCTCTAGATGGTGATGTTATTCCCTTTTTCACAACCACTTAGTCGTTCGGTGATTGTCACAGTTGGGACTGTTGTTAGTGGTTTTTAAAAGCCAAAAATGTGGATGCGGTGTTTTCATTTTCATTATTATGGTGCAGCTGATGAGCTCTGATGTCTGCAGAAGACAGAGTGATGTTTTGGTGCTTTTGGACAGGGAGAATATTTGCTTTTTCTCTTTCCTCTCTCATGATGAGGTCATCTGGAACGATCCTATGGTAGATGATGGTAGACTTTTTTTTTTTTTTATTACTGACAGGTTTGGCTTTAGACATTTCATACATATTTAAAGCATCTCAGCTGACAACTCCTCAGGAAATCCATCCATCCATCCATCCATTCATCCACCCATCCATCCATCTATCCATCAGTAGGCACACGTACATTCATGGGGGAAAAGACAATCCCATATCTGAATTAAGAATTTGATCCAATGGGACCTGATGACCCTAACGCTAACCATGAACAGACAGCCATATATAAGGGCTCAAGTGGAAAAACGTATTTAGGGGAAAGATGTTGGAGAAGACTTAAAAATCAATGGAACACATTTGAAACATTATATTAAATTCATAAATTCAAGTGATTCTGACCTCTTCTAACCCCCCTCCCCCACGGTGGTTGTTTATCAGAATCAGTGGTTTTTGTGAATACATCTCATGTCTGTCTCAACCTAACACAACAACTCAGTGGTCCCCCCACTTCAAGAACAATAGGCAGCCCAGATGATCCTGTAATTCCATAATCAACCCCATGTCTCCAGTCAAAGCGGCTAATCTCCAGTGACACCCATACATGCAATGCACAGATGCACAACCCCCCAAACACACACCACTCCAGCCTGAACACCTGTTCTTGGTGACATGCTTATATTCTGCAGTCTGATTTCATTAGAAAGACACAAAGGGTGTCATTGTGGCAGCCAAAATATGAGCTATCATGGATATACTACCTGCATGCAACTGATATCAAGTTATTCAGCCAACAAGAAAATTTGAACGCTCCACCCCCCTCCCTAAAGGGGAATAAATATAGACGTATATATTCTGATTTTTGTTCTAAAAAAATAAAATAAGCTCCCCCGTTTTGCCAGCCTGACTCCGGGTTGTTTATTTATGGGCTTGATCACAGTTTGAATCTCATCTGATGATTTAACTTGACAGTTTGTGTTGTCTTTGACTCGTGACGATGACAGCTTCTCGCTGAAAACTACTTTTTTCCAGAATGGCAGTTTACATGGGAGTGATAAACGTTTGTTTTCATCCCAAATCGGACACAAATTGACAATGTGCATCTTTTGCTAAAATACTGACTGGGACCTGGCCAACATTGCACCAGTGGAAACCAAAAGGCCAGTGCAGCAACCATCCAAGCAAAACCTTCCTCATGGAACAGGAAAATAATCATAACTTTTTGAGAGATGTGCATGCACGCACACACACACACGCACAAACACACACATACACACACATTAGTCCCTTTTGATACGCCGCATCATTTGTTTATTTGTGTAACAAAGCAAGGTCAGCTGTGGAATCCACCAGCGACTGCAAACTGGAAGTAATTTAAACTCCAAAACAAGACAAGTAAACAGACACATGGTGGTGTTATGTGAAGGCATGTGCATGTGTGTTTTAGGAGCCCTGGTCCATGTTAAATTTAGGTTGGTGGTTGCCTTCCCCTCTCTCTCTTTTGTCGACAATTCCCCCGTGTTGAGTCCCTTATCTTTTCTCTTTTCTCACAACTCTTGCCTGTCTGTCTGATGCGTCTGTTTCAGTTTAGTTCAAGGAGATCTCTGCACCATCTGAAACCTTCAGGACCACTGTTTTCCGTAGTGTGGAACTGTGTTCAATGCGCACACTCACATTCACAATCTCCACCGTACACATATGATATGGATGTTTATGTGAAAACCAGCTGACACCACCAATTCGCGAATCTTTGTTTACTTGGTTGATTCTTCCACTGCATACAAGGTAGACTTGCCAAAAAAGCGGTCTTCTCTTCTAGTCTCCATGTTTATGAGTCACTGATCCATGGGGGGGGGCAACACAGAAACAGAGCATTATTCTGAGATTAAAGTGGACTTGGAATTACTGCCACACCATTTGGCTCAGGCTGCTGGAAAAGCTAAACGCTGTGGAAATGGATGAATACACAGCTGGGGTGGTTTCATGTTTCTATAGACATCAACAGTTGCAGTTCCAGGTACTTTTAGCTTTTTAGCCAAAAAGACTCCTCTTAATCTGCTGCTTATGCTTGTCCTCTTTGTGAGTGAGTGTTGTTTTTGGTTTTTTTTTTTAACATTTTGAACGTAAAAAGTGCCAAAGCACAGCTGAGGTGCTTCACTTACTTTCAAACACTGAGGTATATGATCAAACTGAGCGACTGCACTGTTGGTTAAAAAAAGACACCATCTGAATCTGTGAGCCATCTGTCATCTGGAGAGGTGAGAGAAATATAAGACAGCACAAAATGTAAAGTGACACAGATCTTAATTGACAGTCTGGTCTGCAGCCAAGGGCGACTGAACTTAAATAGAGCAGCCGTGGATAAATGATGCTGTGGAAGTGAGTCAAAGTGGATAAGAACATCACAGATTCTCAGAGGTGCAGCAAGTGAATAAGAATTAGTTTATACAGCTCTCATCTTCCTTTGGGTTTGTGTACTGACCTTTTATGTTTGTGTGACAACTCTGAAGTGATAATGGAGCATTTCAGCTGGCTGCACCCTGGACTTAATAACAAGCTGTTGGACATAAGAGACATCATTTAGAAACTGTCCCCCTCGCATGGACATTAAGTCTAAATAGTTTTACTTGTGTGCTCTTTAGGGGTAGAGGTGTCCTGTGAGGAACACCACTGAGATGAAAAGAATATGTAGACATTCTAACTATTATATGCCACCATGCTGTTAAAATGTTATCAAAATCACCACCAGTTTTATACCCAATAGTCACAAATATGTATGGAAATATGTGAAGCATATTTAAAGTTGAATGCTCATTATTATAGCCAATGAATTCTCAAATTGGAAAAAAAAGGATGCCTCTTTTTTAAAAAAAAAAAACAAACTGTAAAATATAACATAAAATGGAAAGCACTGATATAAAAAAGTGGCTTTTCTGATATTGAATTCAGTTTTAAGAATAAGCCATGGAAATACTAAGTGTGACACCAGTGAAGTCTTTATTTTCATATCTTTCAGTTCCAACATTGTTTATTATTTTCTTCAAAGCAACATGTGCTGCTCACTCACACACTTTAAGCTCACACACACTCACCACACGCCATATCCACAGAGGACCTCAAACCTGTACAGTAGCTTAATATATATAATGCCTGACATTTCTCCCCTTTTTGCCATGACCCCAACCCACAAACTTCTGCTGTCCTATCACATGCACAAAAAAAAAAAAGATCACCATCAGCCCACACATACAACTGCTGATACACTGTGCATCCTTAATTAAAATCCAATCACTTTACAGTCACTGAGCTATCCAGCAAAGGAGCTTATATGGTAGTATTCTTATTGACACACATTCTAAATGATGCACTCCCGAACACAAAGTCTTCACATTCAAATGCACAATATTTAAATATATATTTCCAAAAAATATGTTATTGCCAGAGCCTCTGCATCACCCGCTCAGCAATGATAAACTCCGCTCCATCCAAACTGCATCTGTCAAGACTTCATCTGGGCCTCTCTCCTTCTCTAAAGTCAATGTTGGAGCATGGACGGTGCTCCGGTGTATCAGCCTGCATGTGTTGCGGGTGTGAAAACATCTGTAAGTGCGTGGCCCGGCTGTCAAACCCAGGCACAGCTTGAAATCCTTCCCTTGCTGACAAGCGAGGCCGAGAGGTTGTCAGCACCACTCAAGCACTGGCTGCAGGAGAAGTCACTTTCATTAAGAGCTGCCAGCTTTTTAGAGATAAAAACCACTATCTTTAACCCCGCCTGCATTTGTGTGTGCCTGCATCTGTTTGTGGGTGTTTACGTGAGTGTGAGACGGAACGCCAAGGACTTACGGAGGTAGAAACATAATTTATTGTGCTGCATCTTCCAGGGAGAGCGAGGGTATCCAACGTTTTTTTTTTCTTAACCGTATTTTTTCCTGCCTTTATTTATCCAGAGTTGCTTGACTGAGCACACCCCTGCCAATCCCTGCGCCATGCTTATTCAGTCAAATATATTTGTTCCAGGGTAAAAACATTCCTACGTTGTTGCCACCAAGCAGATTTAGCGTTAACATTACTGAAGTTGTTTAAGTGAGTGGGTGTTGTCAGCCTTTATCTTCCCTCACCAGAGCATCATAAAATTATTAAAAGTGTTGAGGCACGATTGGTCCCTCCAGAGCAGATTTTTATGACCTTCATAGACACTTGATCCGATTATGTGTTGAATGAAAGACATAATTTTAGAGGAAATTAGGTTTCTGTTGTTTTACACGGCAAATAAACGACTTTGTCTCTGACTCGTGTTGAATTGATTAACATATTAGAGCATATCTGACAGTATATTAACATTCCTCCAAACAATAGTGTATATACAGCTTTCCTGATTTATTTTGTCTCTTTGGGCAAGCATTTGTGACAAAGAAAAAACTCAAAGAGCCATTTGTGACTGTCATTCACTGTTCATCCCATCAGCCCCCAGTGCCTTTCAGGCTGGACAATATGGTCAAAAGTTAATGAAAATCAAATTCTACCATGTAAAATGCTAAATGCTTACAAAGACTTTATTCTAATTTTGTGATATTTTGAAAGAAATGATCACTCACATTAGCACATTTTTTCTGCAATTTTCTTCATAATTTGCATAATATAGCTCGGCACTTGGCAGTTGACATTTTAAAATGTAACCATGCCCAAGCCTGTGTGTGTGTGTGTGTGTGTGTGTGCTGTCCTTGTAGTCATTTTCATGTGCAATGTCTCTCTTATAATGCTCTTTTACATTGTTTCATTATGTCCTGGCGTGGAGTTTGTTTTGTTAAAGACTTTAAATCGACTCCTGACTTTCCTCTCTCTGCTTCTTGTCTCATATATGAAACCTAATCAATACAGCACCATGTTGGATTGGAAACTCGAGGCTGTGTCTACAAGAATCTATTGATTTCTCCCTTTTTCTTCTGTTCCCTCCATCTTAACTGCCTGGACTCCTCAGCTCAGACTGGGCTTCATCCATCAACAGGGTTGCTCATGCACACTACCACACTGAGCTCTGCTCTGAGACGAGGACAAAGTCTGATGTATTTCACTGACCTTGTCTCATTTGTGCGGCTGATTATTTTTAGCATAGCATGTGTGAATGCTACTGAGGTGGATGACTAAATTGGCCTTGAAATATAAAACACCCCAAAGTTGTTGGTGGTTTTCAGAGAAACAGGGCTACTCTGGGGATATACGTGGACATCATAGAAAAGAAAGATTCTTCTGATTCAGCGGTCGCTGTCAGATTGTATAATTAAATGCAGTGTATTATACAGCAGGGGGTTACTGTAGTTCAGATTTAATCAAAAGGCAAGGTCAAGAGAACACCTTTTCACTCCATATCTCACAGTTTGTAAAAGTCTTTATTCTTAAACTTCCTCATTCCAGCTGCCTCTTAAAAGCCTTACTCCCCATGTATCCGTGTGCCTGCTGGCCACTTAATTCACCACACTGTTTCAAATATAACTGATCCAGCTGTGTGCCTCTGGTGCAACAATCCCAACAGCAGCCAGATCATCAGGTTGCCAGTTCTTTGACTGTGCAGGACACCACAGGCCAAGAAAATCATTTAGCTAAAGGTGACCAGTGTTGAGTCCCTCTGAGAGGCCTTTGATTGGACGTGAATTGGAGTGGTGATTCATCATAGTTAATAAATGCATTTGACAGCCCAAACCAGCAGGCCTCTGCCCGTGCCAGGTCTGTTCCCACCACCCTCACCGCTTTATTCTGCCTGCAAATATGGACAATTATCTTTTCATGTTCACAGCAGCAGACACCTACACAGATATATATGAATAAAATGCAATCTGGCTTGACTGGCAGCCAAAGGTTTGAATGCACACGTACACTCTTATTCATTTCTACTTCAAAAATGAATCTCATATGAAAAATGCAATGGTGATTGGAATGTGAGGTATGATAAAACACAATCATGACAAATGTATTTAATATTTCTTTAAACTTAATTAAAACAGCAGTGGGACTTCAGGTATTTATGGTATTCTATGTTTCCACTATACTTTTTTGCGCACGGCTGCGGGCAGGTGTGCTAAAGCCGTGGCCTCGCACTATAAGCTACTACTATAAGCCCTCAGCTGCATCCAGTCAACTAGCAGGATTAATGTGACACAGCACAGGGTTTTTTACTTGTGCTGCTGTGTCTTAACAGATTTTCAAACTCAAAGCATGCAGACTTAGCCCCACCATTTCCTTTACCAACAGGAGAAGAGGCCTGAAATTCCCTACTTGAAATCCCTGGAATGTTTCTCCTTTAGCCTGAGTGACTGTTTGTAATCTTTCACTAATATCTTATTGTACTGTTGAGCCTTAATAAATCCATGAGAATGTTGCTGGCATCGTACCGTATTTTCCTCTGATTATTTCTGAAAATATCTGTGGAGAGTTATATACAGTTGGGTCAGCACAGTTGCATTATAAATAATGCTTATTATTTGATATAGTTGCCTGGATATAACATTCACATTGTTATTATGAAGACCCACGTATCATTAAGTTTGAAGAAGATGTGTAGCCTAGATGGATTCCTCAATATCATTGGGAAAATGATGATTTAAGGCATCTCATCCCTTGGTGACTTCCTTTGGAAGTTCGGTTGCACCTTTCTGCTTTGAAGAACACAATTCATATGGAATTTTTTCCCCACTGATTGCTGGTTTTTGCCTTTTTATGATAAAATGACTGAATTAGCTTCACTGAATAGCTTCACGGAATTTTGTCCCTCTCTTTTGATCCCAGAGGATCCTTGAATAGCAAACAAGGCCTTTGACACACGAAAGAGTCAAGACCAAATGCACACTTACAGAAGTGTGAATCAGCCAAATATATGCCCTTTCAGAAATGCACCCACATACAAATACACCAAAAAAGGCATCCAGCTGAGTTCTTATAGTTCCAGTTTGTGCTCTCGGGCTAAATGAGGGCATGCATTTGCATTTGTTTCATCCACAACCATCCTGCAAACTTAAAATCTACGAATACATGCCCTCAATTTTATGTGCACCTTCAGATATTGTTGTTTCTGCTCTTGATGTGTGCGATGTCAATGACTGACGACTGTTCAGTTTGTAGACACTCTTCACGCCATCTGAACTGAACGCCAGTGCCAATGTTGTTGTTTGACATTTTTCTACACACAAACTAGAGAGGTAAAAAAAGAGTTTGGTTTAAAAAATCAGGGACATTGTAATGAAAAAGTAAAACATGCCAGTGTGTTTGGAAATTAATTTTACTTGTTTTCTTTTGTCTGAAGTTATTATCACTGGCATCAAATATGTGCCTGTTGAAGAGCCCCTTCTCTTGTGTCTGCTGCAGATTAGAAATATTCTCCCTACACACAGTGATTCCTTCTTTCTTCTCTATCCTGACCTTGTGTTGCAGTTTTTTATTTTAAGGATGCTTAATGTCCTCGCTCTTTTGTGTGCCCTTTTGCCTTTTCCATTTCTTCCCTAGAAAGTGCTTCAAATGTGACATTTGACCACCTAAATGATCCAGTGCCCTCTGTCTGTTTCGTGTCCAGTGTCCTCTTTCCCTTTCTTATCATTTGGAATCCTGCTGACCCTGTGACCCTTGTTAGCCCTGATGAGCCCTAATGACTGTTGGTTTATGGTCCTGAATGAAGAACATCTCTTGCAGAGGGTGGGGAACCTTGGAGCAACTATGTCACTTCAACTCCTGACAGGGGGGGCACCCAGGGCAGAGGCAGCCCCTCTTCTACAGAACTTCAGGATCCCAGTAGAAACAGGAGAGCTCATCCTAACTGGGCCATTCTGGGTAATGAACGAGAATTATGTTTGAGCCGTTCCATGGATATGCATGATTGTTTCCTTCAGACTATTTCAGCATACATGCAATATACATTTAATAGAAAGTAGTAAAAATACCTAAACAAATGAGCTGGTAGTCTTATTTTTTCCCAAAGATATCAAAGTACAAACACAAGATACTGCTTTTCCGACTCACATGATTAAAGAAACATGAGGATCTAAGATCATGAATTTAGCCTATTGATAAGCCAGCATGACAGGTTTTCTTTGACCAGTCACAGTTTCCAATTGATCATGTATTGGGAACTTTTTAGAATCTGAATCTTTTGAAACAATGATACCATGTTCCAGATCTTCTAGTGTAAAAATTACTAACCCCAGGGATCAATTTTCTGTTAACGGCACATAGTTCTATTTGAGGTCAGAATGAATTAAGCCTAGCCTAGTAGAGTCAGTCACACATCCACAACTCACCAGTACTTATAGTAAGGTCCCCAGTTTGGAATCAAATCCAAATACCTTCTTGCTATGAGATGATTGGGCTACCTACTGCACCACCCAGTTGAGATACTGGACTCTTACTGTCATTTTATATGGAGCTGTCACTGACTTGAGCCTGGATGGTGGCACATTAGGCAAGTCGTAGATTTTTTCCTCTGGGACCATTATTGAGGGAGGTGTCAGACCACCAGCCCGTCTGTCTGCTCAGTCAGCTGTGTCAGGGAGAGCTGACGTGCCCTTCAGAGAAAGTTTCTTCAGCAGATGCACTCTGTTGAAAACCCTGGAGAAGTCTGCCATGGATGGAAAGGGTGTGTGTGTGTGTGTATGTGTGTGTGTGTGTGGGGGGGGGTTCACAAGCACAGGAGCAGTGGGAGGGGATGTGTCATATTTTGTTATTCCCGTGACTCCATTTAAGGCTATGAATTTCCATTTTAGAGGGCGGTCAATGTCTGTGACTGCTACATTAGTTTTATTGTCAAGTGCATGATGGTGCATCTACCTACTGAAAAGTGCATTCCTCCATTTTGAAATCATAAAATGTGAGCACATACAGAATTTATATAAAATATATTTTGATGCAACACACAAAAAAATAATGTACGCATTGTAATGATAATCACACCATAGGAAATACAGGCACACACACACAAAGACATGCACACTTACAGATGAGAACTAGGTGAACTATTGAGAAGTGAAGCAATAAAAATGTCCACAGCGTCATGCAGCATCAGTAGCTGCATTACGTGTGTGCGTGTGTGTATGGGTATAATTACATCATTTTAATCAAGTCACTGGAGCATGGTAAGGGCAGCTGGTATTTGGAATAATGTAACGTGAGGTCATTCATTGCTTTTTGCAGTTACTCTTTGACTTGTTCAGAAGCTCCAAAGTTTCTGTTTTCGTTTAAGGACACATAACTTGAGAAGATATCTCAGATATACGCCTAAAGTTCTCTCGGTCATGAATGTGTGAGTGAAAGAGAATGAGAACTAGGGTGCATGCCAGCGGAGATGCTGAATTTAGATTGATCATAAAAGTCAGTCCATCTGTTCTGTCAAGAATGGCTGCCTCTGAAGTCTTAACTGTAAATACAGTCATCCCCAAAATTGTCATTTAAATGAATAAAATGTCCTGTTTAAGAAATGGTACATAACAATGAGGGATTGAAAAATTCAGTTGGTCTTTGCTTTTTTTTTTTCATTTGTTGTTCATTAAATTTTAAAAGTCCAATAAGTCTCTTGGTAAGAGATGCAATGAACATGAATTAAATATTTAATTATTTTTATTTAAGTGTATTCATATAAAAAAGTGCAATTCTAGCACTCATAAGTCAAGCATCTCATAAATGGTTTCAAAAATTCTTTGCACATTTTAAAATGTGAAACTGAAAACCAAAAAAAGAAAAAAAAGGGGGAAAAAACATGTGATACTCTTTCAATCTCTTTCAAACCAAGTGAGTAATGGCTGCATGACAGAGCTTTAAACAGAGGGTCTTATATAGAAGAGCCACACTGGGAGCATTTATCCTCTCATTATTAGAAATTTTGCACAATTCTTACAGCCTTAATCTAAAGTCCTGATGATTAATTAGAAACATAGCTGAAAGGTACGCAGCTCTTTAGTGCTAAATACCAGTGCTAAATGTTTGAAATTTGCATTTTGAGAGCAAACCCATTTTACCTCATAAAGCAAAAAAAGTAATATGCATAAATTAAAAAGGAAATTGAAGGAGCGATAGAAACACGAATAACCATTATTCATAAAAAAAATAGCTATGGAATGTTTTTGATTGTTGAGTTCCCACCATCCATATAGAAAGCTGCTGCTTTTCATAATGTGCACTTTCAACTCTCTCTCTCTCTCTCTCTCTCTCTCTCTCTCTCTCTCTCTCTCTCTCTCTCTCTCTCTCTCTCTCTCTCTCTCTCTCTCTCTATATATATATATATATATATATATATAAATATATAAGATATATATATATACATATATATATATATATATATATAAATATATAAGATATATATATATACATATATATATATATATATATTTTTTTTTTTTTTTTTTTTTTTTTTTTTTTTTGTAGATTCATTATGCTCCTAAAGTGAAAGCAAAGAAATATTTGCGCTGCTGTCTTTTGCTTCATGGAGCAGGATAAAAACCTGTAAAACACTGCTGCCCAGTTGCTAATTGGTGAGATTGTTAATCCATATCCAGTTTGTTGGCCCAGCATTTGTAACCTGAGTAGCTGGCCATTTGGAGTAAATTGAAAAAGCTGTTAAATGTATTTCTTGTAAGGTTTGGGTGATGGGAAGATTAATGAAAACAATAATGAGAGTTTCATGAGGCAGGACCCAGAGCTGGAAGAAGATACATACTGCTAATGACCTGTTGAAAATGTGTTTTTTTGTCCTAAAAAAAACAAAACAAAAAAAAAAACAGAAACAGAATTTAAGTGCAGAGTTATTTTCAAAAGCTTGGAAGCCAGGCGGGGTGGCATGGGCCTCTGTGTGTTCTCTGTGGTTACTCCGGCTTCCTCCTACAGTCCAAAGACATGCACAGTTGGGGACTAGGTTAACTGATCAGTCCAAATTGCCCATAATTGTGAACGTAGGAGTGTATCGTAGTTTGTCTCTATGTGTCAGCCCTGCGACTGACTGGTGTCCAGTTCAGGGTGTACCCCGCTTTGCCCACTGGCAGCTGGGATAGGTTCCAGTCCCCCTGTGACCCTCTGTGGAGGACTAAGTAGTAGAAGATGGATGAATGGATGGAAGCCAAGTGTAGCATTGAATGGACTAGATAATATATACAGGTTACTGGCACTGAGCACCAGAAACTTTGCACAATATCACACGAAGATGACCCAGTTGTAGTCACCTTTAAATCTTCCCTGATAAACAAGACCACTTTCTATACATCCTTGATGAAACAAATGATAATAGCAGAGAGCTGGAGAGAACATGCAACTGCGCAGCAGTGTGTGTGTGTGTGTGTGGATCGTCTCCTGTTATTGGGGCCAGATATGCTGTCAAGCGTTTAGGGTCAAGAGGACAGAAAACAGTTGTAGAGATCTGACTCTGGGTCAAATGACTTGTTGTGGCCACTGTCAGATGCTGATTGGAAGCCTGAGAAATGTCCTGTTCGAATGAGACACGTGAATATTGCTGCTGAGATAAAAGCACAAACAGACAGAGAGACAGAAGGACGCAAAGTTGGATGCCTGCTGTCCATGTCAGATCTTTCCCTTTGTGTTGGTCAGTCATGTGAGCATTCCACTGTTGTCTTCCCTGCATTTCATCCATTATTCACAGCTTTGTACTGGCTGAAAGCGAGGGGTCTGGGGGGGGTTGTCATCGTCGAGCCAGAGGGAGGGAGAGGTGAAAGGGACATAGCGTTGAACCGGCCCACTGAGAGGTGTGTGGAGTCAGGTGCAGTTTTGTGTATCGTCTCTGTGTGTTTGCGGCTGGGAGCCAGGTGTCCAAATGGAAGGCTCGCAGTATGCATCTGCTGCTCCTGTGGAGCATATCTGCTGAAATCTCTGATATTGACACGTTCAGGTTCACCTGACAAAGCCATGCCTTCACGCTACAGTGGGGGAAATGAGCAAGGGGGGTTCCTTTCCACTGCTCCCAATAGGCTGCTGTAGAGGAAAACTCTGTGGTAGCCATGGAGCTGGCAGGCCCTTTATGATGGGAATATGGCTCCATGGGCACAGTGGAGGAATCTGCAAAGAAATTAGATGTTCTCCTGTCTCAGCCAAGCAGAATATTGACATCCAAATGATATCAAATTAACATGAACCTGTCACATCATCACACTTCCAGACACAATCCTCACAGGAATCAAAAGAAAAGGACGCAGCTCAGCCTTTTATGGTGCTGATGGTGCCTGATAGCCAGTATACCCAATACTAACTTATATCATTTTTTCCCATAAGTTAGTTTAGTCATGATAAACCTACCTATGGTACTTGGCTTCTCTCCTGTTACTGATCAGATATAAAATATTTACTAAATGGTTATTAAAGCAGAACAGAATTGGATCACTGCACCAGCAGCTGTCTGACCACAATCCAGAATTTTTTTGCAGCCCGTTAAGGCCCTGTGGGCTTTATAATCTTGTTAATGTTGTCAGATAGTTGTAGAGCAGTTTGAGCTTTTTGTAAGGGGACTGCTGGGAAATTATAATTTCCTCAGCCTTAGAGCCCTTTGCTCCATACAGTATCTGTGATCTTACCCAACATACATGTTTCTGTGGAAGGAAACCGGGACATATGGAGGAAACCCATGCAAGTATGGAGAGAGACAAGATAAAACTAAAGCCTGGAATAGAAACCGGGAACCTTTTTAATTTATCCTTCATGAAACTTGTTTTAATAAGACAGAATGTTCCTTATAGCTTGTACTGGTATAAATAAATGGAAGAATTTTGGAAGAGACCACATTTACTCATGATGATTTGTGACAAGGTGTCTGTGTCCTTTCAGAGGTTTGACATACCTGACTGGTCCAGCCATTAGTATCTGTACATTCCCATTTGAGTTTGTATTACTGCCAGTGGCCCGTTTTGAATTTGCCCTCCTAGCATTTTACAGGAAATACACAATTTAGAGTTTAAAAGTGTGGAAGTTGGATTTTCTGTGCATCTCTCTGTGGGGGGAGTTATGGGATGTGGGGTGGGATGTGTGCGTGTGTGTGTTCGCAGAATGAAAGATACAGAGTGAGGCAGCGAGAGTAGGCTGTGTGCTTAAACTTGAGAGATTTACATGCAAAGCACTGGTGCTCCTGCATCTTAACTTGGGGAAGTGAAGGTTGAAATGTACTCAGTGCAAATGCGCTTAAGACTGGCGAGGAAACCAATTTCATTTACAAGTGGGACCTCAGAGTAACGCATTCCCACACTTCATGACAAGATGTTTGCCTTGTTTTTCCAGACTGAAATAAAGAGGTCACTATATGATAACTAAAGTCATCCGCTGTAGTGGCAGTCTAGTTTTAATGCACTTTCTGACACTTTAACCTCCTCATGTACATAATTTCTAAGTGAAGGTTAGTGACAGATCCATTATGACTTAAGTTTGTATCACAGGTCTCCATTATGTGAAAAACACTTGTAGCCAGGTGCACAGGAAAAAAACAGACAGGCTCACAGTGAGAGGGTGTGCAGGAACGTATAAATTCATCCACTTTATTGTACTTGATAAGAAGTTTCTTCTCAATGGAAAACAGAACAGAATGGGAGTCTTAAATCTTATAGCTTTTCTCTCTGATGAAAATGAAATGCACATTGCAGTGGGGATTTTAACAGATACAAGCAGATATGAAACAGGGCAGTTACACATGTGAGCTTAACATGACTGGTTTCAGGTTAACTTGCAAAAATCACATTTACATTGATTGGAAGATAATTTGTATTCACTAACAGATCATTTTATTTTTAACGCCATGAAAATAGCAGCCAGCAGAAGGTCGCAGGTGTCTACCAATGGCCATTTTATGCCCTTCTGCCATTCCATTTTTTTAAAACTAATTTTCAAAATCCCCTTGGCCCTCTTTCTCCTGCTTCTCCCTCAACCCTTCTCTTTCCACCTCTGTGTTATACCATGTTGTAGTTGGGATTATGGGCTCAGACTGCCAGTTATGCTAGGCTTGCTTGCTCTCTGCTCTCTGGTCTACGGGGTATTTATGTGAGGAATTTTTAGAGGAAGGTCTGGAACTCTTTCTTAATGCCATTAGCCTGTGAAGGCATAATGAATATGGTTATTTTGCTGTCAAATGTCAAGTGTCACACAGAATTGTTTCTATTCATAGTTGTGTTTTTTTTTACATCCAAAATACTGTTTCAATTAATAGTAGAGGAGATGTAATTTTATCAAAACCTGGTATTTTATTTTCCTTTCTGTTAATATTAGTCAAAGTTTTAGAGTTAGCTCTAATATGACAACAATACACACAGAAATAAGAAACCAGGTGAAAAAGCTCTCACCAGGCTTGAGTCGATTCTCGCGAGGAGAGAAAAAAAAATCCTGAAACTCTCCCAAGTGTATTTTCAGGGGCTTAGCCTTCAATTTTGAGTCATAAATCTAGATGTGGAGAACAGATGTGACTCACACAGGCTTGGCCTGGCCTGAGTGTGACTGCGGCTAATCTCATTGTCTACACACAAGATCATATAGCTGCTGGAGTAGCACACAAGAAGTTAATTGCAGAAAGCCGGCATGAAGTCTCACAGGAGCAATTAATTTCTGTGCCTGGGCTCTGTCAGAGCACCAAGAGACCATGCCCTTCAACTCCGAGTGATTCTCTTATTTATCCCTTTATTTCTTCGAGACGTGGTTTTGATTCATTCGGCTGTTGGGCCGGTTTCTCTGTCCGGTCCTTTTTCCAAAAGTACAATCTTTCATTTGGCTGCTTTATATGACACCAACAGGTTGACTGAAAATGGTCCAGTGGTAAAGTTAAAGGGATTTAAGAACCCTCAAACCCAAAGTGTTTGCCAGTTCATAACCTAATAAACAGTTGCTCTTTCTTTCTACTGGGTTTATGTACAGCTTTCACTGCTGATTTGCCACAAGCTTTCACATTTTTACCTTGTTTTATTTGATATTCTTATGACCTAATCTGCATCTGCATTTCCCTAATGTCTTTTTTGTGAATTTGTTAGTATCTCATGTGAGACAAAGAGGAAGAAACCCATTTTCCTTTTTTTCCAAATTGTGGTTCAATTTCTTCAAAAATTTTAATTGATCCCATTGAAATATATGCATTTTTGTTTGAAATTGTGTTTTTCTAACTCAGTGGAGGTTCATTTCTCATTGAGCAACTCTTGTCTATGAGAGCATAAATATACTTCCTGATATTGGAAGAACAAAAAAAAAAACACGTCATCTGCAGCAGCTGAGCTGTGAGCGGTGTACATTTATGTTGGCATTTAAACTGAGTAACGGTTGTTTTTGTCATATCAATGTGCTACCACACATCATCTGCTCCATCGTGGAAATGCAAATACGTTGCCTTGGATTTTAAAATGTGACGCCACGGTTTGCACACTGCAGATGACCCAGGTTGCAGCAGTTGGGGGAGTATCGTTTCTCTTAGCAGACATGTGCAGAGGAGGAAGGCTGCAAGGCAACTAAGACGGTCTGGACAGACAACAGGTGGACACCATTTAGAGGCACATGGCAACAGACCTGCAGAGCAAAAATTAGAAAAGGGCACCACGAAGCAACCCAGCCCACCAGGTCATGCTGGTCCAATTAAAGCCCACAGAGAGGGCCATTAACCTTTGACCCTTCTTCATTACAAGAAAAGGAAATAATAATTTCTTTATTAGCTATAGGCACCAACCATTTGCTTTCATTATTGTTTAATCTGATTTTTACATATATTTAGTGCTTATTCATAAGGTAATGGCTGCATTGAATAATGCATTAGTGGAAATATCCATCCGTAATGATTGCTGGCATGAAAAACAAAAACAATAATACATTTGGTTTACAATTTTTGTCAGTATCCCTGTGAGAGACAGCAGGAGCGAGTGTCTGAAGGATTATCCATCCTGGAAAAGCTCTCGCTGTGATGCCGATGCACATATTGAAAGTGAGAGGAGTGTGTTTTTGAAACGAAGTTAAAAGCAACAGATTGAGGCTGGGAGCCATGTTATTGCTTTGTTTGTTCGCCTCATGCCACGGTAATCTGTTTTACGCACTGACACCAGATCTAATCAGCGGCCTGATAGACGGGATGGAAAGAGGCGCATTTGTGTCACCACAGCAAAAGGCGCGTGTGAATCACGGCTTTGAAAACGAGGGAAATGTTGTTGGAAAGGTAGATCGGGATTCATAAAAACAGAAACAAATGCGCTCAACCGCTTCCAGTTGAAGCCAGACCCCCGCTTTCTCCATTTTAAAATGTCAATTTAACTTGGATCTACTCATGATCTGCTCACAGGCACTGTGGCGGGAATTATTTGTGCACATTATTTCCTCTGCTCACAGGTATGGAGGCAGGTTAATGCAATGTTTATGTAAGGTCATATTTCCCCTTCCTGTCACCAAAGAAAAGCAGGCTTCACAGTCAATTACAGAGAAGAGACACATCTTAAATGTGGTTGCTCTACTCGTGCTCACCTGCAAGCTTCACATTTCACATTAGCATATGCCTGTGCGCATATAGAATTTATCACATCACAGGAAGTTTGCTTACAGAGGCCGAACCCTTCGTGACCACATAATAACCATGACAACCTCCTATATTTAATGTGCACCATGTGAAGTTTTAATCTGGTACAATTATTTGAGTCAGTATTTGAGTCACCCTGACTCAAAGTGAATCACTATAATGGCTTTTCAGAGAACTGGTATGACAGTTAAGTGAGGATAATAGCTGCTGCATGTAAAGACATGGCAGTGTCAGATCACCCAGTTGGGTTTTAAATGTTGTATAATATGGTGTGATTTATGTCTTAGTTTAATTATTGCTGGTAAGCCCTGCCGGGAAGGAGTCATTTAAAGTATTAAACACTCTACAAAAGTAAGAAAATCCTGGATATTTTTCCTTGGAGATACCAACTCTTACTTCTAAAGAAATAAAAAATATATCAAGACTTATTTCAGTGGCTTATACAGATTGAAACCTCTGTTTGCCCTTTGAGAAACTTGAATAATTTGTTTCATTATGTTGGATGTAATGAAACTGCTACACCAGTGTACTGCTGTGTCATGTGGCCTGAAATTTTCAGATTTATTTATTTTATTAAAGACAAGTATTGGGCAAGTAGTTCTGTTCAATGTATGTATGTTCTACAACACTAGCTTGCATTTCACCATTGTCAGGAAGAGGTCATGTGGACAAAAATGAGGAGTAAGTACTAAAACGAGTGGAGATCAGGCTTGAGAGGAGGCTCACATGTGAATATCAATGGGGAGACCAGAGACCAGACTAGTCTCTCAAACATAGTGTGCAAGATACCCCTAGTTTTTTAATGGACACCTAGTCTGTTCGTGTTGACGGTCTCCATCCACAATCATGTTGCCTTGATTGCTGCTCCTTTGAAGGACTCTGTTCTCCAGTACGTCTGATATCTGATAAGGTTCGACATTGAGTAATTACTTTTCATTAAGTTCATGGAGACAGCTTCTTCTCATAATAGTAGTCTTATATTCTCCAGTGATAGTGAAAATACTGCCATTAATCATCCATCGATAATTTAGTGAAATTCTGTCAGAATTACCATTTGTCCTTCTTGCACCCAAGTGCAGTGATATCCATCCCGCCACAACACAAAGACTGACATCATGGACATTACCTGTTGTATTTTTGGAGGTCTTCTCACTTAACAAAGTTTCAGCAGTATCATATTTCACATGATCTTTGGATGTATCATCTTTTGAGCTTATAATATTGTAACGTACAACAGTATAATTTAACTGTAGAGTCCATGTATCACAGTGACTGAAATATTTTATTATTCTCCATACAAGTTCAATTATTGTGTTTGCTCCCTCTACTCATATATTCCCAGCCCTTCTCCAGCCTCAATGGCAAACCATCCAGAGTCAGGACAGCTGAGCCCCTACTCTTATCTTCCACTTATCTGAAGTTGTCTTCTACTCAGCAAATGTTTCCTCTTCTCCAGGTCTATGACCTTCCTTACCCCTGAATCAGCCACCTCCCTCCACCCCAACAGGCCATACTTGGCTCTTTTTGTTAGGTAGAAATGAATCATTACTGCTACTTACTTTTCTACTTTCACTTGTCTGTCACACAAGATCATTCAAGGGTCAGATCACTACTCTTGTCACTTCTCACCGGAGAGAACGCCCCCCCTCCTCAAACCACATTTTGGAGTTTCTAAATTGAGTTGTTGTTTAATGTTTTATACTGTATACTGACAGCTGATAGCTGGGGAATGATAAATAAATCTTAAATTCCTTAATATGATTGTTGACAGCTTTATTTACAAAGTTTTGTACATCAATAGATGTGATATCAAGTAGAGCCATTCTGATTGTGATACAAAAGTGTGGAAGGAAGTCTTGCTGTAGTCACCCAACAGAGGGCTTATGTTGATGTTTTTTGCAACTGTAAATTAATGCAAGAGGACCACTAATAGGATATATCATAGATGTGCTCACATGTGGGGGTGCTTCATGACATCCTGTCTATTTTGAGAGTTATTGGCAATCAAGCTATTCTTCCTTTAGGTTTAAGGACACGATCCACAGCTGTGTGGCTATGATAAGCTGTGTTCCAGTTCAGCACCATGCTTTCTAGACTGAATATTGCTGCAACACTGTTGAATGTCTCATAACCTGTGAAAATGCAACCTTCCTGTTCTCCAAATGGAATGAAATGCAGGAACTACACTGATCAAAATTCTACTGCAGGCTGGAAATAAAACACATCTGAGTGGTTGGACTACAGCGATATATGGATATACATTCACCTTGGTTCACTATGTGCTGCCTGTAGACATGGATTAGAAGTGCCCACGCAGACCAACACTTAAATTGGTCTCGCTTTGAGGCTTAGAGTGAAAAAAAAAATCAACCTGGAAGTCAGGTTGAGCTTTCAGATTATTTCCACATCCCGACCATGTTTGCCTTTTTCTCTGTGTGCTGGAATCTTAAATCCCTGATCAGTTTCATTCAAATATAAGTCATTATTTTTATGTGTGTAAAATGTCCAAGCTCTGCTTTGTTCACTTGTTAGATAATCATTAAATGACATCTGTGCATTAAAAAATCAGCTAGTCATCAGTTAATAAACACCTGTCTACCCGTACTAGTACAAGGCTCTTATCTCTTTTCTGCGATCTTTTCTTATCTACATCTCTCTTCGCACATCGTCTGTTCATAAGATGCTTCATCCAACCACATCACTCCCTTTAAACCTCGGGCTCTTATTCAGCACCGTCTGAGCATTGATTTTCCATCAGAATTGTCAAGGCCAGGGAGAAGTGCTCTTGCCAGGTGCAAGTTATGGATGTTATTAAGAGGATACTTCTGGAAAGAAGGCGCCAAGAGAAGGAGCGTCGGCACTACAGACTCATCATTTTACGTCTTTGTGTCTGTAATATGTGTGATGACTCTAGGTTAAAAAAAAAGGTTGCAAAGAAAAACAAAATAGTTGATAAATTGTGAAATAGTTCTCTGGTTCAATCATCCCGCACATCCTGTTTCCATATAATCCAAGAGGAAAACAGAAATATTTCAATTGCAGAAGGTACAATAACCTTACCTTAATGAAGCCATGATGGTTATTTGTATCTTGTGTCATATCTCCAAGGCCTCCTGAGCACTTCTGCTGATGAGCACCATTGATGGACTTTTCTGACCAAATGTAGCCTCCTTCCGCAAAGATTTGCATTAATAAGGGCACGGCTGAGCAGAATTCAATTTTACCTTTCTCCTCCAGTTATAGGTATGGTAGGGGGCGTTCATGGTGTATTTGTTGCAGCATCAATACATGATGTAGCATCCACACTTGGAGGCAGCAACTAAGCCATGAAGTCATTCCCTCTTCCATCCATCCTGTGTGGAACTTAATGCACAGAGAGGACTGTAAAGGCTGAAAAATGCTATACAGTTTTGCAGGGGAGAAAAGATTTTTAATATCTGTGAAGAAATCAAACAGAATGGCAACAAGCATCACAAGCCTACAAGTTCTCCGAGCTAAATGAATATTTTGATATTCTACAGGTATGGTTGTGTTCACAGGAGAAGGAGGAAATGGTCTAGAAAAATTTCATGAATTGAAAAATTTAGCATATCAGAATGTTAAAAAGGATTGTGCAGGATTGTTGCTTTTGTACACAGGAAAGATGACTTTTTTTATTAAACCATCATTCTTCAACAAATCATTTTGGGTCAACACGTAATTTAGTTTTTGATTCAAATTCTAAAGTGCGCTAACACCAACCAATTCCCAGGTGAATGGATGTAATTGTGTTCCTCTGTTTGCAGCCATTTTATTTATTCTAAAAAAAACAAATATGTATAAATCACACTTGTATTGAAGTGAAAAATAACTTGTCTGCTTTCAAAAGATGAGTATTTTTTTTCCTGAATACATTTAAGAGAAAAAACAAAATAAGACTGAAAAGTGTAAGGGGAAAAAAAACACAGCATAATCTTCTTTTTCTTCGTTCTTTGTGGAATAGAAGCTCTGTCTCGGCTTCAAGAGCTGTTACAAGGAGGTTGTTAAAGTCGCCAAAAGGGACGCAAAGGACAACGAAGCCTGTTTGAAGTGGCTTTGTCGTCTTTGTTCTAGCGGCTGCATGCACCCAACTGTTGAGTGTTTTCTGAAACCTTTGAATATCTCAGTGGGTCGGGTATACGGATTTATTTGACACTCATATTAAGAGTACATGGAGACATTAGAGGTATGATTGACATTGGTTTCTTGGCTCATGTAGGGGGCGTTTCCACTAGGCTCAAGTATTCAGAAGCTAAATCTTAGGTGTGTTTTTGTGTTAATGCAGAAGGTTTTGTAGGATAATGCCCAGGAGGAAAAAATGAGGCCTCCGTTAACGGTGTGTGCACCTTTTCATAGGCTATTGAGCATTGATTTTCTTGGAATTAGGAGAAAAGAAGTAGAGATGGGAGGCTGAAACTGTGTTAATGCCCTAACAGAAGAGAGCTGTGTGAATTAAAACAACACTCCTGATATGTGTTGGTTTGCTAAACAGATTTCCAACCTTTTCTTATATATGCTCAGAGACAGAAAAAAGAGAGAGAGAGAGACCGAGAAAGAAGAAGCAGATACGTCTAATCAGCATATGAGCAGCCTCTCCAATTAGCTCTCCTTATTATCCCAATCTGTCAGATGGAGCGCAGCGGAGAGAAATCAAACATCCCCAGGCCAAGTACTTTTAACATATCCTCCCAGGATGGCAAGCGGGTGGACTGGGAAATTAAACAGGAAGATTCCACTGGCTGTGTTCTTCACCTGCAGCGATCATGCAGCATGATGGAAATTTATCTGAGACGTTCTGGTGTGTTCCTCTTCTCACTAAATACTGAAGCATTTCCACTCAGTGGAAAGTGGCCAAGAAAATAATGGAGTCTAAGAGGGATTTATTTATTTATTTATTTATTTTTTATGTGTTTTATAGCATGCACTTGGGCGGATGACTTGCATTTGTCTGCAGGAAAAATGATAAGGACTGCACTTTACTTACAGACACTGCTGACTTCACTTTTTTGCGCGGCTTCAAGTGTTCCGTTACCTTCGAGAAACACTTTTATTTAAGACTAAAGTGTGCAAAAAAAAAAAGAAAGAAAGGAAAAAAGTACACTCATCATTGTTCCAGTGTGGCTTTAAAGATTATTAGATTGAAAGATACTTTTAGCAAATTGAGATTTGTTGGGAAAAATGAGCAATGGGTGGCACAGAGTTCAGAACTTCTGAACTACAATTATAGCTTTGATAGGGATTCTTTTTTTTCCCAACTCTGGTTGGCACTCTAATTACAGTGGGGTTTTTTATCCTTTTATAATAATTTCCTTGGAAATGAGAGGTAATGTGTAGGTAAAAAGAAAGATCTATGTAGAATCGTCAATCGTCATACCACATGTCATTTGGGACTGTGGAAGTGCAGTGCATATATTTTTGAAGGCATCCTGAAAAGTGATATCCTTAGCCCAAATTTACACTGACAAGTGGAAGTAATCTGCATCCATTTGACTCACTTTTTTGTTTCCAGTACCAGTATTGTGGCACATACTGGGAGCATCCCTGGAGCAAGAGTTGGATGTTTTGGACTGCATAACTGAACTGATATGTTTCATGTACTCTGAGACACTTCAGAAATCTCTCTTTTGGATCTTATATATTTCATCTTACATAGTGGATCTTGCAATGCTGTATTATATAGTTCAATACATCAGTGAATCTGGCCTTGGTCCAAGTGGTAGCCACTCTGGCTGCATAAATGATGAAATTTCCTCTTTGACGTGTGTTATTGTTGGATTTCAGAAATATGCAATTAGAGCTTCAAAAGTGTTTTCCATTTCGTATGTGTTAAACATGCTTTTGTATCAAAATTACAATGCAAAAAGCCTCCATAATGGCAGAGTAGAGCCCCAAAATTGCTCCATTTATAGAACCCCAAATTGTAAGTTTTGCAGAGCTTTTTTTTAACTTGTATTTTCACAGAGACGTATGTCAATTTTACAAAAATATTGATTACCATTAATCAAATTAGTTTTTGGGGGTATTTACTAATAATTTGAGAGTGACTGGCACTAATTTGAAGATCACTTTTTTGTGCCTGGGGGATGTTTTGTGTTTCCAGTGTTGTATGTGTGAGTGTGTGTGTCTGTGTGTGTGTGTCTGTGCCAGCGTGAGTAGCTGACCCTGATCTTTATGTGTCTTTCAAGGTCAAACCATGTCTACCAAATTATAGTCAATAAATGTGCCGGTCCATTTTCTGCCTGAAGGCGGGGAATCACATTATTGTTCACCAGCATTCAGACGAGACAAAAAGTGTCTGATTTATTGTAGGTTGGTAAAAATTGTAGGTTTTTTTTTTTTTTTTTACAGTTCCATTGGTCCTTTGGTCATTTAACTTGGCATTTATTCATCATCAATGAATATTTTCAGTGAATAAACTGTGTTTGACATTGAGTTTGAATGTGATAGGCAGCTTTTTAATGATTATTTAGGCCACATGAATAGATTCTTTTATGCACTCAAATTGCATTGGTTGCTACAGATTTTAATTAATGCACTGGGGTCTTTAATATGGATGTTGCTTGGGCCATATTGTGTTGGCAGAGCTCAAAAGAGAATGTATTCTTCACTCCAACATTGTCTTCCTGTACTAAATAAATAAAGCTGCTTGTTCAAGCCATATTTCTTTTTAGAACAATGAAATTACCCAACCTGATAACAAAAGCTACATTGTTGTACGATTGTTCTTGAATTCACATTAGTGTCAGAGCAAACTGATTGTCATTACCTTTGTATTCAGCATAGCTTTGTTTCAGTCCAATTCTTTTTTTTCTGTCTTATTTAGCCTTTGCAAATGTCCTTTTGTCTGATCTTGTGACACTGTTCTCAAACACACCCTGAGACCAAAGTTCACGTGCAGCCATCACTTCCCCGGGGCGATTCAGACACATCAGAAGCTCAGTGTGTGATCATGAAAATATCATCCCCTGTTTATATTTGCTCCTCTTTCCATCACCATCCCCTGAAAGCACCCATTGCCCTCAAAAATCTGTCTCTAGGGTGAGGTTCAGAGAGAGAATGAGAAAGAGAGAGAGGAGGATGAGTCAATGCAAGCTTCGTGTGATTGAAATCATATTTCACCAGCGAAATGTCAGTGCAATTTTTAGTGTGTATATAACAAAAGACCAAGCAAAATCATGTTCCTCAGTTGTGTTTAAACACATTGCAAAATGTATTTTTATTTTTGTATCAGCTATTGAAACCACATGTATATATATATATATATATATATATATATATATATATATATATATATGTGAGGATTTATTGACCAGTAGTCACAGATGTTTTTAGTTTTGGAGTTCTTGGTGAAATAGTTCTCGAGTCAGTTTTGCATTCCTTTCACAAACATGTTGCTCTATGCCTGCTAGAATAAATTGCTGATCTAAATCGACAAATCTTGGGCTCTTCAATCCGCTTTGGGTTTGTTCAGATCCCCTCTGCTTCCCACCACAGAAAATGAATCCAGTTCCTTTGAGGAAGCAGACAGACATCCCATTTCCTTTGCCGACGGCTCTGCCAGGCCATAGCTCAACAACATGGCTAAAAGGATAGAGAAATAGATTACCCAACAACTTGAGCACCTGATGAATGGCTGCTCAAGCAAAAACAACAGGGGATCTGCGCTCTTCTGCCGGCTCATTGGTTTCCCTCAATGTTGTTTATCTTCTCCATCATCTTTACAACCAGGGACCGTGCACACTTTTTCACAGGGGGGAGAAGATCTGACGTCTGGGTTGTGTCAAATGATGTAGGTTTTGGGCCTGATGCTTGACAGAGGGGAACCCTTCCGTAATGAACTGAATTATAAAGCTCCATGAATGTAAAGTGTAAAAAAATTATTTAAATATCTTACTTTATCTATATTGCCACTTATGTGAAATGCACTTTAGATAGTCATCTTAAATTAACTTATCTTCAAAGTAAGTAAGTACATGCTTATTTTTGCCCACAAATAACAAAAAAAGACAGTGATTCATTATACTATAGGTGTACATCATATCCACAATGATAATGGCATTCCATGGGGGAATCACCAGCATGTGAAGTGTTTAAGGAAGGTCGAGGGTCACATGAGGGTTTGGTCAGTGTTATTCAAACACTGTCAGGAGGTGAGGTTCTGTTACTGTGGTTGATGGATGAGATGACAACTTTTACAAGTCTGCAGGTCTGAGTGTCTTTGTGTGTGTGCGTGTGTAAATATCATACTGCCGTCACATAAACAAATAAGGACTGTGCTCCACCAAAGGCCCACAGTTCTGTGGATCGTCACATGTGCTCTCATTGTAACATTAAACATCACATAGATATAGTTTTCCCTGTCTGCTTTAGGACAGACTGAAAAAGACATACTTATTTTATCATTTCCATCTCTTGTCATAAGTTTAATTCTTGCTGCAAAGTTAGGTAATCTAGCTTTCTTCCTTTTCTTTTTGCTTTACATTTTATTACATCCAAGTATCAGAAAAGCCGTGACCTTTTCAACATCTGGGAAAGAAATACCTCTGCTGCAGCTCCATGATTAACCCAGGACAGATGCAGAGGAGCAGGGCTGTTATAGGATTACAGCAGTGACTTAACAAAGTTCCTATAATCATGTTATAGATGACTTTTCAGTATCTACGAGGAGGCATGGGATGAAGACAACGTGCACATGCTCATAGACAAAGGGTTGTTTCATTTTAAAGCAGCTCAACTGTCCAAGAAAACTCATGTGAGGCTGTTAATCCCTTTCACACATTTGTATTCTTACCATCTTGTCTTTTTTCTGCCTTTGTTCACTTATTTAAGTGATGTACACAAAATGAGAATAAAAATTGGATTGCAGCAAAGGTGTGATGACAGCATATATCCATGAAACAGCTAAAAAACAGAATGTGAAAGACATAAAAATGTTGTAATTTCGCTATGAAATAATGTAGTAGAAATAAAAGTACTGCAGAGTGGTGGGCGGGTGGGTGTCTGGACATCTGTCAAGTCACATAAAGTAGATTGAATTTATTTTTTAAAATTCATTTGTGTTTAAATCTATTCAGCAAGCCTGAACAAAACTTTGTTGCATAATTAACCTTCATCCACAAACTCTAAATTGCGACAATTTTCTTCAGACTTTTACTTTTAATACTTTTTTTTAATTCGAATTTGATTAGATAACATCTCATATATAAAATGTGTGTCATCAACTAACTCATACTTACTTACCCCATACTTACTACATGATAACATGAGCACTCCATGCTATCAGGTTTGACTTTAAAGTCAGCAGTTATCCACTAGTGTATACGATTGTGTGTCTTTGTAAGCCTATGTGTATTTGAGGAACATAATCAATTATTAATTGTTTAACTAATGGGCTCTGAGCCTCTGGAAACGCTCCATGTGTCACTGATTTATACAGCCACAGCACTTCGTCTATTCTCATCAGCGCGTGTGAGAGATGAGTTGGGAGTGGGGGGATGGACAGATGATGTGGGAAAACAAGATGAAGATTCCCATGACAGACAGTTGGCTTGAGCGAGACACAAAGGGGCAGTTGATAGGAAAGAGGCAGGAAGACAAAACAGAAAGAGAACTGACAGCTAGACAGGAGCGACAGCACAAAAATGGTTGAATTAACAACCGGCAGAGGCGATGGACCCATTGGTACCTTCCGGATATGTAGTGGCTACGACCGCGTTGGGTCCTACTTAATAGTCTCCGGTGCTGTTCTGAAGATCTCGATTAGTGCACACCGGAGACAGATTCTGGGTAAAGTGTGCTTCCATGAATTCAAATGTGCCACGTGCCCCTGGCCTCAGCGGGATTAGTTCAGCGAGTGAATCTCGAGGACAGGTAATCAGGCTGTTTCGGTTTTATCAGCAGGCCCGCTGTTCGCTGGGTGACATATTTGCAAATGCCTAACATTGCTTCCCATCTGGAGATGTGTTCAGTCATGACCCCTTGTCTTCCACTTGAATGATCTGCAGTGCAGCCGTGCCATCACTTAATGGTGTGTTTACTAAAGAGTGTCATTTATGTTCCTGCGCACAAAAGAGGTGCGCTCAGATCAAGGCCTCAGTCTGGTAAACACCTTCGGAGTTTCTCCATAGCATGAAGCTTTAAGCGTGAATCTGTAACTGCAGCAGCTACTTGCTCAAAAACATAGCATGTAAAATATCCTAAAAATGACTCCCGTTCTGTTACTCTCTCTTTGCCGCATGTCAATGTCCCAGACAGGAGTGCTGCTAATGCTTCAGTACCAGCAGCGAAACAGAAACTGGGAATCACATTCCAACCCTTTAGCCTTGGGACCCCTTAAAATGAAACAATTGTTTCTTCTGATCTGTCTTCCTTGTCTTTTGCCCTTATCTTGTGAATTGTGACAAGTTCCCCCAAAGACAGTCTCAGTCGGTTTGAAGATTTTGTAAAGCTACATTTAGAAAGCAGTTCCGAGTTGACTGTTTTCATAACTTTTTTTTTTTAAATCAGTTTTTTTTGCTGAATTTCTTCAACAGATCTGAGTAATTTAATTGATTTGTATAACAATATCTATTATTTCCTTCCATTTCAACTATAGTCTGGATCATTTGTGCAGCTCAGTCTACAATGAAGTGACCAACACTGAACACTGGTGTAATGAGTGAATGTGTGCTGTCTATTAGAGCAGATTAGTTCATGCAGCCCTGGAGGCTCATCCTGCCTGGGGCTAATGTCCTGTATTTATCTCCTCAACATTACCACAGGCAGTCAGGATGAGCTCCTACTCTTCTCTGTTCTACCCCACTCCCATTTCTAAGATTTACTTATTTATTTATTTTTTTGGCATTGGGAAAGTTTCCTAAATACACCATTAAACTTTTGAAGCTCCACAGTAAGAGTCAGGAAGCTAGAATGATTATTCTTTTTAAACTAAGGCCCTACATTCAAGGGTTTCTGTACCCTTAATTAATGCTAATGTTGGGCTTATCTAAAGTCTGGCAGCTTTTTACTTGCTTTTTTAATGTATTTATTTTTGATGTGAAAATTGGATGTTTACTGGGATTTTGTAAGAGCATTAAACATACAAAATCTACATTATTCATTTTGTTGTAGTTGCATCATTGTCATTAAAAAAATTTAGGTTAGGCACATTCTTCCTAAGCACTGTAAAATATAGTGATTTAAAATGGCTGTTCATGTTCAATTAAGTATTTTATTATGTTGCAATTTCAATAGAGGCTGTAACACATTGTCTAATGATCAACAGCAGTGCTAACCATATGAAGAACTTTGTCATTATTATTATGCTGTTATTTAGCGCAGTAAATTAAAAGCTTTCCTTTGTTTTCACCGACATCACCCTGGGCAATGAATCAGACTTCTTTACTGTCACATGATGCAATCAGCTATGCCAATCAATGCTATTGATCAGACGCAGCATGCGCTATCGATCTGGCATTGAGGGGAAAACAAGCAAATGCTGTTGGACGTCATAAAAGTTTGCCTCTCATAAACCTGAAAAAGTGAATGCCATCCATTCACTCCTGACATACTCCCATTTTAATAAAGCTCAATTACAAGTAAGTCATCTTTACTAATAGCCCGCCTGCGAGGCTGTGAGTCGGCGCTGTTACTTTCACTGATTCAATTGTGTGGGAAGTAGCAGTTAGGAATGTGTTTGGCTGATTTGATTCTCATCATCTCACTTCGCGGCACTGCTGATGCTCCGGTCGATCCACGGTGCAGGATGATGGATTCTTTCATTCAGGAGATGTCAGAAGATGTGTGTGTGTGTGTGTGTGTGTGAGTGGGTGAGTGTGAGAGAGATTTTTGTTTTATGTATTAGCAGATAAAACATCCCTCATGTCCTGTGTAACCTCTACTGTAATGGTGTTGTAATGAATACCCATAAACCACAGCAGGCATCTGGACTACAGCTCTGTCTATACGTGTGTGCGCGCGTGTGTGTGTGTGTGTGTGTGTGTGTGTGTGTGTGTGTGTGCGCAAGCTCACACTCTTGTATTTAGTCTGCCTGCAATTCATCTTGCACAGGTGGGCAAACATGAACAGCCCTACAAATACAGTCTAAACATGTTCAGAGGGGTAAATACACCAACTTCACAGATGATCATTTCTTTTGTTCTGCAAAACTCTGACCACACACAAAGTTCAAATAATTACAGCCCATAATTAAAAGAGGTGTCATTAGAAAGGCTTGCGTCACACTGGGTGATCTTTGTGGCTCAATCACCGCAGGGGAAACGCAGAACGCTGTCCGAGTTAGCGTGTCCTGACCTTTGACTGCAGCGTGCAGGACGGCAGCGCGACCTTTTATGACAGGTCAGACCAGCATGATGCAAATGCGGTTTTACATCATGCAATGCTGGCAATGAATAGGGTCAGTGACAAAGGGCTCACATCCGTTGTGACCACTTCATGGTATCTGGTTTCATGTAAATATGTGACCCTTGTCCCCGGGTAAAAAGTGATGCAACACCCAAAGCTAATTCCAGTATTGCTCAGAGTATTTGTATATGTTTTTTTTCTACAATTTTCAGTCTCCAAGAACTTCAAAAAGCAAGCTTCCCCCTACTGGTAGGTTTCCAGAACAGCCCTTCGCCATTTTCGACTTTCATAGTTTAGCCAGAGTTAACCCTTTTTCTGCTTAAAAATAAAACATTCAATCCAGGTTTGAAAAAATTGAAACAAGAGATTTAAAGGACAAAAAAAAAAAAAGATTTTCAATAATAAGTCGACATCCTTCAGCACTTTAGACGAAAGTAACTGCATTTTTAGAATAAAAACAACACAGTCAACATATCTTTCTGGAGGATTTTCTCTGTTGTTTCCAAACTTCACTCACCTTGTTATGAGTGTTTACAGGTCACTGATTCACTCAGCAGTTTGCCTGAGTCTATGAAATAACTGGAAGCACTGTTTTTTAGCTGCTGCGTTGAGGGCAGGTTGACGGTCAAGATGCTGGAGGCCATGTTGATTTCCTCTGAGTGCTTTCTATTTGGATTTATTTTATTGAAAAGCTCTGGAAGGAATCTGAGAAATCAACATGGTCACAGAAAGGAGCATAGAGAGAGAGGCATGCTTACAGCCTTATACTGTCCAACCCAGAACTTTATTTCACTGCATTACTGCATCATGTCAGTTTCAAATTCTATTTAGCATCATTCAGATTAATGCTAGTGGGGAGATAGAGGAACAGATTTTTTGTTTGTTTTATTTTTGTTTCCATTTTGAATTTGATGTAAATATGATAATAAGAATTACTGGAAGTAAAACATGTTGGACCTGGATTAAATTCAGTCTTCGTAGACCTCCACCTTTGTTTTTTATTTGTAATTATTTTGAGGTAACATCCACAGTCAATGTAATTGGACTCTGAGCACACTGACCCATTGTTCTCATATTACCAAATAATGAGCGGCCAAGGGAAGTCATTGGTCAGTAAATGAGCCTGGGGTCACCCGTCAAGTCATTAACTAATCACCAACTAATCTAATTTTATGATGACCTCATCCCAGCCCCTAAACAACACCAGAACCAGTTTTATGGGAAGATTGCTGAGATTACAACTGTACAACAACAAGATTACAACAGACATCTATCTATCCATCCATCTATCTGTCCATCTAACATCCATCCATCTATCTATTGATACAATATTTTTTTAGTCCTGCTACTGTGAGGAAATCTTGGTGGCTCTTTCTCTGTCTTGTGTCTATTGCTGTTTTCAATGTAATATCACTCTCACATCTCCTGCTTCACTTATACTTTGCTTCCAAAAAACTTTTGCTTTTCTCTGTTTATGCTCTCCCTCATGTGCCTTCTTTCTATTTTTTTGTCCTGTCATCTTTTGTTAGCAGCCTGCATGTCTACAGAAATCTTTTTTTCCCTTTTAAGGCTGCTTTGACACACACACACACACACACACACACACACACACACACACACACACACACACACACAGACTCCTCCCACTGTTTTTCCACTCTCAACCTGCCAGCAGAGGTAGAAGAGTTCTCATCCATCTTGGAGGCACATTTTGACAACCTTGGATGTTAAATTAAAAACATATAGTCCAAAAGAAGTGGGTCGTATGCACTTCAAGTGTCCAAGACGCAGCTTAGAAAATGAACATCATCCATCAAAACCTTCATGAATTGGAGCAGAAGCTCATGGAGGACTTTGACATTTGGCATCACAACATCCAACTGTTGGGGTGGAGTGAGGGGTCTTAAAGGATGCATGGACAATAAAAAAGAGACACAAATGACGATGCAGTTCTGCAAAACTGCTTTGTCTTTTTTATAAAATAATGGTACATGATGACTTATCATAAGTTATACTGCTGGAATGAGAGCTTTTGGCATGTCTTGGTGGGTCTAATTATCCAGAAAGTCTTATTGGCTGCCCCCTTCACTGGGTGTTCACTTATTTTCAGGAGCGGAAGCTTATTTAGTGCACACTGTGAGCCAGCCAGGGAGTTTGTGAAATAGCATATTTACAGAGAACTTGTCATTCTCCTCTCTCTTCCTTTCCTTGTTTTCTCTTTAAGTTCTACAAAGTACTAAAGTCTTTCTTTTAGACAGTTTTTCTTCTTCTCAAGAAGACAAACAGAAAAGAAGTTATTGATTAAACCAATTTTTTTTTTTTAAACTTAAACCCATCCCTGCAGGAATTTATAACCATGTTTTCTTACACTCACAACATTAGTTTTTGTGGCAGGTTCTAACATTTGTATAGACTTATTTAAGTTCAACTAAAATTATGAATAACCAGCTGTTGCATAAGCAAACTAAAAGCTTCATATTCCTTCAATCCTATCATAGAAACATGGTCAAATAGTTGATTTCAATCGTGAAGCTGCTAAAACAGTGAAACCCTGCAGTGTCAAGGTAAATTGAGCCGTATTTGTGTTTCAACCCCTTTTTTGTTTTAGTGAAGGTAATGCTGTCGATCCTATGTTGACTCTCCATCCCTCCAGTTTGATGTAATGACTGTCTTTGTCCTTCAGATCTGAGTCAGAGTCTGCGGTGTTGCTTGGAGTAACCGTTACCTCCCATGTCATCCATAGTTCACCATTTTTGTGGTTAAAAATGCTGATTTGAATTGAATAGATGTTTCTCTTTTGTTTTTTTTTCCAGTGAAAAAGAGAATCTTTAATCTTGTTTTTTTTCTTTTTTATTTAACCAGTTAACTAGAGGGCTGATGTGTTGTTCATTGGAGGCAGTGTGTCTTCTATTTCCCTTGTATAACTGCAGTCTTGCATACATACAAGCTGTACCATAAACAATACCTGCAGGACTAATTATGGACCAACAATAACTCCATCTGCAGCTTCTAGCTGCATAAGAAATGTTTTGGCACGTCAGCAGCACCACTGTAAATCAGTTTGACAGTCTCAGAGGTGAGTTGCTGAATACAATGATTCACCAAGTGTTTGTGCTGCAACTTGTGCTCACACAGGAGCAAATAGGCCATCCAGATGTTCGATGACCCAATCCATCTCAGCAGTGGACTGTTTGATGTTGAGGGAGGGACCAAATGTGTGGGGCAATGGGCAGAGATATTGGAGGTGAGGGAACAGGAACTGTTGATCTTAGCTGGGGACCACTGTTGGAAGTTGTGCCAACAGAATAGCAAGTATATTAAAGTGCAGAATGGCTGCTGAGGGTATTATCCAGATATGAAGGTGACAGTTGTGAGATGACACATTTGTTTTGAGACACCGCACGCTTGAGATACAATAGTGGCTTGTTCCTGAGATAATGAAGAAACAACGGTTAGCAGCACTGCTGTGACCTTTGCAGTAGTGGCTCCATTGTTGCACTCTTTGTTTCACATATAGTGTAGAAAGTTCAAGTTCAGACTAGAAACCCAAAGCAATGGTAGTGTCTATAAATCTGCATTGATTACTGCGGACGATGCTGACAGCAGGGGCACTTTTGCTTCAACTATAAACTGCTCCCTATTAGTGATTTATTGGAAACACTAAAATATCATGGAGTGCATTAGAAAGATAAATGGTAAATGGCTCTTGATGGCCAGGTAGACATGGGAAGATAGGATATTTAAGATAGACAGCATCAGGATCCAGTCTAGACGCACAGAATTTAGTATGTCTACAAAAATGTCTTCAGTCCAACATGCACTTGGACCATGTCAACTCTGATCTAAATGTCTGCACACAGAGAATGACAGAACCTTGGGTCGATGGTGAAACTGTGCATAAAACACAAGATTCACATGCAGCCTTGTCAAAGTAACCCAGGCCACTACGGGGTTGTGCTTTTATTTAAGTAGAGTGTTTTTCCAACTTTATTAACTCTTGAGAAATCTTTTTGTCCCACAAAAGAGAGAGAGAGGAATGGCTTTGCTGCAGGTAGAGTTTGCAGGGACAAAGGGTGAATTCCTTAGAGGGACACAGGTATAGTTTCCTGTACAAAACTGTCCTGGAGTGTGTTTGTGGAAATTACTGAAGAGTCATATTTCTATTGCAGTCCTGCAGGACCTGCCCTTACTGGCTGATATCCACACTGGCAGATGCGTAATAAAACAGGCCTCACTGGAGATTCATCACTGTAGAGCACTGAGGCAGTTCTCTGCCATTCTTCTTTTTTCTCCTGTTTCTGTTTTGGTCAATTGAATGTGCTACAGTACATCTGTTTCGAACACAGTGAAGCCGGCACAAACTCACATCTTGTCAAACTTCAGTCACAACATCATGCCTCTCTGGCACTCTGCTGTCAGTTTCCGCTGTTCTATCACAACCAGGCTGCTTAAATGGGAGTTTGACATCATCTGGTTTGCTCAAGAATCCCCAGAGTCTAGCGCAGTAGTGCATAATCTAACTGGCTGTCAAGCAAGCTAAGTTTTATTGCAGTACTTTAAAGGCTTTTCTAGACCCAGTTCAGTCCACCCACAGCTGCAAGGCTCTCAAAATTCTGATGCTATACTTGTCTGCAACATTTATTTGCCAATGTAGACTGGACTATTTATATATCTAGTCATAACAGCAGAAATGCTGGGAAAAGAAAAAAAAAAATCAATGTATTTCCCATCTTGTGTGCCATCTTAATGTAGAATTTAATATAATGACCAGTCACTTATTTTTTAGTAAGTGTTGAATAGAGAAATAATACACACTTCATATTAGATGCAATAGGTGAAGGGCAGAGATTACTTGGTCAAAGGTTAAAAAAATATTTTTGATAATTGTCAAGAAGAAAAAAAGTTATCTAATTCAGTAATAATTAGTGAAAAGAGGTGGCCAGAACATGCAGGGTAAAGCATCTGTCCCAAGAGATGCCGATATTTTTGCAACAGATTTGCAAAGGCTAAGGGCTAAGACTCCACGATGTGCTGTTGTAGGAGGGCTCCATGAAGACTACCCTGGAGTTCTGCCCATGACTCTCTTGTGAAGTAGAAAACAAATTTCTCAGGTGGCAATGATGATGAGACTTCTGTGGCCTTAGGCCTTGGACCAAGACTTACATTTAGTTACCCCTCAAGCCCAGCATCTTTATCCTTAGCTGAAGAACTCAAATGTATGCTGAATTTGTCCCAAAACACATTTCTCCTTCATTCACACTTTTATGTTAACTTGATACTGCAGAATTAATGTGGTACAACAAAAGTTTATTTGGGAATGACAATTTAGTAGGTAACAGACAATAAGAGCTGGACAGCCAACCCGTGGGTAACACAGGTTAAACCTGAGGGCTTCCAAAGGGAATTCACTTGGATGAGATAGAGGGGCAACATAAAACTGAGGGGAAGAAAACTATTTGCCAACATACAAGATTTGCCAAAGGGTTGTATTACAACTGTCTAATCAGTTCCAGCACACATAATCCCAGGTTTGAGGCAAGCAATTTGGACCAAAAGTATAATTTCAGAGGAAAAATAAGTGGATTTTGTGTATGAAATTGGAAGAGCTGCTGGGGTACTGAAATCACTTTAGGTATTCCAGTATGCACTCCAGTAAAGACTGGCTGAAAATGTTACTAAATCAGCCAGGATACAACAAGGTGAACTGGAGGGATGAGTAGGTGATCTCAACAATGGTATGTGATCTCAGTGGACTGAAAAATACAGAGAACAGGAGACAGGGAAGTAATTGTCTTTGGCTGGATCTTAGTGGATTGTGCCAACAAAACTCAATAAATTCAGTGGAATTGGAGGTGAAATGTTGGTGGAGTCAAGATGATGTGATAGGGGAGGAAGAGATATAGATAGAAGGGTGGAAAGCAAAAGACAGAGAGAGACTTATACTACAGAGATCAATTACAAGGAGCGGTGAGTTATGGCATTTGCTGCACCAAGTGCCATGTGGCTTTATTGCACTGGGACAGTGCTTCAAGAAAGAGCAAGATTATTAACCACACAGAGAGAGAAAAGAGGGAAATAAAGCCAACAGTGAGTCAAAAAAGCTTTGACAAAAAAAAAGATCAGAAGTTTAGGAAGATAATACAGAGAGAGAAAATAAGTGTCTCCACTTGCTTCACACTTTCTCCATTTCTGCTTGTCTTGCACTTTCAAGCATGGAGCCCATTAAAGTGGATGACAGTGTAACTCTAAACTGATAATCAATGAGGGGGTGGAGACACTGGACCTTCAAGACTTTTCTAACAAATCCAACTGTGCACATACTGCTCACATGGGGAAGAAGGTTTCAAGAAAAGACATATCCATACAGAAAATACATACAACAAGCAGAATGATGAGAAGAAAGATCTGTTACAAAGAGAGGTAAACTACTTACATTTAGCCAAGTACAGGAATCACATTGCTGACCAGGTAATGTTTATTGTTGTAACAAGACAGTAGGGGCTGTAGGGTCATGGGTAGGTGAACAAAAATGGGACTGAGGCAGAAGGCTGAGCATTACTGGCTGGGTGCTGAAAAAGAGACCAAATAACTGGTTAGATAAAGAGGCAGTACTAAGCTCACAATCCCAAAATCCAACACAAAAACAGTCCAGAGGGCAAAACCAAGTTTCTCAAGATCCTAGTATCAAACTACCACAACCAGTCAACAATGAACTGGTGAAGACTGGAGCAGAGGAGTGGTCTTTTATGCTGTAGTTGATTGATGTTTATAAGGGCCAGGTGAGCTGATTGTAGATACAGAGCAGGTGTGGAATCATTAGAAATCTGAGGAGAGCTACACCCATCTAAGGAAATCCAATGAGGGAAAGCTGAAGGAGGGACCTTGGAAAACAAAACCAAACATGAGATAGATTCCTACCATTCTCTCATTTAGATGAATGTAAAGACTAGATTATCTATCAAAATGTATCATCAATTTCAGATGGCCAGGCTTTTTTGTTTTGTTTTTGTTTTTGTTTTTACTTTCAACCATCTTTGCTGTTTACATTTGGTCACAAGCAAGTGGATACTTCAAGCTCATATGTAATTTTAAAAGGAAAATGGCAAATGTTAAAAGTCTCTGCAATGTCATAATCTCATCAAATCTTCTGGACTACCAATTTAACTGAATCCAATGCAATTCTTATTGCATTTTTGTTTGCCTGTGGGTTTCAGCCAGTTTGTTTCATTATTCTGCACTAATAAATAGTAACTAAATCCTCAAATCCTTTTTTTCCTGCTAAAACACATGTACCTATGTGGGTGTAATGTTGATGATTGGTTCTGGTCCAAGTCTTGTCATTTTAGTCAAAGTATTGGAATTTGGCATATGATGTTGCTAAAATGTTAGAGTTACTGCCCTCCATGGGTTGAAACCTTGATATTACAATCAAATTTTTTTATTGGCTGAGTTGGAGGCCGATGACATTTTGGAAGCATCTTTCTTCTTCTTCTTCCTCCCGAACCAGAGTGAATACACAACTCAGCCATTCCACAATCCAAATGTAACCTATGTATTGTGGATGTTAGCTAGCATAAAAATGTTGATATGAGTCTATTTTTTTTCTTGGGTGTATTTTCATGACCGCCCATAATCAGGGCATTTTTGAATTTTCAGCCTAAGACGCACTTCAGCCATAACCAAGGGGTTTAGTTACACTTTAAGCTGCCACAACAATTCTTGGCAAATTTCTTGTACTTAGCAAAGAGGTTGAAAATTATAGTCAGCCACTCAGTTACACAGTGTGCAGTCAACGACTCTTTTCACTCCTGCAGAGCTATGAGGATTAGAAACAAACAGTTCTGCCCCCTCCCACCCCCTCCCGCACCCAGCTTGGTCTCAATTGGCTGAATAATAATATTTTGGTGTTTTGGTGCTCTGAAGTGGGAAAGTGATGAGATGCTTTATTTTTTTCTGATATCTATCAAGAGGGAATGGTAGGCAAAGTGGTGGTCTATAAATGTTCTCAAACTTGTATAAATGTACTCAATTGAATATTGTTTCTCAGAACATATGGCCATATATGAAATAATCCTGATTCTGTATTTCAACTGGTGAGAGATTTAACTCTGGAAGGGCACTAAAGGACATCATATAACTCTATATTTCTACTAAGGAAATAAAAGACAATGATCACATGGCAGAGAGAAGACACAGGAAGAAACGTGAGAATGGGAAGCCACCAGAGAGAAGCGTAGAGACAAGTAATGATGATGAAGAAAGGGGAAAGGATTTAATGACTGGAAAGCTTCAAGAACCCACATGGAAAGGCACAAAAGGAGGAGCAGAGAGAAAGGAAAGACCAAGAAGACTGGAGAGATGAGAAAAGATGAGCAGAAGGCCTCAAGGATTGATGCCAGGCTACGGAGGTGGTTAAGGTCATAGTCTGACCCTGGGTGCTCCATTTTAATTGAAATTAGGTGGGAGGCAGGGTGGTTGGAGGGGTAGTGGAGGAACTGGAGGAAACAGGCAACATTATCATCAATTAGGTTGGATCGGAAACATGAGCCACTCTGCTCTGTCCCCTCACCAGGCCTCCAGATGGCCCAAGCCCCTGATGCTGTGTGGGCTCTGGGAGACAGAGAAAAACAGACATCATCTGCCAGAAGTGCAAAGAGAGGGCAGCAAATGCATTAATTATCTGCTTCTCGTCAGTGTTTCCTCAGTTTAAGTTGGAAAGAGTAGCTTGTCAACAATGTTATAGGGTTTAAACAAAGAATTCCATCCATATCTCACCTCAGCTTAGTATTGATGCTGTTATCTATTATCGTGCTGGTGATCTTCTCTGGAGTCCAAATTTGAGCTGCAGTATTGACTTTCTGTCCATTCTGCCCCCCTTCCACCTGTCAGTAATAAGAAAAAAAACATTGCACATCAGTGCACTATTACAACACAACAAAAGCAAAAAATAAATAAAAGCAAAAAAAAAAAGAATATCAAATATTAGTATTATTAAATGAGATCATTTATTAATTTGGGCCAAATCATCTTGGGAACACTACCAGAGCACCAGATAATGACCTTCATCAGGCTGCCACTAAACTGTCAGGCATAGATTCTATGAGGTTACCATTAGGTGCTGACTCGTTGTGCACCCGAGATGAAACACTGATCTGGTAACCCCTTATCTTGACATGAGCTCTGGCTAACACATGGAGCGGTCATAAAAGGGACTAACAAGTAAAACTGATTCCTAATCACTTGCCTTTGCTGAATGGAAACATTGATTCCTCCAAAGTTCCCGAGTAATGGGTTGTGGAATTGTGTTCTCTGCCTTGAAAACTGGGGTATTGCATCACCATTAAGAGTTCACCAGACTCGTGTGTTGTGTTTGATGATATATCTTGATGTGTTCAGTCATATTAACAGATGAACCCTTCATGCATGCATCCCTCCTGCTGTGGGTTCTTGCTGCCTGCCACAAACTCTCTTTACTGTGTTTGTGATGCCAGTTGTACTCCATTTTAATTGGTGCTCATTAGAGAAAGAATAAATAATAATAATAATAATAATAATAATAATAATAAAAAATACAGGGGAAAAAATCTGTAGAGAGGAAAATGTTCATTGATAGCATGAGCAGAACGACAATGGCAATTAGTGCAAGATGACAGATAAGCAAAGTACCTCACCAACAAATTCCAGACTCACTTAGATACATGCCCCATTAGCCACTGGGGCAATGTCGACAAGGGCCCCTTTGATTCAGGCTAAACTGGAAGAGAGAGTGCAAATTGGTCTTTTACTTTTGTACTACACAGGAGCATGAATTTAAACCACAAATAAAATCAAGCCTTCATAATGTTTTATAAATATATAAATAATAGTTGTTTTGGTGGAATCTGTGTTCTATTGTTGAGAGAAACTATGATTATTCTTCTGTCAACATAACAGAAATTAAAGGACATTTTCAGTTTATTTATTTATATACTTTGCCCCATAACTGAAATACCCTTTTATATGTAATTGGTAAATGTTTCAGGTTTTATTTGAGTAAAATCTTTTTTTCTCTTCAGGTGAGCCTGCAGTGGTCAGAAAGAATGACTGCCTGAATGCTGCAAAGGCCTGCAACCTAAATGACACTTGCAAGAAGTACCGCTCGGCCTACATCAGCCCCTGCACCAGCCGTGTCTCCACAGCTGAAGTCTGCAACAAGAGGAAGTGCCACAAGGCCCTTCGGCAATTCTTTGACAAGGCAAGGCACTTCTGTTACAGAAAAAAGGCACCCACGGCAGAGATCTTCCAAAGGACTGATATTTCATAAAAGCTGAATATACAGCACAAAGGGCGCGCTTCAAGGGGAAGAATGATTTTTGAAGTGGGGAAGTTAGTGAGGTTGTCAAAATCGCATTGAATAATGATGTGTACCTTTTTTGTTGGGGGCTTTTCTTTTCAACACCAGCTCTTTGACATTAATTCAGTCATTAAACACAAAAGATGTTTTTCTGTATATGCCACATCGTTAAAAAAAGTGTAATTACTCAGTTCTGTGATGTCCCTTTGTAATAAAAGAGCAGAGATCCACGTCAATGTGAACAAAAAGAAAACACCTCTTTGTAGTTTTCTGGGGGTGACATTGTTACATTGTTACTGTAACATGACTATCTTATACAGCTGATAACTCTCCATATGGGCAGCCTTTATGTTTCAGGTGTATTTGGTTCATGTTTTTGATGCAGATGGAATCAAATTTAAATGTAAATGTCAAAACGCTCACTCCTCACAGGTTCCTCCTAAACACAGCTACGGCATGCTGTTCTGCTCATGCCCGCCCAACGATCAGACGGCGTGTTCTGAGCGAAGGCGGCAGACCATTGTCCCCGTCTGCTCCTACGAAGAAAAACAGAGACCTAACTGTCTGGAACTGCAGGCCTCTTGCAAGACCAACTACATCTGCAGGTAGGAAAACCTGTATTTCAAAAGGGCTTATATAGGAGCAGGATCTAAAAATACATTTCTGTACCGGAAAATGATCTTAGCAGGATATTAGCATTTTATCCTGATTTTATCTCATTATTTTTATATGTGCCTTTGGAAATCTGTACTTGAAGGACTACACGGCATGTTTGAAACTGAAATTTAGGTTTTATAAAAAGTGTTTTTTTTATGTACACATATATGTACTAGAAATCTACATAGGCTTCCCATATCTATATTAAAAGTATTATTACATTAAGAACAATGTATATGGCAAAGCATATTCTGACACATATAACCAGTCTTTAGTTACTCAAACAAACAAATTAAAGTCTCAACTTAACTTTGATTTTGCTCACATTATGGGGACAATCTGAGCACGTTGCTTCATTACCCACAGGCACAAATACACCCCGGGAACAGTTTTGTGTTCACGGGAGAAATAAGCCGTCTACTCTCGCACCTCAAGGTTCAAATGCACATTAATTCATTTATGTAAATGGGTTGCGTGCCTGTATTTTTGAGGCAGGTGAGGCCGAGGCCAGCTGGGTGTCTGATTCAGTGGGATTATATGGAGGCATTAGGCGGCATAAATGAACTCCATTTGGATGGTGGCCTGGCCTCAGGTCTCCCTCTCTTTCTATTTCATTTGCTGCCACTTCACAGCACACAGCATGACATCAGTAAATCCATGCTGTAAATATCCAGTATCCCCTCCATCTCTGTCATTTTTTCCCGTCTGTGGTCAAGTCTCCGCTATTCTCTCCATTTCTGCCTCTTTTTTTTTTTTGTTTCAGCCTGTGGCACTCTTGAGTTGTCAGACAAATGCTCAGGGCTGAACAACAGGTCTCACCGGAGCAATGTTTCTTCCAAGTTCGTTTATCAGTGGCGCGGACAGATTAAAGCTATGCATTTCCTTGGTCTCCCTTGCCATATGCCAGAAGGAGAGCGGTCACTGCTGAAAACTGAGTTTGCCTCTGCACTGCGGTTCAGCGGAGAGGATGGATCACACTTAGAGCGCATCCATTTCCTGCTTCCAAACAGTACATCTGCTATTCATATAGACATGCACGTTTATAAAGATGTTTTTTCTTTCTTAAATCAATTGCAGTTGTATGCACAAGTTTGAGAATTTTCCTGACTTTTCACTTCTCTTCATATCAGTTCAGTGAATATCAATGCTATTCAAAGCATTTCAATTATATATGCATGTTAGGTTATCTGAAATTCACCCTGAAGCTTTAATATTCTGTTGCCCGTAGTTACACTAGGCTACTTTTCATGAAATCTAAAAATGACATCACTTGGTCCATATAAAGTACATGTGGAGGTGCACGTGACATTACTCCTGGTAACTATCCAAGAAAAAAAACTTGGATGCATAGAATCCGGAATGAAAAGAAAAATCAGCTTAGCCGCTAGATGTTTTGGTCCAAAAGTGACATTATTAGTTTTTGCTTTTCACTTATCATACTGAATCTACCTGCAAACCATGCATTCCTGCAGAATCCAACTCCATTTCAATTTCACACACTGCTGCACCTCTGGCCAAAAAAAGTGTAAACAAACATTTATGAATGCAGTAAATGAAACAGAAGAGACATGGCGCTGAACCGCCTTTAGCCATCATTCATTCACAGATATAAAGCAGCCATAGCATACGTAAGAGGGTCGTCTCATCCCGCTGACGGCAGCCATTAACGAGCCTAATTGCATTGAGATAAATGGCTTCCAGGCATTTTGCTGGACAATCTCATCCCTACTGTGATTATTATATATATATATATATTATTATATGATTTACCAACATGCAACAATAGCTTTATTATTATTATTTTTCATTATTAGGAGGAGTAGAACGTCTTATTCTCTGTTTGTTTCAGGTCACGTCTGGCCGACTTCTTTGTCAACTGCCAGCCAGAGCCTCGTTCTCTGTCAGGCTGTCTGAAAGAAAACTACGCCGACTGCCTCTTGGCCTATTCTGGTCTAATTGGTGAGTTCAGATCCCACAAACACGCTCGCTCAGAGAAAACTGCACAAACACCCTCCCTCTCCCTCTTTGTGTTGGCTGGAATATTATGATTCCTTTGATTGGCATCTGTATCAGATTCTGAAATGTTGTTCCTACAGCTCAAATCATCAAACAGAGAACCTTTCTTTACCTTTGCTGACATGATTGCACGCAATTTCTTGAACTGACATGGATCCCTTAGTGATACGTGCAGCCGACCAGGTGAAAACAGTAGATCAACTGGTGGTGAAATGATCGATATAACTATGCAGTTAAGGCTAAAGCAGTGATCCCTCATGTCGAGACCTCGATCTACATCATTCTTTTGGCTCTCCAAACTGCCTCGCCACACAATCTGTTCTTACAGCAACAGTGTGCTGTCAGGAACCAGCCACTAAACCAGTCCACACATACACACACACTGCATCTACACTGCACCGATTCCTTCTTCCTACTGCAAAACAAAAAAGGGCCAGTTTGGAGTAAAGCCAACACAAGGGAACAATCCATTGGGGGGGATGAGAAATCACTGACTGAAGCTATTTTCTTCCCTTTGCAGATAGAAAGCCTATTCTTCACTCTGGTTTCTCTGCATTCTGTCTTCCTGCAGAACCTCCCAGACAGAGTTACACTTGTAAAGGAAGTAGATGGAAAATATCAAACTGATTTAACAGAGAAAAGAGCATAATAAGCAAGCCTAAACTGTCATTTATTCTCCAATACCAATGTGGTACAGATAAATAAAGGAAGACTAATGCATCCATTGAAAAGTTCTTCCATTCACCCTCTGCAGGTACTGTGATGACGCCCAACTACCTGCGCTCCCCCAAAATCAGTGTGTCACCCTACTGCGACTGCAGCAACAGCGGCAACAACAAGGATGACTGTGACAAGTTCACAGAGTTCTTCACTGAGAACATTTGCCTACGTAAGTCCTTCTATCCAGATCTTTGTCTCTGTATCTAAATTGACTGGTTTCTGTTTGTCCAAATACTTCTTTTCCTCTCTTTGAAACTTTCATCAGCTCTGCTTTGCTGGTCCCTCCTCTAATTTGATTTTTTTAGCTTCCTTTTTCTTTTTATAGCTTCTTTCTGTCTCTATTCCTCATCAACTACATCCAATTGCTTGTATTGTTAATGCCTCCACACCGGCAAAAGATGTGTCTCCCCATGGTGGTTGAATGTGTGCTTTTTTGCTGCTTTCATTTGTGCTCACGTGCACCCGAAAGCTGCTCCGACAGAAATAAGCTTTTTCATTCGGTCCTCTCACACAACGACTTTAATTAACTATCCCTCTTGAAACATAAATGCACAGTCTCTAGCCCACACACCTCTTAACAGCCAAGATTAATAAGGCTCAGAGACATTCATAATCAGCAGTGGAGATAACAGCCAGATTCTTTGTGTCTTTGCCTGTAAGCACAGCTAATTCTGCTCCTTTTGTTTTGACACTGCTGCTGTCAATCAGCGTGCTGATACCCCCCACAGCACGGCCCGAGTGTAATTTGATTCTTCATTGATTCCCCACAGAGGTCAGAAAAGCAGGGTCATAAAGACAATATTTTATTCAAGGACATCATTTGTTATCGCTTGGAGAGCTAGGGCCCGACACATGGTAGAATTGGTTGTTTGAACTTTGATTCTAATTAAATCCTTAACATAGTGCAAGAATTTTGTCCATTCCAACTGATTAGCAAATGAAAAACAAGTTATCCACACAAGAATTCACAAATTATTGATAAAGACAAAGGGAGTGAATGAATTGTCAGTGAAGAATTGGCTTTGATTATCATGTAAATTAGGTCCATTGTCTCTGGGTAAATGACCAAATATGCTTGTTTGAGTTCCATTTCAGACTCATGAAATAGCTGACCATGCTAGCAGTGAGGTGGACACGTCCCTCTGCTGGAATCTTTTATATCTTCTGGTTGAAGTTAATTCCATGCACCAGCAGTGAGTTACTGAGTTACCACTTCTTAGTAGCAAATTAGCCATCACTAACATTGAACTGTGTAGTTACCGTGAAAGACTTGGCCAAGGCCGTAATGACTCCTGCTCTGTTGTGCCACGTTTCGTCTTTCATCGTGAAAGACTTGCTCAGAAGGCTGATTGTCGCTAATAGATAAAGCCCAATTTGTGAAGTCAATGTCTGAATCATCAGCTGAATAGCTGGATTCACTGGCTCTAATTTATTAAAACACCACGTGTCATTTACATGAACATGTATATATGTGAGCAGTAAAGGGACATATCCAGAGCCAGTCTTGTAGGTAGGCATGAGTGGTCTAAATGGGCCTTTAGATCTTTAAGTCAGTAAGTCGCATTTATTTAAAAAAAAAACAAGAAAAAGCTGTATATTTTTTTCCAGCATTTGAAGCCCGTACCCCTGAAGACTTAATGTATTCAAAGCAATACCAATGTGATGGCATTTCGGCAATATGAAGCGGATACACAAAGGTCATAGCATCAAGCAAGATCATGATTCTACTAATGCAGTCAATTCTTGTACATATAAATTGAGAAAGGCTGTTGACATAATGCACATGAGAGGCAAACCAGTATTTGCTCACACAAACATATGAAGTGGTTTAGAGATAAGTTGTATATGTGTGTCACAGCAAAGGTTAAATTAATATTTGGTTGAGAATGTAAACATATATTTCAAGAGTTTTCATTTTTACCATTTACCTACACTGTTTTGGAAGGTCAGCAGACATGATACAAACTGATAATAATTCATTTCAGATCATATGATCTTTTTAGTATGAGTGTTGTTCCCATTACATTGACCAGGTATGTGGATCCCTGGAAAAACTAGCTGAGTAAAATATTAAAAATACTAGACTGATGAGTAGAGTGTGATCCCATACTTCAGAGATAACGCAGCCCTGATGTTATCGAGGATCTGCCTCTAATACCTGAGCTGGAAGGCATAAAATCTCCTGTAGTGTGTATTTCAAGATCAACGTTTCTGGAAGGAGCATTGCGGGAGAATAAATATAAAGCATTCTTTCAAGGTCACGATGAGTTAAAGTTGAAACCATCTCCATGGGGGGTTGATGAAAAGGAAGAGGCGAAGAAGCCGAGGTCATGCTGTGCACACGAACCATTATTTGTCTCTCCGCCCATACAGGAGTTCACCATATGTCTTCTACGGACTCTGATATCTCGATGGCTTTTCCTTGACATCAGGAATAGTTCAGCTGTCAAAAACAATCGATGCAAGATCAGTTCAGTTTATGCTGCTATCAGATCCAGATCCAGTGTTCCTTGAATAAAGGTCAGTGGTTGAAGCAATTTAATAGCTGCAGTCAATCATCCACAGAAGTTTTCAACATCTGTTGGTCGACTGTTGCCAGTACAGCTGTAGTTATCTGCTATCGCTCTGACTCTGACATCGGATGCCACAGTGAGGCCAAATCTTTGGTTTTCACCATTGTAACAGAAGGCAGAGCCCTGTGAGGAGGATCTTTCTATTTAAATAGATAAATTAATTGTAAACCTTTCAAGAAAATACAAAGTTCCACGTGGTTGAGGCTTTGCGTATGTGTGAATGAATATTTCAGTGAGGTTAAAGAGTCATTATGCAGATCATCCCTCATTTTTCTTTGCATAGTAACACAAAGAAGAGCATCAAAATGTTCAAACAGCAGTTCCGTGAAGCTCAGCATTCCTCTGATGTGTGCATGTGTGTGTCTTACATCAAAGAATGCTATTAATAGGTCGTCGAATGGACCCTAATGCTAAATAGCCACATCAGCACTCAGCCTTTTGATTGTGTAGTGAATTTCTAATGGGGAGAAGTGATAACAAAATTAAGTACCTTCAAACTCGCCTTTAATTGTGGTTTAGGCTGTTGCAGGGTATACTTTTATTGTAACATAGAGACTAATAAGCAAGTGATTTAGATCCAACCTGGAGCTGAAGTAAAAGGATTTTCAATTCAAACAGTAGAATTTCACTTTGGAGGCATAATTTAAAACAACAGGCCATCAATTTAGGTGTTTTCTTGTTAATCTTGCAAATGTATTACTTTACTTATAAGATTAAAACATTCCTCCTGCCAGTTTATATTCAGTCGGGCAGAAAAAGTCATCTTTCTGCCACGCGGTCTGTATTTTATGATGAACTTTATATCTTAGAATTCACATCCAAGTTTGCCTTCTTGTTTTTCCTTCCCCAGAAAATGTTGCTCACCACTGATGATTCTATCACCCATTCTGTAGGTAATGCCATCCAGGCCTTTGGAAATGGGACAGACGTGGGAATGTGGCAGCCAATATCCCCTGTCCAGACCACCACCTCCACCACCACCCCCTCCCAAAGGAACCGCGAGCGCAACCCCAACACCATCGACAACCACATCAACACGGACCCTGGCATCTACCACTTCTGTGGCAGCCTGCAGGTTAGCTAAAGCTAGAAGAGTACCAGCCCCCAGCCAAGCGGATACTAATCCCAAAAACTTGAAGAAAGTTTCCACAAATAGCCTCAGAGTTACGCGTGAACTTTATCTGATCTGCTGATCCTTTCCTGACAATGCATTTGTCTCTGCAGCAGTTTATCTTTCACTGTATTAGTGTCAGTTTCTGCAATCATCATCTTTAGAATATTTATTTTTAGCCTCCTTAGAAAATCTTGTATTGTCGTAATACAAATTATGCTGAGAAACCAACTGAAACTCTGCCGATCAGAAGCTTTTTCATATCACAGTTTAGATGAATCCAGAAGCAAAACCTCATACTGTATGAGGAATGAAGCCATGTGTTGCAATTTTCACATACTTTATTCAGTTGGGCTTCATCACACTATTCATCACAGTGATTGATTTATTCTCCACCGCTCTTCTTGTCCTCCTTATCCTGGTCTGCCTCAGCCAATTTGCCAGTTTGGCTGTTGATGGACCCAAGTGTATCCACCCATCTGTACACCTGTACATGCCAACTACATTTTGGCCTGGATGGAACACTGAATTTTTCATTTGGAGGCACCACCATTGCTCCGCGGATGGAACAGTCAGCTGATGAAACAGGAGGATCACCAACAGCAATCCTGAGCTGCAGTGTCACGGCCCCTTCTGGGTCAGGGAGAAAGTGCCGGATAATACCGTCATTACTGGCAATATGCTTCCAGGGGCCCAGAGAGCCGTATTACATCTAATCATACACCAACCCAGTGAAGCATCGTAATACAGCTTCAGTTATAGTTTACTCCTCTGAGACCACGCAAGTAGAGTTCCAGCCCCATTCTGCAAATAATAACTGTTCTGAAAAATAATAGCTGCATTTCCATTCTGTGCGGTAATTACCCATTCACAGGATGTTCAGGTTTGCACGGACCAGCATCTGAATTCTGCCAATGTTTGTCACACTGTAGCCACAACTGTTTCATAAAGTAACTGTTAACACTTAACAGGTCCTAGAGATAGAATTAGTACACTTTCTATCATATACACACACACACACATGAACACACACATTTGTACTACTATGATTATGCAGATTCGATATAATCCATCTTGCAGGCCCATACCCTAACCTAAAAACAATTCGAGCCAGAACTTTAGACCAAGTCTCAACATTTGTTTACCATCATCACAGTTGGCTGTGGTGTTAAAAGTCATTGAGACAAAAAGCCAGTGTGGGTCATCTTAACAATCACTAAGGTATACTATTGTCATATTTACGATAATAGAACCAATCTGGTAACTCGCAGCAATGAGGATCAATGTGTCAGGTCATAAAAGCAGCTTTATTGTGATTCTCTGGCTTGTTTTCATGAGATGTGAATATACAATAATATCAAACCATCCTTTGTTTTCATCAAATTAAAACACTACAAAAGCTTCTTTTCCTTTCTAAACCCACAAAGCTAACTGGACCTCCAGCGAAACACAGCAGATTAAATAACACACAGTTGACTCCCACTTTGGAGGCCTCGGGGCTCTAGCAGCATGTTCTTATGAATATAGTTGACTCCAAAGCAGGCTACATGTGAACTGGACAAAAATGAAAATCTACAACATGCTAATGTGACTTTTAAGAACATGGAGGGATGAGGTAAAACCGGAACACATAAAAAATACTGTGTAAGAATGTGTTTTTGTTTTAGCTGATTTAATTTAGCATAACTGCTGCAATAGACTGCAATATTCCAAGATGTCTTGTTTTTCATTTGTAACATCAGTGAAATTATACATTGCGTGTGAGCTAAGACAGATGGGCTGATGCCCATATCTAAATGATTGTGTCAGTATTTCTGTTTGTAATATTGGCTGAATGCACACATCAACTCATCATGGGTTCTCTTTTGTTAACCATCTACAACTACAGCCTCAGTTAATTCTACTTTTTTTTGCTTGAAAACTCTAATAGTCGAATACACATTGATTTATAGACATCATCATACCTGAGACATGGACATTTTTTATTTAATTTAGCAAGAAGATTACAGCAGAGGATCTCAGAGTTGCTGTATTACCATGCTCGCTGCACCTCGTACTTCCCAGTACTGTATAGTGAACCCATTTATTATACCCCCACAAGTGCAACATACACACACACGCACGTACACACACACACACACACACACACACACACACACACACACACAAGTCAAACCTGGAGTTACGTTCAATTACAGTATCCATACTGAAGACAAAGATGCAGCACGCAGTCTATTACAACAACAAAATAAGAAAGTTTGCTGGCCGCAAACTCTTTGCGTATTAGGTCGAAAACCTGCAACAAGAAGCTTAATATAACACGTTTTAAACAGAAATAGAAATATTTTGATGGTGAAGGCGAGATCCAGACCCTGGGTCAATTCTTACAGATTAGCCTTGGTTAGCCTCAATCTTTCCAGATTGAAACACATCGAGACAGAAACATGCTTGAGTGTAAACACTGTATGATACATGTGAGATTCTGGGGTCTGGGGACCCACTGTGCTCTTAATTAACCTTTGTGAGGCTCCTGGAATCAGCCCACTGACTTCAAAATAACACACAGTGTTGTTGGAATGATTGATTGATGTTTAATCACAATGGTTGAACATCTATCTGTAATATGCATGTGATGCGTAACTCCATTGACAATATATTTGGTCTAATTAGAGCCCATACCGATTGTTCCCCGAATTAATAATTACATCACCTGTTGACTTTTGCCCAGCCTTGATATCCATAAAAGCTCTTAAATGCTGCTGTTTTTTGACTTCCTAAACATTTCCTTGTTACATAATCTGTTCATGATGAAACCTTGTTGATATTTAAAATGTGCCTTTTTCTGTCTCAGGCGCAGAAATTGAAGTCCAACTCAACTGTTGATGGTGTCTTCTGTGTGGTCAGTATGCTTCTCATGCTCCTAAAGCACCTTATTCATGGAGTCATTTATGTTTGAATGAGTAATACAAGAAATAGGAAATTGAATGTAATGGACTTGCTTGGTATGGCTGCCCTTCAGCTACTTGTACTTTTGCTTAAGAAACAGACTTATTATTATTTACTATATATTATTTATTCTGAGTTGATTCCTCAGCAAATGTGGGCCTGGATTTTGCCTCTCATAGATTTTTGTCTTTTGGCCCATTTTTGTCCTACCTCTTCACCTCCTCATCTAACCACCTCACATTGCAGTTTTCCAAAATTTAGAATAAATCATCAACGTTACTGTGGTGGGAAAAAAGGAGTCTGTTTTTTTTAGATATACTAATTATGTCACTCATTGTGTCATTAGAGGGAAAAGAACCATCAAAGGAATCATGCACATATTTTGCATCATTTCCCTCATTGAAGATCACTATTTTACTGGTGACCTGGAGTCAATTCTTCAAGTTGACTGATAATCCCAAAAATGACCCCACTGATGGAAGACTCTGACCTCCCTCTGAAGGTGCCCACGATGGCAATCCTTACCGCCTTCTTTGTAAACAGAACTTCTTTGTAGTTCCTTTGAGGCTGAAATAGGATTGTTGCTTATCTGGTGGCTTTTAAAGTTCACTGTAAATGTCATTGTGCAATAATAAGGCACTAGAGTGACATTTAATGGAGGCAGGGACAGGTCTGGGGGAGATGACCAAACCATTAGCTTGCAGCTTTATTAGGGGCGTACACACACACACACACACACACACACACACACACACACACACACGAAGGCCAAGGCAAAGCCACATGCGCTTTCCATAGTGGCATTTGGGTTTTGAAACAAAACAACCTTTTCTCTTTGTATTCTGCCATATCACACAACTGCATCCATTTAAAGATGCAATATCCTTGAATATTTTCTTGCAAACGTGAAATGCGGATCTTCACTAGGTTTTACACAGTTTGTAGTTATTTGTAAAGCAAAATCTGCTGATACTGGATTGATATTGAACTTTGTAAAACGACTTAAGGCCTTTTTTAAATCATGAAAATAATAAAATTGGCTAAAATAATGAACTATTCGCCCTTTCTCTTTCTCTCTTTTCTCTTCCAGGACCCTCAGATAGACAATCCAAGCTCGTCCAACGCCATTCTGAGAAACATGGCCGTGTCCAGACGGTCCACAGTGCTGCCCTCTGTGCTGCCCCCAGTGCTGTGGTTATGGTACTGCAGCCTGCCAGGCATCTTGTAGACTCGCTTCTTTACAGCATCAAGCTACAGTGGACTGGACAAACATACATTTGTATAAAAGGAAAAGAAAAACAAGACAATATATCCTTCTCAGTAAAGCCTGTTGTATTTTATTTCCTTCTAGATTCTCTCTCTTTCTCTCTATTCTGTGTTTTTAATCATTTTGGGCAGTACTGTTGTTTTATAGTTCTTTGTCGTTGTTTTTGCATTGCAGCTGTAAATGTTAACTCAGTTGGCAGTGTGTTCTGTTTGGGTTTTAAAATGTTTTATAGCTTCAGTGATGCTCTGTAGAGCGGCACAGAGAAAATATTGGAAGACATCGTTCCAATAAACTTGGAAAAAGGTACACGCCATGTAAATTAGCATCCGTTTGCAGAGTTTTCAAATGTGTTCTCACTGATATCTGTCTGTGTTTTCAGGCTATTGATGGGGTCTTTTGCTTAAAAGTCAGTTCAGTGATCACTAACGTTGAACGGGTGGTCAGCAACTGTTTTGTTTTTGACAACAATCTGATGTTTTATATCTCACGAAACGCCCAGATGGATTTCCACGAAGAAACACGACATTTCGAGCCTTTCCCCTTTGTTGAAAGCGAGCATCCGAAGCCATCAGGGGACGTTGACCATCTGTGCCCAAACCATCTTTCGCATAGCTTGATCTGAACGCGCATCGCCGCTGGCAAAAGCACACAAGCAAAGGCCTAGAAAAACACGCCGCACATTTGCACACAGTGAGACTGAAATACACACTACAGGTACATTTTTTTTGCTACAGATTCTGGTCAAGTGATTCAACCTCGGTCACCACAGGACTGCAGTTAAAACGTCAAGTCAGCCCTGATATGAACTAGCTTCAAATATGTTTCATAAGTAACATAGCATTAAGCATAGCAACTTCTTTAACCACACATATGGCTTCTGCTTGGACAAAGTTAAAGAATATGAAGCTTTTTCTTCATTCTTTATTCTTCCAAGTCACTGACAGTCTGTAAGGCCCCATTGTTTGGCTGCTTCTCTAGCTAGTCCTTCTCTGTATGTTTCAAGAAAACACAGATACTTCTGTCTCTCTATGACACATTTCCAAACATACTAATGTAACTTTAAGCATAAATCATGGGAACAAAGAAAGAAAATTTGTTATAGAATTCAAATACTGCCATTATATTGCAACAAAACCTATAAGCCTACATCACTGCTTTATAACACCATAACTACAATTTACATTTAAGCATTTAATTCAATGGAAAACATATGAGCATAACAGGTTCTGTTGTATTGTAATAATTCCCCCAGATTGAGCAGCACAAATCTTAACATCAGTTCAACTGTCAACTACAAGTAACACTACACATAAAAGTGAAGTACTATGTTAATCCATCTGGCTAACTAACCCTGTAACTTTACACCAGACGGATTTATTGGCATTTTTATCTTCTTTTTCACTCTTGAATTATTGTTTCAGTGATGAAAATCCTCCAGCAGTTTCAGTGGAATAATCCATCTGTGGTGGACTTTAGTAAACTCTCCTGATCAGTTCCTTTTTCAAGCTTTTTGCATGTTTACCTTTAAGTCTCAGCACCAACAGAGCCTCCAGATGCATCCGATTTTGTTTTTATAATTTCTGACAAACTTCCTGACAGTATATAACTCTGTACATCACTATAGCATGTTCAGGAACTTTGGACATTGACAGGGGGCCAAACATGCTGTTTGGGGTGTATGGAGCTTCTCAAAACACAGTTAATGTAAAGTGGAACTTTATGTCCTTTACCAAGGGAAACACTGTAAATCCATTATATGTACTAAGATTTATGATATTCTATCTAGCATTGCTATTTTGACATCAGATACAACCTACACAAAAGAAGACAGTTTTATTGTTATTATTATTATTATTATTATTATTATTATTATTATTATTATTATATTATTGTATTTTTTTATAATGTAGACTGGTTTAAATCATCTGTATATTTCTCCCAGTATGTACATGAATATGGAATATTGTTATATAATAATATATAATAATTGTTGCATATGAAAAAAGGAATATCACTGTAACTTTCTGTTAGGTAGACATCCTCACATAATGTTAGAAACATAGGATTGAAGTTTTTTTCTGAAATTTGAACTTATTTTTCTAACTTTTGATTATTTTATTTTCGTTTAAATGAGTTGAACGGGACAGAGAAGGTTATTTTTACACATCCAGTGCCACACCTATTGTTGTTTTGGTTTACTGCTGAAATAATGAAGATCACAATAACCAAAAGCTGAACAGGAGAGAAAAGTGCATGACGACCGAGGTGGAGGTGATTCAGCATTTGAATATTTGATACAGGAATGTTGGAAAAATGCACTTTGATCCAAAAGTTGAAGAGAAATCCTGGGACTGATCACCTTTCTCGGAGTCATGTCTTACTGTATTGTTTTATATGTTGCACCTCCAGTGTCACAAAGATATTCCATCTGGATTCTAAAATGAAGCTTATGAAGATGGAAAATACTTCCAGAAGATAAAAGCTGGGGCCACATCCATGTGATGTAAAAAAGACCCCAAAAAACAGTAAATAAAAGATGAACTGTCTTGTTCCATCGATGGAGTAAAATGGAAAAAGCTTTTTGCAGATGGCCCAGCAACATTCTCTTCTTAGCTTGTGAAAATGTAAAATCTATTGTACAAAAGTAAGGATTAAAACTGTTAAACCACCCGCACTGTGTGCACATGGTGTTATTATAGTCAATAACAGCGAAAAGTGACAGATGCTGCATTTCAATGTTACACAACGCGACATTTTTATCATCACACAGGTTAGAAATTGGTAAAGTCACTGGAGAAGAAAAGAATAACAGAATAAACCGATGTTTGGGACCCCAGGGGACTGGGCAGAGGAAACTTAATCTGCATCAGAAGCAATATGGCAAATTTTATTGAACAGTAGGTCACCTGACTGTCCTGACAGGGCTGCACCTTGCAGCGTTAATCACTCATCTTTAATTGTAATTGTTATCAAGGCAGCAAGAAAATATGAAATGAAGAGTATCTGGGCCATGTGGGCCTAAAGCAGGGATGTCAGAACCCACTACTCAAGTGCCACAATCCAGCCAGGTTTTGTGTCCTTCTAGGCAAAAAACAGTTTTTACCCAAGCAAGTGGGAGCCCAGGCCTACCCAGTAGCTCAGAAAACCCCGTTTTGCTGCCCTTGAGGTCTGGGTTCTGACAGTCCTGGCCTCAAGATTTCACTCAGCCTTCTTCAGACCTGTGAACTTCGTGGTTCTAAAGAAATGTCTTGTCAAAATAAGCACAAGCAAAGGTCAACACAGGAAAACAGAACATTCCACAATGTGAGTGTACATTTGGTTTTTGTGAAAACATTGCAGAATATTGATAACAGCATATGTATGGAATACATGAGCCTGGCAATTTCTCAGAAAAATTTATAGTTTATCACATTATTATTTGAAAACCCTTTCATACAGATTCGATATACTCAATACATTTTAAATGCTGTTATGAAATGGTCAATTTTCAAGAATTTATGATGCAAAGAAAGCAAGTAAAAAAAAATATATTGATGTAATAAAATATCAATTTTATTATTTCAGATGGTTCACTGCACATGTGGAAGAAATTCCTAAGAGATGATCTAGGATCAAAGATTGTGCTGGAAATAAAGAGATGGCAGGGCATGTTGGGATTGAGCTGAGAAAATTTTCAGTAAAACAGCGACAGTGTTGTCAGCATCGAGTGTTGTTATGATGGCACAATTTTGGTTTTGGATGCGTGTGAGGTGACTGGGAATGCTTTGTAACATTGTCCCTCAGGCTAAGTCCATCACCTGTCCTCACTCCCAAATTATCCTGCACAGTTGGAGCAGAAGGGCCCGAGGAACTGATTGGGCCCAAACCGCAGCAGTTTAGCTCCACTGACCCCGAGTCCTCAGCAAGAGCGAGAGAGGGGGGGGTGGATGAGCAGGGCATTTTCCTGTGAGTGAACATTGTACTCTTGTAGCTCCTCCATTTGGTTCCCCTGTATGACTGAAACTGATCAATAATAAATTAAATTTGAACCCCTTCAGAATGTTGCCTGTTTGGATTGAGCATTAAATGAAAAAGATCCCAGATAGAACACAGATAAACTTAACTTGACATGACAAAGGCATTGTCCTGCTTTATGCTTTTTAAGGTCTTTTTTTACATAGTATTTAAATATCTTAAGGCTTTGGTTCATTTATACTCTAACAAATATGTTGTCACCTTCCACTGTTCTTTTTTTTTTTTTTTTTGTCCTATGGCTTTGATTGTAATCCTTCATCAAATTGTCTGTAGATACAGCAGATGTTTCTTTAGTCAGAATCAGAACACATTGCATCCAAACAACAATTCCTTTATGGTTATAATGCTGATATGTTTGCACATATGTGAACATGCAATATCCATGTTCGATCCATCTGAAGCTCTTTCTCTTTATTCCTGAGCGCTTGAGGATCATGACAGGACAGCAGATGTGGGTTTGCCCAAACATTCCATCTTCATTTAAAAACATGTTTAAATTCATATTTCTCTTCTAAAATTTAATCACATTTTTAATTAAACTTTCACATATTCACTGTTTTTTTTTTTATTTGACTGCAGGGAAATTGATACAAGTGAGTTGATGACACACAGTTTAATTAAAAAAAAAAATCACAATTGACTCCAAACACCAGTCTATGAATTATTAATTTTATTTAATTAATTATTACTTTCCTGAGTTTTACTGCCTTTAATGGAATAGTGAGATAATGCACAGAGAAGCCATCGATGGGCTTTGGTTCTGATGAGAAGACAGGGTTCACTGTCAGGAAAGTGGTGTCATGAAAAGGAACAGAGAGAAGCTTTACACACATTGATTAACTGAGAACACAAAGCATCGTGGGGAACTCTGAAAACATCTAGGATCAGTAGAAAGGGAAAAGTGCAGCTTTCACTGCATTCCCCCAGTGCCACACAGGTAGTAAACAGAGGAGAGATGCCAGAACTCCACTTAAGCGCTGCAGCCTTTTAGCCTCTCATTCAGCTCAGAGAATGACAACGAGGAATCATTCCATCACTTGCTGACCACTGATTCTGAAATGACCGGCACTGTGATGTCCTTTCAAAAGCCAAAAATCAGACCCAGATTTACATTAAAGATGTGTCACCTGTTAAATGTTGTTAGACCGCCCAACAGTCACTCTAAGTTTTTACTCTGCTTTTATTTACGCTATATCTGTGACTGGTCAGTTTTGGATTTCAACAGTCCAGCAACTGATAACAATAATTATCAGTCTGTTCTAAACCAAACAAACTACTTGTTAATGAATCAACACAGATGTTAAAATGGCTGAAAACTTTTAAGTGAATGTGGCAACATGCAGAGCTGCTGTGCATCTAGGTTTAATAATCAATCTCGCCGGGTTGTGCTTGGACTCACTGCTTTGAGAGGTCAAAGGCTGCTTGGTTATACTGCTGTTACTTTTTTAGAGTTATACAAGGCACAACAAAAAATGTTTTTTTTCTTGATTTGAGAAAACCAAGTCTTGATTTGCTTATTTTTTGGAGTACCTACACTAGGATGACATCTGATACATATTTTATATTACTTTTTGGCAGAAGGCAAAGGATAAATTTTGAGGCTGAATCTTGGATTATATGTGCTTTGGAGAGCCAAAGGGGTTCTGATAAAAGGTGTGAAAGTGTGAGAATTTCCTGGAAAACACATAGAATCTGATCACAAAAATGCATCAAATCATTTTAATGGTAGTTGTTCAGATTTCTGCTCATGTGGACATTGTTGTAAGCTGTCTTTTGTAAAGTCTTGATAAACTGGTGCAAAAGGCCATTGGAACCAACAAGAACAGGCAGATTTAGCAAAACAAAACACATAAAGATTTACTTTATGCCTGCTTTATTTCTTTTAAAAGGTGACTTTTATCATGATATTCATAGAATAAGCGCTTACTTTGGAGAGAATGTGCACATACTTGTGATTTAAAAAACTTGTCTTCATTCATGTGTTATTTCAGAAAATCTCCATCCAAGTATGCAGGAATCATGTGGAATTTGTTGCCTTTTAAACATACAGTAATTTCCAGGGTTAGCCCAATCCACATTATGTCATGCTCTTCACAGACATTCAAAACAAAAACAATAAAAGAAATAAAGGAATGTTATTTTAACCCAAACGTCATTGACACAAATAAGTCCTGCACTTGTGTCATTTTCTACTAACAAAACCCTTTAAATACTTTCCTGATTGAGTTAATATCCCTGTTTGCACCTTAATAGAGGAGCATTTTGAGCCAAAAAAAGCAGTTTCACGACTCAACATGAGTGTGTCAGTGGTGGTGAAATGCATTAACAAAGGAAAAACCCAAACCTTTGGCAGTTTGTTGTGTTGTGTTTTAGTTTGTGTTGACCTATGACTCTTCCCAGCCAATCAGACCCAGACAGCTCTTGACAACACGGTGTAAGGTCCAGCTCAGTGCTGATATTTCTGACTCAAGAGCAGAACATGGATTAGTGGAACCTGGTGAAAAGATTTGTTGAGCAAAGGGTCAATATGTAAATAGACAAAAAGTCAACATGGGAAATGTTTGGCTTTGGGTGCTACAAATTAAGGAGTTCACACAGGGAAAACAGTCAGAGCTGAGCATATGACTTAAGAAAAGACCATTATTTGTCCTTATGTTGGTGTCTATTAAGTAGTAAACTCAGGATAATAGTATCTAAGGGGAAAAAAACAACAATTTCAACTGGAGAGGGCAGCACAGTGGTGCAATGGTTAACACAGTCTTCTCATACAAAAAAGTTATGGGTTTGATTCTTGGCTCTCCAGGAACCCCTGTGACCCAGATTAGCAACAGTTAACAAAAAGAAGAGAGAACAGTTGTATGTCTTCTGTGTCCATCTGCAAACAGTAGATGAATAAACATCAAAAACAGTGTTTATCACAATTAAACATTACCAGTTTAGAGGAAAATCAGAATGCATCCTCACAGAAATAAATGTAATAATAATCCCATGAATATCATCAGTAGTGTGTGTTGGATGATGCTGACCTTGAAATTACATTATAGCCAGGAATTAACTTTATATGTTGGATTATTTGTTGCATAATATGATCTCACAGAGGGTCCTATTTTTACTGGTAAAACACTCGTGCATATACAGAGGTGTGTGAGCCCCGATGCTACAACAGATTATAAAAGACCATTCTCTGTTACAGAGAACCTGAGCAGGTATCAAAATGTCAAACATTACATGTTGGTGTGCACATTAACAGTTGTGTCCAGAACATCTTGACAGCAGCAGCCTTAGAAATTCCAAGGATACTTTGGCCTCGAGTGAGCTGTTTTCACGGACCACCACCCACTACAGTGTTGCCATTGATTTCAGTTAGAGTCCATGTTGTTGCTTCTTTGCTCCAGAGGTTGAGTGCAAAGGACTTAATTTCACCTCAGTTAATTTCAGCTCACAGGAGCTTAAAAGCCAAATTGGCATGGCTTGTTGGTGCAAAACAAGTGTTTTTCTTCGTCGATATGGCTGACAGCCCTGGAGATTCAGAGCAGGGGTAACGTCTGAATGCTCCAGTAGCAACTATCAAAGCTGTGGAGTGACTAACAAACATTAACATCCAGACTTAAAATGTTTGCTCCCCTGGCCTGTCAGAAAGAAGATTTGCAAACATGGGATATGTTAAAACATTTTTTTTTTCCATCTGCATCTGGGGAGAAAAGGGAACCACACACAGGCATTACCACTTAGGGGCTTACTGAGGGACACACAGCACCCAAAAGAGGTTTGAAAAGGGTTAAGTTAATGTGCCTCTCAATCTAAAGTCAACAAAACATGTCAGGTGAAATCCTCCTCCAGGGCAATAGTAGGATGTGCTGTCTACCCCGAGGGTCTAAGGCTCATACACAGGTCCCCTGGTGGTGCACGGTGTGTTTACGGTGCTTCAGATTCAGGCCTCGTTCCTTAAAGTCCATCGCTCGTTGTTGAGATATGTCTACCAGAGCGCTGGCTATGGCTATACCTAAAAATCAAGACAGAACAGAGAAGGGACAAATATTGAACTCATCAAGTCTTTGACCATAGATATTAAACCAACATTTACAGCTTCCACTTTTAACATAGGGACCAAAAAAAAAAATCCCACAGTGAATATATGCAAAGAAACGGGTATCTGTTTCAGATGTCTGCATAACAAATCCCTTCTGTTGTCTTGAAAACAGATCTTGTTTATTTCAACGGTTCAGTCAGGGATATCTTTGATCAATGAAATAAAAACCCACTCAGGCATGTAAACACATAAAACTATCTCTTCAGGAAGCATCTTTTAAGGAAGAAACAGTGGGCAGAGACAAGAGTGAGTCTCAAAGAGGGATGTCCATAACTGACACCAAGGTATAATGTGATTTCTGCAAAGTTTAAATTTTTGCCAGGCAATTACTGTAATAACCTTATAAAATGTTTCCAGAATGCAGCTTTCCCCAGTTTGCAGCTCCATATCTTCAAATGCAATGTCTGCTCTTATTCAGCACCTCCTACTGGTGATACTTGGTTAAAGTAGCTTTGTATGTTGTTCAGATGATTGTGAAGTAATGAATCATTTTCACCAACTGGACTACAAATGGACAAACACTTCAATCAGTGAAGACCATCTTCTACACTTCTATCCCATCTCTGTCTGTCTCTCTCTCTCTCTCTCTCTGTCTGTCTCTGTCTCTCTCTCGTCAGCCATGTATCTTGGCAAAAACCATGCCAGATTCTCCGGATCTCGAAGCCTCTGAGAATTACAGCACCTTGGCAGTAGCTGCAGTGAGGGCGCTTAGATAGAGTCTTAGCAGCTCTTGCGAAGTGCAGCTAGTCCACGTCTCGCCATCTCAACAACCGTGGGCTCTACAGCACACGGTCATTACGACGAGTGCTCAATCTGCGGGCGTGCAGATGCCAAAAAAAGGCCACCGGTGAAAAAGAATCTGCTCTGCTTTTGATATGCTTTGGATGCAGGCTGTTTTCAACATTTCGTCTTGTTTTTTTTTTTAAAGCTAAACTCGATTAGACCAGCAAGCTGTTTTTTTGAGTTTGTCACTGCAGGTTTATGGTTGTAACTGTGAGTAAAACTGGGGGTGCTGTGGGGTTGCACCTACGGAAACACTGATAAATAAGCTGTTTGCTATCATAATGCAGACATGTGTTCTGTATGACGTTTTTAACACACTAACAGCAGAGATCATAAAGAAACTGTGTCTATATTTTCTACCCTATTATCGATCCTGTAGACCATATTTGGGAGCTACAGCAGCAGGTCTTTAGCTAGAAAGTTGTCGTCATTGTCACTCATACATACAGCTGCTGTAGGAATGCTACTGTCATATCCAGCCCAAATATGTACTTTTTTAAAGTTTAGAAAATGACTAAGGGATAAAGGAGGACACCTCAGGGACGTAAATGATTTTACAGATATTTTCTGAGTCCATCTTCCTGCAATCAAGCAGACGTACATCTGTCGGGAGCGTGATGACTTTCATGGCTGTGACTCAAGGGTGAGATAAATGTGCTGGGATGGCCGCCATTTATGTCACATCGCTAAAATCACCTTCACAACATTTCAACCTAATGAGCTCTGTGTGAAGCTACAGAATCCAAAATATGGCTGGGGGGGTAAAGTAAGAAACTTATTCATTCCTAATGTGACATTTGAATATTTTTTCCGTCTTGCCAGCATTCACCTTTGACAAATTGATAATAATTATGTTGATTTTGTTCCGGGTGAAAACACACGGCTCCATTTGCAAAATTTAATTGGTCAAAAGTAATCAAATCATGCTGCAGGTGAGTGGAAGTGCTCCTTCACTGGTGGCAACCAGGCACCTAAATGTGATTGTTTTGTCAGGTGTGTTGACGCATCATTAACCCACCTTCCACACCAGCCCCTCATAGACTAATGGGTTCATTAACGAGAGACTAAATTCTCAGGGAACAAATATCACTACGGATTGGGTGTGAGAAATGAGGACTGCAGCTGGAGAACATCTGTGGCAGGAGGAGCACTCCTGTTAACCTGGAAATGACCCTCATAGCCAGATCCCGCCTCCTCCATCTGAGCATCAAAGCCTGGCTTCTGGGTCTCCCCTTGCCCCCAATATAAAGGCACCATGGGATGAGATCTGGAGTGATAGTAAACAGAAGATACCACAGCGTGCATCTGCTCCACCAAGTCAAATCAAAGTCGGTCAAAGAATAAAACATTGATGTATAAATATTTAAGCCTATATGCAGTTGGAGCGCTGGTCTGAGACCAACAAACACGATGTGCAAATAGAACCACTTTGATGTTCATGTGTAAGATTCAGGTTTGCTCTAACAAGGAGGTCTTATTAGTAGCACATGGCAGTGTTCATTAGTCTTATTCTTGCTTTTTGAACATTGTGGGATGAAAGATACCTTTGTATTTCCTGAAAATCTTATTCAAATCAAAAGTTACATCACAAAGAGTACAATTTTCACACATATATGCCTTGTGCTGCAATAATATAGCTTCAAAACTGAGCTTTTGGCATCACTAGCAATGATAATTTTAAGAATGGAAGTGTGTCTTGTATTTTTATACATAATAAACAGGTTTGGGAGACTTTTCCAAAGGATTATTAACGTCTTCAGTCTGCTTTCCAACCTCCGTGGACCAGCTCTCTAATAGATTTGTTTTATTAATACTAAACTTTACTCCACAGTGATGACTGTTATGTTCTTAATGTAAGTGGCCAGAATCAATTTTTTGTCTTGTATTCTAATAAATTTCACTTGTTTTTTCTGTTTTTAGGAAGAAGGCCAAAGTGAAAATGACTCAGCAAGAGATTGAACTTTTTTTTTTTTTTTTGGGGGGGGCTGAGGAGGAAAAAAGAGAAGAACAGTAATAGAAACAATACAGAAGCACAAATTAGAAACGCAGGGGCTGACTGAAGACAGGAGAGTCTAAACTGGTCACACACAAGAACAAAATTGTTTATATTTATATATGCTTATATTTCTATTACTTTAGCCTCACTTGGTCAGAAGGTTTTATATTTGTGTCATGGCAGCAATGTGCAAGTATGGTTTTGGGGGTGGGGGGCAACACTGAGGATCTTTCCAGCCGCTCCACTTATTTTTACAACTCCTTTAATCCCTTACCTCCTTCTCTTTTTAAAGCAGCTCTAACTTTGTTTTCTTTTGCAAGTATATTTCTACCCTTGTCATGCTGTCTTACTGAAGCTCTCTTCGATTTAATACCTCCTTTCTCTGTCACGCTACTCCATTTTTAAGACTTTTAATATCTTACAGTACCATTAAAAAAAAAAAAAATCTCTGATGTTGAAAAGGCAGATTAATGCAGAAAAGGGAGGCTGTTTTGAATAGCGCTGTCTGTTTCACTACTGACCCAGTAAGCCTGAAGAAGTTGAAAAGAGGCCTATAGTGCAGCTCCAAATGCAAATCCACTCAAAACTTACCCCCACGCCCCATTTTTATTATGAATAAAACACCACAGAGGTTAAGAACAGAGTTAAACACTAACTGGAAAACACCCTCCAAATTTAAATAATATCCATCCATATTAGGGAAATATGTGCTTCTCTATCAGGACAAAATTCAAGATAAAATGTAATGAGTACCATGAGTCAACTGAGCACCCTCCACTTTAGCTTCTGTCAGTTAGTCGGGCTGTGATCGCTTACTCAATACGGTGCTGATCAACCTCTTGGCTTTTTGATTATGTCAAAAGCAACATAAGGTCGGGCAACAAAAAAGAGTTTAAAAGGAAGATTGTGGACTTTGAAACAACAGGATAAATCAGCTTATAATTTTCAGCCATTTTCAGGAGCAGATCTGCAGATATGAACATGTTAGCAGCAAACGCAGAGACTGAATTCAAAAATAGCAACTCTTTACTGTCGTTTATTTCCATTTATCTGTCACTATGTGACTGGCAGAGCTTTACTTCTGCTTTGTTCATCATGTCAATGTGACTTAGAATCACACAAAATAGGTGGTCCTGCTGATTCTGCCACCGTATGCCACTCGCCCACCACAATTAGGCTGATGACAACTGTGACAGAAAGTGATAGAATTCTCAGAGGGCCTGGTTAAACTTTTATCCAGACCAGAGCTTGACTCTGGCCAGGTCAATCTTGTCTTTAAAATATGCATTTCTTTCAATTCCTTCTGTAACTGTACATGTTTTAATTAAGTAGTAAATTTCAAAATCAATGTAACATTTTAACAGATGGAAATAAAGGATAAAATAATATCTATTTCCATGGTTTAATTAACATTTGGGGTAAAAATTTGACTGTGGCAAAATTATCATTTTAAATTGAATTTATAGGAAATCAAATGTTTTTCATTAGCAGAGTGATTTAGTGGTTTATTCAATAGTCCAAGGACAAAGAGCACAAAGGAAACAGAGCTTTACAGTAAGTAGAAGCAGGGAATCATGCCTTGAAGACACGTTCTCTTATCTGCAGCTTCTGAGGGATGCTCTTGCACCTGGATATTTCTACAAGACAACATGTTAGAGGAGGAAATTTAATAGAATAAAAAAACTTTCATACTGTGACAGAAAGCTGTAAACTGGTACAAAATGATACAGACTGAAGAATAAGGTCTGAGAATTGACATCTGTATGGAAAAGGCTGTTATTACACTCTTTTATCCTCTCCCTCTCTCTTTTAAAACCACTGCTGTTTCCCCCCTTGTATATATGAAGGGTCAGTTAATGGTAACACCTCAGGGGAGTGAAGGAAAGGAGGACAAGACGAAAACAAAGAGAAAAAAGAGAAGGCTGTGCACGGCAATGCAGGCTAAAACAGGCTCGCTCATCGAGGATTCCTATTGAAGTGTCTCCTATCGTGGGTGGGCGGAGCTAGCCTGCAGTGACTTCACACCCATGAATGCTAACATCAATGGAGGACTGTTGTCTGACCCGACGCTGAGAACCTCTCTGGGGAGTGAAGGGGTGGGAGGATAGAAAGAGGAGAAGAGTCGGATGATGGGCAATAGATGATGGCTATATATCCTTCTTTTTTTTTCATATATAACTTCTATCAAGGTCCCTTTTTGAAGCCGTGTGTTAAAGCAAATCATTTTATCTGGAGTGGTGTTGACCTATAACCACAATATGATTACCATTATTTAGTAGAGATAATATAATGACAAATAGGGTAAGCATTGAAACATTAAACTAAAGCCCTTTTGAAATCAGGCACCTGAGCTCATGACTCATTTACTGTATATGATTAGGAGAATTCTGTTACATTCACGTCAGTTCAATACCGTTTATCGGAGACTTTTAGCCATTTACCCTTCCAGTAGCTGCTAATGCATGTTCTACCATGAGCCTCCCCTGGGGCTTTTATACCATCAGTATTACCTCTGGGTGAAGCAAAGCTTTTACTTTCTCTCTTTTAAGAAATGATTCATTTCATTCCATTTCCCCACCTTTGTATTTCCTGTGGTAATCACTGGTTTTGTTAAACCATATGCTATTGCAGAGCCTTCATATATTCTCTCAAAGATGACACATTTTGTTCTGTTTGTTTTTTGTGTTTGTTTTTTTTACATTTGGAAGATGCTAAAGAGATCTATGAAGATAATATGAAAAAAGACACAAAAAGTTATGAGGACATAAAAGAAACAGTTTATGTTCCAAAAGAAACATACATGAATTTGCTTGTTGTAAATGCTGGCACAGCTTGCAGATCCTGTCCTATAAAATACATTTTGTTGTAGCATTCCATCGGGGTTCAAGATGATACGATTCAATATTTGATTTTCGGTAGAATTGAATCTCTGTGTTCTGTATAGAACTGCTGACACAGGATCTATAGATTCTTATTTTAGGTGGAAACTGGCTAACGCCAAAGTTCCAAATATAACCCCTTTAAGTTGGACTGAAGGAGAACCATCTCAACATATATTTTTAAGTGTTTAAGTGTATAAAGACAAAACCAGACTAGTTAAATGTCTCCCAGACAGCTTTAGGGGAGAGGAAATCTTATATGTGACAGTGGGGGTGGAACTAGAGCTCAGTGGAAGATGATCTGGATGGGGAAAAGTTTGGACTCTTGCTGACGGTGCACAGTGCTCCCAGCCTGGCGAGGAAGTACAGCTGTCCTTTCACTAATTTTTACAGCTACACAGCGGTCGGCACAAGCTAGTGGGAGATATCGGATGTCGTCTGTGTATTGCGGCAACATGACCTCAGACTGTGGGAAGTCAGGATGTCTTATTTAGGGGAACAATTGATCCAACGAGAAGGGTTAGGAGGGAAAACCAGGCAGGTTTGACCACATTAGACCCCTTTTATAAGGTGCCATATGTCAAGAGTTTTTCTGAATAATTCATTATATCGCTAAGAAGAGAGTAAGACCATACCACTCTCACAATATAAAAACACCTTGATTACACCCAGATGTTATAGAGTGTTAGTGTGCAAAAATCCTCATCAATGCCTCCTGCATGCCATCTTTTTCTGTGTTCTGCTTCTATTGAAAGAAAGTTCAAGCTGTGAAAATCCTAATATTGAAAATTGTTTTCAGCTATTGTTTCCTACCAAGAATCTATGGAATTGAGAGTGCATAAACTCTACTTCCACCACCACAAATCCTAAAGTGTCTGACAGAAAACATCAACATCTGACTGATGCTTTCTATAAAACTATCAAACTTCAGGTTCCACTGAGTGCCTTCACATGTTTCGGTGCTGATGAAGCTAGTAAAGAGTGTGGCGTGTGGACGCCATAACATTCTGAGTGTGTTTCCTCTGCTTTTCTTTAAAACCCATTTATATTGGAGCTGTTGGGAGGCTGCCGCTGGGCACATGAGACACACTAGTCACCAAACAGATACAACTCCTGTTTGTAGGAGTTTACAATGAAGTTGATGAGGGATTTTAGGGTTCAGAGGCAGATGAAAGTTTACAGCAATGGCAACCACTCAAAACACAAGTGTTGTCGCAAGCAGTCATAAAAAGTTACCTTACTGTTGGACATGAACTCATTGTATGTGTGTGTGTGTGTGAGAGAGAGAGAGAGAGAGAGAGAGAGAGAGAGCAAGTGAGATTGAGGACCATACCAGACTGTCCTGGTGGAGGTATTCCAGATGGGACTCTGGGCAGATATAGCAGAACCGTCAGAACACCCGCTCTGCTCCCCCAACACGGCTCCATGGCTATGGGTTTCGGCACAGCCTGCGCACACACACACACACACACACACACACACACACACACACACACACACACACACACACACACACACACACACATGCAAATAATTAGTACAGGCAAGAAAAAGCAAGTGAGAGCTGACGCTGACATCGCTGCAGCAGTGTTTTTAAATGTGTGTATAGGTAGCAGGCGATCCATCTAAGTGTTGTAGCAGACACTCATACACCCTGAGATCATGCTGGAAAATCCTGATCCCTGCTGCCACCTCCTCTATTATCAAAGCTCCCAGCTGGGGGAAGCAGGCAGACTGCAGCGTGTAGAGCTCTGCCTGCTGTGCAGCTAATGCACACAGGTAGGGGATCACTCTCTCTGGTGGCGTGTACATGTAGACAAAAACAACCATTTAGATATCAGCCATCGCATTAGCTTTCCTGCTAATGTTTCAGATGCAATCACACTTCCCAAATTAAAACTGGCCAAACTAGAAACCAAAAAAAAATGACCCGACACAAAGAAATGAAATTTAAAAAAAAATATTTACAAGAAAAACATTGTCAGATTCATTGTCTGGATTCTTAGTGACACAACACAGAAACCCACGATTCAAAATGCATACATACATACATACATACAGATTCCACTTAGAGCAGAATACCCTCAGGGGTTGTACAGGCTAACTGTCAGTATGATAATATTTGGAGCTGGTGTAGAGTTTCCTCACATCTGCACATGTGGAGGAGTCACTCACATATCGACGATTGGTTTGACTCTACTGACTCTATACCACAAAGGTCATAAAAACAGACCTTCTACGTTACTGTGGTCTGTGGGGATGTGAGAATCGCTCGCTTGCACCCACACACACACACACAAACGATTAATAGAGTCTGCTTGAATGTATGATGTATGCTGTTTTCAAGTGTGTTTTCAAGCTGGAGTATCTTTTTTTTTTACTTTTGGTATGACTATTTCACTTACCTGTAATTTTTCTGTCGTAACCCTATTTTCCCCGCTGAGAGGAAACAAGGCAGCACATTATCGCGTTGTCTTATCTTAAAACCAACAGAGCCTGCAAGCAGTTTCATGTCGGAACTGTTTCATTTCTCGTTGACTGCACAGAAGGAAGTCTGCCTCCATTCATGGAAGGCTGCTAACTTGACCACTCAGCCATGAAAATTTCCTTTGCAGGTCTGCTGCAGCCATGAGTCCGTAAATGCCTGCTTCCTTTTTAATAAATGTGTGAGGAAATGTTTGGCAACAGAATGCAATCTCTTTTTTTGTGAAAGCCAACATTTGCAGGCAATGTCTGATCTTTGAGACAGTTGTTTTGAAGTTTAAACCAGCTTCCGTTCTTCTGTGAATTACAGGGCTCCACACAATAGAAACCAATAGGGGAGCGTGTTCTTCTACTTGTTTCACCATAACACATTAAAAATTAACATTTCCATCCCGAGGGAATGTCTGTATTTTTTCAAACCTTTACCCTCAAACACGTGCTGAGGTCAAAAAATTAAAATATTGAGGCTCCAACGAGCATGGGCACATCTAATCGCAACAAAGAATCCAAATATTTCAAACTTTCAAGTAAATAGTTAATTAGATAAAGTTGACTTTCAGTTATAGATGCTGAAACGATGCAATAGTTTTGGGACTAATAAAATATCAAGCGGGTTGAATGCAATGACTTCACTCCTCTCGAAGTAATTATCAACTGTGCACAACTTTGACCACCTCAGCACAAACACACAGCAGACAAACACACACGGAAACATTCCCTGTGGTGCTAATAAGTTTAAGTGCTGGAGCGTGCAGGATAATTAGAGACTTGAGGCTCCTGTTTAGTGTTTGAGTGTCAGTAAATGATGGTGTTCTTATTAACTCGATTCAAATGCACAAACAAAACACCCCCCTCCTATTCTGAAAATCCACAGTGATTCTCCAGCTCTTATTAAAGACAATAAATATTAAATATAAATTAAAAGAAAATAATTTTTAAAAAAAAGAAATGGCACGAGCCACATGTTTGAATTGAAATAATCGGAGTGACTAACGGTAATAATTTTGTGTTGGCATTCACAAATAACCATCGTTCTCTATTAATTGCTGACTTTATTAGCCAGCGCTGCCGCAGCAACAGTGAATGTGCTTTCTCCCATCTGGGATCATTTCAGAAGACAGAGACTAATCCCTCACATAGAGGACAGCTCAGTAAACATGTGTAGCTACTTCACAACCTGAATACGGAGCACTGATGCACTTGAGTAATTTATAATTACCAGGCAGTAATGCTAATATAAATCTAAAATGACAACAGCAACAACTGAAATCTGAATATTTACAAAATTTAATATTTACAAATTTCAAGTAAAACCATGCAAAAGAGCATAAATGACTAGTGATATTGGCAATATAAATAGGATACTTTAACAAATGTTAATGTGTTAAAGTGTTTATATGCCTCATTGCTACAAGAATTGCATTACGACATTATATATCTGTTAATTAAAAAAATAGCATCAACATGGTTGTAATTTAATTAAAGATATAAATATGAATTCAAAGCCATAAAGTAAGAACCAAAAATAAAATTCTTATGGTGGTTTTTGAAAAATTGCAAATCTGACGAATGTATGTGTGTGTGTGTGTGTGTGTATGTGTTCCCCCAACTTCATCACAGTAAGTGAAAGAGGTGAGAGAGGGAGGGAGAGAGAGGGAGGGAGAGGGAGAGACATAGAGAAAGCTATGGGAGAGCAGGTGGGAGGAGTCCAGGTAAATGTTCAAGGCAACGGTGAAATCCTGCTGAGCTGTCACCTCATTGTAAAAGCTTTTTCAGCTGACTCAAGTACAGTCACTCCCTCTTTATATTTATATTTTAAATATAAAGAGCCACTTAGGCTATCAGACAACACTTTCTGCTGACTGTGTGCAATGCTGAAATTGGCTGCTTGGCAATATAGAGCAATTTCACTTCATCTTCCGCCATAGAATTATTGGAAATAATCCAGAAAGATTTTGTAAGCATGCAGCTTTCTACTGGTTCAGAACCATCTTCAATCTTTATTCTCTTCAGACAAGGGGATTATCACATGTCAGCGTCCTGCCTAAAATTACAAATCAATATAAGCAGAGAGAGATTTCATACAGTATTATATTTATTTTAAGATGTTTGCCTCTGAAAACAAGCTAATCTTTAACTTAGTCAACAATGTTATCAGACAGTCAAATCCAGCTGCCAGTCCTGTCGGTCACCAATTGAAACTTGACTTTTGAAACTTGGCAGTTTTAAATCAACAGCTACGTCCATCTGATGCAGACTTTCCTCCAGCTATAGCTCACAGCATAAATCATCAGAATCATTTACATCAGAAAGGACCACAAAGCCTGTCGTGGGTTACGGTGGATGGAATTTCAGACCAAATATTTGATTCTTCTTCAGTCCCCAAAGACCCATTTTAAGTGTGTTCTTGACACATTTCCCTTCTCCTGTGAGAGTAGAGCTTTAATAGAAGTGGGTAAGAAGGAGGACTGAGGCAGTGTGCTACTTCAATGATACATTAAAAAAAAAAAAAACTAACCAAAACAGTATGTGTGACTCATCATTGGGTTTGCCTTGATACACTATTGTTGTACAAATACAGCTTAAAAGTGTGCAAAAGTTTAAGAAAAAAAAAGTAAAAATGTCAAACATTAATTTTTTTTCTTTGCACAGCGATAACTCCAGTCTATGTGCTTTTTTTTAAATGCTGACATGATGTAACTAGAACATATTTTGACCTCCAGATTGCTGCATCACTGCTGGTACATGCTGGCTCAAGCAAAAGAGGAAGTCCATACAAACCTCAGCTTCACCAGTTTATTGGCCCCAGAGTAGCACAAAGACAAACATTAACACACATTCATGGGATGAGCGTCTGGATGAGGGTGTGTGAAGGTAATAATCACAAGAAAACAGCAATCTGGTAAGATGGAGGGTCCCCCAGGCAATAGCAGGGTGAACTAGCAAATGAAGAAAATGAGCCAGAGAAGGTTCTTAAATACAGGTGAGCCATGCTGCACAGGTGTGCCTCATCTCCACTGATGACCCTTCACCTACAGCCACTCCAGAAAATAAAAATGGACCATCAAAAACAGCCGGCATCCTGGGTCATCGCACTGCCCAAATACAAGAAAATATAACTGAAAGTGTATCTGCTAGTGTAGTTGTTGTCTTATCTTTCCCTCCATCAACAAAAGCTGCAGGCACATCTTTAACTTGCAGTGGGATCTTTGTTCCACAGATTATCTGGATGGTAGTCTTTTACTGCTTCTCTCTATGGTAGTGTTACGTTATCTCGGACTAAATCTATTATGTGTGTTTTTAAGCATGGAAATGAAAGAGATGTAATCACATTTTGGGATGAGAAAGCAGAAACTCCACAGCTTTGTGTTTTATGGTAATTAACCATCAGCAATGGTCTTGTGATTGAACTCAAACCCCCCCCCCTATTTATTTGTTTTTCATGTGTGTGCACTTCTGAGGTTTTGTTTGCTTTCTTTTGCATCAAGCCAATCAAGCAATCTGCATCAGAGCAGTTTAATGGCCGACACTGAATTCTGACGTTGAGCTGGATCACTGACATTTACGAACCATCACGGGAGGTCGGACATGTTAGCGTCCACATTTGATTGAGTAAGAGGCCTGAGACACACACACACATGTGCCTGACCCCGGAGGTGTGGAGAGGGCTTTCCCATCGTGCCCTCCACAGCCGATTAGGCTGGCCATGCATGTCTACCCCTGCAGGGCAGAAAATTGTCACCTCCAATCCTCTATCCGTCGAAAAGCGCTTTTCCATTTCCTCCCCCTGTCTCTCTCCATCCATCGCTGCACTCCACAGGGAGTCCGTGGGATTGAGAGGAAACGGTACTGATCAGGGAGCGAGACAGCACCTCGTTCAGTCTGTGTTTTTCCACTTTGGTTAGAAGGCACGCCTCACAATTACCCTGTGTCAGACTTTAGACTTTTCTTTCTCAAGGTCCCACATATGCATAAAAAGGACAACCATGTGACCAATCAAACACATTGATGTTAATCAGAAGCTTCAGTTGTAATAGCCCAAATGGGAAACATGTGACTCATGACCGCTGACTTTTTACACAGACGTATGTATGTTGTTTATTTCTTTTGGCATTTTAGAAGAAATTGAAAAAGAAAAAATTCAGAGTGCTGGAGGAGAATGAGATTGAGGGAGCAGTAAAACATATATTTCTAAAAGGAAAAAAAAAAAAAAGCCCTTCAAGCTTTAAAAGTTTTGAAAGATTCTTTGTCCCTATAATTAGACAAAATGAGCAGCCGATGTAGCAGAGCTTGTTCTTGCACTTCTCTACCTTTTTTTTTCGCCACATAAAAGCTGCTTTTTGTTACGTGTCAAATGCAGCTTGTCAACCTAAACTGGTAAACAAGTGAGGAGCACCATCAGAGGGGACGATCTGTGTCTGTGACTGTCCTCTGTGAGATGAGCTCTAGCATTATCCTGACAGGTCACAGACACAGAAGTCAAGTTAAGAAGCTCTAGTTCTTCTTTCAGTTAAGAAGAAGAGTAGAACTGAGCAGAGAACACAGAAAACTAACGTTAACAATGTTAACAACACTAACAACAACCGCAGTTCCTTTAGTGTGACACTAACACTCAGTTTTTCACATAAGGAAATACTTCTTTCTTGGTTTTATACATGCTACGATTACATTGAAATTTTCCACTGTCAGAACATTAGAAATATGTATGTCTATGAAAAAAAAATTGAATCATCTGGAGTATTGAAAGAGGACATCATCATGCAAGGTCCCTGCTACAAAATGTATGTGAAAACCATTATACCTGAAGTTTCTTTGTTCATGTTGCTCCTTTGTGACATCTGGATAAATCAGAATATAAAACACATTATTATTTTTTATATTTATTATATGTCTTGTTTTACTAGTAAATTGGCACATGTCCTGCATTGAGAAAGTAACTGATTTTCATAAGAAAACTTCTTTCGAGGTGAAAATCAGATGTATAAGGATGTCTTTTCAAATGGAACAGTGCTCATGTGAGTCTTTGTTGTTTTAACTCGTCTCTCTCATCATTAAGTCTTTCCTGCATCTATTTGATTTTCTAATGTCACTTTCTTGTCTTGCTCGTGTGGGACAATGGCACACATCCTTACCCCAACACTCTGCATGTTAAGCACATTCCATGGGCAAATAAGGGGGAAGGAAAAAAGCCAAACTGGGTGTTGGTGTGCATCTGTGTGTTGCTTTTTCAATTTTCGCTCAGTACGTCAGTGAGCGGCCAATCCCATTACTGCAAAGAAGGACAGAGGGGCCTCTTCATAACCTTTACCTCCACCCCTCACTCGCTTCTCTGCTGAGGCGACAAATTAATCATCCCTCTAATGCTTCATGAAAGCCATACCCACCCACCCCCCCACCGACTCTTTATAATTTAGGAAATGCAGTATATCTTTAATTCACAAACACCTTTTATCCTCTGCCTCCTGACAGACACACCGCTGTCCTCTCCTCTTTTCACTATTAGTGTTGGAAAGATTAATGTGTTTTCTACCTTCATGGGATGCGTAGCTGTATCCACGAGGGATGACACACACCTGGCTGCACTGGAGAAACACACACACACACACACTTACACACAGCATGCGCACATGAAACCACATAACAACACTGCTGGGGCCATCATTGCTCCCAAACATCTTTTTTTTTTTTTTCTTCCTCCAAATTCGGTATTGACAGATTGTGCTGGAAGAGACGGGGAGAAGGCGCAGTGGTGGTATTGATCACGGGCAAAGGAGAAGGAAACACAGTCATCATTAAGAGGGGAGGGAAGGGAAAAGGAGGAAAATAGACTAATGAGAGGCGATCACAGCACATAGAGCACCACTCATGGCCCGCACAGAGCTGACTGCTCTCTCACTGATTCTCTCCTCAGGGAGAAACTATCTGAAGCCATTCAGTTTGTTTAAATTTAATCATTTACTGAGACAGAATTGTTCATACTAAACTTTAACATTATGTTCTCTTTGTTAGAAATAAAGACCATGAAGCACCATGAAGATATTCTAAGACATCTTTATACATTTACACAGTATATACAGCCTTTTATATACACTCAGAGACCTCTCTGGAACTACATTCACCACAGTATCTAAGCTACAGAGTCGGTACATAACCACAAAAAAATCAATACATTTGCCATGTATTATTTCATCCAGGAGGGGGTGGATGAGGAAAAATGTTAGCATTAACCTAATAAATGTGTAATAAAGTGTGAAGCTGCCACTATGGATCCAGCACAGGTGAAACACTGTGATAGCAATAATTCTGTGGATGGTATTTAAAAGACCTGAGGCTGAAAATTACTATAAAATAAAATTAAATACAGTTCTGTTGAGAAAATATGTGGAATGTAGTAGTGTAGAAAAGGAGAAAGAATAGACATGCCATATGATAAAAGTTGTTGTAAAACCAGTTAAACAAAAGATGACTGAATTGAAGAGATTCAGCCAAACGTTTTGCTTATTTATCTATTTATTTTTTTAATAGCCTCAAGTCTGCTTAGCAAGATTACCTCACCAAATCCTCTGCTGCAGAGGAGGAAAGAGACAGAAGTAAAACACAGCCTGCCTGACAGCTTTGGAACACATTTCTGCTGTTCAGCAGTTCGGGGAATGAAACGCAGCCTCTTTACATGCTCGTAAATACCAAAAATGATATGTGATCAAATAGTTTAAATCTCTGCGAGGCAGTACTATTTGCACACAACACAAAGATGATCGACTTCAGTCAAATGAAATCTGAAAGTCATCGTTTCACATTTCTCTGAAATTATGCTTTCAGAGAGGTCAAACATCACTTCTGCATTGCTTGTGTTTTCATGGCAGGTGTGTGCCAGTTAATATTTTAATATAATCTTTTATCTATGATGAATGTTTTCTATTAATTACTAAAAAAAAATAAAAAAAATAAGACATTTGGGGGAAAGTTACAAATGAAGTTTTCTCAGCTGAACCAGTAATGATGTCTATCAATGTGAGCCTTCCATACTGTTTAATAATCTGTAAAGTAACCCAAAAGGTAATCTCATGTGTCTCCCACATGGGCTGTAACAAAGATGGTTAAAAGGTCAATGTGAAATTTGCTCAAAGTCTCCGAGTGATGATGCTAGTTCAGAAATAATGCATTTTCTCATTGATATAGAGGATGTTGAAAAAGGGAGCTGTTTTCTAAAAGTGCATACAAGTCATCAGGAGGAACAAGTTCGTTTTAGCCTCGTTAGCGCTGACAGCAGCTTGACTTATCGAGTTAATAACAGCTCCTGTCTGTTTGTGTGCGAGAGGGCAGCTAGACGCCTTTCAGATGTTCAGAACCACAGGTGACGGATGCCAAAGTAAACCATAGGGGCGCGCACACGATTGTCCGTGATGAATGCAAACGAGCATGCTTTTCAATGAGTGTTTGTGCTTTTTCCTCATTTTTCTTGTTTGTGTGAAAGAAGCTTTTGTATTATCTGATAAGGCCTGCAGTGTGTGTGTGCGCGCACACAAATAGGTTTAAATCAGTATTTACTCAAACATTCCTCCCAGATGACATGAATATTCCTTATCTTTGCTTTTCTCCTCTCTTTCTGCCAACTTCCATTCACCCCTCTCACCACTTCAAACCCTCCCTCCTGGGGCAAAACACACCTTCACCACTGAAGAATCAATAAAGTACATAGGAACACATGAATTGGTTGTAATATAATAATAATTGCTTGAAAAAATATTATGAATATGGGAGAATGGCATTAATTGCAGTGAGGTGGTTACAACATTCGCCAGGTGGAGGTGTGCAGATGGTAGCGTCGCATTATGACGCAGCCGCAGTGGTTTGTGGATGAAAGGTCAATTTATGTTGACGACAACGTGCTGCAAGTCTCTAACCGAGTTTAGAAGGAAGATGAGCCCTGCAGTCCACATTAAACAAATCACACACAGCCGAAAGAGAGATTTGATGGACTCAATTAAGAACATTTTCTTTGAAAAATGTAGTAAAGTTAGCGTTGTAGTGAACAATAATGGTTCTGTTATTTTATGTTATTTTTCAGTTTGGAGCCTGCAGTTGCCCTGTTTCAACTACAGCATGAAATGTGGTGATGATGATTCCATTACTGCCCTCTATTCAGAGCATGCAGGACAACATAATACAGCAGGGAAGCATGGAAATGTCCTCTTCACAATATTCGTTATGCAATTATGCTCATCTATGAAGCAGATGTGGTATAATTAACCTCAGACAGGGCTTGCTCTAATGTCTCTCACCTTCAGGTATGAAATGGAATCCTGGCTGAGGCAGCGATAAAAGAGCTTTCCACAGGAAGACATCAGTACCAGGTTCAGCCTGGTCACGACAGCACTAAAACAAATTAATTTGTATGTCCAGACAGCCTTTATACTGTTGTTTCAATAACCTTCAACAGTGTAGTGATATGAAACCTCTAAGAAACAGTGACTGTGCTAAAGTTAAAATAGAAACAATTCTGATGAATCGGGATGCTAGTGAGAAACAACTGAGCAGTTTTCTCAGTTTGAAGTGAAACTGTTGCCTTGCTGACCTCTTTCACAGAGAAAATCTCTTGTAGCGTCTGTCAAGACATGAGCTCTAATGAAGCTTAACCCATCAATCCATTTTCTGTCGATCCTTATTTATTCCAATGGGTCACAGGGGTACTCGAGTCCACACCATCAGTCACTGGGTGACAGTCAGGAACACATCCCTGACAGGTCACCAGTACACACACCATTCACACAAACTTTAGAGTCTGATAATCTAGCCAATATGTCTCTAATTCAAAGTCTCATAAATATATTAAAAGCTTGACCTAGTTGCTGTTTAAGAAGCACAGGCCTGCTTAAACGTCCTTTTTATCTAAACCTGGCATGCAAATCATGTCACTGCAATAGAGCATCTTTGCAAAAATAAAGGTGACAGAAGTTTGAACAACTGGCTGCTCCTCCCTCTCAGGAGAAGGACACATCAGATATGGCGGTCACTCATCACCAAGCTCCTCTATTGAAATGTTCCCTGCAATCTTTTCTCACAAGGGATGTGCCAGTCAAGCATCCATGAGGCCTCATGAGCACTTCAGGACTACTGGCTGAAGGTGAAGGGAAATCTCAAAAAGCCTTATTCTCGCCCATCAGCAAAGTTGAAAACGTGGTATTAAAATAAACTGCTCTCGCTCCCCTCAGCCTTCCACCCTCGTTAGCATCAGAAGTTTCTAGAAGAACAACATGGAGGTCTTTTTGGGCAAGCTGTGTCCGTACTTCCATGGCATTTCAAACAATCACGTCCTGATACGGATTTACTGCTTGTCAAATTATGTTTTTTTTTTTTCCTCTGTCAGATTGCAGATATATCCTGAAGTCCAGTTTGCATTCCTCAACCTCAGTTCAAAATTTCATACAGGCGAAGGGACACACCGAGATTATTACAAAATTGACAACAAAGACACGTCCTTGGAACAGACGGCGTTCATTCTATTGTCTGGGTCTTGGCACACATTCAAACCAATTTCAATGGATATCCGACTTCCAAGGTTACACCTTATCTGCAATGCCGTGTGTCATATTCAAGGATATGATCTCGGGCTGTAGTGGCGATGAAGAGTCTCCACTGGTTTCCCGAGCTGCATCAGACTGTGACCTTCATGCACCTTAGCAGAGCATTATACACCTAGGATTCCTGCTAGCCCCTTTAAACCTAAGGCCATCTTTATGAAGTAGAAACAACCTTCTAAGCCCTCGCAGATGGATTAGACAGCATGAATCCACATCATCTGCTCCCTTTGCACTACTTGTTCAGAGTATCTTATTCCACACATAATGATTAGTAGTTTGATTGTTGAACTGTTACTGGAGTGTTATTCTGAGGTTCAGCATATCATAACTGAAATAAGAAGCCAATGTCATGTCTGAAGAATCCTGCCTAGTTTTTGCAATCCATTTATGGCAGTATCCAAAAATATGAGCAAAGAAATAGCAGTGAGGGAAAAAAGTAAAGTTTGCTGTTCTCATGCATCATCTTGTTAGCAATCTTGTCCAATTAGTTATCTCCCTTCTTTTTTGATTTATATCCAAACCAAATAAGGATATTTTAAATGGAAGACACAACACAAATGGTCTAACAAACACAAATAAAAATGGTTGGACCTGAAATTTACTTTTAGAAAAGTGCCAGATTTGACAGTGCAATCGGGGTTTTCTTTCATACAGTCTGGATATTGTTCACGACTCTTTATTGTTCACGACTCTCTTGTTTGGATGTTGCTTGTCTGCATTTATGGGCGTGTGTTTGTGCTGTATTCTGACCTGTAGCAGCTCCTCTCGGTCACCGCCCACATCCAGAGCCACAACGACAGATGCAAAAGGACGACTGGCCATTTGCTGCCGCTCCCTCATCAGCTGCTATAGAGTAACACACAGAGAGATGAAGAAAAAAAAACAAAAACATTTTTAATTCATAGAACGGAGGAGTCGGTGAAGGGTGCAAAGTTGCAATAGAACTCAACAAAATAATTGCTGGGTTTCAGAGAAAGCAGGAATTCAGCTCAGTTAAATGAAGCTATTCGTGAATATCCGTGTCCTCCACTTCCTGTTATCGCTCTGTGAATCAAAACTCCCTCAAGCCCGCGTCCTCTCATGCTGCACATGCTGACATTAACCAGCTGTGAGGTGTTGTGCTTGTGTGCCGCCAGCTGCTTGCTCGCTAGTGTCAGGCTCTTTAAGCATGAATGAATATTACACCTGTAGCAACACAGGCACACAAGCACTCCAGCAGGAGCAGCAGCAGCAGCAGCATCAGCATCAGCAGCAGCCGGAGCGCTGCCATGACAGCTAATGTGATGTCTTCTCTTGTTAGCTGTCAATGTTCCGCTGCTCACATGACTTCGCTGTTAGCCTCCTGCTGGTGTCACCTCAGATTTGTGAGGGGTTCTTAGGTGAGATGGGGGATGAGAAGGTAGAGAGGACAGGATGTGCTCTGTGAACACATTTACTGTGTTGTCCACTGTCATGCGGGTCGACTTTCGGGCTTCTAACTTGATGGCTCACTCAGGATTTGTGTGGTCTGTGACGTCAGAGGCCAATTGGCAATGGCCAACCAGGTGTCACATGACTTCAAGAATAAAGTTACGACACTCACTATATATGTTTACTGGGACATAGACAATAGATTAACTAGCTCATTCAAGCTACAACCATTGTGAGTGTGAAGTCCAGTAATTATGTACGTACTGTACCTCTGTGTTCTGTACGAGCAAGCATGTTTTATCACACAGACCACCTATCTGTATACTCGTGCATACATTATTTTTAATGGCCTTGTTGACAAGTCCTTGAGTGGGCAACAAGGACAAGGCAGCAGCCGTATTCTCTGTCTGCCTGTTAGGCTGTAAATCTGACATAAAACCGCTAATTAAATTCGCTGTGCTATTAACAAGTAGAGATGCTCTAAACAACATCAACTGGATCAGAAAAGGGAGCCCAAGTGTGACAACAAACACACACTGTTTGAACGCAAGAGTTTAAGGACATGACGATAGATTCACCATTTACCAGTTATTCTCTATATCCTGTATCTCTTTTAGTAAATTCAGCCATTGAGAATAGAACAGAATATCTTTATTGCCACTGTACCATATATCATAATTCTTAAAGGCAATTTTATTCACTTAAAATGATGTACAAAGGTAATAAAATATATTAACCAAATTAACTAAAAACACAACACAACAGTTAGGTCTGTCACATGATCAATTATGCTTCTAAGTACCCTTGTTGCACCTGCAAACAAAAAACATCCATTATTTAAAAAAGAAAAAAAAAAAAAAGCTAATGTGCTGCTTTCCATTGTAATCCAGAGCAAATGCTTTAAAACAGATGCTTTACCCACATGAAAATGGTGTTAATAAGGCAGGAATTAAATTCCAACTAACTCGTGTGAGAGAAATCTGTGCGATTGCCAACATCTCTGCAACCATGCGAGCATATGCCATTGTTTTTTTTCTGTCGTGCAGTTGAGGTGCATTTAAAGACACAAAAAATGTTCAATATATTGTACATATACAATACAAAATATACTGTAGCCACAACAATCTCACCCTCAGCATTCAAAATTATTGAAAAAAAAAAAAATCACTTCTTGCAATGCAGAACAAAGTAACATGGTCGCCACAAACCCAACCACAAATCTGCCTTAAATGCTTGTAAAGCTAGTCAACACATTTCTCACCAAAGGTTACTGCCCGTGGAAGTACAGCGACATCAGCAGCCATGCATCTCCAGTCTGCCTGTAACTTTAGATGGTTTAATCAATGCCACAGCGGGTTGCAAGTGTGGGCCTGATTAATGTTTTAATCAGATGTGCAAGTGAAACAGCAATTCTGGAGAAGGCACATAAACTCTTATTAACAGTTCTCAAATCACCGTGAAGTGACTGTTGTGCACGTTGCATATATTCTGCAGGAGAACTTACTGATTTTATTACTATTGCCTATGCTATTGGAATAGTGTTTTTAATGTCAACATTACAACCTCACTACAATTATTTCACTGTGAGTATAGTTGGAGATTTCTTTTGTAAGAAGCTTTAGAAAGAGGTATATGTTGGTGCTTTTGTCAGCATCTACGGTCAGGATGACACACAGAGTTAGGAGTGGTGATAGATTTGCATGAAACATTTACACACTCTCATCCATTAAAGTTTGGAGACGTATTGACTGCTGCTGACATGGGACACTCGGTTACTTGGGTCAATAACATGTTCTCTAATAATGAAGAAAAGACCTTGGCTTGACACTTGCTTCAAGTGAGAGGGAATATTTACTTTTATTCATAACATTTGATGGACCAGGACCCACAAATAGATTAAAAGAACACACACAGAGAAACAAACACTTTATCTCACGACAGTCTTACAAAACCTAATAACACACACAGATATGCTAGCGATTGATAGAGATAAGCACTCGATTATTTCCTCATTACGTGGCTTTTGAAGCCCAGTGCCGTGAATCGAGACAGATAGGATTTCCAGCTTTGTCTCTGGGCATAAATATGATATTAGCTATTGAAGATCTGAGTTCAGCATCCAGAGGGACACATCTGGTCCTCTTGTTTGGAACAGTGCAGTTGCTTTACAAAGAACACACATGGGTAAATTAGATTTGTATTATAAAAAAAACTAGGACAAAAAGTCACATTTATCTGTTGGACGCATGCTAAAAACCCACATGTGCACTGGGAAACTCGCCACTTCACCTTGCACATTAGTATGCCACTGAAGCCACAGTCGGGGGGAGATAACAAATCTCATTTCCTGCATATTTTCCAGGATTTCAGGTGAAGATTCTCCCCTGGCTCAATGTGGTAAGTGGGATCTCAACTAAGTAAACAAGAACACATATATCACTGTCTGATAGATTCCAACAGTTTCAAACATCCTCTGGACTGAACAAACATTGTATGGACACTGAATGTGTGCCTTGAGGATAATTACTTTGCAATATATCCACTTTTGGGATATTTAGGGACCAGCTTAATGAGTTTTTGAGAGAGAGAAAAGCATTATATATTTGTATCACCACACAGGAGATGTGCCTTATTGTGTATTAGCATAATTAGTATTTATAGTATTGTCACGTAAAGCTCAAGATGTAAAATTGGTAATTATTCAAAACGTTTGGTGTAACAATGTGTTAAATATCAATCTAATTCAAAAACCAAGGCAATGTGTGCTACCACTTAATTCCATAGTGATTGCATTTCTAATTAGAGCATCCATTAAAACAAAAGGAGAGAAAAAAGAAAGTGTAAAGATAGTGTGCCATGAAGCTTTTATTATGAACACTGCAGTTGTGTTAAGTCCCATTCAAGTCCACGAGCATAGCAATTACCAAGAAGAAAAGGACAAATTAAATAGAAAAAGTGACAGAAATATCACAAAGAAATAAAAAAATAGGCTAAATCATGTGAAACTAACTTGTGGAATGTCTATTTATGTCATGGAATGAGACTGAAGCAGACATCTCACTTCATTTTAATGTGAGGGACTAATATTTTCTCAAAAGACGATGTTACATTAGAAGAAATGATACAGAAAATGACATATGAGAATATTTCTTGGATGAAAACCTTATTAGGCATGTGAAAGGCTATAAAAATCTATGGAATATATCCTTTAATAATAGCTAAAAAAACAGACAAAAAACAAAACAACCCCCCCCAAAAAATAGCAAAATTACCACAAATAATACAAAAGCTGTGAACAGGAGCACGTGGACGGAAAACTCTGTAGGCTTATTTGCACATGAATGTGATCCAGACTAAACACTGAACAAGTGAGCAAAATTGCTGCAAGGTTTTAAAGTGTCACATCACAGGGAAATGTGGGCTAATGAAACGTCTCTGATTATCACCCCGTCCATCTCTTTCCTCAAATCTGATGGTGATTGCAACACTGTGGTGAGCTGCTTGACTAATCAGTGAGAGAAGAAAGGAAAGTGGGACATTTTCAAGGGTCATCCATTAAATCCCATCACATTAGCCTTCATCACTGGTTGGCTCCAGCGAACACCATCCATTCCCATTCTCCACGGGCCACCACACACACACACACACACACACACACACACACACACACACACACACACACACACACACAGGGCAGGAGGCTCTGTGTGTTTGGACCCAACAACAGCTGGAGTTAATCTGCTGCTCCTCACACATCAAAACGTTACTTGACAAATGTGTGCAATCACTACACCCCAGTTGTTTAGGTACCTTAAACATAAGAGATAAGCATTAGAAACATACAAAAGTGTTCACTAAAAGAGCATTCTTGGGATTTTCACTGAATTATTGAAAAGGCTACAGAGGAGGCTCAAGGTTCTTCAGGGTCTATACTGCAAAATCAACTATCTCTTGTACCAGCCCACTTTCCAGCCCAGGCCAGTCCCCTACTCCCTTTAATTTCTACTCCTCTGGTTTACATGAGAATTCTGTTTATCCATTCTTTTTCGAGTCCAGTTGTTGGTCCCATCAGCACCATCCTCCCATCTGTCTACCCCCCAAGAGACCTTCGCTAATAACTGAGCTCATGTTACTGATGGTGTTGTTGGTGTGTATGTGTGAATGTGTGTAGCTTCTGTTACTTCACCTGTACAACTTAATTGAATACCAGATTAAAATTCATCAATTTCCACCTGCAGCAGCGATCAAAATCATTATCTTGGGCGCGTCCGATTGGCCGGCTGGCAGCCGCTCTATTCCCTGCCAGCTGACAGGGCAGTGGCTGCCACTTCCTGTCTTGTGTCCAATTAGATTCTGTCAACACAGTGGTCTGACAATGGCGGAGGATGGCTCTAAGGTTGTGAACCCAGAGCTTAATGACAGCATCTCTGATTGGCTGTTAATGAGCCGGCCAACCTCTTTTAATGGGAGCATTACATTTTCATAATGTGAGGGGATGTTTAATCATTCTGGGTCTAATATGGTGTCATACATGATTTTTTTCACTTTGACACAAAAAGTTAGAAAAATGAGAGATGGTTTTACTTTCATCTGCAGAAGAAAACGAAGCTCTCGTCATGATACATCAGTGGCAAAATCAGATTTCCAGGCCTGATGGAGGGTCACACAGACACAACAGGAGGGCCCAAAGCAGAAGACTATTTATTAACTCTAGAGGAACAAAGGTTTCTGGGTATTCCTGTGAGATATATGTTTTTCATGTATCATCATCTCCATCTCTTAACATCTGGTTCTTGTCTGCTGTCTGCTGGTGAAAACACAAATCCACCAGCCTGACCCCATTAAACACAAACACAGCCCTTCTCTTTAAAAATGGCCTGTTAGCTGATATACGCCTCATCAGTTTTCTCATGTTTGAGTAAGTGTGTGTAAGTCAACACCATTTTTGAACGTGATAAAAGGAGTCAGCAACTTCAGTGGTCAGCCTGCCGGCCTCATCCCTACATCTCTCTAACAAGGCGCTAGTCAATCAATCTCTGATCAATACAACCATCCATGTGAGTGCGCACCAGCAACATCACATGTTCCAGTGTGCCTGCTGGGCCTGTTTTCATAGCCACGTGCCAAATGTGGAACTGAAAGCCCAGCAGCTTTTTTGGACTGTATCTGCTGGGCTTCCAGGAGGTGATGCTGGCAGAGGAGAAGGAGTCAATAATGTTGGAATAAACAAATTCTGAGGGAGGCAGAGTGAAGGCAAAGAAGAGAAAGAGCGGAATGAGGGAAGTTTTGCCAATAAACCAGCCAGCACAGCACTATTACTGATTGCCATAAAGCTTAAGTATACAGGATAAAGGCATTAGTGAGTCTGCCCCATCAGACCAGTGAACAAGAGCTGATCATGCAGCTATGTGTGTGTGTATGTCTGTCTGTTTAAAATGATTTAAAAAAACAAAGGAAAATAAAACACAGGGTTAATATGAGCATCAACATTGCTTACTTTATTTGCATGTGGTAACTTAATTAGAAATTAGTAAGAATCATGAAATGTGTTAACAATATCTAGTTTATGTGTTTATGTATTTGTTTTCACCTTGACAGTATTATTAATGGAAAGTCTTGAAGGATGGAAAGTCTCATGAAGAGTTCCTCTTTCCAGGTGAAAATGTAGGTTGATTATGAGATGAAATAATCTGCAGGAATGATCATGTGTGTGTGTGTGTGTGTGTGTGTGTGTGTGTGTGTGTGTGTGTGTGTGTGTGTGTGTGTGTGTGTGTGTGTGTTTGAGTGAGTGTGTGAGTTATATTGTCTTATTTCTCATTTTTCCTTGCCCTGCAGCTTGAGTGTAGCGGCTCATTATATGAGCAGATTTTTATCTCTCATCCCTGTGCTGTATAATATTCACAAAATTATTGATTTGCTCTGCTACACCAAAACAGTGGATGGATGACTAAAACCTTGATTGAAAAGATTTGCATCCTGACTGGTTTTGCTGAAAAAAAAATGTTACAGCCTACTTTGTTCTCTTGACTCAGTTTTAGTTTTCAGATCTTTGGATGTTGTGCTACAGAGCCCAACACAAAGTTCAACCACTTGAGGTCACATTATTTATTTTTTGTTATTTCACAGTGTTTTATGAAAAAAGACACCTGAGGTTAAAAAAAGAAAAAATAGAAAAGGACATATTGCAAACATAGATGCGTGCATCTACCATTTCATAAGTCAAATGGAAGTGAAACTTTTGGGCCAAGATAGGTGGCAAGAAAAGAAAAATGGTGAGAGGAGAAAGGACAGACCTGTGCTATGTAATGGATACACTTCACCTCATACACAGTTCAAGCAGAAAATACTATAGTGCTCTTGAAAGGAGGAACAGGAAGAGATGAAGGAAGACAAGAAGTGTTGAATGGACTGAAGTTCTATATTTTGCTGTGGGGAAACAAGGTAAGGAGCACCGTTTAATGGGGAAGAGATGATAAAGAGATAAGAAGAGATATGCCAAAACTGTTTAAAAATCTCCAGCAAAGGTGAAATAATAATGGAAAGCTTTGTCTTCTGGTGTTATCATTCCAAGCTTTGGGTAATGAAGAGGTGCTGCCTCAGACGTCACACAACTGATATGATTGCTACCCCTCTGGGGTGAGATTATACCTGTCGAACCACTTATCTGACACTTCAGTGATGTACCAGGTTTTGAGGACGATGACAACAGACTTTCCTTTGGAAAACATTTCAATTATGTTTAAAAAAAAAAAAAAAACAGGAAAAAAAGAAGAAATTGCTAAACCAGAAGACCAATACAAAGAATGAGGGACTATCCTCTATCTTTTTTCCACACAGAACATCTTCTCTATAAGTATGAGACCTCTGTGATGTGCAATGCTATGGACATGACATATATGGTAAGGGAACTAAAAACAACACAACATTTTCACCAATGCATCATTATTTGGCAACTCATGCTGAGAATGGGCTCGTGAAACACACCCACTCACAAACTGTCTGGACAGCATCTAAAACTGATGCAAATCTGGTATCTTTGCCATCCTTTTTGACACTCAAATGGCATCATAGAATGTCTCATAATTTGACATACAAGGGTTGAAATGGGGCTCCTGACACTTGTGAATCGCCATCTGAACACTGTAATGTCTGAAGACCTTCATATGACTTTGTATACCATGGGCAAAACATATTTAATCTCTGTTGAACTTAGATTAAAAAGCTAAGATTAAATGATCTTATTTTATCATGTCTTAATGAGTGAAAAGGGCTCTCTGGGTGGGCAGATCCTTCTGATTGCAAAAATGAAAACAAGAAGGACAAAGACTTTATTTGTGACTGGGTGATTGACCTGTGAGGAGCGTGTTGTCCTTCTGAAGCTTTGCTCATTGATTTGATTGGTCCTGGACAAGTAGCTACTCAAAGTCTCTCCAGGCCTGATGAGAGCAGACTGAATTGCAATCACTTTAAAATGGAAATCAACTGCACACTGGCAAACAAATGTGTTAAATGGATCTTCCAACCATTCTAATTCCATTTTTACTGTGGCAACGTTACATGATATGGACCTGTCCCTGACCACGAACCAAACCAGTGATGAGATGGGAATCCTCCAGCTCAGTTTTTGTCTCACCTCACCACACACCATCATCTCTTACAAGACAGATAATGAAGCATGGGTCACAACCCATACAATCACAAGCCATAACACTGAATGCCAGACCAACTGAGGCCCATTATGGTCCTGAGCTCACAAAAAGGTGCTTTAGCTCATAACTGAGAGAGCAGAGTGGTGACCATGGATAAGATGTGGTAGTAAAGGCAAAGAGATTACCCCCAGCATGAGCCAATAAAGCATGGGCGGCCCTTTATTATGACTTATTGGACTGCATAGGAGCACTTGAAGGAATTCTTCTAAACTCGACTTGGGCTTTATTCTCAGAGGTGTTGAGAAATTCTAGCTAACCGAACAGTTAAATAATATGAAAAATTCCACTTGAAGGTGAAATCAGTGCACAACAATGCTTCAGTAATAATTCTTGTGCATTATTTCAGGCATATTTTATCAAATCAAATCATTTATATAGTAACAACATATCAAAATAAGGTGAGGTTGCATTCAAAGATGTCAGTCCTAGCAAAGACAACAGACATATATATTTTTACTGGTTACTGTGGCACCAGTATAGAAGTCCAAACTTTTGTTCTCATCCACCATCCATCACGTTAGAAACCATGAAATCATGCATTTTCACTACTAGGAATAATATAAGTTGTGCATTACATGAATAAATGCATGAATGGAAATGCGGCAGTGAGCCTCATTATTTGTTGTCTTGGGATGTTAATCCTGTGATGTCATCTTCCAATAGTGTTTACAAATGGTCTTGTTTCACTGTTGCTAAAAGTCATTATATAATCACAACATACCATGTACAGCAATAATAAAGATGTGTCCTAATACAGATTGCATCATTTTTCGATGAGGGGTGTTTATCTGCAGGTGGGGTCCTGGAAGCCGTGATGGCTGAGATGTTAATAAACTAGAGCTAACAAAAGGAAAGGAACAGTATTTAGTCCATCATGGCCTCTTTGCTGAGAGGGGAGGTTGTGTTGTTTGTTTTGAAACACTAATATTGGCACTGCAGCCTTATAATTATGAACGTAGCGAGGTGAGGAAATTACTCAGGATGAATAGACAAAGCCAGCAGGGGGGCAGAATGTTGGAAGGCACACATCACAGTCTGTTCCTCACTAGTAATGAATGAGCCTTATATTAAAAATGAGACATTATTCTTAAAAAAAAAAAAAAAGCCAGGATAAACAGCCATCTGTGTAGGAGTTAATGCATTAAATATATAAATATATTTACATACATCTCAGTGTGAAAATATTTTATATAAAATCATGGCCTATACCTTTGGGTGATGTGCTTGTTATTATTAAATTACTATGATATCAAAATAAACATTTGCACATCAACTGCAGGGACATAGAAGAAGCAGCTCAGCAGCATTTTTTGGCCCGTGCAGGAGGATCAGCTATGCTAAACTGCAACAACTCTATTTACACTCCACTAAAGCTGTCAATGTAAGGAGGATTAATAGCCTGGAACTGGCTACAGGAACTGTGATACTGTTGTAGTAAGTATTGCTTTATCCATAAAATGAGGAAAAAAAAGTTTTAATGTTCACTTTCCTTCTATTCAGTAAACAATAAGACAATTTCCTAAGTTGCTTATTTTCCCTCTTGCACTTCATTTCTCTCTGAATAACACCTGGGTGGAAGACATTACCTTCCCACCTGTATCCCTCCTCCACAGCTTCTTCCCTTTCTTGCCCCCTCCATGTTTTATGTACATGAACAGATGGTGTACAAGTGTGAAAGAATTTCCCAAGGTGCAGTGGGAAGTGTTTCTCATTGCGCCGTATGTGCGATTGCTGTGATTATTATGCGATGACTTGAGTTTGTTATTTATATCCGCACCATGGCAAGGACAGACGCAACTGCATCCTGTCTGTCAAACAACAGGGATGCATTTGTGACATGACCCAGAGGAAGAAGTGGGTCGATGTTTACATAAAGTCATGCTGGTTAAACCTGCTTCACCTTTGACAAGTTGCAGGTGTTTTTGTGGTGCGAAAAATATGATTATTCTTAATATATTAAATTAAGTTGTTTTGTTATGCTTGTAAAAACCAACTACTTTGTAAAGCAGTCATGCACACTGTACGCCTGCTATGATACTGAGAGAAAATGTCATAATAATTGGTAGTATATGAGAAATCAGTAGCAAGATGCAAACCACAGTTTCCAGGTTCACTGTGCCACAGTAAAGCCTTAAATTAATGTGTAACACACGTGAGGGAACTATGAATAAAGAGGCCGAGCAGCTGCCAAGGTTTCTAAGAAGATAAGGAGTGGATAAAAGTCATAATGCAGAGAAAGAAAAAAAAGAAACAGAAAAATATTTATAATGCAAAACCAGCTCCATATCTGAAAGGTCAGTTTATAACAACCTAACGAAGTCGGATTGTGTCCACACAGAGCTAATGAGACTTTCTCCTCTCAGACTTTGTCTTGCAGTCTTTGTGCAGATGTATGTGCAAATGTGCGTTACTGGGCCGTAATTCCTCACAGCAGCTTCATTAAAGGTTCGATTAGTACGATTTAATGAGAGGCAGCAGCTTGTTAACAAAGAGATCATGCCAGAGAAAGAGAGAGAAAGGAAGAAAGAGAGGAAGGGAAAGCTGAAGGATCTTAGCATAGGAAGTTTACAGGACAACTCATTAAGTTTATGTTTAGGTGTAAGATTTTAGTCTTTTTAATATAATCATTATGTCGTGGGTTTCAAACATAATGTGGTATATTATTATACTGACTATATATAGAATCCCTTTATTCATTTTACTGTCACTATTAAACTATTCATTATTTACTTTAAATGTCCAGCAAATAATTTCCTTCTGTTGTGCTGTTTAATTAGCTTCTTTCGCCCAGATTTAATTATACTAGAAAATGATTTGATATCACTAAAATGTGTGAGGCATCCCACCCTCTGGAAATGCACTTTTATTACCATTTTCAGAAGAACGAGGAATTACTCTTACTAGGTCAGCTAAAAAGCAGCCAGGCATCAGTCTAATATATCAAGTTCTACATCACTAAAAAGGTTTTCTCTAAATGTGGGCTGTAAGAAATGAAGCAAAGAATCTAACAGATTTTACCAGTCTTTTGTAGAGATTCAAACACTCAAAACACTGGTTGGAGGTTGAAATCAGTTGTAAAATGGTCAGGTGGAGAGAGGCCAGCATTTAGCTGACATGATGACTGTGAGACGACTGGTTTTAATCTCAATCTAAACTGATTGAGGTCTAACTGGACCACGTGTTGATCAAGAGAGGTGTGACTGAAATATTCGGACTTGGTTTCTGGCTGTTTTTATGATTAACCTCTTAAGACCTGGCGTCCACATATGTGGACATTAGATTTTGGGTCACCTATCATATAAAAGCTAATTCTTCTTAGTATTGGGCCAAATGTCCACATACATGGACCCATAAACATTATATTATTACAAATTTAGATTGATTGTCCCTGTATGTGGGTATCATTGTCCCCACAAACCACTTGTTTCAAAATATTGTTAAAACATGATTTTCAGTCTTTACACTTCCTCAGGTCCCAATAATCCTAAATATCAAAGACAAATTAAGAATGCATATCAAGAGAGAGCTCGGGTCTCAAGAGGTTAATGGAGCATTAAAGATGTCACAGACTGGATACGAAGACTTCTGAACAGCAGCAGAAAGATTTCTTAGGTACCTGGATCTTAGCAGAAGGTATAGCAGTTTGTCATCAGCATAACAGAGGTTATGTCCTTGAAAAAATAATTAAGAGGCTTCTAAGGAGGAATTTATGATCAATCAAACAAGCCTTTGTTGAATCATCTTTGTCACAAATGTTGGATAAAAGTTTGAGTCGCACAAGTTCAGAAAGAGAGGATGAAGATAAAAGAAGATTGTTGTTTTTAATGAAGACAGCAAAGCTGTATGCATCATTAAATCTCACATAATTAAAGAAAGAAGAAAGTGTTTGATTAAAAGTACATTTGTCTGAATGCACCAACATCAACACGTGTACGGACACACAGGATTACACAAACACACACGGCAAGCAAAGGCTGTCTTTTTCTGTGTTTAGCAAAAAACTAATGATGCAAAAAGCAATGAATGAGAATGGTTTAACTTGATCAGATCCCATCATCACACACATACACACAGGCCTGGGTCCCTATGGGGGGTTAATGTCATTTCCGTCTGGTTGATTGTAGTGGCTTTTTGCCCCTGGAGACTATTCCACGAGTCTGCACAGTGCACTCTGCAGTTGCTCTGCATCTTCACACCCGGGCTGAGACGCATTCGCAATAACGACAAAGGAACTATGCACAAACACCACAAATTGTGCTTTTTCACATGATTGCCATAAAAATGTGAACTAAGCTAATCCTGAGTGGTACAAGTCAAAATTATGCAAATATAAGCTAATGAGTAATGCTTAACAGATTTTGAAAGCAGAAGTTTTGAGTGGACAAGTATACAGATCCTGTAGTCAGCTCACATCCCATCACTCTCAAGCAGAACAGATTTTTAATGCACAAGCGGAATTATCCTCTCCTGCTAATCAGACACAGTTCCATGGAATCAACAGACCAACGAACTCCACATTGAAACTCAAGCTAAAGTCAGCTCTTTTCCCAGTGACAGCTGAACATATATGTTCTTTTCCCACTGCCTTTTGAGCTGTTCATACATATCCAATTAAAAACTGTTTATTTGCCAAAGAGCTTAAGAAATGCCAACTCAGAGCAGGATTTTGTTTATTTGAGTTTTTAATCAAACCCTCCCGTTTAAACTGCACTACAAACCAGAGAGCCAGTCTGTGTCCTGTTAAAGAAGTATTTTTATACAACCTGAAATGGTGCAAAGCATCAGTTGCTCAATGGCTCTTCTTCTAAACTAGTCACAAAAACAGTCACATAAATAAAACTGTAGTGCTGTTCTGAAAATAAAAAATATGCATGATTGATTCAGCAATGTTTCACATTAAATCAATAAGCAAACTGATGAAAAACAGTAGTTTCTTCATGCAAACTGCTGCTCTACTTGTAGATGTGCACAGAAGTTCTGCTCTGTGGACCTCCTCAGTGTTCTGGTATGCTGCTGCTGCTTTTCTTTTCTCTTACATGTAGGTCAAGCTTAATGGAGGAACCAAATATTTATGTTGGAAGAACAGGAGAGAAGAAAAAACACAAAAATGATGTCAAGATGCTGCACCCTAGTCAGAGAGCATCTTTAATTATAGACAACAACGGTCTTCCTGGCAGTGAAGGCTATCTGAGAGCACTTGTGTGGAGGCAGGTGAGTCACACGTGCTTGATGCTATATGTCACTGGTTATTGTAGAGGCGTTTTAAAGGAGACAGACAAAAGTGACCCGTTAGCCCACTGAGTTGAGATGCAAAATTGTCCTCATCAACAACTGCAGTACATACGATCAAATCAGAAATATACCCACTTTTTATATTATATTATATTATTATAGTATATTATAGTTTAAAGCTCAGATGTCGGTGCTTAGTTTACCTTTGTAGCTGCTGTCTTGAGGAACTTGGAACCTTACCACAAGTAATCTGACCTGACGTGAAAGATGGAGAGTTTTCTTTTATGGGCGATTCCACCATCAGCACCTTGGACAGAGCCATGGCATGGACCGCTGTATACCAATCAATTTGCACAACATTTAAGATTTGAGATCACATTTTCATACTTTCCAAAGTGAATTTAACCTTTTCCCGTTTGCCCTTTCTAGTGAGTGTCTTATGTGTTTCAGGAAAAGTGCTCGAGCGTGCTTGAGAATATAATGTGCTTTTTAGTCAAAGGAAGCCCCAGCTGAGTAGACAAATGCAAATCTCTGCTCGCTTCCCACAGACAGCCTCAGGAGGAGCTCTTATGAAAACAGAGGGTGAGAAGTGTAACAATAACAAGAAAATTATGGCTCACTCAGCGACTCTCTGACCAGGTCACACAGCATGGAAGACAGCGTTTAGCCCCAGAGTGGAAATGCAGTTTAGAGACATCATTAGAGCCTCTGATGCCTTCTTAATGCAACCTTAATGGAAACAAAGTGAGACCATTCGATTATTTCCAACCACTGCATGTAGATGCAGAACTTTGTTAGAACAATGTCATTTTTTTTAACCAGGAAATAATTTTTTAACCAGGAAATAATTCTAATTCTATTTTATACCCTCCTCCTTTTGATGGAGGCTGAAAATGTATTTCAGGCTTGTAAAATGAATACATTATCATCAGAAATAAAATGTTTACATTATCATAGCCTTTATAGAGCATGACATTCACCTACATATAGCAATTTAATTTGTTTTCTTGGGAGAAACATTACAAACCACCCTGACTGTTCCAACAGTCAGAAAAAGGAGGGGAGGTTGAGGGCAATTTTAAAAATGCATTAGTTATTATAAAATGTAAATTATGTCTACCTGCTGCATTGTGATAATTTGACATATCATGAGAGCAAAAATTTCTTTTTATATTCTTCACATTTTACAGCTTTCACATACCCATACAATTGATCTCTGTGGGAAAAGTTTTATGTTAATCCTTATAAGGAAAATGGGCTTAAATCATTGGAAAACCATATAAATATATAGCTAGATATTGGTTCTCATGAAATGAAGTCAGACTCAAACAGGTCTCACATTATTCTTCCCATTAACATGTTTAATGTCCATCTGGTAGTGCTTGAAAAGCTTTGCATTAAAGTTGATCTTTTGATCCACCAACACAGTCACCCTTGAAATGTTAATATTATTTTTACCGTGTGTGTGTGTCTGTTTGTGTGTGCGTGTGCTGCAGGCCTTGTATATACCTTAAAATGTGTGTTTTGTGAAGGTGCACCAGGTAAAGTTCTGCATGCAAATGCTGCAACCTTGTGCATCACTGACATGAGGCAAACCACAAACACTTTTACGTGATGAAGTTTGTCTGATCCTCCCATCTCCTCCATCTTCCTCACCGACAGGGTGAGTTATTGTTTCTTTCCAACCACAAACAAGGACAAAGAAACTGTGGAATAAAAGTCCAAAAAGTCAAAGTCAGATTGACGGAGGATTTATCGATAAAAGTTAGAACGTGAGTAAACATCGGCCTTCACTCACAATGACAACGACATCAGATTTCTGGGACAGCAACAGCAAAAAATAGGAATCAGTGAGAGAAGTGAGAGGGTAGTAAAAGAGGAGATAAGGTATATTACTACAGATGGCTGGCCTGCGGCGCCTCCTGGTAAAGATCCTAAGCGGAACAGACAGACAAACGCAGCCGTATAAAACCTTCTCAACCACCACATGGCTCCAGGGAGATGTCCTTGCTGCGTCCCTCACAAAATATTCCTCCCTCCACAATCAGAATCCCTCCTGTTCCACTCATTACGGTTGCGTTTGAAGTCTGCTGGTGGCAGTGCGGTTGCTGTTGAACACCAGCACCTCGGAGCTAATGCTGATCCACGCTGGTGACGACGGTCACCTGGGCCACACCGATAGCAGTGCTAACATCATTAACATTTATGGTGAGATTTGATGTTTTTAAAATTTGGACTCTGGAGGAGTGAATAAACAGAATATGAAAGAGACCGTTTCCATGGCTGTGAGCTTGATAATCCTGTCGGTTACGCAAAATTCCCCAAACACTGACTATACGAGGTGTCTAATGGGACATTTTCTATGCATAACACACACGCAATGATTCACCTCCTTTTTTTTTTTTATAAGAAGAAAATTATTGAAATTAATTATTCAAACCAAATCTCTGGTTATTTGTAAGTGGTACACACTGCTCAAACAGTCTTGATGATCATGTTTTTTATCTTTCATCATCTGACAGGATGGAATCATTTGATGTACGGCATGAGGCTAATTTAAGAGGAAACAAAATTTCAAAATGTTTACTTAGAAATTTTTAATAATCACACACAAATAAAAGTTTAGAAAAATATGTGATGCTCTAAATTCTATCAATAGAGCAACAGTAATATTAGAAGTTGATTATGCAGGAAGACTCAAATTACCACTAATGACCACATTAGTCTTCCTTTGTTTTGTTATTAACATAGTTTCTGCTTCACACGACCATCCTAAACAATCTTTATAGCTAAACAAAGCTACAACCATGATCATCCACCAAAATAAAGCTGTTAAATTTCATTGGTCCAGGCAGCAATGCTAAAAGCCATTTCTTGTCAAGCAAGAAATTATTTCGCCCAAGTAAAATCTAGACTTATGGGAGGGCATTATATACATATTATTTCATATTAATAGCACTGAAGATGACACGACACGGTGTTTTGTGGACACAGGAATCCCCCTGCTTGTAAACATCAACAGATGTTCAACCATCCTTTAGACCTCTGCTAATCTACCATCTCGATCACGGCCAGCCAAATAAGTAACACACGTCAACCCCACAAACAAATTTGTAAATGAGGACAAACGGCATCATTATCATGCGCACACGCACACACACACACAGACAAAGTTTTGGGCACTCGATGTTCCAGACATGCTAATCCCTATTTCAGCAGATTGGAGGGTACGGTGGCCAAGGCGTGTGCAATCAGAGCGCAGCCTCACCTCTGTAATCAATTCAAAAGCTTCTTCATTTAACCATTTGTGTTCACTCGCTGTCAAAGCACACTACCTGGTCTCTCTGTGCCCAGTAATTTTCCCGCTACTATCCAGTGAAATTCACTTGGGCACCGTTACTCACTATGAGGCAGTTGGCATGAGACTGTAAGAGACCTCAGGAAACCATTTAGAGGAGCATAATTAGCTCCACGATCCCGCTTACAGTGCTGACAAGTCTGAAACAAACAAAACAGCCCTAAAACTCAATTTTTAATCAGGTTACTTCATTATGCTGCAAATTGTTACCCCCTTGTAGCCGAGAGTGGAGCATCCTAGAGTGTGGTTTAATTAAAAGGCAAGGCAAAAACAGTGATGACATAATATGCTCATTGCATCATGAAGAGTAGTGAAAATATTTGGTTCAATAAATTAATATATCAGAGAGGAGGAAGCAGCTGTTGTAACAGTTAAGTCACCCGAGGTCAGGAGACAAAGTCGGCCAGCATCCTTCAGTCAAATCAGTGTAATCTGTTCGGATGGAAACTGGTCAGCATTCTGGAAGTTGGAATCACTGCCAACAAACACTGGCAGATCTTTGACGAGGAAATGCGGCAACGTCTGTCTGTGACGTGACTCTGAGGAACTGCTCCAGCAAGTGGAATAAACACTTAAATAAACAGTGAGATGCACGGTTTGATAGTAAATAACAGGGAAGAACACAATAATCAGAACACCCACTCCTCTAAATCAAAATGACTAAAAAAAATAAATAAATAAAGTGTTTAACTGAAGAATGAAACAATAGGTGTTTGCTGTCAGTAACAGCAGCTGGATATACTGCACATCATTTATACGCATGTGTTCTGCCATTTTAACCCTTTATCCAGACCTGTTGTAGTATACCAAAGCCATTGTGCATGAGCTTTAGAATTTCAAAGTGGCTTTAGATTGTTTGACCCCCCCACCCCACAAAAAAGGAAGAAAAGTGCTGGAAAGCAATTAACACACATCTGTGGTTCTATTAATACAGTTTTCTCTGTAGTCCTGTAGCTGGTTGTGATCCATAATTAACAGTGAAGAGATCCCATTTTCACCTCTTGCCACGGTTTCCCACTAGACCAACTCCCTGGAGGACAGACAGCAGATGATTCCCTTGTAGAACGAGCTGCTTTATTTTTCAATATTGCAGCCTTGCACGTTGTATCAATGTTAATTTGTGTGTGTGTGTGTGTGTGTGTGTGTTGCAAATGTATGCCGACAAGTCTAAGGTATGCTTTTTGAAAGAGTTTGCAATGATAATACCATATAAAAGAAAATCACCTTCTCTTGTGAAAGTTGTTTTATGCAGCATACACACTCAAGTGTAGCAGCAAGAGGATCTGATTTGACACAATAGTATCTTCAATATATGACCATATTTCCCTCATCTCGCTCCCCAATCAGAAGCAAAAAACTAATAAGGCTGCACAGTCGGCAAACAGAAGACAATGACAAAAGAGCCTGCTCATGGACAAAGGTGACATTCTGAAAACTTTCGACTCGTTAACATTGGTTGCATCGCGGCTCTCTTAGTTACAGCATATGGAATCAGCAATGACATTTTACCAGGCAGCCACAAGAACAGATTCAGAGAGAGTAGAACTCACTGGTGACGAAAATTAACTAATCACATTTTCCAAATGCCAAGTCTCTCAGACAGGATGAGCACTACTCTTTGGAATTAATTGCACATTAAAAAAAATAAAATAATTTTCAGTCCTCTTGAGCTGCTTTAAAAATCACAGTCTATTTGCCTCATTTCTTCCTATTTCTTTCTTTTTAAAAAATGCATTAATGCTGTAATTAAAAGCAGAATTTTAGATGTCATTTTACATAGTTATGTATGCTTTTTTTTTTTTTTTTTTTTGGTCTTTGCAAAGGTGTGACCTGAACAATGTCAGAAGAGTAACAGTGGCAGCAGGAAGCCAAGAAACTGACAAGTGTTTTTAGGACAACTGTCTTCAGTGGAGAGTGTGTGTGGATTGCACCAGGAAGACCATTAGTATCACTGCGCATAAACTACACATGGCTTACTGCAGAGAGGAGGGAGTCCATCCGTCGCTCTCTCTCTCTTGCTGTGTATGTGTGTGTGTGTGTGTGTGTGCTTGCACGCGTGTAGGAAGGTTTAAGAGTATACAAAATATTTCAGCATCCGTTGAGAATTTAAATGATATATCACTCTATTCCACTTCGTTTAGCATCATTTTGTCAGAGTTAATTGGTTCATGACGAGGTTTAATTAAGGGGGTGGCCTTGTTTACCAACATGGAGGTGTTCATTAAGCAGAGAGATTTCAAATGCGACATCAATCCACTCTTCATAATTGCGCTGGTGTCTGTTTACTGTAATCCTCGGTGCGGTGTCTGGTCCTGACAGTTAATGTGTGAAAACAGAAGGACACAGCCTGAATAATCAGGTAAACAAACGTTAAATGCACTCTGTATGCACATGTATATGCTGTGTAAGACATACAAACATGTATACATGGATACAACATGTCCTACCTCTCTGCGTCGGGAGGCCCAGCAGGTCTGCTTTACCTTCCAAACTACTGCAGCCACCAGTAAGAGAGACAGGAAACAACTGGAGAGATGAGAAGGGGGCAGGATTCAGAAGACTAATCTCTTCAAGCATGTTTGATATTATGTCAGGCTTTAAGCACTGCTGAGGCTTACTATTAATTAATGTAGGCATTTCAAAAGTGTTGGGTCAACAGCATGAATTCTCCTCTCATTTATCCACTGGGAGCACTGCATTTACCATTGCTCCTTGTTGTCTGGACAAGGGACTAAAGGGGTTTAGACCCCCTAAAGGCATAAAGGATGATAATGAATGACCAGCTCGAGCACAGGGTTGCTGTTACATATCCAACATACAGGTTTATTTAGTAAGAAAGCAGGCTGCCTGCTAATTATAGCTAACTATTCAATATACAATAGGTTTAACATCAAATTTCTATCCCAAATAAAAGCGGCATTCACTAATACTGCTACTATTATGAATGTATCAGGAAGCCTCAGGTCCACAGTATATCTCTTCCATCAATCACTTGATGTTCTAAATATGAAATCATCTTCCTAAGGAAAAAAGCCCAATGTAGACTTAAGAGCTTCAGGAAATGCACAAAACAATGGCAAAAAGAAAAAAAAAATTCTCTGGCGTTTAATCAGATGAAGTAAAACAACGGTGACCACAGGCAGCTGGGGATTCCAAGACAGCAAAGGCTACCAAGGGGTCAACGTGCATCATGACACTCTTGAATAGAGAACAAGGTCTCATGCACACACAGATGCACACACAGCCAAAAAGTTACATTTCCGGAGGGCAGAGTTATCTGGCTAAACACAAAGCTCCCCTCTTAACCAGAGCGTCTGATGAGAACCCAAAACAAGACCTAGCAACAGGAAGTCCCGGAGAAACTGCTGAGAGCAGCAGCGCTCACACAATCCTCTGTTTCATCTGTCCAAGGGTGTGGGTGTGTGTGTGTGTGCATGTGTGTGTTGTGGCCTCTTGTGTCTATGTGGACAAAAGCATTGTAAAGTGCATTAATGTTATAATGAGCGTGACATTTCGAGGGCTGTCTGCTGAAGTGGCTGCAGTCATGTCCTCGTCAGACCAAAGCTGACCTCTCCAGCTATACATTCTAACAAGACCGCAAACAGGAAATCCCCTCTGCTGATGAGGGCAAGAAACTTCCAGAACAAAACCCTCTTTTTGAGGCAAATCATGGCCACTTTCTACACTTGACTACAACCAGAACAATGTTGAACATTTTAATTTGACAGTCACATATTTTACCAGCATAATAACATCACCTTCCATGTGAATGCAGCTTTTAAGTTTCTGGAGATGTTGTCTGACAATGACAAAAACTGTTTCAGTAAAAGTAATTTATTGATAACCCATGGGGTTAAATCTGCAGGCGTGTAGCTCCATTTGGATTCTCTCGTGAGCTACCTCATTCCTGGATAACAGTGTTAGTTTCTGCGTAGCCATTGTTATTTTTCTCTGGCCAATCGGCGGCATGCTCACAGCCCCGGCTGAGTGGGTACTGAGAAAGAACCCTGTAGATCCACTGGAAAACCCCAGAATAATACTAGTGGAATAGCCTCATGAGTGTGTCCAGTATGGCTGTGAAAACTGGTGTTCCAGAGGGGCTTGTTCTCATCCGCCTGGTGCTCCTGATCAACATCTAATCAGCTGGTGACTTCAGAACAGGTCAGATTTCCCACTTTCAGCCTGGAACTGATAACCTCTTCATGCTCTGATTTGAACATTTGTTCAGCGTCTTTCATTGGCTCTGAGCTCTGTAGACTGCACTGTTATTGCCCTCAGTTGTAAATGCATTGCTGAACTGCTACAGAGATGCTTATTTTAACATCTAGTTACCAATCTTACTTTAGCAAACTGAATATCCCCCATAACAATTACAGCAAAGATTAAAACAGTCAATAACTCCTCTGTAATGATTTCCTATTCTCCACATGGTCTGTGCCTTTTGAAATCCCAATGTCAGTTGGAATCTAAATCTAATCGGACCCCAGACTCGGCATTCAGATGGTATTACCATTCCACTCGCCGTTAATGGGCCACTGGGCCTGAGTTACGCCACCCTACCAATCAAGCAGGCTGGCTAATTGTTGTTGTTGCTGAGGCATTAAGGAGCAGAATGTGGTGGGGAGGCTGTGAAGGTCCTGTGGGTTTGTTAATAATCCACTCCGCTTCTCAACAGGTTCAGCTTTAAGATCATTCAGCCACAGGTAATAATAATATAGGTGACGGAGACATGCCACCACGCGTGTGAGAGTGAAAATGACAGCATGTGGGATTATTCATGCATGATCAACGAAAATACCCAAGCACGGGGTGCAGAAAACACACATGATTGTTTTAATGGGATCCCCATAGAGTAAAAAAAATAAATAAAAAAAATCAATAAGCTATTTGTTAATCAAAAACAAACAGCTTTCCAAGTGAGCCATCCCGTGGGGGCTCCCCCTGAACGTTTTCAGCGGTTAGATGTTTAGCAACTGTTTACCACAAAGGCCTCTTAATTCTAACCAGGTGCTTTTACTTTTGCGTCACATTAAATAACAACAGCATGGCAACGTGATGTCTGTTTGGGAGCCAGGCGGTGATGCTGCGGCAAAACATCTTGATGAACAGCTGCTTTAACTCTGCTGCCTCAGAGTTTCAGTTTGAAAGCTTTTGACTTGGTTCTGCTCAAACGAGCTAAATAACTCATATCTGCAGCAGAAAGGAAGAAACTGATTTTTTTTTCCAACACTGTAGTTCATTGTTCCTTCTCTGGTCTGTAAAAGTCCATGTGTCTGTTTATTACAGCTGCCTTATAAAGACAAGAAAGTAAATCGCATGAAAATGTGTAGAAAGAGGCAAACCTTGACAGAATCCAGGTGGAGGTGAAACGCTGCTGGGAAGGCCGTTATGAAATGAAGCAGCTGAGCTCAGGGAACTCGTGAGCTTTTAGAGTGGAGAAGCTTCTCCTTGTTTAGTAGAACTGAGGGAGGAACTGATTGCTAATCAAGCGAGTGAGAGCTGAGAGTAATTGGACAAGGCTGAACTGCAGTGTCACCAATTAGCATTTGCAACTGTGGAGAGTGGATGAATAAATGGTGTTTAATTACGGCAATCTCCATTTTTCCCCTCTTTTAAGAGATGAAGAGAATGCACACAGAGGAAAAAGAAGCTCCAGAGGAGAGGAGGAATTTCCCACTTTTCAAAATTTAAGTGGGAGAACATTTTAGAGCTAATCAGGGAGACAGAGGCTTCAATTTTCTGTCAGCGTTTGTTAGGAAACATTCCTCCAGGCGATCACAGCACTGTTTCAGCTTTCATTTATTCTAATCTAGAACAGCACAAAGCATGACTAGAAAAAAAACACTCAGAGAGCATATACCTCTGCTAAGCAGCTCATTTTCCCAAATAGTGAGTTCGCCAGTAGTGCAGTACATGTGTGCATATACGTATATACGCACATTTATGTATAGAGATAGAGAGAGAGAGAGAAAGAGAGAAAGAAAGAGAGAGAGAGATGTAGGCAAACAGCTCTTGCAGTTAAAGTAGTGTTTGGCCAGTTCAGTTAAAACATTAAAAAATCAACAGTGTGTTAGTCATCATGAATAATTACATTTCATAGACCATCCTGTCCACTGTCACAGGTAAAATTGCATCGTTCGGTAAATAAGAACTACAAAAATCGGAGGAATACATGCATCCTCAGTTTGGAGTCTTGTTGGCTGTATGTGAACATGCTACTGTTGTGTAACTAAATGACCTGAGTAGTTTTTATAGAGGAGGGAAAACATGGACTTTTTGTTACATAATGTGAGCAAGAAATACACCGAAGGTCCTGAAGAACGCCTTTTCAGGTGAAGAGCAGAAGTGAGCGGCCCACGAACACGAACAGTGACTAAGACCAAGACACAAAGGAAATGCCAAACTCTCCCGGCAGAAGCTGAGGCCGCCCCCCCGATGACATCATCCTTCTGTACTGGCCTGAAGGCCAGTGACATCCTGACGCTGGCCGTGAGGAGGGCACGTACTTACAAAAGGAACAACGCACGTACACACACACATACACACACGGACACACACTCTCTTTCACCAAAAATACTCTATTACAACCAGCATGAATAACGGCTGTCGTATTAATGCCACCTTTGTTATAAACACATGACCTTTGGAAGTTAACCTGTTTGGTCGATAAGCATTTTGTTTCTATTAAATAAATAACATCTGATTGTTATGTCTTGCATAAGCAAGTATTTTTTCTTCTTTTTAGACACATAATTCCTCAAACGCACTGCTGCTGAGCAGATGTGGAGGATCAGCACCGTGCTGGGGTTACAATTTTTGCTTGTGGCAGCTGTCACTGACTGTAACGCCACGACACTCACCTGAAGAAGGTGACGAAGAACTGCACCAAGTCCATGATGCTGTTGTGCTGAGAGAACGCGATCTGGAAAAAAGAAAAGGGACAAATAAAAAAATGTCAGTTAAAAAAAACAAAAAAACTTTAGGTGTACAGAAGAAACCTGTCTGCTGGTACTCAGAGTTCACCATAAGGTAAAGGAGAGGTGTGAGAAAAGGTGACAACATTGACAGACTCCTCAAGAGACTTGATACAGCCGACTGGTAGTGAGAATGTAACCAGAAAATTTGTGTATTACGAGGTTTGAATTTAGGAATTGCATTCACGCATGGCTGAACATCACGTTTGTAGCACAGATATAGATGTCCATTTTAACAAACTGGCAAAACAAGACATACACTAGATTCAACAACGTTCAGAGTGAGCTCACGTTGTCATGCTTACATAGTAACGTGGGCATCATCTGCACCTCACGCAACTGTGGATGGCACTGTTCTCACCTGAGGCCAATGCTGACTCTATGCTAATGTTATTACAAATATATTCTGACATAAACGCAGGCATGCACACACGCTCACTCCTACACGCACGCACGCACACACACACACACACACACACACACACACACACACACACACATACACACTGTGAGCCACCATCTATGTGGTTTGTGGGTTATTCTGAGATTAAAAAAAAAAAAAAAAACATTTCTGGTCTCACTGGTATTCTGCTGCTGGATGCTACAGTCCCAGCACGACTGATGGAACCATTCATCATCAGCTTTCCGTGCTGGGATGAATGGTGGAGCAGCCTCAGACATGCAAGTTGCATATTAGTTAAAGTGAAATCTGGCAGTTTTAGCCTGTGATCTCATAGTAAGAGATTGAGCAAATGATTAGGATTAATATACGTCTTTGTTAGCTTTAATCTTATACATGCTCTCAATATGAAAAAAGTGTCCACAATCTAATTTTATCATTTCAGACGATCAAATTATTTGTGATTACATGAAAATAAAAACATTTTTCAGTGTTGTTGTTTTGTTTTCACTTCACAGCAATGTTCACATCTTATATCATGGGAATAAAATATTCAAATTATTCATCAAAATATATCATGTTTCTTCTTGTCTTAACACTGCATAATGCACCAATGTGTGTCTGTGTATTCAAGTGTGTAACACAAACCATCAGAATAGTCATTGTTGTCCAAATTTAAACTCCACCGTGTTAAGAGGATTATTCATCACAGACTTAATTGATTTTCCTCTCACTTTTCTGCCCTGAAGGATCTCAACATTAAAAAGTCTGGAGGAAGATTTGCAGACAGATATGCACAAGGCAACATAACTAATTCGGAGGGAATAATCTATTGGCCATACACAATACTTCAACTGTCTGAAAAGACTTTTATTTAATTAAAACAGGAAAAAAAAACATTTTGAGACTCCACAGACAACTTGAGCTTCTAAAAATAGAGCATCATCGCCAGGTTAACACAAGTCAAATGGTTAAAAATGGATTAAATTAATGTGCTTATGTGCTGCAAGTAGATGAAATATTTTGAACTTCATTTTACTTTACAGCAAATGCATTCACTCACTATTATTTCTATTATTTTGGTTTGTAACTAAAAGTGAATGCTAGGTATTTAGTAAACCACAAATGTACTGATTTGAAATTGAAAGAAAAAAAAATTGTATGCATTGCCATTCGATCCTAAATCATTGAAAACCTGTATAACAACTATGATGAAGTACCTAAGTACGTAACAGGGACTATAAGTATAAAAGCACCAGTCATAGGCATTATCATACATTTCAGAGCAATAGATTTGATCTAAGTTCAGCCAGGGGATACCTGTGAAATGGCCTTAATAGCCAAAAAGGCTGCATCTTTGAGTTTTGTGATTCCTCTGAGACTGGGTGGAAGGAGAAAACAGAAAGAAGTGGGGCAGAATGATCTTAAAAGGTTTACTGGCATTTGTGCGGCAGGTAAAAACGGCTTTACAATGAAAAACTTGGAGAAAAGCTGATTCTGGTCCATAGGGACCCCACATTAAGACAGGCATCAGGCAGAAAAGAGCCTGGCTGTGCATTTACGCCCCCCCTCATGCAACAATTTACATCATTATACCCTGACAATATCCCAGATACATACACGTATCACACATGCAGAGCAAAAATGAAAATAAAAATTAAAACATCATGCATCATTTATCAGGCAATAAAGACTCTACTCTGATAATCACCCTAGTGTATCCCTCCCACATGCAAACATATAATTTCCAGAAACAAAAACTATCATCAATACACCATTTATCGATAAACACAACACTATCTATCTATCTATCTATCTATCTATCTATCTATCTATCTATCTATCTATCTATCTATCTATCTATCTATCTATCTATCTATCTACCTACCTACCTACCTACCTACCTACCTACCTACCTACCTACCTACCTAACCATCCATCCAAACCTCCATCTATGAACAGCAATTATTGTAGGAAATATGAGACAGACAGAGGAAGGGAGGAGGCATGAGTAAGTGATGAAAAGATAAGAATGATGTAAAAAAGAAAAATGCTGTAAAGGGCCCTGGTTCCATAGTTTAGCCATTACTGAAGACCTATGGTGGTCCTCTGGGGACACTTCCACTTGCTGTGACAGCAGTGATCTTCATTTTCTCTCCCACTCTAAACCCGAACTGCTGCTTGTTAAAAACTATAAAGGGAGAGAAAGGAAAAAAAAAGAAAGTAAGAGGATGAATTCCACTTTTCTGCTTCAGTAAATGTCTGAGAAGAATGAAATTCCAGGTGATAAAAAAAGAAGATGAAGGTGAGAAATAGTAGTAGAGAAGCAGGATTGTGGGGAAAGAATGCGATCTCCCCGATCCTCATCAGGACTGCAGGTTGTTGGCAGGGTGGAGGGTAAGTTTGGGAGAAGCCACAGTATATCCCCTAGACATCAATCACGTGTGAACTGCTTAACCAAACTTTTCCTTTTCCAAAGCTCCCCTTTTCTCCACCATAGAAACAAAGTAACACTAATGCTGCACAGGGCTACCCATGTCCTTTCATCACATCAAGGTGGTCACTTGCGAGCAAAGTTCCCAGCCTGACACAAAAGCTCTGTTCTATTCGAGTCATTTTAAACAGCGGGACATGACAAAGCAGATGGCATGTGGTGTTTTCAGTTCTTGGCATCATGTTCTTGATGTCAAGCAGCCCAGTGAAGACCAGATCAACAGGGTACTTTAAAAGGCTATTTAATGTGTTGAACTTAACCAATTAGTCTTTCAGACATTTAGAACAGTCTGAAAAATAGATTCTTCTGTAAGGGTGGGTTTATTGAAATTTAGTGTTAACACCTGTATTTTGTTTGTTTTCTTTTTCTTTTTCTGACAACAGGTCTCAACGCAGTTCAACCTCAGTATCTAAGCAAAGGGAAATTACATATTTTCCAGGAACTACACTGTGTTTACATGCTCGTTCTCCCCATTTGTGTATTCATTAAGACCTAATGACCAAAGTGAGACAGTTGCCAAGTGCTGCCGCCACCTACGTGGTATGCAAATGAGTGCTGGACTGCCATATGTGCACACTCGTCACAACACTCACAGATTTGGCTCCTTTTAACAGGTGCTCAAGACCCACCGCAGCTGAAACATCCAGACCTCTGTGGTGATGGCTGGACTGCTGTTATGGACTAGATAATGTGAATGTGAATTGGTCTGTGTTGTCAAATTTGACAATTTACCAATGATATTTGATGGTTTTATGGCTGCAAACAAAGTCAAGTAAAGATCAATTCTGGTTTTATAGTAAAGCTCCATTAAGACATTAATTACCACAAATGGTGTGACTATAGAACATTACTGCAAGGATCCTGATGATAGTACAGAAATATGTGCACATCATTCCCATCCTTCAGACATTACACTGGCTCCCAGTCTCCTACAGGATCGACTACATAATCTCCCTACTTATCCACCAGTGCATCCAAGGCAAAGCCCCACCCTACCTCAAAGAACTGCTGTACCTCAAAGAACCACTCCCCTCCCTTAAACCTCCAAAAGCTCTCACCTTCCCCATCTTCCCAGGAAAAGCTCCACACCATGGGAGAATGGGCATTCTCATCAGCCACCCCTCGGCTGTGGAATACACTCCCCCACCACCTGAGAGCACCACAGACTGTGGAGGCCTTTACGAAAGGACTCAAAACCTTCCTCTTCAACAAAGCTTTTGCCCCATAGCTGCCTCCCCCATCTTCCATCTATTTTATTTTTTTGTAATTGTTTATTTGGATTTTTGGTTTTGATTTGTGAATTTTTTAAATGTAGTTAAGATTAATATTTCCACCTTAGGAAAACACAATGGTTATTATTTAAAAAATGTATTGTTATAACGTCCATTACTAACAGATATCCTTAAGTATTTCCACATGACGGGCCTTATTTTTCCTGATGTTCCTGATGACTTCCTGGTTTCTCTCTTCTTTTCTACCCCATGGAACCTAATACTTGATTACAATGGACAACTGTGTGTGTGTGTGTGTGTGTGTGTGTGTGTGTGTGTGTGTGTGAGAGAGAGACTGTTTTATGCACACTGCTCATGTCATTTTGCAAAAGTGTTTTGCATTCTGTTCAACTTAAGCCACCAAATAATAACAATTATGCGGATGGATTGGTTTAAAATTACAGTTTTTCTAAAATGGGATAAATCAATGCAAGTGTGACGTCCTGTCTGTGTGAGACTATCTTCAGCTTTAAATTCAAGTTTAATCCAATAAGGGGCACTCTATTTCTGCCATGGGGGATGCTTGTGTGTGTGTGTGTGTGTGTGTGTGTGTGTGTGTGTGTGTGTGTGTGTGTGTGTGTGTGTGTGTATGTGAGTGTGTGTGAGAGAGAGAGAGTGTCAGATGTCTGATTAGGTGAACCAACCTATTAAGTGATAACAGGTGCCCAGAAAAAATACACAACTAAAATCCAATAAACTACCCAATCAGGCCACATCGGAGTTGATCTGCAACAAAATGGCTACTAATCTTTGGCAGAATATGTTTAATTGGCTGAAATGTATAGTGAAGGGGGATGTATTGCTTATTTTTCCCTATGTTGTTAAGGGGAAAAAAAATACATTTTTTATAATCCCTTCTTCTTACGACATGCAAGATGTTCTGATTAGGATTCCAACATACAACTAGCTTTATATTGTTGATACCAAACAGAAAGAGGTCAGTAACTGGGTTGTGTTCTCATATTTGTGAACTCCATCAATAAAACATCTCTTTGTTTTATCCCTTGGAAAGCAAACACAAGTCCTACTTTTTGAGAAATGGAATCGAAATCAAGAAAATACAGATGATCTGCATTGCGTTACGCCACACTTCTGTTAACCAACAAAAATGTATGTAACATTTTACCAAGTCCAATTTTTGTCTGGAAATGATGACTGCACTCTTCAATGAGTCCTTTTATAGCCGAGATTGCAGGAGGGAATTCAAAGGTGCAAGGTCAACATGACAGAACTAGTCAAACTCTATTCCAGCAGAATGACTCTTCGCAACACCTCCCCGCTGCCTTACAACCAGCCCTCAACTAGCAGCTGACGTCAGGCTGCCAGCAGGGAAACACTCACAGGTCACATCAGTGTGTGTCTTTTCATATGCCTTCATGTACTTAAACCTGCAGTACATGGACTTGAATGTTCTTTTTTTTTTAGCTGATCTATTGAAAATGCTGTGCTTTTAAGATATTTGATGTTCACACATTTGATGTCACATTTGTAAAGTTAATTTTGTTTATGTACAGTTGTGTGACATGCTTTTGCATGCTTTTGCGTGAGCACGGTAACCGAGGGAGATTCATCCCAGAATGTAGCCATTCAATGTAAATTTGAGTTTGTCACTTGTGTTAATCATGCTATTTTTGTCTCCATTTGTTTTTGTCTCACATTTCTGGTCTTTGGATACACACAGATAAGCTTGGTTTGTACTTCATTGTCCAGGTACATAGGGTTTGGTGTTTTTGCTGAGCAAGAGCAAGAGTTTCACTATAATATTTTGCGTCCTTCTTTATTCTTTGCAGAGATTCTTTACTGGTCTTGATATTAAATCCTCAGTGCAGAGATGAGATAAAAGTGCTTTGACAATAAGACCGGCCTATTGCTAACACACATAAACTCTCTAAGCTGTCTTTGCTGACAGCATTCTGGATGTTCTGAATTTGCTCTTAGATTAGATTCTCTTTGATTCTTTAGATTTTCAGGCTTTCCTGTTGTCGTTCAACACTTCTAACTCCTGGTCACTAAAGGTGCTTACAGCCATCACTGCAATATGTTGCTGCTCTTCCTGTTTATCAGTCATGTTTTTAGGTGCATTTGTGGGCACACAGGCCTATTAAATCAAACATATCAGACCAGGTCATTACCAATCCTCAGGACAATTCCTCACCCTTGATCCATTCGAGCCCCCGCCACCCAAGGTCATGGGACCGGACGCCGAGAGGTTCTTTTGTTACACTCAGATATGTCTAGCATGATGGTGAGATAGGCCTCATTGTGGTAATTATCATATCACCTTTCAAACCGGCAGATACAGGGAGTCTGATAGGGTAGTATTAATGGGAAACACATACGTATGAGGAGAAAGATCAATGAACAAATCACCCATAACGAAGTGCAGGATGCTCAAATGCAACCTATCACATTTATATACCAGCTGATTTTGATAAAAGCAGTTAACTGGTATAAAGTCCCATATTACTGTAACTTCCCTTTGCGGAAGCGCACTTGCCTTACAGGAAGACATTTCCCCCTATGCTTTTGCTTTTACTCCAGTATGCAGACTAAAAACAGACTACTACATTACTAACATTAGGTTAGTAGTAATTAATACTGATGGGTAGATGAACTAAATATTGAGCACCTTAAATGGACTACTACAAGAAAACAAGCTTCTCACCAGCAGACCAGGCTTAACTAGTCAGTAGGTGGTTTGTTACCCACACAAAGAGCAGAGACATCAGAACAGATGGCAGCTGTACGTTTCAAGGTCGACAAGGCATCTCTCTCTCTCTCACACACGCACACACACACACACACACACACCGATGCCTTCAATCTCTCTCAAGTCTGACGCTGGTTGTCAGGGATCATTTGAAGGGATGACAGCCGTCTGTGGTGTAACAGCCAGAGTGAGAAAAGACAGTTTCAGAGACCTGAAACTTCAGGCTGTCAATTTCTGCTCCACCCTATTTTTGGGTACCCTCTTTTACTGATATCAATCATGATGATCTCATGAAGAAGTCATACTAACATACAGAAATGTAAATTACTTGGATTAGTCTCGTGTGTCAAGTGTGATGAATAAACATTTCTGTATGTAATACATTTTATGATTAATCAAAACATAAAACAAAATTTGAAACATTAATACCGTCTTGAAAAGGGTACCCTGTTTTTTGACTTTTTACAATTCTGTCTTCTCTTCTTCATCTTTCATCCATCCTTCACTGTCGATGAACATTTTGATCTATGTTGGGTTATCACGAACATAATCCAGCTAGTCTTCCCTCACACCTGAGTTCTCCATCCTGTCACTCCATCCATCAGATAACGTCCCACTCTCCGCACGTAAGTCCCCCTAAAATATCGTCGCTAAAAGTCTACTTCAATTTAATGGATCATAAGATCGGAGGGTGACTGTTTAGCGTTCGTTGGCTGCTGCCTGGAGATTTGATCCAGTACAGCATAACTGATGGAGAGGGAGACGCTGAAAAGCTCACAGATCATTAAATCTGGCAGCAGTTTTGCCGAACAGAATTGTTTATGCTCAAGCTGCTGTCAAGGCTATCCGTTTTACACATGGACTGCTCCTGGAAATTGGCAATAATGATGATCGTATTCTGTGATTTAACTCATTCATCCTAACTCAGATTTAGAAAGAACACTGAATATTGACGCTGGAATCTCTCACAGAGATATTGTATTTATGTCATGTCTGGCCTGGGTCTTAAGTGTCAGAGTTTAATATATGGAGGTGAAATAATAACAATCTAACTTTATAATGACAATTATGTATTTATCTGAACCTTCCCTCCCCCAAATGTCTTACCTGGATCTTGATTGGCCAGCTGAAATTGGTCACATAAACATAGAAGGTGATATTGTGGTGAAGTCGGAAGTTGAACTTCTCGCACGAGAAGCTGTCGCGGTGCTCCTTAATGTTGGTCCTGGCTATGATTGGCATCTCTTCGCCTGAGATCGTCCCAGCTAAAATTAATTTGTGAGAAGAACAAATATTAAAAAATGATGACCAAAGACGGCTTAATTTAAATTGAGGCGACTTTTGGATGGACGGGATTTACTATTGTCAGTAAGACAGCATGGGTGGTCGGCGATTGTCACAATGATCCCATCTTTAACCAAAAACATATGCTCCTCATTATTTTTTTGTAAATTAGGGCTGTCACATATGTCACTCACTGCAGAAATCAAGTGAACATAGATCAGAAGACGATAAGCTAACAGACATCACTGAGCGATGTGTAAAAACCTTTAAAACTTAAATACAAAACTTTAACATTCACTTGGCTCAATTTGAATGAAAAATGCATTCGACTGACTTCAGAATATGACCAATCTACTGAATAAAAAGAAATTATTTATACGACACAATGTAAGTGACATTTTTTTTTAGTTTTTTTGTTTGTTTTAAAAAATATATACTGAATCATTTTTATGATTACTGCTAATCACATCAGGATTAATGTTACTTGTTTTTGTCACACTTCAATTAAATTCTAAAATAATTTCTCTCAGCAGTCAAATCAGCTGATTCCAGTGTTTCTGTTATAAATTAGCCATATTGTCCATACATTTATAACAGAATGTTTCCTCTAATAAACACTTTAACAGTCTTTACCTCTCTCTCTCTCTCTCTCTCTCTCTCTCTCTCTGTCTCTCTCTCTCTCTCACACACACATACACAAACACACACACACACACACACACACACACACACACACACACACACACACACACACATACAAACATGCAAAAGGACAGAATTCCCACAAAGAAGCTCTGGGCCCCAAGATAGATCTAGTAAGACAACACTACCTTTATCTTAATTAAAATCTGAGGGAAATGTAAAAAAACAACTTATGCCAAATTTCAAAACAGTCTGTGCTTTGTTTTGTCGAGGGGGATCCCCTGTTGGGGAGACAGGACGTAGATATGACCATTGGCTGCTAATGAAAGAGATACCATTAGATGAAGATGAAACAATCAATGTGTTCTATCTCCAACTTAATGTATCAAGAGATAACAATACAATGCCAGAGAAATATCTCATTATATATAAGGAATTTAAACAAATTGTATATTATATATATATATAATTTTATAAGAAACAGATATAGAAGCAACATGAATCTAAGGTTAGATAAATGTGTCTGTCCATTTACCTGTTGAGCTGAAGGACCATGTGATGTTAAGGTTAAAGTTGTTTGATGCATTAATGGACATGTCCAGGTTCTTGGTGGCCTGCAAACAGGAAAAAAAAAAAAACAAGACAGCGTCTGAGGCTGTGTAAAAACACAACTAAGAACTCATTGGTGTCCGTTGCTGCTGTATCTAGCAGCACAAAACCAGTGACAACAATATATAGCCAGGACACAAATAAAAAGGAGAGAATATAAAATGCAATAATGGACATGTCCTCCGAGAGGTGAGATTAATAATTTACTGATGATGGTATTTAATTGTTGAAGAACACCAACATCCCCTTGTGTTCTTTTGCAGCCTGCTGTTACCTGTTCAGGTGTAGCCATAAAGTTGATGGCAGTGTAGTGGCGATCATCTTCTTGAAGCAGGCTAAAGGTGAACTGATAATCAATTAACAGGTTGTCTGGTCAAGGAGAAAAATGAAAATAAAGCCATTCAGAGGTCAAAGTTTCAACTTCAATGTATCAGAACACAATAACATGAACAGTATGTACAATAAATGCATGATCACAGATGACAATGTATTTGCTACACAGTATTAAGGCTTCAGTCAACAGGAGACGAGCAAAAGTCAAAACACTCATTTAATCAAGCAGGAGCTCATTATTAGTGACACAATGGCCATTATATAGAGGGAATCATAGTGATTCAACATCTGGGTGGACAGCAGGCGTAGGTTGGGTCACCTTGCCTTACTGCCTGATGGGGGGACAAAAAGAAGAGGGAAGAAGGGAAAGAGAAAATTAAGAGGAAGAAGCAGCTTTGTTGTCATGAGAGGATAATATGGTGAAAATGTTTTTTAAGTTAATCAGCATGACTGCTGAGTGTTTCTCCTTCAGGGTGAGTCAGGTGTGTGTGTGTGTGTGTGTGTGTGTGTGTGTGTGCGCATATATGTGTGCATTTGGTGGCAGCCCAGGTTAAAGCAGATTCAGGCAAACTATGCTGTTCATTTATTTTAAGCTTAAACAGAGTTGATATTTTTGTGCTGTAGGTCCTATTTTCACAGTTTTCAGCACAGCTTCAAACCAATCTTTGTTGCATATTTCACTGAGGGGGGATATAAGACAAACAAGATTAATATATTTTTTTAGTGTGACTGGCTTTTGTTGCATATGACCACTGACAATGAAGTACACAGTACTAAAATGGATTTGTTGACCATAAATAAATAAGCACATTTTAAACACTTCCAAGCTGCAAATCCAGCCATTTAAAGATAATTTATTTGGATATTTTTTTAAATCCTATTCCCATTGTAGACCACAACAAATCAACCATGGACAAAATCCAGTCAAAAATGAATAATATCTAAAAATTTCAAAAAATGTTATGGCAATTCATGAAAAGTAGTGGGAAGTGGATCAATGTCCCTCAGTGTGTCTCATGTCACTAGTTCCAGTTCATTTAATTTGCAGAGAACTGGGGAGAGGAGTGATTCACTGTATCAAGCCGTCTCTCACTAATATGACATTTAAAGAGCTTTACAGAGCAGAATAACTCTGTGACACACACATACTTCAGTGATGGAGAGAGAAAGAGAGAGAGAGATGTTTAGTCATCACCTCTGTTTCAGCTCTAATCCCAGGGCGTCACCGAGACGAAAGCAAATTGTGTTTGACAAACCCCCTTGTTTTGTGCAGTCTTCATGGTGGGTTAGCCTGTGCAGCAGATGCACTATCATCAGATCAAAGACAATATTTTTTTCTTTACCCCCTTCCCTTCTAGGCAGAAATGCACTGCTGTTGCTGCTCACTTGTTTATCCCAAAAGGGTCTTCAGACATCATCAGAGTGTTTGTTTTTTTTTTTTTAACTTTATGTTTTATAAGGAGGATCAAGCGTTGTTTGCATGTTCGGTATATTTGCGTATGCGTGTGCAGGAAGCGCTTTTGATTACCACGCAATATGTCTGGCATCAAATACTGTACATTCTTGCACATGTGTATTTCACTGTATGTGTGTTTACACAGAGGAGTATGTCAAAATATAAATAACTGAATAAATACATTTAAATATGCTCCCCCATCTCTCTCCCTCTGTGTGTTTCTAATATTTCAAGGCTGTTGGGAACAAGAAAATCAGAGTTTAAAAGTTCATCTTTGCACAATCACAAATCTCATTTGAGAAATCTGACAAAAGTTTCATTTATACAATCTAAATTACCCACATGCAGATGCAAAAATCTGCTCTGGATGAATCACACCTACGTATCACTAAAAGAATTAATTATACCCCGAAGAATTCAAATAGAAAAAAGGCCCTGTCAATTTTTCAAATTTGCACATGGGTGATCTCATTACCATAATAAGTCAGATGATTCAGCTTATATGAAACATAACACTGATGGGGGGGGGCGACAGGCAGAAAGAGAACGCCCTCATCTGGAACACAATCTCAGATTCTTCCTTCAAGCAGAAACGCAATACAAACATGGATGCTCTGCCAAAGTCTGTCACTGAGCTTTCATTTATTGCTCATTAACAGCTTATTATTTCCCATTTGCAACACCTCCCTGACAGGGCAGGGGCCTGATGCAGTGGCATTGCCTCAATGAGAAAGTGAGACGAGGGCAATAAACTCAAGGGCAGCACTTTCTCACTATCAGGCTTAAATGGAGGTCATAGCAACTGAAAGGTAATATATGCATGAGGTCAGGTGACCCCTATTTGTTAGAAACTCACTGTTTTGTGGTGACCTGATGTGGGTCTGAGCTGTGCTCTTTACCCATCGTCACGAGCTGTGGGTAGTGACTGAGAAATTAAGATGATCTTGCTGTTTCATGTGCAGGATGGTTGGGTTTATCCTGTGAAAATGTGAGGAGCACAAACATCAGAGAGGAGCTCAAGAAAGAGCCACTCTTAGTCCTTTTAATACCCTCTAAATATGGTTCATTAACTAATCATGTGGTAATGGGAGGAGTTTTGTTACCAGTTAAATCTTCAGACAAACAATATTAGTTGCTTAATGCAGCAAAGATGTGGTCTGTGGTTCAGCTCTGTGCTTGTGGTCTTGGACTTTAGCACACTGAGGTAAGCATTTTGTCTTACTGCTTAATAGCATACATTAACACATCATATGAAATTAAATTAGAAATTATGTATATTTAATTTATGTATGTTTTCCCTCAAAATGTACTGTATTAACATGTATCAAATGCCTACTGCAACTTTCTCAAAGTGATCTAAAATCAATCATATTTAAGAGTCTGTTAGTGTTGGAAGGTTGGCAACAAGAGAAAAAAAAGATTTTGGCCTAGAAGGACCAATTACTCCAAGCTGGATACGCATCCAGACCGACTGACTGTCAGCAAATATTGAGGCATTGTAGACTGATGCCATATCTTGGTCTAATGAAGGGCCTGAGGCTACGTTGAGTGAGTTGAGTGGTGATTACTACCATACAAGTGTTCTGTGGTCTGAAATGTTCCCTACATTTGCTACTTTATGTTATTTTGGCTTGTTTTGGATATATTTTAGGAGACTAATGACAAATCTAACTATGTGTGGCATTGTATTAGCGATACAGAAACTGCTTTATCTTTGTTTGTCTTTATTTGAACATGATTCAGCAGGATTTTGTGGTGTTTCATCACTAATTGACATTTTAATTGGGTTTGCGAGACTGTCAGTACGTATCTGAGTCTCTGTTGTTTGGTCTGACTAAGCTTTGTAACTAGGCCTGGGGGCAGTGTGCAGCCCAGACTGGGGACTGGCTGGTGTTAGCTGGTACCGCAAATGACTGCTGGTCTTCCCAGTGGAAGTGGTGGGACAATTGGTGGCCATCTCTAATTAGACGTCCAAGGCAGCTGACTGTGATAGAATACGACAGCGGTTCATTAAAGCCTCGCCCAGCTGACGGCTGCTCGTAAATGCTCGCCTGACTTGGGGCAAACTCATTAAATGGCAAACTTGCTTTTAATCGGCTGACTTGAGGTCTTAGATGACAGCATTAAGTGAACCAAAGTGTAGCTTTCGTTACACCAGACTGAGATGAAGAGCACTACTTTCTATCACTTGCCTATGAAATGTTTTTGCCTTTTCGTGACACAAATGTCCAACATGGATTCCTTTTATATGTTTCTATAGCAATGAATCACAGTAAGACTGAAGATGTCGTCATAATAGGATTGTTGATTACTCACCCACTCCCAGTTTCTGTGAGTTCAGGCGTGAACACACACAGTCACTATTGTGTCACCAGTACACTTTGATTACATAGTATTTTGAATATGCAAAGGGACCACATATAATATGCACTTGAGACCAAAAATAACAAGTTTATAACAAATAGAAAATTTATTATATAGATCCTTTATTGAGGACAGTTAAAGCACCTTACTGCCTCCAATCATCTTGGGTATGACACCACAAGCTCTACACACCTGTACGTGATAACATTCAGCCATTCTTCTCCACAGACGCTCTCAGCTCTGGCAGGGTGGATGTGGAACATCAATGGACTGCCATTTTTAGGTCTCTCCAGAGATGTTTCACTGGACTAGGTCTGGGCTTTGACTTGGATATCAATACAGTATTCCTAACTGTCTTACTGAAAGGTGAACCTTCAGTCTGAGGTCCTACATGACACTTAGAATTATGAGTTTTAGGGGTGGTATCAAACATGACAATCCTCTAGGTGCTTTTCCAAATTCCAGGTGGGCTTTTGAGTGTCTTTTAAAGAGGAGGGGTTCCAATCATAATACACTGATTGGTAAAGTGTCACAAGGGCTGTTGACCTCCTGAAACTTTATCTCTGTTTGTTCCAACTTCTTCCATTTCAGAATAATGGAGGCCACTTTGCTCTTGAGCCTTTTTGTAGTCTTTCCCAGATCTGTGCCTCTACGTGACCTTGTCTCTGACTTATTTTTGCCCTAATGGCTTAGTTTTGACTGTGACATGTGTTATCAGTTAGGAGAGAAGAGGGACATGACAGGATTGTGTCTTTCTAAATGATGTACAATTGACTGAAATAACCACAGATGGACTCCAGTCAACATGTAGAAACAATTCAAGGATGATGGAAGGTCCACAAAGATTAAATTTGAGTCTCATAGCACAGTGTTAGAGTACTCACGCCGATACAACGCCGATTTTCTTTTCTTTTAATAGATTTTCATAAAATTTGAGAGGGGCTGAAAATGTTCCAAATGTAATTTATATTAACTAAATTAGGCCCGTTATAATCTGTGGTTGTGGTAGAGATCTTTTTGAAGACACAAGCACCATATACTTGTGAGTTGGGTCATTTAATATCCTGTCAAAGAGGCTCGGCTAAAAGAATATGAAATACGCAGAAGTGTTTTTCCTAAACATAAACAGCTTTCAGCCACAGAACACAGAGGCAGGCAGCCACATTTATCTAGAGACAGATCCTACAAAGAGTCAGCTGGTATACTGCCTACAGGTTCCTGCCATTAAAGGCCATGGTTCATATTCTAATTTGGCTCATTCGCCTTTAGAGTGGAACCCTTTTTCCATTCTTTTGATTTTATTTTAATTGAAGAGCAAATGACAAGGTATTCACTGCGAGTGAGAGTTCACTGTTTGGCTTTTTATTCAAGCCCCATGAATAAAATAAGCCAGAGCCTGGTTAAATTTGCTGTGCTGTATTCTGGTTATAAAAGTGGAGGCTAAAAGTAAAATGGTGACACTCGAGTGGTTTACTAACGAACACTCTATGAAAAAAATTAGGTCAGAGTTTAGTACTGGATTCTGTTGGGGCTTTTGCAATGGGGCAGCCAGATTAACTCACAAAGAAAAGGAAATCTGAAATGTGGGGCACAGCTTTAAGTTTTCTGCACACGGATACTTTGCAAACAACTGTATAAAAGTTTAGATTAACCAGTTTTGATTGTCCGCAGCCTAATTCTGGCAACACTTTCTACCCTAACGCTCCAGATAATCTCTGTGCTTACAGCTGCTTGCCAGATTTGCCATTTCTTCAAAAAGAAATGGCTGTAAATATGTTTGAATCTGCAGAAAGACATGAGCTGTGTTGCATATAATCTGCAAGTGATTTTACATAAGTGAGATAAAGCTCGCCCTTATCAGCACTTTGCTTCCAATGACATTTAAGGCTAATATTGACCTCAACCATTATTGTGGCTGCTTTCCTTGGAGGACCAGGAAATCAATGGCTTTTGAATCTGTAGATCCTCTCTGTATGCATAAAAGAGAAAGTACTTTGTGCATTCATGTGTGTGCCTTTGAATCTGCCCTCGCTTGTTCAAACAAAGCTGAATATGTTTGTGGACAGCAGAGGAGATAATGTAACATTAATGACAACTGAAAAACACATACACATGTACACCACTTCAGCTGCAGCCATAGAGATATCAAAGAACCATGCACCTATGGACTTAAGCAGCAGTTACAACTTGTTTCATGGGGTTTTATGTGTGTCTGTGTGTATTCCCGTTGCCCTGAGCCCTTTAAAGCAGTGGGCAAGACAACAGCATTGGTGCCATCTAGTGCTTTCACAAATCTTCAGACATAGTAAATCTGTGAACTGTAGCAAAAATATCCCTATCCAAAAATGGAAACATGACTTACTTGAAATGGGGTTACAGGATCAATATTTATATTTTTGGCTTTGTTTCTTCCAAAATCCAAAAGTTGGGATTGTTTTGGAACATTTAAAAGAGATCCAAGATGTCTTCGACTGTCAGAATGTCTTCAGATTGTCTTTCCAAAAAGGATTAGAGCATCGCTGCAGTAAAGATGAACTTGTACCATCTCTCAGCATACAGATGGCATATTTGAGTTGATCACTGTAATCCAGGATATGCTTTCTTTGATTGCTGCATCTTTTCAAGTCTCAATCATTTTAAACAATGACAGTCTCACTCACTTTAGACAGCTTTTGACATTGACTAGTCTTGGACTTTGATGCACTGCATTTGTGCAGTTCTGATACTGTGTGTGTGTGTGTGTGTGTGTGTGTGTGCGCGTGTGTGTGTTTCTGTGTGTGTGCGTGTGTGTGTGCGTGTGTGTTTAAGAGATACAGGGCTAGTATATTGTTGTACACCATAAAACATCTGTTTTTTTTGACTCGGGCTCTCCACCTTCTTGTGCCCTTTAGAAACAAAACCGACAATCTATTGCAAATGAGCTAAGTCAATGTGAACCCTGTGCAGTCCATATGTAGGAGAATCTCTGTAAACAACTCCAACACAACCTGCAGTTTCTTTTTCAACTATTTTCATAAGAGATTTATGCATGTCCCACTGTATAAAACCACAATTTTAATTCAAGATTATGTGGTAGACTATGACCTTAAAATTATCATTCATTGTCTGTTAAAAATAAATCAATCTGGTGAAGAATGACACTCAAAAAAGAAGGGAACATTAGTTCTTCTGTATTTTGAGATGTCTTTTTTCAGCCTCAAACCAATTGTCTCCATTTAATGACATATAATTTGCTTCTCTTAAGTGGAATTCACAAAAAAATGTCAGTGATATCAGTGGATGGGTGCAGATTATTAAAAATCTTTGATTTAGTATATTAAAAAGGCATACAAATTTTGTTTACTCTAAGCTTTGTATGCATTTTTGTATTATCGTTGTTTTATTAGCCACAAAGGTAAGACACTGTTCACTAAAGATGACATTCACTTTAATATAAATAAATAAAATAATAATAATAATAATCAATTAAGGAGCAAGGTCAGAGTGTTACAGATTTGTAAAGGTGACCAACAACATTTCTCAAAGATAAATGTCACTTTTGCATTTCACTTGAAGGAAGTGAGATAAGGAACATTAGTTGCTAGGTAACTGACAGGCTTTTAAAGTCAACAGGTGAGGTGGATGATGTTGTCTACATGGAAGAAAATAAGACAGGATTCCAGTGAAGAAAGTTTCTATAATACTTGCCACAATTCAGTTGTTTGATTGTGACTAAGTGCCAATCTTAGGAAGGATTGTAGGCAGATGAGATGATAGGTTCTAGGTCATACATATGGTATTTGTGACTTTGACTCAGGTGTAGAGTTGGCAGGAGACTTACAATAGCATGTTCCTCTGAGAGGGTTTCCAAGGTAACGGTTCTCTGAGTCACATCTGGAACAACAGAGTGGAGGAGAAAGAGATGAAAAGGGTCAAGAAAAAGAAAGGGATGAGAAAGAATGCTTATCATTATTACACAAAACAATTTTGACTAGCTTTTTACAAAAAACATATTCTTGTTACAGGTTGTCTTATTAGCTCAGGAAGTCTATAAATGGTCTCTTTGTGTGCTCACATATAGAATTACTGGAGAGCATATGTTCTACAATCATATTCGTGTCTGCATGTTCCACAGGGAAAAACATTAAAACGGTGATGAACATTTTAAGGGATTTATGTAATTTGGTTTGATTTGAGTAGTGATTTGGAAATCTTAAAGCACAAAGAACAGAAAAAAGCAAAACTATCAGCCATTATCTTGAGAGACCTATTTGTCAAATACAAGCAACAATGATGGAAAAAATTAGAGTCAGAGATGTGCTGTTGTCAACATTCAATTGCTATTTACTGGGACCAGAGAGAGTATGACTTTAATTTTTAAGCAAACACACATTTGTTGATGGACAGTAATTGGATATGGTTGAATGTTGTAACTTTTGGGTTGTGGGAGAAAAAAACTTACAGCATAAAGTGCATAATTATTATTACTTTTTTTTTTTTTTTTTTACATATTTTGAAGTGAAACTAAATTAAGCTTTCAAAAGTCCTTATGGCAGCTGTATTGCTGAAGGGCCATGCAGAAAGAATTCAGCAGCAGGACAGATATGTCTGAAACAAGGTTTAGATTTACTGGCTGCTACAGGCACACTTCATTTACCGTAACTGGTCCCCTCGCTGTCCTGCAATGTCGAGTATGCCTTAAGGGTGAAAGGTCACTGGTGATACATACTGTCAGATTTATATGTGTTAAACCTAGCGTAAGGTTACAGAGAGGGGATATAAGTGGACATGCAGGCTGATAAGATGAGGAAAGGGTGAGCTTTTTCTCCCTTGGGCCATACTGAAGTCACGGATGCCGAGCTCGAACAAAAAGAGGACAAACACTTAAGCTGCTTGCAGCAGCCTAATGGGGGAAAGATAAGGGCCATAGAGGACTGGACAGCTCTGTCACTTAAAAAACACTGACTCAGCTAAATGCACTGCCTTCGTTTGTGGTGCTTTTTTTTTTTTTTTTTCAAACACTTAAAGGGACAAATATTCATAAACACAAATAACCAATCTTCTCATAATCTGCACTGTGTACAACATGGATTGGCCTTCAATTATATTTTTGTACAGCTGCCGAAGACGCAAATTAACGACACAAGCAGACACTCAGTTAGATAACAGCATCGAATAAAAGAAATAGCTGAAAATCTTAATAAAGTGAACGTGTTCAGACTAGATGCACTCAGTTAAATTAAAAAAAAAAACATCCACACAGCAATCCATTCACGTTGTAGAGTGTATACTTTCCGTTATTCGTAATATGCCGCATGTCACAGTAATCCCCGATCACACTTTGACATTGGATCAGCAAATGTGTAACACACTCACAATTAATGCAGACTGATGTCCTCAGTAGTTCTTGTCATACTGTTACCCTACAAGCATATAGTGTGTAGGTTTGTCCTTTTACCTCCTCATTTCACGATGATCTATGCTGATGCATTGTGGGATACACTCAGCACACTACACATGGTTTAAATTCCGCACTTTGCAGTCAGACGGCACTACAAAATGAAAAACACCCTAATGCACTACAGAGAATGATGTCTGACCCAGCAGTACACTCATTCTCACATACATAAATATGCAGCCACTCATTCGCTGTAACCTGAGGGTACGCGCGAGCCACCTCCGACAGGAAACTGTTCATTCATAATCATAACGACAAACAAATGGCTCTCCACTTGGCAGCTCACTTTGGAGCGATGCGAGCAAAAACAAACAGCTCGGCGAAAGGACAGGTGGGGGCTTGGAGCTAAATCGAAGGTGAAAGCAAGTACAGTAGCTTAGAGACACAGCGACAATCACGCACAAATGTGCTGTTTCTGTTTTAAGCCTCTGCAGAGGCTCCTATACTACGGTGAATTGTCTGTCCAGTATATACAGCACTATACAATAATTATCAGCGATCCCAAAACTTTCCAGATAAAGTCCTCCTTAAAAGTCAAAACACTTAGTGGCTGTTTTAATAGTTTAAGCGAAGGTTTCATTGCAGAACATTTTAACTTGTTTTTAGTTAAATCTGACAGTAAATAAGTGTAGACAGTTGGTCTAAGAAAAGGTTACCTCACCACCGACATGCTGTTATTATATTATCTTCTCTCTCTCTCTCTCTCTCTCTCTCTCTCTCTCTCTCTCTCTTTCTCTCTCTCTCATGCACACACACACCTTTATATAGCAAGCATTCAACCATTTACGACAAACTTTGACAGTCGTAACTTTAGCTAAAATCCCGAGGACACTAATTAATGAAAGAGTGTACTCACAGCTGACAGTGATCTCCTTTGATGCCTTTGGTGGTGCAAAAGCACTTCCCAGTGTTGATGTGGCACACATTGGCATGGTTGTTACACTTGCAGGCTGCAGAGAGTAGAGGGATGTTTAAGGGTGGTCAAGAATATATTAGAAGCTCTGACAGGAGAATCCGCCAGATGCCACTGCAAATACAGTTAGGAAGCAATGCTCATCTCGCGTCATGATGTCTTCAAGACACAGATATATAATCTGCTGTAAATGTTCAGGATAAAAAGTAGTCTTTAAACCATTTGTTCTGCAAAAGGGGACAGAGATAACTGTCTGAAGCACATGATCTGGGCCTTAAACTATTCCTATCTAGAATGAGACGAATAATAAGAGAGATAAACAAGACAGCTCAATTTTTAGCTGTGCTTTAGGCTATCGGCTAACAAGTTATTTTAAAAATGAACTATTTAAATCACCTACATTCATTTTTCAGTAGCGGTGTTGTACAACAACTTAATCCTGTTAAAATGAATGAAAATAAATGAATGAACAAAGCACTGCAATTGTGCTGACAGGAGTGTAATCAAACAGCAAAAAGGCCGATTTCATATAAATCACATTTACCATGACTTGTGCATGGTCCCTGAAGAGAGTCTGCTCTCTCAGCCCACTGCTTTGGCTCATGCGTGCATAAAACACAAAAGATGCTTGTTTTTGGGGTGTGTTTGAAAGGGTGTGTATGTAGATGGGAACTGAACCATCTGTGTTCTCCTCGGAGTGCTCCTCAGAGAAAGATGGGTAAAAACGAGAAACAACAATCTTCACCAACCCTCTGTTCTTGGGGGCTGCGCAGTAAGAAAACGTAACTAAAGGAAGTATGAATCAAAGGTCCATATAGAGCGACATTATTCCAAAGGTTCACTTTCATGTGCACTTGGACTTAGAAGCCAGTGAGACTCAAACTACCCACGCAGAATCTGAATCTTTCCCAGCTGTTGTTAACTGTCCCTGAGTGGATACATCAAACACGTTCTAATGTTTTTTCTGCACGTAGCAAACAGGAAACTGCTAATGATGCCTTAAAAATCCTCTTGAAATGAAACAGCTGACCCATGCAAAGTTCTGCATGCAAAACTTATAGAAGAAATGGAGCTTGCCAAGCGTTAACTGTCTGGAAAGCTGAGTGCAGTTTCATTGGACACACCCATTCCTGATTAGCACTGTTGGATGAAGAAATCCATAAAATGGAATACAATAACCCGCAGGTCCACCTCGGAAGGCCTCATTCATAAATAAATGAATGAGGCACAAATGATCTCCAGGTTGATTTATTATCTGAGAGGTCACCTTTGTAAGACCCCTCTCATGAAAATATCATATTGTGATTGAATTTGGGGATACAAATCTGCTGAATGTAACACTGTTTGTGAAATGAGCTGTCAGTCCTGGTAGAGTGCCCAAATAAAAAAAATCTATAAGTTCTCACATACCCAAAGTGTTGATTGAGTTTCCATCAAAATCAAGTTTTTTTTTTGTTTCTGCCTCCAACAATGATGATTCTGAATGTGCATATAAAATGACACCCTAATGTACTGCAACCTCTTGATACAGATACAGAAAACAGGAGCAGTACGCTGCTAATTAAGATGCTAATATAATCTGCTGTTCTGTGCGTATATGCGTGAATAGCACAGTGATAAGTACTTTTTCAAGTCGGCATGCATTTCACATCCAGTTTTTTGTTTTAATAGGCTGGACTAGGGTCCAAACAAAGGCTTAGATCTTAATCAGCACTTTTCAGGTAATCACTGCACTTGTTCACTGTTAGAATGATCATCTGCAAATGAAATAAATCAAAAATACACACATTCGTTTTATTGGGATTTGGTAATTGGCCCCCTCTACATCCAATAAAACAACAGTGATGTAAGTTGATTTCCTCTACCCAGAATTCTTTTAAACTAAGCTGCTCAGAAAAAAAGTTATATTTAAATCACAGATCCCAGAAGACATATAAAAGCCAAATATATTCAGTGTATTTTGTTGAGATCAGGACAGGATCCAGAACGAGGCTCAACACCAGAGTGGATAAATGAGCTCAAAGGCTGACTGAACTTGAGAATTAACTCAAAATGCAAGTCCCAGTCTCTTGGTGCTTTCATCATCATCAGTGCCACATCTTACCCATGAATGTGTTTCATAATCTATGTGTTATCTTACAAAGAGGACAAAGGGCCTTTTCATACCTGTTGTGTTCACATGTGTTTCAAAGGTGCCAATTGTTATGTTTGGACTCAGTCTCATTCAGATTTAAAGTCAGTGTGAGCTGATAATGATAATTAAAAACTCATATTAGCTCATTCTAGTCAGACACACTTCAGACAGTAGACGAGCATTTTGCCAGCATCCTGACAGACACGTGTACAGGCCTCGACCCAGGTCTACCACTGCACTGCTGCTGAAGTTGAACAACAGCTGGCTCTGTTTGATTAGTCCCACACACCCACCTACGCACACACACACACACACACACACACACACACACACACACACACACACACGCACACATCAATCTGTTGCAGCCACTGCCAGGTTGCCAGTTTCATGCTGAGACGACAATCAACATCTCTCTTCCTCCTGAACTGGAAAGAGAATTTGCCAAGCTCCAGCTGCTTCACTCAAATTAGAGACAGAATGGAAGTATCGGGAAAATTTAGCTAAACAAGATAATAAGAGAGGGGGGAGGTTGGCATGCCAGTGGCCTGTCTGCCCATAAGATTGGCTGTTTACTTAAACAAAGGAAGAAGCGAAGAAATCAAAGTGACTAAGAAAACGGCCATCTCCTGACTGACGACCAATGGGTTTTCAATTGAAAGTCTGTTTCATCTTATGAGAAAATAGTAAGTTTAGAATGGCAACGAAAAACTTTTTGATAAAAGTCTCCAAGTGAAGCTTCAAAACAATTCAGAGCTGTCCACTAGTGAATGGACAGGAATGCCGTAAGCGGCATTTGGTACTTCCTGCAAACTGATCTTCTTACTCTCTACTTTGACTCGTGTGGTTTTTTATTATACACCACAATGACGGCTTCACTGAGAGGTGCAGATACTCAGCAAGGCGCTGCAAAGCTGGAGAGAGATGGCACATCAGAGGCAGTGAGAGGAAGGCGTGTAGAATTTATTGTAACAATAAAGGTGTGTTGTGCAAGGTGCCAGGGGCAGGGAAGGGTCTTCGTCTAAAAGAGCAAATCATGTAAAGTCACCTGAGAAGAAGAGTTCAGAGTGAGGCTTTACCCAACGGTTTTTAAAAGAATAGGAAATTCTGATAATTAAAAGAAATGACAACATGATGATAAATCGAGGGACTCATTAAATCCCAATGACACGAGTAACTTGAACTTAAAATGTAAAAGTACCTGGTAGCAATCCTGTTAATTTAAATGTGTTAACATTATAAATGGTTTCTGTCAAATTTGCTGAACAATAACTAACTCAATCAGACAAACAGCAAGTTGTAGGTGGGTAACTGGAAAAACACAGAATAATGGTGCCCTTTCGTCAGCTGCATCAGTGCTGGGCTCTCTGTCATGCTGGTAATGATGGTCACATCATTGAGCCCAACCATGCTGGTAGATGAATCATTCATCTTCAAACTGGGGTAATGGCTCATCCAGCATGTCACCCTGCAACAGTATGGAGCCAAATGGACGACGAAACAAAATGCAGTGTTGTGACACTGAGGAGACACGACTGGTAACACTGGATCCACCTTAACTCAGTCACCACACTCATAAATGAAGCACGTCTTACGAAACTATGGCTTTAATATTTCAATGTGATGGAAGAGCAGGTATGTGCACTCCCCTTTAAATACAAATGTTTTCTGTCCCCCCACAGGAACAAAAAGGCACAAAGAAAAGAAAAAAAAACATCCCAAGAGATGTTTCTTATCTACTGCGCCTTCTCATCTGAAGACAGGCAACGTGTCATCAGCTCAATGTGACCAAGATGAGAGGTAAATTCAGAGAAACTAAACACACACATACGCACACACACACAACCCAGTTTTGACAAGGTTAGTTAATCGTCTGTCACATGGACAGGTGAAGAGATGCACCCCTCTCTCCTTTGTCTGTCCTCCAGCTCTTCCTTCATGTTTGCCCCCATCTCCACCTCTATTTCTTTGGTGCCTTTCTGTTCAAGGGTGATATTAACCTTGTATATATATATCTCGCCACGTGGTTTTATCTCCTTTTCTCCGCCTTTTTCGCTGCCGGTCTTTTGTCTCCATTCCAGCAGCCCTTCACTACCCTTGTCATTGCTTCCATCCTCTTTGCAACCTTATGGGCCTTTTCCCACCATCTCTTTATCATTCAGCCCTATAATCATCCACAGGTCATTGACTCCCAACAGTTTAGCCCAAGGTAAATCTAATAGACCTTTAATACAAAGAGAATGCTGAAGATTGAAAGAAAGATGAAAGGGATGCGGTTGAATGGACAAAAAAATGATGATGATGATGATGATGATGATTATTACTATTATTATTATTATCATTATTATTAATATTATTATTATTATTATTATTATTATTATTATTATTATTATTATTATTATATCATTTTACAAAATCATCTCATTTTGATTTAGACTGCTTAGACGTAGCTCTACACTTTTGTTTTGCAATATTTTCTTGTATTCTTCTTCTTCTGTATTATAGACTATAAAAAATAACAAATGGAAAGAAATAGGCAGAAAGAGATAAACAGATTTGTTAAACAAATATGGCATAAACCGTACAAAGAACAGAGGCATTAAAATGTGTCAAGAGAGAAACAGCAGGCAGGATGTTAAAAGTGCATGCCAAAAACAAGGAGGGATGGATGAAATAAGACAGTTATTAAGCAGAAGAGAAAGTGCATCAGAGGCACATGGAGTCCTGTGTGGAGGCGGAAAAAAAAAAAAAAAAAAAAAAAAAGCGTATATCTATCAGCACTCACTGCAAGAACCACCAGGGACAGAGACACCAGTCAGCCCAGGAAATAAGAAAATGATTAAGAGCGATTTAATGTTGTGCTGCTGCCAGGCCAAAACGCACATCTGTCACAGCCAGACTGATGCGCCTGCACCTCCCTCTCACTCTGGCCTCCCTCTCATTCCAGCAGTCGCTCATTCATTCATTACACTCTTCCATATCTGTCGGTTTCTCCCATCGATGCCAGTATCCTCCTAAAGCAAGCTGTTTATGTTTGTTTTCCTGGCTTCTATTTTCCGTCATTGGGATAAACATAATCTCTTTTTAATGTTTTTGCTGTGAGATCTGCCATTATTGCGACATGGAAACAAAACACAGAAGTTGAAACCAGATCTGAGGCGGCAATATATGCTGCATTTCGGTTAGCCTACATTAGTATCACCTACCTTTATGAGCAGATTGCTGGTATTGGGTTCTGCTTATCAAGGGGCTCGGAACCATATGGTTAAAAAGTGTCAGTTTTCTAGTACTCACACATGCACATGCACACGCACACACAAACGCGCACACACACACACACACAAACGCAACACAAAATATGTCTCCACTGATCCAGGGGACTATTCTTTGGTGGAGAATCAAAAATGTATTTAAATTCAAAAGAGTCTCTGGCACAAACAGTAGTAATATTAGGACTATTGTAGAGTCTCATTATTGTTGATCTACCGTTGCACGCACAAAGGAGTATTGACCGTGACTGTAGTGCCCAGGTGTGGTAACCTTCCATTTCAGAAAACTATCATTTATCCTATTTCCAAGAAAATGGAGGCTGGGGCATTTCAAAAAGACTCCACTCTATAACCCATTTTTGAAATTTCAGGGACTCTACAGAGAGGCTCAAAATGGAACAAAGGTTTACAGTTTGAACGGGGGCCTTTGAGTGTCCAGGGCCCACCGTGCAGCTTCTGCAGCAAACTGAGCAGACACATGCACCCATGCATATCAACACCAAAACAGAGTCCATTTTTGGGAGGGATTGGAGCTTTTAACCAGGAAGTCGACACTTTTATCATTACCTGTTATTTCTGATGGACTAACAATGATGATTATTTAATTATTCAGTATGGTTCTTCATGGTTCTTCACCATGAACTGTTACAGCTATGGGGGCCATATAAAAACACAGGACAACCCTGATCGGGAATATCACTGACCACAGCAAGCCCAGTGTGTCTGAAGCTCAAATTACGCTTGCACAATGAAGACCACCAACAGTGAACTCACCATTGCACTTCCCTCCATTGATGGGATCACCATAGTAACCAGGCATGCAGCTCTGACAGTGCGTCCCAGACGTCAGGTTTCCACAGTGCTCACATACGCTGCCATTGACACACCTGCTGTGACCATTACACTGACACACTGCAGCACAGAACACGCACACCCACATGAAAAGAATGATTAGTCTGACATATAACATACATAGAGAGTTCAAAAATGCTGAAGATGTTTTAATCAATAGTTAAGAGAATATGGTTTCGTTTACCGGGACACTGGATGAAGGCCCAGTTGTAGCCCCTGTCGGTTGAGCACAGACTTTGATCCAGAACCATGTCCTTGTCCCGCACTCGTTGTCCAACCCTGGCAGCTGCAGTCTTCATTGGGCCTCTGTAGGAGCCCTCCATGCAAACACCCTTGCCAGTGTTGGTGGGATCGCTGCACCATCCGCACTCAGCTCGCTCCAAACACTCTGCACAAGTCCTCAGACCGGAACAGTTCTGAGCTGTGGAGGGATTTGGGAGGGACAGTTAGCACTCTGTTTTCATATTATACTCTATATTTTCATGTGCCTAGGAGGTTCTGGGTTTCATTCTGACTGAGACATTGGACCTGTTTAGTTTCCATGTTCTCCCAGTACCTGTGTGGGATTTTCTCCAGACAGAAGGAACAGTGTGGTGATGGAATGATGACCTGTCCGGTGAGTATTGCTGCCACGCAGTGACCGCTGGGAAAGAAACCAGCAATCCGTGTAGGTGCAGTAGCTTTGTTAAATACTTCTGATTCCAGAAGAGTTCTGATTGCATTCTTTTAGCAAACATGCGTACATTTATTTTACCACTGTTGCAACTGGAGTAGGAAATAAACCGGAGACTCTTTTCCTATCACTGTTAAAATTGAAAGTACCTCACAAAGATGGCTGTTTGGCAGTAAATGTCGGTTAACCAAAAATAGATACATGGATGGAAACAGAAACAGAGGTGACAAATAATAAATTTGAACTTGTTTCCAGTATTTCATGTAGCACATTCAGGTTGAAATTGAGGCTGACTCTTACACTGTGATAATATTAATCCAGCTTTAACAAAGCACACCTTCAGTGATATAACCAACCTCCTGATACGCTCCCCGTCTTCCCATCTCTCCTTTCCTTGCATCCTCAACATATCAAACCACATCAAATTTTGTTTTTCAGGCATTCCATGACTTGAGAGACACATTTATATTCATAAAGGCAATGTGACATTCAAAAGCACTTTGCTGATGCAAATAATAAAAAAAGATATTTGATCTACCATCCAGTACCTCAAAAAGATAACAATATATGCTGTATTGTTGGTGTTGGTGGTTGGGATATATGTATTTATTTTGTTTTAGCAATATTGGTGGCCTTATGAATAAACATCAGCTGTATTTCTCTCAGATAAACATTATTCTTGTAAAGTGTAAGGTGATAAATATGCACGTTAGGACAGCAGGAAAATATGGATGTGAAGGCACTGAAATTACAAAGGTTGAGCAAAGTTAAGTAAGATGTGGTCTCTTAAAGCCCAGTGAGAAGAAAAAATATATGTGTGCATCATTGAGGAAAATTAGCATTTTCACAAGAAGTTGTTTTTCTTTTGAACAGCAGCCATTTTCATAAGCCACATATCTCCATGCATTTCTTACCGCGCTTGTTGTGGTGATCCAGCCCTGTTTAAAAACACCTCTGTGTGTTTGTGAGCTTGTGGTGTTGCATTATTCAACTGTGGCAATGTTGATTCATTTGTTTCCCCTTTATAATTAGAAACTTATGCTCTCCATTTCTCAATTTCACTCTTTATCTCCCCTGTTTTGAATCTTTTCTATTTCTGCTCACTAAGCCATCTTTCTTCAGTGCTGTGTGTCCCCTCTTATTCTGATTTAATGTGATGTCTTCATGGATTACTCTGCAACACTTTGGGCACAAAGAAATTTCCCTCACAATCTTTCTTTCCTTTCCTCTCTCCAACTGTGCCTTCCCCTCCAGTTTTCACTCTCACCTCCCCTTACATTCCCTTTCTCCACTTCTGCCTGGATCCTCACTATAGCTAACATTTCAAAGGGAGTCAGTTTAACACAATATCCCTAATCCACCACATAGTGGGGCTTCTCTTCACCAGAAAAGCACATATTTACATAGCCAAGAGGAGTCCTTAATATTCAATAAATATGCCAGGTCTGTTTATCTTTAAAAAAAAAAAATACAAAATACAGCAAATTATTGTAGGCGGTTCTTAAACTGACACTGTCATTAAACCTCACTAGAGAAAAAACAAACTCCCATTTAATACAGTTATCAACCTTTTCTTTTTTTTAACCATAAATATTTTGGTGGTTAGGATAACTGTACAGGTTACATTAAACATACAGCATACAGGTTAGGTTGGCCCACAGGCAAGTGAGTCTTAACTGACTCACCTGTATGAAAAAAAAAGTTTTAAAAAGTGATATAGCAAAGAAAGAATACACAAACTTTCATTTGTCACGTTTACTGCAAGCTATTTTATAGGTAAACCAAGATGAACTCCAATAAAACAAAAGAGAAAGAAATGAAATCAGACTTTTGGATGCTAACAGGTGTCGCATCTGATTTAATCTCAAAGATTCTCCCCGCACAGTCGTCTCAGTGCCACTGTGTTCATCATAACAGGTTTGACATTTGCCGTCCCTGGATGCCTCATATCGTCTGGCTTGATCTTGCGCAATCCATTTGCTCCTACAGTAGTTGACAGTTAGCATCACTGAAGCCAGTAGCATACAGATCCCCGAGCCCCAATGCATAATACATCAAGTGTAAAAGCCATAAGCTGCCTTCTCCTTTGCTCAGCTCATAGCATGTAAAATGCAAAAACAGCACACTCGCATCATGATGGAATGAGGAGTCAGGCACCCACACACACACACACAGAAGCAAGGGGACTGAATCAAAAACAAGTTTCTCTTTGCAAGTGAGGTCTCGGCGTGTTGGTGTGAGACTGGGGATTTTATGAAACCAACAGCCAATGATGCTTTTTTTTTTTTTTTTTGCAAACGCAGAGTAAACACCATACTTTTGGGCGTCACAGCAATACACCTTTCTGTCCGCATTGCACCTAAAAACTTTCACATAGGTTTTGTTGAATAGAATTTGGTGAACAATAAACCACTGAGAGAGACGCCAAACCACCTCATAGACTCAACACGCATCATCGTTTGGTTGTGAAGACACTCGGACATTAGCGATGATGTCTCACCAGTACAGTCCTGGGTCTGCCACTCCAAGCACTGGCCATAGGGGAAGGAGATGACGTACGCTGAGGAGTCGACACATCGCTGGGTGCTGCTGCACCACATACACTCCGTAGGCTGGCTGGTGCAGTTGGCACAGCTGGTACGCAGAGAGCAGGGCGTCTTACAGGGGCGAGAACTCAGACTCTTTGGACCTGCTGAACACGAATGATCACAAAATGAACAAAACCTTGTGATTAGATCCTTTCGTAACTCCTCCTTTCTTTCTTACCGATGGGTTTCTCGCAGATGAGGCCATCGGTGGTGGCTGTGCAGGGGTTGGCTTTGAGACCAGCTACTTGCGCTCTCTCCAGGTAGGCGCAAAACCCCGAGTCACTGGGCTCTCCAGGCAACCATCGGAGGCTGGTGTTGGTGAAGGGTGACATGTCTTCCCATGCCCAGTATGACACATTGATCTTCCTCAAGCCAACCCAGGGAGATAACCTCTGCAGTGACAAAAGCGTGGACTGCATGCTTTATTTTCCAATGATAATAACACCTGAAATTCATTCGCTCATTCCCTGTTTCTTTCACAGTAAAGACCTTATTTAATTCAACTTAAGTCAGAGCATCATGATAGTATTTTACGCCACCCACCTTTCCTTGCAGCTGGTATTTTTGCAGCTCTTCCAGAACAAAATTGACCTGTTTGTCAGTGAGTAGTGAGGCGATATTTCCTCCCAGGTTTTTGCAGTAATGCTGGGTGTTGTCGTAGCTCTCTCGGCTCGAATTTATCCTCAGACAGGCCTCCCCCACATGGTGCCAGCCCTCTCCACACAGCTGGCCTGCACACAATGACACAAATATTCTGTCATTATCCCATTAATATGGTAATATTGGCCGACAAATTCTTTCATCTTTAAAGAAAATGCTACCTGCTGATCTTTGCCAGGTTGTTGCTGCCTCTGCTTGCTTGTATGTTTATGCAAGATTATGCAAAAGCAACTGGACAGATTTACATGAAAATCTTACCAAAAGTGGGTCTCATCCCAACTCTGAGTAGGTCCTAATATTAATGAGTTTTCATGTTCACTTTGTCAACAAGGGAGGAGTTGGAGAAGAAGTTGTAAACAGGAAAATACGTGTCTCTATCAGCAGCAATCAGACTTTATGGAAATATTAGTTGCTTTAGTGCATTTATAACAACTTTATAAAGTTCAAAACATTCCAAGGTGAACATCCAATCTTTATGATACAATTGGAGAGGCTGTCTAAGACAGACATGCAGCTATAAATGCAGTCATTTGTGTTCTTATGAGGATTGCTTGTTTGAGGGAAAATATAATTAGACAGCAATGTTAAATTAGCTGCAATAAACAGAATAAAGACTCATTCTGCCTCCACACATACCACTTTGGTTTATTTTGAAGTATAGACACTGATTACATTCTTGGGTCCATAATGGCTTCCATCACCCACCTTTTCATGCCACAGAAAAGAAAACATCTGATTCTCTGTGTTTTTGTCAGAATAACATATATGAGGCAACAAAGGAAGGATAAAAATACAGTTAAATATTGATTAGGTTACAGTGTTATGTATAGGAAAATCGGAGTGAATTAATGACACACTCACACATGCACACATTCACACACACATGCACGCACACACACACATGCAGGCACACACACACACACACACACACACACACAGCAGAGAAATGTTCTATGAAGGAAAACTGAAGAAAAAACAAAAAGATGAAAGGAAGCTATACTTCATTGGAATTGTATTCGAGGACTTTGCCTGAACTGAGCAAAAGAGACAATTATACAAGCATAACAATCTGAAGAGGGAAGAAAAGAACCAGGGGTAGGAGGGGGAACCATTCTGGGTTTTGATGCAGACAAAAGAAAGCAAGCGGTATATACAAGAGTAGCCTCTGCTTCATGCTATTGCAAATTCTTGTCTCACAGAAGAAAGCTCTGACAACAATACAAGGCAGAGTTGTAGAGGCTCATTTATGGACTCCAAATAGCTGGATCTCCATGCCCTAAGCCATACGAGAGCTATAGAATCAAAGACAGAATGTGTGGGACAGACCAAAGATCCATAATAAGAATCTATTCCTACTTCCTTGTGGAGATATAGAGACAGCTATGTGCTGATGCATGCATGCTCAGCCCCTCTCTGTTTCTATATATGCATGAGAGTGATGCGATCTGTCAAGGCATGTGTATGTATGAATACTTTAGTAACATTAATGCCGACATAAAGGAAGTCCCTTAAATGTCTCTGCATGTATGAATGTAAACAGACAATATTTTTTTTTAGCTGTTTGAGGTCAAATATAGAATGATTAATTTAATTTGAAGTTAGGGATGACTCATTACAGACAGAAAAGGATTGCAAAACCAATAGTAGAATGTATTTTCTTTTCTTTCATAGGCTATGGTAAATCTCCATCATTGATGAAAATGACTGAATTATATCAAATGGAATAATTCTTTAATAGTGAGGTATAGAAAATGAATTCTCTTTTGATGTTTATAATTACTACCTATGACTATTAAAGAATTCATGACTGAATAAGCAGAATACGCAGAACAACCCAATGCATAATATTAAAAATATATATACCAGCCATGGTGCTGACTGCCACATTAATTGCATGTTGCTTTTGAAATTCACCTCTGTATTGATCTGCTATCACTTTCAGTGTTCTTTGTGAGGTTTACCTATATATACCAATATCTTGTGTGTCTGTGTGTGTGCACATGTGGGTTTTCCTCACCAGGCATTGCTTGACACTCCTGCTGCTGTGGCTCCCACTGGCAGTTGGAATTGAGGGAGCAGCTCCTGCAATTAGCTAACCGGAAGCATTCCTGCTCCTCCCTGCGTTTACACCTGGATGGGTCTGCCACCGACTTCACACACATACACACACAAAGGAAAAGGAACCCAAGTAAACATCATCAATGCAAACAAACCTAGACAGGAATCAATCAATCTGCAATGAGGATTACATTTAATGGGGGCAAAAATCACAAAGGAGCTGAATAATAATAATATGTGCTGTTATTTATTTTAAAACATTTACAGGGGAAACATTACATGATATTAATTCTGATACATATCAATAGACATAAAAACATAAGAAACAATTAAAATTTGAAATATGTCCTTCAAATGGAAGGCCACAAGCATTTCTTGTGGTTTTCGGAATTATGTTTTATTTTGCTTTTAAATTTTAGTTTTCTGTACAGAATTGTATTGATATTTCTCTTGGAAAATGTTTTTGTCGTTGTGTATTGCACACAAAAATGAAAATTACAATTCCATCCAAAACACATTGGATTATATGTGGTGTGCCTGGAGGCAGATTATTTTTATATCTCTATAACACCAACAGTTGTGACTGTGAGTAACTTAATGGTGCAACAAATGAAATAATAAAGCTGCTCATGCAGCCGATGTTCACTGTGTGGAAAGGCTGAACAGCTACTAACCAAATCAAATATGGGTTTCAGAGGAAACTACTTCATGAAATATAGAGGAATTTATCATTAAATCTAAATCTAAGTTAATCTAAATCTAATCTAAATCTCTATCTAGTCTTTGTCAAATATACAAACAAGAGCAAGGGGCAAGAAACCTGAAGATGGGGACGAACATGGATTTTTCTTGTTCCAGTATGAACGCACCAAATGAATGCTAAGGTTATTATATGTGACATTCCTTCAATATTCTGCTCAGTTTCTCACAGTATTTTCTTCAAATTCTTACACACTGGATGATTGTCAAAGGCGGCAAAGATGTGATTATCACAACAGGGGCTCCATAGGGAATTAGTGGGAAAAACGATCATCAGACACAAACACCTGGATATCTCTGTGACTGGAATTAGATTTAATCTACTCAGAATAACAAGGATTCGCATGCAGACTGATCTGAATGTGCTTCCGTGACCTCTGACCACCGCCCATCGGAACCTGACCTGCGTCTTGCGGGAAGTGTCAATATGAGATTATACACACATGTCCCCTCCTCCGGGCTCCGTGCTTCCACAGGCTCAGCTGATGGCCAGACAACATGGATGGTGGGGGGGACAGAGACAGAGCGCCGCCATGCTGCTGGGCCAGCTCCAAAGTCAGCTACACACACAGACACACAGCCATGCAACAGTTAACCTGCAATCCAGTGTAAGACACAGACAGAAGCAACATGCAGATAAGCAGGACAAAAGAGAAAGCATGGCTGGGAGAGAGGCCAAAGAGAGTGGCACCAGTACAGTCCAGAAATCTACTGGGGCAAAGTTAAAAATATGACACAACATGAAAGAGGACGTTTCCAGTGAAAGAGAACACAGCATGGCTTCTTTATGTCAGTTTCTTGATCTGCTGCTGAGCCCCTACTGTAGCTTTACTTGATAAAACCTTTACCTCCTAATGAACATGATCCCGACTCACAATGGGAAGGATTAAAGGTAGTGTGTGTGTGTGTGTGTGTGTGTGTGTGTGTGTGTGTGTGTGTGTGTGTGTGTGTGTGTGTGTGTGTGTGAAGGCGTGAAGGTGTCATCTCCAGGTAAGATCCAAATGAAGGCATTTACATAATCCTTGTAGACAAACATTAACATATGTCGATGTGGGCTGGATCCGCAGCACTCACCACGGTGCAGTTACTGGAGGCAGAGATGCACTTCCTGTCCTCGCACCACTGGCAGCCCTGAGTGTTGGCTGTGCAGCTCGCGCAGTCAGAAAACCGGAAGCACCGCTCTTCGGAACTCTCTGCAAGACAGTAACAACTCACAATGAGCCAGTTTTATTTAAAATTTTAAGTCTTCACGTCTGATCAACTCTTTCATCATGATGTGTCAACAGGAGCAAAGTATTACTCCTAAAAACAGAAGAAGCACTGAAATGTACACCTGCGCGATGACCCAACAAAAAATCTCCACAACATATTTTAAGAGACCATCTGTTTTATATCTGTATTTTCATAGCATTTATTTACTGAATTTGGTAAATGGGTCATCTATGAACTCATCCGTTAGCAGGAAAGACCACACAAAAGAGGCCCTGGCTGGGAATCAAACCCACAATGCTAAGAAAACCAAACTCCTGCACCTCAAAACCTCACAGCACGGTCACTGAGCTCCATCTGACAGAGACGGATGAGGAAAGAGAAGGGTCTCATTGAATCTGATTACTTCTAAATGAGGCAACTGCTGCAGCTGTGTCCTCCTGCTCCTGTAATTACACCATTCCAACAAAACTTCAGAAGCCAGATCCTTCAGGATAATTATTATTAAATAGCAAAATAGTCTCCTGAGAGCAAGGCTTTTCAGAAAAAATATGCTGACAGGACAATGAAGACATGCAGAATGAAGTAAATAAATAGCTGGAGTCAGAGCTCCTGGATGAAATACCGGTATGTTTAATGCAAAATGCAGAAGGAACCATCTGCTCCAGTGATTTTGGCTCCCAGGACAGACATCTACTGCTGACCCAATGGCAGCGAACTCCAGGGCCAGCAGCAGCACACGCAGTGGGGTTCGAAAACGCCAGGCAGGACGGAGGGGTGTAGGCCAGCACGTCATTCAGAAGAGGGCCCGAAAATCCTCCGTAGATGTACATAGAACTGAGGAAGACATAAAACGATAGAAGTAATTAAATCAAACCTCAATGGTGACCGAACACCCACTTACACAGAGAGGCCAAACGCAAAATGGCAAAATTACAGCCATCACTAATCTCTGGAAAGCAGGTGAAGATCGCAGGGATGAGGTCAGATGGAAAAATGTTAGATAAATGCAAGAGTAGAAAAACCTTTAAAAACAAGCCTGGACCTTGGTTTGATGGGGGGGAAATAAGTTGACCTTTTCAAGTTCAAAGCTGACATTTTGTCTGCAGATCTTTCCCACTGTAAACACAGTGTAAAGGGCTGCACCATTATTTCTGAGTTCAGAGAAAAGTCACACATTGTGTTGGGAATCTGCTTGAGCTTTGGAGAAATACGTCTCATCAATTTTGGTGTTTTATCCATTTAATATGACAGCTCTGTGGTTTTTGATTTGAGATACTGATGAGACATTATGATGACATTTTTAAAAAAAACATCTTGAAACGCTCATCATTCCATTCCTTTAACTAGTCCTAAAGAGCAGTTTTAGGATAAATGGCAAAATGAAGGCCTCACAAACTGCTACAGAGCAAGCTGTTCAATCCAATCTTGCAGAGAAGACCAGAGATTCTGAAATGGGAGGTGTGCAAATAGCATTGGAATGGAGGCAGATCGAGACACATTGCATGGAGCAAGTACATAAAAAAAAAAAAAAATGCAAGTGAACAGCAGAAGTAGTGAGGTGCATGAAGTGAGGTGTAGTTTATAAAGCATCAGAGAAGTCAACAGTGTGTGAATTGACAAGAGACGGAGTACACTAAATTTAACATTGAGATAAAAAAGAAAGAACAATCCACACAGAGAATCTGGGTAGCAGTGACAGAGAGAAGCCTGAGACAGGCTGTGAATTCAAAAATGTAGAGGACACTGCAAGACGTCAAGGAAATGTAAAAGAAAAATGTGGAAATGAATTATTCATTGGAAATGGATCAGTTGTCCATGAATATGATTTACTAGCAGTATGGATTCTTTGCAGGAACTGAGTAATGCTGTAAACACTGATAAAGAGCCAGCTGAAATTCACCATACACTGCAGAGATACAGTGGTTGAATGTGTAATGTCCTAGTGGAATAAATCCTCACCCGTTGCTAACCACAGCAGAATGTCCAAAACGGTTGATGTCTCTGTGCAGACCAGGTCTGGGGAGGGCGGTCCACCTATCACAAGCTGGAGAAACAAGTGCAAACATTGTTAAATACACATTAAGTATGGCTTTTAGGTTATGGAACAATGGTTTAAGTGGCTGCAGTGGCAACTAATTGAGATTTAACACTGTTATTAAAGCGTCATGCATGCAAATGTCCCATGTGTCTCGACATTTATAAAGATATAACATAAATACATGCTTACTTTGCTACAAGTATCTGCATTCTACACAGCGCATACATGTACAGCATGCAATAAACTGCACACCATTGGAGAAGTGGAATTAAATATGTGTTTTTTGAGGGGGGATTACCAGATTTTTATAATCTGAATCAGAACCTTGGCCACATACAAAACAGGCTCAGCTCTGGTTTCAAGACTCACTGACTGACTCACTGACTGCACACGAGCCAAGTTCCTCCATACCAACTGCAGGAAAACACTAATATGTGGTCTGGCTTTGTGCCTGAGGGTAGAAGAAAGTTCCCTAAACTGCTGTCAGAATGTTGGAAAGACACTTATAACTCAAATGCCACTGTATTATGGGATTTTTCTGTGCCTGGAAAAAGTGCACTAATCTGAACCATTAGAAAACATGTGTGGGTGATAATATCAGTGGCTTCCAAATACAGAATCCACCAGCTATCAGCCTCTTTTTTGCTTTAACTGAGACACTAAATTATTGTAAAGTTCACAACAGCAAAGGAGAATTGTGAGGCCTGGCAATTTATGTTAATTTGCAGAAGACTGAAGAAATAATCCACGAGACCATTCCTTAAAGCATCATAAAGAATGGTTAGAGCTCTCAGCTCTCTATCTTACTGCTTTTACAACTGTCTGATGTTTCAATGACCCTCATGAGCACATCAATTCATATGAAAATTGCGGCGTGTGTCCATGCATGTGTGTGTCATTGTAAACATTTAACAAAGACAAGCCTTCCTGCATAAAAATGGAGTGTGGGGTAGTGTGTGTTTGGGTGGTGTCTAACGACATCATTAAGCAGTGTGCTGGGTGGGAGCATTGTTTAAGAGCAGGGATGGGCTGGAATACATGATGACAGAGCGGATGGGGGGGGTCGGGGCAATCTCTTCACAACAGGTTCTGAAGCAATGCGTGCGTTACTCCCAGAGGTCAAAGGTCGGGCACATAAACATGCTTTTTTTTTTGCTGAATAAATCTTCAATAACAATGTGTACACATTATAAACAAAATGCACACACAGTCTGCTTTATGTTAGGCTCTAATAACAGTATTTTTTTTTTTTTTCGAAGTCTGGGATTGCTGACGTTAAGTCCCCTAAAAATGACAGGAAAAAAAAAAGTCATTTGGTTCTTGGCATTTCATGAGCTAACAGGAACATTTTACTAATTTTAATTCAAATTGGTGGCAAGGAACTTTTAAAAGTAGAAGTTCTAACAACCTGCAGAGAGCTACTGTTCACACGGGATGCTCCTGGGTCAGTCTGGGGATCTGAATATGCAGAATGTATTTCCACATTTCGCTGTTATTATCACTGCATCATATATAATTTCTGAGGTGCTGAGGTGCAAAGTGGCACATCTGCTCACTCCCTCAGGACCTGAGACAAATGATTACCATTTGAATCATGGCATTCTTTACTCTTTTAAACTAATTTCTCTGTATACATTATGTGTGTATACATTCTATAGCAATCTATAATCTATAATCTATCCTCTTTTTTTCACCTGGACCTTGGGGCCTCCAAAACAAAACTACAACCAAACTATTGTAAAAACCATCTATTTCTGAATTACAAAAAAAAAAATCAGCTAAATCATATTTTACAGCAACATTGACTCCTGATCTGTACTGGATGGCATAACCATACATGTACACACAGACAAACACACACACACACACACACACACACACACAACCTGCAGGCTCAAAAGATTTTAATCAGTGACAAAACCTCACACACGCAAACTGGCAGGCATATCAACACAGATTTTAATTTCCTCCCAGGATATGAGAATTTCTGTGTTAATAATGGATGATGCTGCAGAGGGTGGAATCGGGAGTCCAGAACAGAGCAAGCAAGCGGACGTGGGATGACTGACAGTTTGATCTGATCTGCACTAATCAAGCACTTGATGAAGATGGACAGGAGAAGGAGAGCAGAAGGACAGTTTAACAACGGCTAGTGTATCTTGCTCCACTGATATCTCAACTCCCCGACAAGCTCCGGGCTACTGTGTGTGTGGGTGTGGGTGTGTGTGTGTGTCCTTCTATTTGCATATTGAGGACCAAAGTCAACATTCAACTAACAAAGTGAGGACATTTTTGGGATGTAGGGAACATTGCTGCTGGTGCTCACAACAAATGACGGTTTGTGGGTCAAGACATGGTTTCACTGTAAGGTTGAGGTTAGAAGTGGGTTTAGGTTAGGGTCAGGGTTAAGAGGTTCCTTGAGATGGTTAGGGTCAGTGTAAACGGCTCACAAAGTCCTCGCAAACATAGAAGTGCAAGGATGTGCCTTTCTGACTGCAGTATGTCAAAGCAGGGAGGACTCCATTTTTTAATCAGTTAATCAGAGTTCATTCTGCCCCCCCAAATCAAATTAGAAGTGTGCGGGTGGCGGGTTCAGGAGAGGATGGGAGAGCTGCAGGGGGAGGCAGAGAATTAACTCCAAATGAAAAGTGCTCCCTGTGTCAACCTGCATCTAATGCGAGGCAGCAGAGAAGCAGAAGAAGCTCATAACCATGTGTCCCCCACGACCAAGGTTAGTAAAGCACACAAAAACAAATTAGAGCAACAAAAAAGCATCCATCAGATAACAGAGGAGCATTTATAGAAACGTATTGTTGGGTGGATTAAGAGAAAACTACTTTAAAGTTTGGTTGCTAGCCTGCTCAGATTGAAAGTAGAAACCTTAAGAATAACTGCAAAGTTTTGTAGTTTCCTGTCAGGCCTTAAAAAAAATGCTTGATTTACACCAGATTTACTGGCGTTGAAATATAAAAAGCCCAAACAATTAACAAATTGAAGCATGGTTCTCGCCATGCAGCTTTTAGCTGTCTTACTAAGCTCACCCACAGAAAAGGACTAAAAGGTTCTGTTCACTCCAGCCAAACTTTTAACTCTACATATTTCATCTCTGACATTGTCCTAAATGTCTACAAATGGAAAAAAAAAAAACACAAGAAGAAGAAAAATGAAGGATCAGTTTTCTTCTTCCAAAGTGTTGAATGATGCGTTTGGATGTTGCTGCACTTTTACTTTGTGTTTTTCTTTGAGTTCATGCTCATGTTCATGGTGGTGATTCACAGAGGTGTCTGGTGGACAATAAAGTCCTGCGGACTCACAGATATGATGGAGACATTATTTATGATGATGAGGTGCGCCTGCACAGAGGTGAGCTGCAAATATACACATTTGTTACGAGCATTGATGTTCGTGAAATTTTGTTGTTTATTGCCATTTTATGCAACTCTCCTTCCCTCCACTCCCTAAATCCCTCATTCATTTCCTTTTTATTTCTCTCCTGCCCTGTCGTCATCCCTCTCTTTTCCTCAGCTCCTCACCCTCATCTTCTATTCCATGTCCTCACAATTGTAGCTGTATCACAGCAATATTGCCGATATCCCCCTTTATTATATCATTTATCGTAAACACTGACAAGAAAGATGGCCGCAAAAGCGGGGGAGAGGTGGACAGTTTGGAACAATAAAATCCAGATTGTCTGAATGTTCTTCTGATTTAATACTTATTGGTGCCTCAACAGTGCAATACCACCACCAACTGGAATCAGATAACACTAGTCCAATAAATGTGGCCATAGCCAGGCCCAGTTTCATAACCCTGCTCCAAATGTATGTGATAGTCCCTTGAAACGTCAATGTGGAAGCAAGGCCATGTAAAAAAAAATATATAAAAAAAAAATTTTATATATATATATATATATATATATATATATATATATATGTATATATGTATATAAATTATATAACATTGAAAAGGATATCAGCTTACAGATTCTGATTATTCAGTGTGTGTTACTACATATTTCAACTGTGTTACAAAATATTCAACATGCCACACGTCAAGTAGTGTTCTTCATCAAGTGTTCTTTGATCCATGAACCCACAACTCCCGCGATCCACTTCAGGACTCAAATGACCAGGGCCCTGTTGACACCTGTTTTTCCTGTTTTCTTATTAGGAAAACAACGTGTTCAGGTGGAAAAGCTGGGAAAAAGGGTGCTGTTTACGCGACGATGTGTGCGATGTAGAAAACACTGTAGTTCCCATGCCAGGCCGCTAGCTGGCGCCGATGACAGCCTCCCTATTGGCGTGTTTGAAACTAGTTCTTACCGATGTCGTACGCCAGGAAGTCGGCAGAGAAGCACTTGGCTCCGTTGCTCTGGGACGTGTCATTGTGCGTGTTACCGCCGAACACCAGCACCGTGCCGCTCAGCAGCGCCGCAGAGTGGAGGTACCGGGCCGAGCCGCTCTCTGCGAGGATCCACCTGCCCGCAGAAACACAGAGGAGCGTACGTCAGCCCAGCGAGGCCTGCAGGCACTCGCCAGCAGGTCCACAGTTTGCGCTGGTCCTTGGGACCGGCGGCAGCGGTCCAAGGGTGGCCCAGCCTGTGGCGCCTGACCTTCAAACCAACTGCACACGTGCCCGTAAATAAGAGACGCACGCAACAAATCCATAAACCAGCAACAAGTTCTTTCATTGGTGAGTGTTTATGGATCTTCTAGACGTCTTCAATTTGCGAAGGGGTCTGCGAGCAAACATTTCCATGTGTGAGTTCAGGAGTCCACCAGCTCAAATGCCAACTGACTGTGGCGGCGGATTCCGTGCGGAAAGCGAGAGGCTGCAGAAGGCGTGCATGCGAGTGTGTGTGAGGAGGAGAACCTGACCTGTGACCTCTTTAATTCAGGCATCTGCCAGAGGTCAGCAGGGGTCAGGCCTCCTGTCATATCCTTCCATTCTGTCCTTCATCCCCCATTTCTGAAGCACATGTGCTAACACATTCATTTTTTTAAATGAATCAATACCTCAATAACACAACTGTCTTCAAATAAGTTAAAGCACTTGTAAGAGAAAAATTACCGAAAACAAAGTAGTGAGTACGCCTGAGTAGTTTCTATTATTAACAATGAAATAGATGTAGTTCATCATCAAATTCAGCTCCTTTATGGTATATTCCCTTAAAATATAGTAACTATTAGCAAAAACCCTTAAGCAGGAATTCTATATTAAAGATCTTTCTCTAGCTACAATTCCTCCCAGTAACACTGTGAGATAACATTTGACTGTCATAAAACTTGGAAATGTTTCAGATTCGATTAAACTTTATTAGGAGACACAATCATTAGAAAAAGAGGTTTTAAAATTGGGGAATTCAAATTTTTTAAAACCATTAGAACGTCATCAACGGTCATCAAGATGCTGCCACTGAAAAATGTCCTATTTTCTACAATATATACAAAGCAATGAACTAGAACTATCTAAATAATGACAAACAAAGAGGAGGGGATATTTAGGGTAGGCTCTCACCATGTTTTGGTGTGAACGTGGTATCGGTACATGTGATCCACCAGGCCGTATTTGTTGTTGCCGAGGGCCTTGTAGCCCCCGTGGACAAACACGCAGCCGCTGGCCTCGTCGTACACGCTGCTGTGGCCGTAACCACCCTGGACCACCGCGCCTCCGGCCGACACAACCTGCCAGGAGTTGGACCCTGAAAGACACCAAGAAGCCCTGACGACTGCTGCAAAGGCCCCGTAAGAAACTGTAAAACTTTAGTGCACCGGCTGCTTTTATGAGGGGAAAAGAAAGCAAAATACTCCTGGAGGTGAGAAGGGAGGAAAAAGAAAAGGTAGTCCAGAGGATATTACCGGTTATTGAATTTAAAAGCAGCCCTTTATTGCAGCCCTTTATTAGACCAATATGCTGCATGCACATTAAGTCAGGTACATAAAATTTTTTATTAAAAAACAGTCTGGGATTACATCATTTGTGCAATAAAGTAGAAAGGTAACAAACAAAGCTCTGGAATCTTAACAGCCAGGGAGTGCGTGTCATCATCTGGAACAGCAACCCCTGAGAGATTGGCGGGAAAATAAACCAGACGGACCTCACAGATACACGAAAACCTGTAAATGTGCATTGTTTTTCTCTGATATAAATGTCAATGTAAGAACATTTTGCTAAGTAAAAGCATCCATAATAGCCCGACGTCCTGGAAAACGAAGGGTTCCGAGAGTGATCCGCATTGAAATGGCAACCGCCAAATTCAGCAGACGTACAGTCCATCGAATATATCACAGACGTCAAAATAAAGACGCTTATACTGACTCAAGATAAAGAAATTAAAGGGGATTGGAGGGTCCTTCTCATCCTTTTGACTTCTAAACTCTCAATTAAAGCACAGAAAGAAACAACAAAAGGTGCAGCCATGGTGACCAGATGAGAGACCTGAAGGCTTTACTCCTGCAACTAATTGTTGGGAGCTTACTTCCCCATGTGGCCATCAGAGCCTTTCTCCCCCCCTTGTATTTATTAAACTCTGCCCTTTCATCCCCTTCCTGGTCGCACCGACTTTAATGACGCTCGGCGAAGTCCTGAGCTTCTATGCCTCCTCCTGGCGAAGTCCTGAGCTTCGCCAGCGTCAGCGACAAAGAGGGAGGGAGTCGAAGGTGGAGGGGAGGATGAAAGAAGCGGACAGAGGAGCGGCGGAAGGAGGGGAGCAAGGTGCATGGATTAGTGAGAGGGTCAGCGGGAAAGGCATGTCCGCGGGTGAGAAGCGGAAGAAGAGGGAAGGAAGGCGAAGATGAGAGAAAAGAAGGGATGGGAATGAGCAAGATAAAGGAAAAGAGAAAGAGGTGGAGGAGGAGAGCCCATTTATCATCATTTCCCTTTTCCAGACAAGCCAGCCACCGTTTTAATGACTTCTACGCGCGTGTGTGCACGCATGTGTATCCATGTGTATAATTTTAACCGCTGGTAAACAACGCTGTGTGACAGCGCCATCTACTGGTCAAACAGTAGTATGTGGAGGAGTCAGGGGAAAAGTTCTGCATCTGAAACTACCTACATAACAGTTTCATTTAGTTCATATTAAAAATTTCGCATGAAATCTGTTCATAAATGAAGGACTGAGGAACAAAATCGAATGATTTTGATAAATCGCATCAGCGTGTTGACGAGTAATAAAATTTTTAACGAAATTACATAAAAATTTCAAATACACGCTCCATATAAATATTAGATTTTTTGCATATATCTTCATAGCACAACATGTTGTGCAGTTCTACTATGAAAATACAACTTTAATTGTTTGACAACTTGGTTCGATTGTGTGGTTCAACCTCCGCATAAAATTAGAAATCAATAGGGAGGAAAAAAAAACAAATGGAAACGCAGCAAGTGTGTATTAAAAAGATGTGTGAAGATTAAAGTTCCCGGATCAATAACCCGAGTCCCCCGTGTTCGACTCCTGTCAATAAAAAGCAATTAAACACACAGCACAGAGAAACGGCCCAGTCAGCAGGTGAACTCACTGATGTTGTACTCCTGAACTTTGTTGATGTAGCTGTAAATTGGCGAGTGGCCAAAGAAGGTCAGCATCGCCGGTTCGCCATCGGCCAGCTCCACCACGTGGGCGGTGTGTCCCTCCAGGGCGTATGGAGGAGGCACAGAAGCTTTCCGCAGGGACCAAGTGCGTCCGGGGATGTTGAAGACCCACAGTTCGTCCGTCACATTGGCCAGCTTCATCTCCAGCTTCCCACCAAACATGTAGATGTCATCCTCCAGGAGAGAAGAGAGGTGGTGATGTTTAATGACGTGTTGGAATTACATCCCAGTTAATGCTTTCAAAAGAAAAAAAAGTTTTCCCAGGCTTTATAAATGAGCAAAACAACCTCAGAAACCAATTTACACACATAATTAGGATTTTTCTCCCAGTAATTCAGACTCTTCAGTCTGTCTGATAATCAAAGCAAATATATGTAATAAACATCAAAATAATCCCAGATTTATGGATTTTCTGCAGTATTTTAATTAGCTTGGGTGACTCTTTCCATGCATATGGAGAAGTGAAGTGCAAAGTTGACTGTATAATAATCAATTCTCCACTTCACCAACTGTGTGTAAATCAGTGTTGTTGTCGTTGTTGTTGTTGTTTTCACATTATGCAAAGTGTCTTCCCTTCAGTGTCTTTGAAGGTTAGCAGCAGTCGGTGTTGATGCTTACCTGGTAGAGACTCAGTGAGTGACCGTATCTGTAGAGGGGGCCGCTGGTGGTGGGCACCGCATCCCACGTACTGGTGTCAAGGTTATAGCTGCGGGGAAAGAATTAAGTCTGAGACACATCAGCGATACAAAACATCATAGGAAAGCATATGCTTGTTTGTTTTTTTGTTTGTTTTTAAGTTTATCGATTTTAAGTTTATTATTTAGGAACAGAGAGTCGAGCAGAGTGGTACAAGTCCCCTTGAGGTTAATAACGTATCAGTCTATGTATCTAAGACCACTGAAAACATTTTAGTGAGCAGCTTACTTGAGGACCATGTGGTAGTTGGAGTAATTGAAGGAGTAACCTCCCACCACCCACATCAGGCCAGAGTGCACCAGAGCCTGATGGGACGCCCGGCCTGAAGACTGGGCCGATGGTTTGACACTGGGGAGCACCCAGAAGGCCTCCGTAGAGGGAACAGAGAGAGAGCAGTCTGGGCCTGGACGGGCAGAGAGAGCTTGCTTTGGAGCAAATATTTGATGCATCATTAAAAAAAACACAAATGCAGTAAAGATGAAGGTAAAACCAAAGTAATCAGCACGATAATCCCTTAAAAGCAGAGTCCAGCTGTCGTGAATACAAAAAAATTTCAATAAATGTCTAAATTGTCCAAGTTGTGCTTTCACCATCGTTCCACAGGAGGGCAGTGTTTAATCTGCTTATCTTAAGTCGATGATCTCATGTGCTATGTTAGTAAAGTCAAAACCACAATTTGACGAAGCAGTGGTTTCTAACACGTGCTTTCTGAACAGTGTTGACAAAGAAAATAAATTAAAAATAAAAGTGAATTAAAATTTGGTTTCCATATACTGACTATGGACTGGTGAAGAATAATTTGTAACATGATAAATGCGCACAATGTGAAACCTCCAAGATTGTTAAAGTTCCTTGATGATATAATTATCTTACCTTGCCAGCTGTCATTGCAGACGCAGAGCTTCTCTCCAGTCAGGTCACAATAGCCATGATCTGGGCTGCCACAGTTATTCTTGCAGTAAGGAATGTTGCAGGCTTCTCCTTTCCAGTAATCATCACACTCACAGTAAACCCGGCCCGAGGCCGAGTTCGCTGGACTGCACCTTCCATGGCCTGAACAATTGTTGGGACAAGAGTTGATCCTGAGGGAGACAGTTAGAGAGGACATGAGGACATTTAAGGGAGAGTGGGGCATTAAACTGGCCTGCCTTCATCCCCATTTGGCAACTACTGGGGGGAAAAAAATCCCAATTTATAAATTAAAACGCAACAAAAGGTCTTGGTCATGTCAGGATATCAGATGCTGAAGTCATCACTTGGTATATTAGTAAAATGCACATCTAAAATGAACATTCTTTATACATGTGTCATTGATTGAAGCACTTAGACCCTAACATGGTGTCACATGACACCATAAGTAAAGATCGCAAAGAATGAAAAACAAATTACATTTAATCTAAATAATGAGGAAACAGAAACAGCAGTGTTCGTTCCTTCCAATTTCGCTTAAAAAAAGAGTCAAGGACAGAAAAAACATTTTTCATTTTGAAAAAAAATGTGTTTTTCAGCCGTGACATGAGTTGTCATGACAACCACTTCTCCTCCTTGTGTGCTGAAAAGCCCCGAAGGCTGAGCGACTGTACCTGTCTTCACTCTTTCCCCTGAGTTCAACCTATCACGATTCAGCGGTGCATCATAGTGAGCACAGCAGCCGCGCCGTCACAGTGCGATGTTCTCCGTGTCTGATTGAAGTTCAGAATTTTTAAATTGTAACGTGGAAGAAAGCATCCCCACAGATACATCAGAGAGCGAGCGCCAGCTACAAAGGAAAGGCTTCCATTCAGGCTTCCCAATTGGTCTCAGCCAGTTTACCGTCCTCAAGGTCCTCCCTGAGAGAGCCGCAGACAGCTTTAGAAGCATTTAAAAATGTAGACGTACGAGTAGGCGATGTTGAAGCCGGTCAGGTTGTACGCAGCATCGCTGAAGAAGTGGAGCAGAGCGTAGCCGGACGTCGTGACCACCTCCGGGACGGTCTCGTTACTCCTGGATTCAGGCACTATTAAACCACTTGGACACGAGGGAGAAACGGTCAGAGCAGGGGAAAAAGAATCCCACTTTTAAAGTTTCGAATGGCGGCCGTAAAGCATGGCGGGCAGTCGAAGTGCTTTTTATTTCATTTGTTTGCCGTTTCCCATTTGGCTGGCCCGTCTCTTTCGGCAAATGAACTGCAGCGGACGTGTGATCAATCTTTCTTGCTGCTGCAGCTGCAGCCCGTTTACTTCCCTTGACTCCAGCATGTATACATGTTTAATGGATGAAGAAAGAAGCTGTAGGTAATAATCCCCGCTTTGTGTTTTCGGCCGGTAAAAACAAAATTAGCCCCTTCATATCTCTGAGTGCGAGATAAGCCTCATCATAACGGAGAGAGAGAGGGCTTAAATTATTTTGCTATTGTGTTTTTAATGAATTTCTGTCCACCCCAGCCACATTCTTAATAGGAAAAGCTGCAGAAAGAGCAGCACAAATGTGTGAATCTGAGTTTTTTCATGTAAATGGGGGGTCATTACTGAAGCCTTCCATTGACTCCAGCGGCGCACGTTTGATGGCACTTGTGTTGGCGGGTGCCCGAACCATTTCCATACGTCCCCCCCTCCTGCGGCTGCCCTAATCACAAATGCCAGCGCTCACCTGAAGACAGCGATCAGCGGGGAGTAAATGGAGTCTCCGTCGTAGACGTACATGTGGTCCCAGCTGCACTCTGTGGCAAAGTGGTTGAAGCGCAGCCTCAGCACGGCATTGGGGCTGCAGGAGAGGGGGGGGGGGGCAGAGTGAACAAACCTACATCTGGGGGGGCTTCAAATGACCTTCATACTTCATGACATAGTTTACAACTGGGCGGTGACACCAACAAATTCGAGGCTCTGGCACTGTTTTCATTTCAGGGATCCAACGTATAAGTTTTCCTTTTTTACATGTAAATTGCAGCCTTTTTTTTCTGTCCCCGCTCATCAATTTTAAATTGCAATCTCCCCGACCCCTCACCGAATGGAGGCCTCCGAGGTAACAACTTGAGCTTTCTCCGTTAAAGTGGTGTGAAATCAATCGAAATCAGCCCGCACAAATTAAACCAGACAGAAAATAGCGGGCTGACAGACATTTCATGTTGAGTTAGTTCTGCACCGCGAGTACAAAGACAGCCAGACGTCCCATATTCAGGATACAATTACTTCACTGTGAAACACAGAAAGCCATTAATCTTCAGGAAAATGGTGTGTAGAAACTATTCAACTCTCTGAAACAAGGAATTAAAAAAAAGCCCAAATCATTGTAAAAAAAAAAAAAAAGAGGTCAGAAATGGTCATCATCACCTGCAAGGTGTATTCAAAGATAATCTCATTATCTGGATTCTGGAGATTAGATTCACAAAAATAAAGTTGACAAAAATAAATAAATAAATAAATCACAGATACTTACTATCCTTCTATTAGCCAGGTACATTTGGTCTTGTATTTGTAGTGCACTGGTCCGTCTGTCAGGAAGCCCGACAGGTCAGTCAACCTGCACGAGGAAAGAAATTCAGCTTGTTAAGTCTGCCTGACTGACAGATGTCAGGTCTCTCCGCTTTCATCTGTTTCAACATTCAAAAGAATCTACGGCGTAAGAGCTGCACGTATGTCGATGTTGTTTTCTGCTGGCACACGTGCTGATGACGAGTAGACAAGAGGAAGAAGGACAATACTGCTGTCAGCAGACGAAACACCACGTCCCACACACGTCAAGGTAAGATTACTGTTGCCATAGTAATTCCAACATAATATATGCATTGGAAAATGTGATAATAACAATAACAATGTGTGTGCCCGTGTGTATGTGTGTGTGTGTTGGGGGGGCACTAGTCACACCTGTCAGTCAGTGTAATCTCATTTTCTGCCGCCCACGAGGAAAAAGATGAAAATGACGAGTCGCGAACACACAATTGGGCACATTGTGACAACAGCGTCAGATGTTGGAAGATGTCACCGGGTGCCTCAGGATGGACAGACACTGCATCAGCGTCTTTGAGTGTTTGTGTGTGTGTCCATTGTGTGAGCCTGCGAGAGGGGGCTCAAAGACATTGAACACACAGCAAGGGGGCCTCGCAGCCAGACGGTTCTGGGTTTGAATCTCCCAGGGGCTCCTCCGTGAAGGCTTTGCTGTTGTTCTCCAGTAACTCTGGCTTCCTCCCATGGTCCAAGGACATCGCTTGGGGAAAGGTAAATTGGCTGCTCTGAAGTGACCTTGGGCGTGAGTGTGAGCGTGGATGGTTGTGGGTTTATGTCTTTTGGCCCTGCAATGAGCTGGTGATTTGTCCAGGATGTACCCCACCTTTTGTCCAAAGGCAGCTGGCACAGGTTCCAGTCTGCAGCCTTCGGCAGACAGCAAGAAAAGGTGGATTTTTCCAAGTGCAAACATTAAAACTCTTACTTCAGCTAACTGGAAAAGTTTGTGTGTTCTCTAGTCTAAAGGCAAACAGGAGTGGGGCTTATTCTCTAACTGCAACCTGCCACCAGGGGGCAACTGTGAGGCAATGCTCTGCTCACTAGGGGACCTCATGGGAACCATCTTCAGAGGTCTTTGCTGACAGTGAAGTATTTGCTGAAGGTTCTACAACAGAGAAACCCGGAGAGCTCAGTGGCACAAAAACAAAGCCGTTGCTGTCAGTCACGATTTCTTTTCTGTTATAAAATCTGTTATCTGCATCAAACATTAACAGAACAGAAGCCCTCATGTGCACACTGGCAGACTGAAGGTCTAACAGACGCGACATAACAAAGGCCTTGAGTCACATTTTTCTCCAACTCGGAGAAATCACTCATTCCCCTCACTTCTCACTTCCCTATCTACGGTTCCATATCTTCTTCTGCCATCAGCCCCTGACGATCATTGCTTGATCCTCCGACTTTAATCCCAGATTAGAAGAAGAAACTATGGTGTCATGGTGATATGATGCCTGACTGAAATGAAAATGGCCCTGATGGTGTTGATGAAAACCCACTTTAATCCTTGTTACTGTTAATGACACATGAATACCAAAGATTTCTAGAATGACATTTAAACAGATGAAGCTACATTGCACGCCCCACAAGGTCAAGAAAATCCTGACCTGGCTCCGCAAGAAATGTCAATCAGTTTTTAATATAAATTAAAATAAATCACTGACTTTTGAACCTATTTTCAGCAGCCTGGTGCCCGAAGAGCCATGTCAAATGTGAGCAATTTAAAAAGTCGTTGCAGATTTGCTGTATAAAAACACATTCAATAAGACACCAGGTGGCACAAATTCTACCACAAGTTCTATTTGGTAAACCTGACTTGAGCAGGGTTGATTGTAAAAGCAGGACAGCTCAACCTTAAATGGCCCAACATTAAAGTTGCATGTCACCAGCACAGCCCTGCTACAATCAAGACGTGTTTTCCATCATGCGCTCATCTGGTTCAACTGCAAATCAGAATATTTGACCCACTCTACCTGAGATCCCTGCCCTACCACTGCTATCAGGATGCTTTGGTTTCATGTTCACAAAGCTCTCACTTCTTCCATTTTTTATAGACATCAATGTGTGTACATACATAAAAAATTCCACATGTATTATTGATGCTAGTGGTTATTACCAGAAGCCAGTGATGGTGACTATCAGGCAACAGTGGTCTCAGGGCCTAATTATCCTTCAGTGAAACTCCAAATGGAATGTAAAATGCATGTGCCATCTATTAACTAATGAGGAGTCCAAGAAACCAACAAATCTTTCAAAACCCAACAAAAAGGACTTCCCCATCTAGTTATTTCAATGAAGACATTTAGAATCTTGCAAGTTTTCAACTGGTGGAAAGGTCACCTGCGTCACGGGTACACACAGAAAACTCATCAGCCGCAACCGGAGCAATAAATAGTGACCCAGGACCAGAGATATCAGAGCATAAGGACAACACTGTCTCTGTTAATGACTCCAGTGGAATCAGGTCGTGATCGCAAACAGCACTACCACACAAGCGCACATTCATGCACGTCCACACAGACACAGATCAGGCAGAGAGGTTGGGAGAGGTGACGGATGAAGACACTGGAAGAAAAAGAGACGGAGAAGAAAAGAGAGACATCACCAGGTTAGGGAGGTAAGAGGAAGGAGTCCAGCACCCGATGAAATATTCATTTGCACTTAGTGAATAATTGATGGAGCACAGAAGACAGATGCAGGCACGGCAGACAAACGGTGGGAAAGAGCAAAGCACTGTTGAAAAATACTAGATTACAGGAATGATTGCTAAGTATTTTGGGCCATTTAATTGCATGGGCAACAACAAAATCTTATATTTTAATCCCAATAGCTGTGGATTCAGCACAGTTGAACCCCAACGGGACAGGAAGAGTATCAAGACATGTTGAATGAATCTTGAATGTAGGGTGACGGTGACGGGAGTCCCTGGGGAGAACATCAAAAGTATATCATTCTATGTTATTTCACAGATTAAATAACCCTGACATACCTTGGAGAGACTTGATGAGAGCATCAAATAAACACTTTAAACCATTTAATTCTGCAATTTAACTGTTTTTTTGTTGTTTTTTTAGTTGTAATGACTGCATCAGCTTCTATCCATGGGAACAGAACGAGAGCTTTGTTCACAATACAGCTCTGCAAATGAAACAAATCACATGTTGGCACAAAACGGCTTCATAGCACATACACACCAAAGGGCTTTTTCATGTTCATTATTTATTTTTGGTTCAATCACCAGATGATAAATTTAAGGTTCATAATGTAAGGGGTATGCATCGTTATGTCTCCGTTGTGTGTGCGCTTCAGCAGATTTAGACACAGACATAAAAATGTGGCCGCAAGTGTTGGTGGCTTTTCAAAAGCAAGACGAGTTTGAATGACAGCCAAAGTTAGATAGACTGTCCTGACAAGAACTTGACACAGCGGTGCGTCTTATAGAACGCAAACAAACCGTAAAGCCCTGAGTCAGCTGGGAGTGACCTCACTGCCAGAAATACACATTTGTTTGTGATTAACTGACTGCAGAGGGCTTCCAACAGACTGTTTTCATTCCCTGAGCCATGTAATAGTAACCAGAACCCCCCGATGCACCGCGCACCAACATTATCAGACACCGGTTTGTTTAAGGGTGGAGGGCTTTCCAAATTATGACTTCTATTCTCAAAAATGTTCTCCCTCACATCTGAACATTACTGCTTGAAGTCGCTCCAAGAAAAACACCACTCCCTGAGCGGACGACCACGTGCACCAGGGAATGGATTCACATGTATGGTGTAACTCACTACACACACGGCACAATGGAATTTGCTTCAAAACCACCCAAATCAAAACAAACTCTCCATCTGCTGGAGATTCCCCATCACCACTGCTCAGCTCACCTGGACATTGTTCTCACAACCACTAACAAAGAGTTATGGGCTGAAGCCCACCCTTTGTGAACCGGGCATGCAATGCATTCAATAAAATCTGGGGGAAAGTGTGTAAAAATAAATGAGTCTGTGATTTCTATTGTTTATTGAACAGGGACTTTGACATTTAAAATTTGAATCGATCTTTTAAAAGCACGTGCATGTGTTACTGGGAAAGCGCAGCGGTGCTGGGAAATAAACACCCTGCCAAAGGGACTTGAACCAAATACCCTAATGTAAGACCGCTTATACCTGCATTCAGCACAAATATACTGATAAAACAGTATCTGTGACATGTCTGAACACCACAAACCTGAAATACACGATAAGAGTAGAGCGACATAAACCAGAGATGGATAATCAGACAACCTGAAGATGACAGCAGCATTGTTCACACCAACCAGCATGCACATGTGCAAGTAGGGGTCCCAGAGCTGGAGACTGTAGTTAAGATTGAGAGATCTGCGTAGAGTGTGAGTGTGTGTGTGTGTGTGTGTGTGTGTGTGTGTGTGTGTGTGTGTGTGTGTATGTGTGTGTGAGTGTGTGTGCATCAAGGGAGTGCAAAAAGAGGAGATGAATGACCAACAATTGAATAACCTTGACCTTCTCTGCAGATATCCTTTATTAAAAATCAAGAAAAGCTCTTCTACTGGGAATAACAAGGTGAGAGAGCAGGTTCCTGGGAGCGAGAGAGATAGACAGACAGAGAGAGAGAGAGACAGACCGAGAGAGAACGAGAGCATATGTGATTGATGTTACTGGGTCTCTATCACCTACAGTATCGTCATGGTCCAATGGCTTTCACCCCAGTGCATCATTCATTGCCACTCCAATATCTCTCTTTTACACACACACACACACCGGCTCACATAGTTGCACATCCACTAGCACACTCACATCATATGAATCCTGTATGTCAAATAAGGTTAGAACATAATAGAATCATAGCTCATTCTGAAGAATTGACTAAAAGAAAACACTGGAAATCAAGAGCAAGAAAAAAAGAAGGGGAATGTTACTGCAGCCCAGACATTCGGTTAAACTAAGTAATTAAAAGAGATAAATCAAAAATAAAGATTAGTGGAAAAAATAACTATGGAAAGTATGTGAGAAAGGCGAGAGAAGATGAATGCATGCCATACATGTATGCACCCTGCCACACACAAGCCCACAGTAGGCTGCATAGCAATGTGGGCATCCATACACATGAGGTGATTCTGTTACTCCTGTCCGTCTCAGCGGGAAGCCAAAGTCATTCAGGTACTCTCGCTCTCATGTTTGAGTCAGTCTCATGTCCTTCTGGTGCCTCAGTGGCAACAGATCAGCTGAGCTCAGACTAAGAACAAAGGAACATCTTCTGTGGAGATCTTTAAATGTTTTTAATGTCTTTTTAACTGCTGTATATGGACCTGGAGGGATTTAACATACTGCATATGGGGGAAAAAATGTCCAGTACTATTTTATGCTGCCAACTATGTTATTATTCAGAGTTTTGTGTACATCCTCCATGTTTATCTGCGCATCAGCAAATACAGATGCAGTTTTCCAGCTGGTGTAGCTAGCTAAACAACTGTGGAGAGAAACAGGAAGATTTTGACTATCAGCACTTCTCCACCTACAGATTAGTGTAGACAGTGGACTGTAAAAGCCCGTAGTTATGGTCTTTAAGCCTACAGCTCCACCTGTCACTGTACTGGTCATTATAAACCATACATAATAAACAGTGTGTTTACCAGAAATAAGGCACAAAAACCTTAATGTGTTCTCCTGAGGGAATGCAGGGTTCTTCAAATGGTCGTTGAACTGAAGCTGATGAGGTCAGACAGCCAACATGAGGATTAATTTTACGTACAAGTGGAGATAGAGTCTATTCTTTCTTCTGTGTCCTGGCACAGCTCTGGTGCACATGTGCATAACAGAGCCTTTATTACAGCCTCACAACAGGCTAGTGGGTTATCACTGAGTTTACACCCAACCCAGGCGGACCGCAGACTGATTATACCGTGTGTTGTCCAGCAGCCGTGTGTGTGTGTGTGCACATCTGTGTGTGTGTGTAGGTGATTTAAGCAAACCACACGTGACTAAGCTCAGGGTCACGTGTGGTTTGCATTAAACCGCTGGGGTGTGCAAGTATTTCTATACTTACAAAAACACATGTTGTCATCCTGTCCAGCGTATAATGATGGCATGACATGAGTTCCTGTAATATGGGAGTACACACACCCAAACCACCTGTAACACAATCTGTTTTCTTTAAAACTGACCACGCAAACAAACAAATAAACGAACAATAATAATATACCCATAATACGATACCCAGCATCATCACAATAAAAGAGTTCAAACTTTGGTTTTATCCTTCATGTTGAAGTTTTTTTTTATTACAACAGGCTTGTAGATTTTGTCAAATTAGTTACTTTTAAAGATGAAAGGGGGATGATTTTACTGCAATGTATCGAAGAATTGCTCTAACACGTAAAAATGATGCATCCTAAAGACAGAAATAATGCAAAAAAAAAAGTAAACATTCCACAATGCCCCTGATTTGATTTAGTAGCAGCATGTTGTGCTTTCAGGCTCCACTTCTTTCCCATTCCTTTTACCAACCATAAAGTTGGAGTGTCTGCTAGCATGGGCCCCTAAAATGGGGCTTTTTGTACACTTACATTATGCAAACGGGCAATGTGCGCCATGTAGAAATGGTTACAGTTGGACATTTTAGAACAGAACTGAATCCACAGTCTGCAAAGACACCCACCATTTCTGTACATCAATGCTGCAAAAAATATATAATAATTATAAATATGACCTATGATCACAATCAGATTTGCAGGTCCTATGTTCTGCCCTCTGGGTTTATATTTTTTGGAATAATTAAGTCATAAATGTTCAGCACCATTCAGCAGATCCAACATTTCTGGTTTGAGCACCAACATATTTTTATTTTCAAAGTAATGTTGCACAGGTGAAGAAATCAAACAGGGAAAAGGGTAAACACGGTAACATGAAAAGTATTTACTAATTTGCAGGCAAAATGTGTTCATGCTCCCAGCATATTTGTATGTTCTCTCTCCTCCCCCACTCTCACATTTCTCTCTCTCTCTCTCTCTCTCTCTCTCTCTCTCTCTCTCTCATACACAGATTTCCTGTCCAAGCCAGGGGTCTGATCGCACCAGAGAAGAGAAACTAAATCAAAGAGGGTTAAGGGTTCAAGAGAACATGGGGCAGACAACCAAACACAACACCATAATCTGCACATGCAGTAAAACCACCAACCTCATGCAGAAACAGACCTGCGCGCGGTTAACATATACCACAAACGGGGAACGGAGCCAGCACATGTTTTACTGATGAAATAATTTAGTTAAGAAGCCGGGGGGACGCATCTTTTTATGGGTGGACTGCAGGAGAAGAATGCATGCTGATGCCTCCGCTGGGACCGAAGGGAAGGAATGAAGTGTGTTCAGATGATGAAGCAAGAAGAGGCCGAGGAGACAGAACAGATGAATGAAAGGGTGAGGGAGAACATCCGCTTTATGCTGATAATCTGATTCTAAATTCAAGTTATGTTATTGGACACGGCAATGTCCAAGTATAATTGCTCCCAATAAAGTGTCCTCTGGCACAGAACCTCTGTTTTTTCACACCCGTCCTGGAAAATGTGCTTAAATCTTCCCCCCCAGGGTGTTGGGGTTAAAGAGTCACCCACACACTGAAAATGAACTCTCCAAAATTCCAATAGCGTGAACGTATGGAGTAAAGGTGTGGGATTATCAGGAGAAATGAAGACTTGATCATTTTGGTCCCTCTCAAATTAATTTGTTGGACGGGCTGTGTGACAAAATGTTATTGCCTCTAAAAAAAAAAACGGTGTAAGACAGAGATGGTGTAAGACAAGAAATAAAATAATCTCTAGCGCACAATCTCCACATCTAAAGGAAATAAGACAAGCATACATCCTAATGCAGAAATGAACAATGCATTATAACATAACAATATCATTAAAAAGGGTCCTTCACATATTTCGGAGACAGCCTCAGGGTGTGTGTTTGTGTGTGTGTGTGTGTGTATGTGTGTGATGCCCTTACATTCACTCTCATCATGGCAGGATTATCACAAACACACACACACACACACACACACACACACACATACACACACACACTGGACAGATGGCCCTCCTCTCTCATCAAACACACATGTATTTTCACACATAGACACACACAGGCTGATCACACTGAGCAATTCACACACAGCACAGTGGCAACTTCAGTTCAAAAGCTGCGTCATCACAATTGCACAGTGCCCGAGGCTTAAACACGCATAATCTCTCTCCCTCACACTCAACAACACACACGCACACACACACACACACACACACACACACACACAGTGTCAGCAGATGAAGACTCTGATGTCAGAAAAACACTGCATTCTGTCTGAACTCAGCAAGGCCCTCACTCATGTGCTCATGTCGTCCTTGAATTGTTTTTGCCTCTTTTAGCATCACAGCTAAGGATGTCAATATTTATTTGAGAATGTCTTTTTCTACCACCCCTTCCTGTGAACAGAAATGAGTGGATTTTTTTGTTTTTTTTTTAGTTTCTTTTTTCAGAATCATATCTCACTGTAGCTGAACACCTCAATCTCCCCCTCAGGCTTTCACATATGTGTCTGACTTGATGAATACCAGCCAAGGACCCATCAGCTTCAGATTCCAGGCCTTTACTGTGAGAGTGTGCTTGACAAAAACTAAAAAATCCCACTAAGATATTTATTATCTTTGTCAAACCGAGCTTTCTGCTCCAGCATCTGTGGGTGTTCAAATAAATCATCATCTTGTTGCCTCATTTGGGGCTCCTTCTGAACAAACGTAAGCACACACTGGAGTCAATAAAGCACAGCACAGTCCCTTGGATTGCAGGTTATCTAAAATATAAGTGCTCGGAACAGCCTTGAATTTAAAATGGAACTTTGCCAGACACATTCTTTATTGACAACAGATAAGATTGTGCTGATGCACAAGCTAATGTTCGCCCAATTTCGAAGGTCAGTCCTCCGCCACCGCCATGTTTTCATCTTCCAGCGGGCTCATAAAATTTTAAAAATCATCAATTTAAGTCCATTATAAGAAGCCTTGAGCCAAGCTTAACATATAGCAGATGCACTTAGCCTAGATGCTGTCCCGCTGTTGACAAAATGTGACTTACATGGCAGACACAACACGACCCCACATCGTGACAGGGCACAACATTTAAGCCGTTGCTCTCGTCTCACGACTGCAGACAAGTGTTGTGACGCGTGAAGAGAAGGTTCTGAAGCTCTGCGCGTTATTTGAAAGGTTCTGATTTTTGAACCAGCAGGACGCACATATGAGGATCGACAGATGAGGAAGACTCATAATAGGATTTCAGCACCACCACAACATCTGAGCTGCACTCACAGCATTAGCAGACAAGATTAAATCAGACATGTGGTGGGAAGGAATAATCCACAGCTCTGATTATTATCTGATCTGCCATTTCATACGTGAAATATATGTTTCTATAGTCTAACACAGTGGTCCCCAAACCCCAGGCTGTGGACCGGTACCGGTCCGTGGATCAATTGATACCGCCGCCAAGAAATTATTTTCTTATTTCCATTGTATTTATTATCTGAGTCTGAACAATCATTTATTTTGAAAAATGACCAGAAAAGCGATCAAAATGAGTAAAAAAAAAAAAAACAGATGTGGAAAGTTTGCAAAGGGGAAAAGGCACATATTTAGAATAAGATTTACAATATAAACAAACTATGTGTACCACCCCCTCAGTCCGCGGTAAAATTGTCAAGCATTGACCGGTCCACGATGATAAAAAGGTTGGGGCTCCACTGGTCTAACCAAGATAAGCAATTGAGCTCCAGTTGCCTCAGTGGGGAAAAAAAATAAAAAAATATTAAACAACTTGACGGCAGCAAACTAGCAAACAAGTGTTCTTGTCTGACTCGATCGCGACTGTGGTTTACGCAGATCGATGATGTGGCCCCAGCAGCAGCCACTGAGTTAGTTTGATGTGTCCTACCCCCAGATCTGGCCTGCCTCGCATGAAATCTTGTAGTGTTTTTTTTTTTTTTTTTAAAACACCTTCCAGCTTCAACCGCTCAGTCCCTGATGTGTTTCTAGACAAGTGCAAACGATGACTGGCAGCGGCTCAAGCACAGGGTTGTTAACCGAGGAGACGCTGTCAGTTAATGGGGATATAGTTTTGAATGGCCCAAACTTTATTCATGTTTCTTTTGTTCTTGGTATTGACTGGCAATTGCAGACGCTCCTAATGGGTTTGTGACTAACAAGTCCATGAATAAAAGCATGCGATCTCAGAGGGGGGTGAGAGCAGAAGAGATAAAGGGAACACCAAAGAACCGTAAAGGGACTGCAGGCCAATAAAAACCGCAAAGAGCACCAATACCTGAAATCAATAAAGAGAATCTACTCTCTATCTCTCTGTTATTGGATCTTTCTGTGTGGATATAAAACACATCGGGGTGTGTGTGTGTGTGTGTGTGTGGGTGAGTGTGTGAGAGAGATTGATTCTGAATCCTCTGCACCAGTACCAGCCAGTTTGATACACTCCTCTCCTCTCCTCCCCTCCTTATACTATAGATTGTGCTTATGTTGCCACGAGTACGGCGAAACCCTTAGTTTTACGCGTCGGCTTGGGCAGCAATGACCAGGCTGTCCTTATTATCACACCACAGCCAGTCTCTCCCCATGCTATCTCACACTAGCATCAGAATAATAAAACAGACGGCAAAAGTGTGAAGACTCTTTGAACTGCATTGAACTATTTTATGAGCGTGACGTAACCTTTTCAAAAATACACAAGAAAGAAGCTCCAAATGAGTGAATGTATGTGTGACTGAAAACATATTCAGTTAACTGAGACCCCCTATCTTTAACCTTTCAGTACATGCTTACCATCTGAACATTTGTAACACGGATATCAAAGAATATGAGGCCTAAATGCTGCTCTGAATAGCAACGAGGAAGAGTGGGAGGAGCCATTAATGCAGGAAAAACAGCAGATCTTAAACATTGCAACATCCTCCAATGTAAACCAGTTTTGAATTTCACGCCTCGTCCCAAAATAGTTGCATGTATAAATTTAGGGTCCGGGAGCTTGTGACAACTACTCAATACTGGCGGCTACTATTGTGCCATTAGGCGGCCATAAACCTCTGGGCTTGTCCACGCCGTGTTGTTTGACGCTCGGCCAGGTTACGACCTGCTCGGCTCGCAGCTCTCACGAAAACCCCATCAGCCGAGAAATCAATAGAGTCCTCCAGAAAGAAAATGTGAGTGTGAAGTCGCACCATGTCTCTGTCTTGACCGCCGCGGGTGACCGAGACAAAGCCCCGGTAGATATGACGAAGATCTGATCACTCCGGTTGTTCCAGCACATCTGGGAGTCTTTTTTTTTAATCTTAAAGTTACACCCTCTCCTTGTCTGATCATTCCAAAACACCAGCTGTTCCCATTTTTCAGGATGTTCTCTGAAGAACAAGAAGAGCCAAAAGAAAAAGGACAGGATGCTGCCACTGCTGGTAATGCTCTCGATAATGATTCCACTTGAGTACATGGGTGGGATTGTGAAATAATAAGTTTCTCAGTTTGCAACTGCAAAGAATGCTGGTATTGCAGTTCCTTTCTGTATACCAAGACAAAATATGATAAATAAACTGCTACTGGGTGAGGGTGGACTTTAAAACAAAGTTCATCAACCTAGCTGTGACACCTTCTCTGGGCTCTGTTGATCGGCAAGATCAAGGTGGGCCGCAGCTAAAAATATTTGTTTTAAGGACCAAAGCTTTTTGAAAAGAAGAACCAAAGGAGATAAAAGGCGTTTGACCTGTGCAAAAGGGAAATAAAGACTGACAGCTAGGATGGCGCAGCCATTGTTCCTCACAGACCCGAGCCAGGACCCCAAAGTTCCCCGTCCTGCTCAGCAAATGTCCCCACCTGGCCACCCGAGTTCAAAAGCAAGGAAGACATGAAAGCATCCTGACAATCTATCAGCCACGCAGTCTCGGAATCCTGATTCATATTTTAAGAGCAGCTGGGAAATGGCAGACCTTTCAGAGGGAGGGAGAGAGAGAGAGACAGAGAGAGAGAGAGAGAGAGAGACAGAGAGAGATGTGACAGGCAGAGAGGCAGCCACTCAGCTCCATTCACTCAGAGCCAGACAACAATCATTAAAATTACATGTTGTCACATTTAAAAGAGTGCTCACACTCCCACCGAAGCTGATGAACCTCTGCTGCTGTGTGTCTTCCTTTGTTTGCTGACTGGTTTTTGAGTTACAGCCATTTGAAAATGACCTATTTCTGTGGAGGGCCATTCAAAAGCCACATACTTATTTCACTTTTTAAAAAAAAAAAATAAAATCTTTACATGATTTTTGGAGAAAACAATCACACACAAATGCAAACGTGACCTCCAACTTTGACGACTTTTGCTTAATAAGATTAAGATCAATAATAATCGGCACCCTGATGCCAATAGACTGTTTGGCTGAACTGTTGAATTTCAGAGGAAGATGTCCGACTTACTTGAATCTCCCCTGGCAGTGTTGGCACTGATCTCCGACCCATCCGTAATCGCACTCGCAGGTCCCGTTCGCGCACGTTCCTGAAAAGCAGTTCCTATCGCAGGACCTGGCCGGAGAGGTGGCTTCGCTGCGCAGCACAAGACACAGCGCGACGCACAGCCCCAGGTAGCCCTTCCAGACGCTCCTCTTCAACGACTTGCACAGGCAGACGCCCGCCGCGCCATCCATGATGGACGCGCAGGGGGGGGGGGCTTTGTTGGACGGGAGGCTGCAGAGAACCAGCTGTCACCTCAAACTGCGTGCTGATCCTCTGCCATCAGAGCCAGGTAGTCTACCCGTGACGCAGGAAAACAGCGATTGCGCGCTGTCAGAGCATGCTGAGCTGCATCTTTTAAAAAAAAAAAAAATAAAAAAAAAAAAATAAAAAATGTGGGTCAGCACAAAAGCGAATAAACTTTGCGTGCACGCATTTAAAATGAGATCCCCGTTGCTGGTTTCGGCGGTGCGTCCGCGCAAATCTACCAACAACTTCCTTCCTTCGCCTCTCCGATGTAAACAAACGACCGGACCGGGGTGCCCCCTTCCTTGACGCACACCGCTGTCAACACCCAGAAACAACAGTGACCATGAACGACGCCTGAGCCCGGACGCTTGTGACACGTGTCCGACTTGAGCTTTTCTTCTTTTTTCTCGTCAGCGCAAAAGCGGCGCGTCTCCTCCGCGTGTGACCGATAACGCAGCTCCGGCTGCTCTCACTGACGATCACGGTTGAGGGGGGGGGACTCCGGCACAAAAGCATCCGAGCATGAGCAGCACGCCGGCCGCGCGGTTAAAGAGACAGTCCCGCACGGACGTGATGTCACGCAGCGGCAGCTGACGGTCACGACGCGAGGAAAGGCCAAGTGACGGTGACGCACGGCTTTTCCCCTCAGCGCGCGTTCGGCTCCGCAAAATGAAACGCACACTTGTGCGGGAACTAGTGGACGTGCGGGGAGTTAAAGCGCTGGCTGACGCAGTCGGGGTCCGTTTTGCCAAACTGTCTCATTGATTTACAACTTTATTTCACCTCTCGATGTTTCCGTCGAAAATGAGATATTTTTCCTGCCCCCCCCCTCGCTCTCCTTTCCTGTTAACACCCAGTAACCCAAAACACAACCGACATCAAACCCACACTTTGGGAAAGTACCCGTCTGCCTTTGTGTGTCAGCGGTGTGAGCAACAGAGCAGCGTCACAAGGTGAGGAGTGTGGTTTGTTGGTTCTTCGCAGCCACCCTCTGATCCAAACCAACCGCTGGTGTTTTCAAACCCTGGTCCAGCTGTGCGCGCAGAACGTCAACAGCTGGGGACGCTGCAGATTTGGGGGTTTGGCTCCAGAATACTCCTGCAGCCACACAGCAGAGGAATGTCTGGGGACGATTTGTGGGGTTTTAAACTAATGAAAATGTGCTCCTGATAACACTAATGAATAAATACGCACCACCATTTGACAGCCTTCATGTTTTATGATGTTTTCGTTATTTCTTTTCTGAAAGAAGGAGCTGCTGATTCTCACCTGCTGTGGACTTCATCTTACCTGACTCACAGCTGCTTCATTGTAACCCAGCTCCTTTTTAACCCCCCCCTTGGGACGCCGCTCTACCTCCTGCTCTCTGCGGTGCACCTCGCTGTTGCTGACATCCACTGCTTTCTTTGTCCTGATTTCTTTTTCAGCGGCGAGCCCATCTGCCTCGCCTCTCTATACAGTATTTATCAAATGCTTTGTGGTGGGAATACTGATCTTGGCAAGACTTGCCTTGCAGGTGGAGATGAATCACAAGGTCAAGGATGTGAGGAGATGGACTTTTCCCACGTCAATATTCATTAATACTGGCCTGATTATGAACGAGAACATGAGCCATAAGACGGTGGTGTCATAAATGTCAACTTAATGGAATGAAGCACCTTTGAGTCACCTACAGACACAGTATACTGACTCTATATTTTCCTTTGCTATGTCCTTCCAAAGTATTTCCCATATAGAACAAGGTTTATAGACATACTCGATATGTGCTTGTGCGCATTTGCAAGCAGCGGCATTAAATCTTGGTCTTTATTGTAGGAATTCCACCAGTTCTTTCACGCAAAAATGCAGATATTGATTGTTTTATGCAGAGAAACACTGTGAGGAAAATGAATAGAGGGGGCTTAGAGAAATATTGATTCTGACAGCTTGCTTATAATTAAATAGTAGAATAACTAACTACACTGGAGGGACCGTGGCTGAATAAGGATGAGGACGCAGAATTCTGAGCGTCCATGTAAGGTCACTTGTTTCATGTATCATATGTCGACTTCTTAATGCATTTTTGTATCAGGAGAATCTATGGAAAGACGAGGAAAACCGCAGCTGAAACGCACGTGGACGCTGGTGGCGCGCAGAGGCTGATAAATGGTGACCTCTGCCGTTCACGTCGAGACACCGCAGCTTTTACAACCGTGAGCTCATTTGTCGGGAAAAGAAATCGAAAGTGTGAAAAATAAATCTGTACATCTAGATCAAACTGTATTCAAATGTCCATTCTGTCTGAAAGATTTCAGTGATGAGAGTCAAATGGGCTTAACTGCGCCTGGAGCTGAAGGCTTTTCATACCCTCTTCTACTGGAATCTTCATTCTGGACGCGTCTAAGTGGAAACACGCTCCTCAGAGCATTTTGCTGCTGGCATGGTGTTACCGTTACAGCGGTGATGAGAACTCCAGCATGATTCTGTCCATCGCTCCTGACTGCTGGGGAAAAGAGGGAGCAGGACGTGGCTGATGTCCAGGGGATTTCCTCCGTCTGTCGTCAGAACTCAGAGATTCTTGATGAGAAAAAAAGATGAGCGATGGAGGAATATTTGTTCTTTAAAGTATGGAAGAGAAACTCTCGGGAAAGAAAATACAGTATGACGAATCAGATTAAAACTCTCCTCCTCCTTCTCCTCGTCTTTTTCTTCCAGGGCCTTGGGGGGTAAAGATAGGGTGCTAAATTAAGTCATCAAAAATGAATTAAAGAGTAATGTCCATTCAAGTGAGAACTTCCATTTGCACTCGTGTAGAAGACTGAAACAAATAACCCGAGCGAGCAGCTCGTTCATGTCCCTGTGCTGAGCAGAGCCCATCCAGTCTCGGTGCTCTAACAACACAGAAATGAACCAAAATGGCTGAAGGATTTGGAGCATCCCCGCCGATTTGCTTTGAGTTTATTTCTAAAAGTGCTTCAGGCAAACAGCTTGTGACAGCAAGCTTTGCAAGTTTCTTAAAAGCTGGCTAAAACACCCCAGTCCAGCTCAAGGCGTGTTCTTGAAAATACACAAACAACTGTATGTTGTGTTTTACTTCAGGTTTTAGTGCAAAAAAAAAAAGTCCAAATCTATAATGCAGCATTGCAGACACAGCGAGGTTTGCTTTTCTCTATTGTTCCACACAGAGAACATTGAGTCCAGAAGCAGAAACTGCAACATTTATTAGTTCTGCACAACACATCAAGAAATGCATCAGACCTCTGTTTAATGTTGCAGTAAACGGCGTGTACGTACAAGGGTGTGTGCTGCTGGATCAGCACAAGGACGCTCGACTGTAAAAGCGAGTGTGCTGCTGTCTGCAGATGCAACATTCTGTCGATATCTGTATTCCAGCAGAGTAGAGAGGACGGGCTACAGCATTCCGGGCTGCGGCCGAGCACAGAGCAAAAGCAGAGAGGATGGGGAAGGGACATCCATTTAATCTGGTTTCACACATTGTTGTGCACATATAGACTCTGTACTGTGCAGCATACATTCCCGTGACAGTATGGTAACATCTCTTTGGAATTCCATGCATGCCTCACATATTCATCCTCATATGTCCCATCCATTAGAGCGCTGGCCCTTTACTGACAGGGCAGATATGCTGCAGGATATCCACCACAAAACATTAAATATCTCCACATGTGCTCCACCTTGCTCCAGGGCACCTCGGTGGTTGGGGATGTTGAGCGCTTTATTATATCCATATATTTTCCAGCATCAAACGCACTGGAGGGTGTGGGTGTGCGCCCCCCGCCCCGTCTCACAGTAGTCTGCCAGAAACCCGACGTGTTTTACGCATTTCCTGCACGGAGCCCGTCGGAGGTGGCGAGGAGATCAGCTGGAGTCCTTAAATACCCACCTATCTAGCCCCTCCTCTGCGCCCCTCTTCTCCAGTCGCTGCGATCCGCCTCGAATATCCCCCGATGCGCAGCCAGCGGCAGCCTCCAGCAGACATCTGGAGCCTCCCACCCGCCGCAACACTGCAATGCAACACGGGTCCGCGCGTTCACTCCGCTCCGCTGAACCCATCCAGATCAGAACCACAATGACGCGCGGGGTCTCTGCTCGTCGCCTGGATCAAACTGAAGCTTCGTAGTTGGCAAAAGAGGGGACGGGGGGGAAGGAACTCTGGTGTCTGTGTGCAGGACCACCGGTTGAGTCGTCGCTTTACAGTAGTTCAATCTTTCCAAGTGGCTGCGAAGGAGACGCCGGCTGGTTTGACACGCTCAACACCAAGCGTCTGGAACGCTTCCTCACCATCACCTCCACCATGGTGGTCTTCAACGGACAGCTGAAAATCAAGATCTGCGAGGCGCTGGAGCTCAAGCCGACGGCCTGGTCACTGCGTCACGCCGTCGGCCCCAAGAATCAGTCCTTCCTGCTGGACACGTACATCGCCCTGAACGTGGACAACTGCCGCGTCGGACAAACCACCACCAAGCAGAAGACCAACACGCCCGCATGGAACGACGAGTTCACCACCGAGGTGCACGACGGCCACAAAATCGAGTTGTCTGTCTTCCACGACGCGCCGATCGGCTACGACGACTTTGTGGCCAACTGCACCATCCAGTTCGAGGACATCCTGAACAACGGCAGCAAACATTTCGAGGACTGGGTGAGTCGGTCAGGGTTAAAGGTGGGGGATGCTACAGGTGCAAACTAAGCCCCCACTTCAAGTTTAAAAAGGGGAAACACTGCTTATTACACGCGTTCTGTACTTCAGTTTGTGAGTTGGAGAAGACATCCCAAAGAGTCCAACATCAGGGCTGGAATTCTCCCTCACTATGAAAAGAAGATGCCTGATTTTTGAGCGACTGTAATGTCTTCAGCATTCAGACAATCGCACAAATACATCTCAAAAGCCAAAATATTCATTAGAATTTGAAGAAACTGTACAAAATTGAGTCCTAAACATTGAAAATATACTCAGCGTGTGAATCAATCACCAAAAACAGATTTTGACAACCAAAGTTAATATTGTGCTCTTTGGTGTATTAGAAAAATGGAATTATTCATGCGGACTAATGGAGCCTGTTTAAACCTTTTGATGTTTTATGCAGCCCTTTTAAATTATTAATCAGATTTTAAATGTGCATCGAATGAGACAGATTGAAAAGCTGTTGCATTGGCTGAGCTGAGTACAGCAGAGTTGATGAACAGTCTCACTTGACTGATTTATATACGTCAAACATTTGACATCCCCTTTTTGTCACTGGGCTCTCTAGGTAAAGTCGCATACGGCATTTGATCATTTTTCACAGTTTTCCCAGGGTTCTAAGAATTTGGCCCGAGGCTCGAGCGCTCCTTCCTGGTCGCCAACCATCACAGTGGCTGGTGCGGTTGCCAGTGTCTGCCGTTTAACCCGCTGCGGCCCCGCTTCAGAGGGAGAAGCACTAGTTACACATGAGGCCTGCCCTACACACTCGTTCTTGTGAGGCTGGATCAGTACTGACAGGGGTACGTCGTCATGGAAACGCGTGCTGCGTGGCTGACCTGCTGCAGAGAGGGTTGCACTGGAGATAAGCACGTTCAGAGGGAGCAGCCTATGAACGAAACGCGAAAGTCAGCGCAAGGAGGAGATGACGGGAGGTTTTCGGGGCCGGAGGAGCACTTCAAAGTTCTTTCCTGCCAATTGCCAAAGTTATCACTTAATTGGAAATGAGATCATCTCTGCTGCAGTTTGTATATTTAATTAGCTCAACGTCTTCGCCTCATATGCATATCTAGCTCGTCCATGCTAACATGCTGGTGTATTGAGCTGATTACGTTGATAACCAACCTCGTGCGACCACTCAACGTGATTATAAATGTTCAGTTTTCTGAGAGCCGCCCTGGGTTCGCTGATCCCGAGTCGCAGCATACGTTACTGATGCCTTATTGATTCAAATAAATATATGACAATGAGAAACTCTCATATGCTGGTGGACACGCGACGCTGTTTGGGGGGGCTGAGGCAGCGACCCACAGCAGAGCCCCCAGGGAGGTTGTGTTGGAGACGCACACTCGGAGCCCCCCCGTACACCTCGTGTTATTGTTGTCTAAGGAGATTAACCTGATGGATTTCTGAGTGTATTATTGATGAGGTCATCATGTTTATCAGTGGCAGGTTGAGACAGGGAACAAGATTACAGGGATGGAGGTCTTTCCTGTGGGAGAATCGTTGCTTTCAAGCGCTTTGTGGAACAATCGGGGCTTTTAGGACACTTTGATTTTTCTCTCTCTCTTTTTTTTTTTTACAACATAATAGGCAAGCTAAAATGTCTGTTTGGTTTGAGTCTTTCTGTAGCATGATGTGGACAATCTCCTGATCTGATTCTCCAGGGATCCTTTCCCTCATTTGTGAAAGGGACAGAAATATAAACTTCCTGCTGCCTTTTTGTGACATTAGATCTCACTGAATGACACTTCTAAAATGGCCAAGCTTCTATTATCTTGTGATACTTATAATAATAATAATTTGATTATGGTGGGAATTTGCAAGCACCTTAAAGCCTGGAGCGGAGCATTTGATTATGGCTTGAGCGTGGGTCCTGTTGTGGAGGAGTCGGGCATTCACATTTTTTGAAATAGGTACTACTGACGCACCCCAGTATTTTATTTCCCATTCGTCAGCCCCTTCCTGCAGGTGACCAACACATTAAGGTGAAGGAGGCATTGAAGGGGACCTTCATTTATTTTAATCAGACCAACACTCTGTCAGATCAAGCTGGTCCTTATCTGACTGGGTAGTTACTGGAATCTAAATGGGTCAAGCAGTAAATGAGGAGAACTCCAATTGTGTGTGAGGTCTTGATCCTTGCTTTCATCAGAAGTTATCGCTGCAGATGACATCATAAAACTTGCTGCGGAACTTTAATCTTGCAGTATATTGTTATATTGCGCTGTTTTATTTGGTGTATGTGTTAATAATTCAACCATTTCCATGACGAGTGCCTCTAATCTTGCCAGAGGCATCCAGATGATCAGAAGTGCCTCTGCACTACTTCATATACTTCAGCTGAGCATTTTCACCAAACTCAACATGCTAGTTTTGAGATAGGCAGGTTTGAACAGGTCAGAATATCTATTACAACTGTGAAATACAGTAAAGCATAACACTGATGTGTAAAGCAGGATGAAAATCACATAGGCTCCTCAGACCGTGTCCTCTTCTCGCCATCTAATTAAATCACATTGAAGAGAAAAATGATGGGATGAAAGCTGATGAGAAGGGATCGCGGACACACCCCCTCCTATGTTTTATATTAGTTCATCAGGCTAAGTGGTCTGCACACAAGTGGCACCCTCTCAACGCACATCCCACGTCGGCGCACTCACCTGCAGCTACTTCACATTATCGCTATTTTAAGCAATAACAGTCAGTTGATCATTTTCATTCTTACACAGTTTGATTTAGCTCTGTTGTGTTATTTGTCAATCACACCATCTGTTTTTTTATCATGTTTTCCTTTACTTCTCTGCTTACCTGCAGTTTATTCCTGTATTTTCTCCTAAAATTGGCCTTTCCGGGTCAGAAAGATGGACTCTGGAGCTAATATCTGCAGACGTTACTCTTGCTGTTACTCTTCACAGAAGGTCTTTCACTAAATGCTGTATTCATCTGTACATCTTGTGATCTAGAGCTAAAAAAAATAACTGATATAAAATGTCACAAAGTCATTAACCCTACAACACTAACGTTGTGATTTTCACCCATGTGATTGTGGTGCTGATGGGCTTGAAGTAGTGGAAGTGTTCCAGGGTTGATGGATTATCGAGGGACATGGGTTAATAGCCTGTCACATTGACAAAAAAGAAATAATATGAAGAAATAAATGATAGAGTCACAGCCAGTCACATTTTATTCTCCTCTGGTCATTTGAGCGCAAAATAAAGCGTGGCTTTCTGTAAAAGAATGTGGAAGAACGACTGTTCCACATGTCCCGTTTCCATTTTCCTTCTGAATGGGGAGTTTTTGCCTTTCAGCTGCAGAGCACGTTGCTGTTGATTTAGTGTTGCTGGTGTGTTCTATGTTTAGTTTGACTTGGCTAGGAAAGGCTGCAGGTGCTGAGTCAGCAGATAGTTTTTGTCACTGTCAGTTGAAAGCTCCAGTTTATAACTTGGACACCAAACACAAGGCCCCTTCTTTGTGCTATCTTTACTTCACCAGTAACTTCTATTTCTTTGATCACTCCCTTTAGCCCCTAATTTGCTACGTATATAACATATATAACAGCAATCTGCACTAACTCTAACCAAACCCTAACCTGAGCATGTGAAATGTATCTGTTTGGTCTGTGGTCTTGTGGCTGTAATTGTGAGGGTCATGGTTGCACTGTGGTTGTTCCGTGGGCAAGAGTGTCAATGACGGCGGTTGTGCCGTGTCCAGCTGTGAGGCTGTACAGGGAAAGTCTGCAGGGGTGAAGAGAATGGCACATGATGAGTTTCATGTTAATAAGTGACCCTCCCTGTTTGTCTCTGCAGTCATCTAAGGAATGCAGAGCGCTCCACTCCGTGGCTGCAGACTGTTGTTCTCGTGTAAAAACATGCATGGAGCAGAAATGTCGAAATACTGAGCAGCTTTTTCACGACAAATATCCACAACGAATCATCTCAGACTCCTGAAATGGTAAAATAAATGTTAGCAATTGACCATTTAGATGAAGTATTAGCTCAACTGTCATTTGTCTTCCCATAGGGAAGGGAAAGGGGGAAATGTGAAAGTGAAACAAAAGCACTTCCCACACGTTCTGGTGTTGATGCTGGGTCCGGTCCGGATTGCTTCCTGAGCCTCTGAAAGCTGCAAAACACGTGCAACAGGGGAGGATCGGCTCCGGCCTGCTCTCCCTCTGACCCCTGTGGGCCCGGGTTGAGGGGTGTCCTTTGGACAAACTGAAGGAAATAGGGGCAGGGCCGCATATGTGTGTGTGGGGCTAAAATTAGCAGTCGTGTTTTTGAGTCATACGGTAGGCCTTTCTTCCTGTTTTCACTATCCGAGTTTACTTCCCAGAGAAAGAAGGGAAGAAGAGAGAGAGAGAGAGAAAGACAGAAAGAGAAAGATGTTGCTGATGGCACTTTATCACAAACAATAAAGTCTCTTCTATGGGAGGCCATAGTGGAGACAGTAAAATACCACATACTTAGTTCTTGCATTCCCTCTAATATTCTTTTTTATTCATTCAAAATAAACGCAGTTGTTGTTGTTTTTTTTTTTTAAAGCATTGCTGACCCTTGCAACCGATTTCATGGAAGTCTGTGCACTGCTGAATAAAATCGGAAAAGGAACAACATGGAGATAAGAGGGAAAAAAACAACATCAGTCTCTGGCTGAAGGTTGAAAGTCCTGTTTTTATTTTCCAGTTTCTCTCCGAAAGGCAGGTCAGATCCTATGAGAGATCTGGGAGACTTGATCATCTAAAATGTTTTCTGGTTGCCAGCAAACCTCACATTTGCATCTAAAGTCACTAGATATTTAAAGATCAGCATACAAAATGAGCGTAGCAGTATATACTGTGCGTTACAGTAAATTCTAATTTTGAGAATTTGAACTTCAGAGGTCAAGCATCCATGGAATTTCTGCAAAATACATGGTGAGCGCCACAGGACAGAATTGTACTTCTGACATCCCCTTTTCCTCCCATACAGGATGGACATCATTATATATACACAGACACACACACAGACACACACACACACACACACACACACACACACACACACACACACACAAACAAGATAATTCAATAAAGGAGATTACTGCTTTATGCAAATACCAGTATACCAGAACTATAAAAAAGTCACAATGGCTTGAGTCCATTCCTGCATATGTGTATGAATTTATCTCAGTTAGTTCTATGGATATTTAGAAGTACATTTGTTTTACATATCATTACATTTTTAAAATAGTGGACCGAGCCATGATTTGACAACAATGAATGTTGACTAAAATTAATGCATGAACCTGTTTAGATTTGCAACAGACCTTTGGTATCTCCTCTCACAAACATTCAGCCACATGACTGCAGCCGGAGACTCATGTGAACTGTAAAGGATGAGGGACAGCGCTGTTTCACAGGGATTCGTCTCCCTGTGATTGGGTTAAGACATTACGGCTCTCATTGACAACTTGTGACATGCTAACAAACTCACGGACCTCCGCAAAAATTGGGCGCTCCAAACATGAAAAAATATTAGCTGATTTCCAGAAGCACCTGATGACTTTGTTGCTATGGATACCATCCAAAACAGCAAAACCACACAACACCAACAACTAGATTATTCACACTGTGTTGACTGGAGGCTGGTCCACTCCCCTCCCCAGTTTGATTTGCCCATGGTGGTGGGTTGCAGCGCATGTCTTGAATGTCCCCTCAACTGTATCAGGTTTTTTTTTTGCTCAGATTTTTTTGTGTGGTATAGAAATATACAATAATTGTCCTCTGGAGTTACTAAAGTGCAAATCTAGAAAACAAGGTCTTCACAATGCCTCAGGTATGCCTCAGGGTGGTGATGGTGGGTAGGAGTGGAGGACAAATGCTAATGGGTGCATCTTGCATTCCCTTTGTTTTGCACAAGTTTGTGTGTTTACGTCTGTAGAATGTGATGTGTGAGTAGATGTGTGTGTGTGTGTGTGTGTGTGTGTGTGTGTATTCTTTCTACTATCAATGTGAGGCCATTTTTGGGAAATGAGGACTTTTGGCTGGTCTCCACAACTTCAAAAGGCTGTTTGAGGATTAAGACGGGATTTTAAGGTTGAGTTTATAATTGGGTTTAGGTTGGAGTTAGGGTAAAGGTTAGGATCAGGAGGTTGAATGTGATCTTTTGGGTTTGGGCAAGGAGCTGGGTAATGCACTATGGCTATGGAAGTACTCACAAAGATAGACATACATGTATGTACAATGTATGTGTGTGTGTGCATGAGTGTGTGTTTCCTCCACGATGTCCACGTTGTAGTGTAAATGAGCTTATAAATTCACAGCCTTTGCCATGATTATGATGACTAGTCATGTGCAGACTCCATTAATAATTTTACTCAGGCTCTGACCTCTAGTGGTCCCCACTCGGAATTGCTTTCCTCCAGGATCAAACCATTATTGTGATGATCTGGTCAGGAAAAACTACACTTGGCACATTAGTCCTTGTTTTACCAATTGTTTTAGATGATTAAAACTGCTATTTACAGACAAGGATGTACATTCTTGCGTCTTTATTGGGAAATCCCCTTTTTCATCTTTTTTTGCATCTGCACGTGTCCCAGTTGTAGTATTTCCTACTAAAACTCTCTGCCCAGGTTCCCTCAGCATCAGTTAGTGGTGTATTTACCCTCATCATAATTTAAGGTCTTCGTTTCGCATAAATCAGCTGGAGACCAGTGTGTAAATGTTGGCATATGAAGCCCCTGTGGGTCTTTTGGTTGATTTACCACACGATGAACTGCAAATGTCCCTCGGTCACAGTTAGAGGTACTCTGATATTCCCCAAGTTAATCGGCTCCTTATTTTTAGTCCCTCCATGTATGCCATTGCCTCGGAGGCCCTTTGGAGAACAGATGAGCACACTTTAAAATCTCTTTTGGGGTCTACCATGAGATCGGTTCCCAGTTGGATGTGTCTGGTAAACTTTAACAGAAAGATCTCTACAAGGCATTCCAGCCAGATGTCCAAAAATCAAGAAGATCCCAGAGTGACACGCCACACCCACAAGCGTTGCGTCATAGAAGGGTGGGCAGGTAAAAACCAATGCGACTGCTTCTGTAGTAGAGGCGGTACATTTAGATTTGGACGTTTGGCTCCTTGGACGCGTTCCCCATCAGTTCTGCGTTGGGTTAAAGGTATGAAGATGATGAAGATGGCCGAGGGAGACGCGTGTACCTCACCTGCCTCACTCGTAACGCTGATGGGACTGGCGAGTCCCAGCCAAGCTCCTCGTGTCTGGAAGCCATCTTTGGTGCTTTCCTATTGCACTGTATTTACTTTAAAGAAATTAGGAGTCCTCTGAGCGCACAGGAACAAACGCGCACGCACGCACACAGACGCACGCGGACCCTCCTGTCAGCAGCCCCTGCTGTTTAGCCATATCGCTGCCTAATTTGTCCCTTGTTGAATAAGCGACGCTGCAGCATTGTGAGCGGGCCGGCCGCGGCATATATGGCTAAACTTATGCGGACCATCAATGCCCCAACCTCCACCTTAAAAGAGCAAGTCTGGATCCTTGAAATTCCTGGCAGCGTCCATTAAAAGGAGTCATTTCAATGATGCTCGAATCCTCCTCGGTCTAAAATACACGCTGACGTAAAACTGATTTCCTTTAATGGATGTTGGTAAAGTCTTGCATTTTATGTCTGCAAACCTGCCCCAGAGCCACGGCTGACTCAAAAGGAGACATGAGTGAGTGAGCGTGCCTCAGATGAGGCCCTCTTTTAATGGGGCTCCTGGCATGTGGTGCTTCTGTGCGTGAAGGCTCTGCAGTGTGTCATTCCACAGACACTGTATGCATGCTCTGTCACTGAGGACTGCAAAACACAATGTTCCCCCTGTTCTCGCGCTCGCTTTGTCTCTCGCCTTCCCTCTCTGGTGCTCCCTCTGTGATTTCGCTCCTCTTGTTATCGTCTGGGCTCAGTTTGGGATCGCTAATTGTGCTCTTGTGCCGTTCTGAATTTAGCCACCTTCCACCGTAGCGGCCTTTCACTCTTATTTCTAGTCTACCCATGTGTGTCCGTGCTTGATAGAGAGAGAGGGAGAGAGAGAGAGAGAGAGTATGTTTATTATCGTTTCTTCAGAATTCAGTCGGCTTTTCTGTTTTTCCTGGGGAGCTTAAACGTTTTGTTTTTGCCCGGGGTGCAACAACAATTTTGGAAACCTTCACTCGGCTGCACTTTCATTCAAGCATGTTTAATTGAATCGCCACAGATTTAGCTTAACATTTTCAAATTAGTTGTGAGAGAGAGTTTAATTAACTTTTAACTTGGAATTTGCATTTATGAAGCCTAGAATAAAAGACAAAGTGTACTAAATGATTAAACTTAAATACATCTGATCTGTACAGTCATCACAAACACACACACACAAACACACATACACACACACGCACACAAACACACACCCACACACGGTTGACCACATGATGAAGTGCACATGATATGTTCAAGTAGGGCTCGTGAATTGTGAACTGGATATCCCTTTGAGGAGCGTGTAGCAATAATTAAGTTAAAATATGAGCATCTGCAGATTCCACAGATTATTTTTTTTCCTGTCAGTGTGCCCTTTGCGTGGAAAAGATTAGCCAAGCTTTTTGGTTTCAAACGGGAGGCGGAATACCATGTCCATATTTACATAATGCATTTATGCATTATTATGTATGTTACATTATTAAACACAATACTTCTGCAGATTTTGAATCTGTGAACTGTACATGAGCTATGAGTCTCTTGAAATTGAATATTTGCTGTTATAATTAGAACTCAACCAGCCAAATCTGCAATCTCAGCCATTAAAGAAATGTCAAGCAAACTGATGAACTGTGGACATAAATTTATGCTTAAATACAACTAATTACTCTTTTTTTTCTCAGAGTTTTGTCGTTGTTGTTCCTGCCGTTTGGGGATGTATTATTTAATTCTTAACTCTGTTAAAGGTGTAGTCAAAAACAACTCGGTGGTCCATATGTCCGTGTGTCTTTCCTCATCCTCCTCAGGGAATAGGTGTGTAACTGCAGACACACACACACACAGACACACAGCAACAAATGCTCCGCGCGTGGTGGAGCCACGGCGAAGGGCCGTTTCCTTCCTCTGCTGGCTCTATATATAGGAGCAGCAGCACCTGTGAGTCTGAGCACGCTCGGTGAGCAGCTGATGAATAGATCGCTGTGACCCCAGCGGAAAGGAGGTGATGTCCGCGTGTCTGTCTCTGTCGGATGTTTACGGGCAGTTTTCATCTCGCGGTGGCGCGATCGGTGCCTTAAAATACCTTTCATCAGGAAACAATCCTTTTTCCAGAAAATAAGCATTAATAGAGCACGCGGATCAATCCGCTAATGCACTTTGTGTCAGCTTTTAATGCGATGAACGACGACCTCCGTCACGTTGACGGGGGTTCACGCTAGCAGGGGCCTCCTCCTTCATCCCGCTTCCTCATTTGTGGTAATCCTCTTCCTCGCTCATCCGTCCATCAGCCACAATGACTTCCTTCCTTCTGCCTCGTCTCCTGTCAAATGCAGATGGATGAGAATAATTATTCTGTTTCTGACGTGACCAGCCCTGGACAATGAAGACGCATTTAGAGCGATAAAAGGTGCCGCCGTTCCTGGAGCAAACAAACACCGGGGAGAAAAAAGTTTAAAAATATCCCCCATCCCCCATCCCCTCTGTGCTTTCTCGCTAACCTCGTTTTTCTTCCTGCGACCTCTTGGGCCTGCAGATTGACCTGGAGCCAGTGGGGAAGGTGTACGTGATCATTGACCTCGCAGGATCTTCCAGTGAAGGTAAGACCTGCGCCTGGAGTCTGGACACGGGGGATGTGGGTGATGACGTAACCTGGCCTGAAAGGGGCTCCCGAAACATCAGGGGCCGCCAGTCAGACGTGATAATCCTGTGCCAACTTTCTGATCACATTTCTGAGGATTATCTCCGCGAGGACTATTGGACTGTATTGCTCTCCACATTAAATCATCAATCGCCGCATTTTAGAAAATGAAACGATAAGATTTCAAAATCGTCATCCCCGTGGAAAGAGTCTGAAGCTTCACAAGCGTTCGCTGAAGGTGAAACTGTAATTATTATTATTATTTCTGCGTCTATATGGGTCAGCGTGGGCATAAAACCAGAGCATAAGAATAACAAAAACATTCCAAATATTCCAGATTTCAATGGAACACTGTTCAATATGGTTAGCTGTGTTTATACTGTTTGTAATTTTAGAACGACATGACAGATAGAGGGTGAGATGGAGAGAGAGTTAACTGGAGGTCAGCAGCAGGGGGAGAGGTGGATGCTGGATTGATTAGTAAAGTGGAGTGTACTCTAATGGACCATTTACATCACCGTGTTTGCGTGTGTGTGTGTGTGTGTTTGTCCGTCTGTGTGTGTGGGTGAAGCTAATAGGTTGATTGCAGCTCTCGGGCCTGACAGTTCACCCACATGGTTTCTTGGTGTCTGTTATTCAAACACATTTTAGTAATGACTGCAATCTTTCACTCTCTCTCTCTCTCTGTCTTTCTCTCTCTCTCTGTCACACAAACACACACACACACACACACACACACACTGACTGTGTGGCGCTTTTTCCTGGAAGCAGGTGAATATTAATGTGTTGTTCTGGCTCTTGTCTAGTTGCAGTCAGCATAATGAGAATAAATGTTTTATCCGAAGACTCTGTTGTGGTTTCATTTTTCATAAATAAGTAACGACTCTGAATATGTGTTGCGCATTTTATTAATCTGCAAGTCTTTAATTTGGGAGGTTGTGAGGGGAACATCAGAGGGTGGCCAATGGTTGAACAGCCTCCCAGCTGACAACATCAAGGTCAAGCTGTCAGTTTCTGGACATGATGAGGGTGACTCCTGGTCCCGCTCAAGGTTTCTCCCTGCTTACAGGGGCCCTCTGCTCTGTGCTCAGGTTTTAGTTTTCTGTAGGCATACACGGAGGAAGGTCTTTAAAAATGGCTAAGCACCTCCTCTTGTTGGTTGTCAGAGCTGCAAACATTAAAGGCCTCTTTCAAGTTTAATTTCTTATAAACCAACCAATATTCTTACGCTCATGTGTGTTGGTTGACACCACAGTATTTTAAAGGCTGCTAACATATCAAATCACATTAAATCTATCTCTAAAACGATCAAAGTGACAACTGAACTGTAAATTTTACTGGGTTACTAATGGAAAGCATGTCTGCTGGAGTGCAAGAAACCAGTCAGGACCAGTGTGATCTTTAGATGTGGATACTGTGTACTGTTTACTGTTTACTGCCTTTACTAAAAGTATGAACAGGACTTTTTTATTGCTTCATGAATGATCTTCTAAGAGGCTAAATTAACATCTGTGATTTGATTCTAAATTAAGGTTTTGATGGGGATGAAGTCTGAATCGATTTGCTTTCTTCACAAACAGGGATAAAATGGGAAACAAATATTTAAGGTCAGTCAGTACTCTGATTGAGGAGGATGTTTATTTCACATTATAGCTTGGCTGAAATTAAATCTACTGTGGATATCTAATAATGATCTTAAAATGTAATTTTCTAGGGTAATGTTGACTTTTTGAAGGAAAAACACTGAAGGACAGGAAATATGAAAATATTTTCTTCACTGACATTGTGTCACTGCCATCTGCTGTCTGAATGATGCTATTGCAGATTTTGATGCAGATTGAGGAACGTCGATCTTGATATGTATTGATGTTTCCGTGCTTCCAGCCAGAGCAACCTCCACCGAGAATGAAGAGCGCGTGTTCCAGCAGCGGATGCGTCCCCGGAAACGCCAGGGTGCCGTCCGCCGCAGGGTCCACCAAGTGAACGGCCACAAGTTCATGGCCACGTACCTGAGACAGCCCACTTACTGTTCCCACTGCAGGGACTTCATCTGGTAGGATAAAACACATTGTCGAAAAATCCTGGTTCATCCTTGGTTATTTGTAACGCTTTACCTGCTCACACCGATAACAATACTCTCGCTGAATAATTCCACTAAATTCTTTTTTCTTTCTCTTTGGATTTCCAGGGGGGTCTTGGGAAAGCAAGGCTACCAGTGTCAAGGTAGGAGTGTGTTTATTAGGCATATGATGTTGCATTTATTTTTTTTTTACTCAATAGTCAACAGTAATAGTACCAATAAAAACAGTCAGAGTGCATTTCCTCTTCCTGCATTTGGGTCCTGCAGTGTGCACCTGTGTGGTCCATAAGCGCTGCCATGAGCTCATCATCACCAAGTGTGCAGGGATGAAGAAGGAGGACGCAGGCGGCGAGGTGCTGATCTACACCTGTGTCTACCTATCAGTGATGAAGCTATTCTGCTTTTACCAGTTCAACTTGTTTGGCCTTCCACACGTGGATTAATAAGAGCTGATGTTCTGATTTTGGCCAACTTTAAGTAGATCTTTGGCTCAGGGTGACGCCCAGGCTCCTTTTTTTTTTTTTTTTCCCCCCCGTCACAGTTGGTCGGATCTCAGAGGTTCAGCGTCAACGTTCCACACAAGTTCAGCATCCACAACTTCAAGGTCCTGACCTTCTGCGATCACTGCGGCTCCCTGCTGTGGGGTTTGCTCCGACAGGGGCTCCAGTGTAAAGGTGCGCGCGCTCTCGCGTCAGCCGCGCGCGTCTCTGACAAACGAACCCGCTTGAACCCGCTTTGTGATGCTCGCCTCAGTGTGCAAAGTGAACGTGCACCGGCGCTGTGAGAGGAACGTGGCTCCCAACTGCGGCGTGGACGCCAGAGGGATCGCTAAAGTCCTCTCAGACCTCGGAGTGACGCCAGACAAGATTTTCAACAGTGCCCAGAGAAGAAAAAAGGTAAGTTATTAACACATCTGGATTGGTTCACACTTCCAAATCTTGCAAAAAAACTAAGCTAAGGGAATCTGGTCTTTCAAGACTTTCACTCAACAGCTGCCTCAGGTTCAGGACCCACAGAAGGTTTTATCAGGGACGCCAAAAACCGAAGACGATCGCTCCAAGTCTGCCCCCACTTCACCGTGCGAGCAAGGTAGCAGAGGGACATGCGTTTGCTAATCCTAAAAGAACAAGTAAAGTCAATGATTTTTGTCTTTTTTTCAAGACGCCAAAGAACTCGAGAACATCCGGAAGGTCCTGTCCTTTGATCACCACGGAGAGGAGAAGAAAACGCACTCTCTCTCGGCAGCCTCGTCAGACGCTGCCATCAGGGCCAATGACAGCGGGGGAGGGCAGGGAGGGGGGGGGGCGGGAGGAGCGCTGCAGGGGGAGGGAGCCACGAAAACGGGGGGATCAAAGGTCCCATCGCCCCGGAAGTCAAGAGAATGGACTTGCAGGACTTTGTGTTCATCAAGGTTCTGGGGAAGGGGAGCTTCGGAAAGGTGAGTTTGTCGCCTCTGACACGCGCGCGTCCCTCTGCACTGGTGGAATTGTTGCAATTTGTTGGACCAGGTGATGCTGGCAGAGCTGAAGGGCAGCGATGAGGTGTATGCCGTCAAAGTGCTGAAGAAAGACGTGATCCTGCAGGACGACGACGTGGACTGCACCCTCACTGAGAAACGGATCCTGGCCTTGGCCAGAAAACACCCCTACCTGACTCAGCTCTTCTGCTGCTTCCAGACTAAAGTAGGTAAACAGTCACGTTTGGTGTTGAAGGTAACAGGATTTAATGTACTGAAGAAATGTCAGTACAGTTCCTGTTGCGGGTCTTACACCCCGAATGTGCGTTTTGTTCTTGGAACGAACTAGCTTGTGTCTGGATCTTGAGCAGTACAGAGCAGAGATCTCCAACCTCGTGCACAAAGGGCTGTGTGGCCGCGGGTCTTTGTTCCAGCCCAGCAGCAGCACACCAGGCTTGACTCATTTAATCAACTCTTCCGAGTCCTCAGACAGCTGATTGGTCAAACTGGGTGTGCTGGACTGGTTGGAGATCCCTGGCATGGAGTCTGATGTTGTTGTTATCACCACTAGGGGTCAGCATCGGGCTGGATTTCGGCTGTAGACGACAGTGTTAATTTAAATAAATAAAAGGAAGAAGGATTGAGCCATTTAAAGTACATTTCATGCATATCTTTTGACCTTTTATAAAAGTCAAATAAATAAAAAAAAACTGAATAAATGCTTTTAATATATTTTTTTTAAGTCAAAAGCAAAAACATAGAAATTAATCTATAATACTGAGTCTATTTTATGATTTGTACTCAATTTTAATATCAATATCACATGGTTTAAACTATATAAATATTTGTACTATGAAAACTCATAATTGTTATTGCTATACATAACATACATTTACAGTTGAAGCTAAAAAAAATGATTTTTCAATGTCACGTATCATTAACCATGACATGCTAAAGGTAACACATGTCGTGGAAAATTATGACAATAAATAAAAACGAGGCTTTTGTGTTTAAATCTGAGTAAATCATAACACCTATTTATGCGCAGGAACTGTCTTCCTTTCAGCATTATAGTGTCACAGCTGGCAATTTACAGTATAAACCTTTGGAAAATCTCCCGAAGCCTATGGCCGTCGCTCGTGCTTTGCTCTGCTGTAATCGTCTCACTTCTCTACTAACTTGTCCATTTACAGTGAGTAGACCATGGCAGACAAGACATACAAAGGCCATGGGTGGGACATTGATGGTGCTGACAGCTCCTTCAGGCTATACTGTATGTTTTGTCTATCCTATATTACATAAGTGCCCTTGTCTACATAGAGGTCCCTATGTGGACGTGTGTGTGCTTGTGCATTTTCCAGTTGGACGACTTGCTGAAATCGAAGGTCTTCTGTTGACATGGGGGCCTTTCACTGTAAACCTTGCACTTCTAAGGGGACAGGACGGGGCTTTTTTTTTTTTTTTTCTTATTTAATCTTGTGGTCTGGCACGAGCCCCGGTATTCATCACACTCTACTACATCTAAGGATGGCTGTTACTTTAGCACAAAGGAAACTATTTACATGAATGCTGAATGAAGTGTTGCAAAACCATCATCAGGAGTGTCAGCTGATCTGTCCGCAGATGATTTTAGGAGTTCTCTGCGATTCACATTCAGCGGTCAGAGGAAACTCGCCAAGGGAAAGAGTTGAGTCCAGGCTGTTTGTTGCTGCAGACTGTTGCGTCGAACTGAAGCCGATGATGGCGTCTCCCATTCAATTTATTTATTCCTCCTATTTTCTTTCAAAGCAAACACAAACATGTTCCTACAGGATGGACAAGAATGCGAGGGGGGGGTAACAGACTGCATGGTGGTGCTCTCAGATGACATGCATATAGTCTTTATACCTCATTCTCTTTCTTTTATTCTTGACATAAATACACACATCCTTGTACTTCTGTCTTTGTGAGGTCTTTCATTCACATGTATTACCCAGCCTATTGCACTAAATGTAACCATCCTAACTGACCCCTTAACCCTGACCTTGATCCTAACCCTGACCTAAGCCAAATTCTAACCTCAACCATAAAAACTGGTCTGGAGTTTTGTTGTCAGGACCAGCAAATATTTCCTCACTTCCCCAAAATATCTCCACTTTGCTAGTAGAATGTTGGCAGTATGTGGAAATTACAGGAACACACACACTCATACTTGTAATTCTGCCTTTGTGAGGAGTTTTTATAGATATAATGCATAGACATCTTACTCTAACACCAACCAACCCATCGAACTCCCTAGGCTCAACCCTGACCCTAATCCTGACCTAAATTCACGTGTAATCTCAGCATTCAATCCACACCTCAATCCTCAATCAGTCGTTTGAAGTTGTGAGGACCAGCTAAAATCACTTCCTCCTCACTTCCCAGAAATATCCTGACATTGACAGTAGAATGAGTATTTTAGTTAAACATGTAGCAAGTATAAGAACACACGCACACACACACATTCACGCACACACATTGGTTCTTAAGTGCGTGTGGGCGTGTGTTCTCGGTCAAAACAAAAGTAGTTTTTTGTCAGCTCTTACATAAGTGTTTTTGATTCTTATCAGGGATGTGATGCATATTCCAAAGACTGTGGGACCCTCCCCTTCACCTACACCACACTGATGCACATATTTGCGTGCACACACACACACACACACACACACACAGGAGAGTCTGGATTCAAACTAATTGCCGTAAGAAAGGCCCACATACTGTAAATGCCCCCCCCCGATGAGCTTCTCCACACTTCGCCTCTTGCGTAACACCGGACCTACTCGGCAATAGGCCCAGATGATGAATTGGCTCATCTGAGCATGAGAGCACAGAGTCCGACTCAGTTCAGATGCAGGAGTGTGTGACACTTGTGCTTTTGATTCCTAAGTCCAGCTACTCTTGAATAAAACCCAAGGCTTTTATGTTTTTACTTTCATGGGGTTTCAGCACTTTTATATAACGACGATAAAAACAGTCAGTGGAATGACAAAGAGCAGGTGGTTAATGGATGGAGAGACGGGTGCTTATTGCCAAAGTTTGCGCCATCTAAACTACTGACCTCTTTTTTTTTCTATTCTTTGAGCCAAGTTATTAACTTCACTATACATGTACTCTATATGACCTATGTCCTACCTACACACACTCGCTCCTTGTTCTTTTTAATCGACTGTGGGATCGCAGCCATTCCCCTATCAGCCTAATTACTGCAGAGAAATGTAAATAACATTATACAACAGCCGGACCTCCCCACTCCGCACACTGGCAAAGTGAGGAAGTGGAGGCAGGGAAGGAGTGACTGAGGAAAGGAGAGAAGTAAAGCCTGCAGAATAATGATGATAAACAGGGAAGTGTGAACGGAGTGAGAGGGGTGAGGATGAAAGGTGACACGAGCAGGACAGGTTCCTGATGACAAACGAGTGTTTTTTTTAAGTGGCTTTAATCAGGTGAACATCAGAGAGCAGAACATCCAGACATACATTAAAGACCCTTTGTTGTTGTTTTCTGAGGACATAGTGGACCTAATGGACCATCAGCAGCATGGCGGCTTCATGTGCAGCAGGATTAAGTTACTTCTGTTCCTGTGTTACACAAGCTCTCCAAAAAAGGGGTAAAAGTTCAAGACCTTTTTTTTTTTTTTTAACCATGGCATTATTTTCATTTTCTTTTTTAAATAGCTTCATTTCCCCAAACTCTGCACAACCAAAAGGTTACAGTCAACTGATTAACTCTGTCAACATGTGTCTCCAGAGATAAATCCCCTCAAATCCCCGCTGTATTCACAACAGCAGCAGCTGCTGCAGTAGAACATTACAGATTCAGACCCTAATAGTTTTTGCGTCTTGGTTGTATTCAAAGTAATGGGGGATATGTCTAAAAATAACATCATTTCCCTGTTTGGTAACAGAGAACAGTATGTTACTGGGACCAACAAGCTTAACACGTGGCAGTTTCCAGTATAGCTCGCAGACACCTAGCTCTACTTGCCATTTTCTTGCATTCCTTTGTGCTTTTCTTGAGTGGGTAAATAGGTGTAAAATCTTGTGATATGGAATATATGACATTGAACGCTACAAAGTAGTAGGACATCAAATGCTCATCTATTGGTTTTTACGCAAATCACGCTGGGAATTTGCGGTAGCACATATTTTGCTGACACAAACCTTGCACAACAGTTATTATTCAATGGGAAACATCATCTCTTTGTGGGAATTTTTGGATGCGGAAATTGTCAAGTTTGCATCAGCCCTGATCGTGATGTTTTCATTACTGTCAAAGGCTCAACATTGCAGAAAAATCCAACAGTGTTTTAAATTAAAATAGGCTAAATAGTGCCCTCAGCAAACAATTGTTTTGCAACCAAAATATCCAACACATAAAAGACTATTATGTACACAACAACGATAATTCATATGTCTTGTTGATTTCCATTTGTTCTGCTGATTTGGAGTACTTTGGTAAGGTGATGGTGCATTCACTGTCACCTTTATTGTGAACATCAGGGATTTTCCAGGTATAAGCAGTTATTTTTGTTTTCGTATCCAAACAGGTACATGACTTTGACTGTATACAGACTGTGCACTTTGCACAGAGTTTGATTGAGTTGGTTTAATTTGTTGCAATTTGTCCATTGTGGCAAATGACACATTGGATATGTTTGACACATTGGACACTCGGACATGTCCAGGCTGTGCAGCTAGCCCAAACCCAAACACCCCGAAACACACGTTTGTGCAAGACCTTAAAAATGATTTTCCATTTATTTGTAAAACCCAACCAAAACAGACAGTTCTGTGTGCTAAACAGAGATGCACAGCACACACAAAGTGAGCATGTGCTGGAGCCATAAAAGCATATTTGCTACATGCATTAATAATAGAGGCAGGTGCCTTCCCAGCCACGAACAGCTCAGCGACAGTTTCTCTGATAGAAATAAGCACTGCCGCCACCTTCCATCATGAATATTAATGATAATAATCAGCAACAAATAAAAGAAATCTGTTCCACATGGGAACCACGCCCATCACAAAAACACTTTCGCTCTCTGAGAGTCTGCGGTGCAAGTGTATATTAACGCCTGCCACACAGTATATCGTTTTTCTCCTCGTAGATAAGCGAGCTCGCCCGCTGGGCATTAAGGGTTCAGAACAGGGTATCATGTGACACCTGGCTACTGAACGGAGATGTGCTGCCTGGGGGGTGCTCGGCCTCCTGCTCTCTCCATGTGATAACTGTTACGTTAGATGTCAGCCCTAGCTTTCCACTAATCACTGATGGAAAGACCAGATTTTGAGCTAGTTTTTTATTCATTTTTTCTGGGAATATCTCGCAATACTTTCTGTTGTAATTACATGACTGTTATTGGAGGAAGGCAATATCCAAAAATCCAACAGAGGGCTCCACCTGCACTTATAACAAACATTTGGTATATATGAATGTTTATTTTACATACCCTGGTAGTTATTTAAGAATATTGTTATTGCATATTTTTTACATAGAAAAAAAAAATATATATATATATATATATATATATTACAAGTAAACCTCCATGTTGTGTTGATTTTTATGAGTCTAGAAAATGTGAGTTTCAGAATGAGTATGTCAGTATACGTTACAGGGTGGCACTAAGAGAACATGTTATGTGAAACACATAAACACACAATGGTCAGATAATCATCAAGACATTATTGTCTATACAGTTAGTTGTGTGTGTGTGTGTGTGTGTGTGTGTGTGTGTGGGAAGCCAGTGTCTGTACATTTGTAATTACTCACAGGAAATGTTTATTCATGTTTGATTGGGTGGGACCAGACTGGACTCTGGGTACATTTAAACAAACTATTTCAACATCCTGTTTAAAGTCACTTTCAGGAGGAGCAGCGATTGAGAAAAAAAAAAAAAAACCTCACTGAGGTGGACTCCCGGGCACTTATGTAAGATCCCATCCTGAGGCCCCTTAAAACTGATACTGGACTGGAAAAATAAATCCTTGGGCCATCTTCACAAAACATATAGTGTGAGGACAACTGCTTCCAGCTTTCAGCTGCTCTCTGAATTTACCTTTTAATACATGTTCCACCACTTTTCTATTATTTTATTTTATTTACCATAATTTAATATAACCTCCTCCCTTGGCGGAGGTAAAAATTATACTCTGAAGTGATTCCTGACACTAATCTACAGCTTTTCGTGATTGTCATGTGTATTGTTGTGTTGTTGCTGTGATTCCAGATGCACTGCACAGCCAAGTGCTACTTCTAATAGCATTACAACCATTCTCATAAATGTTTAATATTGATATTTCTCCTTGTCATTTGAGTCCAATTCTATCAGATTAGCTTCTTTTCCTAGGCCTTCCTCTCAAACCCAAGAGGTCCAAGATGTGGCTAATATAATTTAATACCATTTTGGTAATGGGGAAACTGAAAACTACCAAAATAAAACAGGAAGTAGCATTTCAGATAAATTAGATCATTTCTGAGACTACTTGATGAGCAGCAGAGTTCTAAAGGCTCCTTAATGTGTTGACTGATGTTAAAATAGCACATCCAGGGGATTGTGGAGGATTTGTATTTGTGGTTGGAACCCCCAGCCCCTACCTCTCTAATGCTGGTACCTTTCGGTGAATGTGTGTAGAGACAGAAAAACAATCTCCAAAAACCTGTTGATCCTCTCGAATGAATCAGTGAAAGTGCTTTTGGTCGTTAACACAATAGTCGCGTTCCATTCATGTTTTCACATTTCCTATATGTTAATATCTTCAACAAAAACCTTTGTACACGCGCTCCCTCACATGCATACGTGCATGTATTGATATACAACATCGGTGAATGTCACCCTATGCTGTAACCCTGAGGGCTCACACAATGACTTGCAGGGCTCAGGGCCTGGTGTCTTTATACAGAGCTGTTTATAACCCAACACCTCCCCCTTTTCTCCCTTTAATTTTCATAAGAAGAAAGGGATCCGTCTGGAATTCAGGAAGGGGGCCATTTCACTTCCAAGAGAATAGAGTCCAGAGGGTGTGGTATAGATTTTTTTTTCTTAGTGTGTCCAGTAAAATAATTGGTCTTACTATAAAAAAAAGACATCAGACTTTTTTTTTTTGTACTTTGACTGCAATAATGGAAAAAACAACAAGTGAAATAAGTTATATATGAAATGGAAATTGATGAGGGCAAGTATTTAGTTTGGATACAAGTGGTTCTTTCTTGAAAGAATCCCCATTAAATAACCTTGTAAGAGGCTTTTCAAAAGAAATAAAAGGAGTACCACTGTGTATCAAAACTAGGACCTGTAACAGTTCAGTGTTTTTATCCAGACAGGAATACACAGTTTTGGAGGTGCCTCAGAGGCAAAATCACAGACTGGTGACCCCAGCTCTTCCCTTCTCCACAGGACCGGTTGTTCTTCGTGATGGAGTATGTCAATGGAGGCGACCTGATGTTTCAGATTCAACGGTCGAGGAAGTTCGACGAAGCGCGGTCACGCTTTTACGCTGCCGAGGTCACGTCAGCTTTGATGTTCCTGCACCGGCATGGAGTCATTTACAGGTAACTGCTTTGGCAACACTGGAGTCTCTTCCACCTCCTGTCATGGAGTCATGTAGACTAAGAATTCTCAGACAGTAAAAGGCTTAAAGATATCAGTAAAAACATTCTTTTTAACTTTTCATAATGAATGTTGCTAATTTAAAAGATATTTTGTCCTAAAATTATGCAAAATTGTGTGAATCATGGGAGATGAGGAACCAATTTTTGACACAGCTGAAAAGATCAAAGATTCCGGTGGGAGATGGAGCATGTATCACAGGATAAAGCATCACTTTGGAACACAATTTGACGCATTAGGTCTGTTGTGTAATGTTTCATAAGTAGCCAAAAATGGCCTGATCGTGTGTGGGTCAAGATTACCTCACTGCTCTTCCCCTGTAGCTACCATTACATGTCTGCACGCTCATCAGTCATAATATCATTGTCAGCTAATCACAAGCACACAGCTGGTCCCAGGAAAGCAACCCAATACTCAGATCACAACACCATTGTGACAGATAGGATCTCGCTGCGGATTCAGGCTTTTGGTGACCAAAAATAGCTGTAAATGGTTATTTTTGTGAGTTTTTGTCCGAGTTCTTACTCCGTATTTATATGCTCTTGTCATGCAATTACTGAATCTCTGTTTACATTTGGCGTGTTCACACGCGCGCACACACACACACACACACACACACACACACATACAAATTATGTGTGGTTGGTTTGTGCTTTGCTCTGTTTATTTGTGATGTGATTCATTTACCCGTCTGTGTCATGCGTAATCAGTCATGACCAATAATTGCCAACATTGTTTAGACAGTGAATAGTCTTACTGGGTTTACTGGTCTTACTAGAGCAGCAAAAACAACACATATTCAAAGTTAATTCATGGTTGATTTGACTCTTTTACCTGATGGTCTCTGTCTCTCTGTCTCTCCTTTTCTCTCCCTCTGCCTCTCTCGCTTGTTTATTTTCCACACAAAGATGAACAACAAGTGTTATGGGAACATCATGTCCCAATTCCTTTTTTTTGCCGCCCCCACCAGACTGCCTCATCCCACTCTTTTTCTTTCTTTTTTTTTTTTTTTACCCGACTGACACTCATCTGAGTTCCCATCAGCAGCTTCCATGTCAAGGTCATCATTCCTTTAAAGTAAATGTTGTCTTTCTCTTCGGTTCAGACTGACTTAAGTGTGCATGAGGCCACGTAAGAAAGAGAATGTTTTGGTCTGATGGTGCAGGTTCAGACCAGTTAGCAGGCAGGGACATGTTTGATAGAACATAATGTTCACTAGAACATCAAGTTTAAAAATGTTAATTGAGAAGAGATATTGATATGCAGCAGCGTCTGATTTTGACTAAACATTCACAGCTGTTACCTGAATTTTGCTTTGCAAAATTAAGGGGTAAAATGTTCCCTGAAATGGTAAGAGGCAAGGTGCACAACGATCATGGTCATTCAGGATCAAGTCAGCTTTGGTTTAGGTTTCATTACAGTTTTACACTTATTATGTAAATTCTCTTGTTCTTTTCTGTCCTTGTGCTGTTGTGTAATATGCTATATGTCTAAATATAACAGAAAGAAAGAATGTAAGTGAAGCAGAGAGAGAGAAAAAGAGAGCGAGGGGTTAGCAGTCATAGAGCACAGGGGTTGTCATTTAGGACGTAATGGAAAAATCACTCTAGATTAAACTGCAACACAGGAAGTGCTCTAAATTGAGTCTGATTTTGTGTGTGTGTGTGTGTGTGTGTTTGTGTGTGTGCGTGGGGGGCAATTTATCTTCTATATTATTTTATATATTTCTATTTATTGAGAAGATCCAAGTGTAATATACTTATTTAACCCTTTAAATCTGAGTATTTGTTGAAATCATCTTGAGAATGAACAACCCGTGATCTTTATGTTGTGCATTTAAAATGGCCTCTCCGAGTGTGTGAGAGCTTGTTTTGCTCACTCAGACCCAGAGGCAGAGATCAAATAATGCTGAATCTCAGTTTGATTTTTCATTTCAGGCTGTACAAATATAACTGACCTAACCTGTTCTGTCAGGATTGCACAGTAAGCATACAATGCAAATTTAATTAGAAACCCAGTTGTTTTTCTTTGTTTTGTTTTGTTTTTTGCAGAACTGAACACAAAGAAACTGATTCACTGACTCAGGGATGATTTGATTAATCCTATTTAATCTCTGTGACAGAGATTATTGGCTCCCGTTGAGAGAACATTTTCATATAATATAAATGCTGTTCCATTTGTGCAGCTGAACTCCAGAGATATTAAATTTTCATGTGAGCAGTTGATATATAATGCAGAGATTAATGTTAGCAGCATTTACAATAATTTCCACAATAATTACATTCAGGTGCTATTTTAGTTGCGCTGCTGCAGGCATGCAGTCCAGATTTCATGTGCTGAGAGACGCCCAGAGGTGTGATATCCAAGGTTACAAGATGACCAGCTCACTTATCTCCTTTTTCCACCATCACGGCATCTTTAACATTTAATCCGCAGCTGTGGTAAATTCTATCCAATCACAATTGAGAGCTGATTCTAGTAATAAAACATAATTTCTAGCTCTATAAAAAAAGTTCATCATTAAGTTAATATGCATGTATTTGGTGTTATTTGTTGTAATATTTTTTTTTATTAACTGCCATTTTGCAGTTCAATCAATGACAAGTCAAGGGAAGACATGATGGGACAGAAACCCTCTCAACAGCAAATCACGGCAGCTCTCAGTTTATTTTGAGGTCTTGCAGAAAAAGAACAGTTGCATAAGGCATACATGCACACACACGATGTAGGACGTGTTCTACCCAATCTGTCAGGGTGGCGGGGTTTTAAAAACAGCTCTGTGTTGAATGGTTGCATTGGCTACATGGATGAAATGTTGACATTTTTGTAGCGATCAACCATCAAGCCCAGAGTGGCTGCATTCATGACCGACCCCGTCATCGTTCAACACTGCTGCTTTTATCGCAGAGTCCTCCCTCTATCTTCTCCCATCATGAAACCATCTATTTCAGTTTTTCCCTGCATCTTTCCCCTGTAGGTCAGTCAGTTCATAGCTCACCTGTTAAAATGTTATTCTACATGATCTCTAAATTGTATTAATTATGCAAAAGGTGTGAACAATATACCGAAACATTTGAATTAAATGATCTGCATCAACAGCGTGCGCGTTTAATCCAAACTCCTATTGCTTGTGCTTCCACGCTTGCTCTGCAGAGACTTGAAGCTGGACAACATCCTGTTGGATGCAGACGGTCACTGTAAGCTGGCAGATTTTGGGATGTGCAAAGAAGGTATCCTCAACGGTGTCACCACCACCACCTTCTGCGGGACGCCAGATTACATCGCACCCGAGGTGACCTCATACACACAATCCCACACCCACAACTCACACATCCACATGGAGCACTCTTTTGGAGAGATTAGATTCATCTTTGAATTTAGGCCATTTGGTGGGAACATGATTATGAAGCAGCGCTTCAAACACTTAAATGTTTGTATGTGTCAACAGATCCTTCAAGAGCTGGATTATGGCCCGTCGGTGGACTGGTGGGCTTTGGGAGTGCTGATGTATGAGATGATGGCGGGACAGCCACCGTTTGAGGCTGACAATGAAGACGACCTTTTTGAGTCCATCCTTCACGATGACGTGCTTTATCCCGTCTGGCTCAGCAAGGAGGCCGTGTCTATTCTCAAAGCGGTCAGTCTGGGGTGTGCTCTATGCTGCATTACAATTCATAAAGACCTGTCTTTGTCTGCAAGTCTTTCCTTCTTTGGTTTTTAAGTTTGACATGAATCAAAAGTCACTCGTTGGTATTATTGGGGATCGTGTACACTAATTAAAATCACAAAGATTTAGCATTACATTCTGATTATTACCTCCAAAAATATTCCTGCAAATGTGTCTGTCTACATTCAGATACCTTGAAAACTTTTGGCATGCCTGGAGTTTTGGAATCTCACTCAACTTTCTTCCAGACCCTCATACTATCCATGACTACTTTGGTCCTGATGGTGTTCATGTCTCAAAGGATGTATAAAGCCATTAAACTCGACTGTGTCTTTTGAACGTTTTCTCAATGAGTGGCGGGATTACAGTTTCCTTTCTCACACATTGATGTGTACTTCCTGGTTCTCCTTGTTTGATTTCACAATATTTTTATGTATGCATAAACTGAAGCATTGTTTGTTTTCTCTTTTTATTTCCCATGACAGGCTTTGTGTTTAATTTGGCTACCAGTGGATTTCGGTTTGCAAGGCCTTGTGGGAAATGTGTTTATGTTCTAGAGTATCTTGGACTATGACCAGTCAGCATGTTGGGTGGCTGTGATTGGTTGCATGCACTGGTTGAAGGACCTAAGGTCACATGATAAACTCAACATAATGGAAGAGCAGTCTGTTCAGCACTTCTCTAGCTCAAAAAATAAAAAAACAAACAAAAAAAACACATTAAGCTGTCTGCTGTTGTGCACAGATAAAACACTAAAGCCTAAAATAACTGTTTTTAATTATCTTTCCTTCACTGTTCAGTTCATGACGAAGAGTCCGAACAAACGTTTGGGGTGCGTTGTGGCTCAGGGACTGGAAGAGGCCATCAAGCTTCATCCTTTCTTCCGAGAGATTGACTGGACGCTATTGGAGCAGAGGAAGATCAGACCACCTTTCAAGCCACGCATCGTGAGTTTGAGCGCCCATCAGCTCCACGCACGCACTGTCTGCAGCTAAACGATAACACTGTTACTGTGGTGTTACCTGCCGCGATACCAGCTTCAGAAGTATCGAATGCTGCCATGTTCTCAGAACTGAAACAGACACATTCTGCTTGCGTTTCCAGAAAACCAAAAGGGACGTGAACAACTTCGACCAGGATTTCACCCGTGAAGAGCCTGTCCTGACACCGGTGGACCACAGCATAATCAAACAGATCAACCAAGATGAGTTTAAAGGATTTTCCTACTTTGGGGACAACGCTTTGTCCTAAACAAACACGTCGTCACAAGTGATTTCAAATCTGCAGCCACATAAACACACCCGAGCATCTTCTGTTCAAGAGGCAGTATTAAAAAACTTGAATGCAAGCTGCTGGACCTTTACAGACTGACCTTTTGCAGCGGTCTTTTGCCCCTGTTGTTTGTCCATTTCTGCATGTCCCATCAATCAGAACATCAGTGAAGGGTAGGGCTGAGGAGCAGGCCTGTTCTGAGAGATGTTTTAATGAAAAATGTGTGCAGAATAACATGCTGTCTGTGTGCGTGTGTGTGTGCACGTGTGCGTGCGTTTGTTTGTTAAACAGATAGAACATGTCAGTGTGTGTTCAGGATTGCATGTATACAGAGCTGTCATTTTTGTGCTGAGCTGTGTCCAATGATGTTGCTTCTTCCATAAACATGTACTGTATGTGACTGGAGAAATATAGTAAAATGATTGTAACTGTGGGGTTAAAATGTTGTTAACATTACTAAAATTGTTGAAAAAAAAAAAGATTTTCCCCCTGTCTGTACTCTTGTTCAGTCAACACACTGATGTTCCCTTCCGATAATTCAGAACCAAAGGGTACCATTAGCTTCTCTCGGTCCTTCCAACTGGAGTATCATATATTTAATATTTCCCCCTCCAGAGTTTCCGGTCTCAAAGCTAATGAAATTACTGTTAATGAAAATAAGAAGAGTCACCACAAATTGATTTTCCCAGTAGAGGTTTTGTCTGTTCCAATAGGTCAAGGGTCATGAAAAGGGCCCAAAGTTTTCCACTAAATGGTCATGGATTGATGCCAAATGTGAGCCCATCAAGGGTCATTTAGCCCTCGTTAGTAAAGATGTGTGCACCTTCTGTAATGTCTTGAAAGAACTCCTTATATTCTGAAATATGGAACTTTACTGTAAAGCGTCTACAGTCGAACATTTTGGATTGCACACAGATCTGTCCGATTGAATTACACTGTGTGTACATACATCACAATGTCTCCGAGTTTTGTATGTTTTTTTTTTTATTTTGTCTGTTTCATGATCGTTATTTCACTAGCCTGTCTGGTTTTTTTTGTTTGTTATTTTTTTGCTGAGCTGCAGATTTTGTGCACTGACGTGGTGCTCACCCATTGCATATATTTGTGTCGCAGGTTAGATTCAAAGACACACCAATGCAACCGCAAACAAAGGCCATCTGCCATCAGCTCAGACATGGTACGCCCTACCGTGGCGAACTGAGAGCCAAATCATGTTGACGTTACGTAACATTGTTTGAAGAAATATTTGGAAATGTTACTGTAGCAGCAATCGCACGTGGAACATTTTCAATGTAAATATTATCTAAATATTACAAATTGCACTCTTAATCATATGTAAGGTGCTGTATTAATATATTTGACCAAAAATAAATACAGTTTTTCCAAATTGACTAACTAATATTCTGCAAATATGATGCAGATTATAGATATGCTGCACCATTTTTGTGATATTCTGATTTGATGTATTTGATAGCAAGTGTATTTGGATGGTTTCTTTGCTAAATATTTACATCTGAATACACTCAAACACATTGTTTGGTTTTCCTCCCTGTCAATAGATTTACTCACTGCAATTGCTGTAGGATGAAATTCTCAGAAAGCATGTACAGACATCAGGATCACTGCCTTCTATGCGTATTCTCCTCTCTGTGTCTTCTGTTGCATCTTTTTTAAATTAAAAATGTAACATAAAATGATATTAAAAACAAAAACAAACAAATGTCAATGCTAAATGTGACGTCCTCATTAATTGTTTCTTACACCACGTGTGCAAAGAATATTGTCAGCCTTTTTTTTTCCTGGTAATAATGTCACAGTGAAAGTCAACACACAGTGAAATGAGGGTAGTTTAAGTGATGAAACAGTATTACGGCTTCATTTACTGAATATTGCGTTTACTTGTTTTTCCAATTATTATTTTTGCACAGATGTGCCAAATGTACTGTATTTAAAAAAGATGTGAATGTGTTTTTTTATTTTTTTTTTTGGTTTTTCTTTTTGAACCCAATAAAATGTCATGAGGAAGAATAATCAACAGTAGTGTTTTCCCCCACTTTCCATTTGTATTTAAAAACATAGAATCATAAAGATGTGCCACTGAAAAGCCTCACGTACAGTAAAGGTGCCTTTGAGGTAAGTTTCCAGTGGATGATGTGCAGATGAGCCTCTGTGGTGGAGTGGATGGAGCGCTTTAAAAAAAAAAAAATCTTATTGCTCGTTTTATGATGCAATTTAGTCTGTTTCCCGTTAAAATGATCATTTTTACTTTCTTTTCTACTCACCTGTTGCAGAGGCGGGAGGGGAGGGTGTGTGTGCGCGCGTGTGTGTGTGTGCGTGTTTGTGCGTGTGGGCGGTGCCATTCACGGTTGGGGGCGTTTCCCTGGCAGCTGAACCGGCCAATCGGCGTGCCGGGAGCGCAGCAGCGGCCTTGACGGTGCCAGTTGATCAGCCCAGATCAGCGCGGTGTCAAGAGTTTGCAGATCTCAGCGTCTCGAAAAAAGTTTGGAGCAGCGTGCGCCTTTCTTTCCCCGCGCAGCGGCGACAGCAGCCTGCGTGCGGGTGCTCCTGCGGGTAAGAGGCTGTACAATCCTCGGCAGTGTTCTGAGACTGTACGGCCCTAAACCCCCACCTTTTCCAGCCTGGACGATCACAAAGCAGCCCTGTGCTCTGTGGACTTAACGCCACTTCGATGTCACTCCTACACCTTTAACTTTTTTTTTTTCTTTTTTAATTCTAAATCTGGACTAGACTCTATCGAGGGAATTACAACACCAGCGCGCGTAAAAAAGAAAGATGACGGCCGAAAAGGAGAAGAAGAGGTGAGCCGCTCGGATTTAATTCCCCAAACAGATGAGTGTGTGTTCTGACAGGCTCCTGTCTCCTGCGCGCGCACGCACGCGCGCACACGCACGCACACACACCGACCTGTTGCTGCAGCCGCGCATGCATGTGACTTGGCCCCGGTCCTCTGCTCCTGCAGATGGTGCGCTGGTTAAAAAATCTCAGCCCGCGGCTCCAGCAGACAGTTTGGGATGTTGGTTTTGATACAGGTGACCCGCAGTCGGTGCACAGGTGCTTTAGCTGCCCTTAAAAGCGTTTTGAACAAGTTTGGGAAACACTGTCAGTTTTTCCCTGGAGAATGTTACTGAAGGTTTAAATCTCCTTCCATAGGAGAGATGCTGGCAGGCGGTGACGTCTGATTCTGATTGTAGTTCTGATTATGTGCTTTTAGTTCATGTACCTTTTCCTTTCTTTTTTTTTTTAAACAAAGCATTTTATTTTGCACACAAAAAACCAACTCTGTAGCACCACAGTGATATGCTATTTAATAATTCTCTTGCTGAGTTCTTAACCTCTGACCTGCTTTCATAGGTCATGCGCTACAATCAGCTCTTATGATAGATATCAGAAACGCCTGGTCAGGAATGTTCCAGAACTACAGGTATCTTGCAGGTTTTTGCAAGAGCAAAAAGAACCTAATAATAGGTTTTGTTTTTGTATGGTGCAATTTGGCAAGCCGTGTTTCATCATGAATCCAGTTGTTTTTTTTTTTTTATTTAAAAAACAAAACAAGCCCAGCATCATATTTCCATCTCTGGTATTTTATGAACTGCATCCAAGCCTGTCTGTGTTGTCTCTAAACTTTGTCTCGCTTCATCTCACCCTGTCACCTAATTCAATCCCCTTTTACAATCAGATTGCGGGCATATAACTCATAACACAAGCTAATGAACATTTTCTCACCATGTGAGCAATTTACTGAGTAGAATTTTCTTTTTTTTTTAATTTTCCTTGCACTTGCTCCACGTTGCCACTGCCTAAGACTAAGGGTGGGACAGTGTGCTGTGAACCACAATGGATTTGTGCGCACCGACACCGCTAATGTTCCCACCATCCTTTACTCACCTCACATGACTTTTACAGTAAATAAAACCGTTTAATAAGGAAGAGGGTTGACACTTTTCAATCCTTTTTAAAAGCACCAAAGCTTTTCTCCACATGAGCTTATAAACTCGGCTCCTAGACCTTTATACATGATCAGAGATGTTTGCGTAGCTTTGCACCATGTGACACTAATGTAGCTCGTGGGAATCTGCGCACACTTACAAAATCATTCCTAGGGGGAAATTTGCAGACAGGCAGGTTCTTCAACTGTGTACTGTCATGCGAGTACAGTAGGAGGTTTTGTGTTTGAAAGCGGTTTTCTCCGTTGGCACCGTGCCAACTGCATCGCGGCTATAAATATCATGAAATGCCAGTCGCCGGGGTTTTGACACACAAATCATTTGTACCTGCTGGGTGATTGGTGCCAAGTGATTTCGAACTCGCAGCTCTTCCCCGTCACTTCCCACGGAGGGCCATCGGCCATTTTAGAAAGAGCAGACCTCTGCTTTTTTCGTTGGACGACCAAGAATGATGTGCACAATTCCTCACCGGCGTGTGTGTCCTCGCAGACGTGTTGTGCACTTGTTGCTCTAAGTGTGTTTGCCTTGTAACGCACAGTGGCATGTTGTCACGGTTGCCTTGAAGATGAAATGGCCCTGATAAATGCAAGCGATTGGGGGCAGCTGCCCAGCAATGCAGCACGAGATGCTGCCTTTTCTACCGGTTTTTGTGGCTCTCACCCGGGTTGGAGTGAGGAAGATGAACCCCCTGAAACAAAAATGAAGTCGTTTAGATATTTGAGGCACTACGTGCTCCTTTTATATTCACTGTTAAACAGGCTTGCTGCCGGTAAACAGCCCAGGATCCCATTGTCTGTCACCCCTTGATTCAGCCCCCCCCCACCACAGCTCGACACTCTTAACACGTCGGGGGCTTTTCCCTCGCGCGCCTTTCCCGTCGCTGGCTGCATTAAGTAGCGTTGTGTCAAATGGGCTTGCGCTTGAGTCACGGGGCTCACATCATTCAACATACGATCTCCACTACACATGGTCAAAGTTCAAAGTCCAGCTGCGGCTGTCACACACACACACACACACACATATGATGTCACTGTGGAAAACGATCCTTTACTTATTTCAGCTGTATCTTGGTCAGTGGTGACATAACACATAAGCGATCCTTGCGTTCCCTGATCCTCTGATTTACAAGAACAACCGAATATTGGCACCTGCCCTCGTCCTTGCCTCGCGCACTGTAGTGCATTTCGGGTAAGTCTTGAAAGGAAGAAGCATTTCCACCAACGGGAACACCGATATTACACAGGGGAAACAGTTCTGTGTCAGATTCTCAACTCCCATCACTTCGGTGCAGCTCTGTGCGGTGAACTGAGGCCTGGCTGGCTGGCTGGCCGGCTGGCTGGCTGGCTGGCCGGCTGGCTGGCACGGCGCTGCCACGTCTCCCTTGCATGCTAATCCCGCACCAGCCAGACATCGACTCATAGCACGTCGCTCCACCCGAAAGAGGGGAAAGGCGAGTAGCGGGAGGAAAGCAGGGTGGCTTTTGCCCATGCGTTTCATTTGGGTCCACTTCTAAGCGTCTGTTAAACGTCTGTCAGCTCTGCATCAAGTTTCAACTCATTGTGTATTCATAATTGGTGATTAATGCATGCCTTCACCTGATTGGCTCAGGTCCGGGGCTCTTCCTCCATGTTGTGCAGGGAGAATAATTAAGACTTTAATTTCTTGCAGGTTTTAGGTAATCTACCACACTAATTATTTTCATATGATCTGTTAATATATATTCTCGTGTTTTGTTCGGTAATTTTGGCTCTCACCCCCTGCAACTATATTCTGGTGCAGAACAGTCAAACTCAGGTTTGCAGCAGCTGCCCTGCGCACGGACCATTTATATAACGTGTTAGCTGAGTGAAGTTTAACAACAGCCCCTCTCATGCTTATTAACAGGGGACGTAATCCATGCGGCGATTGTTCCAACCTTCATGCAGTCTGTTGTTGAAAAGAGCGGATTGTCCTGAAACGGAGTTCGCTGAACTCGACAGCCCAGACTTGTTTTCTGCGATTCCAGTATTTTACAGTCTGTCAGCAGGAGGATGGGTGACGTCTTCATCCCCATCACTGAGGAATGTTTACAGGCCTGTAGATAATTAGCTTGTTTAGGGTCCGTTATCAACATAGATCCCCAAAGCCATTATTCTGGAAAACGGTAGGACATATTTGGAAATTTAACCTTGCTGAGAAGCCCGTGTTTGACTTGTGGTTTGGCAACTTTAGCAAATTTGGAGAAAACTCAGTCCGATTTTCCTATTCAAGCAAAGTAATATAGTTTATTTGCTCTGCTTTGGTTAAAATAAACATTAGCTTCATTTGATTTGAGTGTTTTTGGCAGTTCTGAGTGCCCACAAACCTGTCTTTGTCCTCATAAACTCTACCGCAGACACTTGTATTTAGAGGTTTCCCGATTTAAAGAGGAAACTGAATAAAAATAGAAACGGAATAGAAAGAAAAAAAAATAGGTGATAAAAGATTTATTGTTGCCAGGGATCATTCAGGTCATGAACTGGAGATATGGTAAAGAAACACATCCAGTGTGTTTCCCAGCCAGGTCCCAAAAGGTCCCGCTGCTGTTTGTGAGCACTGCTGACGGGCGCTCTGGGACCAGCGAGCATTTAACACATCTCTGCTGAGAGTGCTTAAATGGCTGGAGCTGAGAGAGTGAAGAATTTAAAGGCTTTCGGCATTCTTCGCTCTCAGTAATGACAAGCCGAGGATTTTCCCCGTGAGGGCCGAGTGCATTGAGAGGGCCGAGGGTCACTGGCTAATTCCTCTGTGCTTTTCCTCCCGTCTAGTGTCAACTTTCCTATTTGCATGCAGTTGTGGGCTCTTTGGGCCAATCTTCCACTTGAACATCAGCAAAAAATGCGGCTTGATGGAGGAAATTCATGACTTTGAAACCATTTTTTTAAGGAAATTGAAACCTTTCTGGATTATTATCAAGTACATTTCTGAGCCAACTATTTCTCTCTACATCATGAAGCTATTAATCTGGTGTTATGAAGTGTATGTTCATGTGTATCTCACCTTAACATATGAGTTTTGTAAGTTAGACTTAACATTGAGTAATATTTCTTAAACCTGACTTTGGACATTCAAAGAGGCCCAAAATTGGACATAAATAAGGATTAACAGCTAATTTGGTGCCTGGTCCAGTTTGAAGGAGAACTCTTACTGGAGGCACTGGTGGAGGTCATGGAGTGTACAGTGATATTAGAGCGGCCTGCATCAGACGCTGCCGAGGCCCGATGGCGTCACTCTGGGTTTTTGGGAACTTGCAGCGGAAGCCCAGTGGTGGTCTGGGAACACTTTTCTGTCTTTCTATTGTTATTTTTATCTCCCGCTCCCACTCCTCCTCCAAACCTGCATCTTCCGGAATTTTTTTTTTTTTTTATTCATATCACATTCTCTCATTGTCCTTCTCCACACTCCATCGAGTTTAAGGCCAGTCGACCAGTAGTACATGCCCCCCCCCCCCCCCAAGAATGCTGTCTCCTTGTTGTTTCCTATTTCCTGTCCACTAGCTCCCCTACTTCCTCTTCCTCAGCTACCAAAATGGCAGGCTTCCATTACCGTGCGTCACCTGGCTGAGCCCCAGCTTGAGTCAGTCATTGTACCCTTGACGGTTCTCCGGCAAATATATCTGTCAATCCTTTATTGATTTGTTTCCAGATGTCAAATTACAGATCATAATTCTGTCACCTTGATCAAATGAGTGCAATTGCGGCAGCAGATACAAATGACAAAGTGAGGAAAAGAATTGTATAAAAGTATGTAAAATAGAACAAAGTGATAAAGTTGATATGTCTCAATTAGTCCCACATCAGTCTGCCAGACATTTTAACAAATTAATGCCAGATAATGAAGGGAATGGAGTTTTTGAAAGAAACTGGAAGACATATAAAATATCATCTGTACAGTTCCTAATGTGATTCACTTTTTTTTATGTATATTTTTTTTTATAGCATACAAACTATTGCATTAGCGAACAGGTCAAACCTGTCTGGAACAGAACAAAAGAGATCTGTTGGTCAATTCTCTTCATAATAGATAACTTGCCATGCGAGGGAGGCCTGGGCTGATGTGACCGTGGTGGCATGCGGAGATGCGGCGTTCCGTCTGTATGCATACTGCCACCGTTATTATTGCCGTCACTGTTTTTCTTCTGTAAACCAACAAAACCTCGCAGGCTGTCATTCAAGCAGTTGACTCATGTGAAAACATTTCAGACTGTTAGTGTCTGCAGCTTTTGTTCTCTATTTTTATGGCTATTATTCTTACTGTAAAATTTACAGGAACATATTATTTTCAAGGAAGAAGTCACATTGTTCTTTTTTAGCAGAAATGCATGGGTCACATGGGTAAAGGTAGAGAGATGTACACAGCGTGAAGCTTTTCTGGTGGTTCGGTTTGCCCTTTCTGTGTGTTTAAGAAGCACAAATGTTGTGTACCAGCTGATATTCATATTCTGTTTAAGGTGCTTTAAACCCATTTTTCAAGGTCTATAAAGTTAATCAAGTTGTCTTTGTGACTCTGGCTGAGCTGACCCGTCTAATTTACTGGTTTGAGTGGGAGAATGCGTATCAGAGAGAACTTTTTTTTTGTAGCAATAAAATGATGTTTTGATTTCATTAAATTGAAATCTCAGCAGTGCAGCATGTTTGGTATTCTGATGGAGGGCCCCCAGTCTGCTCAGCTGCCCCCAGTTACACCACCTGGCCCCTCTCTCTCGCTACAGCTCTTCAATCAGCGAGTGTGTCCCGATCATCAGTGGGTGGGTGGGTGGGTTTGTTTGTTTGTGCCAGGATCTGTGTGTGTGTGTGTGTGTGTGTGTGTGTGTGTGTGTGTGTGTGTGTGTGTGTTGAGAGAGAGGGGGGGGGGGGGGTCCCGCATGGCTTATCAGAATCATCAGCAATCTCCTACATCTTTTTATTTTTTTTTCTCTTGATAGAGCCAAACTCAGAGGCCCCTGTCTGGGATACTGTTTGTTCATGTGTGTGTGTGTGTGTGTGTGTGTGTGTGTGTGTGTGTTTGGCCTGTGTTTTTAGAACTCTGTGTTCCTCAGGATCACAGATTAGCCAGTACTGTATTGTTGATCTGTGTTTGTGTTCGACCAGGCGCCACAACTGCAGGAAGACCCACTGTAAGCAAGGAAAGGTGTGTGTGTGTTTGTGTGTGTATGTGGAGTGGGTCTGTGTGTGTGTGGGGGGGGGGGTGCAGACAAACACATCACCATTATATACATTCATATATATATACATACATTCATTTTTATATGCAGACTGGGGGCCCTGGAATTTAAAATTCTAAATCCAAAAAAGTCTAAATAGAAATAATGAGGTTTAAATAAAGCAACCAATCATATGGCTGATGGACTTTTGTGTGTTTTACATGCTCAAGTTTTCCTGATTTGTTCATCTCACTTTTAGAAAGGAAAAAAAATGTTGTGTGTTGAACCTCTAACTAGATCACACATTGTATTTAATGAGTTAATATGAAATGTTCATGAGAACATTGATTGTAGCAAGATGTTGCCATCCCCACCACACACACACACATGCACACACACACACACAGACTGAAATGTTCAGGTTTCAGTGAACGATGGAAAAATCTGCACATTTGAAAGTGCTGTGAAAAAACAAGCAGAAACAGAAAAAGGAATGACTGATAAGAGCGACATCATCAGAAATGGAAAAAGAGAGAACATGTTATCAGATTAAAGCTTGTTGCAATTTTATCTTATTTCTATATAGAATATTTGCCGCTTTATTCATTTGAAAACAGCCCGGTTCTGTAGTAACATATCCACATTCAGATGGGCTTATAAATGAATAATATTTGTCACTCCAGATCCACCAGGATTAACCTTGTGCAATATTTAGTAAAGGCTTTATAGGAAGATTTTAAGACAATATTGAGGCTGTGTGATTCTGATTGAATACAGTGTTGCCCTGCAGCAGGTACCATTGTACAAATTACAGAACAAACCCCCATTATGCTTGTGTAGAAGTGTGTGCAGCTGTTTTTATGTTTAAATCCTTTGCAGTGAAAATAACCTCTCCTGATCTTTGTTTTACTTGGAACTGGACATAAAACACTTGCTTAACGCTCACTTCTTCACAACATCAAATGCTAATCTCTGCACTAAATGTCTCTTAATTCCCCTCCGTCCTCGGTGCCTTGCCTTCTTCGTGACTTAAGCTTTGCGTGCTAGCGATGACGCAGACTGATACCGTTCCTGACCAGCTGAGAGCACAAACATGAAAAGTGTTAGGTGACTCAATTTAAGCCTGCAGGTCAAAAGATGGTTTCATTACTATTGTTCTTCTTAATCCTTCAGTTGAAATCCATTTGAAAAACACGGACAAAATCAGGTGTGTCTCTGTATGAAAGCAGTGATTCAGATACCAAAATCTCATCTCTTACGATTACAGGGTCCTAATCAGCCTCAGAACTCCCTGATTTCCAGTTTCTTTTTTTAATGGAATGATGAATGAATTAAAATTGCACACATTTTTATCAATAAGAATGAGCCGATGGCATCATGATCATGTCTGATTTTTGTCCTGCAGCGTGGTCTTCTTCTCTTCACCTCTTCCCGTCCGTGGTAACAGATAAAGCTCTGTGCTACAATCGCTGCAGGGGGAAACTATTGACGGTGTCGCTACCAGCAGGACCAGATCCAATATATCTGGCCGCAGCAGCTCTGGCGCTCTCTTTATTGACTTTTTGTTTGCCTCTACAACACATCATGCTGGCTTTTAATACCAAGTAATGCTGCGACTCTTTATATCTGTTTTCCTTCTTGTGTTTTTTTTTAATTAAGTCCTATTTTGTGTTTCTATTTGTGCCATTTTTATCTATTTAATGTGAAGCACTTTGGTCAGGATGTGGTAAAGTGCTTACAAATAGACTGATTGATTTCATGATTTCTCAGCATTGTGTGCGAGCAGACATGATGAGATAGCAGATTAACAGGTTAGTGGACTGCTCTTTTAGTATGAACACATGATCGGAAGGGTCATTTCTTTTTTTGCTTTATTTATCCATGATCTTCATGGATTTGAGAGGACAATGACAACAAATATTTAAAATCTAAATGTCTCTTTCTACAAGTCTCAGAAATAGGAAGGTCAAGAGAAAAAGTTGTTTTGTCATATTGGTATACCGGCTGTGAGTCAACGTCCAGTGTGTACATGTACACATGAACGTGTGTCCACTGAGGCTTGTTTTCTACATGATGTCTACATCTACCTGTGTTTAAAGCCCGTGTTATTTCTCTCACAGAGGTTTTAGAATGTGTGGTATGTGTTTTGTACCTTTCTCACCTGATCTAGCTGTCAATCTTTTTATTTTTCTGTCACCCGCAGCGCCTCCAGTCATGTTGTTATTATTATTATTATTATTATTATTATTATTATTATTATTATTATGTTGTTTCACAATTTCTACAATTTGCCCTTGGGAAATTCTTATTTCAAATTGTGAAATGCTTATTGATGTTTCTGCCTGATGACCTGTGCGGTGTGATTTAACCCAGCGATCAACAAAGTCTTTACGTAGGGAACCTTTTGTGGTTTCGTTTATATATTTGTTATTTGCGTCAATAGGTTAAGAAAAATTGGACTCGCACCACAAATGTTTCAATACAAGTGCTGCAATACAGCAAAAGCACAGAGTGCATCCCGTCATCCGTGCTGAGCGATCAGTTTATCGCTGTTTGGCGTCAGATCTACAGCATCTTAAAAGGCAAAAAAAGACGCAAATCCTTTGTACTGTGACCACAAACACGTCAAAAACGGGTTAAAGGTTGACTCCAGATAAGCATTCGGGGCTGCGCATGCAAGCTTGCGTGAGTGCAGGATGATGAAAATAGCTGGCAGCTAGTATATCCACATAGCTGTGGCTCAGGTTGCTATTCTCTCACATCTAAAAGCAACGCGAAGATGCCAGTGAATCGGAGCGGAACAAAGAGCGCCGTCCCTCCTGCCGGGGCCACCGCCTTCTCGTTCGGACGTCAGAGCCGAGCTGAGATTCGTCTCGTTGTTTTCCAGATGAGGCTTTCTCGGATTTGCTTCGTTTCCAGGTCAACAAGTGTGTGTCTCTGGGTTGTGATTATGGATAGCTTGACAAAGCGGCGAGGCCTTGCATCCCCGTGTGCACCGGCCTCCCAAGCCTCACAGCGTGTTTGAAGCTTCGTTGTGGCCAGAGCGGAGAAACGTGTTGTTTTTTTTTTCCTCCCCGTTGTGTGTTGTTTTCTTTCCCCCCCTCAAGGGCAAATTGAGGAGTTGCTCAGAGAGCAACACATCATTTAAAGTGTATGTGTTTGTGTGTGACCTTTAATCATCACAAGACCCTGTTGTGGACACGGTGTGAATTGTTAGCGTGTTTAATTGGCTGCAGTTGTTCCATGTCTCTGTTGGCCTGGAAAAAAAAAAAAAAGACGGACAGAAAGACAGACGGACAGGTTGAAATTATCAGGTTAACACATTAAAACTTGAACTCCAGCATTAATATGTGCTGTAGAGGGAAAAACATTACCAGTTTGATATTACAAAATTGTACATACCACATAGTAAAATCACACGCCAATAAATATGTGTGCATGTGCTTTGGGAACATGGTGGTCTTCCATTATTATTGAAAGGATAAAGAACGTTTTCCCTTTTTAATGGGGTTCATGACATTTGCCTGATGGTTTATTGACAAATGTTGAATGACTAAACTGCAACAGGGGCTTCTGTAAATCCTCGTCACATGCTGCCGTGTGCACTCTGTTGTAATTGTAAGATTTTTTTAAATCACATTTTGCTTGCTCAGTGACGACCAGACCAGAAACTGGCTGACTAACCTTGGCTTCTATAATTTCCGCGTGGCTTGACTGCGCGAACTTGATGCCCTCTGTATCTAAACTCGTTGGGTCTTGTCTGATATCTGTTGCTGCTGAGTGCCAATCAAGGTTTTTATGCAGCTTTTTTTTTTTATAGTGTGATTTTTAAATCATCCAGCTTCATCAAAATTGCCTGGTGGGAAAAAAACTTAACAAGGGTGGCACCCCATGTTTCAGGTACTGAATAACTAACAATTAGTCATCCAGGCTAATTAAAACATTAGTAAACAATAAGAACATTGCATCAGTTGCAACATGGTTTTGTGTTTTTTGCCCTCCGGTTGATGTCATTTGCAGGCCTTCATCATTAAATTGGGCCAGTCTGGATTTGCACAGCCATCACAAATAATTGTCTTTGGTCTTACACACTTTTAATCTGTTAGATCACCTAAACTATTGCTGTAAACAAAAAAAAACAGTGTGGCTGCAGCTGTTTAAAGTGATTAATGGCTTTATTTTCATAAAAGAGCTCTCCCTCAGAGTCATATGATTCGCTGCACATATGTTTGAAGTCAGATGTTATTATTTCAGCGTATATTTATCAAATCTGTCCTGAGGAAAGTTGATTTCAGCTCCCTCGATGGAAATGATGAGGGGTCACTGAGTATAGCCCCGGTGCCCCAATGACGCGGACCGATTCCCATTGTTTCGATCCTCAAATAGTCTGCTGGGACTGGCTACAACAATGGAGCCAGACGATCAAAGAGTGGCACCACACACCCACACGCACACACTTTTAGGAGCGAGTCCAGTTTAGCCGTCACTGTTGACTCGATTGAGCGTGAGCAGCCAGGGTCTGCTCGCTGTCTGCTGGGTCATCAGTAATGAGAGTTTGGATGATTGTCAGTCTGAGGTAATGAGTTTAAATCTCCTGCAGACCAGTAAAGAGACACAGTTGTGGAACATATATACATGATGAGATAAGATAAGGCCGCTTCTGTCTTGCGCCTGTCGTGCTAATTGTATGCTGTTTCTCTCTAATGCGTGTGTGTGAGAGATCCTGGATTGGAAGCCAAGAGAAAATTCAGATTTAACACTTGGATATATACATGTATATATATATGTGTGTGTGTGTGTGTGTGTGTGTGTGTCTGTGTGTCTGTGTGTATGTATATATATATATGTGAAATCATTGTGTCTGTTTAGTTCGGGGGTTTGTTACTTTGATCATAATGTGTGCGATATGAGCGTTTCATCCCAACCCCAGCACTGATAATGGCCCTGGACCTTCATAACTATTCGTGTCATTCAGTCACAGTTCCCATAATGCTTTGTTTTGTTTTTAACATCCTCATCATCACCTTAGAGCCTACACGCAGACCAGACGTCAGACGTCCAAATGTTTTGTCCTTAGTGACCCCCAAAGTGATGATTTAGGTCTTTAGACTTGTAGAAAGAGACGCTTGTATTTGTAGTGTATATATGTATGTATGTATGTATGTATGTGTATATATATATATATATATATATATATATATATATATATATGTGTGTACGCACACACGTATAGGATATAAGTTGGCATGTTGCTCCAGTGATGTTGATCCAGTGGCAGTGATATTTTGTCACCCTTGCTTGTCATATATGCTTGTCATATATAAAGCTATTTTAGGTACACTGACCTTTGTATCTATGATCGTATTTACGGAGGGATTTTCTTTGCATGTACAGGTCTCTGTTTCTGCAGCCAAAGCTTCAGCAGGACTGCTGTTGGATCTGGGGAAATTTTAATGAAGCTTGGCCTGGCAGAGGGCAATTTTCATAGTTAAATGACAACAAGGATAGGATAATAATATCTCACCAGTTTTGTTACCAGTAGAGGGCGCTGTAATCGCATATGCTCTTTAGTACCACACTACCTTAATTACCTTCATGACACAGGTCTTTGTCTTTCACGTTTGTACAGCGTGTAGTATATCTGTGGTATGTTTGGGTGACCATCCTGGTTTTCTGTTTGCAGGACCAGCTCGGAGAGGCGCAAGGAGAAATCTCGTGATGCAGCTCGCTGTCGGCGCAGCAAAGAGACAGAGGTGTTCTACGACCTGGCTCACCAGCTACCTTTACCCCACAGCGTCAGCGCTCACCTGGACAAGGCCTCCATCATGAGGCTGGCAATCAGCTTCCTGCGCACACGCAAAATTCTCGCCACAAGTAAGTACAGCGCCTCGCATTGTGATGAGTCCAGATTTCCCACAAATTGTTCCTCTGATCATTAAGCTGAAGGTTGACCAACTAGTTAGTGCAGATGACATCATGGGTAAACTCCTCATTAATGCTAAATTATAGCAGAAAAACTCTCATAATCTTGGCAACACAATAAAAACTCCTCACACCAGATTCTATCTGTGTAGAACTGTATTAAGAGTCTGGTGGTAAACGTTACATAAAGCAGCAGTGAGCCTTTCAATGTATTCAACATTTTGTTTTTTAAGCAGATAGGGTCGTGATTGTTGGGTAGAAAGTTATTTCATTCTGCACCTTCCTCTTGTCACATTTAAAATTAGAAGGCAGGAAGCCTGCAAAAGAAACAGGCCCTATTGTTCTGATATTTCTTAACAACTTGAAGCGAGATCAGAGAAATGAAGCAGCCTCGGTCAACCCAGTGGCTTGTAAAAACACAAAAGACTTGAAAGAAAGCTTGTAAAAAGTTTACACGCATTGGAAGGAAGGTACTGTGGTGCGACACCACAACAGTCATTAAATTACTTTATTGCACCTTACGGTAAAATACAGAAGCAAATAGCGATGATTGGAAGACTAATGTGTAATCATGCAGCTTTAGCTTCGACATACAGACCATATTTTCTGTTATTTATAGATTATATCCACATCTGCTCTTAGAATAAGTTTGATTTATACCAGATTACCATCAACATTGACATTATTTAAATTTATTGGTCTTCCTAAATCGCTCTGCATTGTTCGTCAGGGAAACCGGGCTGTATAATCTGTCCTGAAACAATGGCGATGACCGCTTCCTGTTTCTGTGCACTGGGGCAAATCAGTCACTCACACGTCTTCACGAAGAGCCTTTTCCAAAAACGATCGCAGCAGCAACAAAGAGAGAAAAGTCAAATCTGTGTAAAAAGAAAAATAAATACCGGTAATAATCCAACACACTAAAAGGACAAAAAAAAAGAGATAAGAGGTTGTGTTCGAGTGACACCGAGCAGCTGAGGAGGAAGGCCGATGGCCAAGAGGGGGGGGTCAGACAGACAGCTGATGATGGGAGGAGAGGAATGGGAGCTCCACGAGATGCGGCGGCCGATAGAAGGTTATCAGGACGGGGCTGATTGCTCGGTGATGGGAGCAGAGATTGGAGAGGAAGCGGAGAACTCTGCCCATCGTTCCAGCGCTGCTGGCATCACCCCTGCTAGCCATAACAGCTGTCTGCCATGGCGCCAAAATGGTTGAATGCACATGGGCACAAACAGACTGTATAAGCATGCAGCAACAGGAATGTTAGCTGTAGGGAACACCTTTTTATGTTACATAAGCTCATCAACCTTTTTTTTTTTTTTTTTTTTTTGATTTAGCTGGATCAAAAGAACTAGTAAATGCAGCTCTAATGGTTTTGCCATATCTCCACCACAAATGGAAGAGTTGGAAATCCCGGAGTCCAAACCAGATTTCCTTAGTTCTGGAAGAGTTGCCATGTGTTGAACCTGGACCTTTTTTTTAAGTCATTATGTGTTGACATGCATGGATGGTAACAGAAAACATCAAGCACATCCAAAAAGAAAGCAAAAAAGAAAAAAGAGGGAAACAGGCACACACTGTGAGTCTTGAATGAGCACAATCTTCTGTCCTTTTCGTTCCATTAGACCACAACTGTCATGTCAAAAGGCGCCATCCCCTTCTGAACTCTCAGCTTCAAAAGCCGCGGCAATAATTCAACCACAGAACAACGGACAGAGATGAAAAGTGCAACTTAGTCCGCGGAGCTCGTAATAACGGATCAGTATGTAGGCCAAAGGTGCCGCGTGTCTCCGGACTTGGACCTCAAGAGCCTCAACTCCATGGGGTCCATGAGAAAGCCCTTGGCGCCCCCTGGGGTTACGGCTTTCTGGGCCTGGCTCCAAACTGAAGCTGCAGACCCGGCTGGGGGCTTTGAGAACCGGCCGCTCTTATCTTAGGGAAGCACACTGGAGGAACTGCAAACATCTCCACCCACACTGGCCACTGGGCTTTGTTCACACTCGCATGTGTCGGGTCAGCGAGGCTCGTCCACTAGCTGGGATTACCACTGGAACCTGAATCCTGAAAACCAGTTAAAACCGAGTAAAAAACCAGTCGTGTGTTTGCCGTTCTTCAAGAGGGCTTCCTCATGAAACTTTAATCTCATTTTTTTGGGTGGATGTTGACAAGAGTGGGTTTGAGGAGCTTCAGGAAGGAGATGTTCTGGTTTGTTTTGGCCTCGAGCCAAAGAGGAAAACACAAGGAGACGCACAGACTTCACACACATGTAGAATGATGGGACTTCATAATGAGCCGCACTCAGAGAGGCGGTTTATGGAATTCATCGTGCTATTTCTCTCCAGACTGCGGCAGTGGCAGCAACAGCGACGAGGACATGCAGATGGACAGTCTGTACCTGAAGTCTCTGGAGGGCTTCATCGCCGTGGTAACATCAGACGGTGATATGATATATCTTTCCGAGAACATCAACAAGTTCATGGGGCTCACGCAGGTACACAAACAGGGGAAGGCACATTAAAACAGTCACGTCAGAGGAGGCCTTTGTTTTCAACAGGAGCTAACTCTAAATGCCAGGCACTGCTTTTTCAACCAAAATCATGAATTATGTCTCCGTTAAAGCACATTCAAAACACAACAGCAACTGCACTAGTCCGAAATATGTGAATCAAATTCATTTAGATTAATCAGCCCTCAATATTTTTTGTTGTAATCCAAGATTGAGGGGATAAAAAAATGACTCGTGCATTTTTCAGATTTATCCATTTTATTTTGTGGTTTTCATGGAACAAGCTTTCAAGAGGTGATGATCATTTAATGGCTTTACGTTTGCTTGAGTGAAGTTTTCATTCCTGTTGTCATCCTCCAGGTGGACCTCACTGGACACAGCATCTTTGACTTCACCCATCCGTGCGACCACGAGGAGATCAGAGAAAATCTCAGCCTGAAAACAACCGGTCAGCGCTCAGACACTCAAGATCCTCATCAGAAAAAAAAGTTGAGGGCATGTTCATCTTACAGTATCCAACTGAATATTTTTTCGCCACTGGATGTGCTCTAGGTAATGGCTTTGAGAAGAAAAGCAAAGAGCTGAGTGCTGAGAGAGACTTCTTCATGAGGATGAAGTGCACAGTGACCACCAGGGGGCGCACGGTCAACCTCAAGTCAGCCAGTTGGAAGGTCAGAGGGTTTCTGTGTTCTGAATGTTTGGATTTCCTGATATCAGGATTGGCTAATACTATTGCTTTGAATTGCTTTCTATGTGTTTATGGAGGGATTTTCCAGCAGATGCGCTCGTCCCTACGCTGTTGCTCACATTTGGCCTCTCGATGTCCCCTGTCGGTAGGTGCTGCATTGCACCGGTCAACTTAAGATGTACAGCGGCTGTCCTCCGCGGGGGCTGTGCAGCTTCAGGGAGCCTCCTCTCACCTGCGCTGTCCTGATGTGTGAACCTATCCCACACCCATCCAACATCGACACACCGATGGACTGCAGGACCTTCCTCAGCAGACACAGCATGGACATGAAGTTCACCTACTGTGACGAGAGGTAGAGCGTGCGCGGCGTCAGGCCGGCGTATTCGCGCGCACACGCGCAGAACGACCATTTGACTGTGCGTGGACTCTGAGGTGTCCGCGACTTGATCGCGTACCGTCGTTACTTTGCCACAAAGCGTGCTCGGAGCTACAGACACCGGTGTGGGACGAGGGCCTGCAGCATTCCAGGACTTCAGCCAGCGTTAAAGCGTTTAGGGTAGGAAGTGTAGCCAGTTGAGCCGCCAGATACCCAACAGCAAATGAAGCTTCGCAGCAGAGAAGCGAAGCAGGAGCAGCATGCGGGCAGGTTCTCAATCATCCAGGACAATACTGCTCTCCAGGCGTAGAATACCCCAAAAATACTCCATTTGGGAGCTGTGTCACAGCCTGTAGCTGTTGTCGCCGCTAAATCCTCGTTGTTATTCACGGCCACAAACCAGGAAATGGCTTGTGTCCTTGACACTTCCTATTTATGTCATATTTTTTCCTCAGATGAATGCCTATCATCCATCAGTGGACTGTCGCTTGGTTCAAAAACATTTCATCCGACCAGTTTTTGGTTTTTTTTAAGGTGAATGAGAATACTTTGATGCCAGTTAAAATATATTTGAATAAATGCTCCCACTGCAACCATTGGTAGGTTGAATCAGCGAAGGAGAACTTTTGTTCCCCCCACTGGTATCGGAATTAAATGACAAACACAAACATTGATGTTGGTTGCACAAGTGCGTGCACTCGGGATTTTTATCTTATCAAGTTGCTCAAGCGGGACAAAGGTTTGTTTTGGAGGGGGGGGGGGGTAAAAGTGACCACGGCTTTGGATTGCGCACGCTAATGTCTGTGTGGAACATTGTGTACACACAAGGACTCATTTTCTTTCATTTTCCTTGTTTTTGGTGCATTGTAATAGCTGGCCAAATCTTCTCTCCAATTACACAAATGAGGTTATTGTTTTTGGCTCAGTGGGGACTTAGACTCATTAGAGAAGGAACAAAGTGTTTCTTTAGCTCATGTCAGGCAGTGCGAGGGGTCGAGGAGGAAAAGGAAAGATGAGGAAAGAGAGGGAGTGAAGAAAATTAAGGTGTCTTCGTCACACAGGGATTACCTGTCTGATGATGAAATAAATGGCAGCTGTGTTAAATCTGTTTGTCTTTCTTCTCTTTTGTGTCTGTTTCTCCACCTTCCTCCATTCTCCTTTTCCTCTTGTTTTTACCTTTTGTTTTCTCCCTGAAGATGTATTTCCCTGTCAAATCTCTTTTCGCTCTCCTTTCTTCATCTCCTCTCTCTCTAATCAGCTGCGGCTGTTAATCTTCATCGAGCATCTTGATTATTGTCGTCTTTCACTAATCAAGGGCCATTTGTCTGAAACATGAAAATATATATATTTTTTAAACTTTTGCCTCTGATTTATCTGATCAGATAAAACAATATATAGAAATTGAATGTTTTTACATTTTTGAAGAAGCTTCCTTTGCACCAGTTCTGTTCAATCCCAAAAGATGTTTATTGAGGTGTATGCTGGGAAAGGAAGCAAAATTACCTTCAGTGTAGCGTGAACGTGTCATATGAGTGTTGGGGGGGGGGATTAGCTTTTCTCTGAAAACACAGTGAGAATGTGAACAGTTCTGGACTGTTTCTTTCTAATTCCCAAATCATGTGTGAGGCCTTTTGAAGTGAAGAAGTTCAAAAGCAAAAGTGACACGCTTGACCTTAATGGAATTAAACTTGTGTTTTATGTGTGTTCCTCACAGGGTAACGGAGTTGATGGGTTATACTCCCGAGGATCTGCTGGGTCGATCTGTATATGATTTTTACCATGCGCTGGACTCGGAGAACGTCACCAAGAGCCACCAGAACTGTAAGAGCCAAGATGCTCGTTAGAATACATTACCTCTCCTCGGTTATCTGTTGGCCTATCATATTTAGAAATATTTGATTTTTCATTTGCACTTGACTGGTTCCACTGTCGTACATGACCTGGAGGTGGAGTGGTCAATTCCTGGCCTCGGTTAGTGTTAGTGCACGCACCCACACGTGCTTGCTGGATGTCTGGGTGGGTGTGAAGCAGGCAGACACCCTGATGACATGTGTCTCCTTTATTAAAGAAAGCGTCGCCCCAGATGGTGTGTTCAGGTTTGCTTCTCTGCTGCCACAAACCCAGCAGACTAGGTGGCCTATTATGTAATGCGTGTGTGTGTGTGTGTGTGTGTGTGTGTGTGTGTGTGTGTGTGTGTGTGTGTGTGTGTGTGTGTGTTCACTAGCGCAGCCTTAAACTGTCATGGCTTTTTTCCAGATCATTAGGAGCTGTGCACAACACTGGCAGTACCGGCGAAGATTTCAAAACCGTTCTTGTAACATAATAATGGCTGTCTGAAGGCTCTTACTGGAAGACGTACTTGAAATTAAACTATTACAAGATTTGGAGAGAAAGAAACGGAACACATCACGCTTAATGAAATAAACAAGGACAACAAGTTGCACCATTAGTTTTCACGAGAGATTCATCCAAAAATTAACACACACCTCAGTGTTGATGACCTACCACAGGGGAAATAATAACAACAATAATAATAAAAAGAAGAAGAAGAACTTATTCAAAGAATCTAGCAAACGTATATTCCATGATGTCCTTGTGTGTCCCAAAATAAAAATGTAAAAATACATTGTTTTAATGAAATATAATTATGGAATGACATACAATTGTGTAATGACAGATTCAAACTTCCTGTATCTTTGTTTCACAAATATCATCGCTGGTAAAAAAAAAATGACTGTCACTCAACACTTTTGGATTTACCCCTCAATTCATCAACCACAAACTTTCTCACAATTTTTTTTAATGAGATTCTTTGTTTCTATCGACGTTCTGAGTTATATGAAAGCATATCCAGACCATTTTCAAGTGCCCATGTACTCTTTAATCACTCTCTCTCTCCCTCTCTCTATCTCACACTCACTATCTCATACTCGCACGCATGCACACACATACAGTTATTGGCCTTCTGTGCACTGACCACAGTCCAGCCCGTTTCCCACGCCAATAGTGAACTTTGGAATCTGGCCAGCACATCTCCTTGACTCAGAGTCAAACGTTCTCATTTTGCAGCTTTGCACAAAACGAAGAGGCAGAGACTCACTGAAGCAGTCAACAATTATGGAGTCATTAAAGATAAAGCACGTTTTATTGCCACCCAATTTCACATTACTGTATCTGTTTGTCGAGGAGAAAAAGTCATTTCCACGACTATATTTTGCTGCTGTGCTGTGGTCCAGCTCAGAGAGACACCTTTTAACATGGAAAAGAATCAAATCCTATCGAACTCGCACACGTGTGCTGACCTGAAGTATTCACGACTCTGTGGCTTTTCCAGAGACATCAGAGAGACAGTCTGAAGATATGGATTTGGCTTTCTGATCCGTGCGATCGTACGTGCAGCTATGCTCCTGTGCTCCCTTGACCTCTCTGTCTCTCTGCAGTGTGCACCAAGGGTCAGGCAGTGACTGCTCAGTATCGTATGCTGGCGAAGAACGGAGGTTTTGTCTGGGTCGAAACTCAGGGAACGGTCATTTACAACAGCCGTAACTCGCAGCCCCAGTGCATCGTGTGCATAAACTACGTCCTCAGGTAATCACCATCACCCTCCACATGCTGGCTTTTAATGGATGTTTCTCGGTGCGGTTGTAATCCGTTCTTGCTGCCTTTCACCTGCAGTGATGTTGAGGAGAAGTCCACGATTTTCTCCTTGGAGCAGATCGAGTCGCTTTTCAAGCCACGTCACCTGAGCACTTTCTTAACGGAGGGAGGCGCCGGCATGGCTGCAGAGCCAGGAGAAACCCTGTTTACCAAACTGAAAGAGGAGCCCGAGGACCTCACCCAGCTGGCCCCCACGCCTGGAGACACGATTATTACCCTCGACTTTGGTGTGTGTCTACCTGCATCCCGCTCAGAGTCTATTTGTGGGGCCATTAGCAGGAATAAGAGTTCTAGATGAATTGTGTTCCTGGTTGTATAGTATTGAACCTGAACAAAACACACGTAATTTCGCCATTGATCTGGAAGCCAGTGTTTTCTACTTTTAATTGTGTTTACTTTAATAAAGTTCTCCATTGTGTGTGTGTGTGTGTGTGTGTGTGTGTGTGTGTGTGTGTGTGTGTGTGTGTGTGTGTGTGTGTGTGTGTGTGTGTGTGTGTGTGTGTGTGTGTGTGTGTGCGCTTCTTAGCCGAGGAGGGTAATTAAAAACTTCGGGATATAACATCAGGTGTTTGCTTTTAGGTCGCTCTCAGTTTGAAGAGGCCCGGCAGGCACCAGGATACAGTCAGGTGTCTGCTGGAGGCATGGCCCTCCCGGACGCTCCATCCTGGTCTAACGAGAGCCTCAAGCCCGCCGCTGCAGCAGCAGCCGCCGCCGCCAAGGCCTCGCTTCCAGGTCCAGACATGAGCAAAATGGCGGCGGCGTTCACCATGCAGCAGCAGCACCCGCGGGCTGGCAGCGCCACTCCGAGCCTCAGCAGCTGCTCCACGGTGAGAACGCGCTGGGAAGTCGAAAACTGCAGAGTGTCGTTGCGAGCGGTTGATAGCTTGCGTTTGTTCCGCTGCTCCCCCCTCTGTGTGTTTGGTGAGGCATGGGAGTCTGAGGGTCTCAAACTGGGCCGTGTGTTGGGGGGGGGTAGCGGGGGTTGATGCTCGGAGGGATCAGACAGTGAATCGCGTCTTTGTTAGAAGCCATCTTTGCTTTTTTTTTTTTTTTTTTTTAATGCTGTTACACTTTGCCCTCTTTTCTCCGTGCTTTCATCCCTCCCCCCGTGTTCGGTTCGTTTGCATCGTTTTCACTCGAACCTCTCGTTCACCCTGCAGCCCAGCAGTCCAGGTGATTACTACAGCTCTGTGGACAATGACCTGAAGGTGGAACTGACGGAGAAGCTCTTAAATCTGGACACAGAGGGGGACAGCAGTCCAGCTAACCCTGAGGTTTGTATTCCCCCTCACTCTCCTTACACACTTAGCTCTCTGATTTCCGACTCTCTGACTGTGCCCTTGTTTTCCAAGATGGACTTAAGTGACCTTGACCTCGAGACCTTGGCTCCTTACATTCCAATGGACGGAGAGGACTTCCAACTGAATCCCATCGAGCCCCTGGAGGGATCCATGGGCAGCAACAGCAACCTTGCTCACACCCACCAGAGCTTTAGCAACATCGCCAGCCTCTTCCAGCCCTTGTCCTCCCCTGCTCAGCCTCAGGGTGCCTACCAGCAGCGGCCCACGGCTCCGCCCAGCACCCCCCCTAAGGAGAGGGTAGGCTCCGCACCAGGGAGCGTGGGCTCCAGTGATGGGTCCTGTATGATGGCGCATGTGCAGAACCCCCCTTACCGGGCCCCCGCGAGCACCCCTCTGTCCTCCATGGGTGGCCGTCAAAATCTTCACTGGCCTCCGGACCCTCTTTTAACCTACCAGCAACCACAGCAGGCTGCAAAGTCCTACCCAGTGGACAGGTTGTCCGGAGAGGAGCGCCTGTCCTGCCAGCAGAGCATACCCCACTTCATGCAAAAACAAAGGTGATGTTCATGGCATACTGCTGAAACAAATGCTTCTTCATGCTTGCACCATGTTCACTGAGAGGCATTAATCACAAGTCTAGCATAATGAAATTACATTTTTTCTGCACTGCTATTAGTTTAAAATTATATATGTACTTACAGAAGACGACATTAGTGTCTTATGATTCTGGTCTTGTGTGTGTGTGTGTGTGTGTGTACGCAGGTCAGACAATAATTTTGGGCAAATGTACAGAGACATGAGTCCAGCCAACAGAATCAAACGCTCCTTCGCTCAGATGTCTGTGGTGAGCTTTGCCTGAGATTACGGAAATTCATTTGATGCCTCGTTTACTTCCAGGCTTGCGTCTTTAATTTACGCGGCACACCGTTGTGTTTCAGGATGAAAACAGGTTTTCAGAAATGATGTGGAAGAAGATGAGGGACGAGAACTGTGGTGCTCTAGATCATTCCATCAGTGCGGGATCCCTGGGAGGTAGGAGCCATTGGCTGTGGGTCTGTGGGTGGGTAGACTTTGAGGGCCTTCAGGGCCACATTTTCCCACTTTTTCTTATCTAATGTATAAGTCTGTGTATGATAACTACTATAATCACCTGGTAGGAGCTTTGATGAATAATTTATGAGTTCAGAGACGTAAAAGTTCTTCCTAAAATAACGGAAAATGCTTTGGATTGGCTGTGTGAGGAGTGTGTTTAGTCTGAACCTGCAACATGACAAACTGTCAACTTTATTGGGATAAATGATCTGACGCGAGTCTTCTAAACTGTGATCTCTCTGTGTTAGCATCAGAAATGCAGAGGATGATGCCGGGTGGCGTACCACCGTATCTCGGCTGTCTGCAGCAGCACAGGAAGTGTCAGTATGCTGGAAATATGATAAATGAGGAGTCCTTCCCAAAAAAGAGATGTGGCTATGCTCAGTATAACCTGCTGCCATCTAACAGGGGTGAGGGTGAGTTGACCTACATTAAGGGCTTAGAGAATCAGGGTGACATCATAATCAGGGTGACATCATCATTAAAGCAGTCTGGTTGTTCTAATAGTATTCCACGTGTGTGTGTGTGTGTGTGTGTGTGTGTGTGTGTGTGTGTGTGTGTGTGTGTGTGTGTGTGTGTGTGTGTGTGTGTGTGTGTGTGTGTGTGTGTGTGTGTGTGTGTGTGTGTGTGTGTGTGTGTGTGTGTGTGTGTGTGTGTGTGTGTGTGTGAACGGCCCCGGTCATCCGCTCCTTTTCTGTCATTCTCCAGGTGTAGCCAGCCGTTTGCTCGGCCCATCTTTTGAGTCCACCTGCCTGCCCGAGTTGACCCGTTATGATTGTGAGGTCAATGTGCCGCTGCAGGGGAACCTGCACCTCCTCCAGGGCTGTGACCTGCTGAGAGCCCTGGACCAGGCCTCGTAAACCCCCCCCATTCCCCACACACACGTCAAAACCCCACTACGGACCAGGACCTCCTCTTGGTTCGGGGATCTGAGCTTCTCACCTTTGTAGCTCTGGGCCTTTTCAGAGTCCAGCTCATCTGCCTTAGCTCCACACTCAGTTCAGACATAACTTTGTGCCTAAATGAGTTTTGATATCAGGGTTAAGCCACTTCAAGCCCTCCCCAAGTTCTCAGTTAATACAATGGATGGCTGTCGGTGCACAAACGTCGCCATGCGTTTAGCTAACTTGGTTAAAAAAAACAAAAAAAAAAGGTGAGAGTGGGACAATTAACACAAACTATGTCAAAAAAGTCTTTGACACTGGGATTTAATACTGGTCATCTGGTTTGCTGCACGCTCAGAGGTCAGACCTGGTTTTGGAAAGGCAGTTGGATCTGGTGTTCCACCAGAGATGAAACTACCCCCTGATATTCCCTCAGTCAGCTCCACCCTCTCTTTATCATACTAGTGTGCTTGAGGCGCTGCATTAAGAGACAGTCAGATCTGACCAATATTTAGCTGTTATTGTTGTTTGCTCTTCTTTTAAGCGCCAATCAAAGCATTTTATACTGACGTATACATCTTTTTAAAATATGATCATTTAAAATTTGGTCTATAAGTATATCAATCAACGCTTCCCCAGTCACCAAAAAGATTTTATTTGAGCACCTTGTTTGCACCTTTGTGTTTGAACACATTTGTTGTCCTTTTGACTATTTAAATACTATTAGTTGAATAATGGCAAAAAAAATTGTATTAAATATATTAAAATTTTGACCCCCTTTGTTGTTTTGCAGCAAGATTTAAGAATGTATTTGTTCTTATTAATGGGACACTAATTAAGAAAAAAACTACAAAAAAACCCAACACCAATCCAAGTCTGTTGAAGCCTAACCACACGTATAGATTTAATTGTATCTATTAACACCTTGAATAACATTGTCACCTGCAATGCTAAAATACTGTAGTACATTCTTTTTTGTGATTTTTTTTTTTGTGTCGCCTTTAGCATCACTTTCTGTTATTTTTCTGTCATTATTGAATCGTGACATTGAGCTTTCATTCGCTCGCGTCTGTGTTGATGTATCATCGGAGCTTTCCTTTCATCTTAGAGGTTCTTTAATTTTTGTGTGAAGTGCACAATAATATCCATATATTACTGCACGTGTTTTACAAGATGAATATTTCTCTCTTAACGCTGTCATGTTTGTCAACCATACACATGCGTGCCACCTTTGGAATGTTGTTCTATCTCACAAATTATAATTCACAGATCTGAAAGCCCAAAGTTAACTTCAATAACAAAAGAATGTAGCGTAAACAGGACCTGGGTAACACACACTGGCAGTGAAAAAACAGGCAGCCACTATCATTGTCTCTGAAAACAGGCTCCTTATATGTAAGTTTAGTTACTTTTAACATGTTTTCTTTGCACTAATCAAATGTTGAATAGCATTTCCTCTGTTCCATATTTGATTTAAAGTTAGAATATAGGATATTTGAGATAAGCATAAATGCCAGTGAAATATAAATGAGGAAAAAAAAAAGCCCTTTTAATTATAGCTGATAGTAAATTTTGCCCTCGAGGTAATCCAAAATTTAATTTAAACTAAGACTAAGACTAAGGGAGAGAGTTGTGTAAAGATATTTATGCAAGATCATAGCAGTCAAAGCTGTGCAATAGCCCCAGAACATGCAGCTGAGCATTTTTGGTTACTAAGGAACTGTTGTTCCACAAGGCTGGGGGTGTGTGGCAAGATGTTTGAGCTGGATGCGCACCACATCCAGAAGACACTTTCATGTGAGATTTGGAGATTTGCTTCCCTTTAGTTCTGGTTTCGTTTCTTCAATTCACTTGTGATCCTTAGCTTCTGCTGATTGACTGATCATTTCAGTGCCTTTTCCCTCATGTATTAGGCGATGTGTTTTCAGTGGTATGAGCAGGTGCATCGTTTATTGACGTCTACATTTTATTTTATGTTTCACAGTTGCAGTAAAGGACCTCCTTATTACTGACATTTGTTGACTTAGTAGCTAAAGTGTAGGATTGCATCTCAAAACTCTGATTTTGTTGCATATATTTTAGGTTTCCAATAGTACAATACACACTTACCACGTATACCTATTATGCAAAATAAAGACAAACTTAGTTTTATATTTGTGATGACATAGAAACATGGGACACGATGATTAGGAAATGGCAATTCTTCTTGGATTCTAAGGTGTCACATGATGGGAAAAAAAAAAGAAAAAAAAACAAAACAACCACCGATAGCATGGGCAGGTTACTGACGTGTACTCACGCTCAAAAGTTGGACCCCTTCACCACCTTTGCACGCCATTGTTTGACACTTTTTTGACCACAGCAGCATCAGTTCTGGTGTCGGTGGAGTCCAGTAGCCTGTGATGTTGACAGAAATTGGACATTACTTATTCAGGATGAGGACAAGGCCAGTTTTTTTTTTTTTGTTTTCCTTACAAATAACAGAAAACTGTTTCTCTGTGTCAGGATTTTAGCTTTCCAGCTAGAAATCTGTCACCCAGACTGAACTCTGGGTATTTTTCCTCTACTCGCCTTTCGTATATTGTCTCTGTGTTGTGACCACTTTTAAGCATCAGTTATAGCGCTATGTACATATATATGTTACATATTTAAAAAGACGAAACTTGTGTTTGAGATATTGTTTTTAGTGTTGTAGCTTGGTACTTTGTCCTTATCTTTAGAGGCAGATAGATCAGATGACTCGCTGTGCTGTTTCCTCTCTCGCTGATTCTATCTGCTGCATGTGGCATTATTATTTTCTCCAGAGTTTTATTCTTTTAATATCGTCATCCTATATGATCCTTAAATTATCTGTTGACTGAGCAGTACTGTTTTATTCTGCTTTAGGAGGATGATTTAAAAAAAAAACAAACATAACAAATGCAGATAAAAGTTCAATATCAGTTTAATTTTCCAGATATGTAGCATTTTTAAAAAAAAATCTTCAGAAGGTAAATTCCGCACAGATCCTTTTTGCAGTTGCATATATAAAAGCGGTGGTGCTTGATTAAGTATGTCATTTTTAGAAATTTTACTATATCTGTTGGATCCACTAATACTGTATATTAAGGATCTTTTTTTTTTTTTTTTTGCTGAAAATTGTTTTGAAACGTAAGTTTAATCCATATAATGTGCCTTATTGTAACTATATGGTTATTTAAAATTCACAGTTTGCCCTTCAAGTGCACAGCTCATTCCCCACCTGTAGATTTGCGGGGCTATTACGATGTAAAATCCCTGGTTTTATCTTATAATATTGATCTTATCCATTAATTATTAACTTCCATTTTTGCCTTACAAGAGCTTTTTTAGTTTAAATAGGAATACAGGGTCCCAGGGAAAGTTTTCTTTATCGCCCCTCTCCTATCTGTTCCTTTATAGCCTCCTCCTCTCCGTGTAGAGCAGCCAGTCACGTGCAGGCTTTAGATTTGTTGCGCTTTAGCTCCCCTGCTGATGATGGGTGAAGTTATTGTGAGGTTTTAAAGGAAAGGGATTCCCAGCTCATCAAATGACCGGACAATCTGTCTGTTGAGAAATGGGTTTATTAATGGGAAAAAGTTAGACATTAGCTTTTGCAAACTGCTTGATGTGCATATATACTGCGAAGGCTACTGGCCAATTATCCGATTTTTATCTTCAGTCTGAACCATCCTTAATTTTATAGTGTTTTTATTAGAATATCAATTTTTGGATTCATTTATCATAATTATATCGTGGCTGTTAAAAACATTATGGCGTTACCCAAAAGCCATAGGATAGCGATGTTCACGATCTGATTTAAAAAGCCATTGAAATGAGAATGAAAAGGTTTGATGTGAGCTTGATTGAAGTGTTGCACAGCCTGCCCACTGATGCATCTCTCTCAACTCATCCAACGGTCTTTTCACTCTCACATTAGTCTGTTTTTAGACCCCAAGACAAGTGGGGGTGGAAATTCTACTGAAATTGGAAAGTCACCATATTGGGGTTGTTTATTCAATTGCTGAGGAATATAAATAGTAGCCGCATGTAGCTTTCTTTAAAGCACCTTAATATGTGAGACCAGAGTTTTTGTTGTTAGAATATATTTCCAAGGCAAATTAAATGTAATAATTGATAATAATAATAATAATAATAATAATAGTAATAATAATAATAATGATAATAGCTATCATTATTATTATTATTATTATTGGAAGCCAAAGACGTTTTTAAACATAGTTTTGAAACATGCCCAGGAAAGTTGTGATTTAAATTATACTGTGTTCTTGTATGTGGAAAAAGATGGCTAGATGGAAGTGGATTAAAAATAAATCCTGTAAATAATAAAGTCCCTCCTTAGTTTCCTACTCTGTCTGATAAATTCTGATTACTCACTAATTTATTGAAATTGTGTGAATTTGCACAACACTTTCAAACTCAAAAAAAGCTTTGATATAAGGAGCCAGATATTATCCTAGATGCTAAGCTAAACCTGGGCGGGTCTTCAGGGTTTTAAACCCTGGAGAGCTTCTCACCACGGTTAGACCTTCTGATACTGTGTTGCTTGAAGGGTGAATTGTTCAGAATTGATCAGCTCATTTGTTGCATGAGTTCATTAAAGTAGCCAACATTTTATCTTCTATCTCCTGTAACAGCTTTTTTCCCCTTTATTCATGTTCTTCCGTGTCTGTTTTGTTTATCTCAGTGTCAAACAATACAGTTATATTAGCTGCATTTTTTCATGTGCCTTCATATGGATCTTATTATCATATATTGTCATTATTACTTTATGGGGAATTCAACCCTCTAAGTTTGTCTTTCTGCACTGATATTATTAAAGCATACTGATCTTACCCTCCCTTATTGGTGTCAAATCTTTATTTTTATCATCATCATGGCAATATTCACAGTTAACTTCTGTATTGAATGTGATATATAACTATCCAACAACCTTAGCAATGTCAATATAGGTTACATTAATGTAGGATTCTGGAATATTATTTAAATCACTTCAAAATATGATATAAAAACACATGGACACAAATAATCTTTTTTTTAAGCATGGTGGCTGTTGCCAGTCATCTGTGACAGATGTGTGATACATTCCCACGCTGTCAACATTTTCCTCTGAAATACTGCAGCACTGCAACTTGATAAGGGACCATTACTAATATATCCATCCTTTTCTTTGAGTTGAACAGGCACAGAAACGTCAAATGGTGCAGTGTTTTCCAGTTTGCCCCGAAATCTGAAGGTTGCACATGCTGAGTCCTGACCAAAATAAACAGAAATAAGAAATACACCATTTGTGTAATCGGGATAATTTTTCCAAGGGTATTGCCAACTTTAAAAGTACGAGCAACAGCTCAATAACATTCCTCTACAAAGAACCTTTGTTAGTACTTTAATGGTGCGGCAGGAAGAGAAACATAAAGCTGAATTTAAAAGGGCAACATTTGGCACCAACATGGAACATTTACCCAAGGAGAATTTAAAAATAAAGGAGTTTATGTCTGTGCAAACAATATTAGGAGATAAGAAGCAAATAGAAGCTGTATGATATGTAAAAGAACCTAAATTACAGGGCTGATTTGCATTTTCACCTAATAAATTTGGACATTGGCTAGTCCTTTGGGAATGATATCTCATACTGTCACTATGATTCAGCTCAAACTGTTACTATAGTAAAAAAATCCCACTAAAACCTTTTGACCAAATCCCAACAGTCAGTCTTTTCTTGACCTGCTGACCTCTTTCTTGCTCTGGAAAAAACATAAAAGTCAAATTTATGATTGTGAAACAAAGGTATTTTGGACATCCAACGTTAAAACACATGCTGACGTCTTCGTTCCCTTTATTCCAGCCAACTCCGAGCCTTCTGTTTCCTTTGGATACAGATGGAGTAAGAAAAATATGGTCACAGAACTGGCATCTCTGGCGACCTTCTTCCTCTTGTTTAAGGTTTCCAAAGGCCAGCCCTTAGTCCTCGTCTGCCACAGAACAATTCAAGTTCCACCAAAACATCAAACATCTCACATTCTGTTACCCTCTGTGGCAACTCAAGTGATTCCTCCGTTTCCAGTTTACGAGGCTGCGCATTTGGTCCTGGGTGTATAGTAACTGGTGACAGTTGATTTCTGGACATGTTTTCATTTCAAAGAGGAAAAAATACTTAATTAGGTAACTGTACAGACATCAAGGCACCAGCGGCACTTGGCACTCTGGACACCAGGCTGGACACTCTTTGTCACACTGTGCACTCAAGCAGCGGTTTCTTACACTGGTCACATGTCTTTCCTCTGGGACCTCAGATTGTCTCAACACAGTTGTCCAGCAGGAGAATCCAGGCACCGTTTGTTTGTCCTTGTATCCAATCCCATCACACTGAGCTGCTCCTGCTGGGACTGACCCCAAAATGCAGCAGCTCAAATCTCACTGTAAACAAATATCCAGTTTCCCATGTTAGAATCAGACTACTTATGTTTTGATTGCCACATATGATAAAGACGTTTTACAGTAAAATCCTCAGCAGAGTTGCCAGAATAAATATTAGTCCTGTATGTTTCCACAAACAAGGACTATAATGTTTATTCAGTTTTAATGTTGAAACAACATAGTTCGTTATCTGGAGTATAGCAGAAATGAGTGGACGCTTAAAATGTTCTAGTCTATTCAACGTTTCTGTCTATTTGTGTTACTCAGAAATGGACCTTTTTTTTTTAAGCGGTCTAAAGAGCATGAATCCCAATGACACCAGGTGAAGATAGAATTGTCTTTTGCTTGCTCCTAATTGTAAATGGCAGCACAGTGGAGGGAGAGGTACGACTGCAGCACCATGATGCTGCTGCGTTGTCCAACATGTGGCCCGCAGCCCACGTGTGGTCCGTAACAAACTTAAGTTGGCACAAGTTTAACCTCTTTTTTTAGTTGAATCATGGTCAGATGGATTATGGATAATGCCGCCTATCTGGAATTTCTTTTTTTGTTTTGTTTTGGGTTTTTTTCAAATTTTTACTTGAATTCAACAAAGGTGCCTGTTAGCTTGCAGGACAGGATCAGCAGACTTCATAAAACAAGTTGTACAATCTACCAATAATCCACGCCATCTTGTCCAAAGGGACATAATTCACAATTTTAAGGCATATTTCTTCGCTGACTTTATTAAAATCCACCATGTGAACATCCTCAGCATGCGTGCAGGCAGACAAACTTCCATATAATGACTCTCCCAGAAATGACGATCACTGTGGTTGTTTCACCAGTGGGGCAAGCTGCCATTCACAAGGACAATACTCAAACTTTATGAGAGAGTCAACATAATTACAAATGAGGGCTGAAGCTTCATCATCACAATCGATATCTTACATCACATTCTGAGGAAACCCATTGTCCTCAGGTTTTTCTTTTTCAGTGGGAATTCATCCGGAAATACAAATCTTTGCGATCCAGCACTGAATTGTGTCTCAGCAGTTGTTCTGACCCAAGAAGCATGAAGACAATGAGCTTATGCAACAATCACTGAACACTGTTGCATCTAACCTGGGTTAATTGCCGCAATCAGTAAAATGTCAAAAATGTGTATAAAAAGAAAACCTTTGCACATAAATATAAATTTACACAAGCATAGGTGCAGGTAGTTTATTTTGTTGTTCCTGTTTCCCTTATTTCAACAGGAAATTGTTAGAGACACAAATTATCTTTACAGCTCATAAAAGTGAGACTGGGTTTGAAAAGCAAGATCGTTGATCGTCCTCAAAGAGTGAATCAGCTGCTGCCAGACACCAGAGGAAAATTACCTGCAACTGGATATTGATGTCAGAGAACAGTTGAAAGAACAACAGGATTGCCTGTTCTGTGTGATTGTACTGTAGCCTGACATTGAGGTGCATTCATTTGAGAGCAACTGTGAAATAGCATGAAAGCTTCATACTTACTACAGTATGTTTCTAAGTTATTTTAGACTTTATATTGATACTTTGGAATCCTACATTATAAATGCATACTGTCTGTAGTCTTTGTCCCACATTTGATGAGTTGGGATCTGGTCACCCTGACTGTAGCACAGACATGTATCACTGTTTTAGTACAGTACAGTATCTTCAACAGCAGGACGTACTGTCACAACGTCAAGCAGCTCACTTCAGGCTCACAGGAGGCCTGCTCTCCTCTCTTTGTCACCTTATCGTTGACCCCATGGAGCACTTCCTGTGTTGTGGGGAAGGCAGACAGATGGTCCGTCTCTCTCTCTCTTTCTCTCTCTCTCTCTCTCTTCCCCTGTGTGTGTGTCAGTCTGTGTGTGTGTGTGTGTGTGTGTGTGTGTGTGTGTGTGTGTGTGTTTGTGTGTGTTTAAGTAAAAGCCACTGCTGATAGAGAACCCTCTTTAGCTTCCGGAGGGTAAACATCAGCTTTCAGTTTTCTCGTGAGAATGTTTCTCACTTACTGTAATAGTGAGTGAGTGAGTGAGTGAGTGAGTGAGTGAGTGAGTGAGTGAGTGAGTGAGTGAGTGAGTGAGTGAGTGAGTGAGTGTGAGTGAGAGAGAGTGTGTGTGTGTGTTTTATGTAAGTTATAATTATATAATAGTGTAATATGAAGTTGATGTGTTCCCCATATGCTCTGCTGTCCAACACGAGTATAATAGAACTCTCATCCTTCATCCTGACGCTCCTTGTGTCGACAGTCTCGCTTAACTGCTGGCCTCTGCTGCCCTCTGCTGTCACTCAGCACACACGCAGCACATCAGCAGACGTCGGTGTTTTAACACGATTCACAATTTGTTGTCAAGTAGTCGACAGGCAATAAATTATGTCTAATTTGTTAATGCGGGAAATGGGGTGACAAGAACCTGCTTCTCTGACTGGAAATCAAATGGAAGTAATGGGAGTGGCAAAGTCCTGATGTGACTCAGTATTGTGACCTTGAGGGTATGACGTGAAACAAAGAATTCAAGCATGGAAATCCTGTTTCATAGAACTCTGCAGAGCAGTACACACTCATCATTTATGAGCGTGAAATTATGATTTTACTGAACGGCATTAGTGATGGGGAGTGAGTCCTCAGGCTAGAACAGGATTCAGCATTAATAGGTGAACATTTATTATTCTTAGCATTTTTTGAAGTGTCATAATAATTGTCACATGAACACTAACACACACACACACAAAAAAACCAGGAGTAATAAAAATACCGAAAATTTCCTGATGTGAAAAACAAAAGCAAACAGTAAAGAAATCTCCAGGACTCTTTCTTCCATTATCATATTTCAACCTAACCTCACAGTCAGGAGGAACCCAGCCGCGTGCCTGTGAAAAATTTCAATTAAGCTGTTAAAACTCTGCATAGAAATAACTTATTGTTTACCTCTTAGGTTTACAGCCCAATGCGTAATCCATTGAACACCAATTTTACAGCGTTCCAAAGGTTTTCCAGGAGTAGAGGGATCATATGCCGAGAACACAGCAGTGTAGTTCAAAGCAGAATTTTTTCTTTGTGAAGAGGGAGAGCATTTTATTTATTTGCATGTTTTACTTTGTGGCTTAAAGTTTTAATTGGATTTATTTGCATCGGGTTTTTTGCAGCCTACTCTGAACTGTGCTTTCCAGAGTGATAAGGTCAGGGAAGATGAAGTTTGATGATATCCTGGAGGACATCAATGGTTTGGGGCTCTTCCAAATCAGTCTTCTGGTCCTGTTTTGCATTCCTCGCATTGTTCTGCCCTGTCATTTTCTCTTGAACAACTTCATCGCAGCGCTGCCTTCTCATCATTGCGACTTCGGCACTTTGGACGTCGGAGGTCACTTCAGGAACTTGACACAGGAGCAGAGGTTAGCTGTCAGCATACCGGTCGGAGAGAATGGTGCTCCCAAAGCCTGCGAGATGTTTGCAGTGTCCCAATTTCAACTTCTGGCCAAGACCTCCAACCACACCGGGCTGCCTATAGTGCCATGTCAGAGTGGATGGATATATGACAACTCCTCCTTCACTTCCTCTCTGGCAATGGAGGTACGGGACCTTATTTTCCTTTTCTGAAGATGCATGTCCACCATAGAAACATCTGTAGGATACAGCAATGTGCAAGTGCTCTAATATCACTCTAGATAGGGTAGATACTCGCTGCACACCTTAAAGATTTAATAAGTTATTTAATTGGTGTTTGAGGTTGGTTTGACCATTTTTACATGACAGATGCATCAAATATTTACACAGCTTTTCTGAGGACTGGAGATTTGTTTTTTATGTTTGAGCATCACCAAAATGGGAACATGTGCTATTTCGGGCAGCCACGAAATAGTGCCTTTTCTCTCATCACCATTAAAGTTGCTGTTGACCTTTTAATCAGTCGTCTGTTTCTGGGTTCTATAAATTGTACTTGGCAGCCACATCAGGGATATCAAGAAAGACTTTTATGTTCTTGCAAACCTGTGCAAATTTCTGCATGTCAGCGTTGGTGCTTTGCTGAGGCATCCATCTGCCAGCTGTCTGCTTTTTTCAGTGGGACCTGGTCTGTGACAGAAAAAGCCTGGTTAAAATGAGTGCCACCATCTTCTTTGTTGGAGTGATGCTTGGAGCCATTGTGTTTGGATATCTATCTGATAAGTATGTCATTTCTATGGTAATTTAACATCACATGATGCAAATTCTAACAAGCCTTTGTGCTCTTGTATTTCTAATTGCTGTCTCGAGGTATGGCAGGAAAAGCATGATGCTGGTGTCGTACGTCCTGGCCACAGTGTTCGGCTTCGCCAGCGCATTCGCCAACTCCTACATCCTGTTTTTGGTGCTGAGGTTCTTCACCGGCTTCTCCCTGACAGGAATCAGCCTCATCTCAATAGTTTTATGTAGGTTTGATCACTGTGTGGGTAAACTTCAAAACTAGTTCATCGCAAAACCCATTTTATTAAGGTTCTAATGTGTTTTAAATGCCCGGCAGGTGTTGAATGGGCCAACACGCCTCATCGGCCATTTATGGGTGTGATTGGCAGCCTGTCCTGGTCTTTAGGTAACATGCTGCTGGCTGCATTTGCCTACCTGGTTAATGACTGGCGTATGCTCATCCTGACTGTTACAAGCCCACTTGGACTTGCAATATTAACGTGGTGGTAAGGATAATATTTGTCCTAAACATTTAATCTGTAACCCGTCGGAAACGTCTGTGCACCACATGTCATCATCCGTATTTTAAAATGAATTCTTTCAGCTAACTTTGAGTTGTTAAATCTGTTAACTAATTTGGGCATAATTGCAGGTGGATTCCTGAGTCCGCAAGGTGGCTTTTAGCGAATGGTCGAGTTGAAAGAGCCCAGTTTTACCTCAGCAAATGTGCCAAAATGAACAAGAGACAGGCATCATCTAAATTTAAATCGGAAGTAAGTGAAAGTTTGAATATCACAGTGATGGTATTTGTCAGTTCCAAGACTTTGCATAAACTGTAAGATTCTGAAGAACTGTAAGCTTCTGAGGAGCTGCATATGAAGGTCAAATTTTGGCTCCTTTGATTCCACCCACACCTACTAACCCAAATACTAGTTTGTTCATTTTATGACTCTTTGTTGGGGTATGAAGCTTCCTTCTCTTTGCCCACACAGACACTCTCCAATATAGAGTTGCTTGATAAGCAGGACAAAAACTACAGTTACCTTGATTTAATCAAGACCCCGGAACTGAGAAAGAGGACTATTCTGACTGGGATTGTGTGGTAGGCTTTCCATGGAAAGATGGAAGAATAATATAGAAAAGAATGTTTACTCTCAATATGTTGATAGTATGTATTTTATTTGTAACACGTGCACTTTCTCCGTAGGTATGGTGTCGCCCTGACCTACTATGGCATCAGCATGAACATCAGTGGATTTGGTCTGAACGTGTACCTCACCCAGTTCATATACGCTGCCATCGAGGTGCCGGCCAAACTGATGGTGTACTTCTTACTCCGAGTCATAGGACGAAGGACTTGCCAAGCTGGAACTCTGCTGGTCACGGGGACCTGCATTGCCATAAACATCTTTCTTTCAAAAGGTTGGAAATCAAGCCTTCAAGATTTTCCATTTTCTTCCTTTTGAACTCTTCTTTTCATGGCGACCCATTTCGTCTCTTGTAGATCTCTGGCACTTGCGTGCTGCTGTCGCTATAATTGGAAAAGGCTTCTCAGAGGCCGCCTTCACAACCGCTTTCCTGTACACAACAGAGCTTTACCCCACGGTTATCAGGTCAGTAACTGCCATAAATGTGATACATGTGCCATACACTATCTAAGTCCTGCAGATTGGATTCAAACACGGAATGCCCCTTGTTCTCTCAGAGGCTACACGGGGCCAAAAAGGCCAGCCAATATGTGCCCAATAAGATTTTATGACATTTTCCTTCGGTCCCACCAGACAGAACGCTCTGGGCTACAACAGCTTCATGAGTCGCCTGGGAGTCTCAATGGCTCCGCTGGTCTTGCTGCTGGAGGACTTGTGGACTCTTCTTCCTCAGATCATCATCTGCTTTATAGCCATCTTTTGTGGGATTTCATGTGTCCTGCTCCCAGAGACCCGGAACGCGAGGCTGCCAGAGACAATCGATGACATTGAAGGGCCGAGGTTCGTCCATTTATAGATGAAAATGAACATGACACTGATTGATGAAAATGACTGATCAAAATTATAAAAAAATTTCATTTCAGAAGAAACGGCAACTCCTCTGACCCTATGGAATCTTCATTTGCTTTTCATGATTTGAAGAAAGCAAAAGATGTTAGCAGTGAAGAGAATAATCATTCTTAAAGGTCACTTTATCATATAGCAATAGGACCCTTTAGTGATAAACTACTACACATTTATAAAACAAGGATTAGGACTAAGATTTGGTGTGAGTGAAGCCAGCCAGTGTTCATATTTCACATGAATTGTCCTCGATCACCTCATTGTGTGATCACATTACTGCATTTGGATCCAAAAGATTGTTAGAAACAATATAGTCTTCCGCTGGCCACAGCACAGACAAACCAGCATAGACAAACCAGAGAAACCAACAACACCCACGCCACCAAATCTGTGCTGCAGCCTCGGTGGCGTTTCATCCAATCCGCCAGGAGATGGAGCATCTGAGCTCTGGGGAACAGAGCGTCAAATAAGATAAACGAAAAACAATCAATAGTGTCACTGATATATTAGGTTTCTATTTTGTTTTGAAAATGTCATGAGCAAAGTTCCAATCATTGAACTTAACCGTGTCTCAGACCCACCAGATAGATTCTATGCTCAGAATCTAATTTTCATAAAACTCACTGGCTGGTGCACTTTTATTGCATGTTGTTACACTGTTATTCTATAATTAATTTTTATTGTATAGCCTAGGCTTTAAAATAATCTTACCTCAAAGGCCCATGTATTTTATGACTTGAAGACTATAAAACTGTGTTAGTCAAGCTTTTATTTTACTCTTGGTAACGCTGAAGCTGTCACACTTACAACCTCATTGTACTGAACACGTTTTTGGATGAATGTTGAACATTTAAATAAGCAGGTGCTGTGAAAACGGACTCCTTCTCCAGTAGTAAAGAGAGATATCACCCTACTGTATGTTGTTCTCTGTTCTCACCCTTTCTCCCAGGCTCCTCTGTGTCCTGAAGACAGGTTCCCAGCTCTCTGTTACTAGATCCTGTTTTCCCATTGCTTTCATAGACAGAGTAGTAAAAAACATGCTCCATCCTTCTGTTGTAGCCAAGGTCGGAATTCTGTGATTCAGGTCGCTAAAGACGGATTGGCTGGTACCGTGCATGTTCATAGCCAGCAACTCACCTCCAGCTGGTCTTATACCAGTTATCCACTACCAGTCAAAGGTTTGGACACACCTTCTCAATCAATGGCTTTTCTTTTTTTTTCACTATGTATCTACATTGTAGATACATAGTGAAGATATGATGAAAGATAAATGGAAATTTGTAAATATGTTCTGTTAATATGTTTTATACTTTATATTCTTTTGCTTCGAGGGCAGCTTTTAGACCCTTGGCCTTGTCTCAGTGAACTTCATGAGGCGGTCAGCGACATCCCATCCCATCCGGTTCATGTTTACAGGACAGTGATTCCAAACACACCCCGGCTGTGTCAGGGCTATCTGACCAAGAAGGAGAGTGATGAGTGATGCAAATGCCAGCAAATGCTCAGCATCTCTGGAAACTCCCTCAGGAGTGTTAGAAAACCATTTCAGGAGCTAAGAGATGCTCTTCTGAAGAATCTAAAATATGAAACTTGTTTTATATATTTTGTTTTGAGTTACTTCAGACTCTAGTTTACTACTTTATACCATATATCTTGCTTCATAGTTTTGATGCCTTCAGTGAGAATCGACTATTTAAATTGTGTCCAAAGGTTGGTCGCTGTGCTGGTACCACTTCTCCTGATCACTAAACTCCACTTCAACACAACTCAGCTGAGTCTCCAGTGTGTCTGATCCACAACCTCCACAATTTCCACAACTATTATGAAATCAATGAACACACACCAACATCTGAGTGATGAGAGAACTCAGCATGCTGCTCTTTTCCATGTTTGTAACCACATTTAATTTCATTCTTGATCGTTAAACATGCTTTAAGATAAATTTCCTGATGTTTCCACCATCATGTGCATCTGTGAAGTTTGTTCTCCATTGAGGCTAACACACCAGACAAACTTCACAGACGTAGTCTCCATTGAGGGGAATAGTCCTGATCCTCTGCTGAGAGCTCTGTCAAACATCTATCTGAGACCAGCAGGAGTCGGTGTGAACAGATACGATGTTCCTCTTGGAAAGTTAAAAAAACAAACCAACAACAACATAACGTGTGGCGTGAGTTACTCCCTGACCAATCCCACGCCCTGGTGTGTCTTACAGTTTATTGTGAAATCTTTTTTTGTACAGTGGATTGACTCAGATACCAATTTCCCTGCGGTATCCAGAGAACGTAGCACCAGCATTTATGAGGGCAGTCCTGTCTCAGACCTCACAGCAGTCAACGGGGTAAATGTTTCATGATAATGTGAGAATATATTTGTACAAAAACCAGCATAGATTTGACAAGCACGATCCTTCTGCGGGGCAGTAAAATAATAAACAGGTCTTCTTTTGGACAGGCAACAATCATCCCAATGATTCATAATTCTATTGAATAGCATGAAGAGATTAAAACAGATTAATTCCAAACAACTTTCAGTGGAACAAGTCAAGACATGAGTATTGGGCAAAATCAACGGATAAAAAAAAAAAATCAGAAATTATATATATTTAGGATAGCCCATATATTTATGCCATATATTTAAGATGGCCTTCTCTTTCTCTAGACAGCCTGGTGTTATCTTGTGAAATAACTGCTGTGTTAAGAGTATTCTAATCAAAGATTTGACACCTTTAATGTTACAGCAGCACAGGGACACATGATAATCTCAGCCAGACACATGCAGAGCAGCAATAAAAGAATACATACTAAATAATAATACAGTATATGCAGTATGTGTGTGTGTGTGTGTGTGTGTGTGTGTGGGGGGGGGGGGGGTAGTATTTGCATAGGCGAACGGATGTATTATTAACAAGTATGGTATTTATGGGTCAGTATTTATGACGTAGACGGGGGCATTATTACACAAGCAATATTGATTCATTCAGGTTCGACTGCGAAAAGATGTTCGATACTACAAACCTTTCTGAGAGACCTTTAGAGACCTTTTTTTTTTTTTTTTTTTTTAGAGTGTTCAGACACATTCTCAGATAGCCTGTGATTTTCCCGTCTCGCTGGTGGGCTTCCATCGCGCACCTACGTGGGCCGACGGGCTTTTATGCGCTGCAGTTCCAGGCGCCTCCGCTGCGCTCCAGCTCCGCTCCCTCCCGGCGCACACACACACGCACGCTGCACCATCCAGGCTGCTCGCCGCGCTCTTCATCCGGACAATCACAGCTCCATCATGGCTCTCAACATCCCCGGAGTGACTGTGATGATCTTCTTCTACCTGCTGGTCCTCGGGATCGGCATCTGGGCCTCGATCAAGTCCAAGAAGGAAGCCAAAAAGGGCAACGGGAACAAGACGGAGATGGCGCTTCTGGGCAACCGGGGCATCAGCCTTGTGATCGGCATCTTCACCATGACAGGCGAGTGGAGCCGCAGCACTGGAATGGGACAATAGGCTCGTCCTTCTTCCTCGTTGTTTACACCAGATATAAGATTATAAGATTACACAAATCGGTGAAGGGTATTGCGGATATTCCTAAAATCGCGGCTGAAACGCGTTTTCAGGATCACGGATCTCAAAATGATGGACGGGCTGGTCACACTTTTACCTTTGGTGTGACTCATTATTACAATTATCAAACGCAATTTTTAAGGGCATTGGCATCTCTTTCGTCTGCGTGGCTTATTTTCATAAGAATCCAGGCATCATCAAACAACCTCCTGGTTGTGTCCCATATAGGCTCCATATTTCATTAATGTTTTATTATATTAAAAAAGGAATGGATAAAGAAAGACGTATGTCCTGTAGGTGCTTTACTGATATGGAGTGCTGTGGGTATAAAATGTGTCTGAGTGTAAATGTAAATGATGGTTTTTGTCTTAAACACAACTGTTTTTTGCCTTATTGTGCTGAATTACACCTTCCATCCAACTCAACAACTCAGCGAGGAGCCTTCAGATATCAGACCCTTATGAGAGCGGCCAGCGTAGAAAAACGATGCCATTTTATTCTCCCAAAGCAGGACAGGGCCAGGTTTGGCAGTTTCCCAGCAAGAGCTGGTTTCTGACGCGGCCTTTTGTGTGTGTGTGTGTGTGTTTGTGTGTTTCAGCTACGTGGGTTGGAGGTGGTTTTATTGTGGGCACAGCAGAGGCAGTGTACAACCCTTCCATGGGACTCACCTGGGCTGTGATGCCGATCACAGCTACCATGTGCTTTGTGATTGGTAAGATTTCTGTATAAAATCTGCTTTTAGTAGCCGGAAGAAGTTGTTTTTTGGGTTTCTTTTCAGCAAAAAATAGATGACGGAAATTTATTAAACAATGGCGTGGATCAAAATAAGATAAGAGGGAGAGCTATATTTGTCTTCTTCACATTTCACGTTGACACTTGCCACCAGTGGGACCCACATGACACCAACTGAAGCCCGTATTTGTGAAGTATTGTTCAGGTTTGGATCTGACATCTGATAGCGCCCGCCACAAGAAGCTAAACTGTTGTATTTTTCCATCTCTCTTGTGTCTTCTTCTTATATGGTCTGTGGTTTACCAGTCCTTTACGACAGCAGGCTTTATGGCAGTTTACTCCCGGGGTTCACTTTCCAGTATTAAAAGGGAAAAAAATGCAGACACAAGATGCAGCTAAATGCGGCAAACAGATGGAGCTTGTCTATGTGGGGAAACAATGACATGACTGCGGTTAGCATTAGCAGTCAGTCGAAGAGACTAACATGAGTCAGAGAAGACAAAGAGCAAGAGATCGGATCGGCACACAGGTTAATGTGAGGGCAGGAGAGGGGCCAACTGCTGTGGGTTGTGGGTTTGAGTCTATGGCGTCCGTCCTGTACGTAGATGAACAAATGTTTTCATTTACCCTTGAGTCAAGTTCTACAGTTTCTGAGCAACCGTTCGACAGCTGCTACAGGATGATTACAATGCTAGTTTGGTTATATATAGATCGACTGTGAAGTTCAGCGGCTGAATAGTTGTGTTGCACCTAAGATGTTATTTACTGGAAGCTGAAGTTAATCTTTTGCTCTCAGATTATTCGTTTCCTGCAGCACGGGACACGTGGCGAGCCCGGTCAGCGTATTATAGAATTCAGGGTGAAGGAAAATATATAGATCTGTCAACAACGCGCTTATTTTGGCGGATGACTCAGATATTTTTTTCGACAGAGTTTCTCAGATTGTTCCTCTTGTGTGGTTTGCTCGGTTCTTTCTTTGGAATGTAGCTCAAGCCCTCGTGCTGCTTTGAGCGAGTTTGGAGGTGTAGCTGCAGTGGAATACGGGTACATAAAGAACAGCTGACCACCCGCCTGTTAAGAGGATAAGCAACGAAGGCACACGTTGAGAAGTAGCGATGAATGCCGCCGATTTTAATTGATTCAATGTAAGGATTTTCTGCTGCATTTCCAATTCCGATAATGCCGCCGCACAAGTCAACTGCATTAATGACTAATTCCGCTGCCTTACTCTTAATCTCTCTCCACACACGTGGTAGTGACAACCACAGTGGAAATAGAAGTTGTGTAACTCCCACTCGCCTTAGGTGATTATAGGAGAAAAATAAAAACACATCACATGAAACTCAAGTGGGGAAAGATCAATTTTTTCCATTTAAAGCATGATGCTGCACACAGTACTTTCAGTTTGTTGTTTGTGATTAAGTATGGATTTTATATATTTTTTCTTCCTTATGAAATGGATAATATATCACGTACTTAACGTACTAAAACTCACAAAACGATATTTAACGCTTACTTCATTACTGTGTGTTAACACATGCAAATAATGTCAATATGAGAGTTAATCATTAGAGGGTTAAATACACAATGACCTCAATAAACATGCAATAGTGGGTTAAAACTGTTTCTGATTAACTGGATCAGCTAATCTAAATCTCTGTTTCCTGGTCTCATCACTGAGGTGGCCTGTTCTTCGCCGAGCCCATGAGGAACAATAAATACGTGACCATGATGGATCCTTTCCAGATCAAATATGGAAAAGTGGCAACAGCAGCCCTGTCCGTGGCTTCGCTCATATCAGAGATTATGTGGGTGACCGGAACGCTCATAGGATTAGGTAAGAATGTTTCCGTGGGAGGGTGTGATGCATGTGACGCTTGCACGTTGACCATGACAGTATAGCAGCTGTTCCGGCAGGTATGGTGTGAAATAACTCCATCGGCAGATCAGCGTAACCATATGAGTGAAGGAAGACAGTCATGTGCACCCCATAAACACACTGCGGTGAACTTTTCTCTGTCGTTTGCATGAAACAGATCCTAATCTTGAAATGTTGGTTTGGGCTTAGCGAGGCAGGTTTCCCTGGTTTAAGAAGTTTAATTTGCAAGAATCCAAAGCTACTGAGCTATTAGCTCGGCTTAGTGGACAAATAGTAAACGTGACCGTACGTCAAACGCAGCGGTGGGAGTGTGTGGAGTTTTGAACGCGGCGTGTTGGTGCGGCAGGTGTCACCATGAGCGTGATCTTGGATTTCTCCTACACCGTGAGCATCTGGATCTCCGCCGCCGTGGCCATCACCTACACCCTGATGGGGGGCCTGTACTCCGTCGCGTATACCGACGTCATACAGCTCGTGCTGATATTTGTCAGCCTGGTAAGTCGCCGCTTTTCACGAGCCTCGTCAACGAGCTCCCGCTCGGCGCCACGGTCGGAAGAAGGCCTTTGTGGTTGTTTTTTTCCGGTAGTGGCTGTGCGTGCCCTTTTCCCTGATGAACCCCGCCGTGGTGGACATCACCGAGACAGCCTACAACTACACTTTCCAGTCCCCCTGGGTGGGCACGGTGGACGCAGACAGAGCCTGGTGGTGGATCGATAACTTTCTGATTCTGGTAAGACTCAATTCACATTTTCTACCTGCGAGGCCCCGCCCCCCCCCGATCATAGCGACCCGTTGGTCTGTCGCCTTGGCGCTCCAGCTGTTGTGGGGCTCTCGGCCGATCCCATGAGAATCAAAAACGCCCGGATGTGAGCTGACCCCGTTAAGCAGGCTGCTGTGCGCCCTGCCCGAAGCTGTCCGCTTAGTCAGTGATCCCTTAAACACGATCTCTTTTGGCTCCAGCGGAATCTTGCGAGCACCCCGGGTCGTACGCCTGGGCTCGCTTGTGGGAAAGAACAACGTGTCAGTTATGAGTTCCTGAAGGCGCCACATAATACTGTTAGTTTAAGGTTTACCTCTGGGTCGTGAGCAGAGAGAAAATGGTGCCCGAGTTTGTTTTGGCCGAAGAAGATTCAATCCTACTGTTAAATGCGCTGCCAAAGTTTTTAGATCGGTTGCATAAATATTTGCTTCTATGCTTGATGTAGACAAAAAGAAACATTAAAAAAAAATCCCATGACCACAATTAAATCAGAATGGAGAAAAATCGGATACTTTATTTGACTTTAGCCGTATGACCCTGATCTTGTAGCATCGCTCTTAGCCCTCTTATCAACTGCAGAAATCCTAAACTAATTCAAATGCTCTTCGGATGCTTTGGTTTCACATTTGGGGGAGCTGTCTGGTACCTTTCGGCCTTTGTCTCTTCCCTCCAGGGTTTGGGGAACTTGGGTCTGCAGAACTTCCATCAGAGGACGCTGTCAGCCGCCTCCTCGGCCACGGCCAAGATCACCTGCTTTGCCGCGGCCTTCATCGTTCCCACGTTGGGCATCCCCCCCATACTCCTCGGGGCGGTGGCTGCGTCGACAAGTACGCTTCGGGAGCAGGAAACAAAAGTCTCCATTTTAAGCGTTTACGTCCGTCAGCCCGAATGAGTCCGTGCGTCGCTGAGGGAAGACTGTTTTTTTTTTGTTCCGTGTCCTCAGATTGGAACTTGACGTCCTATGGTTCCCCGTCTCCGTTCGAGCGAGGGGAGACGGGGCTCATCCTGCCCATCGTCCTGCAGCACCTCACCCCCACCTACGTCTCCATCATCGGGATCGGGGCGGTGGCGGCGGCCGTGATGTCGTCCACCGACTCGGCTTTGCTGTCCGCCGCTTCCATCTTCACCTCCAACATCTACAGGAGCATCCTGAGAGTGCAGGTGAGGAGGAGAAGGCGCCTCAAGACCCACAGCTGGTTGGGTCGGGAGTGGTCGGGCCAGCCCAGATGTGCTATTGGAGCCAGAGGTGGACAAACCGCCCTTTTACTGGTTTGCTTCCCTCTCCGTAGGCGTCGGAGCAGGAGATCCAGTGGGTGATCCGGATCTCAGTGGTGATCTTGGGCTTGGCTGGTACATCTCTCACCTTCCTGGACAACAGCGTCCTGATGATCTGGATGCTCCGCGCTGACCTCACCTACACCCTCATGCTGCCTCAGCTGGTCTGCGTCCTCTTCTTCAAGATCTCCAATGGTTACGGGGCCGTTTTGGGCTGCATGTTAGGCATGCTGCTGCGGGTGCTGTGCGGAGAGCCGCTCCTCGGAATACCACCTATTATCCGGTTCCCAGGATGCAGGATGGTAAACGGCGTGTACGTCCAGCACTCCCCGATCAGGACCATCTGCATGCTGTCCACCGTGGTGTTTGTCCTCCTGTTCTCGTATTTAGCGTCGCTTCTCTTCAACCAAGGCCTGATTCCAGAGAAACTGGATGTCTTCAAAGTGAAAGCTCAGTATTCGACAAAGGCGGAAGCGGTCGCCAAGGACGTTAAGGCCTTAGAAGAGCAAAACATCAACAACGAAGTATACGAACCCATGCTAGAATCAACATGCTAAGAATGATTTGGTGGCTGACAGCGTCGGTTCCTGTGGGGTTACCATTCAAACACCAGAGACACGAACCCTTCTTGGAACTTTTTTTTTTTTTTTTTTTTTTTTTTTAAATATTTCTGGTAGTGATCAAATGGATCCATTAAAATTAGAAATCAGTGATTCATTGGCCGGCATTCTACGGGGAGGAACGCTGCAACAAAAATACAAATGTTGAGAGGAGGCATAGGTCGGGGGAGGAGGAAGACCCAGTGAAGTCCTAGTCCACCGCAAATGTAACCTTGGATGTTCTCGTGAGTCTAAAGTGAGCTTAAAAGTTTCTCTCGACCTTTGCGTCTCACAAATTGGGCCTCGTGCCAACTGGTAAAGGTTTCATAAGGACGTAGAATGAACTGTAACCTCATTACGTTAATCTAATCACAAACAATAGCCATCGAGCAACTGCCATGTATTATATGCAATAAAGGAAATAACATAACAATGTTCAAATATAAACTCACATGCAAGATCATATCTGTGCCTTTTTTCTCTGGTTTAGGAGACAAAATGTCTGTAAGTGAAGGGGCGGAAAATATAGTTTTTCATTTCATTTCCATCAGGCTGAAGATTAGCCTTCTAAATTAGAAACAAATATGCACAGTATGTTAGGGCTTTCTTTAATAGTGCACTGCTTCTTTAAATATCTGCATATTTTTATACAGTATTTAATGGGGAACGCATTTATACTATTTGATGTTACAATGTCCCTTTTTGTGGTTGATTGTGTGTTGTTGTTTTTTTAATTGGTTTTATTTTTATAGTGGTTCCTATCTGTTTCTTGCAAAGTTACACACAGGATTATATCATTCTGGAAACATGTATGCAGTTGCCAGACATTAAAATATTGATGTGGATATATATATCTGCATTTTGTACTTCAGGTCTGTTATACGTTAAAACTACAATGCGTAATAATTAAAAACAGATAGAAAAGGGCATAAAACAAAAACATCATGTCGCATAGGCCTGACTCACCCGTGTCCTCTAATGACTATTCAGTCATTGGAAATACTTGTAGTGGAGGTGTTAATGATGAGTAAAATACGGGGATGAGAGGCCGACACATGCTGGAAATACATTTCAAACGATATCCCAAAGAATGATTTCAGAGGAATTTTCTATATTAGGCGTTAGAGATGCTGTAGACAATCTTCAAAAATAAAAACCTCTCTCTGTCCTTTCAACAATAGGCCATCATATAGTACAGTAGCTACTGATCCGGGCTATGTTTCACCACAGCGGTAAAAAACATTTAACTCATTTTAAGTTGGCTTACTAAGTGTCCTTGGAAAGAAGCCTGTCAAATAAAAATAGCCCAATCCTCGCTGTGCTTGATGATTAGGCTCAGGCCTTTGTGGCATGCCTGGGCCGGCGCTGCACGTTCCGCTTGTCCCTCTTGTGCCCTCAGCCCGTGGTAAAACTGTTCTATCAGTGTTGCGTTACATTTGAAGACATCCCACTTCTGTCTGCATGCCAACAGCTCTGAAGTATCCTATAATAAGACCGCACGAGCGACGGGTCCGGAGGTGTTCGACGCGGACCGTTTCCTGTGTCATTTAACGGATGGTCAGCTCGAAATTCTGTTTTTTTTTCTGCTTTATTTTGCCAACTTTCCGGTTGGCTTCCTGGACTTTAAGAGTTGTGGCGAAGAGGAGCCGCAGATTAAACATGTGCGAAAACCATTAAAGGCATGAAGTAATCTGTGGATCAGCTCCAAGACAGAAGGTGATGCAGTACCCTGCAGGGCTGGGGCTGACCGGAAGGTGACACTAGGTGGGCGGTTGCCCCATTTCGCTAAACTTAAAGAGGTAAACGCCCTTCTCTTCTTTTTTTTTTTTCTCTTCTCAGGAGGAAAATGTGGTAAAGTGTTTTACTGAACTGACAGAAAAAAATGTCAATCTGTCTCCCGATTGCACAACCGCGATTGGCATTTGTGTGTTCGGTGCCCTGATGATGAATATCTGACGTTGGCAGAATGTGACTTGAGCGGAACTTCCAGTCTGCCCTCCAGCGTCGCTACCTAAAAATCCTCCGCATCCGTGAGAGATAACGGGCACTTGCTTTTCTGGTTAAAGATGCAACGCGATATGCTTTTTTTTTTTTTTTCCATTCGAATCTTGTAACGAGTCCAGGTTTCACTTCCCTTTCCTGTTTTGCTTCTTCCAGTTCTGATTTTTTTTTCCCTCAGCTGTTAAATCCTCCAAGTCACTTTTGCCACTATTTCACCAGACAATAAGCTTTCTGCACCACCTGGTGGACAGTAGCGACGGCCTCGATCCAGAACAGCTCACGTTGAATCATTTATTAAGAAGTTATCTCATACATTATTCATATTTATATTAGTTTTTGTCACAATCAACACAATATCACATTGAAAAAGTTGGTTCCTACTGAGCTCCCCACTTGTTTTCCAGTTTATCCGTGCGGAAGAACCGTAGCGCCTCTGTGGGAGCACGCTGGTGTCTTGTCCTGGGCTGGAGGTCACGAGGCGTTTGATGGTTTCGCTCCCTGTGGTTTGTGTGTGGGATCAAGCACAGTCCCTTCATACGCAATCTTGTTTTTGATGCCATCTTGGATCATCCTTTGCTGGACACGAAGTTTGGCATTGCTCATCCTGCAGTAAAACCTGGAGTAGGAGCGAGCGAGAGAGAGAGCGAGAGAGAGAGAGACATGTGGAGGCATCAGCAAAAATGTATCTGGATATGACCCTTTACTCAATGTAAGCTTTTTTCTAAATGTAAAAAAAATCTATTTGGTGGAAGTGTTTCTATTTGTTTTTACTAGAGGATTAGAAGCAAAGACAAGGACACAAATCCTACCAGGATCCAAGCGTGGTCAACATAAAGCCTGCAAATCCCACATCAAATGACCTCCTAACTCGACCTGCAGGTAAAACACAGACATTTCCTTTACTGCCTCAATCCTCCTCCAACAGGGAGAGACTCCCAGCACCAGCACAGTTAGTGAGAAACACACATTCCAGGAGACTCACTGGTGGATAGAAAGTGAAGAAGGCCGATCGCTAACGATCCCCCGGCTCCATGCAGAATGGCTTCTCTGGCACACGGAGTGTTCTTGACATCCAGGACACCGAGCAGCCTGAAACCCTGAGAGACGGTGACAGATGAAGGGAGGTTAACGCCTGTCGATGCTTATTCCAGTAATTGTTATGACAGAGGTCACGGATTTGTCAGTTTCTGTTCTGTACTGACAGCTCTCTCACTCCGTGCGTGTGTGTGTGAATATGGGCTGCAGGTGTGTGTGATTCCCATTTAGCTCAAGTGACCGTGTTTCTGCCTGCTGATTGGCGGACATCTCAGTTTAAAGTCCAGCCGATGCCGGCCTCCGGCCCTCATACACGAGGGTGGGTGGGGGTGTGTGTGTGTTGGATCTGGTGATCTAAAGCTTGATCTTGGTGAACTAGTGGATTTGGTTTGGTTCTTGAACATGCTTTGCCGCTTCGTTTCTGGTCTATTTGGTGAATCTTGATGTTTCCATAACCGGTCGTTGGAGTAACGAGTGTAGCTCGTGTGTTGTATAACCTTTATGTTAATGTGTTATCTGGCTCCCCGTCGATGTCACAATAACCTGAATTGCATCCATTCCTTGCTGTTTCAGTGTCTAAAGAGGGCTCTGATGATCCCTTTGTCCTGCCTGAGCTGTTGATGTCTGAAGGTGTGGACTCCTGAACTGATGTTTTTGACCTTCTCAGTCCATCTCTGGCTTAAAAACGCTAGATTTGGGGCGTAACGCGAGATGTACTTACTTTGTCCTTGGTCTGCTCTTCGCTCTCTGTCATTGCACAGGTCTCTCCTCGTACAAAGAGTCCCTTATAATCTAATAAAAGTCGCTGTTTTCTTTATCTAACCCGGCCGCCTGCGAACGCATGCGCGCCATATAACCTCCGGTTCCGTCCTCTATTGAGCGCCGACGGGACCCACTTTCTCGTGTATAGTTCCGAAGAAAAACAGCGTACATGTCATTTCATTCATTTTAGTTGATATTTCGAAATGTGTGTTCATGAAAGTACGGTATTTGACTGGTCTCCTCCATATATCAAATAAATCGACTTATCCTACACAAATCATTTTAATTTTAACCAAAGATATTATAGATTGTAAAATTACAGTAAAAGGCATCTGTACTGTACTTTCACATTTTTAATATTTTGTTTCCTTCCTCCTTTCTGAGTTAGAAGATAATTCCAGCTTTTATGGTTTAAAAATAAAAAAGGTGATACTTCATAGACTGCATCTCTCTCATGCTTCATAGAGCACTGCATCTCTCTCATGCTTGAAATATCTAACTTCTAATCGTGTGTGTGAGTGTGAGTGTGAGAGATCATAGAAACAATACAGACCAACTGCACATGATGCTCTGTTGGAATCATAAGTTCTCTCAGATATGATGTAATTTGTCTAAATGCTTTAAATTAAATTTAAAAAAATTGGTTGCATTTTGGAAAGTTGGTGTGTCATTAAAAAGACACAAAAGGAAAATCCATAAACTGATTTAGAGTCCACATGTCACCGTGATCTCCCTTGATAAATAGGATTAAATCACCGGTAACAAGAGATCATGTGCCGGAGCTCTTCATCAACAACAACTCCAGACTCAAAAGGCAGTTTTGGGTGTGTTTATGTGAGGAAATATAACTTTTTTATTTTTTTAAAAAATACATTTGTTGTCTTCAATGGTTTTCTATAAATTTAAAGTCAACAATAATTTACATTTATAATGCATTTTCCTTTTTGTTATATTCATTCATATTATTCCCTCATCTCTAGTCCACTTGAAGAGTTTTCCACTTTCAGGGGAGCTTGTCTGTAAGAGGAATGTTTCTCCTGGTGGACGTATTAAAGATGTTTTGCTGCAGTTTCATACAAAAGTGACGCTGGCTTTCTTGGAAAGTGCAAATATAGACAAAATCAACTTTACAAAGTAGCAACAACTGTCCATACTTATATAGGCTATTTATATCTTCCTTCCTTTAAAATGATTAATGTCTTAACCGTTCCTTACCTTTTCAAAAAATGTATTACATCCATTCTTAAAATATAGAAGCAAATAAAATAAAAAGGTAGTTCCCATACCGGGAGTCGAACCCGGGCCGCCTGGGTGAAAACCAGGAATCCTAACCGCTAGACCATATGGGACGCTGGTAGAAACAGCGTCACCACTGGTTATAACGGCAATTACAGTACAGGTGCGAACGACTGTCTTTCGATTTCCAACACGTCCCTCTATGGTGCTCGGACAACAATCTTGTTGTGAACATCACTAAAGATCATGGAGGTCACGCAGGAAGGCAGAAGGTCAGATTGCGCTCTTCCCTTCATTCACCGGGAAGCAGCCAAGCGTGTTGATAACATCAAGATCCTGGGCATGCACATCAAATCTGACCTGGGGGCCTCATGTTCTAGCCGGGTAGAATACGCTGGCCGGATGAAGGGATTTTCTCATGGAAACCCGTCTCCTGTGTGATGTATAAATGCTGAGCAGAGGGCACATTTGGCAGACCACCTGCTGAAAGCAGACAGGTAAGACAAGCTCATTGTTTTATGTGCTTGGCACAAATTTTAATTTATGATCAAAGTGAGAGGTGCAAACGGTGATTCATTATACTGCACTTATTTATCATTTTATAAAGAAATTCTCTTTGTATTACTGCCAACTTAAGATCAATTATATGGATAGAATTATACCACAGCCATAATTGTATCCAGTACTACTGGTATAATAGAAAGGGGGGGGGGTCCTGTATGCCGCAACTGTATAACTCTGTGTCTTTTTAATTGTAGAATGCCAGCTGTGCACGTGAGCAGAGTGATGCTGTCTTTGACACTGTGTTTGTTTCTGGCAGCTTCATCCTATATTTTACCTCTTCATGCAGCAGGTGAACACTACAGTCATTCACTTTTGAGCCGTTTCTCCTCTCTGCCGATTATTCAACAAAATGTAAAATGATTACATACAAACAGTAAAGGAGATGCTAACAAATGTGATGTGCACCATCTTCCATCCGCAGAGGACCATCTGCCTCTGTGCCAGCCCGTCAACCACATGGTGTCTCTGGAGAAGGAAGGTTGTCCCACGTGTCACTTGGTGGAGACGAGCATCTGCAGCGGTCACTGTGTCACCAAGGTAACGGTGGAGGGCCCAGGCCTGAGGGTCAGAGGGTGACCACCTGCGTTGACAGGGGAAATAAATCTGTCACTCTCTTCCAGGACCCAGTAATTAAGATCCCATTCAACAAGATTTATCAGAATGTGTGCACCTACAAGAGCTTCTACTACAAGACCTACGAACTGCCTGGATGCCCCCCCGGGGTGGACCCGATGGTCACCTACCCCGTGGCGCTGAGTTGCCACTGCAGCCGTTGCTCCATGAACACGTCTGACTGCACCTTCCAGAGCCTGCAGCCAGACTTCTGCATGAACGACGTCCCGTTCTACTACTACTCTTAAGCACAAGCAGCATGGGGTCACGGAGGCACAGCACGCAACCCTGCTGCCAATAACATCCGCTCAATAAAGATTTCTGCATTCGCCAGTTTCAGCAGATTCTTCCAACGTGAAATACGACCGGCATGGCTGACCTAATCCAACCTCCCCCTTTGACGTCTTTCCGCCTGCGGCCGCGCTCTGAGGTGCGAGTGGCCGCTTCCTGACAGGAGAAGCTCTTCACCTTAGGATTTTGGCCAAAGTGGGGAAAAACAAGAAGTCAGAAAAAAGCAATTGTGTGATTGGAAATTGATTTAAGACTTTAATCAGGGGCTGGAGCAAACAGGAAAAAAACAATTTGCTTTTATAATTTGCAGTTTCTCTCTCGAAGGAATCAACTTTTATCACATGCCAATATCAATTTTTGTAATTGTGTCACACCAATATTGGAGAATCCATTTTCCACCCGACCTGTTTTTGCAACTTTAATATAAAGTTTTGGGGATATTGGATGCAGGCTTTTGTAACACGCATTAGTGTTTCCCAGCGTTGCCGTAATGTTGCAACCAGAAAGTTTTTACTGAAGCTACAGAGGTTCTGACACAGTGCTAAACTTTATTTTATTCTTTTTCATTTAAGTTACACAGAGGAATCAAAGACAAAAAACAGAAGTTAGCCAAAAAAAAAAAAAAATTTAGAGCAATCGTTTCCACGAGGTGGCTCAACGTGCCGGTTTGTTCATCTTCGTGTAGTGATAAACGCATTACCGTCGACTGAACGCACAGCAGCGTGTCTGAAGTCACACACTCCATGTGCTCCTGCTACGCACCGTAAACATGCCTCTGCTCCGGTAGTGAGCTGTACAGTCAACAGTGTACAGCACGAGCCCTCAGACAGCGCCCTGGTGTTAGTACAACGGCCAGGGCCGGGGTAAAGAGGGCTGCTTCTCTGCGCGCCTCGATGGAGGAGACGAGCGTCGCGCTGCCTCCTTCTGACGGTCCGGAGGCCGTGGGTCCCTAAAGGCATCACGGGTCCACCGCGAAGACCGGCAGAGGAACTCGCTTCAGCGGGTCGCCCTCACACTGATCGCTATTACATGTTGAAGTTGCATCCTCTGCCCTTTTTTTTAAAAGAAACATAGTGTTGATAGAGGACTCTCGACAGCTTCCGTGTTGCCTTCGAGCAAGGCACTATTCCTCGAGCTGCTTCAGTGGAGTCCCTCGGTGGCCAAAGCTGCAGCACGGCAGCTGTAACAGTTAAAGAAATGGGTGGGTCACCGGGGCAGAAATCATAGGCGTGTTGCTTGTCTATGTCAGAAGAGATTAGCACCTCAGGGACCTGGACTGAATCAGAAGTGACTTTGCAGTGAGGAATAGATCGACTTGTTCTGAGGGCTTCTATGTGTTGCTGCAGTCATTTTATAGCCACTGTAAATGCCTCCTGTCAGCTAAGCCGCCGCAGTCAGGCAGCCGCCCATCTGAAAAACATGAAACGCCGTTCCACCCAAACGCCGCACCACTTCCAAGCCCCGATACACGTGGTTTTTTTGTTTTTTTACACATTTTGGCAAATCGTCATCATAAAAGTAACAAAACTTAAACATTAAAAACAGACAAGTTCAATTCACATCAAAGCAGAATACAGATATTATATCTTTACCCACGAAAAGTTCTTGTTACGACTAGCATGAAAATTAAAAGGAAGAAAACATCACCATGTTATACAAATGTCTGCGTTCACTATCAAATGCTCAAAGATTAGTGTTTGTCGTTTTAATATCTGCTCCGAATGTCTGTAAGTGTTGTGTAGTGTAAACATACATTAACAAGCAACATGTTTTTTTTCATCATCACCACGGGAATCATCAGCCACTCTCCTCCAAAGCAGAAAGAAAAACCCTCCACACCATTTCAGAAACACCTGCAACCCCCCCCATCCCAAAAAAAAAGCATCCACGAGAGTTTCAGCTGGCCACCGAAAACCTGTCAACTATATATATACTATATATTTATATTTTTGTTCTTTTACCAACCATACATGTGGCATAATAAGTGTTGCTATGGTTGTGGTCCCTGGCAACATCATGAAAAATTACAATAATTAAAATAAAGACACTGATTCCCTATCTTCATCCAGCTAGTGTGTATGTGTGTGCATGTCTGCATTTACCCAATGTCAGCATTTTTTAACTGCGCCACTAAGTGTTTTATTTGCATTTATTCCAAATTTGGAAAATGCCATAGACCTCATTTTTGTCTGAACGGTACAAGAGGATCTGAAGGCAAAGTGTACTGTTAAGTCTGGATTTAGTGTTTGCCGTTAGTATTTGAAAATGTCTGTGAGCATTGACGCTCCGGTCACGCGCTCCCATCGCGCATCTAGGCATTGGCGCTGATGCTCTGTTTGTAGACGGCGTGATAGGCGTTTCGCAGGAGAACGTATGGAAAACAGGACTCCAGGAGGTCCATGGTGAGGAAGGGGGACTCCTGCACAATCTGCAAAAACAGATCACATGTCAGTCAAGTGTGGACACGCCTAAATGAGAAGTTGACAATCAGAATTGTTTGTTTTTTTTATATCTTTATAACCATGGAAAGCAGAAGTGTGTAATTTAGATCAGCGTGGATTATTAAACTTGTTCACTGTCTCTCACCATGTCCAGCAGCAGATAGACAGATTCTCTGTTGCGTGTTGTCATCTTATCTGTCTCTTGTCCAATTTTCAGCAGGCTGGAAGATGCCAACTAAACACACACACACAAAAACCCACTCACAATTCTTTTATTATTCACAATTCAGCTTTTACTGATAATAAGTGAATATCTAATATTTCTGTAACATGCACACATATTTCTCTATTATTACCATGTTTCTCTTTATATTTCCTCATATATTTGGGAACACTGTAATGCAACCATTTCCTGCAAGGAGTTAATGAAGTATTTGGATTGTGATAAAGGTAAATCTTACAGCGAGGAACTCTTTGAGGCGGTCCTCTATGCTCCCCTTATGGATGGTGAAAAGAGCAGCAGCAATCTGGTTGATGGCTTTGGCCAGGCAGTGGATGTTGTTACAGTGGCCTGTAGGGGGCAGTAGAGCCACACCGTCAGGAGGACAACACACAGGCCTCACACAGAATACTTTTACGTTTTGTGACACAGGAGCACCGTTCACACTTTCGCAACAGAAAAATCAATAGAATATAAAAACAAGAGCTAACCAAAACATGTATGTACACACAAACACGTGTGTATATATGCACAAAACTATACATGCGTGCGTCATATTTACTGGCCTCATTATTTGAACGTACGATGCATAAAAAGCAAATCAATATGTAAATTCCTATATTATTAGCGTGGCTGCTCTGGTGCTTGGCATTGACATGTGCTGCTGGACTTGCAGGCCAATATGTGGTCTGCATGCCAATAATAAGGGAGCCCATTACAACTAATTATCCTTTTCAAATGCCCCTTATTAACAAAGGCGCTGTTCATTTCAAGGTTGTCAAGGAGCCGTGATAATTCATCCTTGAGTGACAAAGGTTTGATATCTTATCAAAAGTTCATTAAACTACAACAGTGCATGTCAATTTCAACCAATAGCAGCTGTCTTGACTGGAATATACTTCTTTTTTTCATTTAAATCCATGCAACAATGAAGGTTAAGCGTGTCATACCGAGACCACTGACCTTTAAAAATGAATTGTCATTTAAAAAATGAACATAATAAAGTGGATTGTTAAGTTCTTGTGCACGTAAAGGAATCCATCTGAGGGTACAGGCTGCCTAATATTTGCATGCAGAACAGTCTTGTGCCACTGATGCAATAAATTATGTTTCAAGCTATATTCTCCGACACTGCTCAGAGGCTCTGAACTGCTTCAATGTCACAAAAGGCCTGCCTTTTTCATAATGTAGAAAGAATACTATTATAGGTTACACTCACACTGACTAATTAGAAGACAGAATAATAACATTTGCTGATAAAATAAACGGTACTTTGTACAATTTAATGACTGTCTACAATATAAAACCGTCAATAGTTCTTTAAGGCAAACAAAATTAAGATTTAAGACATAGGTTAGACTGTAAAACGTGTTAAACACACCTTCGATGGCCGGGCTGTATTGTGACATCACGTTGCTGGCCAGTGTTGGCAAGGAGACGGCCACAAACACCATCAGCAGACAGGCGATCTTATATTCCTCCTCTGGGCTGATGTTCTCTGCACAGACACAAGTGCTTTTAAACATTGTACATGCCTTCCAACACAGACAGAAGGTGTAAGAAATGTTGAGACCGACATAAAAAAGAAAGAAAAACTCAATAATTTATACAACTGAAAAGCTTTCTACTGTGTTTTCTTTTTTTTAAGCTTCTGTGTGTTTCTCACCACTCTTCTGGGAAGAAAGAGCCACAACGAGAGCTGGGTCGATCTCGCAGGGTAATCCTGCTGCTGACGACAGCTCATAAACATTCATGGCCACCTGGAAACGCAAAAAATGGTACATGAAGCGGCGGAAAGCGCGCCAACGATGACAGCATCCAAAGATGGTTTCATGTTGTTTAATGCCACCTTCATGTCTGTCTCTCTGGGGATGTGATCCTTGAAGTCCTCCACCGAACTGACCAAGAAAGGAATGTGACAGGATAACACCTGCAGATGCCACGACAGAAAGAACAAGATGTTTGTTTGCTTCACTTATCAAAGAGTAAGGTTCCCCTCTCCTGCTTTTGTATTACTGATCATCTCAAGGTCTTCAAAAACCATTGCTGTCTTTTTAAGCTTTTTATGGTAGACTATTTACTGTGCAGTCCATTTGCTTAAAATCTGTCTCTCTTTGATACTAAAGGATGTGTTTATATCTCTTAGTATTAAATTGTCTTATTGTAATATTAAGTATTCATGCGGTTCCAAATGATGCATATCACCACGATGGCCTTTGTGCCTCATTTGTCATATAAAATAACAACAGTGTATTAAATAAATCATTATAATAAATATAGCCATTTTGAATGGCTATATTTATTGTCTGAATGGTTCCAGTGTCCTTTAATGGTCACACGTCTTACATCTCTCAGAGCCTCCTGAGCGAGGGAGCGGAAGGACAGGATGACGCCAATGATGGTCATTCTCTTCAACACACTGTCCACAGCTGAAATCCAAACACAAAAACAGGTCATCTTCAAATCTGGTCACCTGTATCGTACATATTGTAAGTGATCATTACATATCAGAACACCACATGGGCGTCTGCCTTCAGTGTATGAATGCATGTGAAATGAGCAACTGGGTGTGTCTTTCTGTTTAATTACAGGTGAGCTTCTTGAAGAGGGCCGCCATGTGGTCCGGTTTGTCAAAGCTTGTCCTCATCTGGGTCAACACCTCCATGTTTTCTACCACCAATTTCTACGTGGCGATAAAAGGCTTACACAGTGAGCAAATATGTTCACCTGAAACTGTATTTTTGGCTCTGTAATAACTTTTTATTCAAGTGTGAAGTATTCAAAGTTGTTACACAAGAGAAATACCTTCAGCTCAGCAACCTGGGATGAAATGTGCCACATCAGACTCTCACTAAGGAACTTCATCCCGTATGGACCCAAGAGCTCAGACAAAGAACGCATCTCTGCAGAAATTCACATACAGCAGATATTAAAAACCCAAACAACAGCACACGCCTAATGGGAGAATACAGTTTAAACCGATAAAGGGTAATTAATATGCTCGTACCAGAGATGTCTGAATATTCTTCAGCATTAAAGGTCAGCTCATTTTCTGTGGGGAGGTTGACAAAGGCTTTCATGGCAGGGAAATAAGCAATATGTCCATTGCTGACCTGACGGAGCAACGTCTCCAGGTACCTTCGTAAACAAATGCAAAGAGTTCTTTTGATCACATGTCTCAGCTTAGTACGGTGTCATGATATTCAATTCAAAGCATTAACCTTGGAAATGAAAAGAGAAAATAAGCTCAGGAGTGATGCCGTTATCACAGAAAAAAACCCTGAAAATGTTTTTTTCTTATTTGCAGCTTCAAACCTTAAGAAGCAGTTGCTAAAATGTTTTTAATGAAAGTAAACAAGCTCACGGGAAACACAGTATGGGATGTACCGTAATTTCCGGACTATACGCCGCAACTTTTGTCACACGCTTTCAACCCTGTGGCTTATGCAACGATGCGGCTAATTTATGCATTTTTTCTAACGGCCGCCAGGGGCGCTCGAGCAGAAAAGGTAAGAGTGAGACAGGTGGAATATATGTGTCGAGGAAGATGCAAGTTTAATGTAACTTCGCGCTTTGTCCATGAATAAAATTAGCATGAACAGACCCTCATCATGAAAAATGCAAGAAGGAATGCATATGACGCAGCTTTCAAGTTAAAAGCAATCGAGCTGGCTGATAAAGAAGGAAACAGAGCTGCTGCACGTAAACTTTTACCGGTGTTTTTTTAACCAGCCCTGTTAGTGCTGTGCTACCGTATTCCTGCTGTGTTACTGCCGCATCACAGGCACTGTTTGGAAAGAAAAGCTAAGGTATATTATTAAAACTTTGAGAACTCTTTCTGTGTGCCGTCTTTCTTTGTAAATATCTCATGTTTCAATGTGGGCACAAAAATGTTTTTTTCTTTAAAAATGTACTGGGTGAGGCTTATAATCAGGTGCGCTCTATAGTCTGGAAATTACGGTAATCAGAGTGTAACTTAAGAATTGTGAGAAAACACACCAGTTTGTGTAGAGACTGGTGATGGTGGGCTCCCCATGACTGTCCAGATGCTGCGTCTGCTGCAAGAGGACGTTGTTGAAGACCCGCGTGATGTCGATAGTGACGTAGTTCTCTATTGACTGAAGTACAGTCATGTAGGCACGGACGCTGGTCAGCAGCTCACTGGGCTTCGCTATCTCCTGAGTGGCCTGGTTGTACATGGTCATCCCCACTATGGACCTGCAATCAGAGTTACCATTAACCAGTGCAGCTCTCTTCAGGAAAAAGGTTGAATTTAACATTTAAAATCCCATAAAATCTATCCCATAAAAACTTTTTATGTCAAAGTGATGATGAGCTCAATGCCATTTCCATATAGTGACAGCTCATACTACTAATCTTACGACACAGATGAATGACACAAGTGCTGTTTGCTTACTTGGTGAATCGGATCTCCAGGTGTGAGGTGAGGTACTCTCTTGGTGTGAACGTGTGCTCCCAAACAACCAGGTTAGGAACGTAGTTGATGGAGAAGCAGAGTTCAGATAAAGCCGTGTGCAGTTTATCCAGACTGGAGAGAGAAAAAACAAAACAATTAAACCTGTGAGCACTAACATTGGAATAACAGATGACTTAGTCATAAAAGAAATGATATCTGTTGATGTATTTTGATTTTTCCACTAACTTGGTAACCAGTAGTCTGTTCTTCCTCATGCTCTCCACTCCTGGTTTCTCTCTCTCAGTCTCTCCTTTCTTCCCTGTTGCCTTCTTGCTTTTTTTATTTACTGCCTGACTGATGGTTTTTGCACAGTGCTTAGGAAGCAACTACAATGGAAAAAGAATAAAAATAAAGTTGAAGACAGGTGAGCAGATTGCATTGACAAAACAAATGAATAGAATTCCTATTAGAAATGAATGGCATGGCCGAAGCTCATTACCTGGTCACTGAGGGTACACTGCTCTGTACAGATGTCAGTAATGAGGTTTCTGGCCTGTTTGGCCATCTCATCCAGAAACATGTTACACAGAGACAGACTTCGATCCCCTATGTGGTGGCGCTAGGGTGAAGGAGACTTTAATGAATTTCTGGATTATTTTGAATATTTAATATCTTAAAGAGTACCTCTTCAGGACAGAGCTCATGTGTACAGGACATGAAGTGTGTGCAGAGCAGAGGGAAGCAGACAGAGTGTCGACTTTGGGAAGGAAGCTCCAAACACTGCTGAAACATCTTTTCAAATGCACGGCTGTAGAAACTGGGAAGCACAAAACGAGGATTACGAACAATCTAACAGCGTTGTTTTACTCACTGCATACATGGTGCATGCACTTACCAGAAAATAGACAGGTCTGATGTCTCCACAAGCATATCCACCAGAGAGTCTACCATCTTTGTGTGGAAAATAATGGTGTTCATCATTTTGCCCAGTTCTTTGTGATCAGCCAAACCAAGACTGGCTTTTGAAACACTTGTGTAGGCCTGCAAAAAAAAAAAGGTGCAAAAAAGGTGTGTCTCAATCACCTAGGTCTGAAGAATTAGATAATCAAATCTGAGTGCACCACGTCTCTGATTCAGTGAGAAGCTTTTACAGCTCAAGTAAACAAAGGTGTCTGGTAGCGTGCTCAGAATGTATATGTGGATAAATATGACTGAACCCACCTATAACTTAGACCTGTGTACATACCTGAAGCCTGAACCAGTCCAGCCTCATGCCTCTGAAGTCAAACACGTCTCCATCCTCCACTGAAGCAGAAATGATAACAATCATCACTCCACAACATGAGCTCATTTAAAAATGATTCCTCATCCAGAGCATCCAGAAGTATTTCCCGCATAACTAATAATTCCAGCTTCCAAAGTCTGTGTCATTTTTTTTAATCAACAGCAGATACAAGTTTACCTTGTTTGACACTGAGAGAGGTCATTGTGTTGACAAATGAGGACATAATTATGGACTCATCCTCTGGGCACACAGATAGGTTCTATTAAAAGAAGACAGAATAAAAATCTAATTATAAAGCTCAGGATATTTCATCTAAATCCTCATTGTGGATTCCATTTTCAATCCAGAGCCAATTTTCAAACATAAATGGACAGATTCTAAAATAATTTAAAACTTTTTAAATATTGCTGTCTGTTTCTCTCTGTAATTTTGCATATAATGAGTAATATGATGTCAAATTGGGCATATTCTGCTCTAAGTGTACACTTTAGAAAACAAACTCATACCTGCACCAGCTCGTTCAGCACCACAGCATCAAAACCAGAAAGATACTGGACGTAGTATCGCTGCATCACTGGGCCGTATTTTCTGACATGAGCTCTGAGCTCCTCCATGTAGAAGATCAGCTCTGCTATGTGTCTGCAAAGCACAAAACATCATCAACACACAGCTACACGAACACGTGTGGCCGTGTGCCTGTTTTGCAAATGTGCACGTATGCAAATATATGTTTGCCTACTTATCAATAAAGTCATCTGTGCTTTTCTTCTGGATGTTGTCAGCATGCCGAAGCAACCAGATGATTTCATCCCGGGCGAATGACAATGCCATAAATACAAATAAGGCCTGGTGGAACACAATAACAGCAGGAATGTAGAGGAAATGCAGATAGATACACACACAAGAGAAACCCTAAAATGTAACTGTCAAAATTATCAATTGCACCAGACAGTTGGCAGCTACTGTACTCTCATCTTCCCTGAATGAAATCTGCATCATGTTTATAGAATCAGCCATGCTTGGAAAGCCACCATCTGTCCACGGGAACTTATGGAACAGGTGGGAAGGCTCTCTGATGCACTTACTTAACATTTACAACATTACAGCAACACCTTTTACACAGTGTTAATGTGTTATGGTGTTATATCAACAGCACCCAGCGGACCAGATTTATGTAAAACTAAGTGATTAAAAAGAAACATTTGTATTAAAGTATTGCTCTGAGGTGGTATTTCAGAAAATATCCTGTTAAATCAGATTTAATTAAACAATAAATTTTTTATTACTACAAATCATATTTCATGATTCTCTTCACAGGATACAGAAACTAAAATAAAAATGAATTAACTCCAACCTATGTAAAAGTTTTCAGTGGATTAACTTTCAATATTTCAATATTGAGAGGTGAGCTGCGATACCTTTGGACCGAGGAGCCCAGGCTGATCAGCCAAAACTGTAGCCAACTCCTTCAGAGCTGACCGGAGGAATTTGCGTCTCTCTCTGTGCATCGTGCCTCTGTAGAGCAACAGGCGGAAAGAATCAGAACATCAAAACACACAGGAGTCATGATTAAACAGTATTTTGACACTTTTGGGACAGTCCTGCATATGAGCACAAAAGTAAGCAGATGGCACTGAAGGCAGAAGAATGAGAGCGAAGATGAAAGGGACACACAGAATAAGTAATGAGGATTAAAGCAGAGATGATGCAGCCAGGAAGACAAAGGAGAGGAGGAAAAATGCAGCAAGTGGAGGATGAAGATAAGAAGAATGTAATGTTTCTGTGTGAGACTGGCTTAAAATACCGACTTAAGAGCTCACATGGTGGTTAAAGAAAGACTCAGAAATACGAGTGAATAAAACAGAAAATGTGATCAGTGACATAAAACTAGGAATTGTAAAAGATTGTTTGCATGTGACAGCTATGAAGGCATACAATAGAGAATAAACAATCCAGATTATGTACTTACGCATGAGAAAGAGCATGTTCCTTGCACTCTCTGATGTCATTGATGCGTTTGTTGTAGCTGGAAAACAGATTTTATTTTTTTTAATTATCATTGGAATTTTATGAAAAACCATTCTCGTATGTCCGAAGCAGCAATATTTATAGGCATCTATCATGTATGACAAGTAGTTTTGCTTATTTATGTACATTTAATTCTCTCCACCCTCTTACCCTCTGATGTTGACAAAGAGATCCTCTGCTGCTTTGTGGATGTGGAAGACTTCATCCCTGAACAGACAGAGGCAGGTAGAGCTCTGCAGAGCCAGCTTCCACAGAGACAATGCTGCTGCATCGCTATTCAGTGCCGCGTGGCACAGGATAAAACCGACTGAAAGAGCACACACAGGTAATGTGTCATTCTGTAAACAGGCTCTGATATAAACACAGATGGTTTCAACGACACTCACAAACAATCCACTTCTCCATTGCATCGAGGGACAGGTATTCACATGGCATCTAAAAGCAGATACATTTTAATTAAACAATATCCCTGCAATAAATAAATCTTCGTGGTTGAGATAATCCTTGTCAATGCAGTGAAATAGATGCCAAACTAACCGTGTCTGACTGTGCAGGATTGAGCATGGTGGATGGTGCCGAGATAAGAGAAAGCAGCTGGGCATTCCTCCATTGGTCAGCTGAAAGATTTCTCCTGGGATAGACCATCTGGAGACTGATCAAAGCATCTGACAGGGACTGCAGATGATAAGACCATTGGAAAAGTAAATAAGATGGATTAAGGGGGAAAAAGAACAGGGCGAAAAAGAAATGGAAAGGACAAAAAAAAATGTGATTGACATAATAACATGGCAGAAACGGGCACAAAGAAAACAGTGTCTTAGTAAAACATGTTCAACTTCACTTCACCAAGATAAGCCAGTGAAGAATTAAGACTCTCTACCTTTCCATGGGGAACAAACTCCTCCATCATCTTCTTCAAAGGGTTTTCATAATCCACAATCATCTGACCCAACCTGGGGTACTCCCGATCACTGCAGCACAGCACCCGAGACATTTGGTTAAAACGGATAATGCCACTTTAAAATGATAACTGGACTTAGTGTGGACTTAGACTATAGTGTGTGTGTTTGTCTGTATAAATCCTACACTTATGCTATTCAGAGTTTTGTTCTGTGATTGTGCTGTGTTCTCATTACCTGGCTCCGTGTGTCATCTCGTGGGCGTAGTTGTACAGGCCAATGATGGCTTTTCTCTCCTCTATGCGAGACAGGATGACCATCAGGGTAGTGTATGTTACCACCAGGTCCAGGTAGTTTTTGGTCAGGTCAAAGTTTACCGTCTGACAAGGTTAAATGAAGGAAAACAGGTTAGATATTGTTTAAATGTGTCTTTTTTGTGTCTGGGAAACCTCCTCCATACTGCTTTAAACAGCAACCAGACTGCTAAAAGCTGCCATTTATCTGTGCATGTCACCCTCCACCATCTGTGACAGCGGTTAAAAGCACAACACAGAAAAACATCTATTTCCACACAGACACTGTAAACAATGCACTGCTCTTTTTTTCTTAGCAAAGGGACACTTTATGAGCCTGTCCAAGCCTCTGGGTTGCCTACAAGGTGTGTTGGTCTGTCCTGAACTTACAATGTCAAAGAAGACCTGGCAAGCGTCAATGGTGTTTAACAGCTCACACACATGGTCCTGTTACAAAATAGATTAGAATGAGCATGATGAACGACATCTCTGCATAATTCTTGAGTAGTAGTTCATGTTTTCCTACCTTGAATTCCATAACATCTACAAAGGTAAAATAGTACAGAGCCAGGTTCTTCAGAATCTCTGACTTTTCCTTCTGCAGCTGAGCCAACTGTTGCTGTAAATGGTGATTAAAAAGAACAATTAAACTTCTATAATCGGGACACAATCGTAAAGAACCAAAGGGAGAAGTAAAGTAAAGTACTATAGAATATGCAGCACTGGTGCTGCACCAAGGAGTTCAAACTGGTTATTCAGACTAGCAAAAATTTATTTTTTAATCAAACCAAAAATGCTGAAATGTATAAAGCAAATAGTAGAGCATGTCAGCAGAGAGAGAGTTTAGACAAATTCCAACCAGTTTACCACCTGACAACACTCCTTAGTGCATGTTATGAGCCAGTCAGCCATGTAACCAAATTGCAATAAACCGGCTGGCATAATCAAAATCCATAATAAAAAATAAAGCCAATGATAATGATGATTAAAAACAGGCTGCCAGCAGAGTGAGGAGAGGAAATACAGCACAGCAAAGAAAAAGAAAACACTTACAGCCTTTAAAAACAGTTACACTATCACAAAATTAAGGTTACTAAAGTAAAATACAGAAACTTGAATACAAAAACTTACCAAAAAGCACATGTCCGGAATAAGCCAAGTATAGCATGCAAAACATAAACAAACACAGAAACAAAGCAGAAAACAACGTAAGAGACATATTTGCACAGTTATACTTACTAAAGCAGTCAGCCAGTCGGACAGACAGACATTCGCTCACTCACATACAGACACAAAGCTGACACTAAATGGCAAATAATCACATAAGGCAGTGGCTGTACAAGTCCAGTTTAACAGTTGAGCAACGGCTCGAGCTCATCCAGTAGCTGCACAGATGGACACGTGCACGCGCGCGCACACACAGTTGAGTGTTCTGAAAATTACTTGGATGAAACTGAATTAAATATTCGTTTATGCTTACTTATAAGTATCGCAACACATTTTATTTTCATTTTTGATGCTCTACAGGTGTCTGTGATGATGATGATGTTGTGGTTGAAATATGCAGCCTTTTGAACTGATCAACTGAGACGCCAAACGGAAATATATTATTCTTTAACTTCTCTGGAGCCACTGTAATGGAGGAAAATGTTCAGAAATGTAAAAGTGTTTCCAAAAAATACCATCTGGTGTTGAACAATAGAGTCCAAATAATCATGAATCGACCAAACACAGACAATCACGGGCAAACACACACGTACTTACATTGTTATTACGGGTCTCCACAGCAGGGAACTTTCTGACAATAAATTTAACTGCAGATTCCAAGTTTTTATCAACAAGGTAGGAGGGCTTAGCCTTCGCATCACCACAGGCCTGGAAATGAAAGGGGGGAGTAAAGGTGAGACAGAGAAATGTTTGTGTCTATATATTTCAATATCAAGAATATATACATTGACTGTTTCTACACAACTTAACTCTACATACATGACTTATTATCATCTTTATTCTGGGGGAAAAAAAGCTGTGCTTACAGCAAAAACTGGTTTATCAGCTCATACAAATTAATTAAATAATGATGCCTCTGAATTTTAGTGGTTTCCAGAATATTAAGAGTTTCATGAAGAAGACTGAAAACTGTTTCACAGGAGGGTAAAGTTTAACAGCTGGTGTTTTACATGTGGATAAACCAGGTTTAACTGTTAGAAATACTGGTCTGAATTCACAACAGTGGCTCTCAACTGCTGAGTTGTGGAAAAACCAGATGCATAAATGTTTACCCATTTAGCCACAACACAAAGATGATGAGAACCACTGAGAACCAGATAATGAGAAGTTCATTTCTGACAGAGGTTAGTACTGCTGCATGACAGGCAGGGTGACGGACAGGTACAGCGGGATGGAGAAGGGACTGGATGCCACAGGAGTAAGAGAAACAAAGAGGAGAAGAAAAAGCAAGAAGGCCTACTGAGAGGTCACCTGAGAAAAGACCCAAGTGAGTCCACTGGTTAGAGGCCAGAATATTTATGGCTGTCTGCAACTGTGTGACATTGAATTTTATTTTTATTTGTTGCAGAACATAAATATTTAACGACACCTGCTATGGCTGCCTTTTTCTTCTCATCAATATTCTCATTATTCCAAAAGGGCTGCTTTTGTGTGTGGCAGGAGGCAACAACACTACAACAACATGCATTATGGGGAGTGTAACAGTGAATGATGGGGAAGATGCGGCCCATGTGTGTGCCATAAAAAGATTTAAATGCAAAAGTGGTGACTTTCAGCAAAAAGGAAGAGAACATCACAATGGATAGCTCTGTGGTTATGGTTCCTCAGGATTTCAGGTTAAATTTAGCATAATTTCTGAACTCATCATGAGGCAAAAGAGCAAAAATGAGACCGTTACCATAAATTAGGATTTAGTTTATAGTGTTCCAAACATTTCCTGTATAGCCAGTACAAAGTTAAACCACAAAACCAAAAAGACAGCATTTAACTAACAGCAGTATTAAATCAGGATAAAACTATTTTTAAATCCTACCATCCATGGAATTTAGAACAAAACAAATGTGTTTGTGCCGCTAAAAGATTCTAACTTTTATTGTCCATTCTGGTTACATTTATTTAGCAAATGTTTCCCAAAGGGATGGAAATGGTACAAACAATCCCGTGGTTAATGCTCAAAGGAACTTCAATAGAAAAGTGTGACAAATAACAGGGAATCTAACAGAAACACACAACTACTGGTGACACACACTACACTCAGGTCTTTTCCTCATGTCCATTTTTCACACACCTAAACAGCTTCAAACCCAACTTACTTGACATTAAAGACCAGTTCAGACGGCCAGTTAATAAGCCAATCATGACTGACCGATTACCAACACTTTGGGTCCAAAAACAACAAAGTTTTTCTGAAAAAGCTGCCTCGGGTCACAAGGTTATTATTAAAGCTCAAGTTCTTAGTGCTTGATGCATGTCCACATTTATTTCAATTATTCTATTTTTTACTTTTCATTTACTTGCCCAATCTCTAGGCAGTACCTGACCCACTATTTGCACTAGAAAAATGTATTTTGTATGTGTGTGATGGCTGGACTGAATCTATGGTAAATGAGAGGTGACTGCAAAGTCCATGCAGTTGCAGAAGCACAAGCCTTGTTATTTTGCTAACACAGCACAGTTCTGATGGTCACATACCACCAGCCTAGACCTACACATCATCTATAGGGACCACTAAACTGTAGTTACCCTTTGACTCACGCCAGGGAACTGTAGAGTCAAAAAAAGACAAATTACCAAAGTGAATTTGATTCTATTTTTTTTGTCCACATTTTAGCCCAAACCTGATTTCTGTTGTGGTTTCTAATGCAAATTTTTGATGATGTTGCGTCTTCTTGAAGAAATATATTATTCTGGATTAGAACACTGTTGATTTATTATTGGAAATAATATAAATAATTCAATTAATGGCTAAAACATGTTACATTTAAAAAAATCAATCTTCTAATACAACACAGTACAGTGTATTATTGTTTCCTGTCTGCAAACATTGGTGGCTCAATTACTTCACTTTCACAGGCTGAACTACATAAAGGAACAGAATCACACAACAAATCCATCAGCAGTGGTCGGCTGTTCATGGTGCCATGGACTTGTCCATACAGTTAGTGCTGCTGGTGGTAAAATAAGCTAGCTGGCTGGGTCGGGGCTGATGGGATAATGGATGGAAAGAAGATGTCAGCAAACGATAGAACAGTAGATGGGAAGAAACAGTGGATCAGAAGAGGGTGGGAGATGAAATGAAGGCTTTTCCTGGATACCAGAACTGATCTGGATGCCACTGTTTGCACCTGTGACCAACCATGAGGAATTTCTCACAGATCCCCAGAGTCGATTTATAAAAGGGCCATTTTCCAGTGCTCCTTCCACACTCAACACATCAACTTTTCTTATCTTAGGTGAGACAGATCCGCTTTTGTCCTTCCTTACAATAAGTTAGCTCTTTTGTGTCTGTCTGTCTTGGTTTAGTAGATTTAGAAAAATGGGTTGATGGAATATCATATCAATGTTCCAAACTTCAGACTGCTTCAGCTGCAGATGTTCAAATCTACAGCTGAAATGATAGAGTGAAGATACTACTATAATAATAATATAATATTATTAATAATAACAATAACAATAATAATAATAATAGAGATTCTGGAAAATTTGAAATTAAGAAAAGGAGATTTGATTCTGATGACAAAGTGAGCTTTTTTCAGTATTGTCAGGAGTGATCCTGAAAGAAAAATCCATCATTTTGTGACCACCCAACGTGATTATTGTTGCGTTCTGTCATCAAAGTTGACTAACTTCTCCACTCGTGACCTCCTGATAATGGTAACTGGTACACCGTGCCGCAGCAAAACCATCACTAATAATAATCCTTCTTGTGACTTCTGTCAAATAATACCATTGGTCTTGGTTGTCCTGACCTTGTGTGAACTGCATTTAGAATTACAACTTTCATAAAATTCAATTTTGCACAATAAGCAAACAATGTAACACACATTTCTTGCTTCTTGGGTTTGTAAAACAATCTAACAGTTATAGATGTTATTGGGGAACAAATGAGTAGCCCAAAATATCAGTACAGGTAGCCAGAAGAGGATGGGCTGGGGGAGAGGGAGGAGGGAGCTGAGAAAGGGTGACGGGGGGAGGGACGGATTCATAAGTGGAAGGTGATAAACTTTGCAAACCTTCCAAACTTGTCCTTGCTGCATAGGAGATGGGGGAAGCATTGGAACGGAGAGAAAAAGAGAAGAAATCAAAACAAAGAGCCCACCCAGACAAACTGTTGGTTGTCTAGTTCAACACAAATGTGCACACACACTCACATGCACAGATGTCTACACACAGCCTAGCATACACCTGCTTTAGGGACAGCCATTCAGGCTTTTTTTAAATAATACATATTTCTAACTAAAACATAGACAACACACGCTGCACTAACATGTGATTATATTAACACTTGTTGTAACACATGCTGTCCTCAAAGTAGCACACTACCTACACACTCAGACACATCAACGATTACATAGGAATTTTCAGACGCTCCGAGATAACAAGGCGAATATGCGCTGTCAGCAGCAGCCCTGTCTCATTAAGAACAGTGTAAAGTCAAAGTCTGGACCCGCTGACAACATTTGGCTCCAGAATGTGGAGAATACAGTGTTATCTAATGACAGTTGCACAAAAGGGTTTGGATTAATGCTGATGATGTATGAACAAATATTGGAAGTCATTTCATTATGTGGACACACAGTTATTCATGTATACACTACATCCCCAAGAGGAAAACCCATTAAATCATAGTCAGTACATTATTAAACAAATGATCTTGCTTAACCTACCTTAAAATTTGCGAAACAAAGTTAGCTAATGGGCTGACAGTGGCTCTGAAGGCACTTTAAGAACAATTCAAAGAAAGGTGTGACCTGACCGATCAGGGTACAGAAAGGCGGCTAATCAAGAATAAACAAGGAAATTTAGGGAAAAACAAATGGTCTCCAGAGGAAGTCATCAAGATAAACCGCAAAATGTCAGGTAAAGTTGGCTACATGGAGTCCTTGATGTAAAATTATGTGATTTTCCTTTCTTTCCTTTCCTTTCTTTTTTTTTTTTAGAAACGAGCAATATGTCCTTTAAGAACCATAAATGATTCCAGAGTTTAAAAATGTGATAGTGAAAACCCCTCTGGCTATCACAGGTGCCCTTCATTAAATGTCAAATTCTAATTGTTCCAGTAACTAATTTTACATGTGAGACCACTGCTCCTGTTCTTTCTTAGCCACTTCCAATAATCTACTACTGTTCTGCACCTCAAGGATATATATAAAATGTGCAAACCATCACATTTTTAGAGACATTGGAACAGAGACAGGTTGCTCATAAAGAGAGAAGCGAAGACAATAAATATTTCTGAGATCCTGGTAAAATATGATTTCAAAATAGATCCCACTAATATCATATTAAGCATGGTGCTTTTTGTTACAGGGAATCAGGGTGTAGTAAAATACCTGAGAGCAGGGTCTTTATAACTATTACATAAATATATGTCAACTGGACAGCTACTATAATAGACTCATATAAACACAATAACTAACTTTTACCTGCATGCGGCTTGTGTCAGATTATAAATTCTGAGTGCAAGATAACAATAAACTGAAAGGTTCCAGTTGGGACAAAATGCAAGGTAGTCATTAACCTAACTATTGCTTGAGATTCAAGAGAGGATATGAGGGTCTTCTCCTGCTAATGAATGGTGAGCACATTGACTGTTTGAAAAGGAAGAGAGTTTTGTGAACCACCATTATCTCTACAGAGCATGAATTACTTCGCTGATCAGAAACTTCCATATGTTCACTTCCATCCTTGTTAATCAAACTGTACTACAATATCTATACTGGGAGCAGCAAACAACTAAAATGACAAAATGAGCATAAATGTTTTAAATTGCCAACAATGACCATATGTCGAGAAAATCAAAAGGGGGTATTTATATCTTTAAGAGGGTAGATGGTGTTTGGAAGAAAGGAGAGATGTTAACACTAGACAACAGAAATCCCCATCACCATGCTGTGATTATCCTTCAGCAGGGTTTAAAAGACTGGGACAAGTGTAGATGTATCAAATACCAGCTCCATACCTGCAGTACCTACGCAAAAACCAAGTACCGCCACATTTTCAGAACACTGTGCCAACTGTGTACCAAAGTATTACTGTATGTGATGACATCACTAGTGAGGATTTTGACAATGAATGAGTGTCCAAATTATATAAAATTTACACGATATTAAAGTGACTGTAGTCCAGGTCTCTAATGTTACAAAGTAATAAAGTGAATCATTGTACTGAAACAATTCCAGGGAGGAAATGTTCAGAGGTCCTACAGTAAGCCAGATCAGTAGATATATGGAGATGGTGGGACAGACAGAGATAAAAGGGGAGGAAGAATGAAAAGGAAGGGCGGACTGTCATCATTAACAAACTCACAACATGCCCGACTGCTCATACTGTTTGGTTTGAACATCCAGAAAAAAAACACTTTCATTATAAACTACATACTATGTATTTTGATTATAAATTTTATTGTACGCATTATTCGAAGTTGTAGCAATTGGTAAATGTGGAGGGAATGCTATACTTTCACAATGACACGATAGCACAACAGAAATCTGAAACACTATGAGCATTCAGACAGTTTAACAAAACACTGAATTCTTTCTCATCATACACACAAAGTTCATGCCAACGAATCAGAATCACAACTCTTGCTCTCCCCGGAGCTCATAGAGATTAACACAGTCCAGTATGTAATGATTGTCATTCTCCTGTGAGGAATCAATGCAGATGCTTGATAAAACAATTGTACCCAGTCACACACTATTTTCACTTTCTTAAAACAATACGACCTTAAATAACCTGTGTATGGATTTGCAGTAAGTACCAGCCGGTTCTGAACTGACTGTGACAATGGCTAAAGGGTACTTGGCTAATTTGGATTAATTGAAATGAAAAGAAGAACTGCCTTAATATATTAACAATGCAGTTTATATTTGTAGCCTTAAAATATCTTTATACGATAACTGTTTTGTACTAAAGCAGTCGGCAGCTGAATGTGTTTCTTTAATATTTTAATGTTTGTTGAGACTGTTTTCAACTGGTTCCTAGGCTGGTTGTGAGGCTGTTTTAAAGCTGTTTCTAGGCTGGTCATGAGGCTGTTTTAAGGCTGTTTTTAGGCTGGTCATAAGGCTGTAGTAAGGCTGTTTTTAGGCTGGTCATAAGGCTGTAGTGAGACTGTTTTAACGCTGTTTTTGAGGCTGCAGTAAGGCTGTTTTATGGTTGTTTTTGAGGCTGTAGTAAGGCTGTTTTATGGTTGTTTTTGAGGCTGTAGTAAGGCTGTTTTAAGACTGTATTTAGGCTGGTCGTAAGGCTGTAGTGAGGCTGATTTACGGCTGTTTTTAAAGCTGTAGTGAGGCTGTTTTGAGCCTGTTTTAGTCTGTATTAAGGCTGTTTTGAGCTTGTTTTAAGTCAGTTTTAAAGGCTGTATTGAGGCTATTTTGAGGCCGTTTTTGCGGGTGTTTTAAGGCTATAATGGGGGCGTTTTTAAGGCTGTTTTGAACCCGTTTCGGTCCGCCTTGGCCTCCTCTCTTTCAGCGGAGACGACGCCCCAGCTCGGCTCCGCTGCGCCGCCATTAACCTCCGGAGGAGGCTAGCTGGTAGCGAAGGCTGGGCCGGGCCTCCACCGGGCCACGCTCTAAAGTCCACGGCCAACATTCCGAACATGCCAGATTGAACACGACGGCTCCGTGCACATAACACATTTAACGCGGAAGAAGGAGCGCTTTAAGGTCTAAAAAAAAAAAAAAAAAAAGCACCAGCTTTGCCGCAAGCTAAAGCGACAGCTCGGCGCTAGCTAGCGCTGCCCACACACCGCCGAGCCCAGGAGGCACATTTAGGATCATCCCTGTCCAACCACGCTTATTTACGCGTTATAACCACATTATAAAGCTTCACAGTTACACGCTAGTGATAAAATGTGTAATCTACTGTTACAATTAGTGACCATGGCCGAGCTGATCATACATTCATACTGTCTCAGTTAGCAACCACAATACCCGAAATGGAGCTTTTTTTTCCTCTCTTTTTCCCATTTGACTGTCGTGGTGGGTGATTGTGCGTGCGTCTGCAAACCTTCTTGATATTGTAAACGCGGGTGAGCATCCCGATGCCTCTGTCGTTGAGGATGGTGAGCTTTTCCGCCAGCTTCTGCTGGCTGGGCTGGATGACTCCCCGAGACATCTTCTCGCCGTGCTCAGATCAGATTTCCAACCCAGAAAACAAAACAAAAAAAAAAAACCCAAAAACAAAAAAAAAGCCGCCGCAGTCTCCCACCCCCTCGGCCGAACACAGAGAAAGAGTGTTGTGTCGTTTTAGTGTTGCCAGACGTCGCCCATGGTCGTCGCTCCGGGGACAGCTTCCTGTGCTCCACCCACCGTCTCCCTGCCTTTTCTCGGTCACCGGGATCAGGAGCCGTCCTGCTTTCTACCAGGCTGCTCTGCTGCGTTCACAGACGCTCGTTCACAGAGCCTCCCGAGGCTCGCCGGTTGCCCATCGTTAACACGGCTGCGCCTCTTGCTTCGTTGAACACCCTTATGTTTCATTGACCTTTATTTTAAGCAATCTGAGTTTTAAAATGAAAAGGACGCTTTGTTATTTAAAGGATGGTTCAGGTGAAGTCGCCCTTTTGTTTTACTGCAATCCGTTTTGTGTCTTTAAAAAGCTGTGCGCTTTATTGCATCAATGTTTAGCTTTTGAATCCATCCTTTCACACATGATCAGCAACATTAAATCATTCTGTTCGCCAGAGCTTGACTTCCAGGTGAGTGGGGTCTTTAACTATTCTTCTGAGTCTGTGAATGCATCACATTGTGACGCGGCTTCCGGTTCAGCCGTCATGTTTTCGGTTCGCCACATATTTGTGCACATTTGGAGCCTAAAATCAATAGTTGGGATGCAAGGAACCAAATAATATGCACCCATAATCCTCTAACGATGGAACTACTGCGGGTTTGAGCACAAATGCATTGAGAAAACACTGGTACGTAAACGCAGGACCTGGAACTGTAAACTTAAACTTCACATTGCACAAATCCGAGCAGCGTTTCTGAGAATTACTCCCATTTTTAATTCTACACATTTGTTATAGTTGTTTATTTGTCAGTTTGTGTATATTGTTAAAATACATTGTATCACAGTCGATCAACATATGCCTTATCTTCCCTGTTCATTGTAAACCTTCAATTTTGGTGCTTTTGTGTGTGTGTGTGTGTGTGTGTGTGTGTTTTTTGTGTGTGTTTTTGCAGGTGATTCCTGCACAAAGCTGCTGTCATGCATTCGTTGGCTCAGGAGCTTGAGGGCTTCTCCAGAAACCGTCTGAGGAAACAGTGCACAAGGGTTACCACAGTAACTGGCCGCAAGTTTCTGGAGAAGAGGAGTGATGGAGGTGAAGGAGAGGACCAAGTGGAGGAGCTGGAAGAGGGAGGCGGCTGTGGATTTGTTGAAGATAAAAGCCTGGACCTTCAAGTTGGTGTTGTTAGACAGTTTCTGCTGCTGGGTAAATGTTTATTTGACATATCACTTTTACAACTTCTGAATAATTTCATAACTAGTTTTCTGGTAGTGAATCAAATAAATGTCAGACTGATGCAGCTACAATTTTTGTGGTCATTCTAATGATATTGTAGCCCCAACAAATTCAAAATATAAAAGCACAGACTGAGCTGGTTTTCTACAACCTCTCCAAAATATGATGTGAAATTTAATGATTACTCAGAAGAAGAAACTATATATATAAAACAGATATAATGGCATTTGATAACCGTTCAAAATGATCAAAAAGGCGTTGCTGTAGTAATTATAGTTTTGAAGTGTCATAATTGAAACAACACAAAGACTGTACTGATTGCTCAAGCCCCTACAACATTATATTAGTCAGTCTGTTTATGTGTAAAGTCAGGAAGTCAAGTAGACCATGCATCTCTGCACATTATATATAAATGGCAATATATTCAATGTTAATGACTTCTTATTATTAAAAGTGAAAGCGCAACAGTCATTATTAACTGTTGCACTTTCACAGTCATTCAGATGCTTCAGTATTGCACTCCACAAAGGCCCTCTGTCATGGTTTGTTCAGAATGATAAAGATATAGAATCCCTTTAATGAGTAAATCAATGTCATTAATTTTAAATCCATCACAGGGAGCATTGTGACGTGACCTTCAGTTGTAGGACACGGGATTATCGCTTCTCATGTCAGCATGAATCCATCCTGATCGAGTGTCCTTGGGCTTCACGCTGAATCGTCTTGCCGCTCCAAGATGTTGCTCACCTTCATTGTTCTCTGACCTAGAAAACCGTTATGGAACTTCTCTCCATAGATCAATAAAATATTACGCTGGTGAGGTTTAATAGAGATCACAGGTTTGATAGAGACAGATTTAGTCCTAAAAATGTCAAATTGTTCTGTCTGCTCTTGAATCATTTTTTTTTAAATATTCATAGATGAGGAAGACGTGCCACAATTGCATTAATTCTTAAAGCATTATTTGAAATGATTTCAACATTTTTCTTCAGTGACTAAATCTGATGACAGCAGCATGTTAATATTAAATCTGTAGGGTTGGCTTGGTTGGCTGTAAATGGGGCAAATGTGTTATCGTTGGCTTAAAATATTCTTTATTGCTTTTCCAAAATGCTTTTGAGAATCCCGTCATTCCCGATGTCTTGACAGATCTGATCTTTCCTTCTATACTTAATGAAGCCCAGGCTGCGTGGCTTATCTTCCGGATTTAGCATTACTTTCCAACATTGACTTTGGCGTTATATAAAAGTGGTTCTGACGACTGCGGATCGAGTGCAAATATTACGGCTTGAGCAGATGAAGGATGACTCCCGAGACCTCCAGAACGTCTGCTCCTGTCCATATGCCCCGTTTACATAATGAACCAGCTCAGTTCTTTTGGCCCACCACTGCTGTCCTCATGAAGACTCCTATGAGGGAGTGAGGAGAAACTATTGTCTGTCTTTCTTTCTTTCTTTCTTTCTTTCTTTCTTTCTTTCTTTCTTTCTTTCTTTCTTTATACATAGCCTAATACCATTGATTACCTGCTTTTCAGCTGAAGTGCTTTATCTTTATTTCCTTGACCAGCACCAGCATCCTAATATTAATCGTTCCTCTTGGCTTTGCTTTTTGCCTCTTTTTTTCATGACAAATCACGAACAACCATCTTTGTATTTGCAGATAGCACTGAGTGTTTATTTCAGTGGTTTTAAAGCTGAGCATATACGTCTCCCCTGCGGCTTTTTTTTTTTTTTTTTTTTTTTTTTTTTTAAAGTTGGCCTCTGCTGACTGATAGTGCTCTCTCTGGTGCTGCTGCTGTCCAGGAACCTTTCTTGTTTTATTAAATGTTACAAATGGTGGTAACTTCAGCATTTGGGCTGCTGGAATTATCCAGAACTGATAAATGGTAACAGATTAGGAAAACAACTTAACATTGGTGGCTATTCTAGCTGATTTACACATAAGGAATAAAGCTGCAAGAATATGTAGAAACATTGTAAAATCATATTTCTGTACTAAAAAATTAAACCCAGATGAATAAATGTGATTATTTAATCGTTTCAGTAGCACTGAGCAGTTTGAGTTTCACTTGTAAAAATAACAATTAAAATGTATCCGCATGTTGGTTAAAGGAACTTTGGATGAATTTAGTTTGAAGTTCGATGTCTTTTTGCTATTACAGCCTCTCAGGATGCAGCCCACGACATCGACACCCTGCAGAGATATGAGGTCAGTGCCAGGGGATCGATACGCCAGGTGTGCCCTTGTCTGCTTTCATCGCATGTGCACTGACATGAGATTATCCATCCATGTAGGCGTGCTCCTCTGCATTCCGTGTCGCCAAGCCAACCGCCTGTGGAGCGCCATGAGTTTGTGCAGTGACAGTTTAGCTCAGTAGAGGGAGTAGGTGATTACAGGAAGTCTGGGAGCTGCGTCTCCTCAGAGAGAGAGAGACGCGTGACCAGGACAATCTGCAGTGGCTGCTCAGGGGCACTGGCATATTACTGCCTGTGTAGTCTCAGGATAATGAATTGGAGACTTTTCAAGGGCCTTCATTCCCTGTTTTGCAGGATGAAGGCTTTTCCTGGAAGTTAATCAAAGAAACACTAATTGGTGTCTCAGTCAGAAGTATATCTGTCTGTAAAATGCAGCCATTTCTGCAGCGTTGCATCGAACGTGTGTTTTAGAAGTGACTCACCGATGTTAGGAATTATCAAGTACAGTATATGAACTCATGGAGGTGACAACCATTAATCACATCCATGAAAAGGTAACGTTAGAAATCAATAAAACACAAATGTGTGTGATGCTGACAGGTATGGGATAAAACCACTCGGCTCTGCTGCATTTAAGCGAGAGGCGCTCTAAAACCAATCGGAGCAATCTGTCTTCTTCCACGTGTCCTCTTTCCCCTTCATCTTTCCTCTCCCCTCGTCCCTCTCTGTCAGCACCCTGGCTGGGTCTCTTTCTGCCCCCCTCCCTCGGTCACATTCAGGTGTCGTCGGGTCATCAATACTGCTGACAGAATATCTCTTTGGCCCAAGCAGAAAGAGTCTTCAGGACGAGTCAAGGCCCGGGGTGTCTGTTGAAAGGACTTTCTGTGTTTTTCCCTCCATCAGGTGTCTCACATTCTGAATGTGGCTTACGGAGTCACCAATCTGTTCCCAGATCTGTTTGTCTATAAGACAATTCAGATTCTGGACCTTCCAGACACTGACATCACGTCATACCTGGCAGAGTGCAGCTCCTTTATAGACCAGGCACGGGAACAGGTACAGCAATGGATGATTATCATGTTATATATATTTATATTTGTTTGCTAGCAGCAATGTTTTAATGAATCATGAACAACACATTGTTTAATACAGCCATTAGGGGAAAACTCATCTCCCAAACTACATGAGTAAAAACATATTAAGTCTCCTTGAAAGTGTTTTTCGTTGAAGTGTAAAATGTAAAATTTAATGAAGAGATGACATCTTCCATCAGTGAAGGATGCAGACTCTCTGAGAAACAACACACTGTTGAATTCTATGCTTTTCCAGCTCAGCGTGTCTCAAATCTCTTGAAAAATTTCCCTATCTACCTTCTCTCAGGAGGTTCTTTTTGATCCCAAACATGTATGTCTGCCAGCTAATTGAAGATGCCGGCACGCGCCAACATCTTTGCAGCCGGCTCATTGTGATGCATCACATGTAAAGCAATCAGTTATGTTTAACAGCACAACTGTGAGGCTGCTGGTCGGAGAACCTATTACAGCTAAAAACACATGCTGGGGCCATTTAATGCAGAAAGTCATCTTAGTTTTGCGCTGTCACTTCATGCACTTTGTGAAGTTCTTTCATAATATTGCCTGGACACAAGCAACAATTTTTTTGGCCTTGCGTTTGCGCCTGGGGATTGACTGCAAGGAAAATATAATATGAAGTGAGTGCTGTTATGAGAGAACTCAAGTTGAGCACAGTGAAATAACAACAAACAAGAAACTCTGACAAGACTTAATTAAGTCTCCATGTTTGTTGTGATGGGTTAGCTTGGTAAATCAATTTTCAGACTTTAAAGTTTTCTAAGACCTTACACACACACACACACACACACACACAAATGTCATCTCATCTGCAATTGTGAATATGAATACAGCAGCAAGAACTCCATAGACACTGGTCATCGTTATGTTTTTTACATATACTGTTTATTGTCGTACTTTCTCCTGTTCTCCTACACCTATGCCGAAAAAGATATTTTATTCAATTCTACCAGAATAGACACATTTGTCAATATGCTGAGCTTCAGAATGGAGCCGTTGGCCTGCACACATTGTCTCAAATGTGGCTGGAATTTTAATTATTCATTTCCAGCAAGCACTGTCTGCAGTAAAATAATTATTTCAACATAAATATTAATCATAGTGGCAAAATTTTGACTTGCAAGCCGCAGACAGACAGACAGTAGACTTATTCCATATGAACTTGCCCCACATGCTCAGTCTAGTCCCGCACTGAGAGTCAGAAGTAACAGCAACAGATTTCCATGAATAATAAATACAGTTAAAGCTTTTTCCCCCCTCAATCTGTGATGTCCTGTCAGCAGGATACATTTTGGATCTTGTCACAGCTTTTTTTTTTTAAAGTAGTCAACACATAACCAGGAGGATATATCACCATTATCCCTGATGTGCACACAAAGACAGCAGTCGAGAGCAGATGTTCAGATAGTCCTTTTCATATTTTACTTCTGATTTTTTTAACTTTCAAGTGCCATTAATGCGCACCGCGGAAGAAAAACATTTTCTTGTTCTTGTTTGTCCTTCGACAGAACGGCGTGGTGCTGGTCCACTGCAACGCGGGTGTGTCGCGCTCGTCCTCCATCGCGGTCGGCTACCTGATGCAGAGAGAGAAGCTTTCGTTTGAGGACGCGTACAGCCAGGTGAAGCTGGCAAGGCCTTCAATTCGTCCCAATCGTGGCTTTTACCAGCAGCTTCAAAGCTACCAACCTCACTGGCGTTGAACAGTTTTCTAATTTCTGGTCTTCACAGTGGGCTCGCCAGCCTTTTTTCCCTCAAATTGAAGCTGTTTGAATTGAACTAACTTACCTTACATCAATTTTACATTGGCGCCATATAGAGCTTGTTTTCATGCACAGTTTGTTTGAACAGAATACAGTGGAAAAAGTATAATTCCACAATTTTAATTTGTTTGCTGTCCAGTTTGATCAGCTCAGCTTAAACCAGAGACATTTTACTTAGCTTAAACCAGGACAATTTACCGGTACTTAGAGAGTACTGAGTGAACTATGCTAAACTATGGCTTTTATTCTGGCTGTCCTCAGTTCAGAATTACTGCTATTTCAAGCACCAATCATCTATACAAGGAGGAATGGAAAAAAGCATCAGTGACTTACAAATTACTATGATGTAAATATCAAATTATTCAAAGAAACATGTTTGAATACCAATCAGATCCCACAAAAGGGATTAAATTTCCAGTTGCAGATAATTAACCAAACTTTGAAAGGTGTGCTTTGGCCTTTTTTAGTTGGGGGAATTTTGAGATAGAGACTTAAAAACAAAGAAAACATTTTAAGAAATGTGAGTAAGGTTTAAGACTAACGATGTCAGAAAAAGAAAGGGTTGGGAGGCAGACAGGTAGACAGATAAGGTCAGCAAAATCTGTAAGCTGGGGGTGGGAATGGTGGGCAAGGGCAGGATGGAGTGGGTGAGCTGACATTAAAACACAGAGCAGGTAAGTGAATGCATGCTCAGAATCAGCCCGGAGGCACGGCAGGAGAAATGTAGTGTGGGTGATGAGCTGACAGCAGCACACTCAGTCACCAGTCCACGGAGCACCGTGGACAAACCAAACCTGACATTTAATGTATGTGGAATCATGCCTATGTGTTTCTGCACTTTAAAATAAACCGTTGCGCTAGATTGGTCGGCCCTATTTAAAAGTCCGTTTGTGCTCATTTTGGATAAATAAGTGTCTTTCGCCGGCTGCTGTATCACAGTAGAAGTGGGGGATAGTTGTTGGTCCTGTGCCAGACACTTGGGGGAAACATGATATCTGCCAAATTGGCTCCAATTCCTAGTAGACCTATAAAGGTCATAGATAATTTAACATTGCCCTCAGAGCGCTGGACTGATTGCACAGAGGAGCCCACTGTCATGGCACATTGACAAAAGTTGAGTTAAATCTTTGTTTCTCCCTGATTGCCATGCTACTGTTCTTTAAACATACAGGTTTGATTGTTATTGTTCCAACTTGGGGGGGGGGGGAAAACCCCAGCCAAATAAAATAGTGAAGCAGTCTGTCTAATATTGCTGGTGCCAGCATACAGTTAGCAAAGGCACTCATGTGTACGGGAGTGTGGCCTTTTCTTTGGTATTATTCAGTTGTGTATCAGTGACTAGGAGTATGTGCTATGCAGCCAACCGGGCTTCCCCTGACATTTGTGTGGCATTTTACCGTCTGCATGTGAAGACCCACAGTATGGCACAAGCTTGCCCATCTGCAGGGTCTCAAGGGGTCCGAGCAGTATCCCAGTCTGTGCAGACCTTAGAATACTAACAGTGAGATGTTGGCTGTGTGCAGGATATCAAGCATGCGGTTTACAGTGTGATATATTAATATTCTGTTCATATTCAGGAGGTCTGGTCAACTGCAGACATACAATTACACAGCAGGTGTTCTGTTTATCCACTTTCCTGTAGATTTACTCATAATTGATTCATAACTACCAACAATTTTTCACTATAGTGTAGGTGCAGTGACAGTAGGATATGGCCAATGCTGCCTTTATACAATCTCAATTCAGAAAAACACATTATTAAATGTAAATCATAAATAAAGAAATGTTTTACATATGTAGTCAGGTGTCTGTCTGTGGTATATTTATTGCATTTGTAAATTCATACACCATCTTAAACGTGACATTTTAAACATTGTTATGTTTATTAGTTAATCTATATAAATGCAATGCTGTCCATTTACTACCTGTATTAACATTTTCTGTTATTTTCCCCCTTGGTTGGATGGAACTCTGTCATTAAATAAAAACCAACTTATCCCATTTATAATGCATTTCTGTTTTTACATATTTAATCATTTCTTTTTCTCCCAAACCACAAAACTGACTTTTGAGCCACCAAAGACTATCTCAATAATTGAGATAAACCAAAAAAAGAAAAAAAAATCTGTCAAAACCTCTAATAATAGGATATAATAGGAAATAATTAATTTAGTGGAACCATTGGAAGGGATTTAAGCTTATTGCATTATTGGATCATGGGGACCAGAGTAGGAGGAAATTCATCAGATAAGCCTCTTAGTGTGTGCATTATTTTCTCAACAATAAACTGAAGAAAAACTCTGGGGATCTTTGACAATTTCCTGTTGAGGGAAATCCTCCCACGAGCTGCCATTGATGGAAATGTAGAGATTTGGTATAAGTGAGTGCGAAACAAGAACTGATTCTTGTTTCTTTCCAAATGAGAATGGATTAATGAATCTATTGATGTTGAGACATGAGACATCATGTAATTCTCAATGATATGGAATAATGTGACAATAGCAAAGACAGATGTGATATTAACGGTGCCTTTCTTTGACACAGCTGTGTCTGTTTTGCGTTGCAGCAGAGTTTGTGCAGTGAAGACCATTATGGTATTGGGGTCCAACTGGGATGTGCATACATTTGGAAGCATGGGTACACTAAAATCACAAATGGGGTGCATCCTACTCTCCTCAATGGCATCTAATCTGTCTCGTTTCTATATTTGTCCTTCGTCCCATTAGATTTTTCTTTATTAAACATGTATAGTCTATATTTGCACTGTCCCATTCTTAAACACAAAATATACTACTCTCAAAACTTCTATTTCATCATCTTTTAGTGCAACGTTTTGTTGAATTTGAAATGATTATTGTTAAGGTACCCAGAGCATCATTGGACATTTTATGAAGGACATTCAGTTGTATGTCTCAAAATGAAATATTAAATTACAAGACTAGAATTATATACTCACATTCAACTGAATGGATTATTTTGTCTGCTGTGACATTAATTGTTGAGACACAAAAGAAGCAAAAATAAAAAAAGGACCTAAATGAAGCCAGTAACAGAAGGGTAGATAAGAAGCACGGCTCCATAAAGGTGTCACATGCAGCCATGACTAAAGTCAAGAATGAGCAATAATGAATGTAATGTTATATGTTGTACTTTGTTCTTCTGTCAGCCAAAAACAGAACAGTGACCTTTCTTTCTCGTAACAAGACTGACCTGAATGCAGTTTTGCCCTTTTCTGTTGGCTGCTTCATTTTGTTGCTGCACTCTGGATGTTGGGTCAAGTCAGCTGTTTTCATGGAAGCACTGAAATGTTTTCCTCTGACAGCCATTCATAATTTATCTTGATTGCTATTTCTGGAAATGGGTTATTTATTTATTTGACTTTTTTTAATTTATTTATTCATTTATTTTTCGTTTCATGTGCTGTAATGCACGCAGCACGGTTAATGTTATCCACACGTTTCTGTGAAGGGCATCTGTTCATCGATGTGAAACGTTACTCACACAAGCTGGTAGTGAAACGTAAAACCCGACATTTGACGAGGTTAATTTTAATCAACTGTCAGTCTAGTTTTGCACAACTTTGGCTGCGTCAACACGGGAGGGGAGAGTCGTAGTCAGTTCTTGTGAATCCTCATTTGCTGATCAGTCCTCACACTGGTGAGCATAGCTTGGATATTTGGAAAAGGTTAAAAACAAATGACAGATCAAGTGAGGAAAGGACATATAAAAATACAACACGTTGAAGACACCCGTGGTTTACTTTGGGAAAAATTCACAAAACCATTTCTATAAGTGTTATCTGACTTTGGATTTTCTAAAGTAGTTACCTAAACTTTAACCTGCAAGGTAGCAGATCACATCTGGAAAGCAGACTTTTTTTGTGTGTGTGTGTTTTTCTGTGAACCATTCAGAATTTTGAGTAGCGCATACAATTAGCCGCGATTGCTGAACTGAGACACACAAGGTGTCAAAATGAATTCCATACAAGGTAAAAATCCATAATTCATGCATTGCTTTTTCATTGTTTTTCTTAGTTTTCAGCTAGACAAACCAATATAAATATGCAAAATAGCACCTTCGTTTCTGTGAAAATTTAAATGAAACACGATGAGAACTTACGGAAAGACTCTATACAGTTAAAATAAAAAAAAGTCAGATCAACAGAGAGAGAAAATTAAACCTAAAGAAGATAATGATGTCCCACCGATGATATGGAAAGTGGACAAATCTGAATAGGGTGACCAACTAACTCCAATTCTAACCTCAAAAATGGCCCCACTTTGCTAGGAAAATAAGGATTTTAGTCCACAGTATGTAGTGAACGTTAGTGTGTGCACACACACACCACACACATTCGCACAGTACTTTAGTTTTTTTGATTAATGCACTCACTTTATTTCTAATTATAAATGACACACTTGGAATTGCACATTCAGTTTAGAATGCAGATGCTCTGTGAGAGATTATTATATATATTTTGGTTTGTATGAAAACTGAAATGTAAGAAGAAAAGCAATCATTTTGCTTTGAATTGAGTAAAATTTGCAATCAGTCACTTCAGTCACAGCATATCTTATTGTTTAATGAAACATATTTAGTAATTATGAGTTTTCACATGTTTCACAAAAAAAAAAAAGAAATCCTAATGTACAAACTGAGCAAAACCTTAGTTTGCCACATTTATTAACTTCTTTATCCCCAAACTGTGATCATGACCACTCGCTGGCGACTTTGTGAAAGCGACGTGGCTACTCGGATGCTGTTGCAGAGTTTCTGGCAAGTGGCTGCAAGATGACACAATCCCACAACCATGCGGGGCTTCACACTACAAGGGAAGCAGCATGCCGTTCAACTTCTGCATTACCAACACTTCAGTGGTGCAGGTGCATGTCAGTAATGGTAAAATCACTTTTCAACACTTTAAAAAGGTTTTCCTTTTCCTCCTTTTGTATCTACTGTCAACCAGGACCGGGATTTAAATTGACTCCATTTAAAGGAAACCACCTGCTGTTTCTCAGTCTTTTCTCTCAGTGTGATCTCATGCTTACCAGTAGGTGGAGCTTGTTTCCTTTGGCTTGAGAGAAAAACGAGAAGGAGGGAGAGAAGGAGATGATTAAAGCAAGAAGAAAGACAGCCAAAGAGAGAGAGGGAGAGAGAAAGAGAGAGAGGGGGGAAGGAGGGAGGAGAGTGAGCGTCAGCACTCCACACGTTAAAAGGGCAGATGGTAACCGCGGGTAACTGAGGAGCAAACCACTCTGCTGGCCACAGAGCAAGAGATCAGCAGAGAGAGGGGAGGTGGAGGGAGGGAGGAAAGCCAACACATGCAGCGCAGCAGAGGAAGAGGAGGAGGAAAAGAGCATCTGAGAGGAAGCTGCACGGTGGCCCTGACAGAGGGAGGAGAAGACTGAGTACTTCTTCTTCTGCACACTTTAACAAGCAAGCAGAGAGCGGAAGGAGGAGGACACTGTGACAAGAGGAGGGAGAGAAAAGTGTCCCTCCTCACCACTTAGACAAAGAAGGAGGCAAAACAAAAGAAGGTTGGAGTGCTAAGGAGGGGGACATGAGATAGTTGGAGGATGTTCAGTGAGAAGCTGAGATTTCAGTGAGAATGACAGAGAGGGACTGATGAATGAAAGATGGAAGCAAAGCATCTGGAGAGGAGACGAGTCAGAGATCTTTAAAAGAAGACAACTGAATCTGGAGGGAATTTAGAAACAAATCAAGAGTGGAAGACAAGAGAAGGAACTAAAGGAGGAGCAGGAGGTGAAATATTTAGAGAGGAGACAAAAGCTGAAGGGAAGACGTACAGAGAGTCAGAGAAACTTTGAGAAGAGAGAGAATAAATTAGCGTTGAGGGGGTGGGAGGGAAATGACACTCCTGGTGGTTCCTCCCCTACTTTATAAAGGAGAGGAGAAGGAATGAGAAGAGCGGGAGAGAGGTGAGGAAGCGGCGGCAGAAGGAGCGGGAAGCCGTTTTTCCAAGACATTTTGGTCTCCGAACTCATTGAAAAGAAGCCGAATCCAATGGCGTGCTACTACATTGTGATCAGTTCCACCCATCTGCGTGACGGACAGCTGAGGAACATCAAAGGGGTTTTCAGAGGACCAATAGGAACCCATGGCCAACGAAACACGGTAAGAAAACTGGTATTTACTTCAGCTTCACGAATGGGAAACAGCAAAAGTTGAAGTGTGTGTGTGTGTGTGACAGCTTGTATTTTTAGGCAACATCACTTTCCTTTTATCAATTAACAGATGTAACATGAGCATGAAGTAGGTGAGAAAAACTCAGCATCACCTCATCTTCACGCTTGTTGTTCAACTTCAGATTCTTTAAAAATACTTCTTAGGCGTGTTCCTCTGATTAATTTGCCTTGAAATGAACACATAAAGAAAATGATTAATTTCAGGGGCAAGGTGTTTGAAAAGTGTTTTGGAAAACTCATGGTTGAAAACACAACCCACAAGGTAATAAGTGACTTCCTGAATCAAACGCGATCCACATTTTCAACTTCTCAGCCAGTATAAATCCAGTTGAATCCTCAGTATGTCGTTCAGTTTTCTGCATGACAACTAATGGGAGACATTTAAGTTCCAAATCATTATTCTATAAATCACTCCATCTACCTTGATTGTCAGGTCCTTAATCATTGTGTTTGCCAGTTAATTAATTGTCACTTCCATTAGGTTAATTGACTTGCTGTTGGAGGCACAAAGATGCAGATGATGCTGGGGGATGCTCGCTCCTTCTCTAGCTCAATTTTGGCTGTTTTAGATGCCCAGCATCCTTTTAAAGTTTATAGTGCTTAAGGTCATCAGAGGCTGGCTTTTTTCATAATCATTATTGTAAATTGAAGCATCTTTTATAATACTGTAGGGGTTCATACTTCCAGACTCACACAAAAACCTCCTGCGAAAATGTTTGTGTAACCTACAGAAATCATGAGTGTGATCATTGGGAATGTGGAGAGCTAAAGCTGAATATTTGGCAAGTTGCAACCCAAAACACGTCTCAAAGCTGCCCTCATTTTGTTGTCCCTTTAAGCTTTAGAATGTCGGTGTAGAATAAGATTAGCAATATTTTAACAAAGGCTTTGCAGGGCGTTGCTCAATGGTGGTTCTGTATGGTTTGAAATCACATCCAACTGATGTGTCAATAATTCTAATAACCATCATTGATCAGAAAATTTTGAAGACGCATCATTGTGGAATAGTGGGGAAATAAATCTGAGTGACTGGCCTTGATCAACAGTGTCTGAATGAACCTGCAATTAACCAGAGGGCACCCAATAAAAAGGCAGCCTGCGGCAGCAGAGGTCTGCCACTGGAATAGTTTATATGGTTCAACTGTGCTTTATTATAATAAATTACACGTATAAAAGCCCAGCATGCAGGTGATTCAGTTACCTCATCTGTGCCTAAATCATTCCCATCTAATGTTTGCTTTTATGGTTTACTTTTTTTTTTTTTTTTTTAACAGTTTAAAATTATTTGGCCATTTCATATTAATGTTTGTGTAGGAGATAAATTATTTGTGAATTTTACAAAAATTGGCCTGATACCACATTTGTAGGTTTTCTGGGATGCAGCTGAACGCAAAATTGTTCTAACTTTGTGGACAACCGTGTCCATTAAATGTTGTGTTTAATAAATCAGACAACAGAATTTCAGAATGATCATACTTCCAAATCCCAACCAATATAGTTCAGTCAACATATTCATTCATCAAAATGAGTTATGACTGACTAATATTTATTGACGAATCTATACCTCTCAAACAGTGATGATGGACAGGTTTCCATAACATCATTCTAGAAAACCAGTAATGTTAATGGACTGTTATTGATTATTATATTAATAAGTCAATATTTGAAAAAAAACGTTTTGTTTTTACCCTCTTTCTTCCTTCAATTATAACAAATTGATTAGCCTTATAGTTTTAACAAACCTTTCCACTTAACTACCCACTGCCATACAATCTTTATCACCAAGTCATCATCATATAACAGACATCAAAAGCTCTCTTAAATAAATGCAGTTCAGTTGTGCACATTAGTAACTGGAGCCTTTTCAAATTCACACATTCAACTCTGTTTATCGCTCATTCCAGGAATAGAAAGCTATATCAGGAGATTTAACTGGCAAACATGACTAGAACCAGTCACCATGGACTCATTCCTGAGCTTATTTTATCTGAAAGTTCTTCGTCACAGGCTGGTCTGATGAAATTTCATGAAAAGTCCATTAGAAATTAGAATAACATACTCTGTCTGCAGGAAATGAGACCGATATCATTGCAACGGCACAAAACTGTTGCACAAATGATACGAGCAGAACTAGGTGGGTAGAATTTAAAACCAGTGTTGAGATTGTTGGGTTAAACCTGTTTCCAATTTAAATCTTTAACACTAGCTAAATTAAAGACAAAGATATGTAGAATGAAGAAATATGTATTTTTAAAAGTATCTTTTTATCTAGTGTTTAATACCTTTAAAGTTAATATTTGTTGTTTGGAAGCTTTTGAATCATGGTACGATTAAAGTGTTACTTTCTGCTGTAAATAATTGATCCACAGTAAAGAAGACATGCATAACAGACCCACAATGTCATGGCAGCACTGAGCATCATGTTAATTGTGTGTGGGTGGGATTCATTTCCATTTTTGATCACATCCAGCACTTGTTTCTATGGTGGCTGAAGAAACTTGCATCACTATTGACAACATGTTAGTCATAAAAAGCACAATTAAAAAAAAAAAAAACATAAAAAAAACCTCAAGTTTAGACATAGAGAAGTGAAGGAGAAGTTCCCCTAAACCATTAAAAACAGCCTTGTTGGGATTAAGGTTTTCATCTATTGATGTGTTATCCAAAGAACCATTCCCCAAATGCTGACTCAGTTCCATTGCCTCGTTGTGAGCAGCTATTTCGTTTCCCTGTCACTGCGCTGGAGGATCCATGCAGCTTCTCCAGGATGGATGAGGTCCTGTTGCTAACTAACTAAACAAAGCTCCAACAAAGCAAAACCCGATAACTCAAGCGGGGCCAGCGCCGTTAATGCCACACATCCCGCCCCCCTCCGCATGGTGACGCGTTTGTCGGAGAGCTCCTTAATGAAGCAGCTCACACCAAATTCTGCTGCCGCCCTTGAGTCACTGAGGCATGCAGTGGGTATTGCTGCTGGGGTGTTGGATGGTTTTTAGCATGTGTGGGGCTACAAATCAAATCAACATACCATCACTGCCAAAAAAAAAACTGCAGCTTTGTTCAATCCTGAGCTTTAAACTGACTACTTGTAAGCACTGTGTGCATAGAGACCAACTCGATGTGACATCTATTACAGTTGATTAATGAAGTGACAGCACCTGCTGAGTAATCCTCTGCACACCAATGCAACGATGTATAATAGTGAGAGTTTCCATCATTTCCCACAATAGTTTTTTTTTTTTTTTTTTTTAATCTGTAACGATATTTAGACGACCTCTTTTATTACCCTTTGTACCTCTGCACAAAAGGATAACCTTTATTTTGTCGCTGAGAGCAATCAGTCAACCCATTTGCGTTTATTCATACTGACCTTCAAAATGTATTCCTGATCAATATACTAATAGGACCAAACACTTTATTTTGGGAGTTCTGGAGATGTTCATCACAAGATATTTATAATTAGGAGCCATTTATTTCATATTGCTAAAATATATGGCTCAGAGCAAAAATGTATTTCAATGGCTTTTTTCCCCATGTTTCGTCTTGAAATTCAGGTGAACGTTGAAACAGTTTTGTGCATTTTTTTTCTCACCTTTTGTCAGCAATGTTCACTCAAATGTCATTTATTTTTCCCTCTGACACATGATTTGTATGAACGTACCAAAAATGTTTTGGGCACAGTGCCGGTACATACTCAAAGGCCATTCAACAAATGCGCGCGCGCGTCCCCATCCTCTACTCTCCTGTGTCTTGTGTTTTTGGAGTTCAGGCAGTCTGCAGTAACACCACAGCAACACTAATTTATGACAGCCCACCAGCCGTCAGGGAATATTTCACACCTTTCCCAATATCAGCAAGGGCAGAGTTGTGTTGCTATAGAAACATTGATCTCAATACCTTAAACACTCTTGATTTTCTAATCCCTACATGGTTGAAAATTTACACAAAATTCCTCAGGGAGCGCTGTTTTTTTTTTTTTTTTTGGTAAGAAGAACTATTTTTTGAGAGGTTTGAACCAGTCCCTGGATGTGTTCAAATCCAAATAAGAGACTCAGTGCCACCTTTGGTTAGAGGTGTCTTTTTTTTTTTTTTTTTTTTTTTTTTTAACAGTAATGGCAGATCGTTCTGGCTGTTTTCAGAAGTAAGGTCCTACACTCATCGGGCGCAATATTCCCGCTTGGTGCTACTGCATAATTGAGATTAGACCTAACAGCAGCCATGATGATACAACAGCTTAGTCGAGCCCATAACCAACACTATCTGGACTGTTAATATGCTTGTCTGTGTGAGAGAGAGGGGAGGGGGGTTGGGGCTGTGTGTGTGTGTGTGTGTGTGTGTGTTTGTGTGTGTATATGTGTGTGTGTGTGCGCGTTTTCATGCTGGGAAATAGTTGCCAACACTTTCGTTCTGCACTCCATAAATTAGCACCAATAGGGACACTTTGTGCGCATACTCGTGATTGTGAGTAGTTCTGTGTGAGCGTTCAAAGTTGTGACTGAAACGGTGAGTCCGCCTGAGTCTGAGTGGGTATGCACATGTGCATGGGCAGTCACGCATGTGCTGGGTTCTTGTATGGCTGGAGTGTGCATGCACTGGAATACACAGGAATTGAGGAGTGCATTACATGAGTTGTGAGGACTCGGTGTGCTTCACTGATGTGTGAAACATCAGCTATGACTGTTGAGCCATCTGCTACAAATGAGTGTGTGTGTGTTCACAGTTGTGTATAATTTCATGAAACTGTCTGATTACCAAGTTTCATACCTGCAGAATAATTCAGTCTCTTATTTTTTCTTATTGTTTTATATGTACAATGTTGTGGTGTTAATGGATGATATGATCATAACCGGACTAAAGGACACAGGTCAGAATGATGTGACATTATTATTGTATCCTTCATTTCTCTCAGTGGTTGTGGGTCTTGTGTGTTTTCCTGGTGGAATTACAGTCTCGAAATGGCTGTTTTTAATTGTTCTTCCACTACGCCAAAGATCCATATCGATGGATTGTTAAACTGTTTTATATTTGATCAAGAACAAGAAGAGTTACTGCGCAACGGGTGTATTTGGAACTTCTCATGCTTGAATTCTTATTTGGATTGTTTAAATTTAAATTTAAATTTGTTTGCTGGTTGGAAGTCCTACAGAAAGAACTTTTTCAAGAATTTCTTCTTTATTCCACATTGAAGTCCTATGTAACCCCTTCTGTCACCCGGTTTATACCTATATCCACCCATGCAACCATTTCACTTTAGGACTTTTGTATTTCCTGTAAATTACATTTGAAAATCCTGTATGCAAGATCTTAATAACAGATCTTTCAGAGAACTTAATCAAAACCTCAAATGCCCTCAGAAGCTGTTGGAACAGATGTGAACAAGAGTGTCAGGACATCCTTTGTTCTCTCAAATGAAAATGTAAAAGTGGACTCACAGAGAGCTGAATTACTTTGTGAAGTCTTGGAAGCATTTATACCAAAATAAGCTTTGCTCCCACTCTCATGGAAAAGAACATTGTCATGTACTCATGAAATCCCCTCAGGGGGTCCTATTTTTCATCATGTCACACTTGACAGAGCATCCTAATGACCTCACAGGCTCAGGAAACAAACAGAACCCACAAAAACAAAGGCTCTAAATGTATTGTGCCTTAAGAACACCCCAAGAGACCCATTTTTCATCCTAAGATGTCCTTAATGAGTTGTGGAGTGCTGAGCTTTAAAGTATATATTTGTGTAGCACGGTCGCTACCCAATTGCCATGGAAACTGAGGTAGCATGTTGGAGGTGAGTGGGCGTCAACGCTGCTTAGATGAACCCTGCAAATGTGGTAGGAGGGACAGAGGAGAGCGAGAGAGAGAGGGGAGAGAGAGTGAAAAGAGATGATGGAGAAAAGTAAAAGACAAGAATTTTGTTATTCCATCATTTTTTTTTCTTCCACCTCTTACCTCTGCTCTCCTCTGAAGGACGTACATTTCCTGTCCTCCAAATTCCTTTTTTTTCCTTGTTCTGCTCACTGATTTACTCACTTCTCTGCTAAAGTACTCCAAATACAACATCAAAAAGGGTCATACCCATTTCTCATTGAGTGGAACATATAATTTGCTACAGCTCTGAGGAGAAAAATAATCTTAAATGATAAATGTGCCTCGATACCTAATGTCAGGTTTATAGAACAGTCTTGATATAGGTTACGATTTACAATTACAAGCAAGAGTTTGTCGTGACTCCCATTGCAAACCGGATTTATACCACATTTTAGCATAAAACAAGAAAAGAACCAATACGCAATGTAAAAACAACCTTGAGATGTCATTTAAACATTAAACATTTAAAAACTCAAGTTGTGCCACTAGAGGACTCAAAATCCAAATGAGGATAATAGACAGCATTTGATGGCATAGAGGAGGAGCAGTGGGTCACGGCTTGGAGATGAAATGAATCAGACACGACAAAGACTTTCCACAGCACAGCTGCCTCCACGCCATGAACAACACGATGTACAATCACAGCCAATTACCAGCAAAAACACTGGCATGCATTACAGGGAGATGTTCTGCAAGCTATTTCTGCTAAAAACTGTGATAATTGAAACCTTCATCTTCCATGTTAAAACGTATGACGGTATAATGGGCTTGTTTAAAGTTGCAGGCCTTCAAATCTGACATAGGACTAAATTCTAGCACTTTTTATAGTCTAGACTAATTAGCCATTGGCCAAGATCACCTACAAGCTGAATGGGATGTTTTTACCACCATCTCTATTAGGTTCCAGTTCTGAGAGTCTGTGCTGGCTGGGTTTATCTGCTGATTATATTAGTTGGACAGAAGAAACGACACAGTCCACATTATCCTATGCACATTATAAAGGTCAGAAACAGGATATAAATCAGAATGTCATTTTTATTTTTTTTTTTAAATAGAGGAAAAAATAGAATAAGATTGGAAATGTAGAGGAAGCAATGAACAGAAGTCTTCAGGCTACATTTGAAGTGGGAAGCAGGAGATCAGCGGTTCTTTGGTTATTTGTGGGTATGCTCAGATATCCTGGGGGGGCTTCTCTGTGGTTAATGTCAGGAGATCGTAACATTTCCAAAAAAACCATTTAGAGTTTTATAACGAAAACAAATAATAAAGTATTGCACGGTCTTCATCACACCGTCAGAAACAACAGCGTGACTCTTCACTCCAGAACATGAAACATTTATTCTGCTTCCCACCTCCTTTGTTGGTCAGAATTTCTCCTTTCTTTATCCACCTTCACTCTTTCATTTGCCTTCTGTCCTCTCCATTATTCTACCCCTGCTTACCGTGACCCCCCTCCACCTTTTTCCAGCTTATCTGTACTCACCTGATACCTTCCCTCTCTTCCAACCTTTATGCAGCCTTCTGTCATCAGCTCTGCTGGCCTCTTCTCATCAAAGTTTTCCCTCAAAAGATTAATTAATTTATTTTTCCTTTCCCTCTCAATCCCCCCTTTTTTGTACACTTTCTTCTTCCCCTTCATGAAAAGCCAAGCATGTATTCGAACATCACCTCTTTAATTTCTCATCTCTCCTCCGTTTTTTCTGCTATCTTTATTCTTTTCACTCCAGTGTATTTTTTGCTGTAGTTTGTGTTTAAATTTGTGCATGTGTGTGTGTGCGTGGGCATGTGTGCATGCATGTGTGTAGCAATATTTAGTACTGTAAAAGAAAGGCTGTGTCTGCATAGATTAGAGTGTCCTGCGCCAGCACAAAACATAATGGTGAGCTTGTGCTAAACACAAAGTTAGCAGGGAGACATGTTAAAAACAATGTTGCTTCTCCAAACCAAGAAAAGTCTCAATTGTTGTTTCCCGGGCGCTGGAAAAGTCGTGCAGCTTGGCCTGAAAACAACGAAAACAACCATGCTCAAGCTGTGTGTAAAAATACAGTCAGCTATGTCAAGAAAGGTGTTAAGCAAGACAAGCAGAGAAAGGCATATACCAGAGTAAGAAAAGTAAGAATAAATATATAATGAGAAAGCACATCACCTGCTAGAAATCCAAATTCCAAATCCAAATTGAGCAAATATATGACTTTGTTTATGAATGGATTTTAATTTTCTTAATGTAATTTGACAGAGTCCAAATGTAATAGTATAAATATCTTAACTAATTAGATAATCAACAAGGATCTAAAGAACTGTGAGGCACATATGTAAAAACACTCATCAATGGATGTACGTTTGTGCTTAATATAGGAAAAATGCCATCTGATGCCATCTGTGGTGGTGAATTTGACATTCCACCTTTCATAGAACCCTGAGAGAATGTAAAGAAAAGAAAGATGGTTGTTCCATCTGACCAGTCAGGGTCTGCAGTGTTTCAGGAATGCGTCATTCATCAAAGTGAGGTGAATCTAGCTCTCTGTTTGTAAGGAGCCTTTGCACCCTGGCTTTGTGTTTGTTGTGCACCGCAATAAAAGGAGCAATGAAATAATAATAAAAACAACAACGACTGTCTCGTGATTATAAACCCATCTCCATCTGGATCTGTCACTCCCTCACACTGCGGCACACACGCACACACACACTGAGCTGAATAGGAAGTGAAACAGAAGGCCAATAAGACACGCTTGACTGGAGGCGACTGCAGTGTGTGAGGGCGATAGAATGAGAAATAAGTGAGACTCTGTGTGTGTGTGTGTGTGTGTGTGTGTGTGTCTGTGTGCATGTGTGCATGTGAACAGGAAGGGTATTCACTCCTGTCATTGTGTGACGCTCACAGCCACACGAACACGGGATAATCCCTTTGACTTTTTTTTGTCGCCAATACTTAAATAAACTTTTCAAGTGAGGGAGAGAACCTGGGACTCAAGTGGCAGTGACTGGAGAAAGTTTTGATGGCACATAAAACCTGTGGATCAGCAAAATAATTAAAAATCCACGCAGATTTTTCACAAGTTTGTTGGTGACGCATTTGATGAATTTAAGATCCCTTATATTTCATTTAGAGACACTTTTGTGTATCTCACCTTTAGAATTATTCGATAAATTGTGTATGTGTGTGTGTGTGGCTGGGTGCATATGCATGTGTATCTGCATGTCAACTTTAGTGAACCTGGTTCGCTTGATTAAGTTTAAAAGCCAGTGGTGCAGAAAAATGAGCTAAAAAGAACACATCTGGTCATGAGAGCCTGAGGGACACACACACATACACACACAGAATTTTTATTTTTTTTTATTATCCTTGTACTTTGTCCATCTTGGATTTCTGTTAACTCAAATTCCAATCTTATGAATCAGCACAGTCACAGATGGAAATGGAGCCTCACCCGAAAGTTCATCCAGGGTGATGCAGAAAAACCCATGGATTGGTCGCTAGTCTGTCACGCCTCTTTGGACTGCATATGATAACATGCACAGCAAAAGAACACATATTTTCCACATTACCAAGTTTAAGTGTTTTTCCTGTCCCTTTTGTATCATCACTGATGAAATGTAGCAATTCCATCCATGTGTTGAAACCATCCCAGTCCTCACTCTCTTGGCTTTTTTTAAATTATTATTGTTTTGGGATGCACGCCATGCTGCACCGTCGGCCCAGATCATCTGAAACCGCTGCAAATAGCTGAGAAAAAATGTCCATCAAAGATGAGGCAGGCATAATAATTATTTATTTAGGGGATATCACAGCAAAACTATTATTCCAATGTTTCTGTAATAGACACATGCTGAGCCACGTGATGTTCCCTGTCCCAAATCAACAGTTCACGCCATTGTGAAACACAATGACTGCATCTGTAATGGACCCACCCCTCCCCAAGAGACTGCAGACCTCCACTCCTTTTGTTATCTCTTTGTAGCACTTGTTAACTTAGGCTGTGTACAAATCCTCAGTGCGGTCTAGATGACACATAGATGCCCTTGCAGGGGCACATCGGCGACACCAGGCAATGCTGATACCTCAAACAAGCAATTCCTTCTGCTTGGTGTCCTGTCTAAGAGAGAAGGAAAGACCATCAGATATTTTGGCACTCAGGCTCTGCTCTAATGATGCAGCAGACGAGCAGATAGGATTGATCAGAGTGACCCCCTCTGTCTAAATCAATAGAAATGATCCCATCTAGATAACGTTACACTGGATCGATAACCCTGTGTGCTGCGTGGCGGCTATCTCTTAGTGACCTGACCCGTGTCTTCATGAGACTGTCGCTGTCTGTGTGTGTATTCATTTGTGTGCATATATGCATGTGTAAATGTGGATTCCTGTGAGTGTTGGGGGGGCAGCTTAAGGTCAGCCAAGGTGAGGTGTAATGGGACTCTGACCAGATCCAATCTGGGACCACTTGTGGCAAAATGAATTGGCTTCACACAAAGGAGCCCGATTCCATCCGTGTGTGAGTGTCTCTGTGTGTAAAGGCCATACTTGCTGTGGAAAACTAATCTCATTTTGACAGGTGTGTGCAAACAAAAGGCCATGTTTATCAAAAAAATATGGAAAAAAAAATAGTCATGAAGTGCCCCATTTGGTTGGGACTATATGTACCATGTAGTGTATGCCAGTCGATCGTTTCACACACCAGCAGCACTTGGCGACAAGTGTGAAATGTTGTGTGATTGATCTTGGTAAAGTATTTTCTGTTTCCCTCAGTCTGGTTTATTGTAGTCAACTTCACTGATCAGATCCCTTTCCCAATCCTATAAATATATGTTCAAATGCGAGGAGCAGTTGTTAATCTGTGCGAAAGATACGATCGAGTCATGGGTTCATCGTCTTTTCATAAATAGCTCCAGCAGCAGGTCAGTGTTTATTATTCATCTGTACTACATTTCTCAATGTAGAAGCTTATCATTTACAGACACCACATGCCGTCTGGCAGCTATTCTGAGACAAGTGACCTCAGAATAGAGTATTGATATAATACCCCCTCGTGGTTGGATTATTTCTTATTCTGTTGGTTGTTTTTATCTGTATCATTTACAGCCATAAAAGTTACACATTATGATGCATTATGTCAAAGCAGTCTGGTCACAATAAACACATTCTGGTGTTTTTTGCTGAAATCATGTGGCAGCAACAATCAGTAAATATTTGCCTGCCATTATTGTTCAATCTTTTCAATGATCTGCCTTTCTGCTGCACCTAAGAATAATTAATAAACAACAGTTCAGTGTTTATAGCTGTACTACAGGAAGTGTCTGTTTAATGAGTTGTTCATTTTTTCTACATGTATTTTGTGGTTTTTGTGACAAGTGTGTTGCCTTTATTCGTTTCTTGTCACTACTGACTGGCTGTCATAATGAATGTCATAATGAATCCAACGTTAATAATGTGGTTCAAGCCTGCAAAATCCTTGCAACACCACAGGGGCACTTTGAAATGGCAGCTCTACGTTGGCTTTCTTTAAACGCTCCATTCAATCCTCTCATGGTCAACTGAAGCAACCATTCATTTTGATGTTTCCCAGCCATTTTCGTCGCAGCTTGATTATCACCTGCCTCGGCTGTTCTGCTGCTGCTATTTACAGCTTCCTTCGGTTTAGCGTATTCCTCGCCGCATGCCCCCCATGCAGGGTTGAATGTAAATAAACTGACATCGTGATGCCACAGCCAACATAGACACACAGATTTGTATGCGGAGTTTGACCGTGTTTCTATTTCGGGATGGCTTCTTTGGAAGTCTGCTGTGCTGCCTTTGGAGCCTTTGTGCTTGTAAAATAAAGGCTTTGGATACATGTACTTCTCCACAAAGATTTGTTAGCTCTCTCCATAACATGGTCTGTGTGTGAGTGTGTGTGCTGCTCGGTGTGTGTAAAGAGAGAGAGACACAGAGATAACATTGTTCTCCTAGAAATCTATCAGCACCAACAGGATTGCTTTCTCGCCCCCCCGCCTTTGCTTTTCCCTGTTTTTTATTCCTGTTTCTATCTTCCCCGCCTGGGCTCACTCTGTCCAGTCTTACCCCTCCTCCTTACCCCCAATCCCTGCCTCCTACCCTGCTTTCCATTACACTCTTCTCGAGCTTTCCCCAAACAGACCACCAGTTGCACTTTATAACATCTAGTTTAGCAGCTGCCCACCAAACAGCACTTCACCGAGGAGACAATAGACAGACGGGCCAAGAGTGTATGTGTGTGTGTGTGTGTGTGTGTGTGTGTGTGTGCGTGCATACTGACATGTCTCACGAAAGCTATCTGCTCTAAATGATACCCTGCCTCCTCTACCCCTGACAGAGAGCGAGATAGATATGAAGATGGCAGAGAAATGGGAGAAGAGAGGGAGAAGTTGAGGCGGGGGGATGGATGAGAGAAACTGAGAAAGGAAAAGAAAAAAAAAGGGTAACGGGATAAAATGGCAGAGGAAGATTTAAAGGAGGGGAAATGAGTGATAGAGGATGAAGAATAAAAGGAGATGTATGGGGATTAGGTGAGAGGGAGAACAAATTAGTTATGGCTGGAGCAAATGGGAGACAAGAGGGGCTGGTAGGGCACAGCAAGGTTGTACTTTGCATTTGTCAGTTCGACTGCTCTACTGTATAATGTATCGTTTCTTTGAGAAGACGGCAATTGCATGCATGAGTACAACATATGAAAAGGACCAGTGCACAGAATGGGGAATGAGATATATGAGCCCAAAAAATAAATGAATAAAAAAGCTCATTTATAAGAAAAGGGACATAGACTACAGCAGATATAATCAACTATTCTAATTCCATAATGAAAGAAAATTGACATTGTTCCAAACCAAAAACTGCGTTTTCTTGTGATTTTCTATTCTGTTGGCAGGAGTAGTCCAAGGATTGTCCTGAACATAGCAACCTTGCTTGGCAAAAACGAGTTTTATGCTGCGCTGCTTAAATTGACATTGCTTGATTTCAGGGGGCTTAGGTTTGTACATCTTCATTGGTCTGGATGATGTGTGTCTTGGGCAATATTTTACGAAGACAAACTTTCCTACAATATTTCTGACTAGGAGGTTTAAATTTGCCCTTTTTATAGACCAACAGCAGAACACAGAGGGAACACTGGCTTCAATTCATTGCTGCGCAGCCCACCTCTGTGAGACATCCCACATGACAGAGCCATTGTTAGCACTGAAAATTGTACAAGCTTCTAGGACTTTGCAGTGGAAAAACTGTTGGACCACAGAATGCAAAAGACAGGATAAATGAAGAAAGAACAGGGGTCTTCTGATGTATAGACGTGTGGTCAGCAGAGCAAAATCAGTGGTTTTGCTGTGTGGGAGGCAAAGCCCTGGACTCACTATGGTGCTTTGCATCCCATGAAAGCTCAATTAGCCTGGGAATATTGCTTTTTAAAGGCCAGATCGTTTCAGATTTGACCTGGTCATGTGTCTCAAACAATTTCTGGGGGACATTGTGTGATGTCGTGTCCATATAAGGGTGACAGTACCACTACTGACAATTTATCATGCTACCTGCATATATGATGAACAAAAATATAAATGCACCACTTTTGTTTGTGCTCCCATATTTCAAGAAATACGTAAACTCAAAGATCTAAGACTTTTTTCTATGTATACAAAAGGGCTATTTCTCACAAATATTGCTCACAAATATGACTAAATCTGCGTTAATGACCACTTCTCCTTTGCTGAGATAATCTGTCCACCTCACCGGCGATAATAATAAAACGCCACTCTAAAATATGTGTCAACTCCTTTTCAATGTTTGCCCAAGTTGCTGGATATTGTCAGGAACTGGAACACGCTGTTGTATATGCCGATCGGGAGCATCCCAAACATACTCAATGGATAACATATCTGGAGAGTATGCTGGTCATGCAAGAATGGTCAAATGGCACAAGAATGGGTCTCGGGATCTTGTCAAAAAGATGCACATGTGTTCGTTACCCATATGTCATGGATATTGAACACATGTGCATGTGGAGTATGTCATTCCAGCCCATACCGTAACTCCACCACCACCATGGGCCACTTAATTCACAACATCAACATCAGCAAACGTTCACCCACACAACGCCATACATGCTGTCTACCATCTGCCCTGTACAGTGAAAACCGAGATTCATCAGAGAGACGTCTCCAAAGTGCCAGACGCCATCAAATGGAGCGTTTGCCCACTTGAGTTTGAATACGACCACAAACTGCAGTCAGACTGGGACCCCAATGAGGACGATGAGCATGCACATGAGCTTCGCTGAGAGGGTGTCTGACAGATTGTGCAGTAATCCTTATGAAAGAAATTGTTGCAGCAACTGTGAAGGTGCTGGTTGTGGAGGCCCTGGGCTGGTGTGGTTACAGCTGGTCTGCGGTTGTGGGGCCAGTTGGAGACGCTTATCATAGACAGTGGTGTGCACAGACATTTTGGGGGGCAGGTGCTCAGTAAAAAATAAGGGCACTTTGTGTAACAACTTTGTGGAACCTCGGGCTGCTTTATTATAGCAGCATAAGATTAAAAAAATAAATAAAAAATTACATTACATTTATTTCTCTGCAATATACACGCAAGGACAAGTTATAAGTTAGACAGCTGCAGTGATAAAAAGTACGGGTTGCAAAATAGGAAAAATGTGTTTTTTAACCATCCAGTATTATAAGTGCACAAATTGTCATTGAAATGATACACTTTGAGCATTAACGTTCTCCTTCTTTAAAGCAGCATCCTCCCCACTACCGTGTCTTCCTTTACCTTTCTTTTTCCTTTCATATTCTCTCTTTTATCGGCATTATTCTAGTAATGAAAAGAGACCAACAGGATGAAAAATACATTTTTTAAAGTGCTAATTACATAGCCTAATGTAAACATAAATACTAAATAATACTAAATATTCAGACAAAGTATATTTTACATGTGTCAATGAAAATTCCATATTGGTTGTGTGGGTGGCTATCTTGTTTTATTTTATTCATATTATTCATTTTTAGGTGTAGGTGGGGTAGTAGGTGGACAGTGGGGTAATTTAGGCTCAGCTGTTTGGTGCAGTATGATCCAGGCTAGTTCACAATTAAAAAAAGTTATAGCTTGGTAACTAAGTCTGAGGGGTGCAGCTGTGCAGTGCTGCTGCTGCTGCACATCACGCCCCCTGCTTATGTCTGCTCTGTGCAAAGGGCAAAGGGCGGGAGTTATTGTGCCACCTAGAGCACAGGTGTTCTGTCCTACCAGGCAGGGAATGATTTCACCCAGGAAAGTGAGATCTCAGGTGAAAGCGCTGTCTACCTCGTAGGATGTGCCTGGTAGGACAGAAATGCTGGCTGGATTGCGCCTCTTGGCGACTGGGTCTGTCCATGCCTGAGCTGGACTCTATATGTGCTTGCCAATGATCACAGAGAAATGAAAATGACATTTACAAGCAGCAGCTCTGGTGGACATTCCTGCTGTCAGCATGCCAGTTGCATGCTACTTCAAAACCTGTGACATCTGCATCGCGCTATGTGATGTGCGTTTTACAGTCTTGCCCTGGCCTTTTCTTGTGGACAGTCCAAGGCCTGCCTGTGAAAAATTAAAAATTAAATAAATAAATAAAATAAAATAAAATGATAAAAATAATAATAATAATGCCACACCAGTCAGGTGGGTGAATCATCTTGGCAAAGGAGATGTGCTTTGACATCAGCTCATTAAAAATGGGAGCAAAAACAGAAGTGTTGCATTTGTATTTTTGTTTATTGTACATTACTGTTGTTGGCTCTTGTGAAGTCTGAGGCAATAATGAAAAGGCAGCACATACAGTGATGAAAAACTATGTTAGCCCTTAATTTATTCAGGATAAGTCTTCATTTGCATGGGCGTAAATGTTAGACAATCCCTGACAAGAGAAATATTTAAGAATGTACGTCACTCATTTTGAACATTTGACCTTCACCATTAAACGGATGTATTTAAGAACCGGATTCTAAAATATTCAAATTCATTGTGTGAGACCTGCAATCAGGTGTCTGTCTTCATTCGTTACGGAGGATTAGGACTGACCTTACTTGCTTTAACCTACAAAGAAAGAGAAAATTCAACGATTTAAAATAGTTTCCCAAAACAACTCCAAACCATCCAACCGAATTAACAAACCGGGGGCTAAAGAGAATGAGGTTTACCAAGCTTTAGGTTGATAGTCTCTTCAACTGTGGTTTATCTTATCCTCCAAACATTCTACGACTTGTTTAACAACCACTGGAAAAAACAAACATTATAGGAGTTACTGTTATTTTCACACAATGTTATGTGTCTTTCTTGCACATTCATGTGTGTGAAAATATAAAAGGAACAAATAGAAGGAACGGCTCTATTCTCTTCTTCTGACATATTTGCCATATCTTTGCATGCACACTAATACCTACCTAAAAATTCTAGTCTTTACCTGAAAACAGATTATTATTATTTTTTTTTTATTTATAGCCCTTTTGCCAAGCTCAAATCCAGGCCTTCGCTGTGACAGCTCGTGGTGATCAGCAAATCGATCACAATTCTTATTTGGAAAATTCATTACTCAAGGCTGTGTTTAAAAAAGAAAAAGGTCTTTTGCCATTAGGGATTTAGGCTTTAAGTAATTATGTTGCAGGTACCTTCTGCAAGAAGTTAGTAAACCTTTCTAATTGCTGTATTGAATTGCTCGTGCCTTGCTGCAAGACCATTAGCTAAATGTCGGAGGAGCCCGATATACACCGTGAGGTAGTTAATTAGAATGGAGCAATGCCAGTGGTTAAAACATCCCATAATATCACCATAATGCCTGAGAGATCCCAGCTGAACAGCCTCTTGGAGTAGAGGAGATCAGCTCGGTCTTCCAGCTGCATCATCTGACATCTGCTAAGCTGGCAAAGGAGAGTGGCTGCCTGCTTTTCACCGCTTTATTTGTCAATCCTGACTCTTGGATTTTGTCACTGTGTGAAAAATAATTTCCCAATTTAGTTAAAGCCTCCTTGCTCCAGTCCCCCCGAATGCCTGTTCATTACTAACTTACCACGCATTACCACTTTCATTCTCCCTTGTCCCTCTTATTATCCTCCACCGGCCTTTCCCTGTCTTTTCCTTTTATCTCTCCGTGTCTGCCCGCTTCTTATTTCTTCCTTACTTCCCCTCCACCTACTAGAAATTCCATAACGATACTTTCTTTTCCAGGAGAGGGAGCAAAGATAGAGATTGATGGAAAGAACTGCAATAAAGAGACATGAAGAGAGGGAGTATGAGTAAGTGAAGGGGGATAATAGAGGGAAAGGAGCAAAAGAGCAGGGAGGGAAAAAAGGAGGAGAACTGAAAAATCTCTGAGCCGTAATCTTCACTCAGGCTGGAGAAGCTCTGTCAGGATGACCCCTCCCTCAACCCCCAACACACACATGCGCACACACACACTTGTACTTCTAGCTTTGTGACGACTTTCCTAGACACAGTGTCCTAGCCAGCCCCCTCACCCTCACCTGGACCATCAGAACTTACCTCCTGATCCCTAACCCAAACCTAAACCTAAACCCAGTTCAACCCTCGGTCATCTGAAGTCGTGAAGACCAGCCAAAACATCCTCCCTTCCCAAAAATGTCCTCATTTTGGTAGTAGAATGCTGATTTTGGTACTCAGCATGTAGCAAGTACACACACACACACACACACACACACACACACACAGAAAAACAGTGTTACAGTCTTTCTCATTATCATGCATAGTGGCAGTAGTTGCATTGATTTCCACTCTGACTTAAATTTAGCCCACATAGAAAGTGTGTATCTGCGTGTGTGTGTTTGTGAGTGTTTGTGTGTTGGGGGCAGTATGACAGATGATGTGTGTGTGCAAAATGAGCTGCGTGTGCAAAACGGGATATCTGCAGAGTTTGCGCGCGCATGTGTGCGCGTGCGCGCGCGTGTGTGTGTGTAAACTCTGTGTACAGTCTAATCCCAACTAAGCCCGAGGATGTGTGTCTAACTCTGATACAGCGTCAGAGGATGCTCGGTGTATCTGCCCCAACAGTTTGTGCGTGCATGTGCGCTGCATGTATTTCTGTAAGTGTACGTTTTTGGCTAGAGGTACACTCAGCTCACCCCGGAGCAGAGTTCCGCTTCAACAAAAGTCACTTTATTAAATCTGTCAGGTAAGGGCAGAGGTGTGAAGTGAAACTAAGCCTCTTCCTGCACACCAGTTCTGCTTGGCCAGTTCCACTGGCCGGTGGAAAGAGGGAGAAGGAAACAGGAAGCAGAGGAGGCAAGCGCGGCATGGCGGGACGGAGTGTTTTGAGGTTAAAGACAGCGTCGTGTCACTACATGCAGCTCTATATCGTCCAGATCCCAGGCTTCAAGTGCCGATCTAAAATCCTTATTCCTGGTCACGCTGAGCGTTCCAGGAAATCCATATGAAGAGAGGCGTATCCAGGCGTGACAAGCAGTTAATCAGTAGCTTATTCCTCACTTTAGAGTTGTAGTAGAGTTGGAGACACACTAGATCATAAAGTTCATTTTTCTGACTGCCAATTTTAAATGCACACATTCACAACTATATATGGTTTCAAGTATACAAAACCAGGAGTGGAAACAAATGATTTACACAAACTGATGCTTTGAGTGAACCAGAGCTACTTAAACCCTTTCAGACACATATTTCTCCTGTTTAGCTGATGTAGAAAACCAGAAAGAATCGCTTGTTATAATAAGAGTTACCACATATAATCAATAATAGAGTCGTGAAATATCGAAGGCCTCATTGCACTCAGACGCATGAGCACCAGTAGACACTTGGCTTTGTTTTAGAAGGAGCGGGATCTCAAGCTGTGAATGAAGAAAAATGTGTGAGTCGGAGAGTAACGAGACAATGTAGAAATGAAAGAGCTTCTCAGTGAGACGCTCACACACTTACAGTGAATCACACAGTGAATGAACTGGTCCCAGGCATGATGGTGTAACAAATGTGTATGCAAGTAACTGAGATGTCCAGACCAAAAAAAAAAAAAAAAAAACAGGCTGCCCACTGTTATGTTTTTTTTTTTTTTTTACAGTTCCAGTGATTTTCTTTTTCCTTTTTTTCTCCACAGAGAGGTAGAGTTCTGTTCATTTTGAGGAGATAACGATAGCAGATACTATCACAGACACACAAGCACAAAGGAGAAAAGGAAAGCTAGAGCCTGGTGGCAACGGTAGAAACATATGCAACAATCTGGCAGCAAAAATGGGAACACATGGACGTAAAGAGCCCGAGGAGCCTCTGAGATACTTGAAGTAACCGTAGAGGATGAAGTCACGTCACAAGACACAAGTGCAACAAAGCTGCCATATATCTGACAAAAACAATCTCAGGCCTGGTCATGAAAACGGTGATGATCAGAAGTGATCCGATTTGTGTACACAATGTACACAGCTTCCCCTTGAATGTACAAATATGTACGAAGGTATTTATTGTATGGTTAATCTAAATGCAAGTCAATAAAGGCACTCGACCACTAACTGTGGTTGAATCATCAACACAATGTTGCACACTAGCAACAAAGTCGTTATTATACTAGAGGTCAGAGATCGGTGGTCTTCACCTGGTCAGGCACATCATATCCGCAATTTGCACTTATTTGAACACACAAACACACACACACACACACACACACACACACACACACACACACACACACACACACACACACACACAGAAATAGAGAGACTTCCAGAATATGGGTCATATTAAAACATCCATTTTTCCTCAAGGCATTAGACAAATGTTAAAAATTAAATATTGCACTCCAAAATATGATCTGATAATAACATAATGATTCCAGTGCAGGCCTGAGGGTCTCACATAAGAGAGTAGGGAGAAAAGGGAGGGATGCTCCATTGTTCAAATAAATTAAACTGCAGGGGCTGCTCCAACAAAATATTGATTAGTTTCATCTTCTTTTTGTTTAATTCTGGATCGGATTAATGCAGATTAGCAATGCCGTGCAGCGACACCAAGCCTTTTAAAACAAGATGTGTTCACAGAAATGCATTTTTATAGGCTTTAATCAATAACTTACTTCACTTTGAAACCTGCATGGCTCTGCATCTTGTCGCCTTGCTAGTGCATTAAGCATCACGCCCTTTTGCGGCTCTACCTGACCCAGAGGACCACGTCAAACCTCTGGATGTTCCTGGAGGCGACCGTGACAAAACATCGATGATGGCGGCGAGCGCACGATGAAAAAAAGGCTGTCTCTAACAGGATCTGGCACAATTTTACATCGATGTCTGTATCTGTTAGTGTGTGTATGAGTGATGTGTGAATGTGTATCTGCATATGTGTTTGTGTGGAGGGAGAGGGTGTGTGATTTGTGAGAGTGTCTGTGTGTTAATTGGAGGGCTGTTGTCTTGAGGGATCATCCATTTGTCTCCATCTGGCCCTCTGGCTCCAAACACTTTCCTGATACTTCTCACACACGCTCGTTCACATTTACTAACACACATGCGACCGATGCATCAGCTAAGCTCCCTGAAGTGTACCGAAGTCCTCACATGCCACAGATGAACTGAGTTCAGACACTACAGCTGCCACTCAAAGATGCATTTTAATTCACATCATCACTCAGAGTAGTTGTCTGTAATTTCCAGGTTTCTGTGTGCCTGAAAAAAGCCTTTAAATCACCTGGAAAAGGGGGGGAGGGGTGGAGTGCAACAACTCAGTGGCTCATTTGGGAGCAGACTCTCCTCTCATTTATTCAGAGATGGAAAGGTGGGACTCGCCCTCTGTCTCCATTAAAAACACCTTCCATCTACTGTGAGCAATAAAGTCTCAGTCAGTCTGAAATAACTGCCATGAGTGTGAGCGACAAGTCGTCTGCTCGAGCCTAATAGTTGAGGGCTTATGAAGGTGTGTGTGTGTGTGTGTGTGTGTGTGTGTGTGTGTGAGGGTGTGTGTGTGTGCGCGTGTGTGTGTGTGTAATTTACGCAATATTTATTCATAGTGCCTGGCCTGTTTGGCTGAATGTGGGCGATGCTCACAAAAAAAAAAAAAAATGTGGCAATCTCATGAAATTGATGCAATATTAATGTCCAAATGCTTGTCACTTCTTCTTCTTCTTCTTCTTCTCCTTCTTCAGCGCAATGTTGCAGGTTTGGGAGGACTTTTAAGACTCTTCTTTACCATCCTCTACATCATTTAAGGTGTGGGTATGCAAATGTGTACATACATATATGTACATATATGTAGTATACATATATATGTACATATATGCATATGAGGCCCTTTGAATCCATTGGAACAAGGAAAAGTCTGTGGTCAGTGTGTACATGTGTGCGTGAGTGTATGTGTGTGACAACCTGCTGATTCACACATCCAGCTCACACAACCCATTTGACCCATAATGCCAGCTGAATTACTCGGGATAGTATTTAGCACACGCGGGTGTGGAAATGTGGAACTGCACAGTAAACGGTGTTATTATGTGGACTGAATGTGCTGATGACTGGCTGCACTGCCAGGATACGGAATGATGAGGTCGGCAGTTGACAAACGCATTTGACGAGCCCTCGAGGATGATGTCAGGAGGTGACGTGACAATATGAGAGGAGAGCCTGACCCGGCGAAGAAATAATAAGAGTATAATCTTCCAGATTTGCTGGGGCTTAATTCCATTACGAGATCAATTGTTACACAAGTCAGCACGCGCACACGCACAAGCACACAAGCTGGAATTAAAAAAAAAAAAGTGGAAAGAGAAGTGGGAGGAAAAGTCTGTGTAATTAACCCAAAAAGTGTGCTGTCGACTTCAAAACCTGTCTTCCTTTACTGCTCTATCTTCCCTCACTCGCCCTATCTCTCCATCTTTCTCTCCTGCTGTCTCTCTGAAGTCCAGTTGCCATATCAGAAGGGCTAATTAAAGTTGCGCATAATGAGAGAAAAGAAGGAGAAGAGGAGGAGGAGGAGAAACGGGGAGGGTGAGATGAATGTATGAAGGAGTTATGATTCGCTCGTGTCATATTCTCATCAAAGGGGATTCTTCTACAGACAGAAACAAAGTCCCAAATACACAGAATTGGATTTTAACTTATTAACTTATTTGCCGTAAAATATTCAGCCTAGTAGAACTATAAAATGCACACATTAGTACAATTGCCCCCTTTAAATAAGAATCAAGGTCTTATAAGAAGAACAGCTGATGCCTGTAGGGTCTTCATTAAGGCTAGTTTAAAAGTTAAATAAATGTAACATGCAGCCTAAGGACCTCCCTGGAGGAAACCCACCATTTTCAGCACACGAGTCCAGTCATTTTAAATTAGCTGTGAGAGAAAGGTGCCATGTGGGACGACACCTATGTGCATTCTCCTGTGTGGTATTTGGAACTCATTATTATTGGGGGGGAAATGTAAATGTGGCAGGATAACTGATGTCCAGGATCTACCTGGATATTTGCAACATGTTAAATGATGGAAAAGTCCAGCTGTCTGGATCTCTTTGTGTCTTCTATTCGTTTCTGTACCTTTTCTTTCGCTATCTGAAGCAATTTGTAGCCACCGTATATTTCTTTGCTGCCTCTTTGTGTCCCTCTATAGATTATTCCCTCTTACTGAATACATTTTGCAACTATTTGCTGCCTTTTTTTTATTTTAGCCTTTTGCGTGTTATTGTAATCTTGTTGTTGCTTTGCTGGTTGTTCATCTATTATCTCCCTGCATCCATTTAAAGTATATTTGCATTTTCTCGTTGCTTCGTTATTGCTACTTTGCTGTTCCTATCTTTCTTTGTGGGGCTGAAGCTTTATTTTGCTTTAATCAGTCCTTTGTGTTTTTATGTGCCCCCCTTTTATAGATTTCTGGGGCCATTTTCTCTGTATTTGCTGGATTTTTTTTTCCTGTAGACATTTGTGCAGCCTGTTTTGTGTGTTTGACATTCTTTCTCTCTACATTTATTTTGAGTCTCACTGTATGCTTCAGTGCCTCTTAAAGCAATTTGGCATCTTCCTTTAACTCATAACATTGTAATTGTGTCTCCTTGTAGCTGTTTTGTGGATTTTTCTTTGGTGAGCTTCATGAATTCAGCCACTTTGTGGTTTCATTTCGATTGATAATATGCAGCCTAGAGACTTGGAGAGGTTCTTGACTTGGCCTTGGCTCTGTTGTGCAAGTGATGATGAAATGACCTGAAAGATGAGGGACAAAGAAAAACAGAAAAATGACAAAATGAAAGAGAAAAAGTCGGAACTGAGACAACGAGAATGTTATTCCTGCATCATCACATTCTGCCACAATGGGCTAATTTTTCATCTTCTATAATTTGTACATTCTCATGTCTTTTGTTTCTGTTATTCATCCTCTGCTTGGTCTCCATCATTAGTTTTTATCTCTCTGTTTTTGTTTCTGTTGTTCAGATACTCAGTGAAATGAGCCATAAAATATTTGCCATTAAGACACAGAGAGACATGTACGAGTGTGTCTTTCTGTGGGTGGATGTGTGTGTGTGTGTGTCTGTCTGTGTGTGAGGGAGGGAGTGAGTGATTCTAACTTTGGCTTTGAAGTTTATTGGGTCTACTAGCCATTTTGGAAAGTAGCCCACCTCTGTTTCATCAGACTTTTCTGGTCCAAAAATCATTTGGCAGGCACAAAATCAAAATTGGAAGCTGAAAAATATGTGAATTAAATGGCCACTGCACTGTTGACCAGCCAAGAAAATCCCAGCATCTCACAAGAACACAAGAAAATTTGCCTTGTAAAATAACAGGGGCATAAAATGAACACATTTTCCAGGAACACAACTTTTCATTCACCTTTTCATTCTGTGTAACCGTGACGTTCCCTAAACCTTCTTATTTTCATAATATAGTTTTCTTTCTTATTATACTACAGTAATATCTGTAAATATGTACATAATAAATGTTTATATATGGTTGCTATAGTCTTATTGTCCATTAATGCCTTCTATAGTTTGTGTCACAGACCAATTATTGTTGAATCATGAACTGGTTCCTGACAGAAGTCAATCAGGGTGCTAAAGGACAGAATGCATCATGGGGATAATCAGGTTTGGGCGGTCTAATTAACCAGGCGCAGAAGTTCAATAGGAGTTAACTAAATTCTTTGGAAATAGTCAACACTCAAAGGATCGTACAGCACACGCTGTTCCTTGGGTGTGCAGGTCCATCTTTTTTAAATTGCAGAACATTCCCATTTCAAATGGTTCTCAACGTGCCTCCTTTACAAGACTTTGTGAAATATGCATACAATTCTGCATCACAAATATTAAGCCAGAGGCACTGCGGCATGTTTGAACTTAGACTCAGCCCACATGTGTGCACGATGTCTTCCTTTGAGACGGACCATGTGGGAGAAGATCTGAGGAAGTTGTCGCCCTTTCTAAAAGTATGACCCCCCCCCCCCCCCCCCCCCCACCTTCCCACTGCATATGCCATGTGAGAGACCCGGGCCGAGGACTCGTGTTCGTTAGTCTGTTGATTGAAGACTTTGCTTGGGAATTTGAAATGATGCATTGAAAGATGGGCAGCTCAGGAAGTCACGTCTTAATGTCTTTCATCTTTCAATAAGTTTACCACAATGATTTCTTGAAATTGTCATATAATGATGCCTATAGCTGTCAGGGCCACAGTCAATTATTGGTATTCCTGGCGAACATGAATGTCTCTGGCACAGATTTACAAAGGTGTTCACAGAAATGTAATTTTGGAGGAATATTTAAAGTGCGAGTTGGAGTTGGAGTGTCGGTTGAAGCTAATTTTGATGCAGTCTGTTGCATTGATGTTGTCTGGGTTGTTGATTCAAATTCAAGATCGCTTGCTTCTCTCTGCTTTGGCTGTTTCTTACTGTTTACTGTTTCTTACTTTGAGGCCATTCTCAGTCGTCCCCCCCCGCTGTCACACACAAACACTTTCGGGGCTGGAGTCAGCAACAAAATTCAACAACAGAAGTAAGGCGAGTCCAAAGAAACCCCCACCGCAGCACAGCGTTTTGTGCATTCATCTGGCCTTTGGAGTCTCGACCAGAGGTGCACCTGTCGGACAGCACTCACAGCCTCCGCCTTTTTCTTTCTGTCGGGTTCCCGCAGCACACGGGTCTCGCGCCTCCCACCAGCGGGGCTTTGACTCAGCAACATTATGCAGCAGGTCTAGCCGGGCGAGCGCGGTCTCTGGAGGACGATGCTTGAAAACCTGCCAAAGTCTCCAGTGCATCCGCTCCTGACCAGATACGACCAGGGATGGTACAGTAATGACAGATGTTACCGTGGTGATAAACAGTGTCAGACTTCCCTTCACACTTTTAGTTCCTTTACGAACTTCCGCCTGGCAAATGTAATTAAAATGCCTTTCCATGTCCGGCTGCTGTTCAAGTAAACATAAAGTGCGTCACGCCTCTAATGATTTACATAGCTCAATAATGAAAGTGAGATTCCATTTCCCTGTTTTGTCATTAAGGTATCTGTGATGCAAACATGTGTCCGAAATATCTATCCATCTATCTATCTTTTTTTAAAAAAAAGGCAAATATACAACAAGGCACTTGCATAGTTACAACAGCACATTATATACAAATAAGAAAAAAAAAATCGTACTTAATTACTCTAGAGACAATAGCTCCGTATAGTGCAATAAAAAGATTATTAGAATGGGAAAGAAAATTCATGATGTCTTTTCTATTTAGGCAATTACATTTATATGGAAAAACAAAGAGAACATCCTATTCTCTTGGAATTTGGGCACTTGGGAAGTTTTCTCTTCCTTCTCTCTACTTAAGAGGAATGTGTAGCAAAAAGGAGTGAATTATCATTTCCTACAAAAACATGCAATGCAACTATTTTGTTGTTAAAAAAAATAGCTTCTACAGCAGGTCTTGATTAGAGTCATAGTGACCTTATTCTTATCGCTTGCATAAAGTATCCCCAGTTCCCCTCATTTCTTTCTCTTTTATTACTTGATAAGAAATAGTTTAACTAAACACAAGAGAAAATTACCTATCAGCATGCAGCATGTACTGATCATTATGATAAAAAAAACAAACAAAAGGAGCACAAGTTTGGAGATGGAATATGAAAAAAGGGAAAATAATCCCTAATTTACAGTAGCTGCTCACTCTGAGGGCAAAAAATAAAATATATAAATTTTAAAAGCTGCAGAGAAGCTTTACGTCACACGTCTTCACATTCCATTCTTATCCAGCTACTTATATGGCACGGGGGAAAAAATCAAATTAGTTATGGCCGACAACTTCTGCAAGAGAAATACATTTGAGGATGAAAATACATTTCAAGCTGAGCAATACAACCATAAATGACGATTAATGCTTTATTCTCCTCACTTTTATCATATTTTGCCCAGAGACTAAAGAAAGATGTAAGAAAAAATAACACAATTGCTAATTGGGTGCAAATATTACCCTGTAACCTCTTTTCCGTTGTTTTTTTCATCCAAACATGGGCAAAAAAAAATGAAACCTGACAAGTTTGTGTGCCACGAAACAGAGATACAGAGGAACCAAGTGACTGGTGAAAATAAAGAGAGATGTTCCCCCAGCAGCCACTGGAGACTAAAAACCAAACTAAAATTAGAGCCAGTCGGAAATGATTCATGATAGGATCCTAAAGGATTCAAATGGGATCCAGAACTGACATTTTATCCTCATGAACAGGTTATGCATCAGTGAGAAGCTCTGCTTTCACTCTCTTCCATAACCAGGGTTGTTTGATGTTGATCAGAAGTGAATTTAAATTCATCAGCCCCCTCTAATATTAAAAACCCTGTTTTACTGTCAAGAACTGAGGTTTCGAATTTGGGATTTGAAAGTTTTGTTCCGTCTACAGAACAAATTCAAACAATTGATAAAAAGAAGATAAATCAGTTGAGCATCAGCAAAAGGTTTTAAACTATAATGTGTTTTAATTTGAGTTTGCAAAGCAGCAGTTATAAAACTACCAGCTGGCCATGTTTAATGGATGTCCAAAGCCATCTTCAGGAGGCTAATGCAACCCAATGAGATCTTTAATGGCATAATGCAAACCAGTTTCATTAAATAATGCAAATTTAATGTTTTGTTGTTTGTTCTGTAATACAATAATGCAACATAAATTTGTTACTCAAATGAATTACAGTACTGCAGTAATCACTTGTCTAATCAGCTAATGCTGAGTGAAGGAAAAGATCTCTACAGTAATGGCCAAGGTTGCATGGTGTACGATGAAGAATTAAACAAGGTTGTCTGTGTGTCTGTTTTGCTTTTTCACCGTCTGCCTGTTTGTCTTTATTAAGCTTCTGTCACAATTTAAATCCAAGTCGATTAGTGTTCTTCTTATTGCTGGTGCCCCCCCTCACCTCCCTCAGTCTGACTCCACAGTTGAAGAAGCTTGATTGTTGGAAACAAAATGGAGGGGACCTATGCAAACACACACGCACACACACACGCACACACGCACACACACACACACACACACACACACACACACACACACACACACACACACACACACACTCTCTGTGCCCAAACCTCCAATGAAGGTCATGCCACAGATTGAATGTTCATGACTTTTAAAAGATAAATCAATCTGCCATTAACAGAGTTTCCCTCTTTCTCTTTCTTCCTCTCTACCTGTGTGTGTATGCATATTTGTGCATGTGTGCATATGTGAGTGAAATTCAACATTTTTAACTGTGAATCAGTGTGTGGGCTTAAATTAAACTGTTGTGTTAAAAGCTATATTGGTAAATGGCTTTACATAAGTCTGTGAGTGTGTGTGCATGTGTGTGTATATGTGTGTTCGCTTAGAAATGAAAGAAAAGATTGCTGATCAATAGTTGTGATTGAAGGACCCATTAGCCATCGGAAGCCAAAGAGACAGCATTACTCCACATGACAAACTGCATCAGAGCATGCGCGCATGCGCACACACACACACACACACACACACACACACACACACACACACACACACACACACACACACTATATGAGGGCTGACAAATTAAAAGCTTGAGGTTGATGAATGTACGTTTCCCTCAAATACATTTTATGGCCCATACTTTATATAACGGCAGTTTGTGACTCTCGGCTGAGACTCAGTAATTCAAACGGGGTCTGACGCAGACCTATACACTGTTTAAATGAAGCCACATCTAAGACTCGGATCATTCAGGCCTGCACAACAGGTGCAAGCGCAGCAACCCCCTGACTGTCATTGACAAATGCAATGAGAGTGTCCATCCTAATGAACAAAAGCAAAGGCTTCTTCTTTCCGTCCTGGTCGTAGAGGCGCGGCCACTGCAGTCACAATCCAGCTGTAGAGCCTTAGAATCCAGGTGAGGATCAGGTAATCCTGACCTCATGATAACAACATTCTATCTGAGCAACATGTAAATTTAACGTGTTACACACTACATATCTGATAATCTCTATACTTGCTCTTTCATATGACTTTATTTGAGCTAAACGACGTGCGTGTGCCTCTGTGCGATTTCCACTTCTGAGCATTCTGCCTCTTGTGTCTTTATAGGAGGAAGGAGACTCCAGTTTCTACTGCGAGCTGTGTGATAAGCAGTATTTGAGACACCAGCAGTTTGACAATCACATCAACTCCTACGACCATCACCACAAGCAGGTATCTCAGCCCCTCTTAACAAGGCTTCCGGGGGGTAGGGGGGTAGGGGGGGCATGGGGGGCGGGTTTATCCTTACACACATTTGAAACTTTGCTGACCAAGGTCAGGGATTTGTTACATGGCAACACCGTAATCAACACTCAGCTCTGGTTTCTGCGGTCGGTGCGCCTCACGAAACGTTCCCTCTGTGAATGTTGATCCCGGCAACGCATAAATGTCCAATACAGAATCGTGAAACTTCAATATTCTGGCCCTGCGTGGCAAGGGTTGCGCTTACCTTCGTGCCACTCTTTTCATTATCGTTGACAAATGAATTCAAGAGCAAATAACCTTTTTTTTTATTTAAATGGAGTTTTAGTTATTTGGCTAATCACTGCTGATAGTCAGCTGAACATGGATCACAACCAGCGGAAGAAAACTATTTGTTCATCCAAATCTACAGTTAAAAACATTCTTTAACAGACAATACTGACAAAAATAAACATCAATCCATATGTGCATATATCGGCATCATTCCAGGTGAAACAGAAATTCTGTCGATCTATACTATAAATCAAAAATTATTTGACTTGACATACATGTTAAAAAGTTTATTATAGGTTTGCGGAATGAGAATTACGCTCCCTACCTCTCCACGTCCTCATTTCCTGAAGCATTCATGTCACATTTTATACCAGTTTCAATCAGTCCTAAATCCCCTTATTCCCCACCCTCGCTGGCTTCTTCAGGCTACTCATTTTAGAACTTGTAATATAATTGAATTTGAGAAAGCTACAAAAAAATAAATTAAAAAATCAGTCGGGAAATACAACAAAAACCACCAGTGTGTGTCATCGAGAGCGTCATTTTGATGTTAAAATCAATAGTGCACAGCTGGTAAAAGCACATAATGTGCCGCCATCTTCTTCTCTCCCTCTTTTCCTTCTCATTTCCCTCTGTTGTCCCTCTGATGTCCCTCGGTTCCGCAGGACCTGCAGGAGGGAGAGCAAGAACTTGCAGCTCTTTGGGTGTTTACAAAATTATTGCTGCTGGGAGGAATGAATTTGCTGCAATTATCATTTGTTTAGTTGCGAGTACTGAAAGAGGCATAATATGTTTCGTTGGCTGTGTGTCGCAGTTATTAGGTTTACTTGCGGATGCAGAGCATTTAGGGCATATTGTTGGGGACCTTAGCACTTAGAGGAAATAGATTTTCAAGCTGGGATATTCCCAAGCCTCACGCAAGCTCCCATTCAGGCCCAGTCTCATGCTCTTTTCAAAAGAAAGCGGTACGTCATCAATGGGCTGTGCTTACAGATGCTGCAAGTCGAGCTGAGAAAATCCATGCGCAGGTTATCCTGTCATTTTAAAACGTTCAATGTTTTTTTTTTTTGCTGCTTGAATACCAAATGTGCTAAGCAGTGAGAGCTGAAAGCTGACACATTATTTACAGTTTTAGTCCTGCATTCAGGATAAAATGACTATCAGGATAAATGTCATTTTCCAGCTCTAGTGTTTATTTCTCCATCAGATTACAATATTAAGTCAACAATGCATTCATATAAAAGTGCAGTTATTGTAGATTCAGCGTTCTCACTCTTATTATAGTAAAAGGAAACTTGATAAAACATGAAGTATACAGAGTCATAGGCATTCCATTATTTAATTAATCATACAGCATGCCAGAGTCTCCTACCTGTAACAACTTGTGCAATATTGAAGTTCACAACCCAGCGCAGTCCTGAAGCTTTCTGATCAATGACCCCATTGGAAAATAGTCATGTTTCATTATCTGATCCACCAGGACAAACCACAGACCACACACGTCCCAGATGTTTTGCTGTAGTCTGAAAGTGCATTGTGTTTGTGCTATTTTGGGGTCTGAAATGGGGATGTCATTAAAGCCAGTGTAAGCTGTAGGCAGTGTCCTACCTGTATCTCCTTCCCTCTATGTTGGTGTCTGTCTGTCTGTCTGTCTGTCTGTCTGTCTGTCTACTTGCCTGTCTGTTTACCTGCTTGCCTCTGTGTATTATCTGTCTATGTATGTTGGTCTGTCTATCTATTTTTCAGCCTCTCTGCTACCCTTGCTGTGTGTCTGTCTGTCTGTCTGTCTGTCTGTCTGTCTGTCTGTCTGTCTGTCATCTATGTCCCTGAAATTAGCCCACTGCTATTTCGTTAATATTACTTGTCACGCGCATGCATGCACACGCACACACATGTGCGGGTGTGTGGGCACACACACACACACACACACACACAGACACGCACACATATGTCTGTATCTCGGCCTTGCAGACAGCTTGCAGACAGAGCTCAGTAAGTAAGTTAAGCAGTGATGGACTCTAATAAAGCCGACACTGGATGACTAAGGAAGAACATAAAACCCACACATGCACAGCAGATAAATCTGTCCAGAGACACACCTTATTTTCTTCTTTAAATAGTTTTTTTTTTTGTAAAAATAAGCGTATGCCCCAGCAATTACCAGTCATCATAATTGATGTGTTTGTCATTCAGCGCCTCAAAGAGCTAAAACAGAGGGAGTTTTACCGAGCTGTGGCCTGCAGGAGGCAGAGGAGACGCAGAGAGGAGAGGAGGGAGGAGCGAGCACTGAGGAGCCTCCAGAAGAATGAAGCAAGGAGCTCAGGAGAGTGGTGGGTACTTCAGGAGCATACTTCTTAAACTATTTTCTCATCAACCGGAAATACAAAGATTGGTTACAAAGATTGTTGATGGGCAACAAAGATTTTTTGCGTGAAATAATATTTCAAGCTCTTTTTATTTTACATCACAATTGTACTTCCTTTAACTATCACAAAATGTCTTATACTATTTATGCTGTCTTATACTCTTGTGCTACTATACTGTAGCTGTAATCACATGTTGCAAGTAATATCAAGTCATATAAAAAAGGAAGCATACAATACATTGATTTTAAAAAAACGAAAACAACACAACTGCCCCAAATATTTCAGATAGCATCTTATGTTAAGATAAACAAGAGTAAACAGCTACTTATTTTATGACTGAACTTATTTCACATTATTCCAATAAAAGTAACACATACAGACTAAATACTCAAGCTGGGATTCTGGGACACGGCAGAAAATAAAACTGTTGTACAGATTGTATTTGCAAAACGGCAGTTTTAATATATTTTTCTTTCAATTATATGGCTTTTTATCTGGCTGCCAAACAGCTTTTTTACACACAGATTTCTCTTACAAAAGCAAATGATAAACAATCACACAGAGAGATGTGGAAACAGACAACAGGAGTGGATTCTCCCTGACAGACAAAAAGTCAGTGTGAAAGTTCATCTGGCGAGTTACCAAACCGAGAGAATCTGGTTCAAATGCACATGAATGCAACATTTGAGCTCAGCGCTGGAGATGCCCACACAAAAAGAACAGCAAGCCAAAAAAATAAATAAATCCTTGATGACAGAATCAAAAAAACAAACTTTTTTTGTCTCTTCATTTATTTATTTAGTCTGTTTTCTATGCTACTTCAGGGTTGACGAGAGGGTTGTGAGGAAACAAAGAGACTGGATGAACCATAAAAAAACACTTTGCAGTGTCACAACTTGTCCATTAAACTTTTATGTTTCTCTTAAATATCTCGACATGAGTGAAACAGAGTAACTCCGAAGCAAAGAGAGGTCAGAATCTCCCTCCCCCAGAAGCCAATCACATATAATGTGCATAATTGAGGAAATCAGCATGTATGTGCTGTAGATCCATGACCAGTTCCTGAGCGCCTTGTGCTGCGACCATTTTTAGGATTGTGAAAATGCAGCATCCCAGCACAAAGAGAGAGAAGAAGGAAAGCGTGGCTAAATTGATTTTCAGCTGGGTTTCAGCTCCTCTTGACCTCCTCACTGATCTTTTCTTGCTGCTTCCTCGGATGATTCTGTCCTCTCTTGTGGCCTTCATCCGCTCCTCTTGTTTCCTTTGCCTTCTCTTTTTATTTGTTCCAGTTCATCCTTCTTTAAGCTCCTTCTGACAGGCCCAAAATGCAAGAAGTACGGGTTAAGAATCACTTCAGTGACATTTAATGTATGGATTAGCTAGAACTCAAAAATGGAGGTAGGCATCAAATCCAAAAAAAATAAAGTCACAAAGGTAATAATTGAAAGAGCAGGTTGGCCAGTTGAAGAGTCTTTGGAGTCTGGTTGAAAGGAGACATCTTTATCTTATTCACTCAGGACTGATGTGATGTTCTAAGGATTTGCTACCTTTTTTCTTCCCCCTTATCCTTTTCATCCTCTCTTCGCCATCCCCCACAGTGCTCCAGGTTCTGGGCCCATGTTCAGGTCCACAACAGTAGCAGTGGAACCAGTTAACCAAACCAGACCACCCTCGGAACAGAATGGGCCTGACATGCATCCGAGCAGCGCCACGCTGGAAATGAGTAAGCACTTTTGTCAGACATTTGAATATTTCATGAGCCCTTGTCTGTTTTTGTTGATGGAGATATCACTTTAATATTGAGGGATTAACAACCTGCTGCAGTGATACTAAAGTGTCTGAAGTCATTTTTTATAAAAACAAATGAAAAGCGCTAAAAGCAGGTCAAGTAAAAGGTTAGTGTTTAGGGTGCAGGCAATAGGAACACTGCATCAAACTTATCACTAATTGCTCTGGAGACTCATTTGCATGTTAATTTCAGAGTCCAATCAATTATTTTCAATTGAATCACAGCCATAACTGCAACTGCTAAACTAAACCAGCACAGAGCTTTCACATTTAGATAAATTTTGTTAGACATGTACCTGAAATTGGCAAACAGAATGGTGACCTTTAAGAGCAGGGAACCAAAAAGCTATTATATTACTCCAATCAAGAGTACAGAACCTTGCTCTGCTGGAGGATGGAATGCGCTATAAAAGACAAGGTTTGACGGCAGAATTGGATCAAAATAAACACCTTCCCTCTAATGTGTTTTAACGGTGTTGAGTGTACTCACATAATATTACTAATGGATACCTCCTCAAACAATAATAAGGTTTCAGATAACCTCACTAATCTTTAGCAGTCCTTCTTTATTTATACATTTCACCAACATATCTCAACACAGTTAGAAAACAGCAGATAAGACAGGCTAAAAACTTGAATACATCACAGCATCACCTTGAATGACCTTGGATATTTGATTAGCTTATTATGAGGTTATCAGACAAGCTAGGGCTGTTTGATATTGGCTTTTTTTTACTGATATCCTATATCCAGATATTTCCCTACTCTTACTTTCTGATATTGATATGAACTGACAAAAACATATAACTAATTTGTTCCCTCAATTGGCAGAAATTATTAATGGTGCCATTTCCCCACTTTTAATCCTCCGCAATATCTTTGGTTTGTTGATCGAAAGAAAAAATGAAATGCTTTTTATATACATTATAGAAATAACGCTTACAAATCAAATAAGGGTTTCAATGAAGTACCACACTGACGCATAGACAGATAAGCAGCATCTTCTTAATCAGAAAGGTTATAAAAATGAAATTTAGAGGGAAGCCCTTCATCTTATATCTTGCTCAGGTTTAAAGCATATTATATATTTATTCCTGTTTTTATTAAATCTTCCCCCCATAAATCCAAATTTTATTTTTCAAAAAGTGACAAAACTGCAAAAGACGAGAGAATGCTGACCTAATCCATTAGGAGTTAAGATAAATCATAAAAGTGAATGTGATTCTTCTATATGCGTCTGTATCCTTTGTTTTTATATACAGATATATCTGTATAGTTTTGATTTAACCAGGACCCATGTATTATTTTCTCTCCACCCAGCATCTCAAAACTCAACAATCAAGCCACTATTTCCACTGGACCCTACACTGGAAACCAGATTTTTGTGCAACAGACCGTGGACATACAGGCAAACAGAGCCCAATAATTCAAGAACTACAGAACCCAGCATCCTCACAGGGACCAAAATGGGCTACAAAGGCATGAAGGCTCCAGTCATTATGCCCTGTCCTAGTGAAAATATCATGAGCCCAAATAACACAAATATGTCTGCTGAAACTAGTCACCTTAATCAAATGACTTGGGCTAATCATTATTTAAGGAAAACCACCACTTCCAGTTACATCCCAACATCTGTCACAAACACCGGGGATGCTATCATAAAGAAGACAACGACAGCAAGATGTAGCCAGAAAATAACACCCACCACCGCGGCCATTTCTAAAACATCTGACAGCAGCACCAGAGATGTGTGTACGACAGGTGGAGGCTCACAGGTCCAGTCCGTCCACCCCAGAATCCGTCCAGTGTCTTTCTCTTTGCCAAAACGGAGCTGCGTGCTTCTCCACCAATCGGCTGCCATTTTTATCCAAGCCAGCAGAAATTCCGGCTTGTCGGGGAAACAGGAAGGAGTGATGTTGCCAGAACGAATCAAAGAGGGGGAAAACGTTGAAGACCACCAACACAAGTCCCCAGTATCTGCAGATGTGAATAATGAAGACATGGATCACTGGGATACAGGAAAACAGTCCAATGTAGATAGTAAAACTGAAATTCAACCCACTGAGTCTGATGGGATTAGAGCTGGAATACAGACTTCTTTATGTAATCTGAATGCGAGCAGAGTTGAGGACTCTGTTATCAGTAGAAGCGAAGGCCAGTTCTCTTCATGTAATCGTGATGTGACTGGAGCCTGCACCCAAAGTGGGACTGAAGCTCATCATTATTTTAACGGCGGAGTGCCAAAAGAAAACATTTCTGACAATGTTGCCACAGTTATGTCTAAAGATTTAGTGTGCAGAGTCAACCAGCCTCAAGTCGAAAACCGTACGGAGTTAATCCCCACCAAGTCAGCAAACGACTTGCAGTGTTCTGTTGCGAATCTGCCTGAAAAGATCGTATTTGGTTCTCCAAATGACTCCAAAGAATCCTCCAGTCAAACTGGAGAACCAAACATCGCACCATCAAATGATGGTAAAGAGTCTATATCTTTGCCTCGCAGTCGTCCCAAAGAGCCGTTTTGCCACGTCCAGAGTCGAGATGGTAGCAGGGTTCTTCTCTGGCCCTCAGAGATGGTCAGCTACACCAAGACATCACCGTCCATCTCTTACAGTATCAACCCCCTACTCTATGACTTCAGAGCACATAATAGGGCCAAGGACGGGGGTAAGGACAAGAAAGGAAGGCTAGAGGAAGGGAGTGAGAGAATAAAGCCGTCTGTGATCAAACAACCCGACAGCCAGCAGAGGCAGGAAGTTATGGAGGGAGGAAGGGAAGAGAAGTTAGATGAAAGAGAGGAAGATAATGAAGGAGGACAAGCAGGAAATCCTATGGAAGTTATAAGCGATTGCAGTGGAAGCGATACACTTTTCCACCGCTGTGGCTGCCGTGACGAAAGCACTTTAAAATTGGCTTCAGAAGGCCACCTTGAACCCACACTGGGCCTTCATGAAATGGGGGGGAGGGGGAGGAGGAAAAGGGGAGGAGTGCGGAGAAAAGGAAGAAGGAAAATGGGAGAAAAGACTAAAAGAGAAAATAAGATAATAAATAGTCATTTTGAGGATCAGGAAAAAGGAGAGGGCACAGACAAAGAAGAAAGGGGGATACTAAGTAATCTGGGAGCTCATCGACTGGCAGGTGGCAAAAAAAGGGGGATAAGAGAAGAAGAGAGAAAGATTCAAGGGGATCAGATAGAGCAAGAGAGGGCAGGCAGAAATGACGAAAAGACAGGAGAGCTATTAAGTGATCTTCCCTTAAATCGCTGTAATCAGTGTAACCAGCTGTGTGTGCAGGTGAAAAAGGAGGCCAACCAGTGTCAATTCCAGCAATCAGACTCAGGGTGGGGCCAAGAACTCAGAACACTCCTCCGCAGGGAGGCAGCATGTAACTCAATGATTAGACCCAGCTCTGGGTCTGTTATACAGATGCCACGCTGTCCTGCAATTACACCCAGCCCGGCTCGGGATGAGATGAGGGTGATAAAAAAAAATACACAAGCGGGGAAGGAGGTGGAAGGGTGGAGGGACGAGCAGCGAAGGAATCTGAGGAAGGCTGCGATAAGAGTCGTTTCCAATGCTGAAGAAAACATGTGCAACCTTGTTATCAGCGGCGTTACTTTTCCCCGCCGAGAAGCAGCACAACTGGGGCCAGAAATTGGTCTTGTTCGTACGACTCGCACGGAAACAGTGTGTGATCCAGCGATTAGCCCCGTCCCTGCTCCCTTTAGAGGAACAGCGTGCAGTCAAACAGAAATAATACCTGCAGGACACAGAAGTCCAGCGTCGGGCCCGGTCCCATGCTGCACGGCACCGCAGTCCAGAACACAACTGAAAATTAGATCACTCTGCGCACATGTGACCCTCACCGACAATGAAATTTCGAAAGAAGCCATGTTAAATGGGCCAGCGACGGGCAACGCGGGGAAGAGAAAATTGCCAGAGGCTGCGGGAATGCCGAGGAAGAAGCGGAAAAGGGGGAAGAGACAAGCGAGAAGAATCGCCTGCGCTTTGAGGAATTGCACACAGCAACAGGAAAGACCTTCTGTTCGGTTGATTACAGAGATCGATGTAGATGAGGCGTGTACGCAGGACCATGAAAAAGCACTTAAACGAAACAGCAACGACTCAGCCATGGCTCTGGGGAGCCCAAGTTCCAAAACTACAACGGAGCATGAGGGAAACGAGACGGAGGAAGATGCTCACCAGTTTTCTAACAGGACGCTAAAACCCAGCGATGGGACAGCGGTTAACTTGAAGGCACCCCGCGCCGTTCACGACAGCGAGGGAGACAATACAGATGTCTGCTGTAAGTTAGACTCCGGAGTTGAGCAACAGCAGCAAAGTCATGCCAGTATCACACCAAACAGCGCTGATGAAAGTTCTGGGAACTGTAATCCCGGGCAAGACGATCTTCACATCAAAAAGAGCACAGGCTGCACGAGTACAGAAGAGGCTCCCGCTTCTGCTCACAACAACACGCACAGATCTGTGGATTTCATTTCAAAAGACTTTTCCACCTGCTGTTCCAGCAACACACACGGTCAAGATAAAAACAGACAAAATGACAACAATGAAATGTCAAATTCTGTTATTTTGAGTAAACGCAAAGACAAAAGGGACACTGATGGAACGCAAACATGTTTGAATCAAAATGATCGCAGTGAGAAGGATAAAATCACGCCCGAGTGCCCTATTGACCACAGCAGCGACGTTTCTGATTCAGCGATTGATTGTAGTGTTATTGATCAAAGGGACGCAAATGGCCATGATGCTATTGACGGTGGACAGTGTGGTAATTCCCACAGTAATCATGCCAGTGATTGCAATCACTGCACTAATGTTGATCAAGATGCAAGGCAGGAACAAATGAGCGCACGTGAGCGAAAGACGGAGCCAACAGATGCTGAGAAGGAGCGAAAGAAGGAAGAGGAGAAGGAGATGGAGAGGCTGAAGGCGAAGAAAGAGGAGTGGGAAAAGGCATGGGCGAGGAGAAAAGAAAAGGAGAGGGAGAGGAGAAAAGAGAGGGATATCGATCATTATACAGAGAAGAGGCCTTGCTTCCCTCATGCCCTCCCTCCGCATTGTATACCCCTCCATCCTCCTCTCCTTCTTCCCTCTTCCCTTTCCTCCTCCTCCTCGACAGCCTTCTCCTTCCACCACACCATAGTTCAGCATCACCTTTCTCTTCTTCCTCCACCTTCAGCACACCTACCTGTGCACCCATATCCCCACCTTCACCCCTCTTTTTCCCCACATCTCTCTCCTCTCGCTCTTAACCCAGCTCCCGCTCCTCCTCCACCTCCTCCTCCTCCTCCTCTTCCTCTTCCACCCACTTTCTATGCCTCTCCTTCCTTCCCTTTTCTAGATGACCCTGGTCCGTATCCCCTAGCAGCGACTTTTCACCCCCTGCAGAATCACCATCCATCCCTGTATCCTCCAACGTATCCTGCAGTCCTGCCCCTACAAATGTTGTTCTGAAACTGAACCTTTGACAGCCTTGCCACACTTGCATTTACTCTTGTGCTTGAATTTAAAAAAAAAAAAAGAGAGAAAAATGGTCGCTGATTATCTTCATCAGCAGCAATCCTGCTAAGTAAAAAAAGCCTCAGGTGGGCAGCTGTCAGAGCTCTGGTGGGAATTCACAGCTGTGCTCATTTTTCCTCACAAGAAATCAGCCATTACAGCTTTGCAATTTTTTTTTTACAATAGATGATTAATGATGGATAAAATCAACACAATAGACATTAAGATTTCTATTGTCTGCACGGATTCTGTTTGCATTCACAGGTGTGTTAATGGTGTCATGGGTATGAAGAGCTGATGTGGTTCAGGTGGGCTTATTTTCCCACGTATCCACATGTTTATTTTGACCTGAAATACTATACGGGATAGCACTAATAAAAAAAAACAAACAATCAAACTGGTAACTTCAACACTTCAATTGATGGATTTTATTCAGCTCCTTTGTCCCTGATGTTGTGTGTGCACTGTTGGATTTTTACTTTGTATCATGAAAAACGTGAGTAATCCAAGGAAGAGCTTTTACATATTGGTGAGTAGGAGAGGGATCCAGGAAATGTAGTCACTGGAGGAGGTGATGATGTGATGATGAGTACCAATACATCTGCTGCGTAGATCCGTAGAGGGTTGCTTGCCTCCGTTTCTATGGGCAATTCAAACAATTTCTCAAACGGAAAGTTTAATGGCATGAAATCATTAAAATGCAGTTGATTCTTGTGATTTTGACACAAGTCTCTTTCCCCACAACGCTGAAGTCTTTAGATCCATTCAGATGTGTGCATATGCTGTAAATGTGTCGTGTAAAAGTTGAATGAGAGCTGTGGTTAAATTAAATGTTAACATATTATTCTCCTCTCATTGTGGCTCACGGAAATGAGGAATAAATTCCTCTGAGAGCCTCAAGCAGGAATGAATTTGGATTCACATTCAGCTGTCTGTCACAGCGAGTCGTTTTTATTGATTTTATTCAACATCCAAACTTCTTCCCATCACACTGTTTTGGCTACAGGATGAAAATAGTATCAGCTAAATTGAAAAACAACTTGAAATGACTTCAGAAAGAGCAGTTGCATACTGCTCTTATGGCTTCATCACACCAGTTAGGCTTCATCACAGTAGTTTGGTGTTGTAATTAATGTGCATTCATATTTTTTCCACACTTTGTTATGTGTGACAAGACTGTTGAACATCAGACTGTTGAACTCGAGTGTCTGCTCATTCCTCCTCATATTCCAGACTGCAGATGCACTACTCATGCGTGCTGAAAATATCCCGGTGTGGGAGATTGTTACTCCATGATTCATCCACATAACGATGATGTTGCCGTGATTCAGCTCATCACGTGACACACTGGGCTTCAACGGGGGCCGCGTCTACATGAGAAACAGATTTTGAAGTGAGCGGCGCTGAGACAGGGGACAGCGCAAGGCAGCCGTTTTCATTCATTGCGCCTCCTCGTGTTGTCATGGGGGGGGTGGGGGGGGGTGCTTCTCGTGGTTGCCAGCATGTCGATCAGTCAGCCATTCGGGTTGGAGTTTTTTGCACAGGTGAGAAAAAAAAAACATGTAAAACTGTCTAAATCTGTCCTTTGTCTTTTGCTGTCTCAACACTTTAATTTCTAGCTTCAGAAACACCTCACAATTCAGATGTGTGACACAGTTGCATATCTGCAGAGAAGCTCCTGATGTTCATTGAAGTGAGAGGTGTTAATAGGAGGAGCAACTTCCATCCTTATTAACCAATTACTTCCTCATTTCTCTCACCTCTCCAGTAAAACATGTGGCTGTAATGAATATGGAGGATAATTTGCTAACCTTCCTCTCTCTCGGTGAATCAAGTATTCAGGTGCAATAGCAGCATCATCAGTAGATGACACCAAGAACAGCTTGTGGCAAAATCCTCATGTACATTTTACCAAACCGACGTTGTAAAATATTGCGCTGACATTAATTATTGGACACCGTGGCACAGTCCATGTCTTACTTATAGGCCAGCGATTGGTAGACAAACTTCTCCCTCGTGTGACCAATCGGATGGCCGCGTTGTCATGGCAACAGTTTGGAGCCCAGGATGACATGTTTGACTCTTTTGCCTCTTGATGTGTTCATGAACAGAGCTAACATTGGAAAATTCCTGATTTCTTTGGACTTTGGAGTTCCAAGTGCAAGAAAAAAGTCAAGGAAAATGATGATTTGTAACTAGTTGTGACGGCTTTCTCTCCTCATGGCCCTGGCCTGCAGAGACTGAGTCCATATGTTCTTTGTGAACATATTTGTTTTATTTGATTGTGATAAACCTGTGTAAATTAGAGAAAAATAAAATATGCTGTTATTAGATGTATTTTTGTAGAAATACCTCAGTTGAATGAGGTGCAGGTTTTGTATTTGTAATCCAATATTTTAGCTAGAAAACCTAAAATATCCAATTTATTCTCTTGTCAAGCTGTTGTACATGTTCTTTCAAGTCCGTGTAATCAATGAATGTGTTTAAAAGGCTGTTAAAGTTCATTCACAAAGCAATTTTGTCAAAGAAGTGTCTTGGACTGATTTGTCAAATTTATTTTTGCGTAATCCAATTCCAGTGGACTCATATCCACTGATATTACCCTTGCATATATTACAGATCTTGTAAATCTATTGAGAAAAAGAAATTCCTCTGAAAATAAAAATAAATCAGTAGAGGTCATATTAGTGCGTCTTGTGGTCATTGCTTCTCCCAGAGAGTATTCACTTTGGAATGGCATCTTATTAGAGAAAGCTGGATATATGTGGCTCCCATGACAACATTACTACTGTCAAGGAAGTAAAATAAGGCAAAAATATCATGAAAGTGAAGATTTGAACATTTGAATATATATATTTGAATATATATATATATATATATATATATATATATATATATATATATATATATATATATATATATATATAACACTATATATATCACATATATATATATATATATATAACACTCTTGAATTCATATACAGTCCCTTGGCAGATCAGGTGTGTGTGTGTGTGTGTGTGTGTGTGTGTGTGTGTGATAGCTGGGATTGCAGCTTAAATTAGCGTTAAAACCCAACATGTTCAACACCTGAGGCTGTATGTCTCTGGCTTATACATAATATTTCCTCTGTGTGTGTGTTTGTGTGTGTTTGTGTGAGTGTCTGTGTCTGTCTCTGTGTGTGTGCGCACGTGAGAGAGCATGCTCTTGTGCATGTGAGCTAAGTCAAATTCACTTTATTACTGAATCAACGGTTCTTGGCCATTTGCTGCCCTGACCTTTAAAAACCAAGAAGAAAACCTTCTGACATTAAAGCTTGTCCGTATAGAATTAGCTCTAAGAGTGTGTGTATGCCTCTGTGCTCTTGTACTTGTGACATACCGAGTAACAAAATCTGCAGTTTACTATCAAAGTGAGGACATTTTTGGGAAATGAGGACATTTTGGTTGGTCCTCACACACATGACTGAGGCTCAAGACATGGTTTTCAGGTTGGGGTCAGGATTGGGTTTAGGTTACGGTGAGAGTGAGGGTCAGAGGATTAGTTGCAATGACTAGGGCAAGAGGCTGGGTCATGGATTAGGTCTATGAAAGTCCTCACAAAGATAGAAGTACAAGGATGTCGTGTGTGTCTGAGTATATAAGTTAAGTGCCAGATCCTCACACCCAAAACTCCTCTTTCTTCGCTTCCTTGGTGATTCTTTTTCTTCCTTGACAATAGCTGAGGGACGCCTGAGCTTCACCAGTCAGTTCCTGTTGAATGAGTTAATAGACTCTGTGGCATGTGAGCAGCAGTGCATTATGCTTCCTCCTTGATCCCTTCCATTGCATATATACGTGTGTGTGTAGATATATATACACATATATACACATACACATACATATATCCCTCTTGCAGCTCAATAACTCTAGCTTTAATAGATTATGTGAAAGATTTTATTGAATTTTCCCAGCCCAAAAACGGACATTAAATCCCTTTTGTAAAGGATTTCTTTTTTTTTTTTTAAAGCCTTTCTCATTCTGAAGCTCCATTATTTCAAAACTGTAACATAATGGCATTTTCAATGTAAACATAATTTTACTTTTGTCCCCGGTATTTTTTTACTGCTACGGTGTTGCACTGTGTGAAAATTCTGATGCGTAATGTTTATTGGAGATGTATCGTGCATTAACTTCAGGGAAATGGAAGAGCTGGCTCATCCTCAGGGCATCCTCCTGTCTGTGCGTTGAAGCAGCCTAAATGGTTGATGGTTATTCTTGCAGGATGGGTGCACAGTTCCTCTTGCAGGAAGTCAGGACCCAGAACCCCCCAAAAAAAAAAAAAACACAAGGAAGCAACGGGAAGCAATAACATTTGTTCTGAGGTTTTTCATCATTCCTACTTTGCACCACTGTGCAGAAATGGGTCATGGCTGCCAGAGACACATCAAACATGTTGTAGACATCTGAGTCAGTGGAACCTCTGATGGGCCTTTTCTCACCACGCCGTCAACATGACTCCCCCGATTTCAAAGCTGACAGTGATTTAGTGCTGAGGAACTGAAAACTTTTTTTTCGCCATTCCACTTTTCTTCCCATTGATGATGACTGATCGCGTCTCGCTTCTTGCCTGGGGACGTTGTTTCCTTTTTATTGTTGTACCTGTTTAGGCAGAAACAAAAGGTTTCAGATTGAATGCGCAAGTTTCTGACACACTGCATCACTTACTGTGTAAAAGAGATTCATCATTTGTAATCAACACAACTGCAGCATTGTCTCTGAGCTGGAGAAACTTAAGAGACCCATCCTGGGATACGCAAGCAGTCAAGAGCAGAAAATACAACAGAATGGGGAGGAATCGACCCAAAAAAGGTAAAAAATGAGAAGGTTCTCAATTTAGATCAATTTAGAATTACTGTACTGGGCATGCTGATCCAGTACAGGAATTAAAGTACTATTAAAAGAATCTGCTTCAGCATCTGTGTGAACAGGGTGCCATGATGATGAGAAAACCACATGATCAATCAGGATTAAATTCATCCATGTTTGCAATCACAGCTACATTTTGACTAAATCACTACAAAGTGTTGATGGAGCAAAGGTGCAGAGAAGGAGGAGCTTACTCCTGACGGCTGTGATCCCACAGGGGGAAAAGGCTGTAAAATCCCATTTCTACAGTTTGGAAGGGTATCACTCTATTTTTACAGCAGAATGCGGTGTAAATATTGGGGCAGCATCAAAAGTAATCCATCAAAGTGGAAAATGTGGATCTCTTAAGAGAACCTGGGATCATATTCTGGATTTCAGATTTCTGAGAAAAAAAGGCTTTTGCGTAGTCCTGTGTTGTTATAGAATAGAGTAAAATGGAATTTTAGAGAGGAATTTTAGAGGGACATGTCAGAAGCAGCCACAGACCCTTTTCATATCATATTGTATTTTATAATTAATTGCAATTAATTTATGTAATGTGTAATAGGATTTGCCAAAATTCAAAACCACCGGAAGTCTCAGTCTTGAGCTGAAATGATTTTGGAGGCTCTTACGTGTATGAAACAATACAATAGAGTGGAAGGTTGAAGCTTTAACTGTGGTTCAGAGGTCAAGTGTCAGTTAACGTCTCCATCGTAATTGCTGATTACCCGCCAGCGCTGCGAGTACAGCAGGCAGTATCTGAGGAGGAAGTGAGTGCAGTGTGATTGCAGCTCAGGAGCCGAGCAAATGTGAGAGCCACATGTCAGCGTTGGTGAAGCTTCAGCATCAATCTGACAAATTTCACCTGATGGGATATTAATGAGCAGCGTGTCAGCTTCCAAACATAGTTACTGCATTTATCGTGCAGTTTCCCAGTTCCGACTGCAGCTCATAAATCTATAAATTCTTAGTAAAAATGCTGCTGCAACTGTGGTTTTTGATACAGTGTTTTATAAATTGAATCGGAGCAGTTGATGTGTTCAAAATGTCCTTTTTATTTACACCCTCTTAGCTATAGTGGTTTATTTTTTTAGTCTCTTTCTTTTTTGAGGTTTAGTTTTTGCTGTGAATAATTACATTTTATTACACAAAATATGTGGAACTCTGAAACTATGGGAACACACAATACACTTGAGTACTGTATGAATGTATTCATAAGAAAAATTAATCGTTCTTCATCATGAGGAATCTTTGAAACCTGTGGTAAATCTTTTTTTTTTTCCAGCCATTATGTCTTTTCTGCTCTGTTCTGTTTCCTCATAAAAGTTAATCACATATTTTAACAAACATCACATATGTTCAACGGTGGTGCTGCTGTGCACCTACACATTTTCGCCCCTTTGATTGCAAATAAGGCACAGGTCAGCAGCGGTTTGGCAGACAGCTCAAAGCTGTGAGAGTCAGGCTAAAGCTTCGCAAATGCTGCTCAGACGTCAACCTTTTCCACCCAAGACCAGAACCACCGCGGCGCTTTTCTCTTGTTTCTGTAAAGTGATTTCAGATTTAATTCGGGAATACAGTTCGTTCCATTAGGGAGACAATGGAGATGAGACTGGGAATAATCGGCATCTTTTAATGACGACTTTTAAAATGGAGGCTCCTTACTCCCTGCTCTAATTGGCTGAGTAAGAGCCAATAAGTGCACACCTGTGACCACATAATTGTTAATTTATATGTTAATGCACTAAAGGACGGTAATCAAGATTGAAGCGCAACTGTTTGATTTTCAGTGACTACGGGGTGACACAAAATGCAGATAAAATCACATCATTTGTGTGATTTGATTTAAATAAAGCATTGATGTGTCTCTAGGATGTTGCGCGGAGCTTCACACCTCGAACACTGGCTGCGTCGAGTGGCATCGGCAGTCCCAGTGAAAAGACTGTGGCAGTGACAACGCGGTTGGCATAGAAATTCGTCTGAAAGCATCCACCTTTTGTTGCCATGCTGAAATCAGAGTGGGTTGTTAGTGTTGCACCGCCTAGCGCACGCATTCTTCTTATCAGCATCAGTGTTGTGGCGCTGAAATGTGTCATCTGTTGACATCACTGATTAGAGGTTTCACTCTCTGGACTGTTGGCTGTGAGGAACCACGCACCACCTCCTCCCCAATTACATCAAACACTGAGTCGAGAGGCAGAGAGCAAGGATGGTGTGTGTGTCTGTGCATGTGTGTGCATGTGTGGAGAGAGAGCAAAGGAGAGAGAGAGAAGAGGCTGAAGTGGCAGAAAATTAAAGAATAAGTCTTAGAAGGCCACAGTGATTTCAGAAGGAAAGTCTGTCTTTTAAAAATCCTTTCAGCCGGTTTAACATCGGGGTGTAGCGCGCTGTCAAGTGGCTTTTTTTTGCGGTTTTTAGAAAATAGTCTCTCTGAGGCAGTGCAAGAAAAGTCCAGAGTGTTTGGAATCTTCACAAAGCCACTTTTGCTGTTGTTAACGAACGTAATAGCCGTGGTGCACGGGGGTGAAGGTGCACGGCACAGTGCAAATACCAGGTGCATGAAAAATGAGAGAACATTTTTTTCCCCCTGACACGAAAGGCGTGTGAGAGGTCCGAGAGTGAAATTGCAAAGAGCAAGGTGTGCAGAGGCTCCGCTGCCGGATCAAAGTGTGTATTTACCTTCAACTCCTGACCCAACTTAAATCACAGTTCACACTGTGATGGTTTCCATTTCATTTCCAATCAAAGGTGAGTGCGGCGAGCCTCTCTCCTTTAAATCGACCTGACTGTGTTGTTCAGCTTTAGCCGAGGTAGCTTCAGCGACCAGAGCAGCAAGTTGGATTAAATTAATGCAAATTCTCCCTGCAGTTCTGTGTTAAATTCTATGGTGAGATGATTTCAGTTTGAATGTTGGGAAAGTTGATATTCAGAGAGAGAGATAAACAAAGTTTGTGATCAAATTTAAATACAAACAATATATATGAAGTGAATAAACTAAAGAAATAAATATAGTATTATGCATTATACTGTAGTATGTATTCAGACTTAACCGAAAACATTAGATGAGATGAACATATTGGGCATTTGGCACAGGACATATCAGGTATGACAGCCACACCATCAGGAACAGATTGTTTTTGTCACACTGTTTTCATTCTAATGGGCAGTTTTTAATAAAAAACGAACATATTGATTAATTGCACGTGACAAAAAATTAATAAAGACTGTTTTTAAATCCCAGGGATTTATACAGCATCCGTAACAATCAAGATTATCTTTAGCCTATCCCCCAAACAGGTGACAGCGGCCATGAAAAGGAGGAGGAGGGGAAGGGGAGGTGAGACGGGGGAAGGACAGAAAGAGGGGAGAAAAGGCACATTCATCCTGAACGTATAGATTTAAAACTGAGCGGGTCAGTGGTGCCGGAGGTCGGAGCGTCACTGCGCAGTCAGCAGTACCTGTAGATAGATACAAAAAAAAGGGGGGGGGCAGAGACAGAGAGGTGTGTATGTGTGTGTGGGGGGGGGGGCAGAGACAGAGAGGTGTGTGTGTGTGGGGGGGGGGGCTCAAAACTGCAGAAGAAAAATGTGCTAATGAGATCAAACACTGGCTTACAAATCACCGCATTATTACATCTCAGCAACGGCTTCTAAAAGAGCGACAGCCAAACACGGTGTCACCCTCCAGGTCCCCGTTCTTATCTTCACACGGCTGTGGTGACACGTTCACGCGTTTGACTCTCTGCCATGTCTCAACCAACACTAATATCACAAACACCGTATGCCTCTCATTTCACCAGTAATTGATATTCATTTATATTTACACTTCAAGCTGATTACGGTGTGTGTGTGTGCGTGTGTGTGTCTGTCTGTCTGTCTGTCTTCATTATTTTCTTTCAGACTCAGACTTCATTCAGCAAATAACCTCAAACCATCACAAGAAAACATAAAAGTTCCTGCAATATCAGACATTTTTAACTGCAAATAATCACAAAAAAGTATAAAATGATTTTCTTTTACAAAATAAAGTTATTTAACTACTTGTTGATATATAATATGTCATATTTTCACCCATGCCTGAGTCACCCCTGATGTCGTGACTGTTTCCTCTGCTCATGAAACAAGAGAGATTTTTATTGTATTTTATTTTTTGATATTGTGAGCTTTTTTTCATAAGACACTTCATCACAAATGCCCCACATTCCCTTCTCCAACCTGCCTCTGATTCAGACTTTGCATTCCTTAATAGAAGCCACGCTGTCTGCTTTATTTTCATTTCCAGTGGTGTTCTCTCATGTTCGAAATTTAGATTTTTTGAAATTCCAGCCTGCCCAGGAAGGCGCCGCGACTCGTGTCGTTGCTTTGCCTCTCCGGTGTCGCCGTAATCTGCACGGCCACATGGTTTTACATTTAATGGTAGGTTAATCCTGAAATCCTTGTTTGTTCTCAGAGTCTCCCTCGGAGTCTCCAAGGCCTCCCGTTTGCTGGATTCACCAGCAGCGCCACTGGTTGAAAGGCTCACCAGGGTCATCGGTGGCTCGCTGCTGCGGCAGTCTTACAAGATTCAGCTCTCTTTTCAAAGCACTGACATTCTCATGCAGCTTCCGTTCTGCTCCCCCCAGTGTCGCAATGGCAGTTTGTGCCTGTCCAGATATTCCTGGGCTTTCTTCAGGTGCAGAATCGGCTCAAAGGCACCTGCGAGAGGCCGAGGTGCTTTGATTGGCACCTCTCTAGCTGAGCTTTCAGTTTCCTGATGATGTGCTCTGCAGCCTCCCGCTGACTTTGAAACACGAGCTGCTCCACTTGAGGATCTCCCAGCTGATCTTTAAGGGGACATGCGCTCTCATGAGCTCAATTACTCTTCCTATAAGACTGCATTGCTCAGTCTAATTAAGTACAGTGATTTTGGAGCAGAAATCACAGCTCGGGCTCGCGTTTCCGCTGCGAAGTGTGCAAACTGATGGTGACAGCTGCTCGGCCGTGTCAGACGCAGCTCATAACTCAAGTGAAACTTCAGCCAAGCAACAATGCTCCTTAAATTTATCATGCAATTCTATTCCATACTGATGGACTTATAATATTCCACTGTAATCTGTTACCAGCTGGCCTCATCCGTCCAACAGCACAGCTACACAGTTTCATTGTCAGCCACCAGCTCATCTGCTCCCCCCCCCGCTTTCATTTTGCTCAAGCTGCTGCCGCTGTGCCCAGTCTTTATAGATTTATCTGGAGCAGCCTTTTGGACTTGGTTATGGCTTAGTTATCGGCCACAACCCCCACCCACGACTGTAGGGGGTGGAATTTATCTTGCTGCAGACATGCTTCCAACATAACATCACTTGTGTCTCTGATTGATTTGCTCAACCCCCAACGGAGAACAGTTTTATATCAACAACAGAGCGCAACAATATGGTTCGTCCACGGGTCCGGTTTTGCTTAATACGAGGTAAACAGTGTGAAAATAAAGGTACAAAGTCGATGTGCATTTATCTTAATGTTTCTGTCATATTAGAACAACATTACGCCTCATTGCAATGGCAAATTCCTATTTTCAGAGTCCAGTGGAGCAAAATTAATAATTAAATCACAGTGAAATGAGTCATGTTTAAAATCTTCTCAGCATACACCAGGAGAGTGGCCTCGGTGGTCTGGGTGTGTGGGGTGAGGGTCATCTGGCTGTGGTGCTTTTCCATTTGTCCATTAGGCCAAAAATCAATACAAAGTGATTCTGACTGATCACCAAAAGAACCTCAAATAATTTCTTCCCTTATGGGTTTGGTCCTTTTTTCTTGTCATTAGGCCTCAGACCATGATGGAATATGGCTAAATGGCACCAGAACCAGCATTGGACACTATCACCAAAACAGAGCCCCTCCATTTCCTCTTTGTTGAATCAGAGTAACTTCCAGTTTAACAATATAATTTAATGAGAAGAATAAGAATAATCACTAATATAATACTGGCACCCTCACTGTGGTCTCAGACAGTGAGCTGGCATTAAAAAAGGTGTGAGGATCACGTGTGTGTCTATGTAAACAATGGAAGAACGTCCCCTATTCCCTCTCCTCTCTGTCCAATAATATGTGGCTGAAGTGCTGCAAGTGTTTCTGACTGAGAGAAAAGCCAAAATCTTCTTCAGGCTTCTAAATAAATGTTATAAATGTAATGAATATTCCACTTGTTTGACACATGTCTGTGTGTGTGTGTGTGTGTGTATGTGTCTGGACAGGTGCTGACCTGAACATCGCCTGACTACTTTACACAATAGGGGTGACGTTATAGATGCTGTTTCTGGTGAAGAGTTCCCATTTCTGCCTCTTGGTGTTTGCAGTCATTAACACCCTAAGCTTAAATCCAAACTTCTTTGCTTATGCCTCCGTCAAAAAGATTTGTACAGCTAAACTAAAGACTCATATTTGCTTGTGGCTCATCATTGTGGTGCATTCATCCGTGTATATGTTTTCAGTTTTTATGGAGTTGACTAAATTAATTATGAGATCAACACTTGTTAATTGCTTGCAGTAGCTTAAAGAGTTCTTTAATCAGCACATGTAAGAACTTTTGTGTTGGTAAAAAAAAAAAAATAGATAGTGAGAAGAGGGGCGTCTCCCACAAAGAATTGAATCTGTCATGAGCTGCCCATCGTGAGCTGATTGGCCACTAGGACATCTAGTCTGAACATAAACCCACTCTGCAGCAGACTCGCTGTTGAGTATGTTACCGTGGTCACCGAACGGATCCACCTTTATGCCAATGAACAGGGAGGTTTCGGGCCCCAGGCGGGAGAGTGTTTGAGATGAACGGGTGTTCAAACAAATGAAATTCAGTTTTTGGCTCCGAATGCATCGACACAGCGCTGTATGAACAGATATTTTCATCCAACATGCTGTTTCTTTTGCTTTGCTTTGCTGTGTTTCTTTCTGCTTGCATCTCGTCTCATGGGGAGTTTTATCAGAGAGTCGGGGAAAAGATTTATCTGGTAATTTGCTGCAGCTTCTGACATGATTCAGCCAATCACAGCTGAGAGTCACAACCATCCCTATCAGGGAGAGTTAATGGTACGCAGAAGATGGAAGTATAGAGTACTACGATGCATGCAGACAAGACGATATGAAATTCAGAGGGGGAGGAGAGCGGTGTGAAACGGGGGGGTGGCAAAAAGATGGAAGGGGGAGGAGACAGAGCATAAGATGTCTCCAGCACCAGATTGTGAGGGGTTGAACAACACACATACACAGCAAAACTCTGTCTGTCCAGATAAATGGAGCATGCACACACAAACATACACATGCACTCACACACAAACTAAATAAATAGCGTTATACACAGTAACAGTCAAAGTGGGTCAGACATCAAAGTAGCCACTCAAAAAGCCGCTGAAGCTGTCGAGGCACACAAACACACGTAGGCAAGTGCACTCTTGCTTACTTCAAATTGCTTCTTGAACTGTCTACACACTTAGACACATGTTTTTAGGTGCACACTTGTGCTTACTGCAAACTGCTACACTTGTCTTCTCTCTTTCTCCTTCCTCTTGGCTCTTTTCTCCCATGCGTGTCTGTGTGTGTGTGAGTGTGTGTCTGTGTGTGTGTTGCTTCTTCTTGTGAATTACGAGTCGGTGCCCATGGTTGACCAAATAACTGCAATCAGGAAGTCTGAGTGCTGAGGGACAAAGGCTGTCGGCCACTTAAGACACACACACACACACATACTCACACCCCATTAAATGCAAGGACATTGTCTATTTTCAAAGAACATGAAAAGGCACAGCAAGATGAAATGATGACAATATTCTCACAAACCAGGAATTCTGGTTCCAGTATTATTTATTCCGTTATTTATTACAGATTAATTGAAACTCGGATCATTTCAGGCTTCCCATATCACACACAACGGGAGATCTGTCGCAGCAGTTTGCTGGTGTTTGCTGAACACTTGATGGTGAATGCTTGAGAGGAGAATCATGTGAGGAACGCCTTTGGAACGCGTTTTTTGTCACCTTCGTCACACCACCACCACCACCAACTGTGGCATCATTCTCACCTCCAGACAGCCACTCATTTGGTAATTTACTAGCTGTTTAAAATAATTTAGCGTGAACTGTTCTTCCTCCACCTTCCACTTCTGAATCCCTTGCATTCTGATGCAAACTCTATTAATTCTGAAATGTAGTAAATATTGAGGAGTATAAATATTTAATTGCGTAACCTGAATTTACATTTAGATCGATTTATTTTAGCTAGCACGCATTTTAACTGTTTGGGGTGACATTTTTTATTTTAAGAATAGAACATTATTTATAGAATTTTATGTATAAAATAGAGTAGAAAAGTCTTATTTACATGTCAGGAAAGAATTACACATTTTAAAAAAGGGGCAAAAATAGGTATATGTATATGTATATGTATGTCAACAATAATCTTCCAAACATTAAATTTGTTGCAGTGACGAGTGAGGCAGAGCTTCTTCTCCTGATAGTATTTTTGCAGAATTGTTCTCACCTTAAGGCTGCCCATTTGTTTTTTTGTTTGTTTGTTTGTTTGTTTGTATTGTTTTTTTTAATCAAACATTTCATTTTACCCTCACCTTGTCCATCCTACCAAGAATCATTCCAGCCCCGCAGCTTCCGCCGTTCACCTTCGAGGGTCTCAGGGACGACGGGAACCATGCTCAGGCGTGAACGCGCTGCACAACAGCTGGATGAAGAAGAACACTGCAGCAACAGCTGAGCTTATTCTTCCCAGAAGATTTGCCAAAACAGCGACTCTAACCCCGACTATCCCTCAAGGGCCCACAAGGGCCCACGGTCTCTAAAAATAAAGTCGAATTCTTAGGCACCAAAAATAATTACGGGCTGGAAATAGTGTTTCTCTAAGCTGATGCTAAATCACAAAGTTACTTTGGACTAATTCATTTCCCAGCGCCATCTGCCTCCTCTCCTGTCCGTTTCTATGACTCCCTCTTTCCAACACCATTTTCCGTCATTTTCGCTGTCATCGCCTTCTGTTGTCTCATAACCGATTGAACCCTGACCAGCATTGTCCTAGTGTTGTCATGGCGACAATACAAAGAAGTTTAACTGCTGCTAATTAATGCAGAAATACTGTAAGTGTTTCTTACTGCTGTGTGACTCTTGCGTGTTCAAAGCCTCTCCACATTGTCTCCATGTCTTAGTCAGCGCCTAATGAGCCATGAAATTAATTTAATCCCCTTTTTTCTGACATCTTATTATTTTCTGTTGTTGTATCGTTGTAATTCAAAAGAAAGCATTGTGATGCATTATTCATGACTGCATGCAAATATTTGTTTGGGATGCACATGGCTGTGATTTTAAAGTTGGGAACCAAAGATAACATCATGCTGTTACACACATGTTCAGCTGAACTGGATTAATTACATTTTATACCTGATTTTGGCACTACTGATGAAGGCAGTAGATTTATTCCCCATAAAACAGCACTTGATAATATTCAATAAAGTGCAAAAGAAAGAGTTGGAGGAAGAATCAAGTGATCTACTTTTAGATCTACTTTCATTCATATTTATTTCTTCCCACAATGGTGCGATGTTGCTCAGAAGCTCCAAGTGTTGCTGTGCTAATAAGCTGCATATATCAATATATACTTGACTTTTCAAACAAGTTCTCCACACCTGTGCTCCACCCACATATGAGATTTGTTCATTATTCTTAGAACTTTGCGCTGCACAGACATGGGTAATTGACTTTTATCAGTAGAATGAGTCATGCTGCTGCTACAGCGTATGCATCTCCATCTTCAACCAAGGGGTAGCTGATTCATATACTACAGAGGCACGATGCTTCTCACCTGTTCGCTATTAACTCTTCTGAAATGTGACAATTAAAACTATCTCATGAAGTTGTTGCTGTAAATTACGACAATCAAGACGCGCAGTTATCACCAGGCTGCATGAGTAAGCAAGTGAAAGGTTTTTGTTTTATCCCTTCTGTCTCCGACATGTTGTCCCCGCTCAGGAACAAAACCACCAAAAGGAGTTTGCAGCTTTGAATAAACATTCGACAACCATTCAGGCTCAAAACTACCAAAGCATAGACGGGGGTGTAAACTCCTCCACTGACAGTTTAGTTCAGTGCAATACAAAGTAGTGCACACAGATACACAGAGAGACACACATAAACACACACACAAAGAAAAAAAAATAACAAAAAAAGATGTTTTAATGCAAAACCAAAGCAGGAAATTCATTTTGCTACTCAGCAAAGTTGTGATTTTATTCTAAAACTTTTGTATAAGAGGTAAACAGGCAAAATATTCCCCCAGTATATGTGCAGTAAAACAACATTCCAGTGATAAACAGAGTGGCACAGTAATTCACTCCAGGTCTTAAAATGCTCTTATCAGAAGTAAAGCACACATTTTTTTTTTCTATCATAGTTGCTGGCTGTGAGGTGAAAGTCTGTGAGGCTGAGAAATGATAAATAAACTCTCAGATAGCAGGTGTCATCCATTCTGCACACACAATCAATTAAACTGGGACAAAATAAATAAATAAAAATCAAGCAAAGCCAGAACGGCTGCACATCAGTTTTCTGTACCAAACCGGTCCTCTTTCCATGGCAACCGTATCTGTGGCAGTTTGGCAGTTGCTCTCAGTGGACCGACCAAATGACAAATCAGCAATGTTGGTTCCATCACATGTCCACTCAGATGTCTGCTCGTGTAGTGCATGTTTTATTCCTGTCCATCCAGAGATGTCCTCTGCAAATCAAGGTGGAGCCATGCAACTAGTGATAGTATTAAGTAGATGTGTAATAGTTTTGTCTTGACTTTGACAGGATAGAACAACAGAAGCAAAATAATTGTGTTAAATTCTGATGTTCAGTGATTGTGCACTATAGATTTGTTTAAAATGTAATCAGTGAAATAACCATGTGAAAAATATTTGCTGAAGCTGTTGCTTTCACTGAATGACAGAAGTTACTTGGCCTTGAAGTGTTAAATTGTGTTCTTATGCATCCTCCATGCTCACTGTTTTGCACCCTGTACTCATTTCTATACAGATGTGTCTGGTTTGTTTGCTTCTGCTGAAACAAAGACTGGTTGGTGGTGGTACTGTCTCCATGTCTGTGTGCTTCCAGTCATGGCCTCCAGTCACTCTCCTTCTTAAGATTGGGTTTTAATAACTATTGATTTTTTTTTTTTATCTTCATATTTCAATTATGCTTTTAATGTGCACCACAAACAACCAAAAAATAAACTTTTACATCCCAGAAGGTGAGGAATCACACATATACATGTCTCCGGGTTGGACACTATTTGACTCATAATTGCAGCTCTTCTTATTACCTGTGTCTCCTGCCGCTGTCCATTGCTCCTTGGGGACAAATTAAAACTCCAGTGTCTAGGGTTTGGCAATATCTAATGGTAGGAATACAAAAGGCAAGATTTGAATATCTAGAATATCTGTAATCCCACTTTTTAGAGAGTTAGAGTTTTAGAAAGTTAGAGAACCTCGGCTGACAACAAGTAAATGTTTAATTTCACAACTAAATGTAATTTTAAAAGGGAGTTGAGCATTTTTTCCACCGTGAAGTCATGGTTTACTAATATTGAATGTGACTAAGAATGTCTCTTTATCTTGTTTGTGTCAAGTGTGGAACCATAATGGGGCAACTGGTTCAAATATTGAAATATCCTAACCCTAAGTGAATGAAAGATACTTCAGAAAGACTGAAAACCCTCCAAACTAGAGCTTTATATTCACATTATTCAGATATATTGAATAATTTTAGCATAACAGAGTTACTCAAATGGATTTAGAGCCTGTATTAAAAAAAATATACCCACAAATGCCAGCATTTTTTAAATTATTTCCACAGAAGCATACATCTTGAAGCATATTTAAACAGTTGGGATTTTTTTTTCTTTTTTTTTTTTTTTTGCATTGTTCACCGGATTCCGCTGCAATCGACCACCACTGAGCTCCTCTTTCAGCCTCTGCTGCAGCTGACAATCACAGCAGCAGCTCATTATCGGAGGAGCTGCTGATGTGAAGCGACGCCCAGACTGGCCGACTGTTCACGGGTGGGTGGGAAAGAGGCACCAAGGAGAGCAACCCTGAAACTGCAGCTGATTAGCTTTATAGTGTGTGTAAATGTGCACTGTGCATTATTTTATAAATCTACAGGAAGTGAAAGAGGATGGTTGTTTGATGAAATAATAAACCTCCATGAAATACAGATGTAAATTCTATCTGATTGTTATTATTTAGAAAACCCAAAGTTGTCCGCTTTAATATTTGTTGTTTTCCTCCGTCTGCAGCAGTTACAGCAGCACATCTCCCAGTATCAACACAAATGTTCTGCCATGGCCTCTGCAAGCTTTGTGTGGACAACAGATCTGTCTTTATTTTCTCCAGTTCACCCCTAAGATGCTCCTTGGGTCCAGGCTTTGAAGGGCCGGTCCATCTTTTCCTGTGTTCAGGGTCTCTGGGTTTGACTTCCAGTTGTGGACCAACAATCGGAGGGTGCGCTGGTAGTAGGAGATGCTGGGGCCTTTCCACTGTGCCTTTGTTAACATTCACCAGTGTTCTTGTGTTGCCCTGTTGTTTTTGTCCTCTCCTTGGGCTAGGCGGAGCAGACCTTCTTTCTTTTCCTGCCCCCCCCCCCACACACACACCCACACACAACCCACCTGCAGCTCATCCAAGCCAACCTAGTCACCGACCTGCGCAGCTTTAAAAGACCAGCTCTTTCATTCCCTCCTGGATAGCTGCATCACATTTTCTGCCATATTTCAGCCAGCCATCGCTTCCTGTTCTGCCCAGCCTGGAGTCTCCGGTCCCTGTTGATCTCCAGCCTTGTGAGTCCATCGCATGCTGTTCCTTTACCCACTGTCTGAAGCCTCTACCCAAATATTTTGCTCCTGCTCATTAGATCCCCAACCCCTGTCCTGTCTCAGTGTATGCATTGTGAGTTCAGTTATCAGCCTCGACATAACAGCCCTTGAGCAAGGTACTGAAACCCCAGATGCTTAGTCAGCTTACTCACTCCACCACCTCAACCTCGGGGATCAAAGGTACATGCGCTCATTGTATCTTCATGCATTAATGTGTAAAAGCAGTAACTTCCCCCTGTTGAGAACTAATACAGGATAATTTACCATGAAATCCAGCATGAAAAATTAATAAGAAAGTCTTATTGTATGAAAACATGTGGTTATAGGGTGGCTTTAGTCCCTGCACTTGACTGCTATCATTGGCAGTGACTAGATTAGTTGAACCCATGAGGTTCTGAGCAGGTCCAGTCAAATGTCTGCACAACCAAAATCCAATTAGTGTGTATATATTTTCCTGAGATTCCTTCAGATTTGCTGTCAGCTCTGTTTCCTTGAGGGTGAAGTATGTGAGAAAGTCTTTTGGATTATTCATCATCACCTTACAATAACTGAGTGATAATGTGGGGTTTTTTTTCCCTGCAGCACAGCCCCATTATCGACATTTAGACGTGTGCAAATTACAAGTTCATTGTGATGGTATGTCAGCTGCTCGCTGATTTGTAGACAGGGGTTTCGTTATTTTAAGTGCACAACTGAAGAAATTATTTCCTTTTAGTGAGTATTGTCTTTCCATTTCAAATACACAATTGCTTTTTGTTCTTTCAGTTGCTTTTTTGTAGATACTTAAAGCCTCTGTCTGCACCTATGAGTCTTGTGAGTGGTCTGTTTTGAATAGTCCCCTCATTTCAATCAGGGTACAAAAGTACAATCCATGATCACACTGTAGAATAATTAGAGCTATTGTTTTACACCCGTGACCTCCCTCTCCACGTTTATCTGAAGAGAATCCCTTCAAACATATTATTCCCACAAATCTTTTCCTCTGGGAAACTTTCTTCCCAACCTGACATAAAAACAATTCCCACGATGCCCCAAAGCTGCTGCAGACTTCTCTATAACAAAGGCTAATTTAAAATGAAGCAAAGTTAATTATTATTATTTATTTTTTTTTAGTTAAGGCATCTCTCCCTCTGCAGAGTTTAGTTTGCATTGCTGCGGGGTTTTGATGGCGCTGACAGCGGTGTAATTCTCTGCAGTGTTTACAGGACAAATTGTTTGGAGCCATGGACATCTTAAAGCCAAATGCTGCCATGGCAACAGCAAGGGTTCAAATCCCACCTCTTCCTCTCTCTCCCTCCCTTTCTCCCTCCTCTCAATCCAATCTTCTCTACCAGTGAAACCATTAAATTATCAACTCCCAACCCCCTCCAGATTCATATCTCTTCCTCATCGTTCTCTTTCTTTCTCTCTCCCTCTCACTCTGTCAATATTTACAGAGTTTCCCATTAACTCTCTCAGGTAATAGTGTCTTATTCCCAAAGCTCTGCAAGGTACAAAGACAAGTACACATTCACACACGCTGTAAAATGGCTATTCCTTCTAAATGAGTGCTATTCCACTAACAGTCCCCGCTGACAGGTACAACTGCTTGTGTGTGTGGGTGTGGGTGTGTGTGTGTGTGGTCATAGCGTATTGTCCCATCAGGAAACCTAATGGTTCAGAAAGAAAAAGAGAAAATATGGAAACAAAACACTGCAGAGAAGGAAGGAGAGCAAGAAATTAAGACATGCAGAGACACCCCTGCCACTAGAACGCACAGAGGTCTAATATGGCTGTAAATATGCATGCACTTCACGAGGTGTGCACGTGCAGAGTGTAGATGTAAATAGTTATGTGTAAGATTGACCTTTTTTGCCTGGCTTTACTGCAGGATTTAGACATCAAATGCGCCTTCAGTTGCCTCTGTAAGTGACTTTGGTGTCACAGGAGTGTGTACCCAGTGTACCCAGTGACCATGTTTCACTGGGGTTGCTGCTTGGTCTTTGCCAGATGTAAGCACATGCAGTGTGTTAGCATACATTTCCTTGGTATCCGACAGGTTTTACTGTAGGCCTACAACTGTTCACCCACTGTTTGGATTGTTTGCTCATGATGAGCTGAGATTGAGACCTTTGCGTGGGACAGTCGCAGCAACTTTATGGGGGGAAAAAAACAAAAAAACATCTGTTTATGTATTGATCATTAGAGACCACACAATTAGAGGACCTAAATGCTGTATTGGTGGAAAAAGTGGACAATGGTTTATATCTGCATATGTCAACAAACATATAGGTAAACACTTTATATACACTTGCATACACACATTTTGCAGCCTCATAAATGAAAAAGATTTGGAATTTCTCGTGAAAACATATTCAAATTAATGGAAGTTGTGAATTCATGGCAGCCATATGGACACAGAAATGGCAGAGCAAAGCTTGTGAAAATGATATCTCAAGATGTTAAATATTTAAATCCCCAATAGTTTCACAGCTGGTGCCAGCAGATCATTTAATCAAATATGCAGGATGCTGTGGGTTTGCTCACATACACACACAGACATATATATACAGTAGATGTATCTGTACTGATGTATACGGTAGGCACAGTTTATACACATTACAGAACGTTTGCATCATTTGGCTTTTTGAATATTGATGAACGAAAGAGCATTCAGATTTCTCCCCCAGCCATTCCTCGTTAATAACAACTGAAGACTTTGGTTGGACAAATAAAGAGATTTAGGTATCTGTTCTGCAAGTTTCTGCTTTTTCATTTCTCTGTTGCACTGCCAAATCAATGGTGTTGGACGCAAATTACTATGGCGACCAGCGCCGACTCTTTAAAAGGGTGGGAAGTGAACCATTGTGAACATCAGCTCATCAGTGTGCGTATTTGGAAGTGGCAGATGACAGTTTTCATACAAGTGTCACAAAACGGAGGCAGCTGTCAAAAGCAACAGAGCGAAGGTAATTTTAAGACCGGGGAGAACACGACGAAACTCTCCTGCCAGCTGTGCAATGAGCTGCAGCCTGAGAGGTCTAAGTTAATTACATAAGGAATTCCAAAATGTCCTTGATGTAAAGTTGTGACTCGACCAATTTCTTTCTTTATTTCTCTCTCTGTCTCTCCTCTCTCTTTTTTTAAGGGCGACAGGGAGCCTAGAGTCTGCAGCTGCAGTGCGACCGGTCAAATCGGCATTAATTAAATGAGCTGCTGCTCTGCTTCTTCCCTACCGCCAAGAAAACAGCCAAGCAGTAGAATCCGATCACGGATCAATGCTCAAGCCTCTTTGTAGTGGGGCGGGAATGGGAGTCTGAGACTTTGAGACTGTGGACTGTGCCGTGACTGACTCAATTCCAGTTACACGACTGATCAGTTTGACAGCCAAGGGCAAGACCAAATATTCCCACTGCCCCCTGAGATTAAAGACCCACTTCACACTACATCCCACATGAAGGCGAAGCTTTGATGCTCTCACCTCTGTTGGTTAAACAGCGCTCTCACTGCGCAGATGATCACAGCTGAGGTTGGAGTAGTGTGCGACATTTGACCGCATCCAGCAGCGATGCAGCATGAGAAGGTAAAATTGAAATGAAAGTTTCAGGGTCCGGGATGAAGATCAGTTCAGCCCAGCATTTCCCAGAAGTTCTTCCATAAAAGTAGAGTCAGTGAGAAGTTTTGTATGTTACGCAACCCGTTCTCATCTGATCTTTCCCGCTTATTGATGTTTTGTAATGCCTCCTCATGGAATGCCCATATTCACAAGGTGGCCTTTGAACAAGGAACTAAGCTTCTCCTGAGTTCTGGGCTACGTGAGGTGTTCGGGTAGATGCTCAACATGCAGAGCCTTAACCTTCACATCTGTCCTGACTTACACAGACGCATTACTGAATTAAAAAAAAGTATTTATATAACATCCTTTATCTGCATGTCCATTCTATCTACTCTTTCTCATAGCTGCATCTCCCTCTAGTTAAACAACATTGTTGCAAATCAGCAAGTCCAATTGCTAAATATTGTGGAGACAGTGTACTTCAAAAATGAACTTTTTATAACTTTTTATGTGTTCCTCTCATGCCAGAAAATGCCACTTGTTGCAGGGGTCCTCTGTTCTTTCTGTTCCCTCTGCATCACACTACTGGATATGGATTTGAAAGATGTGAAAAAGTTTTATGTATAGTTGCCTGACAAAAGGTCACCTTACGTCACATGAAAACCAACATTAAACACAGAAGACAAACAAAACAGGAGCTGCGCTGTCATGAGGTTTATATCGCGTGCAGCCGTGTTTAGCTGTGTCTGCAGAATGTTGCATCATAGGTTGGTGTTGTTTCCCACAGTCCCTCCCAATCTAATTTCTGTGGGAAAAAAAATTCTCTGCTACACCAGGCTTGCCTTCATGGTACAGGTATTTCAGTACAAGAGCACTGGAATCATTACGCATTTGATGAGGCTTTTGTATAATGAGGTCATTAACCAGCTGCACCGCAGACTCCTGATCAACCCTAATGACGACTTACTTGCATAGTTGATCTTGGGCGGCAGTTTGGCCGGATCTTTGCCATGCCTATAAAGCCAAATGCCAAAGCTGGACAGATTCCTCTGATATAGATACTGCCCTCACTCTTTCTGAGAAGAATTTTCGCAGGTTAAACATTGTAAATGCTCAGAATTACCGGTCACTGTTACAGCAGTTGTCAATTTAATTGGCTTTCTTAATTCTTTTTCTTTGGTTTATTTTGGATTATTAATATCACTCGTACATTTTGAACACGTCGATCAGTTAATTAATTTAAATGCCAAAAATTGAACTCGGGGGCACTGATAACTGCATTTTAATAAAAATAAGAAGAAAATTATACTGACTGTTCTGAGGTCTGGTGTTAAACTCATTACCAGAGCTTGATTTGGCAAAAACAACAAATTCAATACTGTTGCTACACTTTCTAGTATTTCATCCACTGATAATTTTTTAAAACTAGTCAAATTCTATGATATTGATCAGTCATTCTCCTACATACAATATAAACAAAAATGATGTCCGCCATTGGCTATGTGTGTGTATTCTTCAAAATATCAAAATGCAAATAAATTGAGATACACCGGTTTATGCATTGTTATGGTGCTCAATGTGTTTTTTTGGAGTTTGTAATCTGCTGGAAACATTCACTGTCAGCCAATGGAGCCTAATGGCAACCATTATAAACCGTGGCCAAAGGATGTAGTGGAAACCATTACCAATTAGTTGCAAAGCCCACCACAAATTATGCAACGGCTGTAATGGCTTGTGAGGCTTCTTTAATGGTTTGTAATGTTTCCAACAATTGAAATGTTCATGGGGTTCATCCATGCTGTTTCATTTCAGGGTAAGTAGAACAAAACATATTGCAGTGAGGAATCACAACTGGAACACACTCTACAGGATGACATTTAACAGCAAAAGAAAGGCAGGGGTTGACTTTTTCTTTTCATCTGCTGCAGAGAGGAAGTATGAAACAGGTCTGCCATACACCCACTCACCCGCACATGCAAATAAAATATCTTTATTAAAGATGCGCATTTTGAGTTTTTCTTTTAATTTATTTTATTATTTCTGGCTTCTATACTAAAATGCCACTTAAACACCATCATGAAATGCAGCCTTTGACTTTAAACTTACCTTAAATAATGCAGCGACAAATTTGGGCATTATGCAGGAGGTAACACTGACCAAAAAAAAAAAAGGAAGTGCAGGTGTGTTTGATCTACCAGGTGATGCAGGCAGAGGCTAAGTTGTGTTTGTGTGTCGAGCCCAGCGCCACACGTACTGCAGCTAATTTGATGCCCAACCTTCCCATAAGGTACTGAATGTGATGATCAACCAAAGGTGGTCCTTTATATCACCCTAATGTTCAGTTGCTGTAGGTGGTGCCATGACATATCAATCCATTACAGATATTGCATAGAGTTTATTTCATTTCCAAACCACTTTGCAAGAATGTCTGCATACACACAAGCTGCACCTACACACAAGCATCTAATACATTACACATTTGACTCCTAATTCTTCATACCAGGAGCTTGCTGTCGGGAACTTATCAATTGCTGATCAATATTTCCTAATCAATTGACCCTATCACCATGGCAACCGCCATTTAGCCCTCTATCTTCAGCCGTTCATTATACAAAGCTATTAAGGCCGCTGTGCGTGTGTGTGTGAGCTTGTGTGAGTTATTGCTACCATTAGAGAAGAAAGAGGCTCCTGCTGTCTGCAAACTATGCTTGCAGAATCACAACACCCAATACAGCAGCTGTTTCCTCTTAGGCCTGCACAGACGCAGGTTTATTGGCTAGACACAAAGCTGGAGGCCCTAAACACCGATGCTTGGACTATTCAGGTGATGGACTTCAACATGAGCACACTACTTGTATGCTAATGTGGCATGCTATGGTTTTAAGGAGACATTTCTCACATGTGGCGACATGTTACATTACCATAGATCAAACGTTGCCGAGAGGATATAAAGCTTTATTTCCACCATTCTTATAGATGATAAAAGAAATGCTCACATTTCAATGACTAATGTTTTTATTTATTTCGGGAAAAGAAAGGGAGAAAGCGTGCCCCCCTTTGGCAGAAATAAGACCTAACAGTGAGACGCTTCTTGTGGCCACCAACATCGGTCCAAGAAAACTGCATTGACCCACTCCTCAGTGCAGAAGTCTTTCAGCTGTGAGATGTTTGAAGGACTTCTTACATCTGTAACTTCTCTGATCTCATTCTGGTTCATTCCCAGACTCTCCATTTCTTAGTTTTCGGTCAGTCCTTGGTGAATTTACCTGCATGTTTGGGGTCATTGCTATATACCACGGTCCAGTTCAGTCGGGAGTTTTTTTTTTCATTTTTTTTTATATAGGTGGTCACACATGTTCTTCAACATGATTGATTCACTTATGTAAGTCCTGCAGCAAAGCATCTCCATACCAATACACCTCCATATGTATGAGCTTCCTCTAATCTCTGAAAAGAACATTATTGCAGAGAATCTGGTCATTGCGAGTCTGGCCTTCATGTTTCTACTTTCCTCCTTTCGCACTTCCCATGAGAGTCGTGCAGCCTCTCCCTGATTGTAAAGGAATATACTCACATGGACAGAAGCAGGATCCTGCTGTAGGTCCTGTGATGACAATGAGGGGGTTTTGGATTCATCTATTAATTCTTTGCTCTCTGCTCTCAAGGTGGGCTGGCTTGGATGGCCAACCCTGCACATGTAGGCCCCACCACATGTAGACTATTTTCCAGACAGTAAAATAGTCCTTTTTTAAATTATTTTTATGTTACTTAAGCTGCTTCAGTCTTCTTTCTAATGGCCACAGACACGTGCACCTGATGTGACACATCTTTGTGTGATTTTACCCATTTTAAGGCAAATAAATGTTGCAGAGTCCAGAATCTTGAAAGCTTGAAACAGCAGAAATAGCCTTCTTTAAAAATTACATCTCACAGAAGTTTCAAAGTCCAGCTGCAACTCATTCGCATTCATTTATATCATATTCATTTATATTATTTGCGCAGTGGGGGAAAAAAGCCCTCATGTCTGTATTGACCGTCACATTGTTAATGCATGTGATTGATTCATTTTTGCAGCCACTCGTGTGGTTGAGGTTTAACCTACAGTTTTGTCAGTGCTCTCAGAGCAAAACAGAAAGTCTATTAACATAATCGATAGAACGCTGACATTTTCACCGGACTTTGAGTGTGTGGAGCTAATTGGCCTGCTAAACCCTTGTTAGATTCAGCCTGCCACTACAGATCAGTGGGTATCGCATCAAAGGGGATTCAGGACTGTCAAATGATACTGTTCAATATCACACATGCTGAAACAAAGCTGATGTCCAATGTTTCCCACAATATGTGGCAAAATTAGGCAAAGGGGCTGTTTCCTCTCCTATTTTCCTCATCGCCGCCTCCGCCTTTGTTACTATTTTTGCTGCTTCAGCGTGTTTATCCTGGCCTGCTGACAGACGGGTTTACAGATGTCACTGTCAATCTGTCACACTTTGTCCACAGGAGAGATGCTGTCAACGACAGATTGCCAGTTATGTTACTGGGAATTTTCACAAACCTAAGATGGGGTTTCTGATGAATTAGGTGCCCCGGGTATCCCTGCCAGCACCAAATGTCACATTTTCACAGGGAATGTGCAAATTTAGTGACCACGCTGGGATTTTGAGCATGGTCAATAAAACAGCCACATCGACAACGGCCTCCTGTCGGTTTGGACACAGATTCCCAAACACAGTTCTAAGAAAGGCAAAGCCACTTTATATTAGTCGTTCTATAATTTAGTTAAGTTAAGTTAAAGAGGAGCACCAGGGAGGGGCCTCTGCACATTGTTTTGCATGTAAAAACATGAAAGCATAGAAGACTCTTAAATAAGCTAAAAGTTTTAGAGGCAGGCATGTTTCTGACATGTGTTTCCTAAAATAATCTCAGAATCCTTTATGATGGGTCTTTATTGCACTACATGAATCAACAGGAAGGAGAAGGTGGGCAGTAATTCAATCAATGCATGACAAATCCCCAAAATAGGCACCATATCAGAGGGAAACACTCCTCCAACTCCAAACCGTCACGTAGGAAAATAATTCTGAATATTATTTTCAGGCAGGAGTGTATTATGCACAGAGATGAAAGAGGGGTAAGACTTTACATTGGGCATTCTCAGTCCATTGTACACTCTCTCATTCACTCAAGTTCTCTTTACACACACACACACACACACACACACACACACACACACACACACACACACACACACACACACACACACACACACACACACACTGTGCCCTTCTTGCTGACACTGCTTTTAATATTTCACCACATGCAGGCTGGGCCATATGCTGCCCTGTCACACACACCTACACACACATTCAGGAATGTAAACACTTGTATATCCATATGTGGCATTTTTCTTTATCACTGTTTCTGTGAAAACACTTGTGTTATGTTAAAACAGCTTATCCCCTCAATTGTGCCAAACTCCAATATCAACAAGTACCCTAAAACAATGAGAGCTGCTGTTTTACAGAGTGGAGGAGGATTTAATTTATCCCATTTTAACGCCAGTGTATGTCCACACAAAGATAAATAAAACATCAGGTAAAGGCTTTTACATTTAAGGGAGGCAAAGAATCAACTCGGCATTAAAACTTATAAGGATAATATTTAGAAATAATATGCTTGGTTATGCTGTAGCATATATTTAAACTTTAATGTGAGAGAAAATATATCGATATAGTTAAGGAACACGAACTCTACATTTCCATTAGTAGTGAATGCAAATGTAAACATTTTCTTTTACTTTTTTTATTGCTTACACAAGACTAGCTATAGTAATAATGATGTTTCATCCTGTTTGTGTGTGTGTGTGTGTGTGTGTGTGTGTGGTTATACACAACCACTCTACTCCTTTACAAAAAGAAATGTACACAAATTACAATAAAATCAGCCAGCAACATTTTGCTGAGAAAAAAAGGGGAAAAAATGCTAACCTCAGCTCATTTTTAGATTATGACAGAGGGGAGGAGGACAGGAGATTTTTTTTCTTCTTTCTTCCATCGGCTGCTGCTGAGGATGCAAACATCCATTTCAGACCATTTAAGCTGATGCCTGTCATACGCGAAAAAGGCAATTTATGTGCAGTCACAGACACCGTTGGCTGTTGCAGATTTGCATTATGTTCTTGAGCGATATCTTCAAACTGGCAGACAAACTAAGAGCAACGTTCTAAATGTCTCATGGTCTGTGCAGTGAATATCAGAGAGTACTCTCAACACTAAATTTTGGAAAAAGTTCAAGGGGTATAAATACTTTTGCAAGCAACACCTCCGCAACATGGAAACACATGATTATCACAGGGAAACTGCACACTTTTGGGTTAACAGAGTCACACTTTGTCATGATAATGATTGTGAATCTTTTCACTTTTTCAAATGTGACAGATCACAGTAAGACGGAGAGACTTTTACTCCACAACCTTATTAAGATTGGATTTGCAGGTGCTGACTGCAGATTATTTCCCCCGTCATCCTTTCTGACTGAGAATCCCAGCGCCCTCACCTGCAGCTGTTGCGTCTGCACCCCACAGAAGTTGCATTTCCTCCAGGAGGGCCAGAAGGTTTGCAGTGTCTACCAGCGTGAAGGGGGCCCTACACGACGACCTCCGGCAGGTCACTGTGCGTGATTCGGCCCAAAATTGGACCCTTCACGGAGTTTGTGTCTGACAGACTCGATGACAGTTCCATGAGGGCCCACCATCCACAAATGGGCCCTTTGCCATCGCACCCTGGTCTCTTCACAGACAAGAGCAGGTTCAAACTGAGCGCATGTGACAGATGTTCTGGAGGTGCTGTGGAGAATGTTCTCCCAGCTACAAAGTCCTCCAGCATGATCTCTTTGGTGATGTCTTGGAGGCAATGCCCAGCCTCATGTGGTTGGAGTGTGTCAGTTCAGGATGAGGGTGAAGCTTTTGATGCAGTCGCCAATCCTGAATCCAATTCCTGCACCTCTGGAACATCATGTGTTCCATCAGCCGCCACATCTGCTGCCTCCACATATAGTCCTCCATTTGAAGAGTAGCTCAAACAGATCCTATAAAAGAAGTTATTTTAAAGATGTGTAATTATGAGAAAGAGGGAGTGGGGTATAAGAAAGGGTGATGCAAACAAGAAGGAAGTAAACCTGAAGCAATACTGCTTTCAAAGCAAAAGCTTCACCTCAAAAGATGTGCTAGTATCGGAACTAAAAAGTCTTAAACTTATATCTAAGGTTTTTTTTATTTCTTCTTCCTAATTTATATGAATTATTGATGTGAGGTCAAATCAGCATGAGATTACACAAGGAGATGATGAGAATCTGCAGGCTTAAAAGAGAATTGCAAAGCTAAAGGCTATCAAATGTGTGTTTGTGTTGGCAGGGAGCTTCCCTGCGCTCCTGTAAAATTCATTAAACTGTGACAACATTTAATAACTTTGAATCTTTGGACTTAATGTTGAACAAGAAAAATCTATTTCCAATTAAGAAGTTCATGATAAGTTGGGGCATTCTGTTTGGGAGAATATGAGCTCTTAAATCTTTATGAATCAGTCTGCATTGTACTTCTGGTCTCCACCAGCTGCGGTTATTTTCACATCTGACTTTACAAGTGCCATGAAACTATTTATTAGACACACTCAGTATTTACTGAAGACCATGCAAGGTCATATACCGAAATGCATCATTATTAGAAGATGGAGAGAGAGGATAAGTTACAATATTGCTCTGTCCACACTTTACTTTTACTTTTCCAGTTTGTAACAGTGATAGAAGGCGGTGTTCTGAGAGCATTATGTGATAAATAGTCCGGGCTTTGGGGTGTACATTTTCAGTTGGTTATAATAAATGAAGTCACCCATCATGCAGGGGGCAGGACGTTGTGGTTCATAGCTTGTAAAGGAGGTTTTGCTCATTTAAAAAAAAAAAATGTTATCTGTGCACGGATTGTATCTGGAATTCTGATTTCAATCTTGCTGTTGGTCCACATTGCTCTGTATTAAGTAGAAGAAATAAAAATGGGCTGTTTACGCAAACATTAGCTAGGTTAGGCATGACAGCTAAATTAAAAACTCATCCCCTAATCAATCATTTCTCCACCAAGATGCTTTTTCGGGTCATTTCTGAGCTGAATTGAAGCACTTAGGGACAATGATTGATTTAGAACTGGCAGCAATAAATTACATCTTTCTGTCGTGTATGATATATTGTCTTGTACATATATGTTTAAAATTGGCAGTAAAGACTAAATAATAATAATAATAATAAAAGCAAAAAACGTTGCTAACATGCAGTGCACAGTAACACCATGTAGGTTCTTATAAGGTCCAGTAGGTCCATTTTGAACCACAGTTGAATAACAAGGCCAGGAATGTAAAACAGCAGCTCTGGGAACAGATTTATCGAGTGCAGCTCACATCTTCTCCCGCCTCTCTGCGGCATTGAGTGACAGCTGTAGAAATGATGGAGAAAGAAATTAGAAAACTCTCAGCTTGCCTCCACCTCCCCCAGCGACGCCAAATAAATCATGCCGACACGGTAAATGACACAAGCTTGTCATAAACTTGACTCCGGCTGGAAGCTTTGCCTCCTGTCATGTGGAGTTTATCTGATTTTTTTTTTTTTTAATGTTGCTCTCTAAAAGCAATGCGATGGCGCATTCACAGAGGGACACTAACAATAATACCTCCCTCTGGCTTCAGTTGTCACAGTATTGCCTCACGTTGGGCTGCTCTGTTTTTATGCTTAAAATTCAGACACTGTGTCTTGATGGACCAAACTAATGCGAGGACATGGAAATAAAGTTCTTGTTACTATTAGGGGATTTTTAGAGATCTGTGATGCATATAGTAAATGAAGGACATAAGCTCAGGACATTTATGATGATATATTTCATAAACCAATTGTTTGGGGTTTTTTTTTAGATTTCATTTTTTTATGAGAAATTTGGTGACAGAATCTATTTTTTGTGGGGTTTTTTTTCTTGGTAGATTAGGTCAAAGTGTTTTTACCTAATCAGAGACTGGAGAGGCACTAGAGTCACCAGGTCAGAGGTATCAATACTCCCTAGTCCAGTGATCATGAACTGGCAGCCCACCAAATCCAGCCTACTGAACCCTCCAATCCAGCTTGCGACTGGATTTAAAAAAATGTGAGGATCAAAGAGAAAATATCATGTAGTCCACAATATTAAAGCAAGTGAAAACAGCACCAACTGAGACTCTTATCCATCAGTAATCCCCACCATTTATGACTCTATTTAGCCTACATTCCGAAATGAGGACAGACTCACTACACTGTTAAATGAACGTCTAACCCCCAAGGTGACTGTCCGGTAAAAGTCTGACCCTCTGACAAATATAGCTGGTGACCCCTGACATAGACAGTTCATTCACTTTTATATTGTGGAAGCGAACTAACTACTACTACTCAAATAGGGTCAAAGACTCCACAGCAGCACTGACACTGTTTTCACAAGAAATCTGCCTCAGCATGGGGCGGGGTGCTGCCAGCTCTGGGGTGACGCCAGAACATCGGGGTGCCTCCACTGTGAGCCCCTCAGCTGGGAGGGGGTGAGGAGACGCTTACGAGTCATTCAAGGTGAAAAAAAAAAAAAAAAAGGCAGTCAGGGAGCTGCCTCGCCCTCAGTAACCACACACGCACACACACACACACACACACACACACACACACACACAACCACACACACACTCTGGTGGTGGCAAGGCTCGGGCCGGGGGGTGGCCGTCCTCGTACCTGTGGGGCCCGGTGCCCGGGGAGGGGGGGCTTGGGAGTGTGCTTCCCCCGGTAAACCGATGCTGGTGCCTCTTGCTGCGGGAGCCCCTTCGGTGGTCCTTCGCTATCCTGCCCCAGGGGTGGGATTGTGGTTGTCTACGGGATCACTAGCCTTTGGGTCTGCCAGTATCGCTCTGGTTGTTCTGTCCCCCCCAGCAGGTCCATGCCCCCCCACCCGTGCTGCTTGCCTCATTGCTGGAAATGAGAAAAAAAATACAAGAAATGTGCCTCTCCAAATACTGTTAGCCTTGGAAGAAAACCTTTGGTTTCACTTTTTCAGTATAAAAAATTCATGTTTCCAGCATTTGTGTCACCAGAGTTTTGTTTTTTCAGGCCTCCATATGAGCTGAATTTATGGTCCATATTTTATCATATTTATAACAACTAACCTCAGCTGACTTTGATAACTCTGCATGATACTTGTGACTATGAGTGTGTTTAGTGTGCGTGCACGTGCATGTGTGCAAGTATGACTTTCAGAGCATCTGCTGGCTGCGGACATGGCAGGGGAGCGCAGGTGGTGTATTGTTTGAAGACACACACACACACACACGGACACACACACACGGAACATACTGATGCAGCTCACAGATGCTGACCTTGTACACGGCCAGGTTCCCGGACTGTCAGCACTTCTGTCTCTCTCACTCTCTCACACACACACCCACACACACACACACACGTGTGCTAAGGGGCCCATTTACTCAGGACTTGTCAGTGGCTGCCATCCTGGCCTGTGGGGGTATATGTATGAAGGACTAGGATATCGAGGTGGGTGCACTGATGAATAATGCTACACCTAATGAGGAAGGTGATGATGGTGACAGAAACACAAGCAGCTTGGAACCTGTTTATACTTAAACTTCTTGGAACCTGTTTATACTTAAACTTCTTGGAAAACTTGAGAAATCAGTTGCTGTCATATAATAAGCCCTCTTCTGATCACAGAGGCAGTCACCTTTTGAAGATGCTCACAAGGAGAAGCTGGAAATTTATATAAGAAAAGATTTGTGTCCTACGAGTTACTGACAACATCACAGAAGAAGGATATATTTGATAAAATTTGCAGTGATTGTGAATGCCTGTAGTATACTGCTACTAAAAGTGCCAGCTCCATTCATATTCATGGTAATGGTACCATTACTTTTTTTCATAATTGTTATGGTGATTTGCTGCATTTCAGTCCCTCTCCAGGTGTGTTTTGAATTGAAAATGTTTGATTCAAAGTTGTGTGTTATGATCATGATGTTGCATTATCGCAGCTTTCATGCACAACATATAACCCTGTCAAAGGATCTTTAGCAGCCATTTTTGTGGAGAAAATGACACAAATGCGTCACCCGTTTAATTAGAAAGTTGACTATTTGTTCATATCATATAGGTACGGTCTGTAATGTGAGCTCAAACCTCATAAGCCATCTGTAACTTCAGAAAGTACAGCCTGAACCGTCAAATGCGAAGCTTAATTACAGAGAGCAGCAAAGGAATGAAAAGCCTGTAGCTCAATGTGTGGTAATTCAAGTTTTCAGTGTCTAACAATACTTAACATGTAATTTTGCAATTACATTTCACCTTCTGGATAATTGAGGAAAAAAATGGTCAGTTAATAATAATTATTACAATTATTATAACATTATTATTATATATATTATTGCCCAGTTTTACAACCAAGTTGTATTCATTATCCTGTGTCAATAGATCATGTTCTCCACCTTTACAATAGCGTTAAAGGTCTCAGACAATCATTGTCAGGGTGATGGGTTGAGTCAACCCCGAATATAAAGCACATACCATACCTCTATTATACAAGAGATGATGCCAAATATTGATCATAAATATTGATGCCACCCAGTTCCTCCAAAGGATCCTGGTGGTAGTCTTGACAGCAGGCATAAACAGTCAGCCCAGGAATGAAGAACTGACTGGTACCAGCAAGCTTTAAGGTTTTATTTTCTGCATTTATGTCACCGAAATCAATTGATTATGTGTGAGCTGCACTCGGTACCCCCCAGGGTCGGGTTCTCATTATGTAACCATAATGACATATTCTGCCATTATAGAGGTTTAACGGGGCATCTCAGAACCCTGACCAGATTAAATTCTTGTCTCAGATGTGTTCCTAATTAGATGTTGCTTAAATTATTTCAAAATAACTGTTTATGGCCCAAAGTGTGGGTTGCTTATTGAAACATGAAATGGAGGCGGGTGTGCCATTTCAAAGAAAGGAATGTTTTTTCGTTTCTTTTGTTAAACTCTAAATTAGAAACAAGCCCCGACAACAAAAAGAAAAAAGAAGGGAAAAAAAAACATTAGCAGTTAATGCTTTGTGCAGTAAATGATCCCTACAGTAGTTTAAAGAGATCAGCTCAACATACATTTAGCATATAAATTCTGAAATGTCACGTTTGCCAATAGGTGTTCAATACCATTATTGTTTAGTTTGGGGCGTCAGCAGTCTATTGCAGGTTCCAAGGCGGCTTCATTTTTTCGTGCATTGATCAACAGTACAGAAATAAGAGGGGTGGAAATGTCAAGCATCGTGTAATGTGTCTTACCCCACAGACACTTTTCATTCTCTGATTGGCTGACAGTTAAATCCCATAACCGGACTCCTCAAGGGGAATCGGCCTCCTGTCGAATTGAAAGGAAAGATTTATTTAGTCCAACACAAACAATGTGTTTCTAATGTCACAGTTTAATGAAAGCGCGGTGACTTAGGAAAGCAGGAAATGCCCCGTCTCTGGGCTGTAGCAGATAGATTAAACCACAAAGAGCACTGTTTTGACTGTTAAATAAAATAGCAATGTGGCTGGTATATTTGTGATGTGGATGCTCTGCCAGCCCTCACACACTCTACACTGATCAAAGAGTTACCACAGCATATGTGCATATTGCTCTTACAAATCAAGCATAAAGGCATCTTCACACAGTGCATAGTCTCACTGCATTTCTGCACGTTAGATGAGTAGATTTAGCATCATGGCGAGCTGTATCCAAGGGCTTTTCATTCCAGAGACGAAGCTCTCCTCTTTGCAGCACGGTCAATATTTGCCAAACGATCATTGTTGCCTTTTTTAAAGAATCTATAATGAAACATTGTAAACAGACACAGGAGCACAGGCATTAACACTCTAAATATGTGACATTTTGGGGGGCTGGGGGAGCAGTAAGATATAAGAAATCACCTGCGAAAGGCTGCTGGGATCAAAGGAAAGACTCCAGGAAAGATGGCAGAAGTTTACAGGACTATCCCCCTCGGTTTATTTTTGGCCTCATCTCAAGCCAAATCCTCTAATTTGGGTATCTGCTGATACTCCATCAAGGCTGATTACCCACCGAAACTAAAGTGTTGGCTAATTGTGCTGTAATAACAGATGTGCTCTCCTGAAGATTTGTGTTCCCACCCATGAAGTTGATACATTTTAACCTTGTCCAGGGAGTGATATATATTTAAAATGCTTAAAACATGCTTAAAAGTACTGTAGCTATATATATATAGGAAAGACAGTGGCTAAATGTTCACATGACTGTGTAAATCAGTCAAATTCAAGATGATTAAACACTCAAATACACGGTTTTCTGTTAAATGGGTTTGGGGGATGATCCAAATGAAAGGCTGGGTGCAGACTGGTCACCAAACAAGTTGTTCACAGCATTTTGAAATGAGTGAGATAAGTGGTGCGAGTGATGTAAAAAGTGTCAGGTGAGAACATTGTGGGTCTCTCTCTCCCTCTCTCTCTCTCTCCCTCTCTCTCCCTCCCTCTCTCTCTCCCTCTTTCTCTCTCTCTCAATCAGAAATTCAATCAGAATTTGAGCGTATAAATCAAATGGTGTGAGTGATGTAATAAGTGGAGTTTGCATGTTGTCCCTGTGCCTACATGGGTGCCTACATGGGTATATATATATATATATATATATATATATATATATATATATATATATATATATATATATATATATTTATATATATATTATATACGTACATATGTACAAGTTACCTGACAGCGGATCAGAGTAAAGATCATGAGCCCACCAGGAAAGGTCACTGGAGTCAATGTTCAGCTAAGTTCAGCCCTGCATGACAGAACTCCCAGCATCATGGCTGGATGAACACAGACTCCGTTTCTCTTTCCTGAGACAATACGATCCCAGTAACGCAGACGCGTCTATTGTGGAGATACCAGAACTTCTCTGACCCAGAATTTACACTCCTGTACAGCTAATTTGAAGGAGAGAAAGTGCTTCCTAATCCTTTGTGGAAGATAGGTTGATTGTGATTGGTTTGTAGATGTGCGTGCTCCTGACATCGCCGTTGTCCCTACAGCAGGAAGCAGTCAAAGAACCGACCATCATAACGAGGATCTTAGTTGGTGACAGCCCCGAATGTCGTCAAGCACCTCAGCTGTTTCACTTCCAATGTTCCTTTATTTCTTTGTTATTAATTAGTATTTTGGATCTGATTTAGAAATTGTGTATATCAGCCTACCCTCAATTTTAAACACATCAGTTGACAGTCTTTTATCAGCTGCAGTATTTTATAAACAGAAGCTTTAATAAAAGCTTTGATTACATATAGAATGGATAAAAGTGATAAATTGAGTGTAGTGTATACACAAACTGGAGAATCAATGAAGAACTACACAAAAAGAACACACACACACAGAGGTTTGATCACCTCTCTATGTCAAATCAGTGCATTCCTTATTAACAGCTTTTTTCTTTTCTTCTCTGCTGTTTTTCCACCCTCCCCTCTTCCTCCCCTCATCTCTCTTGCCCTGCCCTCACTTCTCCTCTCTCTTCTTCTCTTCTCTCTCCCACTCCTCTGTCAGAGAGCAGATCTGCCTGAATAATTTCTTCCCCCTGGACCAGCACTGCTCTTTAATTCATGAGAGTGCAAGAGTCTGCTCTGTGTGTGTGTGTATGTGTGTGTGTGTGTATGTGTGTGTGTGTGTGTGTCTGTGTGTGTGTGTGTGTGTGTCAGGGAGCGTGTGTGTGTGTGTATATTTGTGTCAGCAAGTGAGAGAACAAAAAAAGAGAGCTGGTGACAGAAAGTGTGACACCCTCAATGTGTGTGTGTAAGCGAGTTCAGTAAAGTATAATTGTGGGGTTTTGAGGCTGCTGCTTTCCAGTGTGTGTGTCTGTGTGTCATGGCATCACTGTTTGTGTGTGTGTGTGTGTGCGTGTGTATGTGTTGGGGTGTGTGTGTGTGTCTGTGTGTGTGAGAGAGAGAGAGAGAGGGAGGAAGAGTCAACTATGAATCTATTTTTAACTTGGGGGTGAAACTGGCTCAGAGTCGTCTAAAACTGACTTCTCAAACGAGCCGCCTTTTCCCATCCCACGTTAAGCTATCATTAAGATGAATCATTTACTCCTTTGCAAACTCTTCAGAATGAATCTTTTAGCCTCTTTCTGAGCATTTCCAAATTAATTATTTGGTTTGTCAGCCGTTCTAAATGGAGCCATTTAGCTGATTGCAAATCTCGGCTGAAACGCTCTGATCATTAACTCAGACCTCATTTCAGCTCCAATCAAAAGTTTTTCGTTGCTCTTTCCACAGGACGTGACAGGACTGTATAAAAAAGATGGAACTCTTTTAGTCAAAGCTGGGGGGGGGGTGTAATGGTCTTGTTATAGTTGTTTTTATGATAGCGGATGATTTTGCACGCGTGTGTGCAAAGCTGCCGCAGCCTGCAGTGACAGCAGGTGAGACGTTCCTCTTTTTTAGTTTTATAGGCAATAACAAACCGCAGCCATGGGTCTGCAACTGATTTACAGCTTTCATTTGAGCAGCAATAAATTCCCCTTTACCGACTAAAATTCACCTGTTAGTATTTGAGGAATGCCATTTATTAAGTCCTTAAATCACAACAATTTTCCAAGCAAATCGTGCCAAGACTCTTAACTCCAACAGTACCAAGCTTTTGGGCCAGTAATTGTGCGCTATAGTATAAGAAATACATATTATTCCATTTTTAGTACTTGACACATAATTTGGGGATGACGCCATTCATTTTTTATTTACAAGGCGCAGTTTAATTAACTGAGGCAATATCTCAAATATACTTCAAATAAGGGAAAGGTTTGGAATTAAATAAAACCTTCTTATTCTGCTCATTTATCAGTGTCCTCCATTTTAAAAGAAGTCATGCTACCAATGAAGTGTACAGTTTTTTTTTTGGTTTTTTTTGTTTCTTTTTTGCGTCCCCCTTAACTGTGTTTTAAGATATCAATAATGGAGAAGGGTTGCATTCAAGTCAGACAACATATTAATTTTTAACACAGACATTTAGCTATCTGTCAGACAAGATCTGGATTCAGAGGAGATGGTTGGAGTCCTGCTTAGTGGCTCTCGTGAGTTTGCGTGAGCATTTTGTCCCATTTGTGCGTTACGCGTCCCTCAGTAGAGCATACGCTCACACGTGCAGCTTGTGACACCTTCTAGCAAGTAGCACACGAGCAGTGTCATATGACAACAAACAACTAATTATTTCAGACTATTTCAGACCACTTTTGTTAGACAAATTATTGCAGATGCTTTGAGCCTGAAACACATGATGCTGTTAAAATGTGAGATTCTAGTTTGTGATGCAGGTGGTTACAGAAACGTACCGTTTATTAAAACAAAACTGTGTTGTCATATGAAAATATTCCCAATAAGGTCCTGACTATCGCGAGTCAAATTGGTTTTACATCTTGACTAAAGTATTCATAGTACTGTAGTAACTAATAAATCAGGCAATTCTAATCCCTCAATCCATTACAAAGACCATATTTAAGGAATTAGCATCGCTGCTATCCAGCTGCAACACTGTGCTTACCCATGTTATTCCTAAAAATCATACCGTGCACAAACAAAGCTGTGTATTGCAACAACTGGCCGCACATGACAGTATGCACTGATGTCACAGTATCTCTCCAGTGAGGTGCATTCAGGGTCACTGCTCTTTGTGTAACCCAACATGTCCGACTGGATCAGGTAGATTAACTTTAGGCTTGTCCTCCCTGTCTGCTCTGGTTGTCAAAAGCACAACCTGAGGGGACATATAACGTTTCTTGAAATTGAACAAAGGAAAAATCGTGGCCCCCCAAATCTTTGTTTGTGCACAACAGCGTGCACAGATCAAAGACACATCTATCAACATCGTCGCCCTCTGGTGGTGGGCTGCAATAAGCCTAAAGGCCTCATATCTCCCTTATGGTTAGACAGTATTCAGCCAAGATGTTTTCTGTAAGACTCCCTAAGTCTCATAGATGTACCTTTACTTTAGCTTACTAAACAGTTTACAGTTTTTTTAGTTGATTTTAAGTTTACTATATTTTAGTCATTGCACTCTCATGCATCTGGTACGCTGCATTCTGCATGCAAAAACTCCTCTGTTCTTATGGTCCAAATTTATTTTGTCACACAGTCTTTAAGAAATTGACACCAATAATGTCCTTATACAGTATTAATTCCATATTCCAATATTAACATGTTTAAAAATAAAACCTCACACATCCCTTTCAGAAGAGAGAGAAGTGTTTACCAACATATTATTCCATGATGTCCTTTACTCCACCTGTAGTGGTGCATAATGAGGAATAAGGGATGCAATAAAACACAGAAACAGAAGTAAAATCACCAAGAAACAACCCACATTTTTATGGCACAAGCTGAGAGAACCCTGCAGCGAACTGAGAGCTGAACATACTTTTCACCCTCGTTTTTCTCACACCAACGACAGGTGGTATAGCATTTAGGAGTGCCGTTAATAAAGTCTAGCAGAAGCTCCATGCAGTGATGGAACAGACAGAAAGAAAAGAGGACACGCTCATGGGAACACGTTTCTGTATGAGCAAAGCTCAGAACAGGTGAAATGTATACTGCATCAAGATTCTTTCATGTTTATATTTCTTGATATTTCAGTGCGGATGCGATGACACAAAACAAAAGGGGCTAAACATCCTGTTTTGGTGTCAGTCCCACAGGATTATTGAACAAAGTGCTGCTTCTTAGACTATTCATTTTGCTCAGACTTTTAACTGTCACACAGGGGGAGAGAAATCCACCTACAAGAGGAGGAACACACAACAATCCATCTGCCGACAGGACCCTCCAGGGACCGGAGTACAATACATCCAGCAGACAAGTCGTGTTATCGGTAAAACGATATGATTCCCCCTTTTTCTTGGATGAAGAGAACGTGTCTCTCGCTGTCAGTGCCTCTATTGCTCTCATTATCCGAACATAAAACATAAAGTTAAATATGTCTCTCCTCCTGGGGGTTTGCAGAAGATCGGTTATAGTTAGCCGTCCTCCTCAGTCAGCCCCACCAGTGAAACTGCCACAGTTTATGGAACTTTTCTTAAAAAATTTAATAGTTCTTGTTTTTTATGTACGGTATTTTGCTTCAGTGCATGACTGCAGAACTGCGGCAACATGAGAAAAAAATGGGAAATTCTTTCAAATGGGGGGGGTGGCGCTGAAGTCACAGGTACGAATATTGAGGTGACTTGTCAAGTTTTGAGACATTGTGATGAGTGTATTAAAAGTAAAGTGAGAAGATTATGCAGGTTTAGGGGCCTGAACTCACTTCCAGAGGCACTCATTCAACATCATTTCACAGATCTATATCTTCTGTTACATTAAACAAAACCAGTAATGTGAAGCACATTTACAAGAGGCAGGTTGTGGGATTACTGAGACAAAACAAACTAAGGAACTTCCTCCAAATTCAGCATAAAATAGGCTAACTGTCACAGACTGATGATATCTCAGTGGAGTGCCGAATGGGAGTTTCAGGTCTTCAAGCAGCACAGGCGGCGACTCTTTAAGCTTGAATTGCTTATGTGTGCCTGGTTGGAGGCAATCATTCCTGCCCTTTCCATCGGTCCCGGCGTCGCGCACAGCTGCAGCCAGCAGCCAATGACTTGCTTACCTGTCAGCAATGCAGACAAGGTGCTGGGGATTGTCCTTGAGGAGCCGGAGGAGGCAGAGCCACGCTGACCTGCACGGGACAGATTTCACAGTTGCAGGTTCGCCCCGAACACGTGGGAAGGGGGATCGACTGTCGCGCTTTGCAAATTAATCAGGACATGTTGTCTCTCAATCTGCAGGAGTAAACAGATTAAAGTGCATTGTGGGCTTTTCTGTCTGTGTGAGCATGCATGCGTGGCCTCAGCGGGAAAGATCGATGGCTGTATGAAAATGAAGAATGCTGTTATAAGGAAAAATGGTCATGCAGCAGATATAATGATTTATTAGGCTGAATTCACACACACACACACACACAAATCAGGAGTTGGAGCAAGCGAGAAATTAAGAGAAAAAGTTAGCTTGAGGCAATATCAACTTCTATGTTTTACATTAAGCCCTTGGCCATAGGGATTGAGTCAATATAGGTTATTAAATAGTTCACACTTGGACATTCATCACATAACTGATCTGCATGGTGGAAGCACCATGCACAACAAATGTGTGATACATCATTAGTTCCATATGAGCTGAGGTAAAGTCGCATCCTAGAACACAGAGGGTGCATGTGATGACACGTTTGCGGCCGAGCACGCCGCTGCAGAGCGCATTTGCTGTTTCACTCATTAAAGCTTCACACTTCCAATTGTGCTGTTACATAAATATCCAAACTTCCCCCTTAAAATGAAGGCTCGTTAAAACACAGGGCAAATGAGGGACCAAAAGGAGCAGGCATGTGTGACCCATTTCGGTTTCTGAGCGTAGTGGAGTTTGACACACACACGCAAATGCATGCGTGCACACACGGACACATATGCACACACACACACACACACGATTACGAAATAGCTGGAGAATTGCGACAGAATGTGCACGAAGGCCAGATATGTCAAATGTGCCAAGTAACATTACATTCATAGGTTAAGTTAAATCTAATTAAATCAAGTTGAATCAGCACTTGAGGCGCTAAATCTACCGCTGGTTGGCTCTCCACTTTGCATTCAGCTCTGACTTTGGGTCACAGAAGATGAACACCAGTTTAAACACACGTGATTGTAGACATTTGTTCCAGTCCCTTATTTGGTCCATTTCCTTATTTCACCCGCCACCTCCTTTTTTTTTGGACTACAAGATCTAAAAGTTCAACAATGAGCTTCAGAAATTAAAAACAGGTCAAGAATAGAAAGAAAATTCCAGCCCATTACCATCTATGTAGTCAAACTCTCTAATAGATGCAAAATGCTAATAAAACAGTCTTGTGCCCACTAGCCAGATGGTGACTTTTTAACAACCTTTCTGCCATAGAATATTCATCTTTTTATTCATTTTATTAATTAATTCATGCTACGGGTGAATCAGAAGAACACAGGATATCGGTTTATGTAACACTCTATTCCACTGATTGATTTGCAACACATTTATTGTCTATTTAGGGAGGGGGGGAGATCTCACACAAAAAAACAGACCTCTTCATCTCCCGTTTGGTCTAAACCATCAAGGCTTTTGATTCCAGATCAGTTCCTCAAGGTTCCAGAATAAGGCAACCATCTCATGAAGCGATTTAATACTTATTAATGCAAATTTAAATATTTCAGCTCAGTGGGGGTTTTTTTTAACATGCATACTGAGGTAGTCTACTGCGGCTACTTCTAGGAAAGGATTCTTTTCTACTTTCGTTTTATATTATAATTGTTATTGCAACACTACTCCCTAGTGGATACACGTCCAAACTACAATAAATGATTGTCTCCGATTGCAGCGTGGAAGTGGTTTCAAAGAAGACGCCCCAAATCATGAGGTCTTTACAAAATATAACCTAAAAGCAAAGCTATTGTCAATATATCAAAAAATAATGTCAGAGATTTTTTTCTCCTGTGTTCAATTTATTTCTTTATTCATTAGTCTATGTTAGTAAAGGAAGACTAATTAATTATTCATTTTTATACGATCAATTGTGGATTCATCCAGTAATGAGTTAAATAATTAATTATTGTGCGTTAATTAGGTGGCTTACTATTGTTAGGACATAGAGCGTGAAATATGATTAAAAAGATAAAGAGAAAGTGACTGAAAGTAATTTCACAAATTTGTATTTGAATGTTTTTTGAAAATACAAAAATTATCCCATATTTCATGATGAAAAAAAAGTGTTTTTACACGTATTTTTTTTCCTATTAAGCACTTTCTTGTGCTCAACTTTAAGCACATTTTCGTGCTTAATGTCGTGTCTTGGGTTGCGTTTTCCGTTGACTACATTACCCGACATGCTTTGTCTCGGACGTGATGACGTCAGGGGAACAACAAGTTGCATGTGGCCCGTGCGTCCTCGCTAACGTGCTAGCAATGTGGAGCTGATTTTACAGCCGAAAGCAGTACATCAACTTAAACATTAGTCGGTCTTGTCTTTTCAGAAATTAGCGGATAATGCCTCCAAAGAAACCCGCACAAGCGTCGGGAAACAAAAAAACCCAAGAGAAGAAGAAGGAGAAGATAATTGAGGTATAATGCTGCCCGCGACAACATGTCTCGTCTTAGCGTGAGCTACGGCTAAGAACCGGTGGCATGGGCTAACGTTAAACTTTCACCGGCGTCTCTTATTTTCTACTAGTATCGATCACTTTTGATCAAACCACATAAAACGTGAAAATGTTGCCGGTGCAGTGTAACGTGGGTGTGCAGTTGTCAAGAGGCCGACGTCCTCCCAGCGGCGGATCGGTGGTTTTAAGGGGTCGATGTGGGAAAGTGTTGGCGAGTCGGTGTCGCCTTAATAACAGCTTCAAGACGCCCCGATGCGCAAAACATCTCATTTTTTTAAACCAAAACTCATGCTGGGACTAACATATTTGAGTGTTGGACAGGCCATAGTGTCTTGCGTTGGTGATAACGTAGCTGACGCTGTGCATAGGGCCTGCTAAGGAGTTAGCATTGTGTTGGTGACGTCATAGCTTGTTAACCCGCCGATCACTAACCAGCCGGTCACCAACAGGCCGATCACTAACCAGCCGGTCACCAACCAGCCGGTCACCACGGCCATGCAGGTCCCAGGGCCTCATCCATGAATGTAAGGAGCTGTGCGGGATACTCTGAGGACACATGCTTATGGACAGTGTTAAATATATTACAATATTAAAATCTGAGACAACTTGAACTTTTTTTAACAATTTGTAAGAAAACGCGTTTTTATACCAAACAAATGTAAATGTTGTCACTGTTAAAATTCCAATTACATCAGTTCTGTGTAAAGGTGTGCTGTTTTACACTAACTCAGTTGCAAATTGTAACTTCAGTGTGAAAATATATTCTTGGTTTGTGTGTTTTACAGGATAAGACATTTGGCTTGAAGAATAAGAAAGGGGCGAAGCAGCAGAAATTCATCAAGAATGTAACACAGCAAGTCAAATATGGACAGCAAAGTGCCCGTCAGGTTGGGACCAGTTTTTCTCATATTATCTCTTTGTTATCGATCTTTTGATCTGACTATAAGCCGCAAATGTCCGCATTGAAATATGATATATTTACAGAGAAAGATTTTGTGAATATTTATTTATAAACCTTAATCAATTCTTTCCAAATACTGCTCGTAAAACAGCTGTTGAAACACAAAAGTCGGTGCTTTATTTACATTCCTCCTGTGCACTGAAACTACTGCCCAAAAGGTGCATCATAAGCATTTCTTTGTGTGCTTTCCACGATGAGGGTGTGTGCGCAAATGACTGTTAAAAGTTAATGTTAAAAATAGCGTCTTTTTTTTCTCATCACCTATTCCATCCGTCTCACTTTTGCACTTCCGACTAGAGCGCCACCTTTAGCCCCGAAAATTCCATAGATAGCTGCGTATAAGCCACAGGGTTCAAAACGTAGCGGCTTATAGTCCAGAAAATACGGTATAGACAAAGTAAAATGTCAAAAGGAACAAGCACTGAAATTCATGGTGTTGAAATCGACCATTCCTTGTTTTTTTGTGGAGATTGCTCAGGCTGAACAAGACAAGGGCGGTAAAAAGTCTGATAAAAAGAAGGAATTGGACCAACTCAATGAGCTGTTTAAACCTGTAGTTGCTGCACAGAAAGTCAACAAAGGTAACATCGACCATTTTTTTTTAACTTTTCACCTGTAAATACTATCAAATATGTCAGCATTTTCAGGCTATGAGATGATGCTTATTAAATTTTCAGAAAGTAATATGGGTGTCTCTCATCTCTCTTTCTGTAGGTGTCGACCCCAAATCTGTGCTGTGCGCATTCTATAAGCAGGGCCAATGTACTAAAGGTGACAAGTGCAAATTCAGCCATGATTTGTCTGTGGAGAGAAAATGCGAGAAAAGAAGCGTCTACGTGGATGAACGTGATGAAGACCTTGAGAAAGGTCAGCATTTATTAGAGACAACGGGATGTGTTATCACTACAAGAGATTTAGAACAATGAATAATGTTGTACAGTGATTCTGCCATGCAGCTGTCCATTAAAATAAGTCATCTTAATGTATTTATTTTGATGGGCCCGTTGTGAGTACGTCAGCACATGACAATGATGCGCTCGTTTCTGTTGCCTCTTGTGTAGATACCATGGAGAACTGGGATGAAAAGAAGCTGGAGGAGGTGGTGAACAAAAAGCACGGAGAAGCCGAGAAAAAGAAACCCAAAACACAAATTGTACGTATGCCCACGTTCTGCTCGGGCATATTTAAACATAATTATCCATTTTGCAGTGACACAATGTTGTGTTTTCTGGCCCTGTTGCCGTTGGCTTTATTATCGCCGTTGTGTTATTTACAGGTGTGCAAGCACTTCCTGGATGCTATAGAAAACAGTAAATATGGCTGGTTCTGGGTCTGCCCTGGCGGAGGAGATAACTGTATGTACAGACATGCCCTTCCACCTGGGTTTGTGCTGAAAAAGGACAAGAAGAAGGAGGAGAAAGAGGAGGAAATATCGCTAGAGGAACTTATAGAAAACGAGGTAAAGAACAATTGAGTTATCCCCCATCTCTGTATGGAGTCAGTAATCAAAGAGAGATGTTAAACTTTCAGCCCATTTAAAAAAAAAAAAATTACTTTATATTATTATTATTATTTTATATTATTGTTATATGATTCACTCCTTTCTTCATGTTTTGACAGCGTGCAGCTCTCGGACATAATGTGACCCGCATCACCCTGGAAACTTTCCTGGCTTGGAAGAAGAGGAAAAAGCAGGAGAAGGTTAGTGTGTGTTTCAGTGAAGTTACCAGGAGCTTATTTCAGATGTGGTGTCAGCTGACAAATTCTTCAAGATATTAATTCAATTTTACATTTTATTTGAAAGGTGGACAAGGCAAGAGAGGATATGGAGAAGAAGAAGGCTGATTTCAAGGCTGGAAAGTCATTGACAGTAAGTGTGGCTCCTGCTGGGTGTGCTTCTGTGTGTGTGATTGTGCGCGTGTGTGTGTGTGTGTGTCTTTCGAGGTTTCCTTATTGCTTATTTCTAATCAAACCCTGTATTTGTAGGTGAGCGGCCGTGAGGTGTTTGAGTTTCGTCCGGAGTTGGTTGATGATGATGATGCTGAAGCTGATGACACTGAATATGAAAAAAATAAGGACGACGAAGAAGAGGTAAATTATCTGTTGGCTGCAGAGAAACTGCTCCATTATTTTCCAATTTAATGGTGAGGCGCGTTAGAAAGTAGCTGTAAACAATTTGGTTATCATACCACCCATCTGTCTGTATTATATGGATTATACTCATTATATTCACATTTCTCAATATTTTTAAAGATGCTCTTTAAGTTTCAAAAACTCCAGAAAGTTTTTTAGTTCCATAACTACATGCTATTCTCCTTCATTATATTCACCTCCTTTATTTCAGACCAACACAACAGAGGTCCAGGACATAGACTTGTCCCGCTTTGTTCCAAAAGAGGTTGACAACACAGGTATTACCGTGGCAACCATGGACCGTTTCACATCAAGGAACAAAACTCAACCAACGGAACTAGATAACGGTAAGGAGATTAAAAGAAAACATTCAAATGTCATGCAGACATTAAAAACAAAATCTGTAGCAATTGATATTTATTCATTGAATATTGTTAGATATAGATGGAACAACAAGTACACTGAATGGGTGTGATGCAATAATGCAAATGTAAATATCCTTTAAACCACAGAGGAGCAGCTGAATGGAGCTTGTGGTGGTGCCGAGGCCAATGGTCTTTCAGGAGCAGAAGGAGGCAGTGAGGAAGATGAGGAGGTACCTGTGGACGAGAACCTGTTCACAGGTGAAGACCTGGAGGAGCTCGACGAAGAACTCAACACAATGGCTCTGGAGGACTGAAGAGCTTGAGGTGGAAGCTACGATGGACTGAGGGGGATGCATGGAGTTAAACAGCAGGGACAAGATGTTGGATTTTTAAATTTCAGAGACTCCTGAAATAAAGCCTGACTATATTATGACATCACTGCCCGTCTCTGGCCCCCTATTTTCTGTATCCCCCTCACATACCCTCACATCTTTGGCTTCTGGTTCAGATTTACCACCAAGAGCTGATAATGAGGTGGCCTTTTTTGGTGTGAATGTTTCATAGATCCTACCTGAATTCAGCTAATGTTGACTCCTACAAAAAAAATCGGTCTAATGATAAATTCTCCAGTGTTTGACTTTTCTAAAAGGTTGATATGAAAGCACTTTTCATTGGTGAAATGTCTAACAAAGCTGAACAATTTATCAATTGATGTAAAAGCTGCTACCAAATGATGGGAAATGTGACTGAACTCGATTTAGTGACAGTGACTGGACAAAATATACAAAGCCTAGCAAATGGAAACATGGACCCAATGTGCAAACCTGACTTAAGCACCAGATTTTCCGCCTAATATTGTAAATAAAGTTCTCATGAGCTGCCTTCTGAGGAAATAAAGATGACTACATCCAGTGTCGTATTTACTACAATGCAGTCAGCTATAGGAGTAAAGTACGAAAGGCAATTTGATTTCATGTCTCAGATTGATTTGGGGTCTAGATCAAGGGTGTCTGAACCCATCCTGACCTGGGGGGGCGGGGGGCTGCACTCCAGCTGGGGTTTGCTGTCCAGCTGTCCCAGGCAGAAAATGGTCTTCACCAAGGCAACTGGGAAGCCTGGTGAAAGGGTCGTCTGCCTGGTAGGGCAGAAAAACCGGAAGGTCTTGGGTTCAACATCCCTGGTCTAGAGAAAGGAAACTAACGATCTGTAGTCTCCCAGGGCCCGGACCTGCGGCCGTCTCCGTGGCAACTGGGTGGAGGGCAGAAGTGAACCCGTGTCTGCAGCAGCGTCGACGTCGATGACGGCACTCCTTAGAGCAGGTTCGTTCACAAAACTCTTGTATCAACAGTCTTCCATTTCCTGTGACTTCAGACAATTACAAAAAAAAAAAAGAAAACACAAGCAGACTACTGTGTTCAATCCATGTTCATCTTTATTTTTGGCCCAAATAAAACACAGTTTAACAAATGAAACTGAACCCAGCACAACCTAAGAATAAGGAAAAAAAAGGCCATTTTCCTCAGAAATAAATGGAAACACTAACCATGTCGTTTGGCATTGTACTGAAGCGGCACACACATCATTCCCAGACAGTCGGGATGCAGCGCTAACATTGGACTTGTGGAGCTGGAGGAGCACGGGCGCCGCACCGAAAGCTACACAGACTAACGCTGTAGTGAAGGTTACTGCAGTGTGCAGTAGTGAGTCACGGCAAGGGTCAGACAGGTATTTAAAGGTCTTGATGTGGTCGGTCGGTCGGTCGGTCAGGTCACATGTCATTGTGTCGTGACAGTTGCCTAGGGGACAAGAAGCTGCAGCGTTATTGACAGGAAAAGGGAACAGAACTCCTACATCTAGCTTCTGAGAGGCTTTCCTCACAGTGAAAAAAGGGTTTCTGGTACAGTGTTGGGCTCGTGTAACAGTCGACAGTAGTGTGCACATAAAGCAGTTTCCCTTTTGTTTTTATAGGGGAGGAGAAATATGGGAACCTGCTAATAGGATCGGCACTGTCCTGGAAGAGTCACGAGGCTGAATGACAAAGTCTGTAATACCGTGCCTGATGGCCTGTCACCAAATTAAAACATCTAATGGACTGGTTTCAATGCGGGGTACTGTGATCTGGAACTTTTTGCTCTTTTATAGCTTTTGCTACAGCGCAGCAGTCACAGAGATTCAATCAAATCACTTGAATCCAATTGAAAAAGAGCAAAAGAGGTTTTGACTGTCTTACCAATGACATCGAGCCATCACTACCGTTGTGAGGTCCAGCAATGTTAATCTCTTTCTAGACGTTAAACGATCCATCATTAAATCTAGTTGAAACCATTTACGCCTGCATGTTTTGGTTGTGTGTTAAATGTCACAGTACCAGCCGGGTTCTCAGTAAGACGTCCCTGTGTATCAAGATGCTCAACGCTTTTCACTTTACCGGCCTATCATAAACCCAGAGCACGGACAGACCTGCCCTGCAGGTGTGACTGGACACACACGTTTGAACGTTCAGTCAAATTTGTGTGTACGTGATACAAACCATAAAAGTGGCCTTCAACCAAATACGCCTGAAGTATATATGCTGTAGTATAAATATTTTAAAAATATACGTTACTGAAATTTAAAAAGCATACCAGCATTCCCTGCAGAAGAAAACTCACCCTTCATTTCCCTCAGTAGGTTCGAAGGCGCTTGTGAGACTCCTCCCTGGGAGGATCGGCCAGCATCACCTTCATCTTGACACCGTTGACGATGCGCCCGTTGAGCGCCGACATGGCCTCATCTGCACACTGAGAGGGGGGAGCGATGCGCTTTGACTCCAGCCGCGGCCAAAACGCCAAGCGACATGACCCAACCGCTCAAAGGATCACCTGTTTTTCCGCGTACTTCATGTATCCAACCTTCCTCCCAGAAACCAAATGGACCTCAATAAGTGAACCGAACCGGCTGAAAAGACAAAGGAAGAGGACACGTTCAACGGCTGAGGACTCTTCACGTGTCCCATCGTTCTGATCAACGTTCACTCCTTGTGTTCGGGATGTTTACCAGAAAACATCTTCCAGCACGTCTGTCGGCAGAGTGTTGGGGCTGAAAACGACGAACAAGCGCTCCTTCGCCTTGCTGTCAGGTGGAGCGAGCTTTTTTAGAGGAGGCAGGTTGGCGTCTGTCTGAATGCGGGACATCGTGGACATCGCAGGGAAGCCCTGGAGGATCACAACCACACCTGGGATTAGTCCCCCTTCTACAGATAAATGTAGGCTGGAAGTTTTAAAGAGAGAAGCCCTCCAGTGCTTCCTGGTGATAAGTGATAAATGACCTCCGCTACCCACCGAAGGTTTCATCACTTGGCTGGTGGACGGACCGTTCCACACCGCAGACATCATCTGGGCAGCCACAAACTGCATGGCCATCCGGCCCACAGAACTACACACAAATGAGATATGCCTTTCTGTTACACACCTGTCAGTTTTATGCAGTAATAGTGACATTTCTGCTCACCGCCTGGAGGAATTTCATTGATTTATTTTCGCACATTAACTCCACTTTTCTCTGCGTCGTTATGTTCTCTCTCATCTGTGTTATTTGGTGTTTGAGCGTGTGTGTGCGTGCGTGTGTGTGTGTGTGCACGCACCTGCTGCGGTCCTCTCCATCGTCGACAAAATTTACTACGAGTCTGTTTCCCGGTGGATACTCGAAGCCGTTCAGCTTCTCCTTGGCATAAACTGCTGATCCAAGGTTATTGTAGCGGACCAGAGCGTGACCTGTGGCGGCACAACACAACACGCACACGGGTTTTTTTCCCGTTTCAACACCATTCGGGCTTCGCCTTTCTCAGCCGTGGTGCACGTGGGTTCGCTAACCTTTGCTCATTCCATACGCGTCTCGCTGCAGCTCACAGTATTCCATGCCTGGAATGAGGTCGAACAGGGCAAAAATCTGCTCCTGCGTGAGTCCGGCTCGAGTCGACACCATCAGGCAGCGTGTGAAGTCACCAGAGCGGTAGTCCATGAACTGGTAGCTGTTGGGGTCAGCTGGAGGAGGAGGAGGATTGCCGTCAGTAGCAGGATAGATGCAGACCAACTACACTGATATGAGACCCCGCCATGAAGGAAACTGGGAAGATCCGAGATTGTTTAAACCCCAAACGCTCTTAGATCAACGATTCTTTTGTCCTTACGCAGAGGCAGCGCGTACTGGTTCATCGGTTCGGCACCACCCATGTAGTCGTTCCTGGACGACCCTCCAGAATAATCTTCGTTCGCCGCAGCTTTATTGCGAGGCTCAGCCAGGATGGCCCTGTAGGCTACAAAAGCCAACATTTAACGGCCCATTACAATTTCCACAAGATCTTCAACTTTCAGCATTAAAAAAAGGTGAGCTCAAAAGAATCGGGCAACCACGCCCCCCGCCTTACTTTTGTCGCAGTTCTCGATGGCGAGGGCAGCCTGGGATGGTTTGTAGTACCTGACGTAGCCCAGACCTTTACTTTCCCCGGTGGTCTTGTTTTTGAGGATCACACAATATTCGATATCTCCATATTCCTGAGGACACATGGAGCCTTTATAAAACCCACTTACTGGGACAGACAGATAGACAGGGAGACAGATAGACAGGGAGGGAGGGAGACAGATAGACAGGGAGACAGATAGACAGGGAGACAGGGAGACAGGGAGACTGGGAGGGAGATAGTCGTACTTTGAAGGTCTCTTTCAGATCGTCCTCGGAGTAGCTTTTGGGGATGGTGACGAAGATCCTGGTCAGCTCCTCATCCTCAACATCTCTGTGTCTGGTAGAAGAGCGGGACTGGGCAATAAGGACCTGGAGGAAACAAAACGGGGAAAAAAAAATCACATTTTAGAAGGCGATCGCGGTGAAAACGTGCTTAGTTGTGTTTAGTTGATTCAGAGGAGGGTGAGAACATGTGCGCGCGTTAGCAGGAGGCTAACAGGCTAATCCAGAGCCGAGTGAGGAACGAACAAAGAAAACAGGAGGAACCGGAGCTCCCCCGGGTCGAGACAAGGGCCCGGAGCCACCGCCGGTACCTTGATGGGTTTGGTCCCTTCGGAAATGACTTTGCCGTGCATCTCCTCCATGGCGAGGCAGGCCTGGGAGGAGCGGGCGAACTTGACATAGCTGATGCCTTTGGGCTCCTTCGTCTGCTTGTCCTTGACGACCCACACGCCCTGGATGTCTCCGAAGATGGAGAAGGTGTCCCGGAGCTCTTCCTCGCTTATGGAGCGGCTCGTCACCACGAAGAGGCGGCTGTTGGGGGGGTCGTCGAGGTTCTCGATCACCTGCTTGGAGCTGTACTCCTCCATCTTTGCTTCCTGTTTACTGCGGAGCTGCGTGATGCCTTCCAGTGCTCCTCGGAACTTCCCCTACTCGACTCACAAGAGGAGGACTCCAAAAGAAAGCAGAAACCTGTAATGTATGTCTCAAATTTATTAAGCACGGGTTGGTGTGATACGTTTAAATGATATGTCTAATGGATTAAATCGCGTTAATTTCGATGTTCTATATAACGTCCGCTGAAAGACGTTGGAGAATTGCTTCCACCTTGTGGATGAACCGTGTAACAGCAGTCGTCAATCATATCAATCCTCAAGGATTTATTGTCAAAGTTACATTTTCAAAATTATTCTTATTAGCCACACATGGGTAATACATTGGATACAAACGGCACGTGTGTCCATGTGTTTGTTTCAGGAGGAAAAACAGTCAACCGAGTTTATAATATGCATATGCAGTAGACTATATCCTTATGAGGAGGGCAGCTGATGAGGGGTCATTGTGACTCATTTACCATGTTAGGCTGAGTCTGAGCTATATATGTCTGTGTGTGTGTGTGTGTGTGTGTGTGTGTGTGTGTGTGTGTGTGTGTGTGTGAGTGAGAGAGAGAGAGAGAGAGAGAGAGCGCCTTTACATACATTTAATGGAATGTCACCAAGTCAACCTTGATAGATACAGTGCAATCTACATTTGGATCGGAATAGTTATGCAATTGTTTGAAATTCTGAGTGCACGTGCGTTTCTGTATTAATTACAAACATTATGCATTATATGCATTATGTACCAATTTGGTGTTTTATCATTGTCCACTGTGGTGACCTTTGTCAGGTTTTCTGAAGGAATTTACCTGTAGACATTCAGTTAATATTTTGTTATTTTAGCTGTCTCAATAAGATCGTACACGAAGCACTGCCAAATGAAAGAAAACGTGTTTGTAATGGAACCCACCGAAATCTAGATAATTTGTAGAAATAAATGTGACATCATTGTGCACACTTTGCCAATAAATTACACTACTATTCTTACTATTACCACACATACAAACATAGTTTGTGGTCGATTTAAGAGTAATATAATCCCAAAAAAATAGATTTTTTGATGCATTTATTTAGTATTCTAGGAGCAGGTGCTGTTCCACGACGGAAGCCGTGGAATGTTGCACAACCTGCGTACCAATACAAAACAAGCCTTTTTTCTTTCGCCCTCAACTAGCGTCACAGCTAATTAAATTTCCTCTCTGCCATGCTCATAACTTAAACAGCTTATTTTAATCACAGAGCACGAAACTTACCTGCTCAAACCAAGCGTTTCTTTTGCCTTTATATCAAAACTATGCTATTTGCTCAAAAGGAACCCAACCTCGCCTAAATGGAGCGCGGCCGCTCCGCGCCTGACGCAAACCACGTGGCGTCCTCTCGGCCCGGTGATTGGCCGGTGACGTCTAAACCCGGTGCCCATAGAAACGGAGTGACCTTCTTTACGACCGACAGACCCGTTAGAGCCGTTAGAGCCGGAGAGCCGCAGCGCCGAGGATCCAGCCGGGATTCGCCCAGGATTCACCCTTCAAAGGTGAGCCCCGTCCTCCTCCTCCCCGCCCCCCCCCCACCGGGGAGCCGCACCGCGACACCCCGGTGCCGCTCGGAGGTGTTTCTGGAGCGTCCGGCTCGATGACAGCCGGCTAACGGTCCCCCCCCCCCCGGTCCGCTCCCATCCCGGTCCTCGATATTTAACACCTTTAAAGCCCCCCCCGTGTTTATTTATTGTTTATTGTTTATTTAATGGGACTCTCGCCAGCCCCTTTTTTGGTCCTTTTCCTCGACGTGCGAGGGTCGTAGAGGCGGCTGAGCGCCGACATTGACGCATCCTTGAGCCCCTGAAGCTGGTACATTCATACTTGGACACGCTTGTGGTCGAGCCTGGAGCCCCCCGACACCGGCCCCCGGGTCGTCTGGAGCCGGTTACAAGGCGGTCGGTGGTCGTAGCGGTGTAACTACCGGGTTGATTGTCCGCTCGTCGCGCCCCTTTGGCGGGGGGGGAGGATGCGCCTTGGGACGCCGGTACCCGGCTCGCTCATTTAGACCGCTCTGTGTCACGAAACGATTGGTTTCGTGGTCCGGCCTCGGTTCGGTCGTGTTGCGGTTCCGCCGATAGATGCTGCTTTTTTTTTTTTTTTTTTTTTTGAGGAGTCAAAGTTACCGTTTGATTCATAGACCTAATCACGTGACAAAGGGGACACCTTTGACTGCAACACCGCTCGGTCCCTCCAGGGTTATATCTTTTTATATTAAAAAAAAAAGTATATATCTAAAACAACAAATACGATAAAACTAACAGAGACGACCCGTATTTACCCAAAACTACGTGTGAAGGCACCGGGACTCCTTTCTGTCCCTCCTTTGACCTCTGCGGGGGGTCAGGTGGCGTCACCGACCTTAAACGCCCCTCACAATATGGCGGCGACAGCGGACCCTTATTTTGTCATTAAATTTGGTAGGACGTTAATAGATTAGTTTTAAATGCACCGTGTTTTAAAATAGATGTGAAAGTGTATTTATTTGTTGGTATTCTTAGGATTAAGGCAGGCAAGAATGAGCGATGACATGCCAGAGGAAGTATATTCAAGAATCAATACATAAGATACATAAAATAAGATGAAACTGGGAGAATTTTGAGGGCAAAAGTGGAAATTTGAGAGGGTTTGGTTGACAGCTTCCCACAGTTCCTACATCTGCAGATGTGTGTTATTATTATTATTCACAATCACTGCTTTAATCTGACTTCTTCTTGTATTGGCTGTTACTTTCTGCAGCTTACAATGGGAGACGTCGCAAAGGGAAAGAAGACTTTTGTCCAGAAGTGTGCCCAGTGCCACACAGTAGAGGAGGGGGGCAAGCACAAGACGGGCCCTAACCTCTGGGGGCTGTTCGGACGAAAAACCGGTCAGGCAGAGGGCTTCTCCTACACAGATGCCAACAAGAGTAAAGGTCAGTGCAGGAGCCAGGCTTTAAAATAACCCAGCACCTCGTATTAAAGAGGCGGTGTCTCCAATCCTTACAGTTTACACGAAGACACGAAGCTCTTTTTTTTGTAACAACCCCAGATAAAATGAAGAAGTTCACTTAAACCCTCTCAAACCGTCGTAGTCATTGAAGGGGGCTGTTGTACGTCTTTTCCAGGTATCACTTGGAACGAGGACACCCTGCTGGAATATTTAGAGAACCCCAAGAAGTATATTCCTGGAACCAAAATGATCTTCGCCGGAATCAAGAAGAAGGGAGAGCGCCAGGACCTGATTGCATACCTGAAATCAGCAACCTCATGAAGGAGAGTAACAGAATAAATATGCTTAACATTTTATTATATTTAGTTTAGTTGGCACATGACAAGCATTTGGTTTTGTGTTTAGTCATTTGTACATATATTTATTTATGTTAATTGGGGTCAGAGAAGAAGATGTGAGTTGCTGTTCAGTGGCTAAACATAAAACCAACCTTTGTTTTTCTTTTGTTCTTTAAACTGTACGTGGACTCACAAGAAGACCTGCTGACTGTATTTAAAACATGTACACCAAATTGCTTATTTTTGGTGTAAACATCAGACTGGTATGTTCTATCATAGAGGAGCCAATTGGTATCAAATTTACTACTAATAAAAAACGATATTAGGTCAATGGATTTAAAATTCTGGTGCTACTCGTTCAGCTTTTGTTACTGCTTGATTTTCTTTACGCGGTCCCACGGTGTAAAGCGGTTACACCTGTCCGTCTTGTGTGATACGGTCAAACTCACGTGCTTTATAGTGTGTACATGAACGCTTTGGCCAAAACCTGCCACCACGTATTCTGGCTGCTAACCTGGGAATGCCTCTGAGCCCCGTTTTTACCTGTTTTCTTTTCATTAGCATTGGTTCGGTTTCATTTGACTCTATGTGCTAAAGATGTTGAGATGTCTGTTACTTCAGAGCTAAGAATAAATGCACATTTCAAGGCCGCCGACACATCGATATCCATGTAGCGGGACTGACTGAACACCAACGGGAATCGGTTTTTTTAGGGGAAAAAAAAAACTGAAAGGAAAGACCTGGAGCGAAGGAAGATCATATTAACCTGGTTTCACAGGCGTGGAAGGCTGTCCTTTAACCCATCGTACTGTAATTTGGCAGACTATATGCAGAAAATAAGAATAATGTGATGTATGTGCTGTAGTTGTGGACAAAATGAAGAATCGATTAAAGAGAACAACAGAAGGGCGCTGGTTCATGTTTCTGTTTTCCCTGCACAGAGGTGTGTGAGTTGAGGGCAGATCAGGCCCCACACACACACACGCACACACCCACGTCTCCATCCAAGTTCAGCGTCCAGCAGAGACAAAGACGAGATCACTCGCCTGGCTCTGCAACCGCAGGAGCGTAAAAGAGGGTATTTACGCTGTAGAGTCAGGTACCTGTATGGCTTCATTAGCACCAAGGCTGCGTGGGGGTTTGAAAGATGTCCTTAAATAGCCCGCGGTGTCTGGAATATGTGAGGAGTCACAGCAGGGGAACGGGTTTAAAGGCAGATAAAGCGGTGCAAACGTAAATCTGTGCTCAACAGGGCTCGGCTGCTGTGAAGTTGTCCCCTGTTCTCTGCATTACTGGTGTGACCCCGAGGGCCACTGGGAAATAAATAGAAGCAAGAAGAACAAGTGGTCGGACAGAGAGATCAGGTGACCGCAGAAGGCGGGAAGGTGTTATAGTTATGTACTTATTACGCAACTTATAAAGCCGTCAATACAAAAACAGTATCTTAATAAAGTGGAGGACCTTGGCAGAGTCCTCCTGTCAGTCTAAACTAGCAATAAAGAGACCTTCAGCTGCCCTAAATGCTTCAAATGAAATTAAATGTTTATGTTACATAGACTTAAATGCCATATTTACAGTACATACAGGAAATCCTCCAGTGGCCTTGACAGAAGTTAGATGTGATTCTCTGCCATCTGTTGCTTTTAAAGTTTAGCCTGTGGTGATATAAACCCAAATCCTCTGGAATATTCCAGGTCCAGTCTCACCAGAATGTAACACACACTTCACACTTTATATCACATATCAGTTCCCTGGTTTAAAACAATACTCTGACGTTTGAACGTGTCCTCATGAACTAAAATGAAAGTCGCAATTTCACATATGACCAGAAGATGGCAGTGTTGGACGTCTTAACACTCCATAACGCGTTTCTGTCATCTACGTATGTATGTATGTATGTATGTGTGTGTGTGTGGGTGTGTGTGTGTGTGTGTGTGTGTGCATCTGTGCATGTATGTATGTATTTGGTTAATTGCGTGTTTTGCTGTATTCATCTTCAATTTCACCAGTAATTAAATATAAGACACATGACAATGGGTCACCATCTGCATTTGTGGGACATGATGGATGCAGCCTTTCTAAATTTAACGTAACAGGGAACTTTTCCCGCCAGAGATGGGAAAGAAAACAGAAGATTCCTTCAGTGTGTCAGTTCCCAAACATTCCTGATGTATTTAGATGACCTTACTGGAAATTCTCCGCTCAAACCGTGGTCCAGACCTGGAAATTTGCCACATAAAAAGCATTATTGCATGAATCGTGTATAAAAAAAAATGCTTATCTAGCTTTATTTTTTTTTGCAGACTTTTAAACAGCATTCATGCTTCATGCTCTTCTTTCATTCTTGCAGTAATAAATAGGAAACACTGCTGACAAAATCATCCATTATATATTAACTCAATAATAAAGTGTTAAATGTTGCTGGGATGCTTTTAAAACAGAAAACATACATGAGAGATTTATAACTATTTGTTTAAAAGAAAACAAATAAAATACTATTTATTTAAAAATGCAATGGTGGTGAAATTTACACAGTGTGACTCCTCCAGCTCAGAGTAAAAAAAGGTAACTGTTTACTCATGATTATACAGCAAACCAGCAACAATGAAAACTCTCTGGTGAGAATAAGAATAACAGCAGCATGTAAACCGACAGTTACAGGATCTGTGGGGACATTTTTGGGAAAATATTTAATTAAGAAAGAGAACAATGGCCCATTCAGATTACCTGCCAATCTTCTCCACTCTCCTTAAAACGATATCAGCATTAGAGATTAGTGCATGTAACTGAGATCATTTTAATTACTTAGTGAATGAGAAACTCTTTAAGACAGCTTCGCTTCACTCCTCTCCTTATACCCAGCCTTAAATAAACCTCCCGCTTCATTAATCTGATGACAATGCTATTTGCTTTCTTTTGTTTTTAGGATTTGGAGGTCAAATTCTGTTTTACTTGTACAAACCACACGGTTGATCCGTCTAAAATCAAAAGCAAACTCTTTCCATCAAGGCTGAACCTCCAGCTCAGCTCGTTTTAGTGGCGGTCGAGACAGAGGAAAGGTGTCTCTGTGTGACGGCTCCAAAGGTGTCCTCTACGTTAGACGGACAGGTCGTCCGCTCTGGTCCGGCTGCTCGTACCGCTGGTTTTGCTGAACCTGCGCTTGTCCTTCTGGCCGAGGGCCCCGCCGGGGCACAGCAAGAGCCTGTCGGGGCCTCCGCCGGGGGCCCGCGGGCAGCTCGCCTCCCCGCCGTAGCAGCCGTTGTCGTCGCGCCGAAGGTAGGCGGGGTCTGGGGCCTGAGCGGGCCCGCCCTTCTGCCACCCGTGCGAGTAGCAGCCCATCTGCAGCAGCGACGCCTCGTCCGCCGCCGCCGCTATCTTGTGCTTCTCCGTGGCCATGTTCTCGGAGTTCTGCTGGTGCGCCAGGTGGTGGCTGGGGAACGCCAGCGGGAGGAAGTGCGTGGAGCCCATCATGCACTGGCTGAAGTCCGGGGGCGGCGTCGAAGGCGGCGGAGGAGACAGGGACAGCTGCCGTCCCGGCGGGGCGGCGTTGGCGGCCGCCGCCTTCCTGCGGAACAAGCGCCTGCGGGGGGGCGCTTCATCAGACCTCGTCCAACAGGAACCGCCACGGAACGGCGGCGGTCTGGGGCCCGTACCTGCAGCAGTGCCTCCACGCCAGGTGTTGCAGCTCGAGGACGCTGAGGACCAGAGAGACGGCGGACACGGCCAGCATGAACACGATGAAGACGTTCTTCTCCGTGGGCCTGGACACGTAACAGTTGACGGGGTGGGGACACGGCCAGGCCTGAAACACAGAGGGAGGAGGGTGAAGGCGGGTCTTTAACCACAAAGGATGAAGGGCGATCTGTTGTCACCTTGCAGACGTAGAGAGGGTTGAGGAAGACCCCGTAGAGGAAATACTGGAGACAGAGAAACACCACCTGTGGGGGGTGGGAGGGGGGCAGGAAGCTGAGTGAGGCCGTGCTGACTCCCTCAAAATGAAACCTAACTGGCGCTCTTTTGCTGCTCTTTCTTTCGTTTCTCTACACCAGGGGTCTCCAGACTGTTTCACAAGGGGCCGTGTGGCTGCAGGTTTGTGTTCCACCAGTCCAGCACACCCAGTTTGACCAGTCAGCTGAAGACTCAGATGAGTTGATTAAGTGAGTCCAGTCTGGTGCTGCTGGGTTGAACAAGAACCTGCAGCCACACGGCCCCTTGTGGAGGAGGTTGGAGACCCTCTAGAACTGATGAAGCCTCTTGGATGAGAGGCGAAACGTCTTCGTGAAACTCAACCAGTCCAGTTGCTTTTATACTACTAAGAGAATCACCATGACCTGGACCACTGAGACCCTTCACAGACAACCTGATCTACACCCTTTAAGTCAGGGGTCTCCAAACCCTTCCCCAAAGGGCCGTGAGGCTGCAGGTTCTGGTTCAACCCAGCAGCACCAGACTGGACTCACTTCATCAACTCACCTGAGTCTTCAACAGCTGACTGGTCAAACTGGGTGTGCTGGACTGGTTGGACCAAAAACCTGCAGCCACACGGCCCTTTGGGGAAGAGGTTGGAGACCCCTACTTCAAGCGGACCGTGGTGGACGTACCTCCATGGCGCTGCGTATCAGTATACTCAGCACGTAGGTCTGCAGGAGCGCTCCCCTCAAACGCACGCGACCCCCGCCCTCCTTCTCCCTGCGCTTCTCCACTTCTCTCCCCCGTTTCTCATCTTCTCCCCCGCTGTCGTCCCCTCCTCCTCCTCCTCCTCCTCCTCCTCCTCCTCCTCCTCCTCCACCCGGGTCCTCCTCTCCTCCCCTCTGCTCTCGGCCCTCCTCTTCCTCCCGGCTCCTCCTCTTCTCCTCCCTCCGGACCCTGTGCATGGCGTGGCCCATGTAGATCAGGCTGGGCGTGGACACGAACACGATCTGCAGCACCTGAGGGGAGCGGCGCCGTGGCGTCATTGGCTTTTGCTTTAGGAGACGTCGTGTGTGCGCATGTGCGCGTGTGCGTGTGCGTGTGCGTTTACCCAGTATCGTATGTGCGCTATGGGGAAGGCTCGGTCGTAACAGACGTTCTCGCAGCCCGGCTGCTCGGTGTCACAGTTGAAGTCTTCCTGCTCATCTCCCCACGAGGACTCGGCGGCGGTCCCGAGCACGAGGATGCGGAAGATAAACAGGATGGTCAACCACACCTGTAGAGCAAAAAAAAAAAATTAGAAATGAGACGTCACCGAGGACCTGTAAACAATATTATTGTTAGATTTGAGTGTATTTATGTCCATCGGCCTTTTCTCAGGATGTCAGGTTGACGTCAGGACTGGCTACAGCGTGCACATCTAGCGTGCGGTTCTTTGACATCATACCTTTCCAACGGAGGTGGAATGCTCCTGCACCTCCTCCAGGAAGTTTCCCAGTAAGCTCCAGTCTGCCATGGCTGTCTGGACTGGTCTCTCTTCAGCTCACCTGGTCTCTTGTGCCTGGTGTGGTGATCAAAAGCGCCTGTTGAAGTGAGAGAAGACACAGGTTACCCACAAGTACCAATTCAAATAAGGCTTACAACGCAGATTAGAATGAGAAAGAATGACTAAGGTGTCATGGGAGTTAACCATAGCCACAGGTTTTAGCCAGGTTAAGTCCAATATTTGCGCTGTATCGGTTGGAACCTGCACCCGTGTGTGTTTTCACTCATTTTGATGATCACAGCATGACTGCTAGGAGACTCGAAGCTTGACCCCACCGACCCACTCCTCCCCACTCTTGCCCGTGCCCTTGTCCTATATTAGCTCCCCTCTTGGTTCCCACACTCCCATCAGGCCGTCTCAGGGGAAGGAAAAGTCCACTGTAAACACAACCCTGCAAACTGTGGGTAAAGTCTGGAATGCGTACCGTATATACTGTATATTCATAGTTTATTCCACTAAAATCCTTAAAAACACAGGAAGAAACTGTTTAATGTTTCTGCGAACCAACCATTTGCCCTCAGAAAGGATGTGTTTTCATGATCAACTAACTATTAATTCCTGGAATTTATCTGATTTTTTTTAGTCACTTCTGAATGATAGAGTCTGAACGAGTGTATTTTGGAAAGCAAGCGCAGGCCTTATTTACAACTGTTGTTCCATGCTTCGGGCAAATGTGGATGTTGTGCTAATAGTCGGCGATCAAACGCGGTCTCTTCCAACAGACGACTATTGAAAGTCCACAGAGGTCGACGGTGGATTTGCACATGTTTAGTGAGGCCTGTTTTTGCTGCTTCAACGGCCTTCACATTCTGTTTCAGAGGATTCCCTCCGTGAAGCTGTCAAGAAAGGCATATGTTTCAGATCATATGAGGGATTTTACGAATCGTACGATTTTACAAATGGTACTTATTCAGTGTGCTTTAAAGACCCATCCCTTCCTGTTTGTGTGTGTATGGGTGTGTTTCAAAAGTGCTCCCAGAATCATTAATAACAATATTACTTCCTTGTATAGACTTTCGCCTGACCTTTAGAGACGTGCTATTTCTTTGCTGCTTATCAGCACTCAAGTATTGTTTTTCATCCTGTCTTAACACACACACACACACACACACACACACACGCACAGATTAAGAGAGACAGAGTTGAGGATGTTTTTAGTCTGATAATGACCACTAAATTTCACTCAAATTAAGCTCCTACTAGACGAAACCATGATTGACAGACTGTTCATTCAGAAACAGATGTATGAAATACTTGCTTTAAAGAAAAAAAAACTTGGTCATCACAGCAAAGCTACAATGAAGAGTAAATATAAATATAAATATCCCATATCAATGATAACACAGTGATAACAGAAGTGACTCTTTGGCTTTTAGAACAGAATGTTTCTGTCATATTCCATCCATCTTCCACAGAATAAAGTCATTCTGTGTGACTTAAGAAGCAGGAGGAGAAATCCAGGATCAAATATTACCCCCCGAAAAAACCCCAACCAGAATCAAGAGAGCGAAAGGGAGGCCAGATAGGTCTTCAGAAAATGCTTGTTAGATTAGGACTGAAATTTCTACTTGCTCACCGGGTTGTTGGAGAAGAAGAATGTGGTATTGAACAGAATATCAGGGGAGGCATATGTTGTCGCTGACACCAGATTTTTACCCGGAGGCTTACAGCATTCACACAGAAACGCTTTTGTGTGACTAAAACGATGAACCATTGTGTCTGAAACTGGATTCATTATTGTTCATCAAAAGATTTTAGGTCCGTAAACATTAAATGCTACCTTAAATAAAGTGGAAATTATACATGGGTCACATTACTCAGCGACTGTATAGTTCAAGGCATTTTAGGACCGACAACCCCCAAACTTCAGCATTTTATCATCTGGATTATTTATATTTTAACTTAAACTATGTAAAAAAAAATTCAACTTTATTGACTTTAAGGTCACAGCTTTTTCCTCTTCTTGGTTTTTGAGTTCGTAACTTTACGCCTCCGCAGCCTCCATGATGATGTTGGTCCCTCAGTTATTGATCACCAGTGATCACTGGTGATCAGGAGAACGTGAGCAGGGCTGTAAACCCTCTGGTGGGAAAGCCGCCATCACAAGAGTTTTTCCCATATTTGAGTGAGGAGAAAAATAACTCATTCAGATGAATAATTCAAGTGGACGCTACCTGGTGCTGACACATGCACAGAGGTAAATGTTTGCTTTATCATGCATGACACTAACATGTGAAGGTCCTGCTTTTAAATCAGCGTCATCTGTCTTAATGTCATTCGAAAAGGCTTTTTTTTTTGCATTCGCATCTGATGAACGCACTTTACCCTGCAGCAGCAGCAGGCCCCAGAGAGGCTCGGCAGAGCCGCGTTGAGTGGCCTCTCCTCTCCCCTGTCTTCGGTGGGCTGCGTTGAGCGCTTCCTCGCGCTGATCGGTGGCAGTCTTCGGTCTTCAGCAGGCGGCGAGCCGGGTGTCAGAGGTCAGACGAGAGTCGGAAGCGCTGGCTTCCGTGCGTCGTTGTCTGGTTTGAGATGCTGGATGTGAAGTGAGGGCGGAGGTGAAACCGTTCGGCTGCAGCAGCAGAAGGGTGAAGGAAAAAGTTTGTGACTGAGCTGATATGTACCAGAATAAAGTTGGTACCGGCCCCCCTCTCTCTCCCTCTCCCTCTCTCTCTCTCTCTCTCTCTCTTTCTCTCTCTCTCTCTCTCACTGCCTCCCTTGGTCCCTCACTGTCTCCCTCAGTGTCTCCCTCCCACCGTAACTCCATCGTCTACATCTACACAGGAAGTGGGCCTCGCTGCCTGCTATTCAGCTTTGGCGTAGGCAAATGTGTGTGTTTGCAGTGTCTGGCATCTAAAGGAAGTTAGATATTGTATTAGGACACAATGGATGCTGGTCCTAATCTAAGTGCCTATTTTTTTTGTCAGAGACACACACACACACACACACACACACACACCCACACCTTCATACATGCAGTGTGACTGGAATACTCTGTTTAAGATCGAGTGTTACCGAAACGATAAGTCAGCAATTGTTCCTATTTCCATCACTCGGAGCAAAAGAATAATGAAATGGAAGCGTTGGTGCCACATACATAATGAAGGACATCTGACTTGGCTCAGGAAACATGATTTAATCTTTTTGTAAAGTGAGACAAAGTTAAAAAATGAGCATCTGTTACCTTTCAGGCCTTAGATCAATCTGTAACAGTAAGATGGCACATCAACTTCATGCAACGTTCCAGATTAAGGTTTTGTGCTTAGTCCAAGTGTTTTGTGGTGGTTTAAATGCAAATTCAGAAAAAAGAGGAAAATGGTGACAGGCGCACAACTCGAAAAAGGCGTTACATCGCTTTAATCAAGATAATAAATATATCCAAGTGCCAAAATAGCTCGGTACAATGGCCGCATGTAACACAATGTGACAACTTGTGACGGTGTCAAATGTTTCCCTCCAGGCACCTCTTAGGGTATGTGTCGCACAAATGATTAAAATTCCTCCTGATTCATCTAAAATAGTGGTTATCCCATGTGACACTTGGGGAAAAAAAACAAAAAAAAAAAAACATGATGTGGAGCTGCAGATAAGCAGAAGCTCTTCAGTCGCTGCGCTGTTCGTCTCTCTCCTGCTCCGCTGACCCGTCTGCTGTGGTCAGGTGAGCTCCATAAAGAAAGCTTAGTGCTCTCAGACTGATCACGACCTGGATAAGGAGGTGGGAAACAACCCAGCTGTTTACTGCATTAATATAACTTCCTCTTTCATACAGAAAAGCTCACACTCCTCATTAAAGCAGCAGAGCTTTTAGTGTGATAGTTAAACATCGTCTCAGCACTAATAATACATGAAATTACAGACAGATCTGACCGAATCACAGTCATTGAAAATGTTGCATCAATTGTGAAAAGGCTGTGCCTGCAGTCATGAGGAGCAGCTGTGGACCGTGGCTCTTCCGTCTGGATGCCCCCGCTGTTCCCGGATGCCGGCATTAAGAGGGCGAAAAGCGGTGCGGCCGGGCTCCGCATCAAGGTTCCATCTGTTCGCCTCCAGCTGGTTCTTTATAACTTTCAATCGAAATAAGGAGGAGAAAAAAAAAGAAGAGCACGAGGCCCTTGGGTGACTGCTCGCAACTCATGACCTCTTCATTACAACTCACTCTTTAAGAAAGAGCTTGTCTCCTTGTCTCCTCATTGATCGGTGAGGTTTTATCTGGTTCAGTGAGGTTATATCCTGATCCAAACACACAGCAAACCACCTCTTTGAAACCATCCTGGAAAACGTTGTAGTGGTCTGGCTTTGGAATTAGTTTAGAATTTCCCGTTAAAGATTTAAGTCCACCCGTCATTTCTATTGCAGATGATGTGTGGTGTTGTTTTATCTAAAGAATGATTCACTCTTTTTGTGTGATGAACACGATTATCACGCCGAGCCTTTGCTCCATCAGTCCACCTGCCAGAATCTATTTTAAATCACCATTCCGACACTCTGAAGTGGGAATGGTATCGGAGTCCTTTGCAGCTCCCACTGCGCCTTTAATCTGTGCAAAGGAAACGCTGCAAAGGTCCAAATATCAGAGATTTTTGGTTGACAGGTACATTGAAAGTTATGGGTGATCTCACCAGTGTGACAATGACCTGGTCCAGACAAGTCGGTCTGAATCTAGACGTTTGTCTAGACTGAATCTAGACAAATGGGACGTTTGAGTTGGCAAGTTTGTGAGTCATTTCACCTGAGATAAACACTCTAACTCGTTTTAACACTCTGACAACACAAATGCTTGGAATAAAAAAAATAGAACAGACTTTTATCAACAACGCTATAGCTTAAAAAAAATCAAATGGACAATTCCTACAGGTCATCGTCTCATGAGTTTGGCTCAGTGGCGTTTTGACCAGACTATGGAAGGGCTTCAACACAGTTTGTCACACTTTTGTGGGGCAAATTGTTATCAGACTCCTGATGTGCCTTTGGTGATCACTGTTGATGGAAATACCCCCGCTATTTCAGCTTAATAGAAAATTGAGGCAAAGCTGATTTTTATCGAGCTTTTTCTTTGCTCCATATAAAACAGATCCAATTGCAAATTAGGAGAGGAAAAGCAACATGATGTTTGACAAAAACTCCATAGAGGAGGTGGAATGTGCTGCTGTCCCTATGCCTGTCCTGTACTTATATATAACAATATAATGTTCCTTGAACGGCCATGATCAGGTGAAGTTGCAAAGTCAACCAGTGTGTTGCAGAAAGACTTTGCAGCCATCGGGGTGTTAATGTCCACCTCAGTGATATCGTGTTGGTCACTACGGCCCCGACCCCATTTCACCCCTGAATGTGTGCTCTGATATCTAGGACCAAGATGCTCGCATCAGATCCTTCAAGGATAAAAATTATAAATAGAATAAAACTGAACCACAGGCAAAATGGAATGTTTAGGACTTCATCTTAATCTCCGTGTGTTTGTGTTGTTTTTTTTGGGACTTTCCCACTGAGTGATGTGAAGTTCTGATAAAATGGGGAAAAAAAACGTACTCCGTAGAAAGTGTGCGCGTGCGTATGTACATGTGTGAGATGATATGATTTAAAATGTAGGTTCACTGAGGATCAAAGTCATGATGAAAGAATAAAAATGAAAAGGTCAGTTAACAGTACAGTAACAAAAAAGAATGAAGACATTTAAAGTAAACATGCGCTTTTAAAACCGCATGTTGAAAATGAAAAAAAACCTTAATCCCATTGTGACTCAACATGTGAACTTCTGATACAGACACTCTAAATGAGGGTTAGCAGAGTTGCTTCTATCGTCTCAGCCTCTGCTCTCACACCTCTCAAATGTGTGTGTATGTGTGTGTGTGAGTGAGAGAGTGTGTGTTTGTGCTTGTATGCACGACACCTCTCTATCAACAAGCACGGGGCTCGAGTGAAGTATTACATGCCATTCCTAAAAAGAAGCCACCACTTCAGATGCACATGGCACATGCGCATGCACACACGCGCGCGCACACACACGCACGCACGCACACACACATACACGGAGTCTAATGCCAGACTTATAATACACTGGCGTTGCAGCACACACCATGAGGGTGAGTTTATCTCAACCTTCGCACGTCCTCTGACACAGCTGACTGAGAGAGAGAGAGAGAGAGAGAGACAGACAGACAGACAGAGAGAGAGAGACGGAGGGGGGGCGCAGAAGCAGAGAGAGAGAGGAGAAAGCGTTTAAATATGATTCTTCTCTGTAGCCAGGTTCACATTTGATGCACATCATATTATAGTATAATATAGGATATCCTCTGTTGATTATGGACTTGCAAATTGTAAATTCGGATTTTTTTTTCATATTTACACATAGTTCCACTTTCCAATCTGCAGCAAACGAACTTGCTGCGTTAATATTGGCCGCCCCCTAGTGGTCCCAGCCCAGCATAGCAACTGACTGACGCGTGTCAGTGGGAAATTCACATTTGATGAGTAAAAACATCAGAATCTCAATCCGAAAGAAGAATGTGTTGTAAAAGGACCCATAGAAGATATTTATTTAACTTACGACAATTGCATTGATTTAGTGCTGATTTGTAACTTATATATCTTATAAATCGAATCTATAATTTTTTGTAAATGATAATAAAAGAGATTGACCGTACTGTTATAGCGGTATTCTAATTTTAATAATTTGTCCTAGGACGTCAGGATAATCAATGGGATGTGTCTCTCTACAACGGCCTACTCAAGTTTCTTGAAAAACAAGAGTGACCTTGTTCTGGAGAAATTCAAGCGTCATAGTTTAAACTTGTTGGAAAATGTCAAAATGCCCTGCACGGTGTATTTATCAGCCCCCTGAAAGCCACATTTTCTCCCCCATCGGCTGTGTTACGCTGTCTGAACATGTCAGCTGGGCATGTGTCTCCAACTTATCATTCTTCAAGGGACATGACAGCATGCGTGTGTGTGCATGTGTGTGTGTGTGTGTGGGGGGGGACTATGGGCAGCTGCTATCCTTTCTCTCCCTCCCCTTCCTTGCCCTCTTTGTCCTCCTCCTCCTCCTCCTCCTCCTCATCTTCTTTTCTTTGTAGTTCACATCTTGTCTGTCTCCAGAGTAAAGCAAACATCCTTGCTGGTGGTTGGTCCCAGTAAAGCTCCTCATGCGTCCATGCTGATAACTTGGACATTGGATGGATTTCCCGCCTGACACCAGCTCATGGGGACCTCTGGTGTGATCACCTCAAAGGACTGCTGGACTCCAGAGCAGCACACTGTGCTTCGGCTGCATGGCACGGTAATCTTCTTATTGATGGGAACTGTAGACTCACATCGGCAAAGTGTGGGGAGTTTGCAGTAAAAGTTGGTTTCAAGGGGTAAAACCGGGCTTTTGATGCTTTTCTCTCCTTTCCGCTGCAGATGCTGATGTTCTGCATGTTCCTGCTCCCTCTGCTCCTCTGCTGCTCTACCCCTGCATCCTCCTCTCCTCTGACGAAGGTAAAGTCTAGTGCAACACTTTCTCTGGAGGGATTTGTGTTATGTTATTATGGCTCCATTTTAATTAGTCTATTACTGCAAAAGTGGGAGCATTTGCATCATCACTGCAACAACGTTGGTACCAATTATAAGCAGAGAAGTTAGATAAAACAACAGGAAATGCTAATTTACAAGGGAAATTAGACAGGGATGAACAAAAATACTTTTTCATACAAGAATATGATTCTTATTATTATTACTATATAAACATTATCTCATTTAAACCAACTCAACAGAAAAGCAAATCATTTTGTGTTATCATTTGAAGTTCCAGGTTCCCATTTTCCACCATTCAGCATCATTTCAGTGCTGTAATAATGTTTTAAAAGTGTGTTTTAACATCAACGTTTAAGCATTTGTAAAAGTCCTGTGTGGTGTTGAAGTGAATCAAAAGGCCAACTGTGTTTTAGTAGCAACAGTAAATACCTCTCCAGCAGCACTGAGATGAGAGCCTTCTGATGGCGAACAACAGAAATCTGTGGGTGACAACATGTGTCGGCAGGTTCAGTGAGTCAGGCTTCAGACATGCTCACTCGTGCTATTAGCCACTTAAATCATCACAAGTGCAGAAGTCTGCCATTGACCTCTGACGACTGTTGACCTCTGAAAGAGAAAAGAAAAATCTGGGACGGCCCTACTCTACCTTTGTACTCTACATCTTTCTTGCAGAGCAACTTCAAATATAATTTTATATTAATTAATTTAGATTTTTCTATACAAGATACACAAAGATCTGAATGTACTGTAAATTATTTAATTTAATATAATGTTAAAAAGAAAATTAAAGAACTTCAAGTTCATGTCATACCAACACACAGTGAGAGGGCCCTGCATATACACACACATACCCCCCCCCACACACACACACACACACACAGATACACACACCCCTTCTTACTAACAACAGGTTTCAGTGGAACAGATGTCAGCTAGAGATACGACAACAGATGTTCCTATTGTGTGTGTGCGTGTGTTTTTTTTTTAACCTACAAATCAAGATGAATACATGGAATGTGTATTTAAAATATCTACTTAAATTTGTTAAACATTGATTATTGTGCTAATACTGGTAAAATAAACTTATTTAAAATGTATTAGAGTTTATCCTATATAGTGCATTGTAGTATGCATTTAAGTATTTCAACTTTAGAATTTTTGAAGAATATATACTTCTATCATTTAAAACCTAAATGTGTCGCCTGAGAAGCGATAGAAAAGATGTTTGGATGGATGCATTGAGCACTGAGCACTTATATTATCACCTATACATTCAGACTTTTAGACAACTGTTATTCAGAGTCTTGTTTAGCTTTAGTGTGGAAGTACAAGGATGCTTAATGCAGTCACATATATTCCAAGGTTGTCAGTCAGTATCAGAGCGTTTGTGTGGTGGTCCTCTCACAGCCTGTTGATATGCAAATCAGCCCGTGGCTCTCCAAAGTGGGAGGTCAAAGGTCACCATCTGGATTGTGAAGCACACACACGTCTCATTTCCTTGCATTGTTGTCCGTCCCTCCGGATGCCTCGTGCATTCTCTCGCTCTCAGGAGGAGTCCGGAGAGTCCGTGTGTGCCAGGACGGTGTGTGGAGCCGGTCGAGAGTGCGTCCCAAATGAGCGAGGAGAACCTGTCTGCCGCTGCCTACAGGTCAGCTCACACGTGGCTACTCATCACCACAAGTGTGATATAACAACAATCAAAACAGATGAATGAAAGAAAATCAATTTGATGCACATCCACTAGCTGATGCATTTAAGATGAGTCAAAGAGAGACTTTTCTAAAGACACAAATCCAGACGACACATTCAGGAATGGTCAGTCAGCTGGAACTATTTTCCTTCTCTTTTGCGTTCGTCTGCAGCGATGTGACGAGAGAGAGCACTGGGTGTGTGGCAGCGACGGCAGGTCCTACAGGAACCACTGTGAGCTGCACAGAGAAGCCTGTGTGACGCAGACCAAGATACACGCCGACCACCGAGGACACTGTCAGGGTGAACGCTGGGTGTGGGGGGGTTGGTGCTCAACACTTTAGTTGATGGGATTAGAAGAAAATGAAGTTTGAATGCCCTGCATGTATCGAATCCATAATTTAATCTGCTCCCCGTGATACTTGTGTAAACACGTTCTTTGTCCTCATCTGCAGAGAAGCCCACAATGAGAGACGTGAGCCCCAGTAAGTCTCTTAAACTTATCTTCAAACTTTAAATAATCGCTTTCCTTATGGTTCACAGGCATTGACCTGATAGTCCTGCACTGTTGTAATCCCACTTTACCTCTCTGCTGGTTCACACGCGTAGTTGTGTGCTTCCTGTCTGATCGTGATTTGCTGAGAGAGCGAGTGATCCGGTGGATTCACGAGGAGGCCTCGCCCGTGTCTTCAGCCGATCAACTCCTGCACTCCTACTTCAAGGTTACGACTGCACAGCTTTCTGAACGGCATCATTCACTCATAGATTTTTCAATTATTTCCTCCATCATGGACACTGAAAAAGCTTTTGGGTTGGGGTTTGTGTGTTGCAGATGTATGACAACGGGGATTCAGAGCTTGATTCCACAGAATTTCTGAGCTTCCTGAAGCATAACGAGACTGCGCTTAACCTCACTTATTCAAAGCATCTGGAGACCCAGTCATTACTGAGGTACATGTTCGAGTCGCTTTTGAAGGCAACACTTTAGATACATCACTGCAATCTGCGTCGTTCGCAAGTGCTGGTTCTGATCTCTGCCTCTGTCCCTCAGATCTCTGTGTGTCGATGCTCTCATCGAGCTTTCTGATGAAAATGCCGACTGGAAGCTGAGTTTGAAAGAGTTTGTCAACTGTCTGACGCCCACCTACCATCCTTATGAAAGAAGTAAAGACAAACTCTCTATTCAATCAATTCCAGCAACATTAAAAGTTGTATTTTTGTTGTCATGCTGTTTTTTCCCTACACATTTACCTGCGTGCTTTCTTCTATCTGTGCATGAAGAATGTGCTCTGGAAGATGAGGTCTTTGAGGATGGGGCTGAAACTCAGATGGAGTGTAACAAATGTGTGTGTGCCTGTGGAAACTGGGTCTGCACTGCTCTGGCCTGCAATGGTGAGTTTGTACCGTCACGTTTAACATTAAGAGAATGTGTGTTTTAGCTCATCAGGGCACTTCTGTCTTTCAGGAGAGCATCAGGTTCAGGAGGTGGCTGGAGAACGAGGAGAGGAAGAGGAGATGACAGAAGAAGAGTGGAGCAGGAGAGTGGCTGAACTCAAAGCTTTACAGGTAGCAAAGTCTGTCATTTATTATTCCCATTAAATTGCAAGACGTACCTATCCTTTCCAGTTAACGTTTTTCCTTATAATTAACAATAATTAAATAATTAAGAACTTGTCATTGTGCCCTGTTTGAAAGAAATTTGAAATTCTCAAAATATAAAAAAATAAAAATGCACGATGTTGTAAGTGCTGCAGCAGTGTGATCCCCCCATGTTTATTTTTCTGTAACACTAATAAAGTGTTTCTGCATTATTCAACAGGAGAACTTTGCCTTGGAGGCCTAATGTCAGAACTTCTCTCCAACTGTCAAACAGATAACTGTGTGTAAAATATCATTGCAAAGTCATAGCTTTCAGATGTAGCGTTATAATTTTATATCTCATATAGGTTTCCACAGGTTAGGAGTTTACAGTGTTACAGTTTTCTGGCAGTTTTACAGAAACTCGTAAAAGAAAATGAATAAAAAGTATCTAAAATGGAAACTACTGAAATGTTGATTCAGAAATATATGTGAAATTAATTATAAAATTGCAGTTTTAAACTTAATGTGGCTCATTTATTGTCAAACACTGCACATTTTTATAGATGCATGAAATTAAATGGAATGTCAGTTTATTGTTTAACCCACAACATACATATTCATGGAACAGGTATATAAACAGGACATTTAATCAGTGTGTTTTGGAACAACATTAATGTGGCACGTTCAAGTTGAATCATAGAAAAACAAACAAAAACCAATAAAAAAGCACAACAGCACAGTTTCATCCATCAGTAAGGCCTCCAGACAGGCTCCTCACCCCTAAAAGAGAGACATGCCCCCTCTATATAATTGGTCAACGCTGTGACCACGTTGCGGTCCTCGCCCATGGAGTGGAGCTGCTGACTCTGTCCATAGTAGAAGCTGCCTGGCTGGAAAGCACTGCTGTGGCTCAGAGGAGGAGGAGGTGGTGGAGGAGGAGGGGATGACAGGTAGGAGCTGTAGCTGGTGGGCTGGGTGGAGTAGGAGAAGGTAGGCAGATGATGCATTCTGGGACTTGGAGTGAAGGAGGAGCTCAGAGAGCTGACCTGGCCCAGAAATGAGGGCTCGTTGGTCCAGAGGGAGGAGGAGAACGATCTGCAATCTGGCGAGGAGACGGCATTAGCAGCTTGTTCACAGAAAGACTGACACGGTGAAACATGTTGCGGACCTGATGATGTGCCGCTGCAGCTGCCTGATCTGAAAGGCCCTGATTTCACCTCCTTCTGCCTCTGTCCTGAGAGAAAGAGAGCCAGAGGGGAAAAAAACAAAAAGTGAGCGGTGGTTGTATTTTACTGACACCATTCTGACACACACACTCTGTCTACTAACGTCTGGGCTGTCGCTGTCCATCCACGGTCACCTTTATGGCTTTTTGTAAAGTAGCGATCTGAGGTGGTGATGTCAACACATTAATAGAAATTGTGAAGCTCTTGCCTGTAAAATACAATAAAATACTATTAATGGTTGGTTTTGTCTTCTTACTTAAATAGACAGTAAAAAATAAAGATTTTTTAAAAATGATTTTATTGCATCGAGGGGACGGTGTCAATGGTGTACCTCTCCCACTGCGGCCTATGAAGCGGAGATCATTGAAGTGGGCGTAGCCCTTCTTCATGGTTGCTGAGGCATTGCGTAACTCAGCGCTGATGTTTTCTTCATTGCCGGCCATGACAGTAACAAGGACACCATCTGGGACATCGTTGCCCAGGGCAACCACCTGTAGAAGATGGAGAAAAGGCAGCACTGTTGTGAACTCGGGCCAGCAACACAGCAGTGTTGATTATTTAATGAAATCTCTGTCATGCTATTTTAAGCAGATAAATGTGTGTGATTTCTCACAGTGAATGGACGGGGAAGGGTCTTATTACACCTCCAATGTTGGGGCAAGCTGCTGCAGAGGAAGTTTGGGCTGTCTGTCTGCACAAGGCCTCTGGGTAGCCCCATTCTGGTTGGATGGATTGTCCTCACGTCCTGGTTCTCCACTTGGTGATGAGCTGGTGATGCCATTGGCCTATGTTTTACCACAGGATCTATGAAAGAAAAACACCCTGTTGTCTTTTTTGTAGTATCACTAATGCATATAGAGTAGAAGTTTTTTTTTTTTAAAAAAAGTGGCTTGTAAAATTCATTCCTTTAAATAAGGCATTTGCAATTAACAATAATTTGTTTCAACTATATAATTTTTGATGTCACATTTTAAATTTTCACTTTCTTTACTTTTGAGGCGCTAGTACTTAAAAAACTACATATACCGTCAACGCGCGTACGTCGCATCACAATACGTCATCAAGGCGCGTCAAACAACTTGCTCCAAACGAAAAGCATCAACATATGGAGCCATAGTTCTTCCCCTGGTGATTTCGGTGAGGATCTTTAGTTGTTCTTGCGCCATTCTCCTTTAATCTCGCTGCTTTTGATGCCTCCTCTTGACCCTGTCTGTTTCTTTTATCTTCATTGTGTTTTATTCACCGCAGTGTTTGAATAGGAGGGAACTGCGTCCCATTATTATTCAGATTTTACTGCCGGAGGGGTAGTTACTGCGGTCACAGCACCTGTGTCCACCCGTGGGAGTGTGTGTATGTGTGTGTATGTGTGTGTGTGTGTATGTGTGTGTGTGTGTATGTGTGTGTAAGTGTTTAAGTGTGTAGCTGTGTGTGTGAGAGAGAGAGAGAGAGAAAGTGTGTGTGTGTGTGTGTGAGAGAGAGAGAGAGAGAGAGAGAGATTTGCCTCAAATCTGTTCTGCTATCTTGTTATTTTAGGATGTTGCCTGCTCTGTCTGTGTAGCGGACTCGTTTTGTTTAATTTAAAAGACCCCTAACATAATTTTCCCACCCTGAAACTTTGTTTTGAGCGTTTGTTGGCTCTGAACCTTTCAACCCTGTCACAATGTACCAACCTTGAGGCTGGTTGTAGTTGTAGTTTGCATTCAGAATCTTACTGAAGTTTGTTGGCAAACCTTTCAGTCACTTTCAGTAATGCTGGAAAATACAGCCTCCAGATCAACTTATGTTATATTGCTACTAGATTTTGTCACCAATGTTTGTGCTCATTTTATTCATTCATTTATGCTTCTCTTGGATTTATGACAAATTTAACAAGTCAACCTTTTGTTCCAAGTAATGTGAAGGCCAGCTTTGAAAAAGAGATTTTAATATTTAAGATATTTCCCAGGTAGATACAAGTTTAACATTGACTTTGGTATTCAGGTACCATATGATAATCTTTCTTGTCTTTGTTTTGCTGATGTTGTCAGTTGGATGCGTTTATCAGCGGTCCCATGGCTGGCTCCACTGCCTCCGGTTCTAAAGACCGGCCAACTTCCAGGACCAGTTTTATTCCAGAATTACAGAGCATGATGTAAGACACACACACACACACACACAGACGATAACTCACCCCAGCAGATCAGAGGACTTGTGCTACTGAACAGACTGTTTGAAGCCATAGAGACCTGTGACAGAACTGAAATAATTGACTTAGGAGGGGGTAAACTCAATTAAGCTTTGCCAGAGTTCAAAAAGTGGCAAGTTACTAATTAAAGATAAATCACGATCAGGTTTTTAACAATGAGGATGTGTGATGTGGCATCTGACTAGAGAAAATAAACACAGTATGTTTATTTTCTCTAGTCTTTTCTCAATTTTTTTTAAATTTACATTTTTCAAAAATAATACAGAAAAAAACGTATACCTGTTTGAACTCTATGAATGTAAACTTGTATATATGCAATGTTGCTTTGAATTGTTGTGCAGATACGGTAATTAAATTTACTTACTGGATTCTCAGTACTGCTACATGCACAGGGTGTGGGTGTGTGCGTGTGTGTGTGTGTGTGTGATTGTATGTGAGAAGGTACTCACCTTTTGTTTTGAGATCTGTAGAGAGATGTTGGTGGAGATGTTGGTGGTCAGAAAGGCTGAAACCAAATAAACCCCAAAACCTAAAACCAATGTTCACCTGGAATCTAACCTCTGAACCTGAAGCCAATGTGGCCACAACCTCAAACCAAAGTCATCCTCACCTGTATGACTGACAGGTGAAAGGAGCCAATGGGAGCACAGCAGAGTGAGGGGGCCATAACAACGGGAGGGGGGGGGGCTGTCTCCTGTTTGTATATGTCAGACATAGAATAGATGGAGAGATGTGGTGAAAGAGAAGAAACAAGAGAATGAAAGCCCTTCAGGATGTGGCTTTAGCTTAGTCAGCCATCATGGAAATGGCTTCTCTGGATGCAAATTTGGGTTTGACCAAATTGTGGTTAAAGTGTGCTTGTGTTTGAGAGATGGACTCTGACTGTACAGACAAGGTCGACAGAAAGAAAGACCAGAAAATATCTATTTTTATTTATTGGTTGTGGAATTATGTGTTAATCTCAAGGTGATTTAATTACCAACAGGAAAAACACATAATACATATCTGATGGGAGTCATGCTTTTATTCTGTTACATATCCAGTTTACCATGAGTAAAAGGTAGTTAAAGTTTGTTTATTGATGCTTCGGTAAGAAGTAAATTCGGTCACGTCGTGACAGGGGGTGGTGGGTTTGATTCCTGCTTTGATTCAGGCCTGTTGTGCGTGTGCCTGTCTACCCCTCATGAACATCAGGTTGAGACTCAGAGACTGAGGCGTCTCTGAGGCGTAAAGGCTCTGATGGATGGCGTCTTGTCCAGCGAGCGTTCCTGCCTCGCCTCGTGACTGCTAGAATAGACTCCAGCCATCGTGAGCCTCGTTTGGAATCAGCAGCAGCAGAAGATGATGGATGGATGGATGGATGGATGGATGGATGGATGGATGGATGGACGTACTGAGTCAATAATTTAGCAAGCTCGAGTTCATAAGAGTGTGTGTGCGTGTCTGTGTGCGTGTCTGTCTCTCCCAGGTTTGCTCTGGGAGATGCTCGGCGGCCTTTGCACGAGACAGCAGCTCTGGTGGAAGACATTGTGCACACACAGCTCATTACCATGGTAACAGTCCCTTCATGTGCAGATGTAACGTGAGAAGACCGTGACGTTGACAGTTCAAAATGTGCAATGTTTCATTAGACTGTAAGAATGCAGCATTCTAGTGTCCATGAGTTACACACACAAAGTGTCTGGAGAGGTAAAATGACCAAATAAACCTAATGAGACTGTGAGGTTTTGCTTCCCAACAGTTTAATTTGCATTTCCGTAAGTGTTACTTGTCCTCCCCGACCGATCGCTCAGCTGCACCAGGCCTGCGAGGGAGCTGCTCTCCGCGGGTCGAGGGTCATCTCAGCCGAAGACATCCTGTTCCTCATGAGGAAGGACAAGGTAAGACCTCAGTCGAAGGCGATTCGCCTTTGCCGATTTAACAGTTTATCCCTCCGGGTGTCTCCGTCAGATGAAAGTCGCGCGGTTGTTGAAGTATCTCCAGTTCAGAGATTATAAGTCCAAACTGCTGCGATCTATGGAGGACGATGACCTGCTGTCAGACACAGGTACACAGTCCCCGTCTGATCCTCCTTCACCATAGACACGTTTACTCAGCTGTGTCTTAATGCTGCTCAGCTGCAGGGGGCAGCCAGCGGCGCCAGCGACTGGCCCAGGACTTCCTCACCTGGATGGACCAAACGGGCGACTTCCTGTCGCTGGCCGAGCGCCAGGAAGCGGACCCCGTTAAACAAGAGCGGATAGAGGTCAGAGGGTCACCGCGATGGCTCACAGCAATGACCCCCGCGGGGGTCGCACGTTCGGGCGGGCGGCTTGAATGTTTTTGTGTGTGTGTGTGTGTGTGTGTGTGTGTGTGTGTGTGTGTGTGTGTGTGTGTGTGTGTGTGTGTGTGTGTGTGTGTGTGTGTGTGTGTGTGTGTGTGTGTGTGTGTGTGTGTGTGTGTGTGTGTGTGTGTGTGTGTGCCTTCAGCGTTTAGAGCGTCAGACTCGGAACATGGACCAGGCCCAGTACGCCGAGTTCTGTGAAAGCCGGCAGCTCAGCTTCGGTGAGATTGTGATCAAACCACTTCTGTTTGGGCGCTCGCGTTTTAGAACGCTGATCAAACCGAGGCCGATGCTGTTTGTAGAACATCTCGTCGCTTTTATCTCTGATTCCGTATGAACGTTCTCTTTTATTTAATTGTGAAATGACTTCTGGGTCCAACTGAGGATAAAAATAGTTGATTTAAACTCAAAACTTTGTAATAGTTTATAGTCTAAACTTGGATCCGCTGTTGCTGTGTTTCCAGCAAAGAAGGCGTCGAAGTTTCGGGACTGGCTGGACTGCAGCACTTTAGAGCTGAAACCCAACAGCCTGGCCATGGAGGTCCTGTCGTACCTGGCCTACGAGACCGTTGCACAGGCACGCGCGAGGCGCACCGGTGTTATTTGTCGTGCACAAACCGATGCTCTCCAGCTCAGTGATTAACCTTTCTCCATCAGATCGTGGACTTGTCTCTGCTGGTGAAGCAGGAAATGACCGTGAAGATCAGTCCCATCAGTCATGTGATCTCTGCCAGCTACATTCACTACAACACTCACACTGAGGTACACACACACACACACACACACACACACACATATGATCAATACAATAATTAACATGTTCTCAATGTTTTGTGCCCCTCAAGGTAAAGAAGGATCCAGACTCACCTGATGCCACTCCCCCTTCTACCCCCAGCTCCTCCCACTCGTCCAAGCCCCTCCTGCAGGGGAACGGCAGCGTGGACAGCCGCACACGACAAAGGAAACGTAAAAAGGTGGGAAATAATTCGTCTTCCCGCTGGCTAATGTTGTTGTCACATTGTATTTAAAACACTTGAGAGGAACTAGTCAGAATATCGTCACGTAATTTTCTCCCAGTTTTAATATTCTTCTGCGTATTTAGTTCATGGAGTGAGAATGTTAATGTGTAAGCTTTTGTTGACTTTTCATCCATTTCCTTTCAACATATTCAGAACGTCTTAACTTTGTTTTCCTCCAGAGCTGTCCAGCCAACGTCGAACCTCCCAGTGGTGCGATCCAGCCTTGTCACATACGAGAGGCCATGAGAAGATACAACTACAGACACACGGTACGTACATTCACTACATTCACAATACTTTAACACAGGCAAAGATCACGTCATGGTTTCAATGGTTTATTTGAAATTAAGGCTTTTGGAGTAGATACAAAAGGGTATTTTCATTCATGTTCAAAAATGCATTTTCAGCTCAGAAAATACTTCAGGGTCCATATTCACAAGGATTCTCATTCCTCTCAGACACCTCCTGACTTAGCCTAAAATTTCCAAGTAAGGAATCTTAGCTCAAGCGTGTTCCTAGTAATGAATGGGTGAATGATAATTAAATTCAGATATATTGTTAGCTTATATTTATAAGTACTTGCCATATTGATCATTTTACTACTTCATCTATTTGCTATTGTCTGCAGATTCTGCTGTTAGTACTGTGCTTACTGGCTTGCTTGTAAAAGATTGACCAAAAAAAAAAAAAAAAGAAGCTACTTTTAGTCTTACAATTCTTTGTGAATATGGGCCCAGATGTTAAAGTCCAACAAATCGAAAAATTTAAAATGGGTAATTTGACATTCATCATACATTCATTTTTTTATTTTGAACTACACACATTAAGTCAAGATATTTTTAAACGATTGTAATGTGGAAGCCAGATAGTTGTATACATGTAATCATATTCAGAAAATGGAAGGCTTGTACACAATGAAGCTTGTTTCACTGGTGATGCAGGGAAATGTGTAGACACATCATTTGCAACCTTTACATCTAAGAAACTAAGACATGTGCTTCTTTTTCTCCTAGGGTGCCTATTCAAAGTGTGGCATGGCCTTCCTCACCTGCTAAAGTCATTTGTAACACCACTGTATTGACTTTGATACACTTTGTATTTTTTCTTTTGAACAGATGTAAGTATACATTTAAATTAAATTTTCATATAAACACCAAATGCACTTGTTTTTGTCACCATTGAAACAAAACTTTATTCATCACTAAGATCACACAGAAAGAAGTTACCAACAGGCATGCTCAGAACGTGGCTTGGTATGTTACATGGGCAAAAGCACAGAGATTCAACTTTTTTTTTAACAGTCGTAATTGCTGGACAGATGACTTCATTAAGACTAACAGACTGAAGAAAGATTTGTTCATCCTCACAGAAGCTGCAGATGGGATCATGGTGAGTATCTGGGCGTTTGTAATGCCCGTGTGTATGACACAATACTGGGATTGCTGTTGCTCAATGTTTGAGAGCACTGTTGACCAGCGCCTCTCTCTCCATCAGCAGCTCTCCATATCTCTGCTGCAATTCTCGCTCTCTCTCCATTTGCCTCTCCACGTCCTCCCGTAGGGCCTAATGTGAAACACAGATGAAATCAAATGTTTCCCCACAAACAAAAAAAACTGCAAGCCAGTGGTGGTGAAGACAACACCACCAGATTTACCTCTTGTCTTCTGGGAATCGCGATATCTTCTTGCTTCTTCAGCTGACTGAAGGTCTGGAGCTCTGTGGCAGCCTGCTCCACCTGGTTAACCACATTGGTATAATATGAGATATGACAATGCTCGAGTAATTCCCTAAAACTCAAAATGTATCAGTTTGCTGTGCTCTCTGAGACAAGGATCTATACTCATTTTTATGATAACATCTCTAATTTGCATGTGCGAAGTTGAAGGCGAAGTTCCGTACCTGTTCCCATAGTTCATTGTGCTGCTTCACCAGCCCGAGAGCTCTGGACTGAAAGCCACCCAGCAGGATTTTAAGTTTTTTCTCCAGTTTTGCTGCTTTCCGGGCCTCTGCTGTCATGTGAGCCCGGTTCACCTGAACGTAAAGGACGTCAGTGTTAAAACCAGAGTGTGATCAAAGCTCCGCTGGTTACTTATTGTACTTTGCTGACCTCGAGTTTCTTCTCAAAGCTTTCAATTCGATCTTTCTTGGATGCCAGGTTAGCTCTGGTGTACCTGTTCTGAGTCGGCAGATACAGAACCTGCAGAAAGATAAAATCCTTTTTAAGAACCTGTTTAAGTGACCAAATCTGAGTTTTGAAGGAACAAGAAAGGATGTTCACCTGTCCGTAGCATTCTTCCCACACTTGGCTGTAAGCCTCCATGCTGAGATCACCATGCCCCATCCCGACCTTAACCACTTCCATTTCTGCTGCAAGTATCCCCTTTGCCTGTAATAATTAATATTTCTCAAATCACTGTATATTTTCGCACAAACATATTGATTAAGTCTTATTGATTTGCTTTCTGGTCACCTGCTCCATCTCCTCCGGGCTGAGCGGTTTATAGGAGTGTGTCTCCAGGTAAGCTATGTGCGATGCGTTGTTGGACGCCGAGGTGGGACCTCTGTTTTTGCCGCGCTGCAGCTGACTGGCCACGTTATTCGTTGGGTGGTGCAGGCAGTCGTGGTGCAGCATGGTGATCATTTCCTGTTTGATCAGCTCCTCGGCCAGCTGGAGGTCCGAGAGCGGCTCCATGGATGCGGGCCGCAGGACAGACTCGTTAACCTGGAGGGACATGCAGCAACAACCTGATGTGACAGTGATTTTAGAACATCATTCCTGCCCCACTCCCGTCTTATTTTATCCACTTAGTGACGGAACAAGCACAAAACCAACAACCAAACTCTTGCAGTGCGGGTTACCTCAGTGGGTCTGGGCAGATCTCTCTGAACTGCCGTGTGCCGCAGCTTCAGCTCTTTTTCTCTTTCTGCATCCCGTTGCGCCTAGGGAGAAAAAAACAAACACACACCTAATGTTATAAACTGGAATTAAGTCATTTCAATCATCTATCCTGCAAATGAAACGTGTGTAAACACCTGCTTGCGTGCATCCACCTCTGATGCGTCCTCTGTAAATCCACTTTCTGTCTCCATTTCTTCCAGCTCTTTCTCCGCGTTTTCAGGGAGAACAATCTCAAAATCGTTCTTGGGGGCTGGAAGTGACAGCAGACCCTGCCTCAGCTGCTGCAAACTTTCCTTTTGCTGTGGGAGGGAGAAATTATTTTCACGACATTTAAAATCCAAATACAAATGATGCATGACTTCAGGGCAAAAAAAGGAAGATGCTTCACTTACCACGTGTTTCGCAAATGTGGGATCAGTAAGTTGCTCCTCGGGGTTAATATTCAGTTTGTCTCTCAGAGGTGTGCGGCCTGGAGTCAAGCCTGGGGTCACAGCTCCACGCGGGGTCACTGCTCCACCGACTTGAGGAGTCAGGCTTTCCTGTCCTTGACCTGGTCCAGGGGTTCTATGGCACAATGTAACACATAACTACAATGTGAATATTTAGAATTATTTAAGGTTGTAGGTGTCAAATGGATGGGAAGAGAGTGGCTGGTAAAAGCACCTGAATGGTGTGCTGAGAACAGTGTTTGGTGTTTGTATCTGCTGCTTCTGAGGAGTCACTCCGCTGAAATCACTCTCATGCAACGGAGTATTCAAGCCTCCTTTCAGAGGAGTATCGATGTTCGTCAGTGCCATTAGGTTCTGGGCTTCCTGATAACACAAACACGTACACTCAGCAAAGAGATAAGACAATGTGGCTATATGAACACATGCTACAGATATATCTGGTTTATCTTTGTTACCTGAAGAATCCGATCCTGAGCGGCAGGTGTGCGTGGAGTACGCAGCCCTGTGACTGTGTTGGTGACGCTGTACTCTGACAGAAGGGCAGAGGAAGCAGAATTACCGCTCTCACTCTCTTCAGCAGCTTGACGGGCGACCTCACTGGCAAGGCCCAACTTGACCACTTCTTCGAGCTCGGCATCGCTGATCTGTGAAGAGCAAGTTAAGGTTACACACCAGGCTTCTTTGAAACAGATTGACCCTGCACACCTGTTCAGGATAAAGTGGACACCGTCTGCAGATGGATTTTGCCTACCTGTGGTGCTGGTAAAACCAATTTGGAGCGTTTCTTGGTGAACTCAGCCACTCCGCTGGTCTGCAGGATGGCAGATGGAAGGTCACTTTCCTTCTTTTTCTTGATCTTCTGTTTATCTTTCTTTCTCTCCCTCTCTTCTTGCTCACTACAAGTACACACATTAAAAACAAATCTGTAAGTTTCTGATGTCGTTTGTGTGTTCTTTAAACCTGGATGTGTCTTAACAGACCTGCGTAGTTCTCCATCCAAATGCTGCTGTCTCAGTCGTTTGAAGTTGGGCTCCAAGTGTTCAAACTGTTCCATGCTGGTGTCATAAAAACCCTTAAATAAGACACACATGCATAAGTTACATATATATGCACTGCAAATTAACATTTGCTGTGCTGTTTTTGCATTCAAATAAAAGTTACCAGAGCAGGTTTCTTCTCAAAGGGGATTTCAGCATTGTAATCTACTCCTCTCTTCTTCTTCCTCTTCTTGTGAATGTTAATTCCTGCAGCTCTCAACTCTCTTCGCTTTTGAAGAGCTGCTAACCGTCTGTACAACCATGAGAACATTGGGCATTTTTGAGATTTAGTCTTTTCTTTTAAGTTTCAAAAATCTTTCAGAGAAGAAAATTCAACAACCCAAAAAAAAGCCATAGCTCGTATCTCACCTGGCTTCCTCCAGCTGTTTCTCTCTGGCCTTCCTCTTAGCTTTCTTGCCCTGGGTATTGGCCAGTCGAGCCCTGGCCTCAGACAACATCTCCAGCTCATCTACAGATGGAAAAAACCACACACACAATTTATCAGGACCATCAGAGCATATAGTATTCATTGTGAACAGACTGTGTTTGATGCATCAGAATTTTCCCAGAATATTTTGTGGCAGCAGATCTTGTTACACAGTTAAAAAAAACAAAAAACATCTCTCATCACTGTGTGAGATGACATACCTTCATCCATGTCCACTGGGTCAGGTCTGGCAGGTTTAGTTTCAGGATTAGGGTCAATCTCTCCTGGTTTTAACTTCCTTGGGTCATCTCCGACTTCTTCCTCGTCATCCCTTTGTGCTGCTTTGTCCCTATACACAAGCATTTGCAGTTAATATAAAGTGTCTTCATATATCAATATGCACAGACCACAGTTGAATCAATGCTGAAAGAAATAGTGACTGACTTAGTGTCAGTAATTATCAATGTTAAAAAAGATTTATTATAGTTATCTTTAAATATCATACAGCAGGTATTCGTAGTGCTCCAGGCACTGGGCAGCAGTACGTCCAATGATGGGAGCGATGGTTCTCCACTGAGTAGGCATAAGCTTGGCCAAATGAAGGAGCTTCTCCTCCTCTTCTCTGGACCATTCTGTCTTCTTAATACTGGGATCTAACCACTCGTACCTGCATAGAAACAAACATGACACAACACATCTAAGGTTATCGAGCTCAAGCTCTCTTTGAAACCAACTGTAGAAATTACTTTCTTAAATACAGTATTATCGCCAGCACATGTTCAATGTCAACTCACCATCTTGCTTTGCACTGTTTGGCTGATTTACGGTGTAGCAGGGAAGCAATACGGGACCACTGGTTTTTCCCATATTTCATCACCGCTGCCTTGAGGATCTCATCCTGTATGAATGATCAGATAAGACAGACACAAATACATGTGTGGATTAGTTACTTAAATAAAATCAATGTAAGCCTGGAAGAGAACTGTCCAACACACTAGACTTTGCACAGAAAGTCATTTTTTGTAGTACAACTGGAAACATCCAGTACATCCAATCCATTGGGGATAAAGTCAGAGAGGCCAGACTGAGACGATTCAGACATGACCAGAGGAGAGACAGTGAATATGTTGGTAGAAGGATGCTGAGTTTGGAACCGCCGGGCGGGAGGCAGAGAGGAAGACCAACAAGGAGGTTTACAGATGTAGTGAAAGAGGACATGAAGGTAGTCAGTGTGAGAGTAGAGGATGCAGAAGACAGGGTTAGATGGAGGCAACTGAAGGGAAAATCTGAAAGAAGAACTGGATGTATAACTTCTGACCGACAGAAATATGACTGGCCGTAAACCATGTACTGGAAAAGAGGGACGAAAAGTTTTGAAATATTTTAATTTGAATCGCTCGTTGTTTAACACCTTGATTGATTCTGGCGCAGCACATTTTGTTACAACTTCTAGAAAGACACGAGTCTCACTGATCAATTCACTGGTTTGCTGCAGGACCACTATTTGGCGTTGAATACCCCACATGAAGACGTTATCATGTGCTGCACTCGTAAAGTTACAGAAATGTGAGGACTGTAAAAAGGCGCGGGCATCAGACCGTGCGTCCTTTACGAGTGATAAAATGATACAACGCTGCAGCCAAGTCTAGGGAGTTTCTACTTATTGTTGGTCAGGAAACAACACTTTACAGGACACCCATTACAACTTAACTCAAGTCTGTTTATTCTGGTATTACGGCAAATGCAACATTTAAGTCTAAAAAGGGTCGGATAGAGCCGGCACCCAGCTTCACGCAAACTTGGGCAGTTAGCCTCATGCTAAAGCTGCTAGCCGAGTCAACGCGTACCTCCGTGTTCCGCCAGACGCCTCCTTTGATCATAATTCGCGGCATCTTGGCGGCTCGCTGGCTTCTCCTCCTTCAGTAAAAGCGTGGGGAAAAAACAACCCGTCCCAAACTCGCTGCGGCTCACGGTTTGGACCCGAAATGAATCAAAAAGTGAGACAAGACGGACAAACAAACATGCGCCACACCGGACGTATGAAACCGGAAGTGCTCCAGGTCTCTGCCGAAGTGCATGATGGGTGATGTATGACCCGCACTGCGTAGGGAATCATTCAGCAGTGACGCAGATTTAATTTATGTCGCACAAAATTTTTACTGAAGTTAATTAACGCGTTTCACATTTTTTACTGCGCTATAAAGGTTGTTTTATTTCAAGTGTTCGTAGTTTGCTATTCTCCGCAGTTGTTTAATGGTTTGGCTCCCCCGTGTGTTCAGTGTGTGCACCTACAGGATTTAGGTTTTTAAGTGCATCAGTCAATGGCACTAATTTGTCATAGTACGAAAAAAAAAAATGCATATGTATTTTTAAACTTTAAACAAAAGTGTTCCTTTATTGCTGTAGGACGGCTGCAGGATGATTGTACAACCACTGATAAAACAGAAGAGTTTAAACACCATATTGTAATAAAGGCTCAAAGCACCTGTGATGTTTTTATGTCAATAACATGTTTGAAATGATCATTTGATACAAATGAAACCAAAGGAGAATTTATGTGGTAATATGAGCTAATACCTAAAGTATTAAATTATAACACTGCACCATAATGGGCTTTGCTACGACCCCCCCAGTTCTTTGCACAAGAATGTGTGTTTAGAAAATGGAAGGAAATAAACACAAGCTTCTTCCTCTCCCAGTCTTCTTTGATGGTGGGATGGCCGTCCTCACCGGAGCGGCAGGTGTGACTGTGTTGGTAACGCCGTCCTCTGACAGAAGGACAGGAGACGAGGTAGAATCGCCGCTCTCGCCATCATCAGCAGCTTGATGGGCGACCTCACCGGCTGGGCCTCACATGACAGTTGGATCTGTGATCTGTGATCTGTGAAGAGCAAATTAAGACATTACACACCAGGCTTCTTTGAAACGCATCAGCCCTGCACACCTGTTCAGGATAAAGTGGACACTGTCTGGACACCTGTGGTGGGTGCTGGTAAAACCAATTTGGAGCGTTTCTTGGTGAACTCAGCCACTCCGCTGGTCTGCAGGATGGCAGATGGAAGGTCACTTTCTTTCTTTTTCTCGATCTTCTGTTCATCTTTCTTTCTCTCCCTCTCTCCTTGCTCACTACAAATACACATTAAAAACAATTCTGTAAGTTTCTGATGTCGTTTGTGTGTTCTTTAAACCTGGATGTGTCTTAACAGACCTGCGTAGTTCTCCATCCAAAATCAGCACAACTGTCCACTGGGTCAGGTCCGGCAGGTTTAGTTTCAGGATGAGGGCCAATCTCTTCTGGTTTCAGCTCCCTTGGGTCATCTCTGACTTCTTCCTCATCATCTCTTTGTCCTGGTTTGCCCCTATGCACAAGCAAAGCATTTGCAGTTAATATAAAGCGTCTTCATATATCAATATGCACAGACCACAGTTGAATCAATGCTGAAGGTAATACTTATCTGACTTAGTGTCAGTAATTAGCAATGTTAAATAGATCTACAGTACTTTATTATAGGTATGTTTAAATTATAATAGGCACGCTACACAAATTCAACTGTGTCATCTGCAGTGGACATCCTGAACCAGAGCATCTTTAAATGATCTCTGAGGTACAGTGAAACTGCATTTTGCATGTTATTGTATTGTATTGTTGTCCTTCATTTGCTTAATTATTTATGTAATTATTTTTGTGCTAATTTGTTTATATTTTCTAGTTGTAAATTTGTGCTCTTATTTTTTAAAACTCCCACTGTGGTTTAAACAATTGGACAATAAAATCTTCTTATCTCTTTTGGCATACAGTAGGTAGTGATAGCGTTCCATGCACTGGCCAGCAGTACATCCTATGACCAGAGCAATGGTTTCCCACTGACTCGGAAATATCTTGGCCAAATGACGGAGCTTCTCGTCCTCTTCTGTGGACCATGCTGTCTTCTTAATTCTGGGGTCTAACCACTCGTACCTGCACAGACACAAACACGGCACGTCTAAGGTTATCGAGCTCAAGATCTCTTTGAAACAACAACTGTACAAATGACCTCCAACCTTGTTATTGATAAATCTAGTTTCGTGAATGCGGTTCACATGAGTGCTTAAAAATGTGATGACTGCCAGCACATGTTCAATGTCAACTCACCATCTTGCTTTACACTCATCAGCGGTTTTGTCGTACAGCTTGGAAGCAATATGGTACCACTGTTTTTTCCCATGTTTCATCACCGCTGCCTTGAGGATCTGATCCTGTATGAACGATCGGATAAGACACAAATACGTACAAGTATTAGTCACTTAAATAAAATCAATTGGAGCCTGGGAGAGAGCTGTTTATTAGTTTGGAACTTGTAGCAACTTAAAAAACACACTAGACTTTGCAGACAAATTATTATTAAAAACATTTTCAAATCTCAATAGGAGATAACGGCATGTATTATTTCTGACTGGCAGAACCCTGTACTGGAAAAGAGGAACAAAACCTTTGAAGTCTTTGTCTTTTAAGTACAATCACTATTTAAAAGGGCCATTTTTGATTGATTTTGATGCAGCATATGTCGTCATAATTTCTTGAAAGCCATAAGAAATAAATGCCAGTCAAAATGCTACAACAATGTCTAGTAAGTTTGTACTTATTGTTGGTCATTAGCCAACACTTTATAGGACATGCATTCCAACTTAAGTTTGTTTGTTCTGGTAGCAGCACAAATGTGACATTGTGGCTCAGAAGGGTTGGATGAAGTGGGCACCAGGCTTCACGCAAACTTGGACTTTAAGATCTACGAGCAGCAGTCTGTGTCGTGCTGAAGCTGCGGGCCAAGGAAACACATACCTCGCTGCTCCTCCAGACGCACTCTTTCGGCAAACTTCGTTGCATCTTGCTGATTTCTTTGGTGTTATTTGGGGTTTTACTGTTTAAACTCAAGATAGACCTGCTTGTGAGTAAGGCTCAGTGAAAGGACCGCTGGCTATAGTCTAGTATGCTGTCCAGGACCAGTCACAAGGCCTTGGCAAGCCAAAATTTTCTGATGTTTTTCCCAACTTTGAGGCCAAGCAGGGACCTTGGATTGATCCTTTGAAAATCAAAGGTCCTTTGATCCAAAATGCCCTGCTTTGCTGAGGTCTGAGCTTTCCGAAAGAAAAAAAACTCGAAACTTGGAAACACCCGTGTTCAGTGTGCGCGCCTACATTAGCGTTGCATTAACCGCTCAAAACACCGAAAAACAACGTGATCATACATGTGATGGTTTTATTTCAACAAGTCACATATGGACTTGTCCATTTCACACAAATGATACCAGGCTACATGTTTGTTATTCACACATTAGCACAACACAGATAACATTTCCGTCAACATGACAACAGACATGCACAAACAAGGCAGAGATGATGGCAGAAAACCAGTCAATCACAATGTGAGGATATTACCGTGTTGATGGGGGCACTGGGTTTAGTCGGGAATTGGGAACTGGGTACAGGGGGGAGGATTGAAGAATTCAAGTGGTATGGAGCTAATACCTAAAATATTAAGACAAACTATAACACTGAGCACCATGATAAACAATAAATAGTATTTTTGTATTGACAATGCATTTCTTTCTCTTTACGTACAATTCTGTCAGTGTTAGAGGAATACTGTAGGACCAGAGACACAAAGTCATCTAAATGTCGTTTAAAGGTGATGGTGAGCTAATAAGAGGGGAGGTCACATGCAGACTGGTCTGTACATCTGTAAACCCAATCCCACCCTCCCTCCTTCAAAGCCCGTCTCATTCTGCCTCACCCTTGTCCTCTTCCCACTGCCCATAGGTTCTCCCTTCCCATTTTCACTCTGCTCTCTTCTTATCTCTATATTGGTCTATTTGAGGTCTCCACCGTCTCCCTGGATGGTCTTTTTGATGCGGAGGAGCATCGTGGTCAGCCACTGGTCCAGGCGAGATATCGAGTCAAACTCCTTGACAGCCTCAGTGAATGCCTCACTGTTCTGCTCTTCGTGGGCTTCTAGGAGTTTCTGTAATGAAACAGGAGGAGGGGGTGATTTATTTATTTCCTTTTTTTGTATGACACTGTGTTTGGATCGTAATGACCTGCGCGAATCTCCAGAGATTTTGCATGTAAGGAGCAAATGAATAATCAAATCCAATATCGGCCGAACCCCGGATTGTATTGGTCAGTCAATGTCGTAGGGAAGAAGAAGAAGAAGGCAAAGCTGAAGAGGCAAAAGGCTCTCGATTCACTCGTCAATCTATGTTCCTACCCTCAGTTATAAAGAACAAGATGCCAGATACAGGCAGCCAAATGAGCTCCCTTATGGAAAGGGTGGGGAGCCCCGTCGCCCAGAAGGAGCTCAGAGAGTATCTTGGAATCCTCCTGGAAGAGTTGGAGGAGGTGTCTGGGGAGAGGGAAGTCTGGGCATCCCTACTCAGCCTGCTGCCCACCCACCGGATAAGTGGAAGAAGATCGAAAAACAGATAGATGGACGGAGCAAATTAAGTTATCTTGACCACACTGAGGCAAGTTTCTATTACCATTGTCTGATACAAATGGCAACCATGACATTTAATATAATATTTATAGAAACAAGATTATTTAATTTGTCATTTTGTGGCATCTGACAAATGTTGGATTTATCTCTTAACCTTTACTCTACAATGCAAAACCCTCTTTAATTTGGCAGAACCAAATCAGAAACAATAAAAGTGAATTACCTTCAAAAGTTTGAGCTCTCTTGAGTCTGTAAATGCTGGAAACATCTCCTCATACTTCTCTATGGCCAACTGAAACACACATTAGTGATGACCGTTCAAGAAGAGCGAGCGTAATAGAAACGTTTTTAAAACGGCGAGGTGAATGTTACCTTTGCATTCAGCTCATCCACAATGAAGTGACACAGTGATGCCTTGAAGAAATACTCTTTAGCGTTGTACTTCAACAGTGGATTGTCCATGGTGCTCATAGCAACCTGGAAAACACACAGAAATATGATATGTGATGTCACGTTCTTACAATTGAGCAGCATTTGTATACCGTCATTTTGGCTGCTTTAATTTATACTGAAATCATCGAAATACTTTTTCTATCATACACTCTCGAACTGCGTCACAAAATGGCCCGTTTCTGACTTTTGATCTAAATCATATTATTGATGATTCTCAGCATAGCAGTACCTGTTCATAGATTTCAATAGCCTTTTGATACTGCTCCAGCTGGGCACTGTAGTGTCCCACCTTCAGAAGGCATTTGTTGGCTGAGCTGAAACACGAAAAAATCGCGAGTTAACGAATTAATGTAATCTCCGCAACCTAAAATCTTCATTTATATTCATTATCCACATGAGACACAAATAAAGACTAAGATGAAAATCTGAATGTATCTTATCTACCTTTACTGTGATAATCAATATGTGGAGTTGATGTATCAAATAAGACAATGGAAACAGATAAATTAAGTTATTGCTTTTATGCTTTTGTTCACCTGTTCGATTCCTCTCCCTTGTAGTAGTCTGCTGCCTGTTCATAGTGGGCAATGGCCTGAAGACAAACCATGAGGATCAGCAGTGAAGATCATCATACATTCAGAAAATAGTCCAGAGATCCAACATCTCATACCTTCTCAATATCAACCAGCTCCGACTCATAGATCTCAGCTATAGTGATGTGATGCTTGGCTGCAATGGTGAACCTCCCCTGTGGTCAGCACCAACACACGCATATATCATATCACATAACAACAATAATAATAATAATAATATAATTATTACTATTATGACAGCCCCAGAGCAGTAGAGAGACAGATCTTACCATGTCAGTGTAAATGTCGATCGCCTGATTTAGACAGTTGATGGCCTCTGAAAGTAGACGGACACAAAAGGTTAGGTGCAGTCAAAGACTGTTCAAGCCTTCTGAGCCTGTGCTGTTAAATTAAAATAGTTTCCTAACCTGTTAACCCACAATAATGTATTAAGCTCATCACAACGGGGCAGGGAGGATGCTGAGGGGTGACCCTGTTATTAATTTTCCAAGATAAATCCAGGGAGGCTCCACTGACACCACCTCCGGGTCTAGAGGGGTCTGGTTAGGTGTTACAGAGCTTTTCTGTCTCACAGTGTGAACAGGCTGTACAAGTGTGAAGAAGAGTAGCTACACATGAATGACAACTAAAATCTATTGAAATGAGCAGATTGGAAAATAGCTTAGTGGCGTCTTCAGGGACGATTGGTAAACGACGGGGAGTGGGAAGAGCGTGGTGGTGCTGATGAAGAGCTCCCAGTGCTGTGTGGCAGGGACTGATCAGAGCAGGGTGCAGGGCAGCACTCACCCTGTGGGTCAGCTTTCTTGTAGGCGTTGCCGGCATCAACAAAACTCGTGGCAGAGTCCAGCTTGTTCTGCAGCTGCATGTGGAGCCGAGCGGCCTGGCAGAACGCATTCCCTGCAGCTATATACACACACACACATTACACACACATTAGTGTAACTTATTTATGTAATTCTGCCCTAATTTACACATCTGGAGGACATTTGCAGCTATTATGGGGCAGCATGTGCTCAAATAGTTCTGATAGATATTTTCAGATTTGTGTGTGTGTGTGTGTGTATGTGTGAGTGTGTGTGTGTGTGTGTGTGTGCGTGCAGGGTGTTTCTTCACCTACCACTCCAGTTCTTTGCCATTTTAAACATGTTGGCTGCTCTGGCATACATTTCACAGGCGTCCTCCACCTTGTGGTTGCCCCTGTGAGCAAAGGCAAAAGTCATCGAGGAGTCAGGCTCGCTTTTACTCCATTTGAATGGTTCACGCCACAGGACTAGCGACTGGACTCGTCCCTCTCGAAGGCAGCCCACTGCAGCGTGGCGCAGCGGATCTCTTCATCGTGCAGCCAAAAGTCGTCCCTTTCATGTGGTACCATGAGATGTGTTTATTCTTACTGATATTTTGACCTACATGCCAGATTTGTAGACATCTGCTGATGGATGGATGGATGGATGGATGGATGGATGGATGGATGGATGGATGGATGGATGGATGGATGGATGGATGGATGGATGGATGGATGGATGGATGGATGGATAGATAGATAGATAGATAGATAGATAGATAGATAGATAGATAGATAGATAGATAGATAGATAGATAGACAGACAGACAGACAGATAGATAGATGATGGATGGATGGACAGATAGATAGATAGATAGACAGATAGATGGATAGACAGACAGATAGATAGATGGACAGATAGATAGATAGATAGACAGATAGATAGATAGATAGATAGATAGATAGACAGACAGATAGATAGAAGGATAGATAGATAGATAGATAGATAGATAGATAGACAGACAGATAGATAGATGGACAGATAGATAGATAGATAGACAGATAGATAGATAGATAGATAGATGGACAGATAGATAGAAGGATAGATAGATAGATGGATAGATAGATAGATGGACAGATAGATAGATAGATAGATAGATAGATAGATAGATAGATAGATAGATAGATAGATAGATAGATAGATAGATAGATGAACAGATAACAAAGATATAACATGTTTTGTTTACAGGATCTAATGGATCCACTTCTATCCAACATCCATCTTCCCACGCATGGGCATGCGCGCACACACGCACACGGACGCACGCACGCACACAGGTCTGCGCACCACTATCGACTGGTTTCCTTTCGTCCTGTTTGCCTCTGTGCCCCCCCCAAGCATCGTCACCAGCAGCAGGGAAACCAACCCCTCCTGATGCGTGACAGACCCGCAGGCCAGCCCGTCTGCGTGACAGCTCACGCTTTCTGCGGTAGCCTCGCACAACCGTGCCCCCCCCCCTACACACACACACCCCTACGCACACACACCCGCACGATAACGCGTTAATCACGCAAGAAGGACAAAATGTCAGCGGCAAAGTGAGCATCCCCTGCAGAGAGAGATGAAAAAAGAAGACAACGCAGGATATAAAGAACAAAATCAAATGACATTAAACATCTAATATCAATGACTCGATTGGGGATGCAGGCTGCTTTTAATTGGCCTGTGCGCAAATGTCCACATTGGAGTGAGCGGGGGGGCGCGCAGAGGTAAACAGTGCGGGAGAGGAGGAGGATTTACCCGAACATCCCTCCGAGGAAGGAGCCCGACGCTTTGACCTTCTTGTCCGCCTCGGCCATCAGCTGCATGGCCTCCTTCTCTTTGCCCGAGTTGTCCATGGCGAGCCGGGTGTGCACACCGGAGGAGCGCTGCGAGGAGGAGAGCAGGCCGACGTTCCGCAGTGGATGAGGCTGCTGGGAGAGGAGGATGGAGGAGGAAGATGAGGATGAGGAGGAGGAGGAGGAGGAGGAGGGGGGGGGGTGCTGGAGGAAGAGCGATGAGACCTCTTCTTCTACAGCAGGGAAATAAAAAGTGAGGTGCCGCCACCTGCCGGACGGATCACGACGTGCAGCGCGAAGATTTGACCTCCCATCATCTACAACAGGGGTGTCAAACTCAAATACACAGTGGGCCAAAATTTAAAACTTGGACAAAGTCGCGGGCTCACACTGATCTTTATTGAAAAGACCTTCTTCCAAATACAACGATGAACCTCTACATATGGACACAAGCAAGTTTTGCTTAAACACTGAATATGGGACCAGCAAAGCTTACTACCACACAACATATAACTTAATATTGCACGCATGCAAATTCGAATTTCAAATAAAAAAACACATCAATGGCATTTATTTTTAAAATAAAATTTAAATAAAAGTTGTATGCCTTTTTTATTTGCAGCCGTGGTCGTTTGGTATTGTCTCGCGGGCCAAATATAATTACACTGCGGTCCAAATTTGGCCCACGGGCCAGAGTTTGACACCCGTGATCTATAAAGTGTTAACGTTTGTCCTGTTGTGTGGTCGACACCTCATTGTGGAGGTGGATTTAGTGTCACTTTTCCCATCCACATCCACATCTTTTTGTTGCAACCCCCCCCATACCTCTCTTTATCACACTTCATCTTTTGTTGAAATCATTTTAATAGTCTTTCAAATAAACCAGTACACATTCAAAAAAAAAAATAAATAAGGGAAAATCAACTGATGGAGAAGTTCAAGACAGTAAAGCATGCTCAGTTTAATTAGTAAAGCAGTGGTGTGTTCAACAAAGCTTTTGCAAGAGGACCTGTGAACTTGTTTTGATCTAAAAACCACAACTGAATAATGAGGTACTTGAATTGTTAGTTGAGTATTTTGCTGTAGGAATAATAGTGCAAGCTACAAGTACAAACCACTGGAATACTGCTGAATCCAATTTGACAATATCTGCAGTCTGCGGTGGGGGGGGCTCCCCTGCAAAAAGGTTGTTGAACACAACTCAGACTTTTTGTAAGTGCAGAAATACACAAAAGTGTGAAAAGGGTCCCAACATTTAGTTCCTGGAAGACCACTGTACAAAGTGGCAAGCTCGATGTTGTAGTCCATTTTACATTTATCTTTTTATATTGAGACCATTTGAAACCAAAGTATATGTCTCTTGTCTCTTATCATCTAGAAAATAAATAAATACAAATCCTCAAAATGGTAAAATTACACTTCAACAACCTTCACATCAAAATAAATAGTTCATGCAGTGGCAGCAGAATATTCCACATCTATAAGGACATCTTATTCATCAGAAACAGATGGAAAGTGGGTGCTACTTCATAGAAAACTCCGTTTTTTGTTTAAATTAATAATAAAAGGTCATTTACAGTCTAATTATTTTTTCCCACAAATAATCCAATAAACTTTACAAAGCACAGTCATCTTGTGTATAAGTCATGCAACATTTCATTTCTAATAGCTATTGCAATTAAGATTTCTTTTTTATTTATTTATTTATTTTTTTACAAATTCTATGAATAGTTAACTGCATAATCAAACTACTGAGGATACAATAAAGGATTTAATCATTTAGAATAAATAATAATACAAACAATCCCTAATCCATTTTCGATAATTGTATTTGTTCATTGATTCACTCTGAAAGTTCTGAATATGGCTAATGTGCAAAAACCACCAGTAAAAGAGCAACAATGGACATAAATATTTGTAGAAAAATTAAATTGGATCAGACCATGATCCTGTGAGTTGTCCACTAAAAGTGAATGTGTTCAACTGTATAAGTGAGGGAAAAGACAGCATTGTTCATACTGATAAAAGGCTTTTAAAAAGGGTGTGAGCAGCAATGCTTTGATGCATACTTTTTATCACTACATCTAAGTTTAATAAGTACATTTGTACCCATATTTGGTGTTTTGCATCTCGGCTAAGTTGAGCCCAAAATAGATCGATAAATGCCATAAAGACCGCTGACCTCTAACAAAGGTGATTAAAGCTTTGACTAAAGTTTTACTAGTATATGTAGTGGACATGCACACGATGCATCTCCAGGAAAACCTTGTTTTTCCTCTTCCTCCAAACCTCTGCAGGAGAGTTGTCTTCACATTCCTCACAACACGTTTGCTGTTTGTTCTAGTACCTGGCTCTGGGGACCCGAACACCCCCCGACCACAGAGAACATCCGCTATCAGTGTACCTCGTTCTTTGACCGCAAATCAGCACGAGGATGAGTGAAGAGTGAGCAGTCGATACTGTCTCTGTGTGTGAGCATCTCCGGAGGACAAAAACATATGATAAAGAATTCCATGCATCCCTAAAAAAAAAAAAAAAAAAGAAATCAGACAGACTGGCTGACAGACAGAAGGATAGATAAGTTCATGCTTGAACTGCTGTAGTTAACTTAACTATTACAAAAATTTGCGCAATAAAAAAAATGAATTAACAGTCTTCACGATCTCTTCCATCTTGAAACATCAGTCCTCCAGATGTCTCCACAGTTCCTCAGTCATCCTCCGACAGAGTTTCGTGTGGCGTGCTTGATCTGGACTTGCTGTTTCCCCTGATCTCTGCCCTCCTCTCCTGGAGGAATTCTTGAATTTCTCCGGGCAAACAGTGGAATTTCTCCTGGAAGTCTGCCTCCACAGCTCCCTGCAGCTGGAGAAACATTACAGATGTTGACATCTGACATCTTCGACTGTACTGATGCAAAGTCATCAGATGCAGCTCGAATTTGAAATTGGTAACATAACAAGATCTGAGGAAAACTTTTGGTTTTGGAGGTTAATCAGCATTTTCAACCTTTGGTTTCAGATCTTGTATCTCCTGCAAGAGGTCGTTGTACTGCTCCCCCAGCTGCTCATGCCGCTTTGCCTGGGTCTCTTCAAGCTGCAGAAGGAGGTGAACACTCTTGTAGTGTCGAGACAGGAGCAGGAGAACACACACAAAACGGACACACACACACACACAGTGGAATTCACTTTCTTCCTCTGCTCACCCGTTTTATGTTCTGGACAACCTCATTGACGTACGATTTATTGATCTCAATCTTCTCCCTGAGAAAAACAGAATCATGAGTTGAGATGGAGTTTGTCTTTGCTGCTGGTGGAGCAGAACACGAAGCAATATGTCATACTCTTCAGCCAGGTGTTTCTCTTTGGTCTTTGCTTGGTTGATCTTCTCTGTTCTCCTGCGATCCATCTGCCTCTTCAGCTCTTTTTTCTCTCTGCAACAAGATGATAATCACAAGAATGAAGAGTCATACTGGATTAGGCTGCAGCTGGAATTGAAGAATTAAACGCAAAATGTACAATCTTAGGCCATTTTAATTTTATTGTCTCAATACATGTGGACTGAATTATTATCTTAGGTCAAACATTTCTTTTAAAAAATTCAGTTCTGATGATCAGTTGAGATTCTATTTATTTGTGTTTGAGATGATTTGAACACAGTCTGTTAACGTCTGTGCTCACTTGTCGCAGATGTCTTTGAGTTTCTTCATCTGGATGTTGTGACTCTCCTCAGCCAGACTGTTCAGGCGCTCGGTTAGCTGCAGGAAACCCAAAAGTGATTTTCATTTGTCTTCATATCCCACCATCACACAGCAGCACATGAGTCTCGCGTGTCTCCAAAAGACACAGCCTCCAACTAAAAGGTGGATTTGTCGAAAAACCTCCTCAGTAATGAGCATTTTGAGTCCCTTTTGATTTTTACCATTTTGATGTGTTCTCTCTGTAGATATTTCTGACTGTAGTACTGCTCCTGCCTCAGAGTCAGGAGCTGCTGCTGCTGCTCGTCTCGTAGCTGTTGGAGGCGTTCGTCTTTCTCACTGCTTGAACTTGAGCTTCTGATGGAGATATCAATAGATACACATCACTATACACATCAGTTCAGTGGATTCCACTTTGAAAGCTTCATGAATTCAGAATAAGTCATTTTATAATTTTAAAGGATTCCATTATTCTGCATACGGAGTGATTATTCTTTGTACCTGCTCTTGCTGCACTGTCTGGCCATCTTCTTATACTTGTTGTTGATCTCTCGGAGGAGCTCAGACGTTTTCTTCTGATGCCGTCTCACTAACTCCTTCAGCTCTTTAAACTGACGCTTCTGCTCCTTCTGGTAAACCTTTGACTGCTGCAGACTCTCCATTGCAATTACTGGAACGTCTAGCACCACCAGTGATCATACAGCATATTTTATTCAGCTTCAAGAGAGCTCCTTTTTTTTAATTCCTTCCAAGCCTAAAGGCTTTAATGGTCTCATTTATTATATATTACAAATAGAATGTTTTGGTAAACAACACGCATAAATTATTTTAAAAGACATCTTCCTCCCCAAAAGGCAGAAGATAGTTTAACAGTAAAGTCAACCATTTAAAAATGAGAGAATAAATAATATAAGAATAAATAATACAGACCTATCAAGACACTTAAAACCAAATCTTCACTCTTTGATGCTGGTTTAGATGTATCTGCTTTCAGAAAAGACATTAGCAACAGAATTAAAGACACAAGTGTGAGAATCGGACTGAAGAATGCTGAATGTTTCTCTGGAAGGTGGATGGATGGTACCTGTGGTTACTGTTTGCTGATTGGCTGCAGAGGCTTTGGGCGTCATGGTAACAGGAGTGTGACCCACAGGAGCCGAGGTGGGACTGAGCCCATTCTCCACCGGAGCTGCTTTTGGGTCGTTCTTACGTTCCACGCAAGCGTCAGCCTCATCCTGGTGAAGAGTGCTGGTCAGTCACGGTTCAGATCTTTTGGTTTTTCGCTCTCGTGAAACGTGCGGAACGAGTCAGACCTCTGTCTGCGCATCCTCCTCGACATCGTCCAGCGTCAGAGCGGCCAGCTGTTTGGACCTCTGCTCCAGCAGGTTGACGTAGCGAATGGGGTTGGACAAAGCCTCTATCACATCTGGGGACAAATAAAAAGGGCTGCAACAGTACTGCAAACCATTTCATGTTATATTATGTAATCTTCTATGGCTTTCTTCAAAATATGAAATGCAAATTAGTCATGTTTGATTAATTCCTGCTTGATTGAAATTATTTTTGAATCATTTTGAAAGTAATTACAAAGCAACAAAGTTATGATTATACGTTTACTGATTTTTTTTACTCTTGTTTCTCTGGATCAGTACAGTTCACTAATGGAGTGTTCTGTATTTTAGTGTTTGTCCTGTAGATGTCTCTAGAGAGCTGTGGGGACATGAATGCACTCAAACTCCGCCCAAGACACCACTGGAAGCTTGAGGTGAAAAGTAACAGCGTGCGTTAAAGTCATACCTGCAAAGGTGTCTGGGACATAGTCTTTGACCTCGATGTAGACAAACACGGCTGGGAGAATCAGAGACTGATTCTTCTCATTTCTCAAGCCGATATAACGGTAACCTTAAAAAAACACACACAAAAAAAAACAAACAAGAGGAACATTGACTAACGTGATGAACAATGCCACTATCGCCTTGGGTGAAGAAGATAACGGGCACTTCAGTTCACATGAAATTACATCAGGAGCCATTGACTGATAAAATTACAGTGAGTGATTGCAACAATCTCATTTAAAGTCAGTGACATTTTTCAGGGGAGTGGAAAGTCTATCCATGGTGTCTTTAATCAGTTTTGGATGACAGCTGAAGTAAAAAGGAAGACAAATCTGTCTCTGGATGTAGAGCCAATACAGGGATTTTAAAGCAAAACACAATGAAGAATGAGCCAGTGAAGATGAGGCTTTGATTCATCAAGTTATAAATTAATTGAACAATCTGTAAAACCGAGACGTAAAAGCATTTGAAACAAATCATCCCGCAAACAAATTAATCATTAAAACTAAAAGTCTAAGACATGACCCCTTTGACTAGAATACAAAGATGGTCCTACCTGGTCTTATGGCAGACACTGGAATGATCCGATGACCAATAAACTTCCCTCCTTCTTCAAAAGCGGCAATCCTCAGAGAGGCCAGAGTAGGAAGGATCACCTGCCAGAGAGTTCAAGTCAATTCTTCCTGGATGACCCCCCCCCCTCCCCTCATCAGCATCACCACAGTCTTTACAGGTCTCTCTGTCCCACCTTTTTGAAGACAATGGGTTCCTCATCCCACACTGGGTTGATGGCGTTGTTGTTCTGGGAGGTCTTGGTCTTCAGTGCTTTTCTCCTGGTGTCTGCAGGTAGTCCAAACATTTCTACCTCTACGTACACACCCACCCGCCGCTCAGTCAGAAACTGACCCGAGATCACCTGACACACAGACGTAAAAAAGGGGTCTAACGTTCAAGTCTGGCAGCACGGAAAAGTTGGCAAAAAAATACAACAAACAGGGAAAAATGGCAAGTAAAAGCTCCCTTTCACCAGGAAGACACGTTGAGCAGGACCAGGCTCACACGGAGGGACACACCAGTAAAGGTTCAGATGGACATCATCGTCATAAAAGCCCCTCACCGCAGAAGGACAATGTTTCTACCCTTCCCTCATTAATCAATGCAACTTTTGCTCGTGTTCCAAGTGCTCACACTCCACTTAGCTGTTATTACTGCAAAGACCATGGCCACGATTGAGATGGATGGGAGGATCTGCCCACGTGTCATCCATCTTAATACTACATCAGCGATTATAACCAACAATTTTGTTGACTGGGCCTCTGCCGAAATCAAATCAGCTTATCCCTGAGTCCAATGTGACATTTACGACAAATTTGATGAAATTCCCTCCAAGTGTTCCCGTCATCTTCACAAGAATGTCTTGAACAAACAACAATGAGACGCGAGGCCTCTGGCCGCAGCTGTCACCGCCGGAACGTCACGGAGTGACTTTCACACGCGCTCAATGAAGAGGGGACACGTACGCGCTCCTTCGGGATCGTCGGTGCTCACAAACGGCCGTAACCCCGTCAACCCACCGTACCTTGACCGAGAGGGTGTTGGCCACGATGCCATCCACCGTGTTTTCTGTGAAGGGGTCAAAGTGCTTGTCTGGTCGTCTCATGAACTCGGGCTTCAGTCTGTAGCCGCTCCGCCCGTTGTATTCAAACATGAAGAGATTCAGCTGCATGGACAAATCTGGAAACGAAGGGGGGCTAAAATTAAGGCCGGGCCCACGAAGGCTAAGAGAGAAGTCACTGCATTAATTTAGCTGATGCAGGAGGCTGACGGACGGCGCGCCAGAGGACAAGGACAACGTAGTCCTCTGACAAAACAAACTGTGAATAAAAACACGAGTTCGACCGAATGCAGCAGTGAGGAGCATGCTCGAACTGTTAATCCATCAGCTCACATGCATTAGGCGACATGCACAGAAATAGGTTTTGATTTTCAAGGATATCTGTCTCGTTTCACAAGCACAATTCACTATTCTATGTCAGGCATAGAAAAAATAATCATTTTCTCATTTTCTTCCAGCTCGCCCGATTGTTGTAACTGAACATGTTGCTCCTACAAATATGCTTTTTGCTCTTAAAGAAAAATATATGTCATGTTTGCTGGGACAAAGCCGGATTGTGATTTCTTAGATTGCTGATTTCACCTCGGATCACAGAAGTCAGTCATTGACCTAGTGGGACGGGAAACACCTGCGGGAGTCTCACCGATAGTTTGGTAGTTCAATGCCACTAACTGACATCCTGCATTCCAAAAGAGCTGAGGCATGAAGTTGGATGAGTCGACTCTGGTACCTTTAGGATAGATACGACTCAACTGGGACTTGTTATATCTGGTTAAAGTCATGTTAAGAACAACAAAAGAGTATATAAATAATTTTCATTCTGTAGTCCTGCTTTACAGTTCTCAAAAAAAAAACAAAAAAAACACACACACTTCACTTAAACTGCAATTACTACTTTGAAACATAAGAAATCACAACCTAAGAAAACACAACAGATGATAAATTTATCATAATTAAACAATTTTATACAAATAATTTAAAACACTGTAACTGTTGCCAAGGATACTCAACAAACTCCACTGGAGACTTTGTGAGATGCTCCAAAGCTTTGGTTTCCACAAATGAAGACATGTGGTAACAGCGGGCTGCCTCTACACATGCGCACACACACACACACACACACACACACACACAATAATTAATGTGGTTTTATTTTTAAAAATAGGAAAAACAACATTGCTCCAGAACAGTAAACAGTGTGTATCAGGAAACGTCTCATGTTCCTTTCTGCTCTTCTTACTCTTAGAAGCTTCGAAGGAGTTGAACTTTGTTGGCTGCACATAGTTGACCAGAGTTGACATTTCCTCTGTAGCTATGGCCTCCCGCTCCGATGAACCCTGTGGAAAACCACAAAGGGCACCTTCATTTTTCAAATGCATTAATTTATTTTGTGCACATTTAAAAGGCAACAGTCTGATTAATTGCCTGATGTATGGGGAAAATGCAGGGAGAAAGATGCAGGTGTCAGTTTCATGGCTTTATACATAAATAAGACAGACATTTACTTCAACACGCCAGTTTTCAACATTAATTGCCTAAAAAGACGTGTGCAAAAGTTAGAATATTTATAGCCCTAAGAAGCAAAAGTTGTCATTTCTTAATATGCTTAAATTCTAGTTAGATTTATTAAATGATGGATAGTTTATCATCTCCGGTCCTCTGCGGGAACCCTAAAAATCTTTTAATTAAAGCTGCATATGAACATAATTTTAGTAGCAATGATTGAGATCAATTTTGAGCTAATGCAGCTGTAATGCTTCAGTTTTTTTTTTTTTTTATTCTTTTGGAATATCAAGGGAAAAAAAAACTGAACTTTCTGTTAAAGTGTAAATTATGTAAAATAACCTTCCATCATGTGTCTGGCGTTGTTCTCGGAAAGCAATGCACTCTGAAAACTCATCCAAACCAGTAAACAGTAAGCCATCATCACCTACAGGTAAAGCTGGGAGCTCTGAGAGAACAAGACAACAGTGCACAGCACACATTAAGCATGACGTGAAGAACAGAAAACAAAACACTGGAAACAAACAGTGACACATGGTGACGGCTGAAGATGACCGACGCTCGCCCCTGAGTGACGTCACCACTAACCTTTTTACCATCGTCGTCATCGTCATCATCTTCTTCCTCGCTTTCAGCCTCCAGTTCTGTTAATAAATAAAATAATACCACATTAAATGTGATTAGAATCATTTAATGACCTTTGGCGCGTTATTGATTTGAGTCATTTTTAAAAAGTTGTTGAAAAAGAATGAAACAACCTTAAAGATGTATCTTATGTTAGTTGTTCCATGTCTTTTCATTGCCTTGATGTCCACAAATAAATATCTGTATGCTGACAATAAGGTGACCAAACTATTTGGCTAGATGTAGCACAGAAAAACATATCTAAACCAAACCATTGTTGCAGCTTTGTAAACAAGGCACTCTTTAGGCCCTGCAGGTGATTACTCGGCCCACGCGAGTGGTTGTTGACGAGAATATCGTGACCGCTGCACGAGTACGCACTTCAGGCCCGGTCTGGCAGGTTGTTTACCGGCTGCATTCTCAGGCTCAGTGCTGTTTTCAGGCTGTGCACATGTCAAAAAGGCCCCCCAATTATCCCCTTGTAGTGCTGCTCATTTGTTCATCCCCCCTCTGACCTCCTCTAGGCCTTCCTGCTCATTACCGAGACCTCCCTGATGACGTGCAGATGACTATCAAAGCAGCAGCAAATTTGTCAATTCCGGCTAAACCAATGAGGAGATTTAATGATTTAACAATCTGTATCATCACTCCTAATACCATGCTTGGCAAACCGTACAAAAACAGTTTAAAGGACTTTGAATTCACTGCCTGAAATTCTTATTATCATGGGTCCATTTTGTGACATGAAGAATTTTAATGTGTACTGACTAAACACATTGCACATGGATTTTGAGGCTGAAAGGAGTCTTTGTGTCTTACCTCCTGTGTTGTTGCTAGGAGACACAGGCTCATTGCTCTGATTGGCAGGATGGTCAGTAAGTCTTTTGGTATCTGTGCTGTTGGAGGGTTTATGTGATTTCTTGTTCTTGATGAGGATTTTACCCATCAGCTCCTGAGGACTGGGCAAAGGGACCCCTGACTCCAACTGAAAACAACAGGTAAAAAAGACAAAAAAAAAAAAAAATGTAGCCAATCACTACTACTGACATGCAATCAGGCGGGTGGGATTCGTACTCACAGGGTATTTGTCCAGGGGATCAATCAGCAGAGCCTCTCCGAATATAGATCGACAATATTCAGCCATTTTAGCCTGCTGCTTCAAACTAAGACATACATAGAGAGTGATGTATTCCAGGTGGATCAACAGAGACACGCACTGACAGGTAAATAATAGAGGAGATGCTCACGAGTCCACATGGTTTTCAAAGGACAGAATGACAGGAAAAGGTGAGGTCTTAAAGGCGCATTCTGCTATGGCTTCGATTACCTCCTGGAAAATTCAAAACGACATGAAGAAAGACAAGATTGAGACCACCTTAAAGCCATAAATCTGAGTTATACATAGCGCGTCCCCATGCAGCGTATTCCCGGACCTTGAAGGAGATTTCTGATGTCATGGTGAACCCGTGTGTGATGACAGGCTCCTCTTCTGCGGTTCGTCCTTTCCAAACATCTAATTCCACGCAGCGGCAACCAGCCAGAAGCACCTGTCTGTACATCTCCACCGAGGAGCTCCCTGCCAGCTGGCCCGCTGAAACAACCCAGGAGAGGAGACAACAAGAACACGTTTCAACTTCTTTGTCTCCTTCCCCTCACGGGGGGGGGTTCTTCCTGCAGTGGTTAGCAGCATGAGGGATGGATGTTTCTCCCGGCGATGCTCGTTGCTTCTAAATTAACTGAGCCTAGGTGCGTACCTGTCAGGTACGTGTTATGTGATGAGTTGACGAAGTAGTGCGACAGGGGGAAGCTCATGTCTTCAGACTGATCCAGCTTCTCTGGCGGGATGACCCCATTCTCGTCACTGGACAGGTAACTAGAGAAACCCTGCAGGGTGATGACACCTGCGCATAACATGAAGCATAACTACTGCTTAATCACGGTAGTTGGATGCTTATTGGTCATATTTTTAATCATCATGTTCAAAATGTGATTAAATTTGAACATTCTAAATTATTACCTGGAAAAGAAAGTACAGTCAGTGCACCCTTGAATTGTTCCGGCTGTTAAAAATGAAATCCTCAAAGCTAAAACTGTTCTAAAGGTATCGCTTGTACTAGAATAGCCGTAACAGATGGAAGTTCTGCACAACTAGAAAATAGAATTCCTCTGAACCTGGCTTTTGGCAGAGTAGACACATACAAATAATAATGATAGGAAGAATAACAATATAATATTAATATTAATGGCAGAAAAATTAACAGTAAACTTATACTGGCTTTAATTTTTCCAATCATGAATGTGATATTCAGACCTGGGGTGGTGTGTTTACCTTTCTCTAACTGGTCCTTGTCGTGTTGATACCTCTCCATCAGAGTGTGTGTCTGTGCGGGGCGAAGAGGCGGGTAGAGGATCTCGTTGAGTCTCGGATCTCTCTGCTTGTTGTTGATGAACTCTGTCATCTGATCGACTGACATCGCTCCATCATCTCCTCCTCTACAGACCAGAGCACCGCACAGGGACTTTTAAATTTGCCCCAACATAGCAGAGGTAATAAGGTTTAGGCCACTCTGGCTTTTTTTTTTTTTTTTTTTTAAAGCTTGCGAATAGAGGAGAGGCTGACTCATTTTCCATCAAAGAAATTGGCAGAGAAAAAAATAAAGCCGTTTTTCACGGCACCGTTATGCATTTGCTTAGAGGTCAGAGACTGCAGCAATAACGAGATGAAGGAGGTTCTGAATACTTACTGCAGTTTGAAGATGCTGCTAAGCTCAGAGCGAGGACACAGACTGTCCAAGAAGCTCCGGTAAACCTCCAGTGTAAAGTCCTCCAGTTTAATACTGTCGCCCTGTCAACAGAATCAACCACATCTGTTTATTTTGCATCATATTTCAGTTTACTTTGAAAATCTATTCTCATTGAACATATTACTTAATATTTCATGCAAGGCCTTCTTGTTAAACCTCTAATTTTCACTAGTTAAAACTTCATGACGCAGATATTTTTCTTTTTTCCCCTTGTTTCACCCCTCCATGCACTGTGAGTCATTCTGGACAAAAACAGATCAGAGAAAATCTACAGAGGAAGAGAAAAAAGGGAAAATGGGGGATGAAGATCTGCAGTTGGGGAAAAGCCTTTTCACAGGATGTGCTGGAGACCTTTCTTTAGCAGTCCACATGTGTATCTAACACTTACTCTCATTAATAATAATAATAATAATGACGATCATTACCCGGCTGTAGGGTAGTCTGCAGTTCTCCAGAGCATTCTCCACTCTTTTTCTGTCTGATGAAAACAGCCTCACGATGCTGCAACAGACAATGGCATTACAACACCGTTGTTATCACCGCGTCATAAAGGATTAAAATTCGGTGTCAACCACTTAAACGCGATTGGTGGACGTTCATTGTGTCTGCAGGTGATGACAGATGGACACAGATGACATGGGAGATCATGTTGACAGGCTCTGGTCTTAGTTTAGAAAAATTGCCCCGAGTGCTCAGTTTTTGGATGTAAGGAGTGCGACGTGGTGACTGACAGCTCTCCCCGTGTGCCGCAGGAGGCCGTTCAATGAGAACACCATGTCTCTGCGTCCCTTAATGCAGCCTCGCTATAAAGGACACGAAACAAATGTCCCCAGATGACCCCGAGCTCGAACTCCAAACTTTCTTAAAAGGAAAAAAAAACACAACAAAACTTTGCTCACATTGAGTACAACAGTTTGTACCTTTTGATAATTCTAATTCTGCTCCTGGTTTATTCCTCAAGTGCAGCGCTCCATCACATGTTGTATAATCCATGTCATTCTCTGGCAGTAGTTGATTACCAGGTCAGTGCTGAATTAAGCACCTTCAAGAATCCTGTCCCTGTTTTTGCTTCCCCAAGTGCACATGGAATTAAGTTTATTTTAAGAAGCCAGGGACAGGGAAAGAGCAAAGTTTGAGTTTGTGTGTCTCTGCAGATTTCGCCAGCTATTCCCTCACATTCTCATCCATGTGCCAATGTTAACACGGTCAGAACTATTGATTGCTTGAATGCTGGTAGTAATACCACTAAGTATTGCAACAGAAGAAGGACAACAAATAGAGGAAGGGACTGACTTTTTGACAGGAATCCGTCCCTCTGCGTTTGGCTGGAGAGTTAACCGGACGTACCTGCAATAAAAGGAGCAAAAGGAAGCAGCACTTTCATTAGATTTAGTGCAAACATGATAATTAAATATCCATTTACCTAGAAGATAGAATAAATCTTTCAATGATTAGAACTTTGTACGAGTCCCTGAATGTTGGGACTTCCTGCATCCACAGCCACTAATGAAGCGCTGTGGAATGACAGCCACCACAGATCTCCCTCTGTAATTGGGCAAAGTGACGGCCCTGTGCCGAGTGACTCAAAATAGAAGCACGGTCGCTTCTGAGATCGTATCGCCGGGCGACATGGCGAGGCTCACTGATGTGCTTTCCAATGTGTCTTGGATAACTGCAGAGTACTCACGCTTTCAGGAGACCGTGATCTCTGTTCAGGTTGTTGCTCAGCAGGTTGGAAGAGAGAGAAAAAAGTTCTTCACACCACACCTGCCAACACCAGACATCACCATCATCATCATTGTCATCATCATCATCATTATCATCATCATCATCATCACTGTCATCATCATCATCTTCATCATCATCATCATCATCATCATCACCGTCATCATCATCATCATCACCGTCATCATCACCGTCATCATCATCATCATCACCGTCATCATCTTCATCATCATCATCATCATCATCATCACCGTCATCATCATCATCATCATCATCATCATCACCGTCATCATCATCATCATCATCATCATCATCATCATCATCATCATCATCGCCATCATCTGACAGCCATCAGCACCTTGGCTTCGTCTTCCTGCGAGGCGATGAAATTGAGCTGATTGACATTTACGAGGTCCGATGCCGTCACCACAGTAACCATGCGGTTCTCGAGGCGGCCAACCAGGTTCCCCACATCCAGCAGCTCCCGCAGCTTGGCCTCCTAAAGCACAACAGAGGACCATTGTTGGTGCTGCTCAACGGAGCCACGCTTGAGTGACACAGGGGGGGAAGTCAGGCGGAGACTCTTGGCTCCGCTACTCGCTTTCGCCTCGTAACAACATGATATTAATTTGTAGCAGGCCGAAGAGGTTGTTGTCATGATTGATTTTTTTTCTTTGTGAAATGGGACTAAATACAACTAACTACAGATCTGCTGATATCAGAATAAAACTGTTCCAAATACCATCGTGGGATGTTGAATGAGTGAAGGTCTGTGAGTAGATCAGTGATGGGAATGTGATATATACAACAGATAAAAGCTAACGTGAGGTACTTTGGGCGGTTTGGTGCTTCTTCCTGTTCGGACATCTTTGACCAGGGTCAGGTCCAACAACTCTGTCTCCTACAGGGAACACAGAAGCACAAGCAGCAGGAAGTAAACAGGGTATCCCACTTCCTGCTAAGGATTTATGCCCACCTGGAGGAGCTGTGTGTGTGTTAAAGAGAAAATGATTGCATGAGAGTCACAGGTAATATCACATGTTGTCTACATTCTCTTGCAATTTTACTGTAAAAAGGGAATCTGAATAGAGTAATTAGTCTGATTTTATGACCAGGTCTGAATCCAGATTAATTAAATGTTAATCAAATCATGTACCTGTTCAAACTAGATCAATTTGTTTACATTAGGATGAATTTATTCATTACTAGCTTGTTGAATTAAATGATTTATATATTTCTGTATCTGTGTGTATTCATTCCCAACCTTGTTTTGGTCAGTCCAATAAAGGTAAAATCCATGTGAGTCCACATGCAAAGTCACAGGAGTCACCGTTGACAGATCCTGAAGGGAAACAAGTGGAAACACTCAATGTCACGCAGGGAGAGTTAAAATGAAGCCGTAGGGATTATTTTATTTGGAAAGGATGCATAATTTTAACACATGCACAGAGGCGCCTGCCATCAACCAATTTAGCAATTGAGCGCCGGAGCATGGAGGGAGGGGAGCCAAGTGGAATGATTTAACAAACAACAAAAAAACAAGCCTCCCAAGGAATACCTGCTGGTCCACTCCAGGTTCAAGTCCAAGAACAACAAAAAGGGAACCATTAAGAGATTTGTGTGCATTAAAGGAAGGAATTTTCTTTTCAACAAGGTGATACCAGACAGAAATGGCATCTCAGTGGGAAGTGTTTGCTTAAAGCTCTGAGTAAATGTAGTTATCCACTGTTTGTCCCTTGACTTTCCATTTCCACAACAGTGAAGGGAATTTATGGGATTTATTCCTGAATCGTGAGGATCCACTGCAGCCCCTGACCGATCCGACAAAAGCATTTTGATTTAATCATTTCCCAGCCCTTGTTAAAGAATTTTCATGACATCCAAGTAAGAGTCCAAGAGTCACAGTTGCCATAGTAACCCGTCATGACAGTTTGTAATTGGCTGCAGGTGCACTCAGGCAGCGCAGCTTCGCTGATGTTTGGAACTGTTTGCATGCGTGATTAAACATAATGTGGCAGATGTTAAACTATTCCCTGAAGTATTTAATTCAAATGCGGGGCAGCAGGTGTAGCAGACATAAAGGCTGACATGTCAGAAACAAATGCCTGAAATACTGTTGCCACGGTACGATACTTGATAGTAACATGGTTTAATAGATCATTATTTAGCAACAAAAGGGTTTGCAGCAACTAAAAACAGCACTGCAGACAATTCTTTCACTCAATTTATATCCATTTGTAAGACATGGAACACATCAATTGAAGAATTAGCAGAATGAGAAGATTTTAAAAGACATTAAATATATGACAGGAACAGTATTTTCCCCATGTGAAATATGCTCCAACAAAACCCAACCTCAGTCCTTTGAAAAGCATCCTCAGAAGATGGTTGTGCAGCACAGGATGGATTTCATGAGAGAGAAATGGAATTAATGGAGCTTGTTGCTCGGTGTGTGGTAAATGAAAGGGTGGATTTTCCACATCTCACCCCCAGATACTTGTGAATATGTTGGTGAGATGCAACAGAAAACACATTTTGCATGATTTTCTTCATCAAAGCTCATACTAGCACCGTGCAAACGTCTCTTTAGTTGCATTGAAGAATGTAATTGACGTTTTTAAGGCAGCAGAGGTGCGGCCAACATTACAAAGAACAAAAATAAGAAAAATATCACACAATGGTTAACTAGTAACGTGGTTATCAACTGGTTGGCATAGCAACCAACTCGTTTTCACAAAAGACAGAGAAAGACAAAAAGAAAAAAAATCTAATGAAAACAGAAAAACATACACATGGTTCAGTCATGGTGAAGAGAATACTGGAAGAAGCTCTTCCATGACTATGAATCAAATCATACACACACGCATGCACACACACACACACACACATGGACAGACAACAGCAATTCTTTTTCACCCAAATCAGATCTGTTTAGGTACCCATGCCAGTTACCATGGTAACCTGAAAGGCCTTGTAGTTCAGCATACCAAGACACACACGAACACACAAATACATACAAACACACACACACAAACACAAACACACACCTATGTGTTGGACTTCTGTGCATTGAAGATGCAGGACCATAAACCTTTACTACTGCATGTCACAGGTGGCAACAGGGAAATGTGACATCAATGTATTTCACACATACACAGACACACACACACACACAGACACACACACACACACACACACACACACACACACACACACACACCAACCCACCACCACCTCCAACACCATCCTGCTGGTGTCTAAGCCACAGGTGCTCGCTGCCAACGCTTAATTAACAAATGAATAGTAAACACAAGACAACATGGCACATTACATCAGTCTCCCTGTTTCACTCACACACTTTACAGTGTGCAGATATGCAAATGAAAATACATGAAATGATTCTCTCTACCTCATCCCATTTAATGAAGTTGCTTCCATTCCTTAGTGTGAGAGAAACGGTGGGAGGCTGGAGTTTCAGAGCGTGGACCCCCGGCTGAGCACTGGCCATTGCTTCACACACACGGGTACACACTGTCAGACTGAGATGCTGCGTCTGTCAGGTCCGGACTGAAACTCCTCAAGAAGTCACACAGACATGTTGAGCAGGGGCAGCATCCTCTCCTTCCAGGTTCTCTCCAGATCCCCACTTGTCTTTTCTTTAGAATGTTAACCTCCTCTCTCTCTCTCTCTCTTTTCTTATCCCTCCTTCTTCTCTCCTGGTTCTTTTCCTATTCCCTTCTCCTCTGTTGGTGCTGCATCTCAGAGAGTCAGACTGAAACAGATGCCTTCGTGGGAGACAGGATATGTGTGTGTGTGCGCGCGTGTATGTGTGTGTGTCTGTGTGTGTGCGTGCACTGCCTCCACAAATTGACTCATCTGCGACATGCGCACAACCGCAGCTTCCCACAGATGGGGGAGGGATAAGAGAGGGAGACAGCAGGAGTGACAGGGAGAGGCAGAGAGAAAGAAAGGAGAGAGTGGGAGAGATGGAGAGAAATGAAAGACAGGGACGAGGGGAGGGGAGAGAAGAAAGTGTTGGTGGGAGAACGGAGAAAGAGTGGGCGATCCAGCGGAGGGGGAAGCGAGCCAGCTGAGGGTTTTTTTTGGTCTAATGAGGCCATTTTTGAATATAGACCGTGCTTCCTAAAGTGTGTGTGGACACAGAAATGTGAATCCGCCTTTTAAACCTTCAGCAATAATCTGCTGCAGCCGCGGTCTCCATCGCCGCTCCCATCCTGGCTGCGGGGATTTGCAGTCGTTCGGCATTACCGAAATTTGGCAAACGTGATGGCACGAGAGCCGGCTTTGCTCTCAGGGTCAGGGCTGACACAACTTTGTTTATGGTCAGTCGCACTCCCACTGATCATCCATCAGTCCTCCGTCCGCTTGGTTAAGTCTGGATCCTTTTATTTCCGGGAGCCAACGTGGAAAGATTGACGTTGAAATCTGCTTCACGACTGCAACGGTCGTCACCGTATCAGCTCGCTGACTTTTACTAAAAGTGTCTGAAGGTTTAGATGGAATCAAAGATGCTTTTGCCTCTTAAGAACACATGGCTCAGTATTACAAATATTTTCATTGAATTACTGACTTCACCCTCCATAAGCCTGTGCAAAATGTTCCAAAGTATCCTGGTCGTACTTTCAATTAAATAAAAAGATGGTGACTTTTCAAAAGCCTTTTTAAAACGTGTCTGCTCGAAGGTGAATCCGCAATCAGCAAAAAAGCAGTCTGGTGGAAAATATGGTTTAGCAGGGCAGACGCACAATACACAGATAAATCACAAAGTGAGGAGGGGAAACTGGTCTTTAGGATTGGATGCATGCGCTGATCATACCCGACGTGTCCATCAGATCAACAGTGGGGGGTCCAAACAATTCTGGCCTTTGAAAATCAGAGGTGAAAATTCAATTAGTTGTGTTTACAAAACACAACTAATTACAACAGAGGAATTAGGAGAGTGGGCGAGACGGCGGAGCTTTAATAATTCAATGTTGGAGCAATATTTTAAATGAACACCAGGCAGAGAGCCTTAACAATGAGTCTGTAGTTTCAAATGCAATATGTGATGTTGGCAGTTGTGCTCCATAAAGTGTCCAGTAAATGAGGAGACGTGGTTCTGAGCGGGAGCGTGCGTGTGATGACTCAGACACTGAAGCAGCAAACTGGGACATTCAAGGACACCATCCTGAGAGTCTGTGTGTTTTGTTTACCGGAGATACAAATCATATTTGCAATAATGCGTCTTGATGAGCAGGCAGAGAAAACCAAAATAAAATGATTGGATTATGAAGTTTAAAAAGGAATGGTCATTTGCAGATACAATCGCAATTCTCCATTTTGATTCTCATTTGAATGCCACTCTCCTCCGTGTGTATAAATTTTAACTTAGAATAAACAAGAGAGAAAGTAATCAATGCCTTAAACACACGCATAATCTTTAACATATTGACATGCACCCTCCTTTCGCCCACACACTCGCACTTCAACATCTAATGAGATGTCTGGAGCTCCATGTTGTCATGACAATCTTACAGAAATTCATCGGCAACTGCCCACATTTTAAAAACGCAACAAAGAGAAAGAAAGAAAGAAAGAAAGAAAGAAAGAAAGCGGACACAGGAGCACCAGCCATCCCCGAAAACGTTTCTGTCCGTTTAACAACCTGGTGTTCATCGACAATGGGGGCTGCGTGCTTCAACTGTGCTCAATGGTTTTGCGGTTGTCAGCACAAATGAACAGTTGTGGTGCTCCGGTACACCTCAGCGAGTTGAAGCAGGGGCTCTGAGGAGCTCCCACCGCATAAGTGGGAGGTTGTATTCCAGAAGAGCCGGGAACTTTTTATCAAATTTACATTCCTCACATGCTAGTTTGGCAGCTCAAAAGCCTGCTGCTTGATTCTTGCAGAGAGTTTCAAATTAATCTAAAGGTCTAATATAATATGCCCCCAACATTATAACATTACTGTGTATTATTCAGGTTTATTTTTAGTTTAACTTTTACATTTTACCAGGAGAACAATCTGTGCATGAGCCTGATGGACTGAGGGCTCCTTTACGATTAGCCACAGCCTGCCTGAAATAACCACCTCAGAAACAGGGTGTGCGCACAGTTTTCATCATTGTATGACTAATCCTTTGGCTTGCCAGAACTCCCGATTGTTACTTTTTTGTCTCCTTTAAAGAATTTGTTTTCTAACGAGCTACATGCCCGCAAAAGCACCAGAAGTCCCCCCCCCACACACACACACAAACACACACACACACACATCTGCCTGCTCACCAAGACACTTCTGCTTCCCACACACTGCCATACACACAGACAGAGGTGCACACGTGCACCCACAGCCGCTTAAAAAAAAAAAAAAACACACACACACACATGCGCGCGCACACGCACACACACAGACCAGTCTTCACCAGCATCTCCACGGTGGAAGCTTATATAAGGGCGAGTGGGAGGCTGGGAGCTATTTCAGGAAGAGAAAAGATGTGTGTGGTTATAGTGTGCATATGTATTTGGGTGCTCTGTGTGTGTGTGTGTGTGTGTGTGTGTAGGCCTGCAGGAAGCACTATAAGGACTCTGATTCAGTCAGTTTCATAACCAGATAAGTTTAAAGTGAAGTTTGGCTGTGACCCCAGCAGCTCAGAGAGTCTCTTACCTACAGGGTGTTCAGTCACACCCTCGCTTGACTCAATGCACATTAGGAAAAAAAAAGAAGAAAAGAAACATCTAATGGAGAGGCAGAGCAACAAAGGCAACAGAGATGTCAGTTGCAGTCGGATGTTGTGGTGGCAGCTTCCTCTATTTTTCAGCTTGCATAAGAGCCTTTCGAAGGCCTTCTTATAATTACAGCCTTCCTCTAAAAATGCCCCTGAATGCTCCGAGAACTGTTACACAAGCTCTTAAGGGTTCGGCTCTGAAAATGCCGATGATCCCGAGTTTTATCACTGCTTTGAGCATTGCAAATTAAATTTTACTCAACTTTATTACAGGGGAGCTGGAGGCAGAATCAGTCAGTTATGGAAATCTCTGAGCCCGATGCAATGAATCCAAAATGATCTGCAGGAGTGTGTAAGAGTTGGGGGGTAAGCAACGTGTACGTCTTGCTAATGGGTTGCCTCTGGGACAGAAACGTTGGCTTGTTTGTGTGAACTCTCTCTCTTCAAATGTTGGATGCACTCCCACAGAAGAGAGAGCTATTTGTGGTCTCAAAAGGACGAATGGTAATTGGTGATTCACAGACGCGCGGTGCGAGTGGAAAGGAGAGGCCAGATTACCGAGATTATAAACCGCATCAAACGCAAGCGGTCCGTCTGAACTCTATTTCGACGCGAAACGCTTCGGTTTGTCTGAAAGGTCAATGGACACAAGGACGACTCCGAGGAGCTCTCACGGCCTCAGCGGATCAGAGCTGCTGCGCTCGCGCTGCTCCGTTAAACAGCGAGGTGAATACGAGGTAGCGGCAACAGCAAGAGACGCTTCTATTAAAATGCTAGTCATGAGGCCACTTGAGTAAAGGTACACAGGAGACTACGGGAGAGGACTCCTTTGGCATTGTGCGAGTCAAGTGAAGTTTGTTTCCTGCCAGAATAAATAAAACATACAGAGTGTAAATTATCCATCCCGCTGAGCCGAGGAAAAAGCTTTCCGCAGCCCTTGATGGAGATGAAGTTCTTCCCCCGCCGATGTTGGAGTGACTGCCACAGCGAGCGGGAGCCAAGGCTGCGCTGACATAAGCACACAGATCCAAAGATTTGTCCTTGATGGTGTGAATCAGCCCGGAACATACTGTATTACTGTCGCTGCCAACGGCTCAGGAACGTATAGCACACAAAGGTTGTGTTCGCACAAGACGAGAGCACGGGCCCAGCACTAGATGCTCTTCAGATACGCTGCAACAAATGGACGCGTCACTCAACGTGCATTGAAAAAGGGGAAGAAGAAAAAAAAAAGAATTAAACAAGGCAGATTTTGCAGAGGTTTATGACCCTAGTGATAAAAACCTTGAAAGGTCTTTGTGGTATAAAAAGCTTTGTCTTGTCATTTTGAATCATCTCCCTAAATCAATAGTGCATTACGCAACACTCGCAGCTGGCACAGATGTGACTGGGAAAGCACCAGCAGCTACTGTTCTCCTCTTGTGATATCTTACATTTCTAACAACAACAAAAAAAAGACTATGTACTTAAATATAGATACAATTTAAATCAAGTTGTTTATGATTTCAATTTGAAAAGAGGCTTTAAGGAGTTCTGATATATTTCCAATCGTCTGTCTGACTTTGGAGGAGAGAATGCCTCCATGTAAGCCCTTATTGACTGCTTCGTTTGGTTTGAAATTGAAACTTCAACATATTAAAATAGGAAAGTGTTTATTTATAGATATTTTGAGCTGTGCTGGTTTCTATTCACTCACGAACATCATAAACATTTGGTTCATATTACTATTTGATATATTTGAAGAGGCTCAACAATCAGCCGCACCATTTAAAGGAATTTTAAATGCAACCAACGATTCGGGAAATCCGGCTATGCTCATGCACAGATGACAAAATTTACAACTGAAAGTGCAGTCTCCTCAAAACAGTTCCGGAAAACTTCCGCATTAAAGAATAAAAAGGTCTTGACTGCTCTGCAGTTAATAATTGAGAGATGTACTTAATTTGCTGCAACCTTTAAAAACAAAACAAAAAAAAGTCCCAGAGGATATTTATTGTTATCGAGTGCTGACGTCTCTCTTCCTCTGATGGACATCCTCTTTCAGAATGTGATGTTTTAAATTATTCAGCGGCGAGATAATGAGCAGACTTCCCACACGAGGCCACAGAAGCAACTCACACACGCCTGGCAGCCGTGGGTGCACGCTGGGTGATGAAGCAGCACCACCCGAGCGGCGAAACAAATCATCGGGAAGGTCACGCGTTCACGTTTCCCTTGTTCCGGTCTCCCTAAAAAAAGAAAAAGAAAAGTAAATGAGCCAGAGTTTGGATGTAACCCTGAGAAAAGTCCAACGGTTGCTGCCATTGCACCCAAACCTGCACATAACCTCGAGCCTTTTAAGCTCCATGAGCGCCTGATTGAACTACTTCAGCGCTCCATCCCAGAAGCTGCAGTTCTTTTAATAGCGATAACAGAGAACAAGAGGATGAAATTCAACAACTGTGAGAGGGATGTGAGCAACTTTATTACATTAAAATATGATAGTCCAGCATTTACTGGAGGCTGGCTAGTAGTAGATCTGATTTTATCTAGATTACTGCAATTCAATGATCACTATGCTTTGTCATTATGTTTTATAAAAAAAAGGGAAAAAAATCAACATTTTGAATAAAGAAAAAAAAAAATTACATATTAATAACTTTTCTTTGATTTTTGACATAGAAATACAGACTCCCGCTAACTGAGATGAGCATGTGTGAAAATATGAAAACTACGGTTGAATTAATCACATTTTAAATTTTCGGCGAATTTACAGCTCAACTAAACAACGATTTCAGGGACGGCGAGTCTGAGCGGCTCTTGTGCCGCCGTATTTTCATAAAACACTTATTAATCCCTGATGCTTAATTCAAACGGATGAACTGTCAGATTTGTGTCTCACAAGATTAAACATGCGTCTTCCCCCGCCCCGTGCAAATATAATCTGGAACAGATTCACACACAGCCAAAACAGATTTTCATATTTAATCACGAATCATTGGCCTACAAAACTGCTGATCATGTGACAATGATTAGGTCGACTCCAGCACCTGTTGATTGAAAAGCTAAGAACAAAAATAGCAGCTTTTTTTCAAAGCTCTTAACTAGTACTTGATGTATGTGTGTGTGTGTGTGTGTGTGTGGGTGTGTGTGATGCATGTTTGGGTCTGCAGCGTGCGAGCGTGTCTGGTTCGCAGCCAGTCCAGCGGCCGAACTGCAGTTTGTTCCTGTAGTGTCTCGGTCAGCCATCTGTGGCCTCGCTTGGTTGCTGCATATCATTGCCATGACGACCCATAACCGGTTGTCACAGCTCCTTGGTTTCAGAGCTCCTGGCCGTCATCCCTCGCTCTGTCCAACTTTTGCCGCGGCTCAGCAGAGTCTCCGTTGCGGCGGTTCGTCACTTTTTTTTTTTTTTCCCCCTCCCGGTTTTGGTCGTCACGGGGATCTCGTGTTCAGCACGCGGACAGTCTTCCGGCCGTAGTGCCAGTAGCTGTAGCCTGACGCTGCTGTGGTCACCGCTGTCACGTACCTGGGAAAAAAAAAAAAAAAACACGTCGTACTTTTAAAACAAAAATCCGTCCGGCTGTGATTTCCTTCAGATCTATTCATACTTAATCAAATATTAATAATGCAAAGCAGTGTAGCATTGAAACTGGTGTAGGTTTATGTGGGACAACTCAATTATTTACTGCTTCTTTGAGGGGGTGGGGGGGCACATACAGACATTACAAACACACAAAAGATGATCAACAGCCTCTTTGTTCTAATATTTGACAGGTGCAGACTCAAGCCCTGGGATATATGATTGTTAAATCAGCATCCTCCCCGTCAGCTTAAACTCATTTTACTGTCTGCCTCCTCTCTTCCCCATCACCTTCGCAGCACTGCGCAACTGTCAAGCCAGCTAAGGTTGACGCTGTTTCATGCTGACACCTCAAATATGTTTACTGTCAGCGCAGCCCGATAACCTACAGATCCAGATTCCAACAAGTCCCTCGTATATTAAGATGGGACGGCGAAGAGCACACCGCGGCCCATAAAGCTCCAGAAATATTACGTGAGAAGCCATTATATTGCACCCAATATAAATCTGTAAAGGCAAATGGGTAAAATAAAACAACAAAAATGTGATTTCCTGTAGCAGTGGTAAGATAAAGCAAATGCCTCATCTTCCCCACGAGCAGGTAATCCAAGCCAACAGTAACTGGTTGACTTGTGTGTATAACGTGCTCCCCCTAGTGGTAGCGACGGAGAATGACATGATTTGACGTGAGGCTACTATAAATGAGACGAGTGAAAGAGTTCTGTAAAAATGTAAATAACGTTGCATTTTCCCTCAGTTGAAGTTAGGAGAGGTTATTTTCCACACAAGGTCATCCAGACTTTGGTTACGCACGTTGAATTACAATATAGGATTGTGCAACACTTGCCTTTTCCTAAAACTGACAACTGTACATCAGTGCGCATTTGAACCAGGACATTAAGCCACAAAACTGTATTATATTTATGGGATTATTGTAATCACTTGATAAAAATACAGAGATTGTTAAATGTGTAATAACATAAAAGTGTATGTGTGTGTGTGTGGTTTACCATAAGCACTGCAGAAAAACACTGTCTGTATACTGAAAGACTGGACCAGCCAGTGAAGCTGCAACCAGAAAGAGCTGTACGGCTGTATTCACCTGTGGAGGACGTTGAATAAGACAGTCAGAATCAACACTGAGAGTGTCCTTTTGATTTGTGTGTGTGTGTGAGTTGGTCACCTTGCTGAAAAGGGTGGGTTTCAGCTGTGCTGTGGTGTAGCAGGGGTTAAAAAACTTACTGAGAGTCACCTGGGAAGTGAAAAATAAAAGTTCATAAATCTACCCTTCAACACTCAAATCGAACTGAAGCGCTCTCTCACCGGTGGCGGGACAGTCTTGTATCTGACCCAGAACACCGCAGCGATCAAACCGATATCTCTGAGGATCACCAGAGCCGTGAGAGGAGCTGCGGAACGGAGAACGACGGCGTGAGGGAAAAAAAGGGCCCGAACGAGCGCCGCAGACGACGCACGCAGAGCGGGACGGACCTGGTATCAGTTCTGCATAGGTGAGGCTGACATACAGAACACTGATGAGGATCTTATCAGCCAGCGGGTCCAGAGCGCTGCCCAGGGCCGACTTCTGGTTGGGCCACGTCCTGGCGATGAAACCGTCCAGCTGCAGCAGACAGGACACACAAAGCCGTTCAGACATCAGCACAAGCTGCTACGGCGCCGCAAGACGCGTCCGCCCTGAGCCCGCCGATCGGGGCAGGTCCCCACGCCGCCGTCGTTTCCGTCTGCGCGCTTTACCAGGTCGGTGGCCCCGGCCAACATGAAGAGAGCCAGGCTGAGGTGGAAGTGCTGCTGGGTGATCAGGTGGGCGAGGAACGGAGCCAGCACGATCCGACACACGCACAAGAAGTTGGGGATCGTCCACGGGTTCTCGTACTGCGGTCGGAGACGGTTGGAATAAACGTTAAAACAATCCCAAAATAACACCGCGGTAATAAAGCAAGCAAAGTCCAGTTGCTTTTGTTCAACTGAGAGAATTACCATGACCTGGATGACTGAGAGCCTTCACAGAAAAGTGTCCTGAATATGCTCTAAAACCTGAAAGTCTGGGATTAACCTGTGAATTATATTAACATGTCGTTTTTAATCCGCAGGTGCTGTGGCTCAGCTCCATCACCACATTAAACCAAAGATTCAGGAGATAGAACTGAAACTTAAACCTTCTTTTAGTGACATTTGAGACAGTCAGAGGTAAAAAAAAATATAATAATACTAACTTCTAGTAACTTCCCTGGTGACATTTAGAATAATAAGTAATAACCAAGTAATAACCAACCACTTATTAACCTGGTTAATAAGTAATAACCAGGCGTGTCCTCACCAGCTCTTTGAACTGGAACAGCCCCTGTCCCGGGATGGGGCTGCTCTCCTCCCGCTCCCCCCGGGGCTGCCCGGGGGCCTCCCCGGGCCCCTGGCGGCTCGTCCCCCGTTCTCCGGGGCTGTGCGGGGGCCGGGGGCCGCCGTCGGCCCGGTGGTGGAGCCCCCGGCCGGACCAGGCGCGGCCCCCCCCGGGCTGCAGGACGCCGCCGCAGCAGGCGGCCGGAGCGGCCGTCGCCCGGAGCCTGAGGAGCCAGGGCCCGCTAACGGAGGGCTCCGGGCGGCCCCAGCACCCCCCGGGGGCCCCGGGTCCCCCGGCCCCTCCGCCCCCCCCGGGGGGGGCTCCTCGCCGGCTCCGCCACGCCGGACCCCGCAGCCGCCACACCAGGCGGGGGAGCCTCGCCGCGGCGGAACCCCCCCGAAACCACATGCTCGCGATCATCACAGGCGCTCGGCTACCGCCCCGACGGGCTGGGGTGCTCCCCGGTCCCCTCCATGGTCGAGTGTCCCCCCCCCCCCGCGGTCAGGAGCGGCCGAAGGCCAGCACGCTGCTGGGGGCTGCCATGATGCCGTAAAGCGAGGCGCGGGGAGTGTCGTAAAGACGTCAACGCCACGCTTCCACGCAGGCGTCTGTTTAGTTAAAGGTTGTTTAACTGTTTAGTTAAAGGTTGTTTAACTGTTTAGTTCAAGGTTGTTTAACTGTTTAGTTAAAGGTTGTTTAACTGTTTAGTTCAAGGTTGTTTAACTGTTTAGTTAAAGGTTGTTTAACTGTTTAGTTCAAGGTTGTTTAACTGTTTAGTTAAAGGTTGTTTAACTGTTTAGTTCAAGGTTGTTTAACTGTTTAGTTAAAGGTTGCTTAACTGTTTAGTTCAAGGTTGTTTAACTGTTTAGTTAAAGGTTGTTTAACTGTTTAGTTCAAGGTTGTTTAACTGTTTAGTTAAAGGTTGTTTAACTGTTTAGTTAAAGGTTGTTTAACTGTTTAGTTAAAGGTTGCTTAACTGTTTAGTTCAAGGTTGTTTAACTGTTTAGTTAAAGGTTGCTTAAGTGTTTAGTTCAAGGTTGTTCCTCTTAAAGTTGTTTTTCTGCGCTCAGCGTGTTGCGAGGAGGATAAAAACAGGAAAGTTTATACAAAGCGTCAAAATAATAATTTATCGCATTTTTACTACACAGTAGTTAAATGAACCAGATGTGTCAGAGTATGAAGTCAACTTTAATCCTTAATATCTACTCACTGCACACACAAACCTTATTGAAAGTATATACATATATAACAATACAGTCAAAAATAAAAGTATGTTTTTCAAGAACTTCAAAGATGTTCTGGAACAAAAAAAAAAATCATTTTACCTTCTTCCTGTCAGAATTTTAGTTTTTTAGATAATGGCACACGTGAAAGGACAATAAAGTGCGCGTGGGTGAAAGTTCCAGTGACACGTGCTGGCAGCATCTGTCAGGATTATACGGTCTGCAGTTGGTACAGCTTGGGTCCCTTCTTCAGCAGAAAACCTTGTTCATTCAAGGAACTCACCAGGCCTTCAAAATCCATGACCTGGGAAGAACCGAGACGTATTGCAGCAATAAATAATGATATAGAGCATCTTCTTTAATTGAACATTAAAATATCTGATGGGTGCTTCACAAATTCCTGAGCACGTCTACTTATGATGCGCCTGACATTTCGTTCACCTTGATGTTTATTTTCTCAGCCATGGATCGAAGCGTCTGGAGGTCAAACTGCTTTTGGTTGGTTCTCTGGGAGTGTGAGTGGAGGGCGTTCACCAGTCGCTTTGCAGCACTGCGCTGACTCATGCCCGAGCCCAGCTGAGAGCGCTCAAAGTCCAGATTCCCCAGGCCGTCTGAGTACGTGTCTGCCAAACTGTCCCAAGGGATGAGAAGACCCCGACATGAGCGCGGGGAGTCAACTCCACACGGAGGGCTTCGGGACATTTACCTGCGTTTCATGATCTCCACCACGTCCTCCGCATCACTTTTGGTCGCTGTTTCTCTGAGATCCAACCGGGCTCTGGCCTGGAAAAAAAACCCACAATAATGACTCTTCCTGCTGCTCCCGACACCAGAGACCAGCAGATCTTCAGCTGGTCGTACCTCGGTGAGTCTTATTAAAGACTCCAGCTGTCGTGTGGTGACGGGCGTGGAGTCAGCTGAGTGCGCCTGAGCTCTGAGCGACAGGTAGAACTCCTGGATGACCTGCGCCGCCTCTCCAGACAGTGAAGGATGGACATACTGACGAGCGTAGCTGATATATTTTCTTAACAGACACGGTGGAATGGGGTCTATGTCTTCACCCGGAGGAATCTTGAAACACACGGGTTCACATTCATATGAGGATAACTCTGACAGCTTTCCTTCTTTTGGAAGATTTTGCACTTTTACCTGCAGGCGTTCAGACAGCGGCATGTCTGACTGATCGAATAGGATGGAGGTCTCAAGCTCAGAGGTAGTCCTGGTGACTGTTGCACTGGTGGTCCTGGCCTTTCCTGCTCTGTTCGCCATCACGTGTTCTGACAGGTGACGGTCACGGGACTCATCCGGAATGTCTAGCAGGATGAAGACGACGTCGAACCGTGACAGAACAGGAGAGCCCATTCTAAAGAGGAGATGGAGCAGACGCAAGGTATATTAAAACTTTCATTAATTTAAAAGAAACCAATTCCAGTTGCTTTCACTTACTTCAGGTTTTCAGACACGGTCTTGCCTCTGTTGTAATGTCCTCCAACGGGGTTTGCGGCAGCGATGACTGATGTTCTGGCCGGCAGAGAGCAGACTATTCCAGCTTTAGCCATGCTCACCGACTGCTGCTCCATGGCTTCTAACAGAGCCTGCTGCTGTTGGCCCAGCTTATCAAACTCATCAATGCAGCACAAGCCTGCAGAGAAAAGACAAAGGGAATGGAAAAAAGAGAGAGAATGAGATAAAAATGTTGTATCAAGCAGTTGAAAGTCACAGGAACATGCACAGTATCACCAATGTTGATCTTTGACATCTGATCTTTAAGTTTATCTGGAAGAATTAACATGAATTGAATGACAAGTTTCTTTGCAATTAATATATCATTATCATATACTTGACATGCTATTCTATTATCTTCCATACCCTGGTCAGCCAGTACCAATGCCCCTGCCTCTAAAGCGTAATCTCCTGTTGCTGCATCTCGAGATAAACTGACCGTTAGTCCTGAAAATAGAGACATTGATATTAGAATAAAACAAGGATTACAATGATTAATCATTGTAATAACCATCATAAAGATCAGCACATATCACCTGTTGTGCTTGTGTTGTTGCCACAGACATAGATGCCTCTGGGAGCCACATTACACACTGCCTACAATTAAAAACACGTAATATTTGGGTACTTTTTTTTCCCTAAATCACTACACCAGATTATTTAAAGCGCTTCATGTGCTACCTGTAACATCTGGCTCTTTCCCAGTCCAGGGTCTCCAACGATCAGGATGTGGGGGTCCCCCCTCACTGGAACGCTGTTCTTGTCTGTGCGTTTTTGTCTGCCTCCAAAAAGAGCCAAAGCCAAAGCTGCTTTCACAAGCTACAAAGATGACAGAAGATGGAAAAAGATTTTGGATAATTGAGCTTGTATCCTCTGGAACAGGACTACTTCTGCAGATCATTTAAAAAAAAAAAACAAAAACAATATATTTTTAACAATTCAAATACAATTAGTATCCCTTGTGGAGACTTAAAGAACTTACCAGGTGGCCGTAGATCAAGGGGCACAGAGAGCTGAAAGACACAACACTAGTGTTACATATCATCATATGTATGATATAAAAGCATCAACACGAGGAACCATGCGAGAGCCTGCCATCTATAATCTGTGTTTCTGGTCATGCAACAAGCTTACTTTACTATAAGTCTCAGCAGGTTGGGCTGGGACTGGATCTCCTGGACAGCATATAATTCTTTCAGAGTGAATTCTTCCCCTCCAGGATGATCCTCAAGGGACGCTCCTGTTCCCTGTCTGAACTTGGACGGCTGACCTAGGCACAAAATGAGAAATAATACTTCTTCGCTCTGTTACATTAAAAACATCCACCCCACATAAATATAAAACTCCCACGTATTTCAGTACCTTTGTTGTTGCTGACTGAAATGGCATCTAGGTAGATGAGGAACATGCACTGATCTTTATTCCCCCGTGAAATGCCTGGAAAATACGAGTATGACTGTAGCGAGGTGATACTGAATCATGAATACGAACAGTTCTGATTGTTCTGAGTTTTACCATCATTTGCAACTCTAACAATTCCGGTCACAGTAACTGTGTCTCCAGGCACGCAGCTGTCGCACAGATCTGCGGTAAGGTGGCACTCCAAAGTACGTGGGATTCGTCCAGTCTCTCTCTGCTCCCCAGCAATTAGCTCTTGGACCCTGAAGTAGCACAGAAAAAAAAACAAAATATTTTGATAATTTCAGCCTCGATATCCAATCTAGAGGTCTTGGTGCATTAAAATCAAGCCTGTCTCAATTAATTGCTGTACATGGTAACATTGTTCTGGACTTAAACAAACAATAACAAAGTAGATTTCTCTTTAAGCCACGTTACTGGATTGTACTTACTTGATGATCTGCCAGTCTACAGTCTGAGTGAGGGGAGAACTAGGACAGGGTGTGAAAGAATGACTGCGACAGCCAGTCAGCCCACACTATTAAAACATACACAAGCATCATGTTACGTGCATGGACTTACTGAAATACGGGGTAAAGATCTGGATTCTGTTTGGCTGTGCGTACCTTGGTAGGTGTCTCGTACTTCCCCTGCTGAAGCGAGAGAGTCTGTGTGTGCGAGCAGCCCAGGCATTTGAACGCCATCCGCATGCAGAGAGGCCTAATACTGCTGACTCTGACCACTGTTCCCCTCACACACACCAGCCGCCCAAACACACTGGCACGCAGCGTCCGCAGAGGAGTGAGAGGTTCATAGTTAAACAGCCTGTGAATGATTTACACAAATTGAGTCATGTTCATTCATGAGCAGAAACCAAAACACTGGAAATTGAAAGGAATTGTGTTTGGCATCACCGTGCACTAATGTGAGGGATGTTGATGATTGGTGCAGCAGCAGGAAGTTCTTCTTCTTGTAACTCAGCAGCCTGGTTCTCCAAATCAACAGTCAAGACCTGAAAGACATGCACATAAAGACGCTACATCAAAAGAGACGACCTGTACGCAACACCTCCTTCTTTCCGTCCTCCCGTACCTGGTGAATAGCCAATCCCAAACAGTTGAGCATCAACTGTGGCTGTTCTTTCAGCTCCGTGATCAGCTCAGGAAGTGCCTCACGTACAGACCGGTCACCAGTCAGGTCTGCATAATCCACCAGAACGCTGCCCTGCCGTTCTATCTCATCCTGTCAACAAACCCACAAAAGCTGTCAAAACATTTAAAGATTTAGATGGCGGTCACTTAACGAGGCTGACTTCATTAATATAATCCATGCAGACAGGCGGAGGAACCTTGTTATACAGGTGAATCTTGGAGGTGAAATACTTTTCAAACACTTTGATCTTCTCCACACTGGGTGAGCTTTCTATAAAGCCTGCATTAAAAAAAATCATTAAAACTGTTAGGATTGATTGTCTGTTTTAAGTGTGTTCCTAGATAGGTATGCACCTACCTTCAGAGAAGTAGAGTGTCCATCCTTTGTAGGGACAGAGGACATCCAGAGTAGCCTGAGTGAGGACTACAGAGGTCAACAGAGTCACTGTGGTTAAACAGTTATGTTGGGCATTGTATCTTCAACAGAGGCTGCTTTATTTCTTACCCCTCTGACTGTTTGTGGGCCCTCCTGAGGCTTCCCTGGTGCCTGTTGACCCTCCTCTCCAGGGTTGACTCCGCCATCCACCTCCCCTCCACCCTCCTCTCCATCCTCCCCTCCATCCGCCTCTCCATCCTCCTCTACCCCCACCACCCCCCCTGCTTCCTTCTCCTCCTCTTCCTCCCCCCCTGCTTCCTTCTCCTCCTCCTCCTCTTCCTCCCCTCCATCCTCCTCCTCCTCTCCATCCTCCCCCCCTGCTCCCTCCTCCATCCCTTCCACCTCTGTTGAATCCATCTGAACTCATTGTTTTCCTAAGTAAAAAAAACAAAAACATAAAACAGGTTACAATTTTGAAGAACGAAGCCACATTTGGTGCAAAGCGTTAACGCAGATCAAGCATTTTCAATGAATACTGTCAATATCACTTTATATCATGTCCATTAGCTGTTCCATTCGTGTGCTGACAGAGCAAGATAACGTCAATTGAACTAAACTAAAGCAATGAGTAGAAAACGTGGCTACAAACCTTTTTTTTTTGGCGTTAAAGAGCTTGTGAAGAACACGTAGTTGAAAATAAACTCAAATGTGACAACATGTTGACACTGTTAAAGTTCCCTCCAGCGGGGGACTCTTCTTCTGCTGTTGTCAACAGTCACCGGTAGAGGAGGGCCCGCCCCCGAGCGGTCACCGCCGGAATTACAGCCAAATACATGGACGCACATGAGAAGAGATGCCAAAGGACCTATTACTGTGCCCGTCCCCAACAAGTTTAAACAGTCAAGGACACTTTCCACGTTAAGGATGATTTTATAAAAATATATTGACTTATTTAATCCCAGGCTCCATTGTAGTCTTACACTGCTCATGGTGGAATTTAGGGAATTTCGGATATCGTATTTCCATCAAATCTGTTATTCATAACACCACAAGTTGTTGATCAGGATTTGGAAACGACAGAAGTAAGACAATTACCGGTATGAAGCAGTTTTATTCCATAGTCAAAATCACGTATGTTATTTGACACAGTGGTAATGATTTGATAACATAATTAAAAGTTATTTAAAAGTTCTCTCTCTTTCCTCCCCGAATTACCTTTTATCCATCATAGGAGTGTTTGCACATATAAGTTCAACTTGTGAAGCATGCACTAAATTCACTTTAGAGTTTCTGCATGGTATTAATCTCTAAAAAAGTTGAAGTAAAATGGTGCAGTCTAAGCAGGATGCCCGAGATGGGGCATGCATACAATTTCTCACACACAAATGAAGCAGTCTGAAGGAGACAGAGAGACAGGGAGAGAAAAATCAATACTTGAACTACTGTGGCCTGCAGTAGTTAGTGGTGAGGGCAGTGGTGGAGGGATTTATCCGGTCCTGCCATGTACGACAGCCCACTTAGCATAACCACCATTATGGTCTTGACTGACTCTTGACACTCTTGCTGACAGCAGCTCCACTTCATTGGCGTTCAACCCCCAGCGATGACCCCCCCCCAACCACTGTTGTGGAGAAGCTGGGAGGTTGGCCTCCTCTCTCACCCTCTGAAAGCATTTGTTCAGGATGTTCAAATACATTTCTGAATTCTGCTGACAATTTATCCAAATACATACATTTTTAAAATGCAGTCTGGCCCTCTTATGTAACATATTTACCACAACATTATTGTTGACACTTGAACATAAACGCAAAGACAAACTGTTTTTGCACTTGTGTTTTTACCTCCGTGTATTAGCTCTGACCTCTGTGGGGCCTGATCTCCAACTGCCTGATCTACTCTGTATTTTTAGTGCATTATTACAAAACTCAAATATACAATTACCATGGATACAGTTTCCATGAGTGTGCTAACTGAGGAAAAAAAGACTTCTCTCCTATAAACAATTACTTTCTGTGCAGACAGATTTGCTGTGACTGAATGTGCAAACTGAGCTCTTGCTAAACTCATTCAGTTACATTTATTTTATTTCCCAATAGGCAACAATTAGCTCACAACAATTGCCACTTTACAACAGCCTGATTAACACAGCAGAGCTGGAATGAAACGAACAATTAGGTTTTACAGTGCATAGGCTTTGCAATACAATGCAAACATATTGCCCCTGCTGATTGCCTGCGCAAGTTTAATAATCTTTCACTGTTTCGACTGAAAATGCCGAGAAACAACCTCCAAGTCGAGACGATTGAACAGTGCGACGAGAAGTGAGCCATTTGACTCCTCAGGTGGGATAACATGCCATGCCAACGCCATAGCGGTTCAAATCAGTAAAATGGTGGCATGAAGGTCTGGAAGCCTTCTACTCATTCACAAGAAAGAAAAAAAAAGAAAAAAAGAAAAAGCTTGTACTTTCAGTGGGCTCACTTTGACGGGGGAAGTTGCCTCCAAGGATTACCGGTCTTACGGCTGTCGGCTCAATTTATCTGCTGCACCAATTGCTGTCTGTCTCCTGCTGCCTGCGAAACCTTTAAAATGTTCAAAAGGAACCAAAGCAGGACATGCTCAGATGAGCGGAGTTAAGTAAAACCATTTCTGAGGAAGTGAAATGTTAACAGGTCCAACAGGAATATAATTGTACCAATGACAAAAAAAAAAAAAACCCTCTCTCTCTAAGCCCATTACGAGAGCATGACTTTGACAGATTTTTTTTTTTTGTGGTTTTGAGGGATTACTTTCTTTTATTCCCCCTGTTGCTCTCAGGGGACTGACACTAAGCGTGTGTGAGAGTGTTATTGTATGCTAATATGAAAATATTAGACGGGAGCATGGTTTTCCCGAGCTAGATCAGGATCCCTTGGAGGAAAAGGGACCAATTCCATCCGACCATTCAGATTGTTAAATAAGTAAAAAAAAAAAAAAGAAACTATAAAAGTATCAAAGTGTAGATCTTAGAAACAAAATGTGATCAAGATAAAGCTTCAAGCCAGAAGGTGCAACAAGCAAACGCGCTCAGGAGCAGCGAAATGTAGAGGACAATAAAGGTGGTCTGTCCATCCAGCGTGGAACCCCGGTGCACTCCATCAGTCGGACCCCTCGGCTGTCACCGAATGACCCTTTCAGTCACATCACATGAGCGCACGAGAGCATTTATCATCCCAGATCCAGCACGAACTCTTTCAAGTCACTGCACCGATTAAAAAAAAAAAAGAAAAAACTGGAATAAGTGCGTTAAACACCATAAAGAAGTATATAAGTGAGCAAAAATCCCATTTATGGTAATGAAATGTGCTCATAAAAAACGACTTGTCTGAGCCATCTTCGATGTAAGTCTTGTTGGCACACAGTGGGCCGTGAAGCCGAAGGCACAGAGGAGACAAAACATATCCATCAAGCTGTTTTTTTCCAGGCTGCTGAAGAGATTCAGTGACTGGTTTTCAAAAGCGGGCCGCTGCCGCGATTCCCCGCGACACAACAGCGGATCGGAAATTCTGCATTCTGCTCTGTCCCCTTGTGTTTGTGTCAGCGGCGTCTGCTCGGCGCTGTCGCCATCCGGAGCCCCTCGAGAGGCACTGGAGCGCTGCGGCTAATTCTGTTCTGGTGAGATGATCCGATGAGGCTGGGTCAAACATGGCTAAAGTCCGCTGCCAGAACCCCTCAGAACCTTCTGCATTTGGAAATCTATTTCACTGCGCAGAGACAGAAATAGGCGTTTCTGCCCCAGGAATAAAAAAGATGACTCTGCGTAACAGCTTTAAATGCAGGAAACTGTTTTGATTTGTCTTGTGGACACTGACTCAAGCATGTTTTATATTCACATCAGAGAAAATGTAATACAAGGACTAAAAACCAAGCAGACCTCCATCTGTGGCCTACCGGGGGGCATCAAGGGATCAGTACGTGGCTAAGTGTGAAAAGAACCGTTCTTGTCCTGACGAGTGGATAGTAGGGGGATCAGCACCGTGAGGGACCTTTTCTAATACAGCCAATAGAGCAAGATAGATGCTGCTTAATGAGCCTTCAGACCAACTCGGATTCCCAGCCTTTACCCAGAGACCACTTTGTTTTCATTGATGGTAACTGCTGAGGAAACTGACAGCGCGGCTCACTTTTCTTACACGGATATTACGCGAAGCAGCGAGTCATTAGTCAGCCATGCTGTTCGGAGCCAATTTCATCACATTGCCTCACCTATTTAGCATTTTTTTTTTTAATGCTTCAGAAGTGTTTTGTGAGTCAGACATGCTGTGACTAAAGAGATGAAAATGAAAAAAAAAATAAAATAAAACATGGCCATAGGCCAAGATCAGGAAAAAACTTTAGCAAAAGCATGATTGTCGAACTGTTGGTGTCCAAGGAAACAATTCAAAATTGATTTGTTTTTCCTGATTAATTCCTCCAAGTCTCAAGTCGGTGTTTCAGAAATTCAGAATTTGTTTTGCACTCCGAAACACAGCCGAGGCTCATAATAAATGCATACTGAAGTATTTGACACGTCTATTCCAGAGATTTAGGATGTTATAAGGCATTAGGCTGTTGTGCTGATGTGGTGGTTGTTGGTACAGCAACTGTTGATGCTCACAAAGCAGCAGAGTTTCATTTTGATGGACCGTTGAGAGGAAACGGAACAATAACAAAAGGGACACGCAACCGCAACATGGGCCTGCCATTCAAAAGTTGAAAGAGCAATAGACAGTACGCCCCTCCAACGGCAGCGCCGCGCTGCCCTTGAGCAAGGCCCCTCACCCTAATTGCGGGCAGGTTGTTAGGTGGTAGGCTGGAGCTGGTTCCGCTGGTTTCTGTCGTTTCCCCTGCAGCAGAGGCACAGAACCGCCCCGTGGCAGCCCCCTCATGTTGCCAGATAAATACGTATGCTAAACGCTCTAAAGGGCCGTGGAGCGGAGCAAGTGCTCGCGGAGGCGAGTGACAGCAGGAATTATCTGAAATAAGCTGTGTGTGGTTCCATTCCGTTTATTTGTGGTTATAGCTTTGAACTGTGCCAAGCTCCTACAGATGCTTTCAGATACCACCAGTAATGCATTGTTTATGGCACAGGGCCTCCGGCAGACAGGATGATGGATTGAGCCGCTCTGTTTTCTTCTCACAATCTGTCCTCAAAGAGAGGAATCGATCCGGAATACAGAGGTTGGGGGAACGAGGGAAAATCGCAAAACTAGTCTTTTTTTTTTTTTTATTGTGCTTTGATGCTGTGATGTGTGTGTGTGTGCGTTTTTTTTTGTTTTGTCGGGAACGATGTGGTTTGTGTTGAAATCAAAGTCAAAGACAGAAGAGCAGGGATATGTCGTGTCAGGTGAGCCCACTGTGCAACTCCACACACTGCTGTGAGGGATCACTTAATGCAGCTTTTATTGAATAACATTATTTTTGTTTTCTGGCTAGCACCATGTAACCGCAAAAAAAAAAAAAAAAAAAGACAAAAAAAAGACATGCTGAACAAGTTCCTTTCAGCAAATGTATTATTAATAATATAAGCTATAAAAAAGTGTTTACAGTGCCTTGTGCCCGGCATGAGTTTGATTTAGAAGAATGAGGAACAATCTATTTTTGTCGTTCAAGATCAATGGGACCAGAAACAAGTTGGGAACATGATTCCAGGTGTATTTAAGTACTTTGAAATGCAACAATCTGTTTTCAGCGTGTTTAGGCGTGAAATGAACTGCCATATTTAAATGAGCGTGCACACAAAAACACAAAGAAGACCGGCTCCTGTAGAACCAGCCTGGACCTGGAGAGGGCGGAATGACTCCACAAAGCCAGTTTCTTCCCCTTTCATTCCCTGTGATCTGTTCTTTCATTCCCTCGCCCTCCCTGTGGTTTGCCAGTGTCACAGGCTTCACAGCTTTACCAATTCCATCAAATGGCTATTTAACAAACCACAGACCTCTGCAGCTGTGCCTCAGTGCCTCCACTCCACCCTTATTTTTCCATCTCTTTCTCCACAGATTCTCTTGCTCCCTGTGCTCTTTCTTCTGCTGACTGTCTTTAAAGGTGTCGTCTTCACTTTTTTTTTCCTGCCTCTTCCTTCTTGTCATCCATCAATGTGCTTTCTTCAATTCCTTCTCGTTTTCTGTCAATCTCTATCAGCTTGGTCGAGGTTGGGAAAAAAAAAAGTTGGAACGAGAAAGACTCGTTTTTTTCCGTGTGCAAGTACGAAAATGCTCAGTGAGCAATCTGTACATGAATAATTAATTTCAAACAAAATAAAATATAGTTGTCGCAGTGCACCACATTATGGAAACAATTCCGTAAATGATGTATGAGGCATCAACATAGGCTAAATGTACACTTTTCCAAATAATATTTCAACAACACATTCAGTTACAGAAAATGGCCTAATAAATACAGAAAAGTGAGATTATTTGACAACCGTGCACAAGTGGAGATCAGCCTTTTTTTTTTTTTTTTTTTTTAGAGCATTATATACAGAAACACAAGATCCAGGAATGTGATGCAAAATATCCCCAATTAAACCAATGTCCTGACAGTGGCATTACTTTTAATATGCTTTCGAAACAGGGCATGTCTGGGAGCCGCCAGAGCAGTTTTGAGCACTTGCCTGGCTTTTTCCCGGCACCGGGGAACGTCTCCAAGCACTTATCACACGTTCCCTCCAGCGTCAGCGCCAAAAAACAAGCAGGTCAAACTGCAGCGACGCCGGTACCTCCATGCGTTCACGAGAGACAGGCTGGCAATTAAGACGCGGCGAGGCGAGGCGACATCCGCGCTCGCGTCGCCGTCTCTCTCTTTGGAGCATTCCGCTCTCAGTTTGTCTGGACTAGAAATTCTCTGTGGAAGATGAAGTGAACCGCACAAACTTCAGCGGCGGTGGTCGGGCTTCCATCACCTGTTTCCTGACAGCGTTATCGCTCTGTCTGCACTTGACATCCACGTTCATCTTTGAGGGGGGGGGGATTAAAAGGCTGTCGCTGTATGGATAGCGTTTATTACCGAGCAGCGCTATGTGGCGCACGCCGAATACGTGCGGTGACATCTTAAAATGTGATTAAAATGATTAAAATGTGTCCCCCTAGACGCGGGTGCGAAACTTTTCTGCATCCCGGGAAACGCCAGACTGAGCTTCAGAGATGATGTCGTGAAGACATTTTGACGTGCATTTGTGTATCTGCGCAATGCGTTTCAATAACCATCTGAAGTGATTTATTTACTGACTGAAAAAAAGAGAATGTTAAAAATGAAAGCCATGTCGGCACGCAGACCAGGAGGATTAGCTTTTTAGCTAATTGGGGAAACCCAGATGAGGTAATTGTTTCCCAGCAAAGGCCTGTCACAGCACCCAATAAGCTTAGCATGGCGGCTTAAGGAGCCCTCGTTACTGCTCATGTTTGACTGATCTGGGGACAACAGAAGCAGAGAAAACAGAAGGCTCAGCGTCGTTCTTATTGGTAGCAGCTTCTCAGCAGCGCGCTTGAACAAAAGCGGTTCATTAAAGACTCAACTCTGTGGTCTTCTGCGCAGAAAGTGGTGACGTGTACCTCCTAATGGCCTCCAAGATAGTGGCTGACCTGTGTTTGATTCTGAGGAACTTTGAAAGTTTGCCCCTGGCGTGGAGGTTTTTCGGTGTATTCGTATGACGGGCAGCTGAAATTGTGCTGAGGCAAGTGGGAAACGCCAGCAGCTCAGACAGCCTGGACATCCTGGCTGACAGCAGGGTGCAGGCTGGCTTTTGTCTCTCATGGTGGAGCTCCCTCCCATCCACCTCAGAGCTCACGCTCCTCACCTTTCCTTTTCTCCAAACCTGAATCCTCCTGGATTCCTCCCAAAACCAAATGTGTTGGTTCGGAAAAAAAAAAAAAAGCACCGGCAGAAACAGACACCGAATAACAGTTAATTCTGCCTCGCTCAATTTGCCAATAGTTGTCCCGCTGAGAGGAGGGGAAATGCAACCAGGCAAGAGGAAGTTGGGAAAGTAGACACAAGGGGATGAGGTAAAGAGATTACAGCAGGGGGAATTATGAGCCGATAACCTCAGTGATAGTATTTTCATTTAGCGTTTCATCACACTGGATTAGTATTTATTTGTTGCCATATCAGACACAATGCTTATTTGAATTTAACAGAGAGGAATAAAGATAAGAAGGGAGATGAAAGGATGGGAAGAGCGGATAAGAGAACAGCCATTGTGCGCTTGTGATGAAAGGACACACAAAAACAGGGCCGTTATTGCTGGAGGTCACAGCAGCGAGGCATCGGGAGGAATGAAAAGGAGGATATTAACATAATAGTGGTGGCCCTTCAGTGATCTGGGCTCGACCAGGCAGGTCTGCTACTGCCACAGCTGGGAGGTTACTTGTGTGCAGCGTGTTCATACGTGACTGAAGAGCAGAGCCGAACCTGTCGGCGGGGGCCCCGTGGCTCCACCACAGACTTTTCACCGACAGGGAAGTAGCTCCTGTTGGAGGCTCTGCTCGAAGATGCGGGATCTGCAGCTCTAAACGGGCGCGGCGTTACGAGCTGGCGTCGAGCGGGCAGCGCTGCAGGGCAGTCTTTGCATTCTGAGTCCGCAGGCACACTTTCCCGGGCAGTCGATGCGGTTCGCCCATAAGCCAAGTTCTCTTTTTGTCTCTCCCATTCTCTCTCCTCTGTCCCAGTACCTTTTGTTCCAAACACACACACACACACACACACACACACACACACACACACAAAAAAAAAAACTAATTTCTGAAATTTACCATCAAGAACATGACTGTAAACCCGAGGTGCAGAGCAGAATGCAGAAGCAGCTTTTTTTATTCCTGAGCAAACAAAACCACATTTTCTGTAAAGGTGTTTTTTGGAAACTGTTTTCCCTTACCTCTCTGACTTGTTTTGTGGATTCCGCAATGACTCCACGCTTTGAAAATAAGAACACTCTGTTTAAGTAATATTTGGATGGGTTTAGACCTAAGAAATCTAAAGTTAGGTAGGTCTAAAGTAAGGTATGCTGTCACAGCAGACAAAACCTCTGGTCTCCTGGATGGAATCTACATTCCTTTGAGCATTTTTTGCAGGTGGGGACAGGGAATCTGCCCATCATCATTATCTGAAAAAGAAATAATGAACAAAGCCCTGATTTTGAATAAAACCGACAACACTTTGCTCACAGGATTCCATAATTAGATTCAGCTTAGTAATTATTAAAAAAAAAAAGAAAGTGTAATATCAGTTCTTGTCCCGTAGTGTCTTAGTTATTTCCCATCAGTTTTTAGAAAAAGAAAATAAAAAGATTGATTATTGTTCAAAATGTCAGATATGTGGAAATTACTGCCTTCACACCATCTATAATGGCACCCTCACCAGCCAAATAAACAAAACAAAACAAAAAAGGAAACAACATATCATGGCTTGGAGTGAAACCGGAGAACATTTGTGTTGTGTTGTGTCCTTTCCTCAGCTCGGTCGATCCAGCGAGGTGAGAGACTGTCAAGGCAAAGCTCGCAGTGTTTGAGTGGCAGCTGGCTGGCTTGATTATTGCCTATATTCATCTGTCAGCTCTCTGCGGCATACCTGGAACTCATGCTGGACACGGGAAATAGGACTTTTGTTCACTGCAGAGGAACGTACGCACGGTTATTTCCTGCTGAACATCAGCAGCAGCTCATTTATACGCGGAGCTATTTCTCAAGCTGCTCCCAGCAGGTCATTTCATCCACATGTGGGTCCGATTAATCCAACTATACCTCTTTAGTTGGGATCTATTTGTGAGTGTGGCTTTTGTCTTTAAGTGGAAACGAATGAAATGTGTGACATGTTTATACTCAGTAAACACAGTATTCATCTGACTGGCTAACCATTTCAATTATTAGTGTGCGTCTAAAGTATTGTTTTTATAAAAATAAAATAATTCCCAATTAAGTACCCAGTACATTAGATTTATGTACGCCTTACTGACCTGCTAGCAGGTGCAATGTATTTATGGAAAGATACCATCAGTAAAAAAAGCAAATCATGCTCCCTTTACACCAGAAACTGACAAAGCTTCCCCGACTACAAAGTGGGGAGTGTGAAAATGTCATCAATAATCCTAATTTTTACAAATATTTTGAAAAATAAAAAACAGAACAGAAGCAGTGGACGCCTGTGTCCATACTTAAGTAAGCATATAAAGTCTGGGTGGGGGTGGTTCAAGGCTTGTCAAAGTAAGAGAACCATAAATGACCAAGGTGACCAAGTCATCCCTGTTTGTGGAATGTCCATTTGATTTATTAAAAATGTTATTTAAGAGCTCTTATCATGGTCATTTTAAAGATGGGTTCTGGACATTTTCTGATATGAATTATCAAATAATGTAGTCATTTATGAATTACTATTACTATTTTCTTTGTTTTTCCATGCATTGATACCAAATCAGTGTAGTTCTTGTGTGAATGCTTTATTCATAAGGTAAAATGCCTGTAAATTTCCATCAAACTAATTATTACTGCATGGGTTTGTAGTCTGCATGCAAAACGCAGCCTGAATTCTTATTCTGGGGAGATTATGTATGCAGACACTGTTTCTACACTCCAGTCGTCTCCAGCAGCATCAGTGTTTAGATTAACTACCCATTATTCTTCCAATATTGTGACATATTGATGGTTTGCTGTAACTCCGGTATTCAAGAAGTTTGATATGAGGCATAAAGGTCTGATGGATGAAGCAGAGCTACCCACGTATGCATATCAGAGCTGAAAACACGAAGAAGAAGGCCTCAGTCTGCGGAAGCAAATTTACAAATGCTGCAACCACAATGTCTCAAATCTTCTGCAAATCCAAAGGGGGGAATCATGCATATCAGAGCATTTCTGTACAACCGCTGCATCTTTTGATCCACAAGTAGGGCGGCCTCAGTTGTCAGCAGCTGCGTTAATACAGAGCTAATTTCAGAATGGACAGCGGTGTGTGTGAAAATACTCAAGTTGGCTTGAAACAAGCAGTCTTCAGCCTGGACTTTGATGAATATCGACATGAAGCCTGTTTGGGATGGTGAGGGACTGCGGCTGATGGCTCCGTCTGCTCTTGTTTTCTCTGCTGTGCGTTGAATCAAAAGTAGCTGCACCATCAGTCGACTCAGCCTGTGCAGATTTATGTGTGAGAAGTCAAACCGTGATGTATGGCTGAGCTTTAAATGCTGGTAATCACTGCGTGACAACCCAACAAACACAACCCCCAGTAACCCCAGTAAGACAAAAGCTGATATGATAACATACAAAATGTATGGTGGAGAAAAACAACAAGCATATATCATCCACCATATACAGGAAAATAAATCCTGCACAATCTTCTGAGCTTATTTTCATATGCAAATTAGAATTATTTCATATATTATTCATCATATAATACTGACATAAAAGACAATAAAAAGGGGCATAGTCTTTGTTGCGTGAAAATATCCTGCATCCAAACCAATAAAGTAAAACACGTGAGAGCAGAACACAACCTTCATGGTCCACAGACCGACCCTGAGCAGAGGAGGTGACGGCCGGTGCAACCAGGCTCAGGAGGCAAAGCCTGAACCACCGAGACTCAAACTGCGCAGCGAAATCAAACTGGAAAACATTGGGGGGATGCAAACTGCTTACATGCGATGAAATCCTGGAATACCTGCACAAGCTGGCTACCTCCCCACGCTTTGAGTGTTTCATTTTTTTGTATGTACCTTTAACTATACTGAAAATCCTTTGAGCTAATTGCAAACATGACCATGCTAGATGCACAGATTTAATTTCCCTTGATTGCTTCTGCTGCTTATTCATTTCCACTCCTTCCCCCCCCTTTCAAACCACCTCTCTTGCTACCCCTCTCCACACACTCTCTCTCCCTGGTTCTTTGCCATCCGTCTGCCTCTGAGCCTGAGGTGCCGGTTGCTATTTGGATGATTTGGTCCAAGAGGGAGAGAGGGAATTCATTAGCTGTTTACCTTCGGGCCTCTGCTACCTGTGGTGCTTTAACGCTATTTTATTAAAAAAAAAAAAAAAAAAAAATCCCACATTCATCTGTGAAGGAGCACAGCAGCTCAAAGGGTGAAGGTTCACCCCGTGCATCTGGCTCTGGGTTCAAGTCCTCGGAGTGGCTGTGAACCTTTGGGCCTGTGATACCGACAGCACAGCAGGGATGGTGGATTTATATTCCAAGACATGATGGCTGTGGACTTAAAGGATCAGCAGGTTACCGTGAAATATGGCCACAAAGGGCATCAAATGCACTGCAGCATGTGCACCCTGACCCACGGTGTCATGATGTACGGGAATATGCGGGATCACCTGGGTGGAGCTGGATACAGACCGCTGTGCAGATGAGAGTCTGTTTTCTGATCTGCTGCATCAATGCTTTATGTAAATCACACTCTATTCTAAGAGGGAGAAAACATCCGTTTGTCCTGCACACTGTGTTCTGGAACCCGACGTGAGAAAAGACAGGATGAGTTGATTAGCAGTCCGTGCTCAGCTTCCTCCCTCCCTCTAATTAAAGGAAAAATAAAGTTTACAATCAGAATTATATTTAGCAGAGAACAGTGAGAATGAAATATAATAAGGCAGAAAACCACCACAGGCTGTATGTTCAGAGGGAAACGTGTTTAAGTATTTATGTATTATTTTCTGCTACATTGAACTTCAATTTCACAACAGTTTGCAGCCATGTATAGTCAGATTTTTTTATTTAATGACTTTAATAGCATTGCAGATTACATGTGGGAATCAATTGTGGATGTTAAACTTGGAATTTATTTTGACTAACAGTCAGATAAAAGAAGAAAATTACAGACACATGGGAAATTTAGTTTAGTTTTTTTTGTTTTTTTTAAAACTTCTATCAATCGCTTTTTCCACATTAAAATTTTGCTTCTCGGAATCTTTTATTTATGCTCTAGGATATAAATGTTTCCCCCAAAACATATGGTCATCATGGTCAATTTAAACTTTAGATTCAGAATTTTGGGGAAAACGCATCTGTTTCATTACATCACCGCAACCAGCGCGAGAGAAGGAAAACGTGTTCCTTGACACGAGCAAACTTTAAATAAGGCGATGCTTTTGATTTAATTTGCATTCCATCTGAAGTCAAAGCTTTGCCAATCCAAATAGAAAGGATTGATTTAAATGTGCTCTTTTCACAAAATTAAACAAAGAACAAATCACATGTGGACCTGCGCCGGCAGTGACTCGTAATGAGCCCACAGTATTCGACTGACTGGCCAACCTGCAGTAAGTGGCACAATGAATCAGTGGCATCCCCGTTACTCCTGCTTTAATCAGCACTGGCTGACATGCTCTCTGCCCTTTGACATCATTTGTATGCTGCAGTTACCTTCTCTGCTGACAGAGACAGCTGTGGTCACACGTGCATGCACGCTCGTAAACACACACACACACACACACACACACACACACACACACACACACACACACAGATCCACAACTGTCTAAATCTGATTGAAGAGAATCAGTCAATACCAAATTCTTATTAAATTAAACTAAATTGAAATTCCTCAAAGCAAAACGAGTGATTTACCCAGACAAGGAAAATAAGAATAATCAAATGTGAAAAATGAGAGGGAGTGGAACATTGTGATCCTCTTGTGAAATTGTGAATAATATTTTTTAATGATCATGTTTGATGTAATAAAACAGGGACATAGAAAAGTAATTCCCAACACTCAACGCCCCCCTCCCATAAAATTTAATGTTTGCCAATATTCACCCACTGTTGTTGCCAATATTTCCTAATAAACCCAATATTTTGCCAGTATTTGAACTTCTGTCTTCTTCGGAAAGTTTTTGTTGGCTATTATTTCATGATAACAATGTTGAATGTCCAATTTAAGTGGAATACAGAAGTGTTCGATGGTGTTGTGTTTGATTCTCTGAAATAACCGAGACGTGCTGATTTGCTTTGGCTGTTCTCCAGAATCAAGAGTCAAAAAGATTGAGGCATCACTCTCGCAACAGACGAGGAGCCTTGCTATTTCTGTGAGTCTTCCTCTTGGCATGAGATGAAACAGATAACACTGACTGACAGGCGGCCCTGTGGAAAGGTTGCTGTGGAGGCTCGTCACTCTGGGAGAGGCCTCCGAGCTCTTTGCTGCCTAAAAACCACCAGAGCTACAGTAGGGCAAGTGTCTTGGGAGGTCTCCGTTCCTGTCTGATGCATCCTCATGGCTCACACACACACACACACACACACACACACACACACACACACACTCTCTCTCTCACACACACACACACACACACACACACTAACACACTTGCACACTTGCACACACCTGGTAGCTGAGGGAGGGACAGAGATTGCGCAAGGTGAAGGGCATCACAGCTAGAGCTGGAACATTCCTCTTTTGCTTCACTTCTTTCCCTCCATAACTCTTGGTGTCATTGCTCACAGCCTCCTCTTCCAACCTTTATCGGTGACCTTTTCTTTTGACCTCCTGTAAGCCTCCCACCTGCTACTTCCTCCTGCCTTCTCCCCTTAAAGCTCTCCCCCTCCTCCTTCACGTCATTGCCCCCTGTAGCCTCTTTCTGTCATTTTCGCCCTCACCCATTCTTTTCACCCCCAAGTATTCCTGTCACCTTTCCGTCTCCTCTCCTTCCATGCTGCTTTCAACCCTCAAGTCCTGTTCTATCAGCCTCTCCCCTCCTTTCTATAGTTCCGCTTACAAAGCTGTGGAGAACTCGGGCTGTCACTTTGCCTCCCCTCATACTTTGCCTCATCCCAGTTGCCCCCACCGCCTCCTGTCACTCTACCTGTTACGTGACCCACTTATCCTTCTTCTTTTTCAATCTTTCTCCTCTTTTACAGTCGATTGATCGGCCAGTGTGTCCTGAAGTACCTTACAAAGACACACATGCACAAACGCACACCTGCCAGTCTGTGTGACCTACTTCAACCCTAACCTGTACATAGCAAGCGACACTGGACCAGTTTGACCCGTTCACTCTAGCAGATGGTCTGTATGTAACACACAGGGCTATTTAATTTGTATTATCTTGCAAACACTGCAAAATGAGGCTCAGATAAGCCACTTATTGAACACTATTTTTTGCATTACACAAGTGATTTTAACTTTCTTCTTTAAAAAAAGATACACCTTTTCTTACTCTTTTCTTACTCTCTCTTACTCTAACTTGTACTCCCCAATATTAATTAAAACCTCCCAGTAATACATAGATAGCATAACAATCAAATGTTAAAAACAATTATTTTAGATATGAGTAAGTCTAGTAAGGTGACTAAAAAGTATGAAAAAGCATTTATTGAGGGTAATTTATGGCTGATTTAGGATGTGTAAAAAATGACAGATGAACATAATATGATTCTATCAAATCAATCCACACAACTATGGAAGAAGACAGTATAAAATTTTCTACTACAGCTAGTTCTCTGTCCTCACACTATTATAAAATCACTAGTCTTTTTTGTGCTTGTTGAATTTTTTTTCTACCCCATTCACTTAAATTCAGCCTCATCTTTTGACACACTGATGACACATTTCACATGTTGAATAAAAGAAAGAAAGAAAGAAAAAAAACGAATCATGAGGTGATTTCCACCTATTGTTTGTTCTTGTGAGTGTTGACACAGAGATAGAGAGGAGCTGGGGAGGTCATTTACTGCTTTCTTTCACTCATGAAAGCAATAAAAGGGTGACCATTAGACCCTTTTCTGCCTTTATTTAAGTGCACACCATTACAGAGACACACAAAACACCCTCTCATTTATCACATGAGCTCATAGTAAAGAATGCTCTTTGCAAAATTATTTTCCTCTCAGTGTTATCCAGAAACATTGAGTAACCTGAAATGTATACATTTACTGGTTTACAATATTCACTATTAATTATTTAGAAATAAGTAACGATCCATTTATATGACTGATTTTGAAAGAGGAGACAAAAGTTTCCAAAGAGAAATGTTTCCAAAGCAAATGACTTTCTGTCTTAAAGCACAATGTCACTGTCATGTCAGATGGATGGACCCCGGAGGATCAGAGTAACTCCAAACCCCTTTAGCATCACATTTGGTATCAGAGATTAGATAAGCTTTGATCGGCAGAATATTGGATGACTTTCACAACAGAATACCCTAGTGCAACATTTGTGGGCCTATAACTCTATATAGCCAAGAGAACATTGATGATGTATTTTGAGGACGTATTTTTTGATAGTTAGTGTAATATGTTGTGTGAAACCTACGACCAAAGGCCACTGCTGGGGGAATGCGTAGAACGACTTTTTAATGGAACCTGTGCGACTGACTCATCTTCTGCTTCTCAAGCTCCAGTGCTGCAGGTAAGCACTGAATTTGCATGCATGATTGAGCAAATCTGCAGTGCGTGAATAAGAAATCCACTATAAATTGAGGTCAGCTGCCACCTGTGCAAGTGTCATTATTATTAAAGTGAAAATGTGTAATTTCTAGGAACCCATATCAAGCACATATAGAAGGGTTTCTACTGCATGTAGAGTATATAACATATTTCTTTCTGCAATGACAATTAGGGCTTATTGTATTTCCCACTACTTTAAAAGATTCCTGGTCTGTTGCCCTCCTCCCACCCTCTTAGGTGTGTTATTTATGTCAGCCCACTGTGAATGTGTCTCCCTCCATTTCAAATCTTTCAAAACACATTAGACTGTGAAGGGCAACGTACCCACCACTGGAAAAGAAGCAATGTGCCAATTTCAACTCTTTTCTTTCACCTTGCTTTGGGTGTCTTCTTTTTAAAGGTGGGTTGGTTGGATTGGAACACAGATGGGAAATCACTGCTGGAACAGAACATGCTTAAATAACACAGCTGAAGGCTAACATTAACCCTCTTTCACTATTTCTCATTTTGATGGCACATGGAATAAGACATGATTTTATGTATGAATCAACTTGCACATTATATATGTATAAGGTTTATGTATCTAGGAATTTCAAACTGTCAAACCATCATATTCCTGAACAATAACTCTTAAACTATGTCAATCCCTCCCTTGTCACTTGTTTTGTTCTAATTTTCAATGTTTCCAGGTACAGTCAATTAATTGTAAACTAATAACTAACTGTTAATTAATCAAAAAATGTAACTATTCAGCATGTGATGAACAATTTGACAGTTAATGTCAATATTGTTGTTACAGATAATATGTATTCAGGCCAAGGATCAGTGACTTTTCAGTGACTCTTCTCTTCTTTTTCTCCACATCTGTCTCTCCTCCTGTTTACTTTTATCCTCCATCTCCTCCCACTATCATCTCTCTCCTCCTATCATGGTCCTATCCTTGTTAGTATTTCTTTTTCTGTTATCTTCTGTCAGGCAGGAAAACAACCATTTGGGGTCCTGCTGACAGCAGTCTCCACTGTGGAAGAAACAGACGCGCACGCACACACACACACACACTCACACAAACAAACTCACACACCTAATCCCATCACTGCCATACAGTGTCTAATACAGCTCTCAACGCAATCTCCCATCATCCCTCCCTCTCTCTGTATCATCTTGCTGTTCCCACTCCTTCACTTTATTGTTGTTAGTTTCCTTCCTTACACCTTCCTTTGCAGCTCTTTTCCTTTCCCTTCACTCTTTAGTTCTAGATCACTTTTATCCCTCTCTCCCACCTCCCAATCCTCAATCTATCCATCTGCTGTAATGAGAAAGCTGGGACTGTTTGTGAGCATGTCATGGCGTGTGTTTACGGGGCTACGGGAATTGCATTTCAAGCGGGTTCATTTGCCTTGGCGCTGCTATTCTGCTTCCTGACAATCTCAGTTTCCATGGGTATATGCGTGTGTGAGAGAGGGTCGGTTTGCCATTTCCGAGGTGATCTCGATGTCACACACGCTTACAGTCATCCTCCTCCCATCCAATCAATTGCTGTCACCATCCCTGACTGCATTTGTGCATGCATGCATTCCTCCTTTTGACAGATATCTGACAGATTTTACTGTGTTTAAGGCCTAGTTGAACAATAAATTGCATGAAGCACTTTTCTTCCCTCTTATTTTTTATGAAACCATTCCCCCATTCCATCAGGACCTGGACCGATACTAATTCACTTTATGTGTGTGCAGTGTTACTTTATGCTAATGCTTTGGGATTGGTGCCAACATCACCCTGAACTTTAGGAGGACAAAAAAATTGTTGCAGCAATTGTACAAGTCCAAAGCTTACACCATCTGTTGCTTCTGAAAGACAGCCACTTAATCTCATCTGTCCTTATCTCACGTGCAGCCTCAGTGCACAGTCATGACGCATTTATCAGATATTTCTGTAAAGCATGTAACATCTGTAGCAGTTTATCAAACAAAGCCGTAGCACTCATTAAGCCCACAGTGTGTTAGTTAAAAGGCCTTCAAGAGGCTGAGTAAATGAGAGCGACACTCCTTTGATCAACATCTGACAACATGATACTGCAGAGAGGCCGGAGGTGTGGGGAGTGCATGAGTTTGAGAAAGTGAGAGTGGGAGAGGGAAAAGAATATTGATGAAATGAGTCAGTGTTAGAGCATTAGAGGGGAGAAGGAGGAGGGGAATAGAAAGAGGTAGTTATAAGACAAAGAGAAGGGCAGTCTTTTGATCATCGTAACAGCACGGAGAAGTGAGGGGTGGTAAACTGTTGCATCAGGTTTTCTTCATGAGGGGGTGATATGAGCTTAATGGAGACTGTGAGCATTCCTCAGCCAGATCATTCTGGAAAAAAACACACATGCACACCCTCACACACACACGCTGGGATTTTGTCAAATTCATATTCCGTGCTAAACCCACCATGTTTATTCAATGAGCTCTATCTGCTTTCCCTGATTTAACACCCTCTCACAATGGAAATGCAGCAGCTGAAGAAGTAAGAAGTCAGGCACCGAGGAGCATCAGCGTGCAGCCTGTCGCTGGCTCTGCTGCTAGTCATGAGGGCACGCTTGTGTTAATTTGTTATATGAGAGTGCAGAAAGTTTGCGCAGCAACTTGTCAAAGTCGACCTAATGACAAAGCTGTTGTCAACGGACCAATTAAGACCTGCTGTGCCTCTGAAGAACGCACCGAAACCTGAACACTGCCATATCTCAACCGTCACTGAGAAGAAGACAAATAAGAAAAAAAAGACAATTGTGACCTTACAAATCCATGTCACTGTTTTCTCTCCATTTTTTTCTGGTTATCAAAGCCCTGATTGTGGGGGATGCAATGTCAGAAGGGACATCAAGACCTTCCTCTCTTGAGCTACCTCCCCCAGCTTCTCAAGGAAAACAGCCAGGCCTTCCAAGGCTAGTTGAGTGATATAATCCCTCCTGCATGCCATGTGTCTGCCTTAGGGTCTCTTCAAGGCTGGCCATGTATCTTTTATATTTATGTTTTTATGTATTGATTTATTTATTTATTTTTAAATCTCTGTTAGTGTCAGTAAAGTCAATGTATGTAGATCTGGTCCACTGTTAAACTTATGAAGGATACCTGAAATAACAATGAATTGCGGGATAGCCATCAATTAGCACAGTCGGACCCAACCGATTTTTTTGGATTTTCTGGGTGGAAGTAGTTGATGTTTAGGTACTTTATATATCTACATGGGTTGAAGACATATTTAGGAACACTTTTTTGGAAACTTATTTTTTGGAATTTATTTTACATCAAAAATATTTTAGCCAACAATCTATCTGTGCAATGTCTAAATGGCATTTTCTTTGGAAGACGGATATTTATTCATGCATTAATGTTTGTAGCTGTAGTTGCTTCTCCAGTAACTTTACACTATTGCAGCTTCAAGAACCATAAATGCCTGTTTGGCAGCGTGTCAACAGTTTTACAAATCAGATGGAAGAAATAAAAAAATCCATCGGGACAAAAGATGACAAACTTGAAACACAACATTCACTCGGGCACACAAGGTGATCCACGATGAGTTATGAGCTTCAAAAAAAGCCTTTAAGACGTATCACACCTTCAGATGTGTTTTATCTCTGACAAGCTGCTGTCACTTCTCTTCCTCACTGCCCTCTGTTACACCCACACACCCTACAAAACCACAACACACACCCACACACACCCAAACACACACACATACGCACTCTTGAAAATGGAGGATATTGCAATGATGGGCACGGAAGCAAGAAGGTGAAAATTGAGACCAGACGTCACGTCAAACCAAGGACTCATAACGGCTCAATACATCACCCTGAGTGTGTGCGTGTGTTTGTGTTTGTGTGTGCGTGTTTGGTTCCTCTCAGCCATTTCCACTGGCATCTGCGCACACACAAATATGCATGCAAGCGCACAGAAAAACACACTCCATCACAAGACTGTAACTGACGGATGAGTCATTCTGGAGCTGCTGAAACATGGAGGGATTGTGTGATTGTTGTCAAGCTCATTTACAGATGCCTTTCAATCCATCCAAGAGCTCATGTGTCTAACTTCACAGGGATGACCAGAGGGATGGAGCTGTGACCTCTCACAGATTGCTTGAACCCATATTTTTCCCTTCAACACTGCTTCAACTCTAACTTCTTTCGTTGTCCACCTTTTGCTCTTGCCAGATTTCGTTTACTTGCTTGCAATGTTTCACGAAAATCCGGCTTTGTACATCACTGAAATGCTGCTGAGTGTAATATGTTCACACAAACAGACCTTGAAGGGGATTGTTAGCACTTTAAAAACAAGTGAAATTTTTTTCAGATCTGAGGTACCTTCATAACTGTTTAGAAGGGTAAAATTGAATAACTTTAACACATTCAATAATACGGTTGACTGTCTTTACAACAAATGACAACTTTGCTTTTAACAAGATTGTCTGTGCTATCAGGGTGTTCTTACAGAGTTGGTGTCACTTTTGCAGAATTGTGTGTTAAAACAAGCATAACAACTATGGTGAAGAACATGAACACCCAGGAAGTATGTTTATAATGAGTATCTATTCTCAAATGGTTCAGACCCCCTCAGACATCTGTTTTTGTGACCGGATCATGAAAGCCACTGAAGATCTGTCGAGTACAAGAGTTCAAGCTTGAAAAGAACATTTAAAAAAAACTTGTGGTATATGTCTGCACCGCTCCATACTATTAATTGTCAATTAAAATCCATATTTAATTTTCAGATTCAATTCAAGGACTGTAAATTACATTATAATCTCCAAAATGTTGGATCCCATAATGGTCTGCTTGTAGATAAAAAAAATCAGATTACCAAGATCAGGAAGATAATTTTTAAATTTATCTCAGCCTCGGCATTTCAGAGAAGCACTATTAACTCTTTTCATACTGTAATGCAGGAGATTTGGTAAAAACCTGAAAATCTCAGCATATTCTAGAAGAAAAAAGATTGTTTTCTTAAAGAAATCATTGGAGGACAAGAGTTTATACAATATTTAATTAGCTTTTTCCAGTATTTAATCACGAGATTCCCCAAACTGTTGCTCATTATCAGCTCACAAACCAGGCCAAACCATTTTAATTGGAATAGAGATACAGGAGATACAGTGGGTGTAATATGAATAAGTCTACAGTTAACAACAGTCACCCATTGGGTTACAGGGTAATCCTGGATTGTCGTTGTGTATTGGAGACCCTGTATGTAAAAAGCAGAAAAAAAACATGATCATTATAATGTTGAGAGGAGGATTGATTACACATCTGTAGCTATGTCAGTGGTTTTCTGGTTCAAAATCCTTTATTTATTTTGTCTGTTTAGTTTTGGAGTTTTGGAGAAGTAAGCAGGGCCTCATGCCTGCTCTCCCCATGTTCCTCCTCTCCTCTCTTTTGCTCAAACCAAGCAGTGGTTCTCTAATTGAATAATGTATTAGTTGGCTGCGCGAGAATTTATTACTTGGGTGGACAATAAGCTCCCTCAAACACTGTCCTAATGGAAAATACCGCTAATAGCGAGATGTGTGAATTTAGGATGTAGGAGTGAATGTTGAAAGGAAATATCGATCGAACCACAAAAGATGTGAGGACAAAAATACAGAAACGTAATTAGAGTTTAAAAGAAATAATATAAAAAAATGGACCAGAAATTATATCGCTTGGACATTAAGAGTCATTAGAGAGACATATTGGATATCCAGCTGATAAAGTCACAACAGCACCATATATTACTCTTAGTAGTAAAAACTGGGTATGTTTGCTCTATTGTATCTAAATGTAACACCTAAATATTTACTGCGTAGTTTATGTTTTGGCATATTGATTTAGTGATGGCCCAAAAGCAATAATGATCACATGACCAAAAGATTTCAAGCTAAGCATTGGCCACAGAAATGCACTTGTTAATTTTCCAAAATCATATGCAAATTTACAGTATATAGCTGTAAATAATGACTATAGTTACTTTAAAACAGCCTTTTAATGATTCCTTGAAAGCTGCTTTAGTGTCTTTAATTTTCTAGCAACTCCCTTTCTGGTTCACTCGCTTTTGCCTCAGAGCCTTTCCTTGGGCCTTCCTCACATTTTTTTGTTCATCAGCACTTTGGGGAAAATGAGAGAGAAGGAGTAGAGGGCCTTGAGGCCCACCAGCAGAGCAGAGGAGAGGTGAGAAAAGAGGGATCTAAAAGGGAGGGATGGAGGACAGCAGATGTGACGCTTCTCAACGTTCAGGTGATGACAAATGGCCATGTAATGACCTGAGATTAACTTGCTGAAAGGTCAAGATGAAGAGAGAACCTCTGAACACAGAAGTGAGAAAAATTGTGAAAAACATCATGTTGGGGAAAAAAAAGAGCACAGAATAGACCTCACTCCAGGGTGTCAAGTTCCCATGAGTTGGTTGAAATGAATGGAGGCATTTATCACAACTTAAACCTCCCTCCAGTGGTATACTCGAGGCTGGCTAGCTGGTAAAACTGACAAGAGAGAGCTCAATATCACAAACAATACTTTAAGGTATGGATATACAGAAAATTGGTCAGTATATATGTTCCCATGGGACTAAAGTAAACCATTTATATGCATGAAAATGCAATTGGTTCTCTGCATTTTCTTTGTTAATGTGCATGTATAGAATCCCATTCTCTTCCTAGATTTTTAAATAATGACAAATTGACTTGCTTTGTAGCTTAATAAAGGCAGAGGATTCAGTAATAATTCAGGCAGTCAATAAATATGCCATATATTTATTTGTATTCTGGGTTTTTCATCTTCTTGAAAATCAGGATTTAAGTTAATTCCATGCATGTCCTTCACCAGAAATCCTTCAACAGATTGGTGCTTGTAGCTGGTTGCTCTTTATTAGGTCCCAGTGTACGCTGCAGCTAGCACCAACTCTTGTCTTTCCCAGATCCTCATCACAACACTTTAATCCCAATGATGTAGAGTTCTCAAATTAGAACTCCAATTCTTTAACACTGGGGAGAAGAAATTAGTTCTAAATGCCACAATCAACATCTACAGCAGTCACCACAGAGAGCACCATTAGATTTTATTAGGAGTCTTGTTTCAGGCCATGTGGTTAATGTAATGCTAATACCCACTTCTACGGGAAATATCTGCCTCTTTAGTTGCTAAATGATCCATTGTTTCACCATCTTGTCAATAATTGAATTTATCTGCCATTTATCATACTGAAAGAGTGGAAAGGCTCAACAGAAACACCAAAATGTGGTAAACGTGTCTGGGTTCATTCGTGTTACATTCTACAGTTTCGGGGGGGCAGCGTGTTTTACATAACTTAAGTGGTCATTTCTCAAAGACAAGCACGCAGCTGTGGCTATTAGCCATTCAGATAGCCTCCCCAATTGTCATTTATCAGAAAACACCTCTTTCTTATGCTTTCCAGTGTTCCCAGCAATTCCTGTCAAAACAAAACAAGCATCCAGCTGTGATTACAGTGAATATGTGAGAATGAAAATCCAAGTTGCTTCCATTTATAGGGATCAGCCTATGCCCTGCAAACACAAAGGAAATAAACAAGTGTTCCTCAGTGCTGCATCAAGAATGTGTCACCAGCTACTGTGCACAACAATCATCCCTCAGCTGCCTCCATTAAAAAAAAAACTAAAAAAAAAAACTCAAAATGAATTTCCATGGCTTCTACAGGCACAATCGTTCCTTTTCGCTTTTGTTGTCATGTATTGCCCTGCCAAAAATTACTGTTTTTATTTCAAAGTGCTGGCGTTAAATGGGGCTTTATGATGCCAGACCATCCCTAACAGAGACATTAAACATCAGACAACAAATGACTTTCAGGGGCTCCCGCTTTGTGTGAAAACCAGCACCCCTTGCAGAGCGTTTTGTCAGACAACTACGCAACAGTTGGGCCTGTCAACAAAGGGAGCACCCCTCTGCTGTTGGGGTTATAGATGACAAGTGCCCCTCAGGTGTGGCTGTCTGAAAATCAAGCGCTCCTCAGTAGTGTGCCGGGGACCGTCTGTGTCTGTAATTGCTTCGAGCCGTCAGCTCAGTGGTAAACTGGAAGGACCCAATTAAATCCAGAAGAGAAGAGAGTGAAGGAGTTGACAAAGCTTTCATGTTGCTCCTCGCAGACAGAAAATAGATTTGTGGAGGTGATCAGAGGCCCAGATCATATCAGAGATACAGCGTGTGTGTGAGGCAGAGCTGCTCATCATGTATGCCGATGACATCTGTCTTCTCTCTCTCTCACTGCACACACAAAAACACATTTACTTACTGTTTCATTTTTCCCTTATATCTTAGGTGCATCAGGGTATTGCAGTGAAAAGATAATGATCAGATTTAATGACCTCCCTGAGTGATAAAAACAGCAAAACACTGTAAGCAAACTTAATTCTTCAGCATGTTATTCCAGCAGACTTGCAGAAAAAGTAGATAAAAAAAAAAAAACGGAATAAAATAATGTTGACTGTTTTGATGAGCGTTCTGAAAAATATATAGTCGAGCATGTTTCTTTTTATGATTGAAAACATTTTTTCTGTGACATCCTTCTGGGTTTTCTTGTGACCCCATGCAACAAAGCTTACCTTATGGACTGAATGGTAGCTCCAATTCATCATCAGCAAAAGGCAATTATCTCCACACATCAATGTTTTTAAGGAAATTCTACAGATCAACAATGGTCTGCATTATGGATCCAACACCAAAGTACATCATCTGGTAGAATAAAGAAAATTATTATTATATTATAGTATATTATATCTTATTATTCATATATGATTATTTCTGATAAACAACTAAAATTATTTATTTAATGGGAACATTTTTGAAAACAACTATCCATAAGCTGCTGGTTCCTCACTTTTGGTATGTCTTTTTGTTAGTTAAGAGAAAGTTCCAGGTCCTCCTGCCCTGTTCTTCCTCTTCAGTTGCTAATTAGATGACCTAGCAGGAACTGGGAGGTCATGGGAGATTTTAGGAGTCAGAAAGTCATCCCTGCTGTGTTAATGGGGGCCAAACCTGGCGAAAAGAAGAGGAGACACACAAATTATCAGGTAAACACTTTGCCCTGGCTAAAACAGATAAAACCACCTGTCTCTGGGTCTTAATAGCCGACCATCTGACAAGGACACTGCCACCAAGACACAGCGCAGCCTCACAAAAAAAGTCCCAAATTTGTGACAAGGTGTCAGAAGGTTAAACTTTAATTTGGGCTAGGTTTCCTGCAAAAGTGTGTCTTTTTTCAATATTACACTTTAATACCTGACCCAGAAATATGGACACATAAAAGGGAGGTGGAAGACTCTGATAGAATTAATCAAGCAAGGACACAAAGGACAAAATAATTTTTACGACTGCCTCACCAGGAAAAATACCTTCTTTTTGAAATCCTCCACATGGTTTTACAACCTTGTTTCAGCTCAGTAAATAAACTATACATCATTGTTAGCCAGCTGGCATCTTAGCCTATCAGAATCTTGGGAAAGCTGTTACCGGATGGCATAAGATGTGGTGGCTTGCAGGATAGGGCCAATTGCCTCTGAAAGATTGCTATTTAAAACAAGGCTGTAGCATTATGTTAGCTGAGCAGGGAGTGAGCGAACAGCTGCAACGCTGATACTCGAAACGAGAAAACATCTAAAGCAGCCGCAATGAATTAAAGCATGACATATTGTGTTCAAGCTTGGATTGATATTCCATTTCCCAAGCTGTTAGGAGGAGATGTTTGGTTATCATGTCGTGTGTGTGTGTATGATCCAATTCCCAATGTCCCCACCTGCTACAAAGACCAAAGATTGTGTTATTAGCTTTGTTCGTGACTCAGAGAGTTTTTGATGTTGATTAATGGCATTGGCCGTTGCATGCTGCATTACATTTGACAACGTGGATGAGACTCCCTACACACATGTGCACACACACACACACAGAAGGTAAACACAAGATTAAGTTTTATATAAGAATAAGTATCATACACAAATAGATTTGTATTCTGAAACTTTCCTACCAAAATCTACTGTGACATGTTTTAGGTCCCCATTTGTTTTCTGTATTGATTTTGGCCAATGGTTAAATCTTCTCACCTGCTGTTTTTCATCCTCTGCTCCATTTACTTCTATCTGGCTGAGCGAGATAATTTCCTGAGCAAAGGCTCTATAAAAAGTTTTCTCCATCACCAGGAAAACAGCTCAATTATTGCTGTCACAACATTTTCATAGTCTCATAATCATTTCATTTATGCACACATTCTTGCATATGCATATATTGTGTACCAAAACACACATTTTACTGGAAAAGTGAGGACATTTTTGGCTGGTCCTCAGAGCTTCAGATGGTTTCTTTTGAGTCAGAAGCATTTTGATTTTAGGATTAGGCTTGTTATTGGGTTTAGGATACATGATTTCTTCTGGCAGATAAGATGAATAAATACTGATATACTGATAAATGAATTTAAGAAAGTTAAACTTAAGAGATATACTGTAGAACTAGATGCAGTCATCATTATCATCATGGAACCAGACAACATCAAATGTTGATGCAATTGAAGTTTCTTTTCCAAACATCTCAATGTGATAAAATAAGCTCAATGCTTAAACATAGTTTTAAGAATTTATCTGGGTGATCACACAGTGGCATCTCAGAAAATAAGCTCAGAGATCTTGACTCATGCATTGCATTAAAAATAGATGTTTTCTATGTGAGGTGATGAGAAATACATCTAAATACATCTTTGCAGCTGCTGGTAGCTCCGTGGGGAGCAAGCATGCTAAAAATGATGCTGTAAAAAACAACACAGCGTGGACGCCACCCGACCCTCACCACAGCCTTTTGTTAGCACCCCTCCCACTAATTAGAGCCAAGACAAGACTGGCATATTGCCTCATTGGGTTATTACACCATAGCAACCTCAACTGAATCCACAAGATAAAACCGAGAGAACTTAATGAGGTTAGCATTCTGTGTTGTTGAGGATTTGTTTTTGCTGTTAGTGAGCCAAGGGGATAAAAGACACTCCTTGTTCCCAGAAAGAGATTAAATTTACATGAAGCTGTTGCTCTCTTATACTTTCATTCAACAAATAAGAGATTAAACTAAGATTATCTTGTTTTGAGAAGCTTTGTTGGGATTTTCATTCATTTATTTTTTTCAGCTCTTTCCTAAAACAAAATGTTTAGTTTGCCAACATTTTTGCCAGGAAATCTGAGGAGAGTGGACCTTTGAGCAGGAACTTCACCCCTACGCGACTGTTAGTTGTTGAGGTTAAAAGTGGAAGATGGAAAACTCCAATTTTGGCAGAGGAGAGCATTTGAATATGAATCGTGATCCACGGTGATGAAATTAAGCTGGTTATTCTGTTCATCTGCAGGCAGACCTGCAGGCGATGACACACACGGGGGAGGACAGAGAGAATTTTAAAGTTTCATCAAAAACAGTCCCCTGCCTATTGTTGCATCTGCAGCTCTCCCACTGGTCTGGAACAACTGTCCCACTCGTTATCCTGTTGACATAACATTTACACAATTCATATCTTGAATTCTAACTCACCCTGTTGTAGTGGAAGTGTTCCTGCTGCTTCCCCTGAAGGTTTCTCTATGTGTCATGCTGCTAGAGGTTAAATGTTGGCTTTTGGAGGACCAGGGGTCTGAGACCTGACCAAGGTTAAAGTTAATCAAGAGATCTTCCCGTGATTGTGATCGGTTTCCATGTCTGGGGTGGACTTGTAAGTTCAATCACACCAGCAGGTGGATACTTTAACTCTGAGATAAGTGCCATGGTTGACCATTATTCCAGGCCACTTTCTCAATATCCACATGATTAATTTACTTTGCCAGAGCCAGCATTTGGGTAGGAATTACACTATTAAACAATTCAATTCAGAAAGTACCAGTGCAAACCACATGCACCTTTTTACAATTATGACACAAATCCTCCCATATCCTCAAACTGTACGTGCTTTTGGAGTTCAGTCTGATAACCTTCATTTCAGCATAATGGCATGATGCAATATTATCGTCTAAAATGTAATTAGAATTATTATTGGGATAGTCATTGAAATAGTAATTAACAGTATTTTGTCCAGGATGTGACTTTATGAGCAGATGATTCAGTTTGATTTTTTTCTAATTTAATCAGCATGTAATTAAAGTGTCTAATTTTGTCCACTAAACCCGTCTCCAGCTTTGTTTTCTCTTCCAGTCTAACTTTTAGATAGACAAAGGTCATTTGTGCTGATAATACTCACCTTTCAGTTTATCTTCTGAGATGAATGTCCTCTACATTCTCATTAGTTTTCATTAACTGTTCCTTTAGGATGCAAATTAGCGAGTGGCTACCCACAAACCTATCATTATGTACATGACCACTGATTAGAGCTTGGTTTACACAGAGAGATCTGTAGGTTGTAAACTGCCTGTAGAAATGACCTTTGGGTTCAAAGTTGGGTTAAAAATCTCTAACTTCAACTTCCAAGTCATATCTAAGGCTTGTCTTATTTCTTTTTCTGTCTCCTTCTTATTTGATATTAAAATTCTGGGCTAGGGGCTATTTCTTCAAATCCATTACTCTGTCCTTCTTTCATCATTTTTTTCTGAGCTCAGACTTTATTTTCAAGATCCAATTTAAAAGTCAAGTCAGGTTTTAACTTCACCCAGTTGATAAAATGATGTTAATTTATCTTCCATCCATTATTATCTACAGCAAAAGGAAACAAACACCCCCCAGCATGTCATAAATTAGCTCTGCTGTCTTCTCAGTCCTCATGTCTCCTACAATCAAAATTCTGTTGGACAGCCTTTATTGACATTTTCTCTATTCTTCCTTTATCAGTCTGACTGCATGAAATCAAGTCAATTAAATTCCTCAAATTTTATTTTGTGTTTTGTGTTTTTACCTTTTAATTTCTCCTTTGTTCATTTTCTTGCCCACCACGAATAAGAAAGTCAAACACTGCTGTTTCATTTGAATCCTCTGTTTTCTTTTGTCGCCTGTCTTTTTAAAATTCATCTTACGGTCCCATTTTTATCACTATGAAGTCATTTCTCCTGGGTGGTCAGTTTGGATAAAGGAAACAATGTTATCCCTCCACATCATTATGACACATAAATGACTCATCCTCAGTTTTTCTGAGCATCCTAATCTCAATTTGCCTCATCGTGATTAATTCATGTCAATAGCAGATGATGGATCTGAAGAGAACTTTGTCCCCCCCCAACTGCTTATTATGATTTGATTAATGTTCAAAATGAAACCAAGGAAAGATTATTTACTGAAGAAACAAAGTGAGTGAAAGAAAGTGGAGCTGTGCAAATATATCAGTCACCTTTCAGCATTTGACATTTCTCTTTTTTAACCACCATTTCTCGACACCTCAACTCTGGAGTAAATACAGACTTCATGGTTATTTTTCCTTTGATGGCTGATAAAGTTCAAGAATGATTGTTTAAAATGAAATGGCGCCTGTTTAGAGATGAGCAGACAGTTTCACTTTGGCGGTCTGCAGACGTATGGAGGCATATTGGTGCAAAAATATTAAAGGCGACTGTGACACAAAGGAGACGTTTCAGGCGGCAGCAGAGCCAGAACACAGAGGTGAGGATGACTAAACTTCTGTTAAAATCCTCAGGAATCAGCCTCTGATTGTGATGGGCGAGACACATAAAGAACATTCAGCTGAAGTTTCTCTCCTTGCAGACCGGGCGTTGTGCAGAAACAAGCGTCTCTGTGATAGTGAAGTTAGTAGAGAGTCAGCTGAATTGAAATTTGAAGATGTTTCCAAGTTTCTTTAAAGCACAAGGTCTACACTTACCACTAAATTTGTTGACTTGTGTAAATACTCTTGTGACATAGGAAATAGCAGTCCATCTGAGTAGGTTCTGCAGAGATTTGGGGCTGACATGAAAGACGTGGAGATGTTATTGTGCCAGCAGAAGAATGCCAAGGCCAGGCTTTACATGCATTTGAAGGATGATGACAGCATAGAGTTTGTGCCATTTTGGTGGATGCAACGTCTCATCTAAACCTCAAGGTTCAGGACCAAGGCAGGAGGATCTGATCTGGACTGGAGGATTGACGTATGAAGCACATGTCTCAGCTTCAGCAGCAGATAAACAGCAGTCTCTGACATCATCGTGGCTGCTTTGTACAGAAGCTGACTGAAATTTTCAAACAGCACTTTGATGGCTTCTATACAGGCAGGCAGGTATTGCTATGTGTTACACCTCCATTCTTTATGAAAAAATATGGAGTTTTTCTCCCTCTGCAGTATTGCAGAGGGAACACTACACACTGAACTCATTGACCTGCAGATAAATGTGGTGTTGCAGGAATGCTGGTGCTGCTACCTTCAGGACTTCTGGTCACAGCTGACATCCAGACAGCAGGCAGGCTTGCTTTCATATCTTGATGTGAGTCTGCAATAACTCGGAAATAGAAAGTATGGAGACATTGGTCAGTTTGCTGACTTGGAAACATTCTTTATGCAAAGCAGTTTCTTAATGTTTTTCAATAATGGATTTTTTTTTCATATCACTTATTAAATATTTGAGCCATTGTATTCTGTGGATTCTGGGAATATTACTCATGCAATTTTCTCTATTTTTCTCTATTTTTGTCTCTGGCTTTACCTGAGGAAGAACTACGGTCTCTTTGAGCACAAGAGAGTTCCAGGTAGTGTTGTGTGATTTGGTTTTTGATGATATTACACTATACCGTTTGTTAAATGGCAAAAGAAGTTGGATTTACATTTCAGCATTAAATTTACATCAGTGCATGTTGCATGTGTAGTCTTCAGGTTTGACCTTTGTGCAACTGTGAATCCACTTCAAATGTGAAGATTCTCTGTCATCCAGGTCATCACTGCTGAAATCACAGTCCCAAAAAAGGTTGAAAAACATAATGTTTCAAACTCAGGAGATGTAATGTTGCTGTACTGTTATTGTAGTTGGACAAGTGTATTTCAGTGAGTGAATGATGTGAACCCCTCAGAATCACCCATGAGAGCATCATTAAAGGTCTTAATGACAATTCTATGGCCTTTTTAGGCAACAAAAATACAAACCAAGAAACAAATGCAGCTAAGCTCTTCCAAACACTGGGATTTTCTCTGAAAACATTATTGTCATCATTTGTTTTCCTTAATTATATTGTGGTGAATGAAAAAAGACCCTTTAGCTTTATTTAAATGCCATAGCAGCACACTGTATGTCAAATAAGATCATTGCTTATGTGAGGTCGAGCAGCAAAGACAAAGTGGCTGCATCTGCTAAACACTAAACCGCTGGATTCATGTCCAACTGAGCTCTCAGATCATGTGAACATGCTGCAGTAAAACATGATGGAAATGTTTACATGCTTAGATTCTGCATGAGGCTGTGGTTTTCATTATCTGCTGGAATAAAATCTTTAACCTTGACAGTGCAAAACCCATTTAAACCCAGCGGGCCTCACAGGGGAAATAAGTCCTTAACCTTGGCAGCTTTAAAGCTGCGCTGGGGAGGATTTTTATGTGAAAATATGTTATCTTCTCAGACTTAATGATGGCAGTGACGCAGCAGTGTCTCATTTTCACCTCATTACGATCCTACTGATTTGCACAACTGGAATTGTTTCAAACCAAATAACTGCCAAATCTTGTTTATTTATATAATTTATTATATTATTAATGTGTTCAATCAAAACCAAATGAATGGACTTGCATTTGTCAACCAGACATGATTTTTCTTCTTCTTCCGTGAAAATCTAATCAAACATGTACTGTCAGTGTGTATTTCAGTTATATTTTTGGCTGTAAACTCTATGAATTTCCAAATTGCATGAATAATGCTACAAGGCCGACTGTTCGCTCCAGCTTTAAAAAATGTGTCTAATTAGAGCACAAGCTATAAATATAATTTTCAGAGTCTGAGTTTTAGCGTCCTCTGGTCCATTTTAGGAATTTAATAGAGAGTGAAAGTCAGCCAAGCAACATGTCTTCACTGAAGCAAGTTATAAGATTTCAGCCAGAAGCTATTAGAATGATGGAGACTGCAGATAAGCCTGGAAATGGTTTAAGTCAGCTGTTATAATGAAAATTGTCTCCTTAAAGGTTCTGAGTGATCTTTACATCAGCTGCACTCAGATACACAGATTAATTTTAATTAAATGTTATGTGTGTGCATGTGTGTATGCATGTGTGTGTGTGTGTGTGTGTGCGTGTGCGTGTGCGTGCGTGCAACACCAGCTCTAAAAGCTGAGCGGTGCCTGGTTTTCGTCCCTGGAACTTCTTCACTGGGAATGTTTGTGCTGCTGAGTGTGGTCCAACATCCTGCAGAAGATTATGCAAATCATTGTAACGAGGACACAATTGTCATTTCGAGTCAGTTCTTCAGTTGCTGCTGGTTATTCTTATCAGCAAATAAGCTCAATAGCTGCATGTTTTTATCAAACAATATACCTTCAGCTAAAGTGAAGATTTTTTTCCTCATCCTCCAGCTAAAGGTTGAGTGAATTTGGTCAGACGGTGAAGTTTGAAACTTGCAGGAGTGACCCAATGAGTGACCCTACAATGCATCTATGTTTATTGCAAGCTTTCTATCGGGGAACCAGGCCTTGTTAAGATGGATAATTGTATTTTATATAATTATTTCATATTTAGTCTAAGTCTTTACTTATATATTTACCTTGGGACCTTGCATCAACAAAATAAATGTAAATCTAAAGCAAAATCTGTCATCTTCCATAGAGAAAATCTGCACTGACAGAGTAAACATGCAACGGAAAGCATACTGAGAACCTTCCTACGGGGTGACTGTGGTAATAATGACGCCACGTTATCATCCTATGATGCATTCACGGAGAAAACAACAGATGAAGAAAAACTAACTTAACTTGCAGCACAAGGTACAAATAAAGTTTGCACAGCAGAGAAGAGGAAATCACTGTTCGGGCAACTGAATGAAATTCAATTATCTGAGGAAATGAAGCTTAAAACTTTTGTCTGATGAATCAAAGGTAGTAATTATGAGGTGGTGGTGGAGGACATTTGATGTGAGCCTGTAAGAATCACATGAGGCATCTGATGATGGACATCCAAAATGATTGAATTACAAAATCATTCTTTTAATGTAGTGGCCAAACCAAACTCTGAGCTGGAATAAAAAAATAACGAGATCTGTATTGGATTGTATCAGTATTAATTGTATTTCTGCAAACATGGAAATGGTTTTAAGCAGAGAGAAGGGGAGAGAGAGAGAGAGAGAGAGAGAGTGAGAGAGAGAGAGAGAGAGAGAGCATGAATCGAATGAAGAATTTAGCAGCACGAGCATTTGACCTTAATGGGAAATTAATGTGGTTCATCGAGGGGTAACTCTGTCATCTCTCTCTCCCTCTCTCATGAAGAATGCTTACGAAGCTGTCAGCAGCCACAGAACGTGACAGTTTCTGTGCATGCTATATAGACACTACATCAAATTACTATCAGGCACTGATTTTATGCATTTATTTTATGATTATTTATTAATCTTTTTCAGGTTATTGAAAGTTGTTTATATTGAATTTACTGCTTGCCACTGCTTCACAGAGACTGAAGATCTGATGAAATGGAAATACTTGTTTATGTGGAGGAACTGGGTGATAATTATTAGTGAAAGGAAGACAACTTGTTGAGTAATTGGGAAATTGGGAATCAGATGAGAGAAATTAAATTAAAATTTATGTTTGAGCATGGGACAGATGGAGGATAAATGGCTGTAAGGGGATTGAAACTGCATTAAATAGCAAAGTTAATCTCAGAAAGGCAAGAGATCTGAGGCAAAAAGGATCATCAATAAGTTAAATATATAAAAAAGTCAGGTATACCCACGTCTCCAGGAAAGGTTAGGAAGACACGCAACACAACCACATGTTTTTATTTCCTTAATGTTGCAGGTTGAAGTTTGACTGTGCATGTCAATGCTGGTGCAGCATTTGTGAGATGGACTCGAGCGTCAGCAGTTTGCATCCTCCCTGGCAATGTTCTTCAAAGCCAGGTTCTGGGTGTGGAGGGAGTCAGATTTGCTGTGCTTTCAATCTAAATGAGCCTCACATCTCAGCACCTGTGAGCTGTACTTAATGCTGTCTGGGAGAGTTTATTTATTTATTATTTTTTAATAAATAACATGTGCATAACTAGAGAGTGTTTTACATCAGTCATCATGCACACAATGAATAAAGACATTAATAATTGCTGGAAAAGAACCATCTATTCAAAATCTTTCAAAGCCATTTGTGAATGAAATGTATATTTATATGGACCAGATATTATGCATGCAAAATGCATGATACAAAAAATAAAAACATTAAAATATACTCTGAGGAAATCAGTTTATTTTGAGCTGGAGGTCGTGTAAGCGCCTCAGCCCGGTGCCCTGATCTCATGGATGAGAGGGTGGGAAATGAACCTCCCAGCCATGCACTTCTTCATTTATCTCCCGTTCTTACTAATGAGAACTTAGAACAGTATCTTCACCTCTACCAACAAAATATCCATCATTAACTGAGCATAAGTCCACATCTTTAACCTTTTAATCAGCTGTCTTCCATTTCTCTTATATGCTTACAAATGTCTTCATGTTTGACTATTGTAGCCCTCCACAATCCTTAATTAACATATGATTTAACATTTTCATGTAAACAACCCTATTGATTACATTTGAGAATTGAACTACAAGTGATCCTTTCTGTGCTCCTTGGTGAGGTTTCAAAAATGGTGATGACATCTGTCTTCAAAAGATAAACTCTAATCTCCCGGGTGAAAGCAGCCTCTCCACTTGGTCTTTTTCTCCCTTTGAATAAAGAACAATAAACATTTGTGTATCTTTGACACTGAAGAGATCTGATGCTTTACAGGCAGCTGGGGCAGACTTCTGAATCAAAGCAAACACTGCTCATTTCAAATAATATATGTGTTGACAATGTGGCTAAAATAATGAATGTGTCCTTGTATTTGTGTGTGTCAACTACAGCTGCAACCAAAGGCAAATTCAAGAGGCAGATGGGTCCTCGTGCTGTCACAAACACACTCACTGCATTATGCTTTGTTGTGCTGCACTCTATGGTATCGTATTAGAACATGGTGTATATCTGTTTTCTCAACAGCTTTTGCACACTGGGTGCCTGCTGGTTCTTGGATGTTTGAATAAAGGGTTGTCCTAGGTAAACTCATTCTGAAGTGTGGCACTGAAGTGAAATCCTGAATAACTCAAAACTTAAACTTCTCAGTTTCAGTCCTGTCTCAGGTCCAGTCTCGCTTTGCTTCACATATTGCCACATTCTTATTTGAAATTTTCTCACACTCTTTGTGAGCCCAACACCCTATAAAAAGGACAGGGTAGAGCAAATATTCAAATCCAGACTTGGGTTTACTGATAATCTCCCCAAGGACATACAGCTACAATGGTTTCAATATATTTGTGTTTCTAAATAAATATCCGGCTATATAGCTGTCAGCAGAGCATTCAGTAAGTCAGAATGTGAGTGTAAATAAATCTGGGAGCATTATAAGCAACTTCAGCAAAACTTAAAATATGCAATAATATTATCACTGAATTATGAAAGAGACCAGGGAAGATGAGATAGTTACAGGATGTTGGTCTTATTAGTTTTATGGCTGAACCCTGTCATAGACATAAAAGGGTTTCCAAGTGTGTGTGTGTGTGTGTGTGTGTGTGTGTGTATGTGTGTATGTGTGTGTGTATGTGTGTATGTGTGTGTGTGTATGTGTGTGTGTGTGTGTGTGTGTGTTGTACTTTCTAAATGTTGAGTATTGCAATGCTCATTCTACCATCAAAGTTAGGACATTTTGGCATTGTGTTTGCTTCTGGTTTGCTTTGGATTTGGTAATGGTAAGGGTAATACATGATGTCTATGTCACAAAGAGAGAAGTACAAGGATATGTGTGTGTGTGTGTGTGTGTGTGCTTGCATGTGTGTGTGTCTGAGCTACAGTCTGAAGCAAGGATTTGAAATGTACACACACACCATTCATGAATGCATAAGCACATACACACAAATCAGTACAACATTCATCAACATTTAATGCGTGTTTAAATGTTTCATACACCAATTAATCTGCTTTAATTCTCAGTGCAGAGATAAATCACACCTTATTTACTTGAAGGAGAGCAAAATGATTGTGTAATACATATAATTTCACAGTGACTTTACTTATGCTACAATATATCTCTTATCTGGGTGTTATCTGTAGAATTTGACAATTGTTATATCGAATATGTTTCATACAAGAAGCACAATGATAAATTTAGAGATAAATTGAAGAAAATATTATCTTAGTATATTTATTTTTGTTTAACCCTTATTTAACTAGATTAAAGCAAAAAAAGCATAAAGTATATGTATATATGTATAAGTATGAAGTGCAGGCAGTTTAACATAAATTATTATCACAGTCCAACTTTAAAAATGTAAAAAAATAGAGGCTCAAAATTAAGAAATTAAAAACACATGCACCGTTCTATAGATTTCCATTGTTGATTTCTTAAAATAGAAAAGAACGTTTCCACTAAAACAAGTTCTGATATTTTCAATTCATATTGGAGGGCATTCCATTCCTTAATGTTAAGGCTGTGCTTTAAAGGGGTTATGTGGGGGTGAATTAAGGACAAAGGACACTCAATGTCAAGAGACAAAGTGAAGGAAAAAGACAGTCAAAGAAAGTGTGATTAATAATGGAAGCCACTCGGTCTCTCTTCCCTCCCAGTCCATTCCATCTCCACCTCTACACTTTCTTACTTGCTCACCATCGCCACCTCTCTTCTTTCACTCATTCATTGATTTCATTCCCTTTTGTTCACACTTTCACACACTCACCATTTTCCTCCTCCTTTCCCCTCTCTTCTCTCTGTTCCCATCTTTTCTCCCCCTCCCATTAGAAACATATTGGGGTGACTTGGAGCATGAAATTAAAATATTAGCGAGTGACATCATTGAATATTTTCAACCAAAGAAAAATCCATAGTACTATTAAAATAAGAGGTCAGTTAGAGGGCATATTAACATTTAAAACTTTACATTATTTCAGAAACAGGACAATATCACCAAAAATGTCATTCTAATTGTTACAAGTTGCTATGTCTAAAATTCTAGAAATCACAGAATTTGCCACAGATGAATTAACAAATAAATGAATAAATCTCCTCCTCTGCTCTATTGAGTTTCTTTTTGTTTTCTGTATTTCTCTCTTGTTCTTTTTAGTCCAGGTGTGGCTTGCACCTATGCTCTGCATTCACTTACTGGTGAACTTTAGGTAGGCAGGTCCTTCTTAGGTATTGGGAATGCTGAAATTATTAGCAGGAAAACTGTATGCACTTTACTGATGAAAAAAAAAAAAACCTTTCTGATGGAGGTAACATTCTTGGAGGCTTTTACAGTGTTAGGTACAAATTTTATGCAATTTTAACAGCAGCTGAGAGATCAGAAAATGGAAAAAAGATTATACATGAAGCACATTAAATCATTTTAAAAAAAGACTTGATGCTGCTTACAGAGGAAATAGCAGACCTTCATTTGAATAAAGACTATTTTGGTAAGCTGAGAGTATTTGAATGGAGAAAAACATATTCTTTAACGAGGTTGTTAACCCAAACTTAAATGCTCATTATTGAATCTCCTCTGTGAAGTGCATTTGAATCTGGCACATCGCGTGCAAAAGTCCTTTCCTAAATATTAATGAGGACAGGAAAAGCAACTCAAGAGAATAGGGTCTTTTCACTAAACAAAATTACTCCTTTTTGACCTCTCCTACTACAGCCCTTGCTATCCTTTTAACACCTTCTTGTGTCCTTTAATAGGCATTGATACCTGGCTGCTATCCAGGTAAACACATGAAAAATGCCATAATTCTAGAGTCTGTCCTTTAGAGACAGAGGTCAGCCCCGCAAATATTGCCACGGCTGACCTTGCTGGAGTATGAGTCCACTTTCTTTATAATCACTTGAATGTACTTTCTTAGTTGAAGGATTTTGTCCAATACACTTTAATGAACTCCATTTCTTTATTCTGCCTATTTAGTGATTCTGTTGTCCCAGCTGATAAATGAGATCCACTGAGCTCCATCTTCACTCCATTTTTCCTTATGCTCTCTTTATCCATGCGTTTCCTCGCTCCTTTGATGGCTCAAACACCAATCAGCCACAGCATTAAAACAGCATAGATGCCCTGTTTAAAATGTCTCTTGTAAATGAATTTTAAACAATTTTGAAGGTTTTCCTTGTATTGGTTGCATTCAAGTAAATTGGTAAGTGAATTAAATTATATTAATACTGGGCTTAATTATGCAATATTAGAAAAAAAACATTGTTATGATGCCAAAATCCTTGCCTTTTCCATGGCCAGTGAATTTATTTATTTATGCACAAACTATAACACAGTGAAAAAAAAACTGGTTTGTGGCAGCTGCTGCAGAGCTGCATGAAGCAGCGAGAGTTATTGTTGCTGCAGAGCACACAGGAAAGAAAGAAAGAAAGAAAGAAAGAAAGATGGCTTTATGACAGAGCAGCTCTCTCACTGAATGCACACAGTGCACTGTGCGTCAGCATCCTCTGAAGTGAACTGAACATTCACGCAGCCACCACACACATGAACAGCACTCACCTTACATTCCCTGCTCTCTGCCGTTCGGTATTTGTTCAATGCTTTCATCTGTCATTCTCCCTGTCCTCTCCTGTTACCGCTGCATGACCAAGGTTGCGCTCTCAGAAGTTGGTATTTATATGTACATAAATATCTATGGAAGAAAACACAGCTTGTTCTAGCTGCGCAGTCTGCACAGCATATTGTGCTACAATCCTGTATGAAAGGTGATATATAAATAAAGATTAAAATAAAGTTTGGTTGTATGTCTATTCTCTCCTCTACCTCTTCCTCACCATTCTCCATGGTGGCCATCGATGGGAGGGCGCCTCCCCCCCTTATGAGACTGGTCCTACTCAAGGATTCTTCTTGTCTTCTTGTATAATGTCAATAAGGATGTGTATATAAATACAGATGAAGTGAATTGAATTGGTTATTTTTATTGACCTGCAAGGTCCATGAATCGGAATTTGAGTGAATACGTAGGAGGAGCAAACCACACATTTTTTTTCCCAGTATATCAAGAAAGGGTGCCATTGGTGGTCTGCAAAAAGTTTGGACTGGGCTGGATGTGCATCAATAAAATAAATGGTTGAAAGTGATGAGGGCCTTAATTTTATTTACTGTGAACTATTTCATATCAGTAAACATTGTATTGTTTAGTTAGTGTCAATTATTGGGAAAAAGAGAACAAACAATGGTATTTTTTTTACTGAAGAAGCTGGTTGGGCAGTGATATTTCATATCCTGTGGTATTTTTGCTGACAACATAATGCATTTTTCTCTGGATGTGCCATAGGAGGGAGCTCTTGAATACATTAACAAAATACAATGTGCCGACAAGTGCTCCTATATTTACTCAAAATAGGTCAGGGCTTTGGAGTGATTTTTAAACAGACAATTGAGAGCTCTCCTGAGGGGGGAAGAAACAGGTTGAATGAAAATTACAGCATAAGAGCCAAAGCTGAGCTCTGTAAGCAAGTAAAGTCAAAAGCCAGGTGCAAATAAGCTGCGAGGTAATACTGATAATATCTGTTATTACATTAATGGCAGATGTCAAAAGATGTGAGAGTCAAATGTACACCATGCTAGAGCTAGCCTTAAATTCACCAGGCCAAAGAGGCATTTCAACATATTTTAGTGCTCTCCTGGTCTGTTAAACATGTCTATTAAATTATGATTCATCCACCATTTTTTGTATTATTTACTACAGTAGCAAAGTCACATGTGTGAAAATCACCTGAAGCAACTCTGGACAAGGTATTTGTAAAAACAGCCATGAAAAAACATCAGTTCTTTCTACATTTCATAACATGCTCAGATCTAAGCAACACCAACATCAAGTTTAATTTGGTTTTACTCATAAAGAGATATGTCATTTTCTTTATTTTAACTTCTCTCTATGTAGCCTCATCCCCGTCTTTCCCTTCATGACAGTAGCATATCTGCACTGCTGACAGCTTGAGGGAGGGCAAGCTTAGTATTACTCCCTGTTCAATGGTTCCTGTTTGTACCAGAGAGAAGAAAGGAAAATAGGAAGAGAGAGAAAGAAGCAACCACAGTGACTGCCAAGAAATAATAAACTTGTTAAATGGAAGGGAACTGTCTGTATTGCAGCTATCAGAGCTTTTTAGCAGCAGAATTGAACTGACGGCAATCTTCCACTGGGCCAACGGTGGGAGTTTAATAACAGCAGAAACTGTAGCCAGAAAGTATCCTCACAGCAAGGCCATAAACTCTGAAAAGGGGACCGATGATTATAAAAATGATTGCAAGCTGGGACATCAACCAAACTGGAAAGTGTCCCCACAGTATGCTGATAGAAATGACTCATTATTACATTAACTTTGACACATTGATGTAATTACCAAAAACAAACGAGAGAAGGATTGTTGAGCTTTTAATAGCAACTACACAACAATTTAGATGGTGTTTCATGGATTTATAAAGATCTGACAAGTGTTTCCAGCTCTGCTGATGTCATCAATAGTCTTGTCGCATTCAAAGCTAGACTATGTTGTAGCCATGTGGACAAAAGTTCTTTTTTAGACATTTGATTTAAAATAAAACACAGAATGTGTGTTTGTGTCGGCAGGTTTCTGCATTTGCATGTATGTGTATGTGTGTGTGTGTGTGTGTGTGTGTGTGAGTGTGTGTGTGTGAGTGATATTGAACTGTTTGTACCCTGAACTCATTGTGTAGGACGCAGATGCCATTAGGCAGGAAACAGCTCCCACAAGACCCTTTTTAATCAACTGGCCCAATCATTGTCATGGAAATAACTATAAAGGAGGAAGTGTGTGTGTGTGTGTGTGTGTGTGTATGTGTGCATGTGACTGAAATGATGAAAAGAGGGAGAAAATGACATTATTTTCAGATTTTCAACAGATGGTGACTCCAGAGCCAAACTGATGTGTGGATGGAAACGACTCCACAAAAAAATTCTTTATACTGTATCGTTATAATGAATTATGAGCATGTATGAATCCATGTCGGAACCACCCACTGCATGCATGTTGATTGAAGAAGATTAAAACTGTGCGACAACTCCTGTGCTACAACTGTCAATCCTGCTTACAAGCATTTGCTGACATCCACCTTCTTCCAGAACAGTCAAACTTTGAATTAGTAAATTGATGCCTGGAGGCTAAAACAGTCACAGTCACCTTCAGTCGCGCAACCTGGCATTATTTTCCTCCACTACTGAAGGTGCACACGCAACACTTTTTTAAGCACTACTCATTCTATTAACCTGTCCTTCTCAGACAGCTGAACGGCTGTTTATCTCAGAGTTCCTGGAGTTGTCACTTGGCTCTGGGTAATGCTGGCCCTTCATGGCTGTCCTTGGGCCTTTTTTGGTGCTCCTTTTTATTATTCCTTCCTTCAGAGATGCCACATGGAGCTTTAAATGAAGTTTCAGGTGACTGAAAGAAAACTCCATTTTATTTGCCACCAATAAATATTATTCCTTTTCTTTTATTCTTCCCTTTTGAGTGCCTGAGCTCTTCACTCAATGTTTGTCCAAGGCCTCATCTGCCTTATCCAGGAAAATGGCACTTTGATAGCTGAACAAAGCAGACATCACTGAATAACTTACATTATATGTTCCCTTTAAGTGTGTTTGAAAGTTGTCTGTGAAAGGACATGCACAGACAGTACCAGCAGAGGTGGTGGTGTCATCACACTGACACAGATGGTATAGTACACGATGAAATGGTCTTTTATTATGAATCTGCCCTCAGGCCTGGTGTTGCGGTGGAAAACATTCCTCCACAGAGAATTACAGTTAAAGTGAGTGAGTGCAGAAATGACCTTACTGACCCTTTCTTGATGAATCTTTGTGACTATGGATGCTATCACGTCTGCTATAATGTTTTGTTTTTTTTTTTCATTTATTTTTTTATTCATTTTAATGAATTGTGGGCATCCAGGACCCACAATGCAATTATCAATCTGCTAATGGACAGTCATGCTGGCCAGTTAACGTGCAGAAATTTAACATCAGCCATTGACATTGTTATTGCATCTGAGAAAAAAACTTAGCCAGTGAAATACTTTTTTCTGAGTTTCCATCATGAAACCTCTGCATTGGTCTGTCTCTTGTGTGCTGTTGCTAAAGCCTCTCCTTGGTCACGTTGCGTTATCACCCATCAAACTCTACCATGAGGTGTTGAATGCTGATGACCTGCAGACTTGGCTGACACTGAACACAGGATGCAGACTGCACAGAGGGAAAAGAGGAGGAATGGAGAACAGGTTTCGCCACCCTTGGAGCATGTTTGAAACACTTCAGTAGTCCCAAAGAAAGTCACCTCTTCTGCCCCTTTATTACATTTACCATATGTACCGTAACAGACATGTCTTGCAGTATCCTCTGTTATAAAATATATTTGCAGTTTTTCCAGCCATAATGGAAAGACTTTTGTCCAGCTGGGCAGATGGAGTGAAAACACAGTAAAAAAAGTGAGCACAAGCCATGTCCAAGGATAGGGCCTGTGTTCAGGGTGAGAACAGCACAGTATATCACAAATATCTCTCTTCCACCAGTAATAACACCAGCAATGAGCTGGGATCACTGTCAGTTCCATATGCTAGTTTTACCTCTTCTCATAAACAACCTTTGTCTCCTGCAACAGAGAGCGTCTATCGAAAGCATTTCAAATGTGTTAAGGATATACAGCAGTATAATAATACATATTTCCTAACCTCCTGCACTATTTGTTATCTTTCCACAACTTCTAATGTCTCCAATCTTTCAATTCTGTGAACCCTGAATATGTATGTAGAGATACATCATTCCAAGTTCTGGGTGAGAGCTGCCAGGTACATTTCTCCAAACAATAAGCCAGAGTTTGGGATTCTTCTGTGGTGCATTCTCAATTCTTTTCTGAAATGACATGGTGCACCTCTGTGACTCAGCCCGCTCAGCTCTTCCTTCATTTGTATGTTAAACTATCTGTAGCTGCTGGGAGCTCAACCATTCAAACAGTTCCCAAAGATATACCTTGACAGTGGGTTATTTTCTTTATTGATGAACAAGAAATAATTGGATTTTTCATGTTTTGCTCCACATTTTTCTCAGAAACAATCAGAAAGTGAAAAGAATTGTTGGGTGAATTTCACCTTGTATTCACTTCACAAAGGCAAACTGTTTCAATATGTCAGGCATGACATCAATGATGGTAAAGAATTTAACATAATATACATACTGTCCATAGTTGTTTTGCATACATACCATATTCCTATACATATTTGTATAATGTTGCTGCAGAAACATTAAGTTTACAGACCATCTCCAGTGTTAATGGCTGTCTGGATCTATATTGTTCCACTACAATTGTTGACAATACTTTAGGTGTGGATACAAAATCAGTAAATGTTTGAAGAGACCTTTCTGCAGCTGCTGAAAGGCTGTAAGTCAATTAAAAACCTTTTCACCATCAGCAGCTTGGTCATATTTGCAAGCAGCAGGACAGCAGGGCATTGAGACCGCTCAGTAAACAAAAGGTCACCAGCTGCATTAACGGTCATGTATACAGTCTCTGATTAAAAGGGCACAAGGTGCAGTGTCAGCCAAATTTGAACATTATTGAATTATGTAAATTAAAATGACTTATCACAACAGGAACAGGAAAGTGAAATATTTACTTTTTTGCAGCTTGACAAAGGTTTGATATACAGAGTGTCATTAAAGCACAAACATTATTAGCATGCAGGCTAATCACTAATGTTGGGAACAACACACACACACATACATACACACACACACACAGGACTTTCACTGTAAAAATAAAAGTGATGTTGAGGAAGCTTTTGTTTGTACAGGTAAAATAGCCTTAGGGAGGAAGGCACATGCACACATAGATAAAAACATGCACAAACACACACACACACACATACACACACACTCACACACACACACACACACACACACACACACACACACACACACACGCAGTTTCATCCTTCTGCACCTTTAGCGATGATGTACATCAAACGTAAAGGGATTTTCTTTTTCATCTGTGGCATCAAGCACAACACATAAATCCCAACACAGCTTGGTGGAATTAATCATTACACATCTGATTATCATTGTACCAGCTGAAGAATCAGTGAGCCAGATACAAAGGTAATGTTATTTGAAAAAGAAACAGGGTGTTTTCTTTAGTCTGGATTTGCAACTTCAGTATTGGTTGGTTGCTGCGACTGTCAGGTATGGCACATTTACCATTGGAAATTAAAATATTCAGGACATGTGGAGCTTGACAGATGAGAAGTCTGGCAATTAACCATGTAGCAATGTGGAGAAGAATTTATTAGGATTTTGGCAACAATACAAAACAGCACTATATCAATACTGTACATGCAAATGAGAATCATTCCATGTTTATTAAGCAGCACAGTAATGCACATTAAGAATCACAGGGCATCACACTGTTTGCAGCAGTGCATCACTAACAAGGAAGAATCATAACAGTCATAACTGTAATTTCATGTTGCAAATATTTGATCTGACTGTGTGTTTGTCCAAATATAGTGTGATAACCTCTAAAAAGACCTCTTTAATTTGACCGCTTCATTCAGGGGCTCAGTAAGCAACATGTGTCCTCATATTCGTGTGGTTATGGAGGTGAGAAAATAACACAGAATAGCAAGAAGATAACAAAACCTGACATAACTATTATATTCCTGCTGTAATTTACCTACTGTTTTTGAGCGTGCTCTAACCATCTGTGAGAGCAGCTGGAATTCTCCAGTACAAGATTCTTTATATCACTTTTGCAAAGATGTTTTTCAGATAATCAGCCCTCCCATGGTGGTGAGGCTGTGTCCTTGAGTTTGAAGAAAGCACACTTTATACTTGCTAATTCTTTATTAATCCATCACCCTGCCAGTCTGTCTGGTGGTTCAGCTACTATATTTGGTAAAGAGAGAGAGAGAGAGAGAGAGAGAGAGAGAGAGAGAGAGAGAGAGAGAGATGTTGGTTTGGTTTTGTGCTTATTCAGTTGTCTGTGAGATGTCTCCTGTGGGTTTTGTCTCTCCTGTGTGTCTTCCTTGCTTCCCTCCTCCTGACTTGCACCCATTTGTTCTCCCTTACCCATGCTTGTTGCCCCCCCCCATAAGCTGCACTCTTCCTTCTTTCTCAGTATAGAAAATGTATTGCCCTTCGTTATTCGAGGGAATGACCAAACTTTAATCAAGTATTTTTGAAAAACCACACTTGACACACTTGATTTTTGCAACCCTTTTTTTCTTGCTCATTATCACTGCCATGAGATGTTTAGCTTGTGCATTCTGACTTTTTCTCTTTTCAAGTGGGTCTCTTTAAAATGAAGACATCGCATCCTGTTATGACCACACAGATGTGAGTACTTTTCAATAGAGAGATCTACCACACTCTTGTTCATCTTGCGGAGCCATGCTCATGAACATAATGACCTTTTTAACATTTTAATTAAAATACATGAGCTAGATCATTGTTTGCTTCAAATCTTTATGACTGACCTGCCGTCTTATTGTTTCTGAAAACATTGCTCCAGAGATTAGTTTAACCAAAGCTTTAACCAAAAGCTAGTGTGTTCTTCTGCAGGGGTTCAACACTTAACAAATGTCTCTGTCGCCCACTGGATCATGAGTTATGAAAGAAGATAATACAGTTATGTAATATAAATAAAATAAAGATAGATCTCATGCCTTTTTCAAACATATCTAACAGAACTACTAAAGTGCTAAAACTTGCAAATAACAGCAGCATAGAAATGTAGAATTGAAGTTGCAAGCGAGGACTCAAAATTGAAGGGAATTAGAGTAGAAAAGGTCAGAGGTAAAAGTGAGATTTCAGAAGTTAAAATTACAGAGGGCATGCAGTAAAGCTGGGATAATAGTTCCACAGTTGTCTTGGTCTGCTTTAATGCACTCTCAAACTCTTTAAGGTGCTCTTCACCTTCCAGCTGACAGCTTTAGAGCAGTTGGATGGAAATGCCATAACCTCAAGAGAGATCAACCTTGGTGTCTTTTAGGTGGTAATTAATTAAACCACATGATTCTTGACTTTTGGCTCCCCCTCAACCTACCAGTGTGTGGGTACGGACACGGGGAAGAGGGGGAACGGCACTGTTTCCACTCAGGGATGTGTGTGTGTGTGTGTGTGTCTGTGTGTGTGGATTTATGGGTGTGAGCTGCATCAGACTGAGTGATATATGAGGATGTCGGAGTACAGCAGGGCATCAACTGACAACAAGGTCTTTCTCACATGGGCAGGAGAGAGTCTGTCTGCAACATGGGCCCTCAGAGGCAAGAGCGCATTAAAGTCTTGATGACAGACGTTTCTCCAAGGAAGGTTCTTTCCATGTGTTACAGAGGTTTGTCCTGTAAATCCTCAATGAGAGGAAACACTGTTTCGTTATATAAAAGACTCATATATTTCCTTTGTTTTTGTACATGCAGTGGATGTAAAGAAATCAGAAGAGGACAACAGACCTCAAGTGACAAGTGGCTTAATAAAAAAATAGAAGAATTTCCACAGCAAAGCTGTACCTTTCTTTTCCTTGCTGAATTACCCCGGCAAAAACTCTAATTTAAAAAGAATAGGAACAAAAAGAGTTGAGGTGAAAGGATGGATGGGAAATAAGGACAGGTTGTTACATGTTCCTCCCATTTTAATCTATATTTCAAGGAGTTTCACTGTTTGGCGTTCCTCCCAGGTGATTCTACATTTCCTGGCACCTCAGACGGGATTATTCTGATAGATGATGCATCACAGTTTTACACCTGTCACAGGAATAGCTCATTTGACGTAAAGCTCATCTTTGCCACAGGAGAAATTGTAAAGAAATGTTATCTACCTTGTGACAAGTGGATCCACTGTGCACTGGAAACAGTTTCAACTTTATCTCTGTGTATACATGACCATGTAGAACTCACTGTCGCAGCTGGAATTTCTTCAAATTTGTGTCCATTAATTCTTTTGACTGATGGATTATTGATAATTATTGATAATTATTGATACCCAAACCCGAACCATAACACTTGTGATACCACAAAGCCTACACTGAAACCATGGTGTGGACTGTACTGTGTATTGCTGTACATGATGGAAGAGGAAGAAAACAGCATCTTGAGTCTGGATTTTATAAACTGCATGGGGTTCTACAAAGAAACGACAAGCAAACGCTGGTTCACTGTGTGGAGGGCTGACAGCAGCTGTCGCAGTTTCTGATGTGTTGTCAGATGTCCTTTAGTCTGTCTCGGACTTGTTTACTTCCCTCTGTTTTATATGTTCCTACAGTAGCGCAGTTGTTGTGAAAGTAGACCGCTCAGTGAGTGTGCACAGCTAACAGAAGCACGCCAATGCCTGTATGTATGTGTTTGTGTGTGTGTGTGTGTGTGTGTGTGTGTGTGTGTGTGTGTGTGAAGATGAGACACTATTTTTCCCAGGCAGGAGGAAGTTCTATGTGCATCACATCAGAGCCATCCTCACTCAGGTAGATTCTGTACGGTGCACACAGGAGATGGTAAAAGGTGCCTGCTGCTCATATTCAATTATAAAATGTCAGTACGCCAGAGAAGCCCTTCTGAGGAGCTGCTGACAGGACTGTCAGTCCAACAGTCAATCACAGAGGACAGCGCTAGAGAAACTGACCAAAGCGCCTGGTTCAATACTCATTTAGCTGACAAGCTGAAGTCAAATGGTGTTTGTCCAGCATCACATTGTGTCAGTTGCTATCGCTAATCCTTCTTGGCGGGATTGTTTTGTCATTTGATTTATTTTGCTTCTCCTGAACGATCACTTTTTAAAATGTTACATTAGATCATCTTGCACTTTCACAAGAGATAAGCAGTAAAAAAGACATCAAGGGTTAGGATAGTGTCTTCTGCAGATGCAGTTGACTCTGACATTTTGAAGCAATTTCAACTCATGGAGGCCCTGAGCACATGGAATTCAAAGGGTCTCTTGGCCACACCCTGCTGCTGTACACCACACCCCAGAGGCTATGCCCGTGTTTTAATTGGTATTTTTTCAGGAAGGGAGCTTGATCAAACATGATGTTCTCATTTTTTGTATGATGACTAATGCATTAGTTAATTTTTTCTTGGGCTTTATCAGGATATCCATGAAAGCCTAGTTGAGTAATTTGATGCCGTGAAGCTGCTGGTGAACATTTGAAAATGAGAACATTTTCGACCAGTTGTGCATATCATTTTTCTAAAGATTCACCGCCCCGCCCTGCTGTTCCTGCACCTCCTGCATGTCCATATGTAGATGTGCAGAAGTGTGAAATATTAACTGAACAATTTCCTGTTCATTTCTCAGAAAAGGACTATACAAAGCCAAAAAGGGAAGGAGTTGGAAAAAGAAAGAATTTTTTCAGGCATTAATTCTTTGCAACATATGATTTGCAGTCCACTTTTAGCAGTTTTTCCTCAATTACAATGTCAAATGATCAGTGTTAAACTGCCATCATCAATGTCCTCTCCTTTAATTTTGCATTACCCTGTTTTATACTGGGGTCTTGTGACGTTATGAAACAACTTTTAATAGGCTGTGGCATCATTAAAAAAAGTAATGCATGCCATGGTGTCGTTTCAAGGTTGTGCAAAGGTGAAATTAAAAGTAAAGTCTAAAGCTAATTGATATGATGAAATTTCATATTGTGACGATGGTTTTCATCTTTGGTCAGTTAGAGGCTGACAGTTGCTGAGCTCTCCATGGTGCTGATCCTGCTGCTCTCCGGATAACAAGGCCATTAAATACCAGAGAGAAACTGTCGCCGACTTCAAACCCTGTTTTTGTTGATCAACCGAGACACACTTAAAAAGCAAAATTGTTTGGCTTCAAATAGAAAAGACAGCTTTCACCTCAGTGAATGTGCAGAACTAGTCTTTGAGAAGGAACAAATCTACACTGGATGATTAGAAAGTAAATGGTCCTGACAATTATGCATTCTGTTACATGGTTCATTAAAATTAAATCATGTTAATCACCAAAAGAGACTGTGAGTAATCATGAATAATCGTGTCCCTCTTTTGGATTAAATTGCCTGGGCCACGAGGTGAAGGCCAAATAACCAGGCATTAGTCAAGAGACTGTTTTTTTCAGTCCTGCTTTCAGATGGGCCATAAACAGGCTACACTGGTCTTGATGGGGCCATAAGGAGGGTACACTGGTCTTGATGGAGCCATAAGGTTGGTACACTGGTCTTGATGTCCTCTTCACTTGCTTCTCCCTCACACATACATGCCCTGAAACACTCCCAGTAGGCTAAAATGGCTCCTCACTGACCAACCTGGGTTGTCATTAAAACATTTTGCCTCAAATTGTTTTCATCAGTCTTTTGCACTGGTTAAACATCTGCAAACATAAAAACAGTCAAAGGACACATCCCTCCCTTTGCTGTCCTGAGCAGTCCCGTGAATCCTCTCTTTGACTAGTTAAGAGTCAAATCTATCTCCTAATGTAAGGAATTTCTGTCAGTCTGTCTGTTTGTGTGCCCATCTTTGTCTGACATCACCTGTATGGCTTTGTGAAAGCTGGGGAGCAGCACTGTACAATACCCCCAACAGATTAAGATAAATTCTGCTTTCCTGTTGTCACTGGGACAGGTCAATAGTGAACATTTAATGTGATCATTTCTGTCCGGCAGCTCGACTGACTGAATTTTTTAAAATTAATGCTATTTCAATATTCAGCGCTATCAGTGAGTTTTAGTCTTAACCTTGAGCGTGTGTGTGTGTGTTTGTATGTGTGCACGCGTGTGTGTGTGTGTGTGTGTGTGTGTGTGTGTGTGTGTGTGTGTGTGTGTGTGTGAGTGAGTGAAAGTGGGGGTTGGCAGAGTGTCAGAGTAGGAAACACAGTAAGACAAATGAGGGGATCGTGGGCTTGGGCCCTGGGCCCACACAAGCCTGATAGATGGGCAAAGACTGACTTAAAACGTCTGGGTTATTGATGATTGCCCACCAGCGCTAAAAATACATTGCAGCACTGACCTGAACACACATAAAAACTAAACTATTTCTTTCTATCTCAGGAGCTTTAAAACATCTTGAACCCAGGAAAGATGATGAGGTTTTATTTTTACTATTCCTTGACTGTGGTCTGCTGGTCAATTCATGCTTTCATGGAGCTTATAATCAGAAGAATACAAAAGGAACTGAAGAAGGAAAATGGTAAATGATTTAAAAAAAAAGAAAAGTCAGAATCTGGAAATGGAATTAAAGAAATATGGATATTAACAATAACAGGCAATTGTGTGACAACTGAACAATTAAATCTAACTCCAGGCAATGTGGTATGAAAATGAGGCAGTGGTTCAAATGACACAAATTGGTAATTAGAAGTCTAACCTAGAAAAATGGTTAAAACCGGAATGAATGTCAGAAAATTGACAGGCATGTGATACATAGACAGAACAATGATTATTTATGAGGTGGATTTCCCAATAAATATATGGCAATGAATCACATAATAAATATTTATATTTGACATCGCCCTTGATGGTGGTCCAATCAGTTTAGATTTTAAGACTTAAGGCAAGTTGGTTTCAATAAAAACATGACCCACAAAGTTAAAGTGAGCTCCATCTTCTGTTTATCCAACTGTCTTTGATTTTCAACTTGTCTTTTTCAAGTCTGATTAAAATAGTGCTTGCCTGGCTTCACAACACAAAGTCCATCATTTATTTGTCTTCATGTGTGTGCAGCCACAACAGGGTATTCTTATTTTCTCAGGACACATGGGGACACACTGCACAGACTCTTATCTTAACACACACTCAAACACACATGCACTCGCACAAATGCACGCTCGCCCAACTGCACGCGCACACACGTGCATCCACACACACACAAACACGTGCACACACACACTGAGAGAGCATAGGTTAGCCGCTGAACTGCAGGAGAGTTCAGTAAACTCTGACTGTTAATAACAAGAGTCCACGTCAGATTTCATTTCCTGTGTGACATTTCTGCCCTTCCTCTGTCACTTTCTTCACATCTTTTTCTCCGTAGGGCATTTTTTATCTGCTGCACCACAACTTTTTCCTGCATCTTTTGTGCATGTGTGTGTGTGTGTATTACAGAGGGGCTACATAGATGCATCCACTCACACCCAGTTGCTGTCAAAAGTGTGCAGAAGTAGTGCTGTTCGATAAAATAACTCAATACTTATTTGTAGATATTTTTTAGGTCTTTATATTAGCCTGTCTTCATCAGCAGTTGTTATTTGACACTTTTAAATGTTCTCTGTAAATTTCCAGTAAGTAGTTCCTATATCATGATCTCACACAATTCTTTATTAACTTACTGCTAATAAAATGAGTTGTTGCAGAAAAAGCCAATTATTTCTCTCTATCCTCTGAGACCTGTCTTTAATTATCAACTTTTTATATCTGCGATCTTAATAACGAATATAGCCGACAGTGTATCTGTCTGTCTGTCTGTCTGTCTGTCTGCCTGCCTGCCTGCCTGCCTGCCTGCCTGCCTGCCTGCCTGCCTGTCTGTCTGTCTGTCTGTCTGTCTGTCTTATAAGTTTCTCCTAAATTGAACTGCTGTCATGAAAGTCAAGAGAGGAGCTTTTCTTTTAGCTTCCTTTCAGAAATAGACATGTCCTTGAGATGGAAGGTGTTTCTCTATGTGCCGGTGTGAACAACAAGGTATTATTATTATTATTATTTTTAAACTTTTTACCTGTCTACCTGTCCAAGTTCCAGGTTTCTTTGTTTAACTACATGTACCCAAGGAAATCAAAGACATAATACTATCCTGACATCACACTGGAACTCTGTATCCTTTCATTGTTATCCTTTAATTTATCCTGAAGGCAAACCTCGACCACTGGGAATTATGTGAAATGTAGTTTCTGTGAAAGCCCTAACATAGTCGACATTTGAAATCCTCTGTTTCTCCAGGTATGACACTCTTGTGGGAAGGATTTTAGCCAAGCAGTCTTACATCACATAAGCATATTTGACAGTGTCTCTGTCAGTCCAACTGCCTGACTCCGTCTTGCTTGGTCTTGTAAAATGAAAGAACTGAAAGATTATTCATTGCAGGATAATGATGGTACACCAGATTATAAGTGCCAAAACATCTTGAGTAACTGCCAGACAGAGGAAGGCTATGTCTGGTTTCCAATAGTTTCAATAGTTTACCAGGAAAAATGACATGTCTGAAAGTGTTGGAAGTGCATCTTGTTGTACTTGAACATGATTTGGAGCACATTCAGGTTAAATATACTTCCAAGATAGAGAATTGGAACCAGAGAAAGAAGCACCAAATGACAAACTGGAAGCAAAAGAAAAAGATTTAACAAGAGAACAGATTTGCATTAATGTTTCTTCTTAAATTGGTTGCCTAAGAATAAGCACAGAAATAAGCACTACACTTTTCAAGCAAGCACATCAAATATTTCAACATCAATATCAGTCCTTCTTGAGAGAGTGGAACAAAGACTTGCTCTTGACACATAACTTGCTTTATTAAAATTGGGTTTAGTGTAATTGTAACACAAAATATTAGCTCTGTAATTGTTCAATAGACCAACACAACAAAAACTAGTATCATATTGTTCTCATTTGGACCCCAAATAATTATCTTAACAGCATTACAATTCTGATGTTGGACTTGAAACACAAGTAGATGGAATGCAGAAATAAAAAACAAATTGAAACACAATCTTGCTGCTACTACCAAACAGCTTGGAGACTCATCATTGTGAAGGCTGTTTTGTACTTTGCAAAAAGAGTAAGACAATATCATTTATATTACCATGACTGCTTGGTGTGTAACAGTATCATAATCTCTAAGGTATTATTTGTTACCTTAGATGATAACCTAGAGGACAGCAGTGATGGACTGGACATATTGGTTTGTCACACGCACCTACACACACACACACACACACACACACACACACACACACACACACACACACACACACACACACACACCCCTATCCTTCTGAGGAAGGTCAGAGAAGCCACCCTGCTGTGCGTGTGAAAAGTATAAATAATAAACAGGGCATAATGTATGGAAAGCAAAGCATCTGACCAGACCAACAACAGCTTCTCTGCCTCCCTCAGATTTCTCTTTTCTTGCTCTGACACTTTTTCCCTCTGTTTTGCTTCATATCTTCATCATCCACTCACCTTTACCTTTATCCGTTTTTTTTGCAGCCTTCTCCTCTCTCACCCTGGGGGTGTGAGGTTGAATGTAGTGACATCGCCTCCTTTGACCCTTAAATAACCCCATGTTGCCTCCTTATCTTTTCATAAATGCATGTTGCATTATTTATTATATGCTATATGGACACAAAGTACATGCACACAATGAGGAAAAGAAAAATGCAGGGCAGATCAAACAAGCATAGGAATGGAATGAAACAGCAATGTGCACCGCTACACCACACTTATTATTTCACTTTATTATAAGCCAGCCGAAGAGACTGTGCACACCATGGCATAATATACATGTGTGAAATAGGGCGATGATGAAAGAGAAGACAGATACATGTTTGAATGTGTGCGTTAAATGTGTCAAGGAAAAGTGATATTTGTCATGCTTATGTAGGTCTGCATCTGAAATGTTGGGTGCATCGTGTTTTTAAGAATGCAAAAAGACAATAAAAGGACATAAAAATTATTGTGAGAGACACTCATGCTGCTCTTGTGGTGCATTGAGGTACAGTGTTTAAACAAGTCTGGATAAAGTGGAATATGGACCGTCTCGTTTATTATTGGGGCCATAAAACAGCTGAGCCATTGAAAATGAATAAAAGTGACGGTGACAACATTTCGACTGAGAGAACAGAAAAAGGAAACAACTGCACAGGCAGAGGTTAAGGAAGGCGGTTATGAACCTGCTGTCCTGCAGAACTATTCGCTTATCAGTTTATGTGGTACAGCGATCATTTCAGTGTTAGTGTCTAAAACAAGTCTGGATAATGTGGTTGAAACAATATCCACATGGGGTCACTGTAGCATGTAGAGTCTCTGAGATAGTGCCTGCATTACACCAAATCAGTGGTCTTCACAAACATACTAATTTTTGCCATAGAGACCTGAAAACACCAGGAGTCCTCTGTGAGATGTCTCCCTGCAGAGCTGGTCTACAATTCTTTCATCTGCTGCAGATCCAGGACAGACCCACACTGCCAAACCAACCAGCAAGGACCCATCTGACAGAAGAAACCTTGGCCTGGTTTCAGCAAGCTGCCGCTGCTGGAGTTTCTCTGTTCCAGTTAATGCTACAGAAGAATGTTCAGTTTGAAGTAGCTGAAAAGCAGAGGGACCAGCTGCACACGTATGCTAAGTGATGATGAAACACTGGCAGGGTTCTCCAGTGGGTTGTTCCTCACCCATCAGGAAACTCATGGAAAAAAAAATCCCTGCTGTCTTATGACAAGCGCGACACACGCAGGGATTCTAATTGCTGTCTCGCTCCTGCGGGGTGAGGAAATAGACTACCTGAAGGCATCTTCCACCCAGTCTTATTTCCACATGTCTTTTCCTCACCTCCTCGCTTTGGGCTCCTTCTTTATTTTCCCCTTGTCTCATTATTCTGTCCCTCAAGTTTTTTTCTTTTTTCTTCTGCATCACATGTTTCCACCCTCTACCATATCCAAGGGATGCACTGAAAAGGATGCAAGAGCAGGTACATATGTCTGCTCTTCGATGTGGACGTGTAAAGCAGCTACAAAGCCTCATGATGTGACACGTCAAACAGGCAAAGGCGAAAGGAAGAGAAATGAGAGGGGACCACCAAGAGAAAAGACAACATATTAAGATTTGTTAATGATGAGATAAGGCTCTGAAAACTGGTAATTGGCATTAAAATATGTAGACAGGGTGTCAGACAAATAGTCCTTGATCAGCTTGTTTGTTTTGTCATCAGAAGCTCTGCAGAATCTGACAGGCTCTCTCTTCTGATTCTGTGAGTTTGCTCAGATGAGGTACAACCCAGCGCAGATTCAGAGACTGATCTAATCATCACAAACAATCCGATTCCCTCACGTGTTGTAGAGATGATTAAGCATTAATGCAACTTTTCTTTCCACTATGCCGCTTTCCTCATATTTTTTATTTTTTATTTGAATATAAGGAATTGGCTCCATTTGTTGAATGTCTGGAGAATTCTATTACCTCAAATTTCCATCAGCTTGTTTATCTCTGCTGCTCTAGAACCTGAATCATCCAGCAGGAGGGAGGGGGAGTTCATTGTTCATGACATATGTGTGTGGAAAAAAGTAACACATATAATCATGTGATAATCCAATACTCTGCTAGATGCAGACTTTGCTGGTCACTTGACCTCCAACTCTGCCCTACAGAGGACCTCTTGGGAGTGGGCTAACAATGCACTCGAACCTAGAACCATGACAGCACACAGGAGGGCCTTGGGCCTATTCTCTTTACATTGTTAGGCCTGTAAAATTTGCTCTGTAAGTCTTGATCTACTGAGCCAGTTGCTGGCTGGTTGCTGTGAGTTTTTAGTTTTTTTTTGCGACTGTGAACATTAAAATCAGGTCAACTGGAAGATGAAGGTCTGATAAAACTTCTCTCTACTTTATATTCACCTCACACTGACACAAAACTCTATTGTATTCTCTCCTGTCCCACCTAGTGTTTCTCTCCTTTTTTTTAAAGGGAAAAACAAACGGAGGGCTCAGGGATGGAGGGCTGCCCTCAGGCACACACACAATACACACTCGTGCAAACGCAAGTTATCTCAGCTGCCATAACTGGGCTTCTTTGCACTCACTGTCTGCTGTTTTTGTTAGTGCATCAACAGAGAGCAATAATAATGCCAAAACTACTAACTTTGCATATAAATGACTGATATATCAGCCAGGGTGTCATTTCTATTTCTCTTTTACAACATTCCAAATCAAGTCAAGCCGTATCCTGTCACTGGTAGTCCTGGCACAACACAGAATTTGAGAGTATCAATGTACTACTGTCAATCTGCCATCATCTATACCTTAGTAGTAAGTCTAGTGAGTGAGTGTAATGCCATTTATAATCCCATCTAAATCAATGAAAGAAGGCCTGTGTCTAGTGTGCTGTCTTCATTTGTTTTTGGTTTATTTTTTCATTTTAAATTTGTCATATTCTTGAAGTTAAAGTAGACAGATTTATATCCCAGATTACTAAACTATACACTGATTTTTGAAGTTTACACAAACATACTGTATATGGTAATGAATACAATGTTTGGTCTGGAGCTGATTTTAAAGCTTAAGGAGAAGGAGATAAGAAGACAAATAGGGATCATATCTTTATGTCAACATTCATTTCAAATGCTGGGAAAATGGAGCAAAGTAATGGAAGAGGAGCATTTGTTTAGAGACAGTAAATGATACTAAATCCTTCAGAAGAGGAAGAAGGGATTGAGTAAAATACAAGAGGGAGAATAACTATAACAATAATAATAAGCTTGGTCTTTTTGTGGCTCATCACACTGCTGAGGGACCCGATAAAAGGTTGCAACAAACAGAATAAGAACAGTTGTCACGGGTGAAGTATTTTAGCATGAGGAAGAGGAGGAGAAAGAAAAAAAGGGAAGTGGGGTGGAGCTGCATCACCAAAGATATGGGATTTCTGTCTATAATAAAGGAGAAAGACGAGAAACAGGGATGACAGTGGGTCTTTTCTGTTTTCTGTACACAATAATATCTTTGGCAGTCGCCATCAACTAATAGTCAATCTTCTCCTCATAAGCAGCAATGTTCATATCCTCCTTCTGTCTTTCAAAAAAAAGATAATTCCCTCTAATGGTCCTGCATTCTGAGGTGGGAAACTTCTCTAGCTTTGATTTTTTTGCGGTAAAATTGCACAAAATAATGTGTCCATCAGCCTGAATTCTCAGGGTACCGAGTCATATTTCTGCCGGGATTCTCAATGGGAGACAGTACAGCAGATTGATTTGGGGCCAGGTCTCTCTCTCGCACATGTATTACTACGTACTGCTGTGTGGTCCATCATAAGGTTTCAGCCTTTTATCATCCTCTCTCTGGAGGATGACCACCTTCATTTTAATAAAACCTGCTATGACACGACTGGAGGTCTTCAGAGAAAAGAAGAGGAAAGGTTTAGTGGGGGTATGTTGAAGCTAGGTCACCTCCCCTGACCCAAAATCCACCTTTCACAGCAGACCATGCACACAGTCATTCAGAATGTCCCTTTACACCGCTCCCTGTGTTCATAATGTTAAAAAAAATGTGGAATGACATTGAATTTGGATGTCTCAAATATGCCATTACACCACAAACAGTGGAAAGAAATTTAAAAAAAAAGCTCTAGCAACTGAATACCTTAGGGAGTTGTAATACTTTGTGCTGGTGTATTGTCACGCGCATATTAATTTGTGTACATTCATAATTAAACTAGGTATGACTGCAGTCAGTTTACACATCTGAGCTTGTTCCTTGAAGGTAAAGATTAGAGAAAATGTTCACATGGAAGTAGGAAGAAGCAGGGGAGGCTTCACATGCACATTACATTCACATCAATCTATACAACAGTGTTAATATTGCATGCTGTTCATGAATGAAACATTTCCAGTTATCTAATGTGTGAGGGAACAGAGAAGGAAATGATGCTAACAAGCATGCTTATTTGTTAATTAATATCACTATTGCTGGAAGGGCAGGACTGCACCTTCTACAGCTAAGTATGCTGCCATGTTATGTTGGAAACTTAGCACACACATGCACACACACGCACAGATAAGAAAAACAAGCAAAACTCAAAGGAAACCCTCCAGAGTCAATCAGAAGAATTGCCCACAGAACACACGCAGGTCATAAATAGTCCCAGTGTGTGTTTTATCATTTCAACACAGTGTGGGTGTGTGACACTGTGTGTGAGTGTGTGTGTGTGTGTGTGTGTGTGTGTGTGTGTGCATGTGCATGCTCGTTTAGTCATTTTTGCACTTCAGTTAACACCACAGGTGACGGCGCACACTGCGAGTGCGCATCAAACTCCACGTGTGTGACCTATTTTCCACCCATTTGACTTTGTTGAAAGTTTTGTCAGGTGTCACCACGGAGATCTAAACAGGTTGTGTCAGCTGCTTAACTGACAGCATCATTCCTCTTGTTCGTGTCTCCATTCTCCCCCATTACCTCTCTGTCAGTCCTTTTCCCTTTTTTCACCTTTATCTGCGCTAATCTTCCTTTCTGTCATCCTCTCAGATACTGTTCCATCAATCCATATTATCAGGTTTGCCTCTGTCTCATCTCTGATTATATTTTTGATTTCCACCGATCAGCTTGTGTTTTCATTCACCTGTATAAAGTAGGATGATGCATATACCTCATGAAAAAATGGGCAACTGGGAAATTTGGGATGAGGAACATAAAATGGAGGGAACATGTTGAACCATTTTTGTTGCTGTTGAATCTGCTAGACACACAAGGACTTAGTTACCTGTTTTTGAATATGTGGTGAAAAGTCAATAACCTGTCACTGGAGCAGGTAATATACAGTAGCAATATTGCCCACAAAGGAGCTCAGTTGTGCAATAAATTAAATATGCTGCTGAAATGTGATACAACATAGTTACTCTGAAAATGCTGAACATTGTTAGCAGCGTCCAGCACATACAGCAGATAATTGCTGTATATCTCAACGGCACAACTCATTTTTCATATATGTACATACATCCTTTACTTACAAATGAAAATGGGGGGTGAAAAAAAAAATCAATTTGCAACACTAATTATTTACACATCATCACCATTTGCTGAAAATGCCACGCTGCCCTGTGGAAATTCTAAACAGTTTTTAAAATAGGCTTCAGCTGCATGAACGAAGTGAAAAATGTGCCCAGACAAGAACAAAATTACCTCATCTAATTTTATGTGCTTATGGCTGTGCCTTGTCTACATGCGTTTGCAGCTCTGTATATTCTGCTATGTAGCAGTGCATGCGCGCGCCCCCCCCCCCCACACACACACATGCACACACACACATACACACACACATACACACACACCTACGTATACAAGCTGTATTGGGGGTTGTAATGGAGCCATCAATTGGTGGATGTTGCCTGAGCCCACAGCTTTCCAATGAGCTAAACCCTGTCTGTAATTTAAATTAAAAGGTAACCACATTCATCATGCAGAGCCTGGCTTTAATTGAAATGTATGTTTGTTTTTGTGTGTGAGTGCTTGCGTCGACGACATGGACCAGGGAGTCGCAAAGACAGCAGGGAACTGCGTAAATAGAGTAAAATAGAGTATGAGATGGAGGGAGATGTGTCATGTGAACGGTAATAAAAGGTGTTTATGTGAGTGTTTGAGAAAAAGAATGCCTAACAAGGCTGGGAAGCTAAGGGGCTCCATTTCTGTCGCTGTCATGGTTACAGCTAATGCCATGGACAGATTGGCACATATACCTCAGCTTGTCCTCTATAATTCTCACATTCATTCTTCTTTCTTAACTTACTTTCCACCTTTAAAATAGGAATCTGAAATTCTTGAGTATGTCCAACGGAGGGTTACTTCAGCTTTTCTTCAGATTTTAAATATGCCCACCAGCAGCTTTGACTGACTATCAGTTCCTAATCTTATTCAAAATAAGCCACAATGCAGGTAAGGACTGGGTCTGTGAGTCAGAATGAGTCTCGGGATAATAACAGTGCATTTTCTTTCCTGCAGCAAGTGAGAAAGAGTAGACAGAAGTAGCAAGAGGGAATAAAACAAAATAAATACCTGTTAATAACTGTACCTGCAGCAACTGTCCCATCATTGCGTAAAAGCGTCAGAATTCTGAAATAAACAGAAGTGCAGTCAATATTCACATTGACCTTTCCTCGGACTTCAACGGGCTCCCAAGCTCACGTCAGTAATGGAGTTAGAGAACACATCTCGCTGTGCTTGGAGAGAACTGTGGTCATGTTGTGTTCCGACCAAACTGTGGAAAACAGACCCGAAGAGTGGGATCAGGGATGTAGCTCAGCCGGTCTGCTCGTGGGACCCGTGCTCACTGACCAACACCATGTCCCTCAACTGGCACTTCCTCAGAGAGCAGCAGTTGAAGGCTGACATGTTGACATGATGATTCAACCTATAACTGTGCTGCAAATAACCAAAATGCACAGTGTTATTTTACTTATTGTCCTACTTCCATTCTTACTGGGAACAGCTTGGTTTCATATAGACTCCAAGGTGCGCAGGAGAACGCTGGCGAGAGGCTCAATTTTTCCATCAATGTCACAGAGCTCTCCTGGCTCAGGGATGCTGCTTGACAAAGTTTCATTTTCAGTTTCATTGACCTTTCTTCTACATTCATGGGGCCAAACACGGGAACAGCTGTCATTTAAATCGCTGCTTTTCTGTCCACAGCCCTGTTAAAACCACCAATTTCATGAGCTCTAGTAGAGAAAAGAGGTGTGTCCATTCAGTCAGGCACATCATTTGCACAGAAAGGAACAGAAAGACCTTTTGTATATAACACAAAGGGAAAGTTACAGATGCTCTGTAATAAGCATGAACCCCAAATTTTAGTGTTATGACATATTTGAGGAAGCATCTCAGCACTCTGTGGAGGATACATAGTGAACCTGTTTCTGCTGGAAGCTGGCTCTAGCTGCAGATTATACTAAATACGATCCTCCACCAACTGAACATTTAAAGGTTTGACTTCAAATGCGTCGCTATCCTGAAAACTGTGGCTGTGACTGCATGTTTTTATCATGTCCAGAATGCTCTGTTGGCATCAGAGGCCCTGCCCTAAATCTGCTTGAAACCTGACTGAGAAGTTTTTCTCAAAATACAACTTCTTCAACATGTGGAGTCACTCAGTGCTCCATTTTAGTGCTTCTTTTTTTTAATTTATACATTTCAAAGAAGCGCAGTGTCTGCTTCATTCTTTTACTGAGTCAACTCAATTCAATTTTACTATAGCATCCGTCGCAATCAACATTATTTGTGCTTCCTAAAAAAGTAGAGTCTGACCCAAGAACAATAGCAGTGGGAATGAAAGACTCTGTTTCAACAAGAAGAAACCTTGAGCAGGCCCAGGCTCATATCGGGGGACCCGATGATGATGGCTGAGGTACAGAAGAAGAAGGGAGGGATATAGAGCAGAGGTAAGGTCAAAAAGAGGAGAGGAAGAGCCCAAACCTTGGTTTCTTATCCTGAAGACATATATCGATTTTATTTATCTTTTCCATGTTATTTTACTTTCCCTTTAAGTGATCCCATAAGGCTTCTTTACAAGCTCCGCAATCCAAAACTACTAAATGACTGGTTTTTGGTCCTTTGCTGTTTGTGAAACCCTCAGTGTCACTTTTAACAGTTAGTTTAGTTGTCAGAGGTGCTTTTTATCAGTTTAAGTTGGTAGCCTAAAGCCTAACGTCAAGCAATATCTTTCTTCAGAGACCTGGGGGAAAGTTTACATGCCTTTATTGCATCCAGGCTTGACTATTGTAATCAACTATAAAGGGATCAGACCTGCTCTTTGGCAGCTGGTACACAATACTATTGCACTAACTGACACGAAAATCACTTTGGGCAATTTAGAAACATCATTTTTTTTAATGTATGGATGAAATTGATATACTTTTGTATGTTATTGTTGTATTTGGCAATCAGTGATGAGGGCAGGATATGCTTTGGCCTGTAAACCCTTCACCAAAACAGGCTGGAATAAAAATCAATCAATCAATCAATCTTTATTTCTATAGCGTCTTATACAATCAAAATTGTTCCAAGGCGCTTTACAGAATCCCAGGGCCTAACCCCAGACAAGCAACAGTGGCAAGGAAAAACTCCCCTTTAACAGGAAGAAACCTTGAGCAGGACCAGGCTCATGTAGGGGGACCTTCCTGCTGATGGCCGGCTGGGTAGAGAGAGAGAGAGGAGAGGAGAGGAAGAAGAGGGAGAGGAGAGAGAGGCACAGAACACAGAAACACACACAGAGATACAAAAATACAATATACAACAGGTCGGCGGGCCAGATGTTGTCATGCAGCTCCGACGGCGGCGATACCTGTAAATAAATAAATAGGGGGGGGGGGGGGGCATAAAAACTACACAGGAATCTGCATAAGTAGTCTGCTTAATGATGAGGAGGAAAGGAGAGGAGAGGAAACCATCACCAGTGTGGTGGCAGAGGCCTGTCAGGTGATCCTGTTTCTGGACCCCGGCAGCCTTGGCCTATAGCAGCATAACTAGTATCTTAACCTGACGATTAGACGACCCCCTAAGTGTGATCATTAGTCTATCTATGATAGTAACTGGAACTACAGAATTAATAACAATAAGCTTTTTCAAAGAGGTAGGTTTTAAGTCTGGTCCTGAAAGTAGTGATGGAGTCAGCCTCCCGTACCAGGACAGGGAGCTGGTTCCATAGCAGAGGGGCCTGGTAGCTAAATGCTCGGCCCCCCAGTCTACTCCCAAAGACTCTGGGAACCACAAGTAGACCAGCGTTCTGAGAGCGGAGCGGTCTATTGGGCTGATAAGGTATCACTAGCTCCTCCAGGTAGGATGGAGCTAGGCCTCTGAGGACCTTGTAGGTCAAGAGGAGGGTTTTAAAAATTATTCTAAATTTAACGGGCAGCCAATGAAGAGACGCCAGTACAGGAGTTATGTGATCTCTTTTGTCAATACCTGTCAGAACTCTGGCTGCAGCGTTCTGGATAAGCTGAAGACTTCTTAAAGAGTTGTTTGGGCACCCTAATAGTAGAGAATTACAATAGTCCAGCCTGGAAGTAACAAAAGCATGAATTAACTTTTCAGCATCATGCTGCAATAATATCTTCCTGATCTTTCTAATGTTCCTTAGGTGAAGAAAGGCACTTCTACAGACAAATTTTATGTGTGAGTTAAAGGAGAGGTTCTGATCAAAAGTTACTCCTAGATTCCTCACAGACAGACTAGTTTCTAAGGAGATACCATCTAGAGTGATAATGTGATCTAACCTATCCCTGAGAGGTTTAGGACCAAACACCATGACTTCAGTTTTTCCTGGGTTGAGGAGAAGGAAATTTGAAGACATCCAAGACTTTATGTCCTTAAGACAGGTCTGGAGCTTCAGTAACTTCTCTGTCTCTTCTGGTTTCATGGATAAGTAGAGCTGTGTGTCATCAGCATAACAATGAAAATTTATCCCATGCTGCCGAATAATGTTTCCTAAGGGAAGCATGTACAGGGTGAAGAGGATTGGTCCAAGTACAGAACCTTGAGGGACTCCGTGGCTAACCCTACTGTATGAAAATAAATTCCTCATTAACCAGACAAGCTCAACTAAATTTAATTAGACCCTTAAACTTTAAATCAAACATCTATTATATAAATTTGATTTCTTCCTTAAAGAGTGGAATTAGTTGCCATCTTTATTAAGCTGTGAAAGAACTCACCGTTGCCTGCGGATATCTGTCAAATTCATTTGTGTTCTCCCAGTTAGCTAAAACCTGCAGGCTGCAGAAGAGGAGGCTGGATGTGTGGCCAGGCTGTAACCTGGGGTAAGACAGAACCCTACCAGTCCATTCTTTGATGCAGATATAGGGAATCAATCTATATTTAAAGCCATCCTGGGACCTGTAAAGGTTTTCTACACTACCAGTGCAAATACATGTCAACACATTAGAGCAGAGATGCTTAACCCAGCACTCCACCTGATCCTGTTCATTAGCCATATTACTGATGAAAAGAAGGTTCTACAGCTCTACTCAGATCCTTCAAAGATTGACATGATATCGCTTTAATCTTCCAATTATTTGCTGAAGAAAATTGAGCAGGAATAAACATGTTGTGAAAGAAACACCTTGACTGACAAATGTAATTACAGAAGCATGCATTTTTAGCCTGATAAGTTATCTTATCAAGTAAGAAAATGTTACTGACTCACTCACAGCCATCTCTACTTTTAAAATTCACAAAAAAGTTTTTTTAGTTTTTAGGTTTGTTGGGAGGAACGCTGAAAGACAAAGTTAAAGTGGGGATGTATGAGGGAGTCTCAGAAATCAGACTGTCAGAACTTCAAAAGCACATTTGAGTGGAGCATGTTTCAGCAGCAACCAACAAAAAGGTCAATGTTACGGTCGCAGTGTTGTTGTTGGTTGTGTGTGCAGAGTTTGCGTGTGTGCTTGTCTTTCTCTCTCTCTCTCTCTCTCTCTGTACCTGCCCAGCACACCTGGCCTCCTCCTTCCTTGGTGCAGCTCTTCTTCAGACCCTCTCCTTTAAAGATACCATCAGCTCACTGAAAAGAGTGGACGGTCACTGTCATCCCAACACTTTGTTCTAAATTCCTGCAAAGCCTTTTCAAGATGACCACTAGAACCAAACCTGTGTTACTTCAAGTGTAAACCATGCAGTTATATTTGAAAGGAATGGAATAACTGCACAAACAAAGCAATATTCTTATAATATTGTCCGGTAGCACTTAAAAAAAATACACATTTCTTTTGATATATTAAGATCTGGATGAAATTCATTTGCCTTTCTGAGCTTTGTGGGTCATAGAAAAGCGGGGAAAACAACAACAACAACAACAAAAATCCATACAAATTAAAAGCAAAACTAACGGTTAATGTCCCTCACATGCTTCTGAGCAATTTGTCAATAAAGAGGCAATTACTGAACGCAACTGCCATTTGTATGCAGCTGCAGGGGAAATGGAGAGTTGGAGGTGGGGGTGGGGGCAGAGGTGTAGGTGGGTGGGTGAGTGGAGGGTTTCACCGTGGATGAGCTGCGCTTGTCACTAAGAGGAAACGCATAGATACAGGTCAAGCTAATGGTTATATAAAGGCAGAATCACAAGTGTTTGAGCTTTATTAAAACAGAGTGTGCTTGTGCCCACAGGTAGAAATCAATCTAACACATGTGGGAATCAACAAATGATCAACAAACAACTCAACTGACCAATTATGTCTGCAACTGTCTCCTTGACTCGTCATGTGCTGGAGGGTTTGGACGTCTGCATCAAATAAAGAAAAAATATAATTTTTTTAAAATTCCTGATCGGATTTACTTAATACAAATGGCTTATAGGGCTAACAAATAGAGACATACAACCATTCTCACTCACACCTCTGGGCAATTTAGATTTTCCAATTAACCTAATCCCCAAATGTGCACATCTTGGGACTGTGGGAGGAAACCAAAGTACCCGGAGAGAACCAACGCAGGCAAGGGGAGAACATGCAAACTCTACACAGATAGACCCCAGCCTCCCAACCAGGATTTAAACCTGAGGCCTTCTTGCTATGAGGCGACAGTGCTACCCACTACACCACCCATAGCAGAACATGTCCTTTCATCTGAATAAGCCCGGACTGGGGAGACACACATCAACAAAAAAACACTCTGATCATTTGAAATCAGATCAGATTTCAGAGCAAGACGTCAACATCCACTTCAGTCTTCAAAATCCTCTCAGCCTCTGCATCTTTCTGTTGAATTAATTTCAAATATTTAGCAACTTGATGGTCAAAATGATTGCTTTTCTTGTTTAGCTTTTTTTTTGAAAACATGTCAGTGGATGTTCCCCAGTTGACAGTCATACCGGTTCGACAGTGTTGTGTGTTCTCTAGCTGATTGGATGCAATCACACAAGACACACGTGTGTTCATGTCCACGGGGGTTCCTCGATGATTAGAGACAGACAACTTCCTCTGATTGCTGCTTTGGTGATGATAACTGCACACAGGCATTTTTTTCAAGTGTTGCCAATCACCATTTTAGGAAAACTTTGGAAAACAAAAATGCCTGACAGGACATTGTCACAACATATTGTTGGATTGGCCTTTGTGAAAGGGGCATTTGTTCCCTCATTGATGTTTGTGGGGCATGATTGATATATTTATTTATTTTTTAGATTGATTTCTCCTCTTGTGCTTAGAGAAATGTGCATGTTTTTCCTTTAAAATTACATTTTACATTCACATATGCACATACATGCACACACACACACACACACACACACACACACACGCACACACACATACGCACACACATGCACACACGCACACACTACCAGAGACAAATGCCTTGTCCTGCCCAGTAAAGAACTGCCAGTTTATGAGGCCCAATAAACACGTCAGATTCACCAGATGGTCAAATAAAACAGTTTAACAACTGTTCTGTTAGTGTGTGTTGACATATTTACTTTGATGGGAGCATGTAGACATACATTTATCAGCGGTTGCTTCTTACAGGTGTCTGTTCTACATGCAAAGATAATGATCTTTGACCTCCTTATATTTCAAAGTGGAAAGAACGAGGTATTCTAACTATCAGAGAGGTTTTGGGTGACATTGCTTCAGACTTGGAATGGATTTCAAGTATATACCATTGTAAAAAAAAAAAACAACTTATAAAAACAAGTCAATTACTGTAAAATTCTTATGGAAAATTGTGTTTTTATGGCAGAGCCTTTATTGTGGACATGTTTTCAAGACTTTTGTCTTCATAAAACCCTGCACAATACAAACACTAAACTGTGCAATGTATGTGTAATGCATAAAAATTGACGACAAACATCTGTAGTCAGGAGGATCACAGAAGGATGAAGATTTATATAGGAGGAACATGCAGTTGGGTGACATACCAGGAGGAGGAGGAGGAGAAACCGGCTATAGGTCCATTGATGGTAGAATTGTTTCCATTGATATACTTAAAAATGTGTAGATGGAGAAAAGCCTATATTTTTTCTTTTTCTTTTTGTTTGCCTGACACCAACCAAACAGTTATGAAACTAATACATTTGTAATCCATTTAAGTGAAAAATGTTTCATCCTAGATCATTTACTGACACAGACACAGCTGGCAGGATCTAATTAAGACTCACCTTTTTTAAATTTAATTTTCTTTTTAGTTATTGTGTTTGGGTAAATAGGGATATGCTCACATAAACAGCCATAATCCATGAATGTTGACTTACAGACACAGTCTGGCTTCAAATGTGATAATTAACAAATTATTTATCTAATGCATGGGAAGAGCTGGGTTACTTAGAGATGATCTAAGGATGAATAGATTTGTTGTTTTCTTAGCACAGTTAAACATGTGATTCTCTGATTCTCCTGATCCTGGGCACCCTTCTCATTTTCATAGTAAAGATCAGCAATATTGTGTCTAAGGTGAGGCTGAAAAAATGGTTTGTGCATTTTGTATTTCACAGTTTGACTAGCTGTTTGAGCAGTTCCTTCAAAACCATCCAACAAACCTAACAAGCTTCACCAAGAGAAAAAATGGGAAATAGCAATAGTGATCACATTTCTCTTGTTTTAGCTTCTCTTCATCAATTTTGTGTATCAATCTTGTGTATCAAGAGTACAATGGAAAATCCTTCCTGTTCATATAATCACCGTTGTCGTCATCATCATCATCATCCTTTCTTTATCAAGGCAACATCAGTAAGAAAACATTCTTATTCAAGCAATGAACTGGTAGGAGGCAAATGCCTCCCCGGGAGGCCATTAATGATGAAGCTCCATCCATGTAGCACAATACAAACCCAAGAGATCACTTTACCGAGAACACAGGCTTACTTGTGGTCCCCAGAGTTCCAAAAGGGCAATGGGGGGCAGTTCCCATCAGGCTTACTTTTTCTGGAACCAGTTCCCAGTGTGGGTTCCGGAGGCAAACACGTTTCTATTTCCAACATCAGATCTAACGGTTCATTTTTGATAAGGCTGGCTCAGTATTGCCAGCTCACGTTACCCTAAATCTTACTTAGTTATGCTGCTATTCATTGAGGATTTGTTTTTATTTGTTTTTTTTTGTATTTGTTTTGCATTTTTTTTGTTGTAGATTTTGTAGCATGGAATTTATACATATATACTTTTATACATATTGTGCTCAGGTTTAGTGTAATGACATTAAAAATACACACTTAAAAAAACACTGTGTCTTATGTGCATTTTGGTCTTGGAAGATCTTTTGCCATTGGATGCCATCCATTATAAAAACTTCACTTTCCCACAGACTGTGGTCACCACATTGTCACAGCAATTAAATAGGCATTTATTTAAATACACACTCACTTACTCACACACATGCACAGATGCCCCCCCCCACACACACACACACACACATACACACACACACATACACACATACACAACAGAATTATCAAACACATGTTCCGCAAGAGGCTATGTTTTATTAATGCTCCTCCAGGAAATTCATCAGCTTTTTTTTTTTTTATAATAATAATTTTAGTGGTTAATGGAGACAACATGTTGTCCTCTACAGATAGAAAGCTATTTTTTTTTCTTTCTAAGGTAGCAAAACCTAGCATTTTATTTGCACAAATTTTGCTGCATCATTAAAAGAAGATGGATATTCTTTTATTTATTTATTTCTTGCACATCTGTAGTTACCCCCCCCATTTTTCATCCTTCCTCATTGCTTCACATCTTCACCTCAATAGTCTTTCACCACAGGACTGCAGAACAAAGTGCGAGACATGTTTGGATGATCAGAGAAAGAGAAGAAAGTTTTGGCTCCGTTAGAGCAAAGTTCACCTTTGCTTCTCTCCCAGCAGTAAAGGCTAATGGATCACTTCAATGTGCTGATTTCTGCAGAAAATAACCCAGAACTGTGTGTTTTGAAAAGTGCTGAGGCATTCCAACAATTTCTTCCATGACTGCGTCATTGTTAGAGTGGTGGACCTTGGTTTATCTTGTCTGTACAAAATTTGCTCCCTCATATTCCTGATGTGATCACGGAATGGTTGTCAGACATAAATTGCGCCCCCTGAAACTTTTCTACTTTGCTCCAATATGGTAGAAGCACACATAACTATTTAATAATACATAGTTAGTGCCATATTTGTCATTCTTTCAGAATAGACAGGACCCACAGATGACAACGGTGGGGGTGAAAGGCCCTGAGAGGCAACACGGTACCACTTTGAGAAAACTGCTGACTGGACGGATTGACCAAAAAGGACCTTTTATGATCCTCTTAGTGTCCTGAGTTTAAAAGCAGGTTTCTTCTCTTGTTTCCCTTTATATAGTCCATTATCTTGAAAAATACATCACCAATAGCTTACAGGAGATTTATGGCTCAGTTTCTAATCAGATAACTCAAAAACAAGCAAACAAAGCACTTTCCTGTACTTCAGGCAACTTATTGTCACAACTTGTTTGAACACGATTCATATCTTGGTTTGAGTAACCGCAGGTATCATTTCAAAATTCATATTAGTTTATACTATTCTGAGCCTCTTTCTCAATTTTACCATTCAAAAGGTATCATCAAAGCAATTGTAATGAGAAAAGTGCAAGTCAGACCTCATTGATGCTAACTTTCTCAAGGTTTCTCTGAAATAACTTTTTTTATTTCATCTCTTTCCACATGAGTCGCTACTCTGCTTTTAACACTTTCTACCCCCTGAACCCTCTCAGTCTTTTTCTGGAGCCGTTCCATCCTGCAAATGCAGATAAACCTCCTCAGGTGGACCAGAGCTGCTGTCTGGGAATTAACATACCAAGCACGTCTTTTCAAAGCACTTCTATACCGATTTCTACATCTGAAGGCCCATTAAAGAAGTAGGGAAAATGTGTTGGCATATCCACATAAAGGACAAATGCAAATTAAGATTTGTTTTGGTGATTTTAGGGTTTTCAGAAGTTAACAGAAGACAGACTCCAGGAGAAGAACTACAGCATCCAAGGATCCAGCCAATCAAATAGTGCATCTGAGCTACCACAAACTTGATATTACAAAATGGCACATATTATAATTTTCTGTGCTTAGATTAGATGGAGAGGAAGATGAAGTGGGGACAGGTATCTATATTTCATCCTACAGCCGAGGCACTGTTAAGTGGTGGAGAGGAAGACCAGGGTCCAGCATTTATATTTTATCATACAGACACTTTGGTTTAAAACAGTAAGTGCTAAAGAAAAAAAGTGAGGGCAGAAAGAGAAAAGATATGCATTCATATTTCATCATGCAAGCACACATCTAGTTAATAAAACTGGAAAACAGAAGAGGAAGGGGCAGCCAGAACTAATTGGTCATTCTTGGGATCGCACTACATACGCATGAAGGATACTTTTAGACATGGACAAGAAAGGAAAGGGAGAATGACACACATCCATATTTCAACAGAATAAGGTGAATAAAGTGGGTGATAACAGGTGGGTGTTAGTATAGACACATCAGGTCCCCTTTCAGTGGAGGGGAAAAGATGGCGAAGTGGAGTGAGGGGCTGATGCACACCTAAAAGCTGATAACTGCCTCCATGAATGCAGACACATGGCCTTTATAGACAGCCATTAGACTGCCGGCTGTTACTTTGGTGGCACTTTATGACATCCATTTGCTTCATATTGTTAAGTTTGCAGAACTTTGCAAATGCATCGATCACACGGGTGTCTCTTGGTGTCATTTAGGATGGATTAAAGGTCAAAAACACTAAATCTGGCGTATATCTCTATTTAATGTGTCTGCACATCAATTTTGAATAGGTACCAGGTATTAAAAGTGTTTTTGATGTATCTTTTTTGATGCACAAGTTTAGAGTTCCCAATATATACTGGCATATGTAGTATGTCATAATGCTAAATATCATACTCTGCAGTTTGTGGGATGGAAGGATAAAGACAGACAAGAGATTTGTTTTTCATACAACAGAGCTCACTAATGAAGACTTCTGTGGTTTGTGGCATCTTTATCTTCAGTGTATTTAAAGACACTTTCAGCGTGTTGCTTCTGATCAGTTCACATCGTGTACTGACACAGTTCACCCCATCCAGCATTCACAGCAGGTTCTGTTGACCCAGCTCTGGCTGGAGTTGCTGTTTGGACAAATATCCAGCCTTTTACAGAGCTCCTGTGGTGTAAATATATGGCCATTAACAACACTTCAACACACAGAAGAACACATGGGTCAAGAAATGGACATACAGTGCTGTCAGAATCATTTTAGAACCTTTTAGTTTTTCAGCATTTTGATCTGTTGTGACCTTATGCTGAAATAAAAATAATAAAATCGATGTACCCTCAATAGAGCACATGTCCACTCTTTCTATCTGTTTGTCCAAGTGTGTTGTTCAACTGACCACCCACTGTGTCTCTGGACCTGTTTGAAATTAGAAACTTAGAACAGTCCCAATGCACCAATGTCAGGTGAGATCAATTCTGGATGGTGAGTCTCTTTTATTCCCACCAAGGTCAAATCCAAACTTTTCACATCAGAGTTGATACAGGGTACACCCAGTGATGCTAACAGTTTCTAAAATCATGCTTCAAATGTCAGAGCTAAAGTTAATGTCAGTGAGTACTTGACCCTCAGCTATAAAAACACATGATCTTTGTCTGAGTAGATCAAAAAGTTCTGAAATTGGAGGGTCATTTATAGTTGAGTCACTGTGGGAACTCTTTCTATTCTGTATTATTTCTGTCATGGTCATTACACACACTCATTTTAAGTGTCCTTCTCATCTCTATGGCTCTTCATATTGATTTTTGCACTCTTTTTTTTGCCATTTGTGTGAGTAACTCAATTGCCCTCGCTAATCACATTTGTACAGTATTTACAATTTGATCACATTCTGAGTGCTTCAGAATGTAAATCTCTTTAATCGCTTTAGTTGAAACAATTTCAGGTGCACTTTGGGGCAGCTTAAGTATCTTACTGTATCACTTATTTGATATGCAGACCATCAAAGTGGATCTTTGCTCCACCAACCAAGCTACATCTAGACTGTGTTGTCATCTCAACACCTATTCTGATATCACAACTTGATAAAAAGTTTGGTAACTGACTGTACTGAAACAGAAACTCCAACATCAGCAATATTAAGTCTATATTAAAGAAATATTATGGTTGTTAGTGTCAGTCACTGCGTTAATGTTGGAACAGCCTCCAGCAACCCTCCATGACTTGGAATAAGCACCAATTAGATCATGGTTGCGCAACCCAGTCTTACAAGGGCCATGCTCTAGCCAGGTTTTCCTTCCTTCCAGGTGGTCAACCACTCCCAGGTGTGAGTGGTTGTCTGTCCAGCAGGTTAAAAAAACTCAGCTGGGTCATTGACCTTGTAGCACTGAGTTGCCCATATATATAAGGGCTGTTGTGGCAAAGCTAATCTGAGGTGACAATAGTACTTAAAATCTGGACTAAGTGTCATACCTGAAAGAACACAGTAATTAAAAGTCAGTTTGGAGTCAGGGCAAATGTGGCTACGTTTTATTAACCTTGTTAGAAAATCACCAAGAGGGGCATCAAATGACTCGAAAAATAAGAGCAACAATTTGACAGGTAATGAAGGAGAAAAGAGCAATGGAAGAAATTAAACAACCAAGTCAGGAGAGTGGACAAATTAAAATAGGAATGAGGAGAGCGCTAGAGAGTCAGCATCCCCCTGTGCAACCATGCATATGTGTGTATACACTGTTAAACACAGCAGAGCACTGCACACTTGTAAAATTTATCAGGCTTGTGTTGGTGAACATTGCTGGCTCTACATGCTGCCACCCTGCCTCTGCCACTCAATGCTGTGGAACTGGAATTAGTCATGAATATAGAATGACCTAAAAACATTTGCTGTGATTTAAAATCACACAGGGAGGCAGCTTCTCTTTATTGTTGTTTAACCAGTAATACAGAGAAACCTACTTCAGCTGATGAGATGACAACAGAGCAGAAAGACATGGTAGGTGGCGAGGGAGGTAGGATTTAGTATGCATGTGTGGTAGATTTTGTGGAGAATTGGCTGATGTGAACCTGTCTGATTGATGGATAACACTTCACAGATAAGTAACATGCATGGTTTGATCCATAATCTATAATCGTTTTCCTCCTTTTTTTTGCACCAGCAGGTTTGGTTCTAATAATGACTATTGTTGTATTATTTAAGTTCTTCTCTTTTCTCACATTTCTAAGTGTCCTTTTATACCATCACTAGTGGCCAAGAGGGAGGAGGGCTTAAGCCTGGCTTGGATTCTTCCTAGTCCGTGACATACTGTTCACTTTTATTCTACCAGATTGTTAGTAGGATGAGAGGAGAGTGTTTTTAATGAGTAGAGGAGTGCTTATTTCTGCATAGTTTTTGTACATGTTTTTCTTTTAAATCAGATCAAACTGAATTGTGTCAGCTCAGATATCCACTCCCAGATGAGCTGTAAATATCATGGCATAGACTGCATTCACACATGCATCTGCCACACTCAGTAAAAGTAAGGCCAGTAGATTATTAATATATTGTGCAGTGCATTTGCTGAAGAAGGAGACAGAGCAGGAAAACTATGTACGAAAAAAATGGTTTTAGAACCGATTCTGTCTTTCCTCCCTGATTCCCACAAGTGCTGCTGCTTGTGCAAAGGAAATATGGGAGAGAGGTGAGAGAACCAGCTTGAGAAAAAGGAGAAATTGGTGTAAATGGACAAAGAAGGGGAACAGTAACATACTGACATAAAAGCTGATGAAAAAAGCAAAGACAAATCTTGATCATCTGAAACTTTTTTTCTCTCAATTTGAATTTTTATGACACTAAGAAGCAGTAGATATAGGACACCTTTTGTGATTTCACTGTCTCTTTTAATTAAAATGCAACATTTTCGAAACCTGTTCTTTTACAGGCCTAATGATGCAGGTAGTCTTAGAAGATGCATCATTTCTGCAAGTGCCATCTGTTTTACCTTCAAACTTATTCTCTCATCTCCACTAAGAGTAAAACTACACAACACATAATCCTTCACATTCAGTGTTCATTTCCTTGGGGTAGTGTTCAAATTCATTAAATATCCCATAATCCCAATAAAGATCATTGACATGTTTTATTGACTATATGAAATCAGTCTGCTCTTAAACTCAACTTTAGATCCTGCATAAAGATTCATTTTGACAGTTCTGTCTTGACATGGACTTTTTTCTTTCCCTTCAGTTCCATAAACTTTTGAATGTACACATATATTTCTACCTGCAAAACTTTATTAAATTAGATGTCTATTCTACATTGGCATTTTATGGTCACTCTGTAAAAAGTTTTCTTGTGAAATGGGAGTTGAGTAGTTGCCTACACTTTCTGTCACTGGTTGCTTGTAGAAGAAATGTCCATCCATCTAGCTTATACAGCTCAGTAAGAATGTTTCAACACCCCACTGAGGCTTCAAGGTGATAATGGCCACTGTTCCAAGTCTCCCCCTATAACTGTAGCTCTTGCGACAGGTATATAGACTCTGTGGCAGGTCATTTGTTACCAAAATTGTTCTCACAATCGGCTTTCATGTCAATTTTTTCTTTTTGCCAGTTCATTCCTCTGACATTTCCTTTTCTACAACGTGGTGATGGAAACCAGGTCAGTTACCCCATATTTGAATAATTTCCTTTACTTAGCATTTTTTCACGTATTTTATTGACTTCTTTCTTCTTTTCCTTCAAATATTTCTATTATGCCTTGATTACATATTTCGACACTTATGGTAATGTATTATTTCTATGTTATTGTAGCTGATCTGATCTGTCTTCCAAACCCCTTTCTACTTATCCTCGCTGGACCCTTATCAGAACACACGCACACACACACACACACACACACACACACACACACACACACACACACACACACACACACACAGTGGGAGTGGTGGCAGGTCTTTGAAGTCCTGTGCATGTGTGTCTCCTGTGGTCTGAGCCATCAAAGTTTCCATTTATGGTTTCTGTGACAGACTCTTACTTTGACACACCGTTTTTATGCCTGTGTGTGTGTGTGTGTGTGTGTGTGTGTGTGTGTGTGTGTGCATGCGTCTCCGTGTGAATTACAGCAGAGCCCAGACACAGACACACTTTGACCTTCAGCACTTTCAACCCTCAAAGCTGCACAAGTCAGGACAAAGTTTACTGACAGGGATGATGTCACTCACAGAAACTCTGGGATGGAATTTCTCTGTAGAGAAAAGTGTTTATTTCCTGTGGATGACACATTATCAAAACTTCGTCAGGAAAGCTTGTGCATTTTTAACATCAATAGAGGTATTGTCTTTAGGATTACTACTTGAAGAAAGTGTATTATTGATAAGTGTGCACCTCGGAGTTGTGACTGAATTAAATGCAAATTCACTGTGAATGCAATGGAAACAACTTTTTTATAATTTGTTGGCAAATTAAAATCATAGTCCAATTGTAAAGAAAAAAAATGTGCAAAAATCAAACGGATATTTTTATCCCCTTGGAAACCAAATGTGATGCTCCATTCATTGTTCCCTTGGCATCTATATATGAGGAAGGCGCAAACAAGCAAACAAACTGATGTAATAAAATGTCTTGGAGGTTTTTTAATATTTCGCTTGCTCTCTTCATGCCCTCCACAGCACCTCACAGGGTTTGGACGCACACAGCAGAATTCCTGCAATGATATGAGCAACAACAGAATTTGGTTGTAGGGCTACAATTTCTTTTCTAAAAAAGAAGCCTTATCTAATCTTTTCTTGAATCTGCTTAATGAACGGCTTCTTGCTGTCCTGAATAATGAGCTACAGAGCATGAATTTGTTTCCAAAGCCTCCAAGAAACAAAGACGGCACAGAAGAATAACACTTCAGAGCTCATGCTGTGTTGCTTAATTAGTGGGCCTGTGTTGACTTGATGAGATCTGTGTCTCCCGTCTCATTTCATGTGGTGGAAATATAGATTAAAAGACTCACAGAAGTCATAGATTCAGGGAAATGTAATTTTTATCTTGCTTGTTAGGCATCTGAGTCTTTCCACACTTAAATCTCTCTCTATTTGGTGCTTATTTTTATATCTGTTACAAGTCCATCCTCTTCTCAAAGAACAAGCGAACATCAGTGTTTTGTTTAAGTGCTTTTGTTGTTGACCAGAAAAATATGCTGACTTCTGTTTTATTTAATGCTTGAGCTGTTGGTTCAAAGGGGAAACTCACTGCAGATATAACCATAGCTTTAATGGTGTGAGGTTTCCAGACTGTCTTGTTCATTCTTCATAAAAAAATAGGAAAAGCTTGAACAGCCTGACAAAAGTCTGACATTACTTGACTGCAAATCCTGTCACCATTGTTGTGTGTGTTCATCTATTTATTTGTTTCATTTCTCCTCCTGCTGAGAGTTTATTTTGGCTCCATTTGTTCTATTTAGGATTTATTTTGTTATTCCATATCTTGATACAGATGAATGCCTCCAATAAACTACAACACAAGTAACATCTTCTGCTCCTTATTTTCATCTCACAATGTTGATTTTAATGGTTTAAATGGTTTCTTTGGCATCAATGTTTCACAAAAAAACATAAAGTCCCTGAACTGGCATCAAAATTCTGGCAGAAACCAATATTCATAGCAAAATGCAGAGGGAATTATGTGATTTTGATTACTTCAGTCAGTGGTTTCGGAACTCCTTTGGTAAAGGTCTGCAAGCACAGCAGTATTACGATAAATCCTTCAGTGCACCAATAAAAATGAGTTGCTAATGGAAAAACAGCCCCAGTATTTGGTGAGACACATGCAAGAAACACGAACAGACAGTAATTTGCTGCTTCATTTAACAATCATTTATCATCGTGGGCTAATTTAAACACACAGAGGCATGCAAACAAATCTCTGTCAGTGAACATAATTATATGGTCAACAATCATTTCACGTGGGTCAGGTGAGACAAACAGAAGAGTTGGCACGCTAAAAATTCAGTGTCTAGTCGAATTAGGAGTACTTCCCAGGTTACAGGTACCCTTTGAAAAAAAGGAAAAGTGTCTTTGACTGTACTAGTGCTATCAGGGTGTAGAATTATAGTTTTTAATGTAAAACCATTGTTGATAATGATGTATTCACTGAAAAAACTCATACAAAGAGCTTTTGCAAATTCATTTTTAAATTCCAGTGAGTCCCACAGGGAATTTCACACATTGTCAGCTAATTGGCTCAGTTGGCTGACAGGTATAACAGGTAAGTCTGGTGTGACACAGAGCGAGGTCGCCAACTTTAAGACAGATGTCTTGTCAGCGGCTCGCCACCTCCAGCATCTTCCTGCGAGAAGGAAGATCAACAGCATGTGGCTGTGTAGGGCACCTACACATGCAGGCACACAAACCCCAGAGAGATATCCAGCAAAGCTCTGGGTCAACTGGTGGCTAAAGCATGCTGGGAAATGTGGAAAGCAGTCAGGGGGAGAAAGCAGCTGCAATCTGTCAACATCAAGGGAACGTGTTGCTGCTGCAAGGTGAGTTTGATGTAGTCTTTCCCACGGGAGGTCCCATGATTCCTGCACTCTGTACAATTGTGCAGTGCCACATTTGAAGCCTTAAACACTTTACACAATAGTGACACAATGAAATATAGGTGGACTGACATATTTCACATCTTGGTAAAGAAACCAACTGTTTGGCAGCTCATTGTTGCAGGCACGAGCACAAAACAAAAAGGTGCCTGGTCTGATCCTAGGTCTGTGCCTTTCTTTGTGGATTTTGAATGTGCCTGGAGGAGGGGGGGGGTCCTTGGGGTTCTCCAGGGTGACTGCTGCGACACACATTATAAGCTCCTGCAACCTTGATTAAGAAGAAATGGAAATGTAGAGACATTGTAAACAAGTCATATTGTGCATTTCATAATTTCCATTACAGCACATGTAATACATCTACATGCATCTATGAACACAATAAATAAATAAACTGCTACCCTACAGTACATTACAATGAAGTGCCATTAAGTTGAATGAAATATATTTATATGTGTATTTGCCTTATTCACATGTCCCTCCCTCATGAATAGTTAATATGCATATTTGTTCGTGTAATTAAAAATCTAAGATTCACCCGGGGCTCTGAAAATGCTGTCAAACATATGGTGCTGAATCCTTGATTTTCATGGTTATAACTCAGCCAAAGAACCAACCCCAATGGTGATGTTTGATACCTCTCCCAATACACACCATTACTAGTGGGATTAACAGGATTGTGGTTCAACACACAGAGAGGGTGAGAGAAGCAATGTCAGACAAGAGGCTCTGGCACGGAAAAAGTAGTTTGAAGCCAGCGAAGCTCTTTGAAATGAAAGAGAAAATAGGATACATAGGACAAGGGGGTAAGATAAAGGGGAAAAAAGAAAATTGGGAAGAGCAAGAATGACACAAGTTGGGTTACAAATGCCAAAAGCTGGAGTCAAATCCACAACATCTTGAGTGCATGGTGTGCTGCTGCACAGAACATCCCAGTGTGTCTAATGGGCTTTGGTTTCAGTCCATTTGGAAATAAATTCAAAGTGCACAGGCCCAGAAAGCCCAGTGGTGAAGACTGTGCGAGCCCATGTTAGTTAAAAACTGCATCTGACTTCCTTACTTTCATCATGGAGTGATTGTGTGATTAATTTTGTAACTTTGTATGCATTCACAGAAAATACGTGAACCACTTGAGACAAAATAAATAACAAATTACAACCAATTCTACATTTCCTTTAGGATAAAATGAACTATATTGGTGTTTGTACCCTGGAACTCTTTTCTTTTTTCCATTTTGCATATTATAGCATTTTGTCAATAGCATCATTTTCTGTTACAGATAAAGTTTAAAGGAATAGTTTAATTTTAGTGTTGAGTGCACCATATCTGAGAGAGAAACATGTCCAGAAGCAAAGATTTCATGGCCGGTCTGTGGGAGAAAACTACAGTTACCATTCGGGTGTTTAGCCATGACTACTCTCAGTGGTTTCAGCAAAAGTACTTCAAAATCAAATTCAAATTTTTACTGGAGTCAAGTGTGATGAAGGTTTTCTGTGGTCATTTTTGCTGCTGGTTAGAAGCCTGACGGTTCAGTGGAACTCTTTGATCAAAAAGCTTACAACTGGACAGCACCTGAGCCAATATGCTCATTAGAGAGTGCAATGATGTCAAATATCTGACACATTTTGCTCAGTACACACATCAGAGGTGTACAAAGACAGAGGAGGCTTTTTTGTTACTTTTTTTTTTATCATGACTTTTGTTCCTATTCCTGCAAAAAACCTTGAGTCTTGAGGGAATAGAATTTCACAAAAACGTCCAAAAATGTCCTTTGTCCTTTGATTCTGGGGTGATTGCACACACAAAAGCAACTAACTATAGCTACTACATGTTTACCCATATTCAGGGTACTTTGCTTTGGTTTTTAATATTGATAGAAGCAGTTTGTGTGAGTAAAAGTGCAAATGTTGCACTTTGTCTCGACAGCAAAGCATAAAACTACAACTAATTGGTTCTCCACGGGCCTCACTGACAGGCCCCAGAACTGGCTCATACTGTATACAGCAGACGGGTGAGAAAAGACACAAAATTAGATTGAAAAATGACTGTTGGAAATATACAAGTGTAAGAGAGAACGTGGGGATAAAAGTCAATGCAAAGCACAGTTAAACTGCTTTGTAACATAAAAAATTATAGGACAGAGAGTTTATAAACCGGTGGGGCTTAAATGCTTCATTTATTCTTTGACCTTTTCAGAGCTCAGACCAACACGGTCAATCCCTCATCGCTAAAAAAAAAAAAAAAAGAAAAACTAAAGTAAGACAAATAGGGCAAAACCACATTAAATTCCACTTTGTTCTTTTAGAATGTGGGATTGCCTCTGGGTGTTTGCACTTGTCATTTGTTGTCATTTAGCTCCATAGTAACAAGGAGCATTTTTTTGTGTTACTGAAGTGAATGTTATTCTATCCAGTTTGTTAGATCCAACACATCCAACAATCCCTGAGACTCCATAGCATCACTCACATCACCCATGTACAATTGACTCAGATCTGCTCCACTGTCTCGTTTGGAGACAAAAATCTGTCCCCAGAGGACGATAACTCACTAAACAAGAAGTGGGGAAGTCTGCAGTCAAGTAAATCAGCCGTAATCTCATCCAAACAGCAAGAAACATGACACATTTCCACTTTACATTGACGCTGCTAACACAGCCAGCAGCTGTTATTGAAGCATCAGTAATCTACAAAAAGCTCATTTTGCCTCAAGGACCAACATTTCTAGTTTAATTATTTTCTGAACTTATTATTCTGGACAATAATTTTGTACGAGAAATACATATTTCAGATGCGGTTAAGAGGAGTTCAGTGATGTTTGCAGTAGTGTGGTCACTAGGTTGGTTTGCTGGAACTCATCAGGATGCAGCTGAACGTGAACATTAGCTGTGACTGTAGCCTGATGTCTTCTCTGATATAAAAGAGTTTCCTGTTCATCTCAACTACTTGCTTTGGCCCCTATCATTTTTTGACATGGAGCATTCCAGGCTTTAACTTCAGGTAATGAAATGTTGACCCACCTTCGCACATTGAATAGACGTGGCTCCACACGAGCCTGATGGATATTCTCCCTGGTAATCTTCAGTGCTAGCATGAAGATTCCACCTTCCATCTGATGTGTGCAGATTTTCTGTCTGCTATGAATCTATTATCATTATATAAAATCATTTCTCACATTCTTATTTCACAGAGTCTGAAGAGATTAACCTGGAGGTCTGGGTGTGATCCATTATATGTGCACAGTGGACATTTACATTTTATATTTTACTCTTTTATTAATTTCAGACCAGCACATTTAAATGAAAAAAAGAGCTCCCAACTGTGTGTTTGTGATTCCCTGACATGTATTTGTTTGCTGGCTATAGTCTAAATTTACCGCTGCTGGCTCAGATGAGTGTATCTGTATCTTCCTTCATTCCTTCCCCTCTATTTGTTCATCACCCTGTTCTCCTCTGGGTGCCTTATTGTCTCTGCTTGTTCTCTTGCTATGCTTGTGGCAGCAAGACGTATTGTCTATTTTGCCGAGACAGCAAAGTTGTTGTTTTTTTTTTAATACTGTGTTGTCTCTGTTTTTTCCTTCACAATTCTCCTTCCTGACTCATGTTTTTCATCACCGACCCTCCTGCCCTCAGCACAACCCCGCAGAGTCCAACAAAATGTCAATTCTCAATATAGGAGGGGGCGAAACAGTGTAGGAATGATAGTTCTTCTCTGTAGGAGATCACCTTCCTCCATTTGTGTGTGTGTGTGTGTGTAGGTGCGTGTTTATGCTGGGGTCAGCTTCGTTGAAATACTATTTTACCTGTAACTTATCTGTTTGCTGACATACACTTAATGCAATAAATTCACCAATGGTCAGATACATGGTGATTGTAGTGACTGCACAAAAATGTATATTTAGTTTTAGGTATATTTTCCGATGTATAAAAATAAAGTAGTCTGATTACATAAAAACTACAACGGTTGATGAAGAGGAATGAAAGACTTTTAGGTGAAATAAGGAGAGAGAGAGAAAGAGAGAGAGAGAGATGTAAACACTTTCTGACACCAACAGTTACTCTGATTTTTTCCATCCTCTTTGAGGTTTAATTTTGCCCATGCCTGTAAAGCAAGGTTTTGTTTGCTCTTCTTTATATTCCAGCCTTCCCCTGCTGCTTATCCTGTCTCTTCCATCTGTGTCCAAGATAATGGTAAAACGAGCTGTCAGAAAGGTCTGCTCCGCCAGTGACATCCATGAGCCATCATGCTATTGTTTTTCTCTTAGAACTTCATCGATGGCCTTTGCTCTTTCTCTTCTGCTGATGTTTGTTTTTTAGCTCTCATGTGTCAGATTGTATTGAAGTTTGATGACATTGGTGGAACAGACTTGAAATGAAGTTTATTTGCAAAGTGAACCAGTTAAAATCAAGATCATTTTGAATATTCAACACTGTCACTCAGTTCCCAACTGACCTGCATGGGCTATAAAGATGATTTCACATAAACTCAGATATGTTTTACATCCATGCAGCAATCATATTCTGCTTTATCCCTGAACAAGGTGCCTGAATGGAGTGGTGGAGCCTATCCTAGCTGCTTCTTCACCAGAGGCCTGGACACCCTGGACTAGATCATCCTAGGGCTAATATATACATTCACAAGGTCAATTTGGAGTCACCAATTCTCCCATCACCAAACGTATATCTGTGGACTTTGGGAGGAAACTGGAGTTCTCAGAGACAACCCACGCAGACGGGAGGGAGCATACAACTCCACACAGGTCCCCTGTACAGGATTCGAACCAGGGAGGTGGCGATGATAACCACTGCATTACCATCCATCACTTGGACAAGTATAGTCTACAATAATCCTCCACTGTCTGTGTGAAAAGGATTCTTCAGATTAAACAGTCTACAGTTTCCAGCACTAGTTTCCAGCACTTGAAAAATGTTAGTAAATTTAAACTATATATATATATATATATATATATATATATATATATATATATATATATATATATATATATATATATATATATATATATTCTGAGTTGGTGCCAATCCGTGCCTCATAGTTCAACAGAAGCAGCAGAAGTTTCAGGCTGAATAAGAATGTGTTATTCATATTGATAACCATTTCTTTGATGTGTGGGATATCATCGGGTGTCCGAGCCAGTGCTTCAATTTTTCCCTAACAAGGCTGCTTTCCTCTTTTGGGGCTTTGCAAATTTCACATGAAGTCTCATGGTGATGAGGTCTTTCATATCAAGATCAACTCCAGTTCTGTTTTCAATTTTAATTTCACAGATGCCCATTTTATGTCCTACTGTTTCCAGCTTAGGCTGACATTTCACATCTTTTCTATTACCATCAAAGTAAAAAAATCTATATATCATAAAGATATTTTTAGCTTTTTGTTCTTAATTTTGTATACAGGATAACCCTAACTTTGGATATACAGTGTTTTATATAATGCAAATATATTAAAGTATGCATTTATATGTCTAATATAAATCATCACTGGGCCACAGCTGAGACAAATACAGAGAGGAGAACTAATTATTTTTTAAGGCATTATTCTGGCATCAGTTTCATGAACAGTAATACATAAAATGAATTAGTAGAGCTTCTGTAGTGAGGAGGACGGTGCACGTCTGTTGTGGTTTTGAAAAATTCTGTTTACCATTCAAACCAGGATATCTCCCTGGGGGAGCATTAGAGGCATGTCCAGTTGAAAGGAGACCTGAGGCAGACCCAGGAGACATTGAAGGGATTTCATCCCCCATCTAGCCTTGAAACACCCTGAAGGAGCTGGAGGAGGCAGCTAGGGAGAAGGTGATGGGGTCTTCCCTCCTGTAACGGTTCGCCTGCATAAACTGGACCCAAAGTGTTGGAAGATAGAACAGAAAGGCATAAAAGTCGTCACTCAGCAATCCACCACCATAAAGGTTAAACATGACTGAGATCTGATGTATTTTAGTTGGAATAAAAAAAATGTCCTTCAAAGAAATGCCATAGGGTTTCTGACTGCAACTATAAAAGCATTTTCACCCGTGGGATGACAGAGACAATGTTTGAGCGAAGCAGAACAGCTCTAGATGGTTTTAGCCATGTACGATTTAGATAGCAGGTGGACAGGTTCAGATACCAGCATGACTGTAACTCAAAAGTAAATCTAACAAAGAAGAATGTGCAGATGGAGGTCTGTGCCTCCTGGGTTCATAAATGTTACATTGCACATTGACATTGTTTGCACACACACACACACACACACACACACATATATGTGTGTGCAAACAATGTCAACACATATGCGTGTGTGTGTGTGTATAATGTGTACACTGATAAAAATAGAAACACAACACAGAAATCTCTCTCTCTCTCCAGTGAGACTTCCTCCTCTGGGTTGTAATGCACTATGTATGTAAAAAAAAAAACATTGTATGAGAAAATTGACAATTCAGCTCACCTAACTCCATCAACAACATGCAATTGGCAAAGTTACATATTGCTGCGGATGATGAAAAAACAGCAGGGGTTTACAAATGGACACACCGTTGACATGAGAAGAACCTGCTAGAAACAGTAGCATTTTCCAATTCCAATCTTTAATTTTAATCAAACACATTGTTTAATATTTTAAACACACAGAGAAAGACAGGTGAAAAATCCTTCAAATTGATAAGTTGACTTAATAATAATAATAATAATAATAATACATTTTATTTGTATAGCGCTTTTCAAAACACTCAAAGACGCTTTACATAACCAATAGCAAGGACAAATAACAATCAAAACGATTGAGAGATACATATAGATAACAATTAATAAAAAATAATAAAATTACAAATTAAAAGCATATCAACTTGGGTTCAAACCGCACCCTCTTCTTCCATTTCTGAATTCAGCCAGGCGCTGAGATATTTGATGTGTGTGCATTCATGCACCCCTCTACACTTGCTGTAGTTTGGAGGAAAGGTGTGGCGACTGTTAACCACCCATGAATACAGATGAGCAACTCGCTGTGATCTGTCTGGGGATTCGTGATGAAGCTGAACAGAGAGCTCGCCACATAATGAGTGATGCTTATCAGCCCAGCAGGAGTCACACACCTTGAACGCCAGGTCAACATATGCTTATAGACATATTACAACGGTTTTCATGTCTTATCATTGCACCTCGAGTTTGACATAATTTTCATTTTCACAGATACCTTCTGACGCACAAACAAACATAATATCGCACCTGGAGGAGGTTATTTTTTATTTAAGTTGTAAACACCAGCAGAGAAGATGAGACTGATGCCAAGTGTCTCCATATTTTGAATTCCATCTATCACTTTGACAGCACGATTGACTTCTTAATGACACATTAATAGCTACTTGCCATCTGGTTAACACAGACTGACAGGTGATTCAAATCAATTAAAGTAACAAACAGGGCAATCAACATGAAGAGAGGAGTATGAAAAGTACAGATGAAAGGACACTCATACAGGTAATCTTTGAAGAATTGACCATAACATTACATCCTTATTTTTATTGTCAACTCATGATTTTTATGCTTCCAGTTGTTTTCTTGTGAAAATCACTCACGAGTTGACTGTAAAATTTGAATTTCCATCAAATGGAATCTTGTAATGTCTCATTCCAAATCACATCAGGACTGAGAAAATGTTATCTTTGCATCATGGGAGGATGTTCATTCAATAAACTTCATTTTCTAAGGGCGGTTTTATTGAAATACACTGGTTTTCTCACTATATGGCCGATCTTGAAGCTCCTTCACAACAGAGCAGCAACTTAAGTCATAGATAGATCTAACCACAGCAAACATTCTGAAATTAAATGTCAATGACCTACCTAACCTTCTGGATAGCTAGAAATGGGAATCAAGTAGCATAGCCTCTGGAACATTAGACAGATAAAATAAGTTGTCACACCTTACTGCACATTCCTTATCTCCACTGAGGCATATGACAGACTATTTTGCTTCTAGAAGCACTCAAACCCGAGCAACAATTGAAAAGTAAAGCATGAACTTTGCTCATTAAAAAAAAGACAACACTTATTCTAAGAAATATTACTCTCAGTGGTGACCTTTGACAAGACTGACATTAAAATGAGTTGCCTGATTTGACAGTTATTCAAATTTGATTTTGGCTATAATGCTGGACTGTGAAAACTGGCGTACAGAAGGAACAGTTGCATCACAGGAGGGTTTGGTAAAAATAAGATTAGATCCCAATCTCAAGATGGCAGAGAGATTAAAAGGCATGCATATCACCAAAGGAATTTTTGAGCCCCTTACTGTGCAGAACCACACAAGTAAAAAAGTCCACTATCATTGAGACCATATGGCACAATCTAATACTTTGTTTTTCTAAAGTGTAATAAATTGCGAAAGATAAGATCATCATTTATGCATGAAAAATCTAATGCTTCAGTCTATGAGCCACCACTATCACTTTCTATGTGATGTTGCTTGTTTCACACATAGTAGGGCAGAGCCCATAGCTGAGCAGCACAAAGGCACAGCAGGTAATTGATGAAACTGGTTTTTGACCGATATATTAGTCATTTCTCATCCAAATGACACCAAACTTGGTGCTGCACACACCCATACCAATGCGATGAAATTTGAGAATCAATCAATCACTCAGAAGAGTGATTGTAGAGTTACAAGTGGAACACACAGAGACAGATGTTCCTTGCATTAATAGATAGATGTGCGGAATATATTTGGCTAAGTTTTATCATGAAGTTCAGTAATACTTTACACACACAAACACAGACACGGCTAGCATATTGTGTGTATATATATATATATATATATATATATATATATACTCTTGGTGGTGCATACACAGATAGCCATCTCTCGGTTAGCATATTCAATATGCAACACTGTTGTTGAGCTTTAACCATAACTGAAATACATTTGTTTGGGCCTCTTTGTAACAATCTTCCCATCTTTCTGACCAGTCTTCTGTCCTGAAAATAGAAAGGAAAAAGTGCAACAGATTTTTAAGGGGGTGAGGGACGTAAAGTACAACAGCAAACTTCATTCTAAAGCAGTACAAATCATCACTTCTAGACAGAATGTTGCACTGTGGTGCTGTCAAAATGCAGCCCAATAGAAATGTTTGAGAAAGCGTTGAACCGGTTTCAATGAATGGTTTCATTCCGTGATCAATTCCTTTCCACCCAAGCCACAACATTTGGCCAAATTTCAGGATTTTTTAAGGAGTGACTGTGAAAGAATATTTTGAGAGGACGGGTTTGCAGCATTCCAGTGATGACACAGGACAGAAAGGAGGGAAATTGTGACTCACTTGTGTTCAGGGTGAGCAGCTTGAAAAGTGGAACATTGCGGCAGAGCACAATAAGATGCTCGAACATTTCACCTCAAGGGGGTCGTGTAATTTCAGTCTTCTCAGCTGGAAACTGCAGTATTTATCTGGAAGGTACATTTTCCTGTTTTAATTTCTTTTTCTCTCCCTTATTAAGGTTGTTTAAAAGGGTTCTTCTTGAAGGAAATTGAGTTTATTTTGAAGGATTTGCCTTGTGTATAACATGATTTTGAAAGGTTCTCAGGAGGGTTTCATTTGAGTATACAGTGGTTGTTAAATACTACAAGATATTAATCAAGATGGAAATAGAGAGGCAGACAGATATTTCATTTGATGTTTTCCTCCTTAACATAAAGTACCATAACACACACCCATATCACAAGAATTTGGTGACATTAATGTCATCAATAACATAGAGCTGTAAATAGGAGCTGTAAATAGGATCCAAAACGTTGTACTCTACAAGTGGATAATTGTGTTAATTATTATTATACAGACATTTTACTTACATTATTACATTGTTGTATAAAATTGAATATTTGCCAGAGAAAATTAGGAAGGCATTGGCTCTCCAAATACTTTTTTAAATCCTCAGGTGTCAGATATGTGTGGGGGTGGGGAAAATGACCAGTTCCTGTGCAAACTCTGGAACTCACTGAGCTCATTCTCATTGTTCTTTCAGTTCAATTAAGGACTCAATCTTCAATGGAATTTCAACACACTCTCTTTTCAATGGTACAGCTCCTGTTACACATTTAAATAACTCATTGGCATGCATGGTGCAGTTGGATCTGCTGAGGTTTATTAAAGGGGTCTGGAGCCTGATGCTGTCTCCCCTCATTAACTTCAATAGCACCTCAGACAGGTTATCTGGCACACCTAGAGACACACATGCTCACATACAAATGAGAGTTGAATGAGGGATGTAAAAGACAAGGGAGAGAGGCAGAGGATGGCAAACCAAAGCAAAAGGCATGTTCAAGAAGCAATTTGTGGATTAAAAAAAAAGTAACTGTAGCCACACAGGATGAGATGGAGAGAAAGACTCTTGATTTAGAATACTGAATCTTCTTTATTCTTCTTTATTCTTAACTTCTTAAATTCTTATTCTTTATTATAAGTTACAAACATGACACAAGACAAATAGGAAAGTAAAAAAAAATCCTTCTGGGCAAGATAGAAATACTGTAATAAATGTTTTAACTCTCAGTTAAGTATCATTTTTCTACATTATACTGTGTTTGCAGAATGCAAATTTGCTAACATAACCAACTTAGAGTCCCCGGTCAGGCTAACTTTTATTGGTCTGTATGCATATTTATATGTCTGAATGCAATAAAATGATTCAATCAACAAAACAGTCAAATAGGTCATACTGTCACATGACACATCATATTACATAAACAATCTTGACATACAATACACCTGAAGGCACTCTATGAATAAATGCATACTAACGTCAGAATAAGTAAAGTCATTGTATTTTTGTCTGCAAAGCAGTTTTGTTGTTTGACAAAATAACCGCGTCGCTGTTGTTGTGGCTGCTGTAATTACACTTGGGCTCCGGGGGAGCTCCAAGTTAAGCTCTTACAAGTGTGAAAACTGCTGGGAAAGACAGACATCAAAACAACAAGAAACTGTCACACCACAGTGTTGTCGCACGGCACCACGGAGAGAGCGTGTTGTGGGAAATCACAGCCGATGCGGAGCAAATTATTAAACCAAAACTGAGAGGGTGAGAACAAGTGAGAGCAACAGAAGAGGGGTTCAAAGCAGCATAGAATTCTCAGATAACACTTGTTGCCTTGGTGCAGTAGCTGAGCTGTTTATGGATAATTTGCATTTGCATTATGGAGTACATCTTCCCCTTAATGTTTAAAGAACTGATGGTTTCAGTGAGAATTATAGAAACAGGAGGGTGATAGTCTTGATTGAGTCAAATAGTGAGTGGTCATTGATTTATTTGACTGCTTTTTAATGGTGGTTGAGTAACCTCATATTCTCTCGAATGCCAGTATTCCTCCCAAAAGGCAATTGTCTATTGCTCATAGTGGAGGAGGGTGCTTCTGAAAATGGTGAAAAAGGTGTGATATTACAAACCATTAACCCTCCCATCATCTTTTCACTCTTGTCTTAATCATATTTGTTTCATTAGCTCTGGGCCCACTGTTGTTGGCTTCCACATGAGCACTGTGCTCCGAAACATCCACCCGACATCTGCTGCATCGTTTTAGCTGCCACATTGAAATGTGCACGGTAACCACATCTCAGGCTCGTACACTTGGACACACTTCCACCAGACCTCTTCAGGATTTCAGCTCCAATATATGCTTGAGAACAGATATCCTTCTGATAAATCTGTGAAAATATAGCAGCAAACTCTGATCTCAATAGAGATTAAGGATAATTCCTTCTTTGCATCCTCATTTAACTCATGTGCAGTAGATTATACGTCTTATTTTTCCACTCACTAATTTTATTTTTTTTCACTTCCCCTTTCTTGCCCGAGATGCAGAAAGACTGTCATGTGTCCTGTGCTTGATATTATTAGACACTGACCCTGCCACATGTGCGAGGCAGCTACATGTAGTATGAGTGCCTTTGCGGTGTCCTTGTCATCTTGGAGGGAAGAGTGTACAGACACAGCTGCTCCTGCATCTGCAGATAATCTATATGTGTAATTAAGGATCAGCACTGGTGATTGCCTGTCCTGATCAATAACACATCCAGTCATATCCGTCATACCCCAGGCATCAGCAGCACACACATGCAGTTGCACGCATTCACTGCACTGAACTCTGAATTGTAAATGTGACTGGCTGTCTTGAATGTATGCAGCTATATTGCCTCTCTGGGGTTATACAGATAGGTCATAGTCTCACTAGTCAATTGCATGTGCAGAAAGATAGTTCCTCTGCAGCCTAAGGTGTTATTCTCTGCATAGACAGCTTCTGTTTTTGTTTTTTGTTTTTTAAGAAGGACCTATTTCAGATGCAATAACCTCCAATATGCTCCATTTTATTTAATAAATGACTGTTTACTTTCCACAGATGGCTTTTTGGCTCTGATCAAGACTCATTTGAGCTTCTTCATTCAGGGTGTCAATTATTAATTTCCCCATCTATGACTATTAGATTGCGTAGTTCATAAATAGCAGAAACTGTGGCAGGCTTTGTGAATATATTCCACAGAACAAACAGCTTTTTTAAGAAAGCCTTTACTTTTTACTTTACTTTTTATTTATTTATATGGCACTTTTCATACATTTGTGTAGTGCAAAGTGCCTCACAGATGATAAAAACCAGATGAAAACATAGAAAATCCAACATTAAAAGAGTAAGAACACCGTAAAAATATAGAATATAAAACACACACACTCGTAGACACACACGCATGCTTACATATAGCCAGACACTCAACACACAACGCAGACAAGTAAGCTGGTAAACTGAGACATGGCTGGGCACCTAGACCTGAGATGAGGGAGGGAGACGCCACCTTTTGTGGGGGCAAATCAGACCGAGGGAGGCCACGATCCATGACCGCAGGGGGCACCGCCACAGAGAACCGCCCTGACCCGGGCGGACAAGAGACCCCGCACCAAGGCACAGAGACCCCAGGCCGCCCAGGCCAGAGCCGCCCACAGGACAGCACCCCCGGCAGTAGACCGGATACATCCCCCAGCCTGGCATGCCCCCATGAGGAAACACTGGAGCTAGAAACTGAGAGACTAGCTTATAGACATAGATAGACATGATCAATTATGACAAAAGTTAATTTGATTTTTAATTTGCTTTCCCTAAATATTTAAAAGTATTCTTCATGTTCTCTTCTTGTCATGTTATGCTCCTTGCAGTGTAGATATTTTTAGGTTAGAGTTTTTATCCAATCAGAATTCAGCTAGCTTGTGTTGCAAGGTTGTGTAAAATCTGCCTGAGGCCTTCAGAATCAACAATGTGGGGCAGTAATTTTAAACTATAGCCAAATGTTTATTGTCGTCGGCATTGAATTACAGTTATACATTTAGGGCCTAATCTCTAAAGTAATATACTGCTAGTTATTTGGAATACAATGTCAGCACCATCAAGATAAAACTAACAATCAGTTGTGAATGACATAGTTTTACTCTGGTTGAGGTTTATTATTGTGTAGTTTTGCAACAATACAAACATGTACTCAGAGAGAAGAGATAAGGTGGGCCAGATCCACATAAACCAACAGGGTTGCTTTCTAGATAAGTTAATATTCATCACTGTAATCCAGAACAAAGTGCACCGATGTAAATGTTGAGAGGGGAAAAAAGGAAAGTTGACCTGAACAATGAGACTAATGAGACGAGCGTCCAAAGAGACACACACAGATGGAGAATGGTGGAGGAATCCAATTAGAACGCTCATTTCCACTGAGAGGACACTTCAGAATGTCAAATAAAATGCCTTCTAAGTTCCAACTCTGATGTCTCAACAGGAGCCATTCATCCTGAAACCATTCTAATCCATCCTGCAAATGGCCAGTATAGTGCACAGAGCTGCAGTTTACATCACCCCCAGCATGAAAGCACCGTTAACCTCTCTTTGCTCTTATCATCCTTTTTCACACTCTCTTAATGATTTTCTATAACAACTCTTTTTTTTATTTTCACCACTTCTCTTTCCATGTTGTGCTTCTCACTTTTATGTTAAAGAGGGTAAGAGAGCGTAAACACAGCCATTAAAACATCCATTAAAAAGATTTAACAGACACAATAAACAGTCTTTTACTGCCTGTTGGCTATTATTGCATAGCCTTTGTGAATAAATGAAATGTAATGTTCCTTGGCTCCTAATTCATAATCAATCAATGCAACAAATGCCTGAAAATGTTTTTTCAGCTAGTTTCTTTCATCTGAGACTTCAACACAAACATTTCATTGATGTGGGAAAAGGTTTATCTTCTATTGTTATCTGTTTTGTTTCAAACAGATTATTAAATGGGCATGGATTTAAAATGACAACAAACACAATTTATAATTTTCCTGATTATTACTGATTATGACTGAATTTTGTTCATAGAATGTAGTCTATTCATCCAAAACAAATACACAGAAAGACATGACTAAGATACAAGAAAATAATTGGAACATAAAAAAGCCATACCACAAGCTCAAGAAATGCAATGTTTCTTAATTTTTATTTTATTTCTTTCTTTTTTTTAATTTGTTTTTAAATTCATGAGCTTGAGGCAATTTCCTGTATAATAGTGTTCCATAATTATTATGGAGATAAGCACACATTACCTTAAACAACATTGAACTTCATGACAGTGTGGTACTGATGACATTATACATAATAGATAATTGAGCTCCACCTGCCATTTTTTCCACACCCCTAAGAATAATATACACATTTATGCTGAAATACATGGAAAATAAAGTCTAATTAATTAATTTTTGCATTTGATTTTCTTTTTAAAATAATTTATTATTCCAAATTAAATTTTGAAGATCATCAAGTTAACAGTAACAATTATTTCTTAGACCAAGAAAGTTATGTGACAGCCAGTGTTTATTTATTTGTTCACAAAACAACTGATTTTAATGACATTTAATGACAGAAGGAAATTCTTCAATATTGGTGATTTTGGACTAAAACCTTTGATCTCCCAAATGGGCCAAAGGGATTTGATCATAAAGCTACGTACTAGGTTATGTAACCTTGTATTATTACTGCCTAGATACAGTATATACGATACTACTACTATTGTGTAAGTCACAATATGTGGGGAAATTACCTGCTTGGTGGATATCTGCATTGCCTGAGTGCTTTTTTTCTAGTTTACCATCTGCAAAGACTGGATGTTTAAAGGTTTTACTCAATTATCAAATAGCAAGAATGTTCCAGATTTCATCTAACTTCAGTCTTTGGCATTTACTTATTCTGAGCTGGATTTTTGGTGTTCCGGCAGCCAACAATAAGTATCTCTTGCTTTGCCAGTTTTAAATGCATTAGTGTAAAAAACATGGTTAATATCACACATTATTTCAAACATGAACTATCAGTGCTTCGGCATGTGTGTGCTCGCATCCATACATGTGAAACAAATCCATTAACAGTGTCTTTATTGATGAAAACTCCAGTCAGGCAGAACTATGTTTACCCATAGAGGTGCTGGCATCAGGGGGTGCTATGGCAACACAGTAAGTAGGATAAATGACATCACGGCCAACAGCCATCATGCAGCTGCAGGGGAGAGGAAGACAGAAGCTACAATGGAGACACAGGCAAAAATAACACAGAAGAATTAAAGAATGAGAGCAGGAAAAGCGATGTGCAAAAATAAATGAGTGATGCTTCACTGTTGCGGAGAAAGAAGAGGAGCTCAGATATAATGAAGATGTCAGATACAGAAGTCAAAGGGGTAAAAGTCTATTGGATATATGTCTGGATGAAATTGCATTTATCCCACCAGGGAAATTAAAAGTTATTGTGTAATTATTTATACTTGATATCGCTGGCATTTGTGAATGACACCAGCTCTTCCAGTGTCATTTAAGACTTTTCTTACTCCCATTACACCATTGTAATCTGCTCAGATAATGACTCCATATAGCTGAACGCCAACAAATGATGTCTGAAAAATGTCCAATTATGTCTGTAAGAAAACTTCAAGTCAAGTATAAAAGTCACAATGCTGTGTGTGGGTGACCAGCCCAAGAAGTGGAATTTGTGATGCATTCATTTCGAAATATCTGGACACTTTGGGGATCTGACAGGATTTTTTAATTATCAAATTACATCTGAATATGCTGATCAAGTTTTTATGGCCATGAATTAATTAACAAGATATCCCTTAAAAGTTTTATTGGTCATGATGCGGTTTTGCAATACACACACAAAGTTGGGCTCAGAAGATGTAAAAATGGACACTCAATTACATGTGTCCATATTTCCTGTGGTAAACATGGATCAATAATGGATGTGGGCCACCCACAAATAGACTGGGACACTCAAATGAGTAGATCCAACAGACAAATATGAAATCTGCCTTGAAGTTTGAATTATTAAGGGAAAATGGTTTCCAGACAATAGTGCTCATTTTTCACTGGAAGGAACTAAGGAGGCATTGTCTCGTAGATATGAGATCTAAATAAAGGACCCATTAATCAGAGTACTGAATACAGAACTCCAACTGATATTTAAAATGGAGGCCATCTTAACAAAGCAACTCCTATTTAAGTTTTTTTTTTTCATTTGTTGAAATGGGTTCACAATGTGAATTCTGTTTAATATCTATCTATCTATCTATCTATCTATCTATCTATCTATCTATCTATCTATCTATCTATCCATCCATCCATCCATCCATCATCCATCCATCCATCCATCCTTCCATCCATCTCTCTCTGTGAAACTAAGCCTCTTCCATTACACATTCCTCCTCTCAGCCTCTCAGGGTGGTTATCAGACATCAGCGTCCACTTAGCAAAGGAAACCTTCACCTTGCCGGGCCTCATAGTGGGAGGAGGGTAATGGATGCCAAGAACACACAAACATGTGGGCCTGCAGCAGACAAAGGGGACGTCGATCGATCACTACCAAGGCCACACATGAGAGGAGCACTGTGTATAGGAAATAATGGCACAGACGCCCATCTTGCATGGCTGCTTGCAGGATAAATTAAATGTTGATGGAGGTGCTGCTATGAAGGTGAATGGTTTGTGATTTGAAAGCCCCAGTGACAGTGGAAGCATTCGCTGACATTCTGCTGGCAGTAACCTGCTGGCCAGGAGGTTAATTTATCAATGACTGTTACCGGGAATTTTGACAGTGTTCTCAGGGTCTCCAATAAAACTTGATGTTATGCAACCAAGTGTGGAGGAGGTGACAGGGTTTTAAATTGGCCAAAATCACAAAAAAAAAGAACAGTAACCGGAATGTGAGAGGACGGCAGGTGTTAATGCCTCAGGTCAGTAAACGACTTCGTTTTTTTTTCTATAAAAATTCTGCACAAATGCAAAAATCTAGTACAATCTAAAGAAAAAGGCTTATTCAAAATATTTATCTTCAGAGCTGCATAGATTCAATGCAGCAAAGAATGATTAATTTTTGTACATTAAACAATACAAGTTCCTCAGACAAAAAATGCAGCAGTAACAACATTATAACCCAATTTAGCTCTTTAATGACAACATATCAATAATAAATAGAGAGATGTATGATACAACTTACAACTTGTCTTCTGTAACTGTTCTCTTGCAGAAGCTCTATCAAAACAGCAGCAGCCAAAGTAATTAAACAGAAGCACATGAGCGACTATAACTTCCAGGGCCAAAGTGAAAGCCCAGAGGATGCTTGGATAAAAGCATCCGTTACAGGATCCATGTTAAGAAGTAAACCAGTTTAGAATACAGAGTAAGATGTGGCTTCTTGTATTTCTCATCCTTCCTGGGTCATGTTTATGTGTAACATAGACGTCACAGCTATTTCATTGCAGTGGTACTGATGTAGCTACACCGTATTCTATTTTCATTTTTTATGGCTGGAAACATAAAGCTACTTAATTACAGAACACGGGTTCAGCTTTCCCTTAAAGTAATCGTGTGCACTTTAAAGGCCCATTTGAGATGCACATTATGAGAGGCTTGGTGTACCCACTGGATCATATGAACTGTGAACATTTCTCATTCTCATCTTCCTCTTTGTGGTCTTTAAGTAAACCTACTTTTTTGCTCAACACGTAGGTGCAAGAATCCAATATTTTGTTCTGTCATTTAAAATTCAATATGTCTTGCAGATTTTGTCATTCATAAAGTATATAAAAGTTCTTAAGGTGGTCAGCAGGTGATGCATCTCAGCTAATATACACAAAGTGAGGAAGCGTGTGTGTGTGTGCGTGTGTGTGTGTGTGTGTGTGTGTGTGAGAGAGAGAGAGAGAGAGAGAGAGAGAGAGAAATGGTCTACACTTGCACAACTATGATTACTACACTCAAGCATACAACCAATTTGGAAATACCTACAACTTTCAAAAGAATGGTTTTAATGCACGTACACACAACCACAGTCAACACTCTGTCAGCTTGTTAAAGTTATTAGCTATGTTGTACCATGCTGCTTATGCGAATTGGGATAACTGCAGACATGAGGAGAAGCATTTAGAATACTAGCATGAGCTTGCAAAGTAATCTGAAGTAAAAATAATAATAATGTGTGTGTGTGTGTGTGTGTGTGTGTCTGTGTGTGTGGTTATCCTAAAGAAGAAAGGTTTTATTATCCATTATTTTCATAATAATTGCACCAAGATAAAATTATTTGTCTTTCCCTTTTTAATTTTCATTATTATGCATGTCCTTTACCCAGCAAAGAACGTTTCGCCTATTTGATTTAAAAATGATAATTTAAGCTAAACTCCTGTGTGCAATAGTTCAACATTAAAAAGTCCACATTGTCTAAATGTAGGTCAAAGACAGTTGTCATTGTTTCTGCAGTGAACTGAATGCTAAATAATGTAAACCTTCAAAAGAGGTTCGGGCAGTTTGGTGTAGAACTGTTCAACTAATAGTCTGCAGACCAGAACCATCCCTCATTCTGAACTGGCCTGTGGCCCATCTACCCATAATTAGTATATAAATCATTTCATATCAGCTAAGAACTCTACACATGCTTGTTTGCGACACTTTGTGACCTTTTACAGCACTGTTGTTTATAGTGGATAATCTGAGGCACAACTTTTCAAAGCAGTTTAATGACTTTGACATTCCCAAAGAGTCAGTGCATGTTGTAAAAAATCCATTCACCAGTGCAGTACCCAAAGTAGGAGAGTTCCTCAAGTTACATGATATTGATAAAGGTCCCCTGCAACTGGAGATTATTGAAATACAAGCATCCTGTCAACTTAAGGATGCTCTTAAGGAAAGGGACTGCACTAAGTTTTGGACTGAATAAACCTGCTGTGTGTGTGTGTGCACGCACACGTGCTAACAATGTTTGAATCAATATACTTGTCCGTCAAGTTTCTCACACATGAATGCTATAAAAATAAACATGATCATTGTTATTTGTGGATCACACTCACCTCATTTCATCCAACTTCCTAGCACACTCAAGGGAGTATCATTTTTCTCAGCATTATTTTCCCAACACTATCTGCTACAGGAGGTACTGTAACTCAAATGTTTATCAAAAAGCTGAAGCTGGTTACGTCTTTCTTTATTTCTTGCACAAAAAGTCAGGGGCTGTTACTGTTTAATTAAATTGGAAGCTGGTCATGCTTTTAATTCGTTTTTTTTTTTTTGTTTGTTTGTTTATTTATTTCTTACAGTTAAAGCACCAGCAGGTACTGTGATTATTTTTTGATTAAACTTGTAGCTGCTTGTTTTTTGTTTTTTTTTATTACTGGTACAAAAGCAAACTTTTTTTTAGAATTTTATGAGTTCAATAAATTAAAAAAAATGTGTCACCACTTTATGTCAACTCAGTATTTATTATTTACTACTCCCGAATTTTCTATATACAACTATAAGCTGTATTTAAGCTATTTCTCGCAGTCGGAACGCTGTGGCTTATACAACGGTGTGGCTAATATATGGATTTTTACTGCAAGTTTCATACCACCAATATGTTTTTTTGCCTGGTCACAGACCAATTAAATTACCGAACAGATCACAGTGGACCAAGGAAACTGTTCAAGTTACCGGTAAAGCAAATTCACGCGCACTAAATTCTTCAGATCAGTTATTTAGCGCTTCATGCACACAACCCATCATGGAGAATCCACGATCACCAACGGGGTTTGAAAGGCTGGACTACAGCGTAATGAAGAGGACAACACAAGCGCAAGCACAAATTTGCCTTGAGACGAAAGTGATGTTGAGAGCAACAATGAAATGAGCCTGAGAAAGTGTGTGACGAAGAAATTCTGACGCTGTTTCATTCAGACACTGAAGAAGACAACTTCAGTGGTTTTAGTGCGCAGGAGGAAGGTGAAGATGGTGATCACTGACTTTTAATCAGCTACGTTACAGCTGTGTTACTGCACTGTTACAAGCACTGTTTGAAAAAAAGCATTTATTTAATGAAAAGGTTTCAAAAATCTGTGTAAATATCTTTTGTTACAACATAGACACATACAGCTTTTTGTCAGATGCGGCTTATGTATGTATAAAATTAAAATGGCTAATATTCCAGTGTGCTCTATAGTCTGGAAATTATGCTAATTCACTTTCATATGTACTACTAGTAATAGCACAGGGAATGTTCAGTCCACAAATCTTCGGACAATATGTCCCACAGCAAGACATAGGTTAATAGTCAGAAATAGTAGAAAATCATGGAATACTTTTTAACATAATTTTTACAGGATCTTCAACAACTCACCCACTCATTGGTCTACAAGTCATTCCAGGGGCTCTATTCCAATATGTAGATGTAAGGCTTAATAGATTGCATGGGTCAAAAATACAAGCATTTGTGTTGACATATACAAAATGAAAGGGTGCCAGAGTTAATGTCCTCTGACTGAAGATGGGTCTTCAGAGGATTCAATTGTTTTATTATGCTGTTTTGCTGTATAACATTCAGTCACCCTATGGTTTTCTTTAATGTAATCAAACCAGTTTAGGTTTTTAGCAATCTTTCTTCACAATGACTGGCTGGTGACCACAGTCAAGACTAAGAATTCCAGAACAGCATATTTCCCCCAGGAGTTAAAAGAAACAAAAACAGATTAGCAAGTATTGGACTGGAATTGATGGTGGCTGGGAACACAGCTCAGAGTGAATGCTAATGTTGTTTGTGTCTGCTCAAACAGGAAAACATTTAGAAACACATTTGCTGCAACCAATGAATGAATTAATTAAGTGATGGAGTGTCAATGGCGTATTTACAACTTGTTTCAACAAATCCACAATTGTACCTCTAAGTAAATGAATACATTTATTTTCAAACAAAGATCATATATTTCATATACAATACTATATGAGAAACAGTCTACAGTTTTACTATATATTTGGTAGCTATGGGATGTTCCTGAATAACCAGTAGTGTCAGTGATGAGCTGAAAGCAGCTACATTGATGGAGATTAATTTAAACATTTCGCTTATTCCATCGACTCTGGGACTACAAAATGTGTGTGAGTGGCAGTGACTATGAAAAAAAATACAGTTATTACCTTAATTATTACCTTAATTAATTCCAAACATGGACCCTGACCTCTTAGAGATCAGTTGTTTTATTTTCCTTGAAAAGTGGTATATTTCCACTGGAGAACATTTAAGTAGAGTGAAATGTCCTTAAAACTTTGCCAAGGAAACAAATTAAAGAGGAGCACAGTGGCCTATGTGCCAGCCCAATCAAATGAGTCTCTAACTGCTCCAGACTAGCTGAAACAGTGGGTGTGAATGAATGGCCATAGTCCCCCATTAGTAATCTGCACATACTCGCCTAAGACATCAGCCAACATTCAAACATAGGTCTTTTGCCATGTTTCATAATTGCCTAATTTCAAGTAAACATCATTGAACAGTACTGAGGTCATGGGATCATTTCAAATATTCACTGTTATGTAGTAAACACCCAAATCTTCCTCATCATCTGTTTAAAACCACTTTCTCTTTGTAATCTCTGTAAATGTTATAAAGTCTGCATATCACACTGGGATATTTCGCAATGCTCGTGAATTGGCTAATCTAAAAAATAAATATACATACATGATTTGAAGAAAATCTGCTGAAAACAAGCTTCTTTCCAAAGGTTGGCAGATAGCATCAGATCAGAAAGCAGTATAAAAAGCAGAGATATTTTCTTCTGTATCCTGGAGTGTAAGTTCTGACCTCAGATGGCTCCAATAAAAGGCATGTTTCCTCAATAACAAGAGAAGTCTTCTTATAAACACCTCCACTCCACAACAAGCCAAGGCACACTTTCGGAAGTAATACGCTGGAATTTAGTGCATGACCTTGCTTGTCATTTTTGCTCTCCTTTCTTGTCACTCTGAACTATGATGAAAAGGAGGAGAAATAATACCTCTATGATAGCCTGCACATGGTTGAGCACTTGTCAGACTGGGAGGGTTGGCTGGAAATGATGAGCAACATCTGATTCCCATTTCAGTACTTTCTGTCTGACCTCTAATTTAGGGCTCCCTTTTTTTCAACTGGACTTCCATGTGGAGGATCAGATAAAGTTATGTGCTTTTTCTGCACAGAATAAAAATGTATAACTTTGATTTGAGTCATTTAAATGAAGGTCACAAAGACTGCACAAGTTGTAAGGAACTTATAAGGAACATATAATCAGCACTGCAGAACCAATACTACATACTTTTGGTGTTGTCAGATTGGTATACAAACACTGTGGAAAAACTGCATTAAAATGATGAAACTATGTTATAACCATGGTGCATTGAAACACCAGAACTCAGAATGATGCACAAATTTAGCCAAGTTTAACTTGTATCAGTGACCAGCATGCCTCCTTTGCACCTTTGGACCAGCTGGCAGAGTGACAAACATCCCCAAAAATTGCATTTTGCTTCCAGTATATCATAAATAAGAGTTTTATGAGGCAATCAAGAAAGATATATTTTCGAGGAGGAGGAATGTGTTTGCAGGAGAAGTAAGATGAAGATTGGACTGGAAAGAACGAAAAACCAAGACAGAGCAAAGAGAACAGAGGAAGATGAATGAGCCATTAAAGTGCTCTCAGTTGTTTTTCTATTCTTTGACAAACAGTAACAAATGATGGATGAAATAAAATAGAGAGATGAGAGAAGGCAAGAGAGTGGTGTCTCTGCAGGCACCAAATAAAGAAGTAATGTATTATTACACTCCCATTTCCCACAAACACCCTCTGTTGTGGCTCTTTCTACACCATGTTAGTGTGAAGTGTGACTTTGTGTCTTGTTCTCTTCAAAATATCAGCTTGTATTTTTAAGTTAAAACTAAAAGATCTCTTTATCAACAACCAAAATCTTACACTTCAATGTATGCAGGCTGCAAGAGTGCCTGTATATAAACTACATTTGGTGGTCTGAGTGCCTTCTCTATGTTCTATATTCCTTTGGGCCCACTTATCCATCAGGGGGCTATTCTGGTATTCTATTCCAGTGTCCAGTGTGTCTCCCACACATTTACAACTCTCAAAGTGCACAATTAACTATATATTACACAAAACACAATGGATGTACAGACGTATGTAGGGTGTCACAGAGGAATCCAATAAAATCATAAAAGAGTGTTTGTTGCTTTTCCCCTCATTTATTAGGAGGTGCATGTGTATGTGTTCTGGGGGCGGGGGGCGGGGGGGTTCCTGGATTCTTCAGTGTTCGCTTTGGTCTGAAACGTTGAGTGATTGCTGCATTGTTTGGTTTTTCTTGAATTCCAAATGGGGAAAATAGAATGTAGAAGCGGAATTTCTTGGTAGTAAGCAGAAATATCATGAATAGCAGAACAAATATCTATTTATGTTCATAAATAAATATATTTCACAATTTACTGAAATATCAAGAAGACAAGATATCATACCCTCCCATGATGCTTGAGAAACCTTGTAGAAATAGAAAACCTTCTTCAAAGTTTATTTTAAAAGTGTTATCAATATAAAATGTTGGATTTAAAATAAAATGGTAAAACAGAAAGATAATGGTTCATTTAGGATTGTGTGGGTGTGTTTGTGTGTGCCTGTATGGTAACTTCTGTAAAACAATTCCGAAATCTGCCTTTCTGTGCAGTTAAGTGGTAATTGGTCTAGAAAATTTATCGTATACAGTTCAAATGTTACATTTAAATTCAGAATTTCCCTGATGTATCATAGCTGGCTGCATCACTGTTACTGTTACGTTATGTTACACCTCTAATCATATTCATCTGAGGGTGGGAGTGCTGTAGAAGTTTTCTGAAGTTATTCTTCAGTTATACCTGAAAATCCTGTAAATTAACACTTGTAAGCCTGAAGTGCATAATAAGGAAAAACATTTTTTATAAGGGGAAGGAATACTCTCTAACTGAGATGTAAAAATATACTTTATGTGTTATGTGTTGAAGTATATTGTATTTTATGTTGCCCATCACCCCATGTTCAAGGAGCTTGCGATGGAAGAGAGTTCACTTTCACAGCTCAGAGTTCACTCAAAAACACAGTTTCCCAATAACAACTATTATTGGGGAAATCTGGCCAATCTGGTCATCATTTTGCATGTTGCATTCTTTTGACAAGGCAAATAAAAATTATTATAATCCAACAATGTTGAATGTAGTTGCTGCTGAGATTATAGCAAACACTGTTGAGATGAATTACAAACGCTATGGCACATTGCATTGAAAAAAAAAGAGTCAAACAAAGGCTTATTTTCAAAGAAATAATTATAACCTGACTTTGTTTGATTCTGTTTCAATTACAGTGCTTTCACAGAAATGCAGCAGAATGAAATCACTGTGGATTTGGAGTCATGTTCAGGTCATTCTACTGGCACACACAGGTCATTCTACTGGCACACTAAACAGAACATCCACAATTAAACTCACATTGAAGCTGTAGTCAATGTGTTGTACATCTTTTACATCTACATTACTTTTGGATTATTATCCTTCAACACCATACACACACAACAGTGTGTTTCAACTTATTGACAGGCTCTGTCAATGGTCAGTGAGTCATGTCTGCAGAGAATGTCATAATGAAGTGCTCTTGATGCCTGTCCTGAAAGGTTTTCTTTTTTTTTTAGGTGAATGACTGTTGCTGCAGTGTATTCAATAATTGAAGATGTGTCAGTAAGTTGCCCACGAAAAGGCGCTTTAAGTATTTGGAAGTTCAGTGCCTTGGTCAAGGGCACCTTAACAGTAATCTGGAAATGTCCCAACACCTGTGTTGCGACAAGCTCACATTGCAACATTTTGGTCCACAAATGGGACCTTGATCCAGAGTCCTACAGGCTAATCTACTGCACGGGACAGAGGTAGCCCCCACTATCAGACATAATAAAGAATAGTCAGGAATAGTCTGAATAAAGTTGAGATTCCCACATTCAATGAATGTGCAGAGGTCAGCATGTCCAAAGTGTCCCTGGGTGATGCACTTTCTTGGTCCAGTTAGGGTGAGGATGAGGAGCTGGAGGTATTATGTCTGTTTAGATACTCACAAAGATGTAGTAAAGTACAAGTACAAGCATGTGTGTGAACATGTGTGGGCGATCTTGTCTACATATGTGGCATGACAACAAATCAAAAATATGTGAAATTAAATAAGTTTGTTCCCTCAGGTTTTAACAGTATTGTAAATATCGCAGCATGGAAGGCACAAGAGCATCACGGATATGTAAACTATGCTGCTGTTTACATTTGAAAATGAACAACAAAACTAATTTGTGGATGCATATTTAATCTCAGAACGAGAGCTGCTGCATGTGTACATGCATGAATATGTTTGTGTGTTTATGATTGTGAGCTAATATTTTTCACGTGTTCAAGAAGTGTTAAATTGGATGTAATTTTGTGGATGTATCAGCTGTTGTTCCACTTCACTAGATTGTAAAAGGATATGATTGAGCATCAGACTAAGATATTTTAACATAAGAAATAATGAGGAAAATACGGTTGAGCTACATTAAATGAAACTAAATATAAAGTAATCTAGAAGTACTTTCATAGTAGTGTACTTGATCGTGGCAGTTTATCTGACAGTAACTAAATGTAAACACCCCCCCCCCCACACACACACACACACACACCACAACCAATGTTTGATGCAATTAATTCTACTGCAGGCCAGCTCCCCAACATCAGATAATCTTGTGAGCAAACACCCAGGGAAATATAACATGACCCTGACAGACTGAGAATACAGAGACAGAACAGGCAGGAGTAAAGGATGCGTGTCAGGAAAAATCTACTCTGACCATGGGCAGGCTGAAAGGTAACACACAAGGAAAGTGAGATGGTGACACTGAGAGAAAGAGTGGGTGACAAGAAACTTATCTGGGAGTAAGAGGCTGTTGTCAACATTAATTTGGCCTTTAGAGTCTGTAGTTATTTGTCCTTTTTAGCCATTGTACACTCATTCTCAGCATTCTTCAGTTATATCTTTGCTATTTAAACTTACATCATAACAATTCATGGATTTGCAGTCACACAATGTAAGTAAAACTGTTTTTCTCTCTATTTTTTATGGTTTGAGCACAAAAACTGCATGTTATATGGAATTAGCCTGGTTTCATTTACCATCCTGTCAAATACCCTGACTGTACCACTCATGTATACTCATAGGTATCATAATTTATTCATTTTGTGACAAAAGGATAAAATAAACCCTATGGGATCTGACATGATGCTCAGATGGGGGCATTTACAGCTAGAATGTATTCAACTGCAATCATGTGGAGCAACAGAATTGATTTCAAGGAGCAGACATTCTTCACTAGGACTTCCATTGCATGCATATATGTCTATGCGAAGGTAACAGCAGATATACTGGCTAAAAATACAGTGTAGATTTAAAGGGAATCAAATACCAGATGGAAAAATATAAGACTTGTGTTTTTTTTCCTGCTTTTTAATGCAAATAGCATTAAATAACCTTATACACTTGTTATTGTGTTATAAGTAATAACAAAGCTTGTGGTTTTTATAGTGGAAATGTTTTCCTTCTTGGATTTTATATTATTGTATGATTTTAGTTTTTTTGTGTTAATATAGCATCTCAAATCTAAAAATAAAAGAAAGACAAAGCAAAAGACTCTGGAAAAGAGGTCACTAGTGATGATCCTGTGCATATAATGACACTGGAATGGGCATTCAAAGAGCAGCTGCGTTGTTGTACAAATATGCCACCTGAATGAACAACAACTCTTGAAATGTCAGACCTACTTTCCCACACACTGAGACAGCAAAAAGGATGAGGCAACATTTACTTGGAATAGATATTTATTAGGGAATGAAACATTGTTATAGTTCATGTAGTACCTGCAGTTTGCAGTAGCTTCAAAAAAATTGTAAGTTAAATAAATGCTAAAAACATATTCAAAATTTGCAGAATCTAAATTAACTTCTCAGTGTTGGAAGATTTCTCACTCATCAGAAGCCTCTGACCTCTGATCCAGTGTAACTTTTAATTCCTGCTCCTGATTTTGTAACTACACCATTGAGGACGGACAGTGAAACAGAGGAGCCTGGATGGATAGTGGAGGGGGGGGGGGTTCTGCAGTGGAATATTGAATTTAAATGCATCATGATCACTTCATTAGTGAAGAACTAAAAATGATGTGACCTCCTATCATATGTTTTTCATTCTGTAAATATCTGACTTGCTCCCCTGGCCATCTACATTATATGTTCACATCTGGGGCTAATATTTTTCCAGTTTGTGACTGATGGATGGAAAGAAGAAAAAAAACCTGAGAAAACCACATGCATGATGAAAACACCTTTATAAACCTGTGTGACAGTGACCTGGCATGCACTTCTAATAGGGGGCTTGAGAATAATGTTGGTTCTTGCTGGGCTGTCATAGCCAACCTTAATTAGGCATGCATTTGAAACCAGGATTGGAATTCTTATAGGATCAAAACTGACACTTTTCCCTAATTAATTAATTAATTAATTAATTAATGCACATTATACATAATTGTGGCAAAGCTTTGACCAGTTCTGCCGTCTACCACCCATGGCTGATGAAACCCAATCTTTACATTCTATTCTGTATCTTACAGCACAATGAACAATGTGCCCTGGATGTTTGTACCTGTATTTCTGCTCTAACTGAAGGGAAAAAAAAAAAACATTCATGATCCATATTCAGTGGTTGCTCAAGGGTGATAATCACAACTTCTGGTTATGGCAGACTTATTATTCACCATCTCATAGAAGGAAGAGCCTTTAAAGACCCATTAATGCATCAGCTGAATGTAAATCATGGATGGGGGTTATTGATCTAGTGTACTTTAAACAAACCTTGAGTGGATGTGTTTATTATGTCTGTCACGTTAAGGAAATTGAACTCTACATTTTTATGCTCGCCTTTTAGTCAGGTTGCTTCCCATCGTGCATACACAATATAATCCAGGAGGCAGCCCGTGTCTCAAGATAGATGCCAACTTAAAGTTTCCTTTTAAGTGTCATTTTAATTACAAAAGCAAGGGAATTACTGCACGGAGAGCTTCTTTAATGCTGAATAACTGGAGGGGCACAGAAGGAGAAACAAATGGAAGACTGCATATTCAATCAAAGCTGGCATACATTAGTATTCATGTTGAAATGTAGCCTTTGACACCTGAGAGAGATGCACATGACCTGATGAAGAATCAAAGCACATTATGAATATGGAAGGAGGGATAATTTGTAAAATATGATGGAGGCTTTGATCCAATGTGCCCTCAAAGGTAAGTGGTAGGTACGACTGCAAAACTTACATGGTATGGGAATTTGAATAATGCCCTGAGATCACATTACACACACACACACACACACACACACACACACACACACACACACACACACACACACACACACATACATAATTCAGTAACATCACAAGGAAATAATAAACAAAATGTTTGGGGGTTTGGGGAAAATAATATAGACAGTAAAGGTATTCATTATCAATTTAAGTAATTCATACAATATTTAATTTCAAAAGCGATCCTTTCATCTATCCATTGATCCATCCATTGATCCATCCATCCATCTTCTTGCTTAAGCATAGGCTCCCAGACATCCCAATCCCAGGCCAAATTGTCCATCTCTTTCAGGAGGATCCAGAGGCATTCAGAGCACAGATGAGAGCTTTAGTCCCTTTCCTATATGATTTTCAGTTTTGGGGGCTTCACCTACTTCTTCCTCCTCCTGTGCGTGTGGTTTCACATGTGTAGATCTTTGCTACACATGACTTATTAGACTGACCAGCATTCACATACATTGCCTTAGTTTCTCCTGTGAAACCACTTCTGGCAGTTTACTGGAGATGCAGTGATGAACACTTGCAAAGTTTCTCAAATGTTTAACCCACTGACCTCTGACAATGTTGGCAGCAGACAGAAGTCAACTGTTGAGTAACAAGATGATGTTTGCTGCTCAGACTCAGTTATTTTCTGTCCTTGCTGCCAAAAAAAAAAGTCTGAAGTCTGAAAATGAAGACAGACGGGTGAGAAGGGAGCTGGACTGATATACTGTGACTCCTCACTGCCCCCGAGGGAACTATTATGAGAGCATCGGCTTTACAGAGTATAGCCTCACTGGCTAATGGCTGTTTCCTTATATCATATTATGGGATAATGGGTGTAGCTGGAGAAAGGCAGCAACCATATTTTTTTACTGAAGTGGCCTGCCGTGATTCAACAGTACCCTCCAGGACTAGAAAATAACAAGGCTGCAAATGAGCTTCAAGTCAATATTTTGACCTTTCATTGAAAAAAAGGTCTTGTCTTTCAAGGACCTGGGTGCTAAGCAGCCTGGCTTTAAATAATAACGGTTAAATACTTCTCAGAATAGATTCTTCCACTGAGTGTTTTCTTTTAAATTATATTTATGTAAAAATAAATAGATTAATAAATTATACAGGTTTCTTCTTATAATGGAAATCATGGTCATTTCAGAGATATCTCATTGATTGTTTCATCCTTCTGAACAATTAATGAATTCAGATTAAAGGAAAACTGGAATTGTGCTTCCAGATATTTATTTATTAAAGGCCCTTAAGACTGTGAAGGGCTGTACAGTCAAACGTCGGTTTTCAACCACAATCCATTCCAGTTTGAGAAGTGATTTGTTCAAATTCTGAATCTATTTTTCCCATTACAAATAATGGAAACATTTTTAATCCGTTCAAAGGCTAAAAAAAATGCCTTTTTTAAGCATTTTTTTTTCATTATTTTACACCATAAACTGCATAAATCAGTGAGTAGGTAATGTATAAATAAATAATATAAATAAATAATATAAATAAATAATATACATGTAATAAGTAAACTGAATTAATAGAGTAGGCTAGACTGGGGAATGTATTGCCATATCTGTCCATCCCCAGCCTCGTTTACAGATACGGTAAATAATAGGTAAAAATCTCTCCCTTTACACTCAAAATGAGTAACGAAAATACAGTTACTTTTTTCTTTTCTTTGCATTAAGAACAGCGAACACGTCAGCTGTTGTCAATAAAAACGAACGGAGTCAGTCAGCATCCGGGCCACGCGGTTGGGTTTTCTCGAGTCGTCTCGGCTCATCTCGCGGGGTTCGACTTTCGAATTTTTGTTCGATATCGGAAGCAAAAAATCTCGAATTTTTCGTTCGAACTCCAATTTGTTTGAGGTCTGGGATGTTCGAAAACCGAGGCTTGACTGTATTCCATGGCACCAACCACCAACAATGAGCTCAGTATGAATCATACATTACTTAATTAAAGCCTGCCAGTGATTCTTATAATTCCAGGAACCAATGCAAATTTTAGTCCTTTAATTATGGAACGGATTGTTCTGGCTGCCATAATTGACAGTATTATACCTACTAGCCAGGCTATGAACATGCTGAATAAATTAAAGGTAAAATATATCCATTCTAACAAGTGAGCTCTTAAAGATTGACTGACATTAAAATAGTTTGAAACCTAATTTGAATGAATGAGCTGCTCCACAGATGAGAGCAAATGTCCAGTCACCCTGACTCTGTTCAGAACATCCGGTCCAGCAGCCTCAGTGGTCTGGACAGCATCAAGACTGGGTGAAACATACATATTCTGATGCAACCTCATTTTGTTTTAGTGAATATTCTTGCACTTTTCATTTTCACCACAATTCATCACGCTTCACGGCACTGTAGCAGACTCTTTGGATTGCATTTGGATGCAGCTGTTCAGTCATGCCAACTCCCAGTTTACCATGGAATGTTTAAGAGCAAGGTCATTTGACAAATGGAATTATGACATGAATACACTGACCTCTTTAGTCAGTTTGTCATGTCAAGGTGCTCGATTTTATACAATTGTGGCCATAAAAAGGATTGAAACACCTGGATTCAATTATATGGAGGGACGTCACACTACTTCACTTTTGGAAATATAGTGAAAGTTTTCCAGTTGTCAATGGTAATTTTTTTTTGGCATTTTTTTTTTAAATGGGCCTGTATGCTTGACACATTCTCAGCTCAAAAGAGGTGCTGACAAATGTTAACTTCTCACTTTAATGTCAAGCAGAGTTTTGGGGTCAGTAGCATACAGATCCAAGGCTTGTTTCTTAATGCGATGCAGTGTCTCACCTGCACAGACATCCCAGGGGGTCCTCTGACAGTGGGAGGTTGAGAGGCTGGGCAGTGTCACACATCCCTGCTAAACTGCTGCTTCTGCATCCTGCTAAGGGCCTATGTTGGCTCTGATCTAGGCATGTGCAGCACTGACAGCTGCTGAAGTAAAACACTTAACTGCTAAGTACTGAAGAACCACCAGCTTGGTTTGATAAGAATCATGGAGGGTTCTGGAGATCGCTCCAGGCTGAGAGGCAGGAGGCATCACTCTAGCCCTTCATCTTGATCCATCACTGGGCTTTGGACATTGTGCCATATGTTTTCAGGGATTCATCATCATCATCATCATCATCATCAGGATGTAAGTTAAACTGACTGACCACAGTGGGACTCCGTCCATGCTGAAGTGGTCCTCTTTTTAATTTACACTTCTTTGATGTCTCACCAACTTTCTCACCTTCACTCTCCTCTTCCTGTCTTCAAACTTTGCACATTTCCCTCTTCGTTCCATTCTTCACAATTTTACATATCCTTCCTTTACTCCACTCTTACTCTTACTTATTACCTGTCACACTGCTTCCTGCCTTCCTCTTCTACGGCTCCTCTCATCTCCCAGCCCCTTCTGCTGCTCACCTCTTGTAGCCCAGTTCACCTCTGTGCTGTGAACTCATGCATCACCGTGACCACCCTGTTCTCACTGTGTGAACTCACCTGTGAACACAGGACTGTCTTGAGAAAGAAGGAGGAAAATGTAAAAAAAGAAACTAATTTTAAACCTTGCACCAGTTAGGATTACAGAGTGGGGAAAAAAAAGCAGGGACAAGGGATATGACATGAGCATGGATGACACAGGCCTCTTCCACCAGTTGCCATAGACTAGAACGAAATATTGACTTTCCATGAACCAGGTTCCAGACATAAATTAATTGCTCAGTTAACTGTTACAAATGTCCCAAAATAATGAACCTGTTATGAAGAGCAACATGGCCTGTGGAAGACTTTTGATGTCCATGCGATTTAATGCTGTAACTCCATTTCCATTTTCACCAATAGCAATCTCTGAACGAAACAGTCATGTGAATCCAACTAGATGTGAATTCTCGTGTGCACGCTTGAGTCTCTGGGTGTATGTAAGTCAAATGTATGTTGCCTAACAAGCAGAAAACTGTGCTATTCTCAGCTATAGCCCTTTTCAGCTGTAAGCCAAATGAGCTGAGTCTAATGGATTAAATTAAGATCTGTCTACTCACTGCAGCAAGATCTATACTGTGTTAAGGAGTCATAGTTCTGGATGCAAGTCTACTCATGAAAGTAGTACATCATGTACTATGTTTCCAAGACATCTTATTTCTCTCATATTTCATTTCATGTTTTAGTCTCAGCAAAATGGTCTTTTGTCAGAGTAAATGTGCAGTTCAGCATTTACAGTTTTTAGCTAAAAGAAAAATAAATATTCTTACTAAAATTTAGCTTTTTGCATTTTTGTAAATTAACCAAAATGTGGATGATTATTCTTTAAATTCTGGGATCTTTTAAAAAGTCTTGGGACAGTTTTGTTCTCCAATTTTGATTATATTTTTGGTTGATTATTATTTATTCTATAAAAATATCATTAAAGTAGTTATTTTTTTGATCGCAGACAGGATAATGTATGTGTCTAACACACTTACACAACAACAACAAAAAATGAATTTTTATTGTTGGTGACCAGTTTATTTCAGTGCACTAGTTGGGTGACTGACAGTTCTTCAACAGTTCCCCAAATCCTGCAGATGCTTCCATATGATCTTTAATAAAATATGCAAAAGTCCAGTGCCAGGCCAGTGTGAACTGTCTTAAAGCCAGTGTAGAAATACAGGTGAACTTGGTGGATGAAAGAGATGAAGACAACAGAAGAGATGGGAACAGAAATGAGGTGGGCAGAGAAGCAGAAGTTTGGTAAGGAGAGAAGTACAGCAGGTGGGAGGAAGAGCAAGAGATATGAACGGTGGTAAGCAAATGAGAGGGTAAATAAAGGAAAGGTATGATAGATTGCATACCAGGAGAAGAGATGGCTAGACTTCAAAGAAACCACCGATTCAAAAGTGGACCACCTTTTCAAGGGCACCACCTACCAGGAGCTGGATTGGAAGAGACAGTGAACTGAAAAAAAGAGGTGCAGCTGATGCAGTGGAATAGGTTGGGAAAGTAGGTTGAGAGGAATGGAGAAAAAAAAATGGCGGAGACTGTCAAAGGGTCAGCAGATGTTTTCTGAATTTGTTTTCAAATTGCATTTCAGTAACAACTTTGAGTCAGTTTTGTCCTTTAGTGATAACCTCAGAGGGTTTCCTGCCCAGCTGCAAAACATTATTTCCAATTTTGTCCTGTGATGGAAACAGTCACCACAAAATATTCTATTACTGACAACAAAAATGAAGGTTTTTCCAGCATGTGTGTATATGTAGACATTCTACCTTCTGGTCATATGATGGCCCATTTCATTACAGCAGGTCACATCATATATAACAAGTCCCTGATGTGTTATTACTGTTATTACTACTCACTGTGCAAGCCAATATGGCAGCTGATTGTCAGTGCGTTTACTATTGTATGTGTGATGTGTGTGACACAACTCAGTTTTAAGAACACACACACTCACACAGTGAGTGCTCACAGTAGTCTTAATTGTCCGGTTCCCAGGGTACGTGTAATACAGCCACAGTTCATTTACTGTCTCTATCTGTGCTTATTAGAGAGGAGTCTTCTGGGAATTAGCCTCTACTTCATATGATATTCACACTAAAAGCTGCATGTAATTTGAAAGAAACAGCCATAATTGTATTTCTGTTTCCTCTTCAAGAAGTCTAACTGTTATAGCAGTAAGCTTATACAAATGGGGTGAACGTCAAGGACTCAATGAGACATCCATCCCAGAATGAAAAGTTTTAAGCTCTTCTTTAGCATCTGTAAGTCAGCCTTTGCATGAACCACTGTTAGTACAGTCTGATAAACTCTTTGCATCCTTTCAGTGGCAGGTCAGTGGCAGCATTCTTCCTTCATCTCTTGTCTTCCAGCTGACCCAGCTGATGTGACTTGACAGCAGATCACAGCTTACAATGGCAAAAAAGTGATGAAGAGTTTGGATGATGGGGTTCAGGTTTCTGCTGCAGGTTTGGTTTTAGACTCATTCAACCTCTCGTCTGCCTGTACAGAAAAAAAACAACTGAATAAAAGTGAAAAGGATCTGAGTTGTAGAAGAGTAAATGAAATCATCAAACATGTAAAGAAGGAGACATTTTTGGAAGAGGAATATTCAATCATGTGTGTTATGTCTTCCTCAAGAAAATGACAAAATAGTCATTTCAAACTGTTTTGATAACTACTGAATAATAATAATTTTAGATTTAGACTAGAATTTAAGTCATTACTCTAAAATCTTAGGAAGATTTGCAAAAAGATTCTGCACAGTTAATCTCTAAACACGTTGATAAAAGCATATGAACTTGAAACACCTTCATCAAGCCAGCTTGAAGCCTATGCACTTTATAGTTTAGTGATGATACATCACATGTCACTTACCTGTTCCTTCATGAAGAAAGTTGTAAGTTTAGCATCTGACCAGCCTCTTTTTTTTCCATGTGTTTTGCATTCTAAGCATATCCAGCTAGGAGGCAGCCTTAAGGCAGTCCCAGAAGACCTTGAATGTATAATAAACCGCCTCTGGCCCAGCAATATTTCAAGAGTTCCCAAGAGTTTTTGCACATGACTCAGAAGAAAGCGGTGCTGTGGTTAGAACCAGTGACAAAAAGCTGATGAGCAGCAGAAAGTGGACGGATTAAAGGGCCCATCCCCCTACCCCCCCTCCATTTTTTTTCAATCCTTTCCCAAACCAAATATTCTGTCAATAAATATGTATTTATTATTGTCCATGCTGCTTTGCCAATAGTCTACAGAGCTTTCTGTTTGATTTTTATTGCTCTGATGAACTAATGCACAACTGAATTTCTACACATTCACTGCAGTTATGGCTTTAACATCAACAACACCTCTCTTGGGATTTCCATAATCAAAACCACAAAATCACACAAATTTCAGTGAGAAAGGAGGAACACACTGAAAACAGAGCAGCTTGTAACCCTACAGTTACAAAACTACAGTTGTAACCCTCATCCTAACCTAACCCTTGCTGATTAGGGCTAATCTGAGCTGGTTATTATTGGGGGTAGTTGTCAGGGATGCTGCACCCTGTCCTTCTGAGAGCAGCAAGAACAGAAGATGAGGTGATGAAGAGCAATTATCACTGACAGCACAAATGTGGAAAGAGCAAGAAGAGGAGGTAATTCTGTCTCAAATGGAACACAGAGTTTTAACAGGGCTTCATTACTGTTTTGTATTGTAATATATTGTTGTTTAATCTGGAAGAAGAAAAAAACAAAAAAAACAAACATGTTTTTGCATTAGTCTGCTAGCTGAGGAAGCAGATTTTCCACTTTAGTATTATATGCCTGACTAAAAAACATCTGAAAGGTAAAACCGAGAGTTCAGTAGTTCAGTTTTATTTGGAAGGCTGATACTTTTCCCATGTTTTTCATCAAGATATTCTATATTACTGCCAGATCTCTGTCGCTCAGCTTCTCCAAAATATTCCACATAATATGTTTAATAAGGTCCAGCTCCAGCCTGAGCTAATTTCATTAAACACAAGTGAATAAGAACCACATGATGTCTGTCATGACTGTGTGTCTGTGTATGTAGGGTGTGTGTGCGTGTGTGGGTGTGCATGTGTCCATGCGTGTATGTCCTCCTTGACTTTATTGTTTGGAGGCCCTGGGTTAAGGAAGTACAATGGGAAATCCAAACCATTTAAAAACATTACAGGCATGTTATGTCTGGCTACTCAATACTTTGAGATCACTTATATCAAATTTGAGGTCACAACCCCCGTTCATAGTTCCCCGAGTCCACCCATTCCACCAGAGCTACTGTACTGTTCTTTTCCTTGTTCTCCTTATTTAAACTCTTTGAGTTAACTGGTGTAACTTTTGTAAGACAAAATGATTTTCGGTACCTCCATGTGCAATAAACTCTAACCAAAGTTTAAAGCTTCCAGCACCTTTAACGATCGTGTGCAGATGTACATGTTTTTGTGGGACAGTTTCTTCTAAATTTCATTGCCCTTTTCAGTTCTGCCACCAGGGAGCACCAAAGTCAGACGCGGTCGTGTTTAATAAAAGAGTTACTTTTACTATATTCTACTGCATATATGCTGCTTGGATTAATAGGGTTAGCAGTATGATCCATTTTTATACACTACACGTTGAACGATTAATCATCTTTTCTTCTGTGATCACACCTGTATTTTAATCTCTAAAGAATATCTTTTCTTTTTTTCCCATAATCTTTGTTCTTATCTGTTTATACTTTCCTATATGAGTGAGACAATATGAAGGTGTAAAATAGAACTTACTATGTTTTTTTGTTACATTTTTAGCAGGTTGTGCCTCAGTTCAACCACTTGTGTGGCTGATACAGAAGTGAAATGTTTTCTAACCTTTCTTTTTGCTGCACAGAACATACATTAAACCCATTTGAGCAGTAAATAACCTAATAGTAAAAAGGCTCTAAAACTGTACTAGCCAATATTTTCTAAGCTCATGAAAGTATTATGTTTGACCTATGCACCTATGTATCTGTGTGTGTGTGTGTGTGAGAGAGAGTTAGTGTGTGTGTTTGAGAGAGAGAGAGAGAGAGAGAGAGAGAGAGAGAGAGAGAGAGAGAGAGAGAGAGAAAGCGAGAGAGAGAGAGAGAGAGAGCGAGCATGTATGTGTAGTGGGAGTTGTGAGTCAAGCTCTCCTCCATCTGTCTTTTTCGCTGCAGACATGCAGATCTGCCCCAGTGCATCAGAGACGAGCCAGTAAATCAATTTAAAACCTATTAACTGCCACACACAAGTGTGCAGGTGCGCATGCACAGAGAGGTGCCATCTTTGTCTGCCTCTGCCTGCCAGGAAGTCCATTTCAGTGCTGTTAACATACAGGATCTCGCAATTTTTCACTGACTGTCTGTCTCAGTCTCTCTCTCTCTCTCTCTCTCTCTCTCTCTCTCTCTCTCTCTCTCACACACACACACACACACAATAGCATCACACCTCACCTTGATACAGCAATGAATCAGTCTCAGGCCGACACACGCAGGTGAAAACCTGAACACCTGGTGCTGCTCTGCCCGAGTAATCAACGATTACTTTCTTGTCCTTCAGGATCTGTAAATGTGAGTTTCAGATTTAAGCACACCCAAGCATCAGTGGGTAGGTGTGGGGTGCTAATAGGGGGTGATTTATTGAGTTGCAAAATCTGACTTTTAGCCATGAGCCTAATGACACACACTCAGAAGCTTTCACACACATACTTGGAGGGATTTTTGTTGAAAAAAAAAGAAGTGCAAATTAACATGAGCAAGAAAGAAAGAAAGACAGAGAGAATAACTGTTGACACAAAATTGTATACCCATATATGTTGTCCTCCTTTTCTTTTCTGCTGCTGTTTTGCACTCCAGCTTCTTCAAGTCCTCCACTTTCTCACCTCCCCTTGACCCCTCTATGGTTGCTTGTCAGATTTCATTCATCCATCTTTGCTCCTCACTTATCTGTCTTCTCATAGTCACTTTACTGTTGAACCCACATTTAGACTGTTAACAGGCAACACATTTGTCCAGCGGCTGCTTTCACAGTAAATATTAAGAGCTGCAAATACTGTTTAAAGGGGCAATAAGCAAAATTCATTGTTAGATAAAAGGAATTAAAATTTCACAGAACTTCAGTGTGTTAATCATCGGCTCGCTGTTGAACAGACATTGTTTGATGCAAATGATAACACACTAAAAGAGTGGCATTATAATTCATTTATGGACAGGACAGCACAGATAGGTTGGAGGAAGTTTTTTGTTAATATGGAAAATGTCCCACAAAATGGTGATGTTGTGTTTGTACTTTGCAGATCTTTGTTCACAGATGAGGCAAGGAATAGTGAATAGCTTAAAGTCAAGTGTTTGTGTAGTTTTATGGGGTTAACACTAAAATTCCATAACATTCATCCCACCCCCTGTAAAGACTGACATGCACTTTTAATAACATTAGTATATTGAAAAGTCTGTTAAAAAAGAATGGTGCAGGAGAAAACTGGTAAAATGATGAGGAGGAAGCTTTAAATGAGTTAACTTGTTAAGTGAAAGGTCTGGGTCACAGAAAACATGACTGGAATTGTAGGGGTTAACGTGAGAGGCAATTAGTGTGAAACCACATTATTTAAGACAGTTAAGAAGGAGTGCATGCTTATACAATATGAATCTTGTGGTGTAAAGCATCAGCATAAGGCAATTCTCTTAACATGTTAGCCTTTGTTTTAGTGGCACAACTGCTCTTGATGCTAATGTGAGCTGGTTTCCTGATAGGTAGTTGCACCTTCTGCAAAATGACATAGCTACCCACATTTATTATAAGTAATAATTGAAGGATTTATGAACAGCTGTTAGGTGTATCCTGCTGTGCATGGGGAACACAGAAGGTGGGGCAGCACCTGGCGCCAGACAGCTGATGTGCATTCAGACTGCCCTGAAGTAAATAAATGAATAAAGTCATTTATTTTCAGTCTTGTTATGTTTAACTGACAACAGCGATGAGTGCGTAGCCAACTTTTAAGTAATATACACTTGACATGAGAGGTCCAGAAATAAAAACCTTTATGAGGCTGTGATGCCAAAGGAAAGGCCAATCATTAGGTTTACTTTGATTATGCAAAATTTAGATCTAAAATGGATAAAAACAGGACAGAATGTGTTTGAGTGAAACCTCAAATACCAATCACTGCAGCAGCTTTTCCAGTCAGCATTGTGATGACATATGTGAAGCTAATGCCCAGATCTGTCAGAGATCTCCATTTTGCAAAGATGGATCGCTCTCACATCACTTTGAGACACATGATATTCACAAATCATGCCTTGGTGAGACAACACCTGAGAGAGAAGGTGGGGGGTTGTTGGAGATGACAGGCCGATCAGTCGATGACTCAGTTCAGTGACCAACCACATGAATGGGCTCTCTGTTGAGCTCTCTTGAAGATGAGTGCTGTCCTCAAGCTGTTTTTTTGACAATACACCAAGGCAGATAAGGCAAAAATCCCTGCTAGGATGCCATCTGTTGAAAATTCATCAGGTGGGTATAAAAGGGAGAAGGGAGACACTTTGGTCTGTAGGATGTTAGATGTATGTAAATGTCTCACTAGAAGACTGTGTAAATCAACATATATTTGTAAATGAATCAGTCCAGCTCATGAATCAGACCTCCCACTTTAGTAAACTGGTTCCTAAAATAATCCAACCAATTCAAATTTCAAATAGAATATTACTTCAGTGTAGAAAACAATTTCTTTTGTTTTCTTTCTTCCCTCTTCTAAACTCCTCCATCCAAAGTCCTGAGAATGACTTTCCCTGGCGCTCCCCACCCACTCCCACCCCTCCGTGTAGCCTATTTTTGTTGGAATCCCTCCTTGCGATAATTTCTCCCACCTTCCCTTTTTTTCCATCGCTCCATGGCTTACTCTGTCATTCTATTTTTGCTGGCTAGCTGCCCGGTGGGACAACATTCCAATGGCACTATTGACTGGAGAAACCCCACAGCTGACTTCCATTAGGGATAACTGGAAACCAAGACAATGGGATTGTCAGCTAGAGTTTCATTAATGGTGAGAGCGCTTTGTTTCAGTGTGCAGCAGGAGCTGATTGAGGCTCCCTATCAGAAACATCTTCAGGGTCATGCTGGTTTTGACAGTTTGTCAATACTTGTTCCACAAACTTTCTGACATGAACGAAGAAAAGGCTGTCGGTGACCTGCAGATCCCCTCTCCTTCATGTGACCCCAGACAATTCCAGTCGGAGAATGTGCTGCAGATTCAAATTCTCTCGTGTGGGACCTCAAACTGCCCTGCTTACCCCCCCCAGAGGATTTAAATCTCTTTACAGACATTTCCCAAGTCCAATCCCTAGTAAATCTTAGTTTCTGAAAACGTTTTTTTTTTTTTTTTAAGGAATTACAGGAATTGTTTCCTAATTGCTCATGAATGAATTCATGACTTGAAACTCAATCATGGAGTCTATTTCAGTTTCGTATATTGTGGTTTGTGAAGATAAATTGAACTCTTGTTTTCCCCTTTTTGTGACCTGCTTTTTTCCCCAGCCAGCTGATTAAGATGGAGTAGAGTCTCCATGCATAGTGACCATACACGTCAAGTTTTCACTTCCCTGCTGCTGTAGTGTGTTACTGAGCATGTGCTGGAGGTTTCACATTTCTTCGAGGTTCAGGAAGTGAAGAAAGTGGGGGTGGCAGGGCTGTCTGAGACTGTCAAGTCCGGGTTATAAAGAGACCCCAAGAGAGCCTGATTGAGCGAAGGAAGCAAAGAGGAAAAAGAGAGACAGAGAGGACAGAGGGACTGGGAGATGGAGGTGGGGGGGGAGAGGACAATGAGGCTTTTGATGAGGACTTTCTGGGGAGCATATGTGGGTCACTGCATGGATAAACACACTTTCACTACCCCGCATCAACGATTTACACGGGGAGCAACATTTTTATTGTTTATGCTCTCAAATTTCCCTTTTACACACAAGCTTTCACACAGCACTCTTAAAGAAACACATGAATGCATTAAGACAGAGCAACATTGTCCCATTCCACCGGTTTATGAATGTGGCCCCATTGTAACCTCCTTTTAAATTATTTGGCTCACTCACGTATAAAACTTGGCCATGCATCCCACTTTAACACAGACAATTCCTTCCTTAGACTTTGACTCACTTCCTTACCACCATGGCAGCAAAAAATAAACACCAGTTGAGCTTTTTTTTGAGAGCCTAAAAAAGCTTGAACTGTTGGATCAAGATGAAAGAGGCCCACCAAAAGCACGTAGCGTGCAAACCATAGTCAAAAAGCTCACAGTATTGTAGGGGCAGCACTGTTGCGCTGTCATCCCTTCATTGCAGACCTTTCAGAAGAACTTTGGAATTAATGTACCAAAATACACAAAATTATTCAGAACCATCCATCAGCCAAGGCTCTATCCCTTAGTGGAGTTGTGGGAGCAATGGAACAGATGCCAGTTGCCTTCAGAGGGCACCTGGCCCTACAATGCAGGACTAACGGGGCTAACATATAAAAGAGTCAATCAGACACACTCACAGGTCAATTTAGAGTCACTGATTCACCTATACCCAAATGCATGTTTTTTTTGTTTTTTTTAACTATGGGGGGAAGCCAGGGTACCCTGAGAGAGCCCATGCAAACATGAGCACATGCAGAAGAGCCAGCAGCCCCAGAGGGCCAAGCACTGCATCACTAAACTCATAACCATTAACCTGAAAACTATCAATGGCACCTCGTGATTTTATCCGATTTATTTGTACAAAAGATCATGGTCATAAAGGCTCACATAAGCATCTGTCAAGAGAGGAGCATCTCTTCTTTTTAATCATTTATGATCTTCAATTGTCCCTCATTGTGGTTTTACACTGGTCTTCTCTTGGAGTCACTGGGAACAGGAAATGCTTGCAGAAACACTGACAGGCTGAACTTTCTCAGCAAGTATCCATTGCGGAGAGAACTGGTTTTCCGACTGACTGTTTCTTCTTTCCCTGCCAAAGTCTCCCTCTCTTGCTTCTTTTTCTGTTTTTGACCTCTATCTTTTCCAACAAGGCCATCTGAGCTTAATTTCTGCTTCAGTTTATTTTAGAAAAGTAATAAAACTGGCATTGTGTGAAAGCGGCTTATTTAAACTGAAGACTGCTCTTTTAACGGTCTGTCTGTCGCTCTTTTGTAGTTAAATCCTCACATCACATCCCAGACGAGCTTCAAAGGGGAACAGAAATGTTTTTTGCTTTTCAGTGGCAGAACCTTTGACAACATCTCTTCTGCATAGCTGGAATTTTGGTGTCATTTTGGGCTTCTTCCATTGCTTCCCAATGTCTATCTCTCTCATTCATAAATAGTTCTAATCAATTTTTTTTTTTTTTTAGTTTAATTTTGTCTTGCTGTCAAATATTTTGCTCTGTATTGGAAAGACTGATTCCAGAAGACATTGCTGTGTGGATGAATTATAAAGTAGGGCAATAAAAACAAGTGACACACATGATAAAATAATTTTCATTAAACCCTCATGGTTGTTGTATGTAAATTATATATAATCCCAAAAAAAATCCTCACAGTGTTAAATGACACAATATTTAAAAGTATTCCGTAATCCTTCATGAGATATATTTCTGCACAATTTCATGTGATTGGATCAGTGATATTGAACTAACTCAGCGTTTGTGTGTCCAGAAAGGCCAAGTCAATGTTGAGAAGAAGGTTTTCATCTGACAGCCACGGCAGCTTTGATATGTTGACTAGGTTCCTCTTTCTTCCTGTTTATTCACTTCTAATACATGTTTTTTTCTCTTTACCTCTGTACCACTCTCCCCTTCATCACCTCACCACTTTACCTTCTCTGACTGTCTGTCTCTTTCTTTAGGTCTGTTGGCCGTGTAGATCTTTTTGATGCATTAATGTACACTGGACAGTGATTTTCTTCCATCTCTACTCTCTAAACCAACCAAATAATTGAAAATGAATGATGACCTTCTTGGTTTCTTTTTATTTGTAACATCTTAAAAATCAATTTTATTTCATACATAAAGTAAAAATAGCTAATTCAAACCCCATTATAGTCAATGGTGCTATTGACTATAATGGGGTTTGATTTCACATCAGAATTTGTGAGTGGGCTAACATTCATGGGTCCTATTCATGTCCTATTCTGTGAATCTTTCAAAATGATACAACTTGATTTAACAGATTCTACAATCAATGAAATATGTTTTACTAAATGTACTTTACACTTCCTTTTAGATGTGACACCTCTACATTAGAAGCAACAAATGGCAAAATATGGTTTTATATTGACAGGAAGTAGATAAACAGTGATAATACACATGTTCTTTCTTTTTTTTAACACACTGTCCTCAGCTTGCTGCTAAATGACAGAGGCTGCTGCTTCAGTCAGAGACCACTAAAAAAGAGTATAATCATGGATCGCCTACATCCTGCTGCAGCATTTTTTATCTTCATTCTTTGTAATTGACACATTCATCCAACTATTTTCTGTTAACTGCTACTTACCCTTAATTGTGGATGCGGGAGTGCTGAAATCAGGACAAAGTGAATCTTTTGGGACTGTGGGAGGAAATGGGAAAACACACACACACGCACGCACATACACAGATACATGGGGTGAGCATCCGAACTCAACCCGGTGTCATTCTGTATTATTGAACCAAGAACCTCCTTGATATGAAGTTACTGTGATAACAACTCTTGATATAGTGAGTGATTTAGTTTATCATTAAAGTCTGGGTAAATACTAAAAGCAGAAATGATGATTTTTGTTTTTCTGGGAATTTCACTAATTGGAACACACAAATGGCTTTAAAACACACACAAACCCACACACACACACCTAACCCCCCCCAAACACACACACACACACACACACACCCAACCCCCCCCCCCTAAACACACACACATACACACACACATGCACACAAACTTAGTGGTCCAGCTCCCAGAAGCAGATTTATGAAGCAATAAAAGCTCATTTCACATATACACACGTGCGCAGACACACGAACACATCGTATTTCTGCCAAGTACAGAGCTTTGCATATCTGGCCCCCTTTTAACATGCTGGAGACAGATGTTTTTTGTGATATTACATCTGTTTCTGCACACACATGCATGCACGCTCACACACACATACACACACCTACACACACACACACACACACACACACACACATACTCAAACAATAATGTCCTCGTGTTGAAAAGGACACGAACACATTTTTCTCATTGGAAGGAAGGAAGGTTCTTAAGTCCCAGAATGTACAATAGATCTACTGCTGGCTTTGTCACTACAACTTAGAAACGCAGATTTATGGAAGAAACAAAGGGAGACCATGACAAATGGTTCAAAGAGGGGAAGAGACCTAGTTCATGTTTGCAGTTTGAGCCTTTTAAAGGAGCACTTCAATTAGATTTTTAGAACTGTGGCCAAATGGATAGAGAGATGATGCATGGGCAAATTAGTTCAAGGACTCCTTGGTTCTTTGACTGGCAGGCAGCAGGGAGAGCAAGATGAAAGTCTGGCTGGATAAATGTGTGTGCCCTTGAGCAATGCTCTTAATGTAACTCTAACCAATGGCTCTACAATTTGAATTTGTAAAATGTGCTTTCATTGTCACATCAAAATTAACATGTTGACATGTGATGATTAACTCTCGATTAATGAATACATTATTTATTTTATTTAAATAGCAATTAAAGCTTCCACAACCCATCATGCTCAAATCATAGCTGCTGAGCAGAAAAAAGTAAAAAAAAACAACAAAAAGAACCAGCTGGCTAGAAAAACAAAAAAAAGAGGAATTGGTAATAAGTTTGTATTGATTTGTGCACAGTACAGGAAGCAGTTTTCCTTTTCACAAAGGATTACAAGCTGGAAGAGTACCATCTCAAATATATCACACATTGTTTAAACAATCTTTGGTTTCAATTTAATAAAAAAGAAAAAAAAAACATTTAATGAATGACAGTTGTTAGAAGTTAAAAAAAAAATCTGATCAAATACAAAGTTGCTTCATCATAAGGCACGAATATTTTTCACGTCATATCTACAAAAAATAGTTTGTTTTTAATGTCATTGAATTGACTTGATTTCAGGGAATTGACTGATTGTTTTGCAAGAATTTCCAAATCAGATGAAAAGCTGAAAAATACTAAGTCTGAGAAGTTTTTTGAAAGGACGAAGATTGGATTATATACAATTTTAGATCAGTTATGAGACTCAAAAGAGTCTTAGCAATCAAGCCATCAATCAGATCATCAAGCAATATTTAAATCCTCCATGTTCCCTTCCTCACCCACCACCTGTCACTCACAGAATACATTCCAAATTTCCAAACTTATACATACAAAAGGGATATACATGGAGAGGCACAAACTCATTCCTCACAAAGACCCCCTACTCTTCCCTCCTGACAAGAACCCCACATTTCAACTTCAAAACGGGCCTTTTTTTGTCAGGCTGTCACAAAGCCATCGCACCCTGTTTTAGTCAGAGAAAGAGAAATATATTGAAAGAGGAGGTGAAATTGGAAACAGCAAATGAGTGAAAGAGTGTGACAGAGGGATATGTCACCCACGCTGCTTTCTCTGAACAAGTTGCATGCTACAGACTGACTGACACTGCTCCCACAGTCAGTCTGAAAAAAAGGGGGGAAAAAAGGAAACTTGTTAAAAAGCTTTCAGATTCTTTGTAGACTTTGGTAAAAGGCAGCAGCAGAGCAAAAGTATATGCAGGTTCCCAGAGGAGAAAAGGTGGAAATTCTGGTGTCTAGGGTGCCATTGCTTCATTCAAGCAAAGTCTTGTCAGCACCAAAGTGTGTGAACTGTATGAGCTCTGAGAGGTTGCACCACTGGATTTGAACAGTTGAACAAAACTAGACCTGTGCTTTCTTACAACAGCACAGTGTTTTGCTGCAACAGTGGAGCGGGGGTGAAAAGCTTACTGATGAGAACAAACCAGCATGGCTCGTATATGCCCCCCGACAAAAAAAAAAAAAAAAAAAAAAAATTGGTATTGGTATTGGTATTGAAATGTTTTCCCCATTTATTTTTTCCCTATTTATTTATTTATTTATTTATTTATTTATTTAAATGTTAAAGCTTCTGGATCCTGTCCCATGTCCTGTCCCAGTGTCCCTGTCCCCTGTCCTGTCCCAGGGCCCTGTTGTGACTGGCCCCTGCAGGCCTGCAGTACCTTGCATGCATGTGTGTGTGTGTGTGTGTGTGTGTGTGTGTGTGTGTGTGTGTGTATATGTATGTGTGTGAGAGTGGGTGAATGAGAGGCTTTGTAAAATGCTTTGGGCATGATGGTGTAGAAAAGTGCTATATAAGTGCAGTCCATTTACTCATATTTTTCCTTAACACCATAGTTTACATATAGGTGAACTTCTCCCTACCTTCTTTATTTTGAGAAAGGTACCTTAAATTGCCTCACAGTGGCTTTTTAGGGGAGAAATAAGCAGAAAACAGTTTAGAATTGATCTTTAAATGACCTAACTTTAGACTACTGATCTGTGAAATAAGGATTAATTGCACACTCTCTACAAAAACTCTCACAAACCTGGGAGGATTCTCATCTGCACCCAGTAGCAGCTGTTGATGATGAAGGTCTCAGGGATGACATTTATGTTTTTCCAATTTTAGTCTGCATGAAAATGAAGCATGAGATGCTATCTCTGCAGATATGATATGAGACTGTGACACAACCCCACATACAGAAACTTAAATATTCCACTTGGCTTCTAATTTAATCCTTGTGCAAATAAAAAATAAATAAACAATGGAATTTACAAAATTATAAAAATTCAAAGAGGTCAGTATCAGCGGGAAGGCTGTGCAGAAGCAGAGGGCATATGTGGTTACTCAACTGTGTTTCATTAAAAACAGCAGTCTGCTCTGAGCGCATGATTCAAGAATGACAGAATTACTCTAACACACAGACCCTAATGAGCAGTTCCCTCAGCCTCATTGTCTGAAGTATTAAGACCACTTAAATTAAAGTTGGCTGCTATTTTCCAATTAAAACACTTGAAGCACAATGAGATCACAGTTAAATTGTACCTGAAGTCCTCAGTGCATGAATATGCATGTTGGGTTGTCTCTCCAGGTGGAACCTTGAAAGGTTTTCTCTGTTAAAAGTGTATGGTTAAATGGGCAAATGCACATTTACAATATAAAGCAGTCTGAAAAAGATAACTAGAAAGGCACCACACAACATAATAACATCCTCAGTCTGATACCATCCTATGGACTACATTAAGTCAGATCTTCAAGTTTACCAGTGTGTTAATTTGATTCACATTTCTCAAACCAATAATGATCATCTACACTTTCTGTATTCGGAAAGAGAAAGACTTTTCAAGTTCACTGGATGTACACTTTTACAGGAGAAAACAATGTAATTTGAACCTGAGCTAAAATAAGGTATTAATGAGAAGATGTCATTATGTCGTTACACACAAGGTCATCATTAGGAGGACATAATGAGGTCAGCAGGACTGCATTAAAAACAGGGCATGAGAGAATGCCACAGTAATGGGGGGGGTAGGGGGTGGGGTGGGGGGGCATAATGTTCCAGTGTCACAACTAGGTGTCCCTAATAACCTGTTCTGAGTGTTTACACCAATTAGATATTAGACAGAGAGACAGGAGGCAGATGGGACAGAGAAAAGAGAAGCAAGGACAAATTTTGGAACACAAGGATGATGAAGTTAAAGGCGAAAGATGATGAGATGGAGAGATTAAAGGGGGAGAGTGCAGTGATTAGAATGTGATTTCTGGCGTGTGCATGTCAGTGTGTGTGTCTGTGTGTGTGAGTGACGGCACTTTCTAGTCTTTGAATTAATGAGTGTCTCAGATGAGAGTACTATCATGACCTGCATGTAAATTGTACACACAGAGACTTGCACACACACACACACACACACACACACACACACACACACACACAGACCCTTGCATTTATATCTGTGTGAGACAAAACATGTTACCCAGTCCCTTACCCTAAACCGATTCAAAAAAGAAAAAACTAAATGTTCTGAATTGGTCACCGAATCACCAAAACCCAATTCTATCCTCAATCCAACATGTTTTAGCAGTCTTTGACATTGTGAGGACCAGAAAAATGTCCCCACTTCCCAGTAATTTACTCACTTTGCAATAGAATGAGTATACAAGAGGACACCAACACACTGTACAGCTAACAGGCAGTCACAAAAGTACACTCAAATCTCGCATTGTGCATCACTGAATGCCATTATTTAGTTATTGTGTAACTTCCACACTGCCTATAATAATGCTCGGTCAGACCTAATGTGACAACCTGGTGATGACCCTGCAGGCAACCCAAGTACCTGAGTACCAGAGTGTAGCAATACAGTTTCAATTATATTTTTTCTGCTGAAATAGTTTTGCTGACTATCTTTGCTGGACCACTTTGGTCATTTCATTGAACACCAGTTGTAAAGAGTTGTTCTTGCTTTTCTTTCAGAAGAGCTTTGATAAATGGAAATAATATTAAACTCTGGACACAGGGTAAAACTTTCCATATTGCACACATTGTTGACACTGCCATCAGAGCTTCCTCTTGGGGGTGTATTTCAGTGTGTCCCTGCTTCTGATGTGAACTTTATCTTGCTGCAGCTCACTGACTCACTCATAGAAACCAAAATAGGTTGTTTTATTTCTTCTCTTCTAATGAAAGAACACAAACTGAAATGAATAACCTTCAGCAATAAAAGTGTAATTTCAAAGCCTCATGCAAAACATGGTCAAGACCTGCCAGAAGTCCATGAAAACTGTTGCTTTTTGACACTCAAAGGCTGCAAGGTATCAAAAAGAAAGATTCCAAATGGAATTGTTTTGCTTTTAACAGCTTCAGAGATTGAACTCACATGTTTGCACTACCATACTGCTGTATGTTGCCAAAAGTGTTGGAATGACAGAGTTGCGTAAAAATATATATGCTATAGGCAGGAATATAAAAAAATGAAAGTTTTTGCAGCTCATTACTGATTTCCGGTTATTTAGCAAAAACATTCAGAGAGAGATAGACACCATTTTCCTTTAACCCAGGCATAACACAAGATAATAACCAGGGGAAAAAAAAACTTTTCATCAGTTATCCACAATGTGATTTGCTTTTTGTGAGCAAACATGATTGAGAAAGCAGAAATATGACCAATGTGTATGTCAACTGATAATGAAAGACCACAATTCAATTAATTTACCAACTGGAGAAACACAGCAAAGGTGAAAATTCTCGTCTTAACCTGGAGGCAATCCCATCTCAGAGCAGCACTGGCTGTTCTTACTGCTTACTTAGAGTGTTTTTGAGTGTGTGTGTGTGTGTGTTTGTGTGTGTGTGTGTGTGTGTGTGTGTGTGTGTGTGTGTGTGTTTGCAGTAATAGTCCTCTCTCCTTGGAACAGATGCCCTTAACAGATGTCATTCAGTTAGCAGCAGTGATAGTCAATAACACAATGAATGGGAGCTCACCAACCTACTCTGGCCATCCATTAGGGCTTCACAGCTAATCGGAAAAACTATCAAATCACAGCACTGACTGCTGCACTTTTTAAACTGCACCAGGCTGGAAGGTGTTCTTATAGGGGGGAACAGTATTGCTGCACGAAGCAGAATGTTGGGCACTTTGAAATGTTTGAATTTTATGCAGCCAAAGCGAATGGAGGCACATCTGCGAGGATTCACTCTTGCAAGATTAACACGCAATCAGAAAGGACATTCCATGAGACAAATAAGGAGTGTTCCATCTACATCATATCTAAACTTGCGCATCATCAAATTGAGACCCTGAGCAACATTTTACTTCCTCTCCATGAAAGCTTTCTCACCATGACAAGAAAAAAAACAGGTTTTCTTACACTGGATTAAAATTGCACTGACTGCAGAAATGTTGGAAAAATATTGAGATTATTCAGTATTTGTGGTATTACTTTTGATAAAAGCTCATGGTATTATTGGCTTTGCTGATGTTGAGAGATGATGACATCATCAACATAGAATAGCTTTAGCAACCTCCTTTTTCCACCTTCATTATTTCAGTGAGAAATGGTGGCATTGTTTCATATATACTGTTGCAATCACATCAGTTATGAGCCATGAGTGTCGCATTTGCACTGACATCCTTATGGCTCAATGTTGACTGAAACACATCATGTGTTCTACCTTCATTAATGTGCAGACTCTTGCTTATTCTGTCATTTATTATGTTGTCGAGCTTCCGCCATTGCTGTAAAAACCTTGACTATCCCTCGGTGATAAGCACAGAGTAAACCATTTCCCTGAATCTCACCAGAGTTGTTTGTCATTCTTATTAAAAGCAACTTTGCTGGTATCTACTGAACCTATATGAGAATGCTGTCCCCCCACAGCTGTCAACATCTTTAACCTCCTGGGAATCGAGGAAAAACTCTCCATTTTGTCTCACTTGAAAACAAATTTATCCTTATTCAACACACATATCATTTGCAGGTTGATAGGGTAGTTCAAATGAGTCAAAAGACATAGATCTAACATAGAGCTTGGATTTACATCTGCAGACATCATGGTTGAACTGTCTAAGATTCAACGTCTAATATTTTTATGCAATACAGTAAAGCAGGGGTCGTCAGTCCAGTCTTACAAGGCCCATAATGCTGACAGATTTTCTGTCCAACCATGGAGACAACTGCTTGAATAGTGAGATTTTAGGTGTCTCCCTGGTTGGACAGAAAACCTGGATCATGGGCTCATGGCCTTTAATCTTTCCTCACACCCCACACTGGAGAGAATAAACTCCATGCTATTGCATAAGGAAATCTTTTACAATCTTTAATACATTCCTACAGGTGCAGCTATTGTAAAATGGAAATTATTTTATGTGACTGACACATGAGCTGAACTCAAATTAAATCTCTTCACTTTGCTTCTCGCTCTCATACATTGCTGTGTCTTGTGCCCTCGGCTCATATTTGTTAATGGTTATCTATTATGGATTACCTTTATATTGACTGCAGCATTTCCAGCTGCCTTATTAACATATGTAGACATTAACTCTCCCACTGTCTTCCCCCCTGAGCTCACACCTCCAACAGCTGTTAGAACCCGTAATAGCAGTGATGATGATGGCCGCTTGATTCACCCGGGCACAAGCGTGTTTGTAGAAGATAATGGGGCAGTGTCTGAATGAGTGGTGTGCATAAGAGCTGGATGTAATAACGTCTGCTCACTATGAATTATTAAACGTTGTTGATGCCAGCCGGGACCTCCCTGCCTGCAGGCTGTATCTCAGACATGGCATGTTAGCGCAGTGTTAGCTCCCTGCAGCGCTATGCTTCACGTGCTGTGCACACATTCAACATACTGTACATGTGGGAGCTTTGGAAAGGTATCTCTTTAGTGTAGCACACATGTGGTTGTGATGTCAGTAAAAATATGTGCATACACACGTTTTTGTTTAGCCAAGCCGTAAGCGTTTGAGGTGAAGAGTAATCAATGCATTTGAAAGACAGTGACAACTAAGAATCACTGAATAATGCTGGATTGTTAAGCTGTCAGTATTATCTTTGCATCACTTTCTGTTCAGACCCAGTGTCGCTGTGCTATTCAGAAATTCAGAATGACAGGGTACAATTTCTTTCCATCACCCTGGCTGATCCACTTGCTGTTACGTGCAGGTATCCTCAAACAATCTGTGTGAAAGATCTGAGCTAATTTTCTGTCTTTCTAAAAGTCACAAATCTTGTTGCTGAATATGAATAGAGGAACAACCTCGTGCCCCTGTCAAGATGAACTCTCTTTTTTATGATGGGAAAACTGGATTAAAATAACCACATGTGCATGAAGCAGACCTTTATATGCTCACATGTGTTCTTGTACACTTCATTAGTTCATAATAGCACAACTGAAAAGGCAATTTTTATGATTAATTCTGTGTGCACATTAAAAATGTCAACATGAACATCACAGCCATAAATAACAAATAACCATGTTGAAATATCAAAACATTTTTCATGGCATAAACCAGTAAGGCTGACAGGTTGTGCAGAGGGAGCTCCAACATAAACCACAATCCATGTTACTTACTTACTTATCACATGCAGGATATATGGTTTCACATTTGCATGCTAACATTTGGAAAAGCTGTGTTTGATTAAACTATGGAAAGTTTGAAAATGTAAACCACATTCATATTTCCACAGTGTGTATATAAAACACAGGTTGTTTTCTTTGTTGTTAAAATAACACAGCAGATATAACCAAATCATCACAAGCAATTTCATTCTGCTCAGGCTGCCAAGGGTTTTTCAGCAGCTCTAATAAAACAGAGACTCGGCACTTTGGTGTCCTCGTCTTTCATCCCATTCTCTCCTAGTCTTTCTCTTCCTCCCTGTTGATGCAGCTTTTGAAGGCTGAGATAAATAAGACTGAATATGCAGCATGTGTGTCTGTTATGTTGAAGGACACAGTAAAAAGCCCTTGGCCCTTGGCTCAACTGTCAAATGTCCTGGCTGCATTGTGTACATTGTGTGTGTTATAGTGTTCTAGCCTCAGGCTCCCTTTTACAGCAGGCTTTAAAGGGTGTTTCAGTGATTGTTTTGCAATCAGACTTCCAAGTTGACCACTTGGAAGTACAGGTGTAAAAGCATTCACAATGCTCTGAGGGCACAGGGTGACCCAGTCTAATGCTTCGCTGATGGGCTGTTCGTCTTTTGCTGAGGCCTCTCATCATTTCTGCTGCTTTTTTCTGATGATGTATTTCTGACATTATGATACTGCTAATTTTCTCCTGAAAATGCACTTTGAAAATAACATTTGTGCTGTTCCTCTTGTACACAACTGTGCGAGACTCACATCAGATCAACAAGATCTACAAATGCATCAGTGCGCAGATAATCTATTTACTTTGTGTGCATGTTGATTATACTGATAAACACATTTTATATGCAAATAACGGTCTGGGTCACACCAAGATGTGGACACCAATGACCTCACCAGGATCCAGGTCTGCTCATGCCTCCGATTACCTGCTCCATGCCACAGCTCCAGGGCCACCACGGCTCTGCAGCCCTGCCTCCCCCCCTCAGACAAACATTTAACTCCTGCTAAGTTGTGGGACTTTGCTCAGCCTGTTCCTCACTCAGCCCTCCTGCTCCTCTCTGGATGTCAGTCAGGTTTGGTTGCAGAACATTAACTCCCCTCTTATGGACAGCCACATTTTGGGGATTAAATTAAATCAAATCAGTGTCCTCTAGTTCTGATTATATGATCCATCAGAATGGCTGTTACAAAAAAAAAAGTTCTACTGAAGCCTTTCAGAATGACCTATACATTTTATATCTGGCCTAATCAAAATAATGTCCCATATGGACTTTCTCTGTGTGTTTCCAGGGTGGCACCATCAGTCAGCAGCATTTGCATTTCAAGCTGATATGTGAGATAAACTTTCAAACAAAAATCTCATCATCACACACTTAATATGATGTCCACAGCTCAAAGATAATCAAGAGAGTGCTGGTGATATGCTCTGAATGCCACTGGTCGGAGGCCCCATCAAATGATTTGGAGGTATTTTTGTGAGAGGAGAAACAGTGGAGCTCCTGCCTGAGAAAAAAAGCAAGTTACCTATTTCTCCACTCCAAGACAAGCTTAATAACATTTGACAAATTGAAAACAAAATACTAACAAATATAGATTAACTGAAACACGAAAACCATCAAGCTGAAGAAAAGCAAATTTATACAGAAAAGTAAATTTATACAGAAATGTAAACCTGTAAAACTACAAAAATGAGGAACCAATTTGGATCCATGACAATCAGAATGGAAGATATACTGCTTCTGTTTTAACAATGGGTGCATATTGATATAAATATCTGCTCTTTGGTGAAAGTTTTCTGTTGCTGCTGACAACGAAAGAACACTTTCAACTTTAAAAATCAACGAATCCAAAGAGAACATCTCCCTCTGCATAAACACACTAACAGAGGAATTCGTTTTCAAGAGCTAACACGTTAAACTATCCATATTTACCACACAGTAGTTGTCCGTTGTGTTAATATATTAATACATTATATTCAGTAAAAAACTGGTCCTGGACCAGGAATGTGCTGGCTGAATGAATGAATGACTGATGTGCTGCTCCTATTCTTATGCAGATATTGAATCCAGTTCCTTTGCATTTTAAGAAACGTGTGTGTGTGTGTGTGTGTGTGTGTGTGTGTGTGTGTGTGTGTGCGTGTGTGTGTGCTTGATGAATGTGATATGAATTCCTCTGCGTGCATTGTCCCCTCTTCACCTCTCTTTCAGTTCGTGCTTCCCGTTTCCCTCTCTTCCTTCCTCTCCATTTCAGGATGATAAATTGATATCTGCATACATCTCCATATCTTTATGCAGGAGACACCACATCCTGTCGACTAATCCCACTCTCTCTCTCTCTCTCGCTCTCTCTCTCTCTCTATCACATACACACACATACAAACACACATAAACATAGTGTGGACTGTTGGTGCATCAGAGTTTCAGGTGTGTGTGAGGTGGAACTGCTGTTTGAACAAGGTTGTGTTGTGGAAAGTGGTATGTGTAAAATAAATGGAAGAATTACAGATTGTGTATTAGTGAGTGTGTGTGTGCATGTGTGTGTGTTTGTGTGCATGTGTGTGTTTGTGCACATGCGGGTGTGTGTGTGTGTGCATCCGTGCAGGAGACTTTAGTGAGATTGGTAATTGATTTTCCAATATGTGCCGACCAGAGCTTGATCACACAGCTGGATACAACGAGTCAGCCTCCTGTTAGCACTGGCCACCAGTGCGTCGATGCAGAGAGGGTGTGTGTATGTGTGTGTGTGTGTGTGTTGTGGGGGGGGGTGACAGGCACTTGCGTCTATTCTGAATTTTTCTCTATTCATCCACCAATAATTGAGAAATTGGTTTTTTGGTCTTCTCGAAAAAAAACAGTGCAGTACGACAGTGAGGCGCACATGACAGTTCATTACAGTTATTACACAGAGGAGCGGGTTGGTCACGTGACGTCTTCTGGTCCCTGCATCACTGGTTCAACAAGCTGACCCGGTTAATGTTTAACATGAACATTTAAGACCTTTCTTTCAGTCACTCTGGTGCTGGGGTCTCAGGGCAGATTGCTGTATTGCATATTATTTGGACGTTTGCTTGGGGATTCATTTATGACCCCCAATTCTTTATTGATGTGCCATTTAAAAATCAGCTCTATCACTATGTGTCTGGCACTTAAGTGGCTGGACAGTACTGTGAGGTTAACTACAGTAAGGGCACTGCTTTAAACTGTAGCAGCTTTATTCACAGAAAACAGCCCAGTATGTGTCCAACCGCTGTCACCTCTACAACTGTAATCACATTAAACACAATCTAATTCTGGAGATATATAAGAGGCTGATGAAAATGATTTAGATCATAAGTTCAGTTTTTCTTTTGTCTTTTCACCCCTCCATCTTACACCTGAAGCCTATGCCATCCATCCAGTCTGTCTCTATTATGATAATTCTTCTGCTCATATGGAATGTCTCTACCGCTACTTGAACTGTTTAGCCGGCAGTGCCACTTGACCACTGTTGACTGCACACATGGTTTGATTAATGCAGGAGTAGATGACCCGGCTGTCTCTCACACAAATACAACAGACACGAAAAACACAGCCAAGAAATGAATACAGTACCTGCATTTTGTTTTACAGGAGTATGCCAACCACTGCAAGAAATGATGAAAATGCACTCTTGCCCATTGAAAAGCAGCGATCAGAGCACTTGCTCTTGACAAAGACTACTCGAAAAGGTTTTATCTCCCACACACGCGCAGAAGGGAGGGCAGCGTGTTTGTCAGAGTACCCACACCTCTGGAGCCATGATGTGTTTGCATACACAGATTTTCTTTTGTGCCTGCATGTGTAATAACAGGGAAGAGAGTCAAGCTTCATGGGAGGGTTTTCAATAGCTTGATTTTCCTTTACAGTGTGTTCTGGCATTTAGAATGATGACAAGCAAGCAGAAAACAATGCTCTTATGATCAAGTACCTAAAGCAAACAGATGGAAATAAGCAGTTTATTTATTTGTGCTTGGTGATATATTAGCACAGAAAATCACAGAAGACACCCCAGCTAATGGCTTCTTGGCCAACAAATACTGAGAGGGGGGCCAGTTAAATAGCATCACTGTTTGCATTTGCCTCCTTTTCTGCTTTAGCATATCCAGCTTATTTGATGCACATCTGAAACTTTTCAAACAACTGCTATATAAAGATGTGTGCTTCTGAGAAGATTCTTCCTTATTTCTTCATAATTAAAAGCTGGCCACACTTCTTTAGCTTCTTCTTTCTGCTTTTGTCTTTGTATATGTTATAATGTATAACATTTTGTATATGTTATAATGTCTGCATATAGTTTGGAGTTTTCCATCACGCTTTGGGCCACTGCTTCATGTTGTTATTGTTCCAGGCAGGGTCATTGAGAAGCAGCTTGGTAATTAACTTCTCTGTGGCCCTTTGTGTGGGCTTTGTTTTTATGTGGATGCCTTTTTCTTTGAGCAGCGTAACACATGAGTGTTGCATGTATATATGTTTTGCATTGAACAGCTAAATAAGACAGTGGAGGACTTGCTTTGCTGTCTGTTTTCAGGTGCCTGTGCAAAGAAGGCTTAGGTTGGGAGATGAGTGATTTTCTTTTTCAGAAAAACATAGTTTTAAAATCCATCTAATTACGTGAACACATCTGAAATCATTTTTAATTGAATTTCTATATTCCAGAGTAATGCACTACAAAGGCAGTGGGAAGTTGATTAACTCCAACAGGTTCATCCTCTGTCCAGTAGAGGGCGCGTTGTTGTTTGCTGCCAAATGTCCCAAATGCGCTACAGAAAATCAGGAGAGCAACAAATCAAGGCAAAAGTCAAGACACACAGCTGGATGGGTGAGGAACTTCAGCTCATGTGGTCGCCCGTTCTCGCTGTGCAAATTTGCAGTGCGCTTTGACATCTCTGGTGTAATAGATTAGAAAAATTCAGTACTAACAACCTGAAAAGAGGGCGTAACATCAATTTAGTAGCACACTTTTTCAATCCATTGATCTGGCTCACATCCAAGAACAAGGACAGATGTCCAATGAAATGGCCCAGTTGATCTATAATTGTAGCTCACCTTAATTGTATGTGTGAAGGTACAGATTGACTTACAGCCTGCTGTAAAGGGAAGAAAGAAGCAATTTGGATGTCTCTGACGAGGGAAAGTGGAGCGCATCTGTGGTGGGAGGGGTCCTTAACGATGCTGTGGGCTTTCATGTGGACTCTGTGGTGGTATATGTCCTGCAGAGAGGGTCTCTTATCCATTCCCACCACTCTCTGTGGGCGTTTGAGGTCTGCGGTGGTGCTGTTCTTGTACCACAATGTGAGCTGGTCACAATGTTCTCAACCACGGTGGCACAGAATGTCCTCAGAGACGTTCCAAACATCCTCTTCAGAAAGTACAGGCGCTGAAGAGCTTTCTTATTCTGCTGGGTGATGTTGGGGGTCCAGACGGTGTCATTGCTGATGTGGATGCCATTACTGTGTGCCTGTTTGCCAATCTGAGCAGACTCAAGCTCCATTTTTACCTTCTGGGATGGCAGTGGCCATGTCGTATTCAAGGCACATTTCAGATTTCAAATAGATAAAAGCATCTTTATAAGCTATGAGGAGACAAATGACAAAAACTTTAAAATAAACTCAAGAATGTAGGTATTCAATCAGATTTAAATGAAGAATATTATTTTTATTGGCATTATGTGCTACAACAGTGAGAAACTGAACATAAAAAATGGAAAACACCTTCTCACAGATGTGCTCGCAGCATTTATTCACTATGACTGGAACTTGAGCACCAAGTCTGACCTCTGAATGGGAATAAAGCAGAGCACACCACACTTCTCACCTTGTTGACTGATGTGGAATGCGAGGGTGTTTTAGCAATCCGCAAAATGTCATGAGCCAACGCTGTTGTTTGTAAAAACATGCAGATTTTTTTTTTTTTAAATAACACATCACAAGTTACATTAACACATCACGCGCACACACACGCACACGCGCGTGCATGCACACACACACACAGCCACTTGGCTTTCTCTTTTGGCTGTTTTATACTGCCCACTCCTCATTTTTTTGTCCAACTGCTTAATATCTACCCATTCTCCTTTCATACTCTTCTCTTTTCTTTCCTCCAGTTTCTTTCTTTTTTGAATACTCTTAATGCTCTTCCACTCTTCTTCCTCATTTCTTTTCATAGCAGATGCGATAATGCCATAGTTTATTTGTGTGCAGTGTACAACATGCACACATCCAGGATGCCCACATTATTATAGTTATACTTTTTAAAAAAAGGGACCGTGTGACTGCAAACACTAATGGCTGAAGTGACCTTCATTCGTGTGCTATGATTTCAGTCTATTGTCTTCATACAAGAGAATTTAAGAATTGTGTATGTGTGTGTGCGTGCATGTGTGCTGATAAGGGTATGTCCTATAGCAACACTGCCATCATTGAATTGAACAAAATGTTCCCAATATTCTTCATCTATGGTGAACATATTTTTTCTTTCTTTTATAGGTGGAAACTTTTTTTTTAATTAAAGTTTGTTGACAAGTGATCTTTGGAAATGCTGCAAAAATAACACAGATATGCTATTAATTCATTGAAAGGCAGATTGTTCAACAGCAACTTTAATTAAATTCAAATTGTGCTTATAAATATATCATAATGCTAAAAACATGAATAAACATAGCTAGCATAAACATATGAAACAATATTCACACATATATGCGTACTGGAAGCTGCATATCAGCAATGTGCAGGCTGGTTTACAAAGAAGCCAAAGAGGATCAGTGGAGGCAAACCAACACAAAAGGTTGTTCTCAGCTACCAGTTTATATCAGAAATATTCATAATTAACCACAATAATCAGACAAAGGTCAGAATTCCCTTCAGGTGCATTTAGGCTATTTTAAACAAGGTGAAAAAGCCCCTTACAGACCCTCCCGTACAGTGTTTTTAACTCATGCTTCGGTTTCTCCTCAGGTACATGTCAAACACATACTCTCAGTCATTAGTAAGCAGCCCACACTTTTAACAGGAAGCACCTCCTCGACTGATGGGATATTCTCCCCAGATTTCATCCCTTTTCCAGCCCATATTTTATCCTTTCTGACAGCCCCCATAATTTAATTTCACTTTATCTTTCCTCACCTGCCACCTGTTTTTTTTTCCCCTAATGAGAAGACAAACCCTGATCATGTGACTCAGAAGAAGCACAATGTCTCCACATGCATTTTGATGTGGAAACTGTTTATAGTGGCTAATCCAGACCAACACAAGCTTAGTGTGTTTGCACAGCCTGTTGTTACTGTGGAACTTTAGGAAATTGTCAAATCCTTTGTTGTTGCTGCAGCTTGTTTTCAAGATGTTTCTGGTGAAATGACAATATTAATCACGTAATGTGACCATTTATTTAAAGGTCCAGCTGTTTAATGTTGCATGGAGAGCAAATTGACTCTTGTGGCACACTGTGCTAAAAGAACAGTCTCCATCTAAAATGGCAGAAGGCGCTGCCTGATGGAGCAGAGGAAGACAGGACAGGACAACACCTACATATTCTTTTTCATTTCTTAAATTTTGTTAAAGGAACAATTCCTAAATGTTGGTATACTCGTTAATTGTAAAATTGTTTATTATTAAACACTGTAATTCTTCTGCATTGTGTTTCCCAATCATGTTTTATTCCAATGATATTCCAATTTTTTTCTGATCTGATATTTCTGATATGCCTGATGAGCATAGAAAAATTAATGATAAAGAAACAATGTATGATTATTTATACTGTAATTGTTGGAGTTTACAATAAACCTGATGCTTTATTCAACATGACATATCTAGTGACTGAAATAAAGAGAGAGATCTTCCCATCTTCCCATCCAGTTTTGGACTGGTTGATGGGAATGTTCTTTTTTATTTTATTTTCATCCCAGGATTATTGATTAATTGCACATCTGCCTTGGCCTTTTTCTGTCTGCTGAAACAGCCAGTGACATTAAAGTGTCCAACATAATTATGCAAACATGTGTGCTGTTGTTTGAAAGTGTGGGATCCAGGCTGCCAGTTGGGTTACTACTATTGGCAACTTGTCTCCCAGCCTGCGAAGTCAATCAATCTCTGTCTCTCTCTTATCAACTCTTGTTTGCATGCGAACTTTGAAAAAAAAACAGATTTAAAAGAAAGAAGGAGTATTGAAGAAATATAACAGACACATTACAAAGGGAGATATAAGTTTAAAAAGACACCACAGGTGCTAACGAGAAAGTACATGTGCAAATGTGAGATCCACTGAAACAAAATTGGGTGTGAGACATGATGTGCAAACAGCTGGTATTGGAAACTGTAAATGTCAGTGTGGTTGCCTTCACATCTTCCTCCACATCTCCACATAATTTGATCCTTTGCACTGCTAACTGTGAGTACTGTTGTTATATAAATAAAGACTTGAAACATGTAATGTGTCCTAGAATGATGTCCTAGAAGCTCAATGACAACATAGTGAAACTTTTCTACACTTGTGGAGTTTGTGGAGCGGAAAAGTCTCCAGAATTATTCCCACCATGACAGCCAACACTGTCACAGAGTGGCAGATATGTCATCTGTCTGTATCACATGCTTCAGCCTGTCACATGTCATGCTACCCCAGCTTACCGACACCCTCTCAGATGTAAGCTCAGCAGACCTCACACTGCTTGTCATGCAGTCCCACACGCGACACATTCATGCATAAACATACAGATGCTCACAGCTGATGCTCCCACAAAAAAGTCCCCATTCCTACACACCCACATATCCATCGCAGATGCGTGGACATCATATATTTCTTAGAAGTGATCTTTCATTTTCTCCATAGACCTGGGAAAATTGACTTCCACAGAATGTTTAATAGTAGAATAAATATTCAGAAATACACATTTCATTGGAGCTTACAATTATTGAGACAATACATTTTTGTTAACATGGTAAATTCCACTTAAAAACATTATCAGTCAAATCCTGATGAATCAAAAATTCCTCATGTGTCCTAATAGTGGAAAAGTTGGCCAAACTTCATGAACTGTGTAATGTTTTGGCTATTGAACATCTCATACTTGTACTCTCATACATATTTACACCGAATTTCAGACATACCAGCTTCCACAATGACAACCAGCACATGTCTATTGTGAGGAAAAAAATGAGCCAAAATCAAACATATTTATGATGTGACAGACCCAAACTTTACATCTAGTGTTGTGAAAAGCAGGGTGACCTTCCACTGTCCACCATATTTATCTTTCTGTGCCCCATGGAAGAAAAAGAAGAAAATATCAAAAATCAGTTTCCTAGGATGTTGGCCAATGTAACAAGGACCAGCTTTTTACAGTAATAACACAAAAAATAGAATATTGAGTGTGTTCTCCTTTATCCCACTTTCATCTTTCTGTCTCATAAATATTCTTCTGTTTTGTTCTTAGAAGTATGTTTTCACTTTTCTCCTGCTGTCTGGGGTTTAGAAGTAATTGTTGTGTATTTTCTAGTTCAGTCAGGGCTATCTGATGCACGAGTCTCATTATAGAGATGGAATGGATCAATACTATCACATATGTGACTCAAGACTGATTGAAAAAAAAAAAAGGATAAAAACCAGCATGCTCTAATCATACTGCTAAGGTCCTAATAATTTCATTTAGGAATTACCTAATAAATAATATTTAGTCAATAGGAATCTGATCTGAATTCCAGGATTGACAGTGCAGATCGGACTGGTTTAGACATGTAGCCGTTATTATCATTATTTGTAATTACAGCTGAAGTTGCATTTTCTGCACATTAGGTCCGTTGTAGCTGGATGCTGAGCTTGTTCTCCTCTGTCAACTAAATCCTATTGAGAGGAGGCAATTGCATGTCTATTAACTGCAAGGTTGAGCTAAGTGCTATGAAAGAAAACAAAGAAAAAAACAAGCCTCATTACATTTGCAGTGGTTTTGAGTATCATAAAGCTATCCTCTTGGATAAGATTATATAAATTTTTATCTAAAGTGTGATAGTAATAAAGAGTGCATGCTATTCCCCAACTTGATTACTACTTAAAGGCAAGAACAAAATATATGAATAAACCCAGCTACATATTTCCCCAAGGCCATATTAGATGCCCATAAAAAGATGATTTTTTTTTTGCACTTTTGAGTTATGACTGTAAGTGACTGCGTGCTGGATTCCAAAAGGGTGCGATTTGGACAGAAGGCAGTGGGAGTTGGTGTCTAGTTGTTTTTCATGCTTGATTGCTTTGTTTCTAAAGAGGCCTCTGTACACAGCTTACATGCACAATAACATCTTGGGGACATTCTACAGCGAGATATTATGATGGTATTAGTCTTGTAAACCGGGGAGTTGTGTGTTTTATCACAGGTTTTACAAATATATCTTAGTTTTTATTTTGTGGGTGAGTAAAGAAATTAAAAACCAACCTGTTTAATGTGTTTCTATTAAGAATGGAGGCTAACCCTTGGCATCATCACAGGTGAGGGCTGTCAAGTAATGTTGGTCTAGAAATGCCAGAAAGTCTTCTATCACAATTGATTTGCACAACACATGAACTGAATATTGAAATAGTAAATATACAAACGGCTCAATTGACAATATATATTACAATATGTTATGATTATATATATATATATATATATATATATATATATATATATATATATATATATATATATATATATATATACACATATATATATATACATACACACATATATATATACACACACACACACACACATATATATATATATATATATATATATATATATATATATATATATATATATTAAATAAACTACATACTGAACATACTAAAATAGTAGTACATAGTGAATGTACTAAAACAGTACATAAAGGCCAAGTTATGTACCTCACCTTTACCAGCCAAATGTCTGTGTCCAGTCTATTCTGTCCCCTCAGGTTCAAATCCTTTCTTCGTGGATTGAGGAACCAGACATGTAATTCCAAGAGTTACATGTCTGGTTAAATGGCTGGGAGCCATGATGTGACTAGAGGCTTGTTTGTTTTGTATAAATCAGTGATGAGATGAACCTGCAACTTGTTCCAGTTTCTCCCCCAGATCAAGGGTGGGTGGATGGTTCTGTCACTTGACACCATTGCACACCTTGAACAACCTCAGATGATCTGTTATGTACACATATCATGCAGCATTATGAGAAGCATAAGATAAATTAGGGAAAAATGCCCGAAACAAAATGACATTTAATTTAGTCTGATTTTTTTATGTCCACATCATTACAAGGTAAATGTTGGATATGAAACATGAGTCAATGAAGGGTTCAGGAGACTGCTGACTTAGTCCTTGATTCAACAATAGACTAGAACTTGTCAGCCTTGGATTTTAAAGTGGATTTTTAAAAGGGGAGGTCACAAATTTTGAATTAATTGCCAAAGAACAACATTGATTTAGATACCATGGCTTATTGCACAGGTGTCGATACAGCAGTATGAAGTGCAGTTTCAGGTAACTCACCTTAAATGAGAACTGCAGTTCTAAACCGATCTATCACTTAGCAAGCAGCCTTTTGCAGGACTCTATATTTCTGTCCATACATGTCGGTGTCTTACATTTCAGTGGCCTTGCTTGAGCACAGTGACAAATCTGAAACACATTTGGTGCCTAGTAGGGTTATGGTGGGATTTACCGTGAAGAAAAGGCAAATGATTCCCTTGTCAAACCGCAGAGGGGACATTATCTGACAGAGTACTCTCCAAACACGGCCTAAGCCTGCTGAAGAAGGTTCCAGTGATCAGGTTTAGTTTTTATTTCTGCCATATCGCTCATAGTGTCACAGCTCTCAGCTTACTCTCTTTGAAACAGAATATCGAGGCGGGAGATTCACACTCGGGTAGGTCTAAAAACACAGTCTTGATCTCTTTGAAATGTACACACACTCCTTGCAGGCAGCTAAGCCTGTTGGGGAATTGGCGGGATGTGATACGGAGAGTTTTATCCGATTCTGGCCTTATCTTGTAAGTGCATCGGGATGTGTGTAACGATGCTCAAGACTGATCTTCTAATGTCTGAATTCTGGTTTTATTTTGCAGAGCATGTGTGCAGAATAGCACACAAAAGGTTCATACATGGGTTCCATTGATGTCCAGCTTAGTATTGGTGCTTTTATATAAAGACATTTTATTAATGTATTTGAAAAGTGTCTTAACGTCCTTCACTTTGCAATGTTGTGTTTGTGGTGAATTAGCTTATACTTCAGACTTCAAACAAATACATTTCTAAACTTTGGCATGGTTTCCATTTTTTCCCCAATATCTGCTAAAGATTGAAGGGTTTCATGATTTATACTTTCACTGGAATTTGTTGTTTTTGCTGATCTTTGGTGGTTTATTTTCTTCTGCAGAGATTTACGCAGTCGCTAATGGTAACTGTCATTTGTGACAGCACACAATACACCAGTTCATGACCAGGCAAACTCATGTGATGCAGGCTGGCAGGTGCCAAAATGAATCTGAAGCTTTGAGGCTGAACTGAAACTCTGCTTCTCACCCTGGTGTCAACAATGAAAGTTACAGTCTGAGTTGTGTTTCTGAAATGCAGTTTGGTAAAATGAATAAGACACATTTTCTGTTCCTGAATTGTTGTGTGTGTGTGTGTGTGTGCTTAAAACCTATGAATGTCCATGCCCATCCAAGGCCCACTGGTCCCAATGTGAAGAACATACTGATAAAATTTAAATTAAATTTCTTCACTATTTTTTCCTCATATTCCCATTTGAAGTAAATAAAAGTTAATCATGGGAGTGGCCCTATGTGACGCTGGCCTTTTTTTACATCACTCCAACCTTCTTGGAGCTAATTTGTTTCTCACCCCAGTGTTTTCTAGGGTACATCCTAATAAGTGGCCTCTGGGCCTTTTCAGTCTTGATTAGCCGAGTGAAATCTAGTATGGTGACACGTGCAGCCGCAATTTGATATTCAATTGCAAAGCTTCTGAAGCCTCAAGTATATTTAAGGAAATGCGAGATGGTGGAGAAAATATAGAAATTGTGAAAAGAAAAATATAGACATGATCACCAGCTGCAGGCCCAATGTTTATTTAGCCAGAGTTTCAGGGTGAAAGCAGACTGTAAGACACAAAAGAAATTTGTGACTGGAGGGACAGCAGGAGAGAGGTGAGGTTTATTAGGGTACTGCTGGATAAATGAATGGGCCTCAAGGGAGAGGAGGCATGCAATGGAGGACGGAATGGCTTTAAAGAAAATGAACATGACTGGTATATAAAAGGAGAAATGAGAACAGGAAGGGTTTAAAGAAGGGACAGAAAAAAACAGGAGAAGAGACAGGGCGAGGGAGGAAAAACAGAAATTGGAGGAGGAGAGAAGGCCATTATGGGTATGTGACAAGCTCTCTTTGTTTGAGGAAAAAATACTGCTAATACCGTCTGGATACCATACTGCTTCAGCCACGTGTGTACGTGTGTGCATGATTGTGCACGAGTGTGTTATGGATCACATTACCCCAAGTAAAGATTTAGGATTAACCTCTGGAGGTCAAGACCTCACCCCTCTGCTCAGTCCACCCACACAGCATCAACTGACACACATATTTTCACACTCCCATTGATGCACATCCATTAAAGCAACAAAGGCATGCACACTCAGGAGCATACCAGCCGTGATAGGCCTCTTAACTGTCCCTTTGAAGCATGTCTAAGTCGTAAGGATTACTGAACCAGTCTAATATTACAGTGCTATAGTTCTCCCTGCAACTTGCTACCATATATTAATTGCCTTCTGGCCAGATGTCCTCAATAATATTTTTGGATTACTGGAAGTATCCATGTGCTGCAGTTAAGCAGTCAAACAGATGGAGGTATCCAAGTGTTATGAGGATTTCAACACTAGAATTACTTTTGTGCCACTTTGCTTTTTACACTTTCATGTGCAAACTTTTAACTGGTACATGCATGGCTGCTGCTCACTGAGAACTTAGCTGCTTTACTAACCTGAATGTTGTGTCATTCCTAAAACAATCACTCCCTATTCCAGAAATCATTTGTTACAGTAAAGTCAGTCGGAGGCCAGATCATCTTATTACTTTCATTTGACTCAGCATCATTTCATTGTGTTCTGAAACATCCATTAATGACACTTTATACTATTCACAAAGAACTAACTGGCACTTTTGTGAAAAGTGTAATTTTCAGTGCTAAAGACAAGAGACAATATACAACAGCTTATATAAAAGAGATAAATGACTGGCCATTAAAACAAAGATCCATTCAATAACTCCTCTTTAGCACCATTTGTCTGCAAATAAAGTTAAAAGTTCAAACAGGAACTCTGAAACAGATTGCATTTCAAACGAACACTTTACAGTCCTCTTGTGGAGAGTCTGACCCCTCATATACCCACAGTTTAGTGAGTTAGTGTTTTATGTTCCCAACAATGGTTTTAGGTTCTACAGAGCATCCAAGAACGTTTGATATCAACTGGTGAACCAAAGGGAATTCAGCCCCTCTTTGTGAGTCATGTTGTTCGGCCTGATCCGACATCTGCACAAGGCCACAAGGAGAGGAGAGCAGAGAGGAGAGCAATGGGGAATAGATAGCCAGAGATGTGAGCACATGGCTGGCAATGGAAGAAACACTGTGAGATGAAGACAAAAAAAAAAAGAACAAGAAATGAGAGATTGCCAGAGGAGAGAAGCCAGCAAAATAGTAGTTACAAACAAAGAACAAAAGAGAAATAAACAACAAAAAAAGAGAAAGAGAGGGACTGTTGTATGATGATAATGGAAGAATAGATATAGGTGTGGAATAGTGAAAATAACTGAAGGATCACAGGACTGAAGAAACATGTCAATGGGATATAGACAGCATAGAATCAGTCAATATACCATAAAACATCAAATCCACCCCTTAAATGCATAAAATGATTTATAGTGTACTGGGCCTGTCGCACAAATTACAGCAGTATCCATCCAGATATTACATGGAAACACTCATTCAGTCATCACAAGAATGCTTATATAGCATAAATATCGGGAACACTCTCAGAGGAGGGGCAGAGAAAATGTGAGCAGTACTGAAACCATGTAATCAGTAGTAAGTGACAGGATCCTTTTATCCATGCTTTAAAATTGGCTGTCACAGTGATGGAGCTGCGCAACTGATGCCTGTGCTTTTAGAGTAATTATTGAACCAGCTCCTAGTGTAGCACACTACTGTTTACTTGCCGTCAGATTGATGGTTTAATTGTAAATGCTAATGTCTCCGCATTTGCAGTGTCAGCCAGCCCAAAGCTTCACTTTGGTCTATTTCTTTTTAAATATTGACAATTTAGTCTATGTGAATTCTTGAATGCTGTATTCCTGACAGTGCAAGCACAGTTGATTTACCAAATGACCAAAATAATTTCAACACCTGAGAGATTTGAAATTTTAACATTATTTCATTTCACAACATCTTTAAAACATAAAGAGATCTGCTCTGACCTATTCTTTTATGCACTTTTAATGTGAATATTTGGTGTGTTACCTGAAAGCTTTAGCACCGTCAAACACATGTTCAACACTTGTTTTCCCATGTCTTCTCCAATTCAAACCAATGATTTTCTTTTGAATGGACAATTGTCCACTTTCTTCTCCACATTGCTTTTCAGGTTTGAGGACTGAGGAGCAGGAAAACGTTTTTTTTTTGTTTTTTTTCAGTGCAGATTCTGTAAGTACTTTTTCACAGGTAGAACCAGCAATATTTAGTAGAATATTTATAATAATGGCCAATTTAAAAAATAAAATAAATTAACCCTCTTAAATATGCCAGGTGTACAAATGTGAATTTACAATGATTGACAATCCATCACAGACCTTACCTATTTATTTCTTTATTTTAGTGTTTACTACATAAATGGGTTTCTTTCCTTTTTGGTCATTACAAATTATGTATTATAAGAAGGTCTTTGGTAATGGTGAGAAAAGGGCTGGAGAAAGTGTTTTGGTATTCTGTCTGGAATAGGGAGCGGATAATACTCATTGCTATTAGAGTGGAAGCAACAGAGAAAATGAAATAAATTAAGACGGGCTACCATTGCAGAATGAGAGAATGAAGTGATTTGGTGACCTAAATGAGTAGACAGAATGGGAAGAGCGATGAAAAATGCTTCATTCAAACTCAATCAGTTCCATCCATCACTGACTGCACTTGTTCTCTCTCTCTGTCCTCTTTGTCTGTCGTTTTGCTTTTTGCCTTTCTTCATTCACACATGCTTTGCTTTCCATTCTCTCTCTGTCTCACATACACACATGCACACACTCAGTGCTCACATAAATGCCACTGTGCCTTTACATTTAGCAACAGAAGCTGTGCCATATTCTTGTATGAGTAGATTTTGCCTCAATAAAATTGCTTTCTCTCATAATTCTGCCTCAATCTCCCTTGTGTTCTTGCTCTTTTCATAAGTAATAAATGCCATAATCTGGTCGGGGGGGGGGTGGATGACTTCATCTAGAGCTTTTAGCTGCTGGATCAAGCATGAAAGGCTCAGTCTGTACTTGCAGCTTGGTGTTCCCTTTGGGACATTGTTAGCAACATGCCTGACATTGCTCTCAAAGCAAATTATTACCATGAAGGCTCCTTTCTGACAATCCAAATCAGCAGCCTCTCTTTGTGAAGAACCATGAGAAGCAACAAAAATCTACCATGTTTACACCATATTCTGCTAAAAACTCAGTTGACTTATATGTGTGTCACTATCATAACTCCTGGCCATATATAGCTGACACTTTGAGTGTTGGTGTAAGATGCCTGTGTGTATGATGGCTTTAGTACTGGTGTTTGTATTTTCAATCATTGATAAGGGTGCTGTTAAAATAAAAGTGTTAATGTGACTCATATATTTGGCTGTGTACTGATGGTGGACTGGGTGACTCTCACAGGCTCCATTGTCTTTGTGATATTTCCAATCTGCTAGTTTGATCCCAAAAAATGTTAAAGTGTGGGAGAAAAACTGTGGGTACTGATGGGAAGGTACAGTACAACAGGCTGTTGGGATAAGTGGAAACCAGCACCATGGAAGGTGTGTTGCCTTGGTTGTTATGGGACAGAAGGGACAGATGGCATGAGTACAAGTTGAGAAATAAACCAAATCTTTGGATTCCTTTGAGTGATGCATAAAATTCCATCATATGTGGACATATGATTTAATGTTCACCTAAAACTGGGAGCACTTACAGTAACTAGAACATTGATGATATACTACTTCTTTTATCTATCTATTTTATTATCATTGAAACAAAATTACAAAATGAAGCTGTGACAGAAATTACTGACATGACAATTGATCCAAAGATATAGATTGCGGATTGGAAAGAGAGCACAGAATTCTTCCCATAATGCCACCACCCCCTCCTCTTTTTCCCCTCTATTGTCTTCTGTATAGATTTATTCCTGATGAATATATCTTGTGTAAATACAGATTTGGCGGTGATAAATCACAAATCGTGTCTTTAACCCTCATTGATTTGCTTCTCACAGCAGTGAGGCAGGAAGCGGCAACCCATGTTATTTGACTAAAATGTCAAAGCTTTATAGAGGTCACGGCATTGGGAATGTAGAGACACGGACAAGCACGCGGCAAGAATACAAATTCTGCTGCAGGATGGGGAAAAAAGCAGAAAAAAAAATGTCAGTAGATGTTGTAGCTTCAGAACATAAAATATTGGGTGTCTTTCAGAGCTCGGACAGTTTGTAGGATGGACCAGTGACTGGCAACATGTTCAGGCAACACTGGTTTATTGTGATATGTGTCTGTTAGTGAAACATTGATACGAAACTGTGATACCAACAAAAATAGCAAAGTGACATGCAATCGGTCGAGGAACAGGGAGTATTAATCACACATGCACACACATACACTCACACACATATATATATAAACTTATATAATAATGTTTTTGGCCCTTTATGCAGAAGGAATTAATTGATAGAAGTGACAGTTTCCAGGTCAGAGGTAGAGTCTCACACAGGCTGCTTAGACGATCTGAAACATGTCAGTGGAACTTTTGTGTGCATGTGTGTGCGTGTGTGTGTGTGTGTGTGTGGGGGGGGGGGTAAATAATGGCTGTGTTTGTTGCAGGTTGATTCTTCATGGTATTGATTTTCTATCTCTTGTTCTGTCAGAGTTGACCCAAACACTGGCTTGCCAACACACGCATACGCGCCCAGACACAATCGAACAGAAATATCTACCATGGACACAACCAAGAAACAAAACAAACACACTCCAGAGAGAGAGTAATAATTAATTCTGTTTAAATGCAGATTTTGTTTCCAGGACTTCAGCATGTTTAAATTTTACAACAGAGGGCAATCTTTAGGAAGTCAAACCAGAATAAACCTACAAATACTTTCATATTATCCATCCTTTCTCTATGAACTGCAGTAATTACATTGGTTTTGCCATGATACAATTTGGTATTCAGACACAATGAGCTTAATGTTGATTTTCGGTGTTCACCTGTGGTCAACATAGTCTTCTCTTGGCAAGAAGGTTCTCCAGCCTGGTCCAACATGGACCATTCTCTGTGAAATTTGCCTGTTTTCCCAGGTGGCCTGGTTCTGCTAACACACATTAGAATGATGGCACTTACATTGATGTAAACCAGTTTTACTGGACCTCTGGTGGGTTCGAAGTTCCAGTATCTCCATTGGTCCTCCATTCCCACAGGCATAACAGATGTTAAAAAAAAAAACAAAAAAAAAAAACATTCCTTCTTCACATTCCTTACTACATACTACAAACACAGAAAAAGACTGAACTCTTCTTCATCATCAACATCATTGTCATCATTATCAGTCTTAACACAAGGGATACTTCTTTTTCCAAATCTCCTTCTCTCCACTTCCCTGCCTGTTTGCTGCTACTCGGGGCACTTTTAATTAAATTGTGTTTTCATCAAGTAATGAGGACTGTAATAGAGATCTACCCCCTCCAGGCACAGTAGCTCAGTTCTGACATGGTTCTGTCAAAGATGAGCTTGGTGGCCCCTTCCGGCTCAGCCTGATTTCCAGCTCCCTCACCTGTTCCATCAGACTGTTCAATATATGAACTTTCAGCATTACCCACCATCACACAGGTGTTGCAACAGAGAACTTTTTGCTTGGAGTTAGCTTAAAACTTTAAAAGTAATGTCCTGAACAAAAGCCTACACTGTAAACAAAGGAAAGTATATTTCGTCACCTCGAGATGTAACTTCAAAGATGTGGTGCTGAAGATCGTATACACATACACAAACACACGCGTACACACACTCTGAGTGTTCCGATTGCTAAATACTTTACCCACCTGGCAACCCATCGCTGTTAGTTAAAAGCTTTCCGATTGGATGTACACGGATCCAGTTTCACTTTAAAGAGCCTGCGGGAAGCAGAGCCGCTTACTATCGGCGGGAAAACATCACGCTTTTATTCCGGGAAAGTGGGAGAGATTGAGGCAATAACCGGCAGGAGAGATGGATGGATATAGACAGATGCCGTAAAAGGAGGAGGTTGGCTGTTATAATTGGTTTATCTAACACCACTCTGCTTTTTACTCTTTAAATCATCATTCCTTTATGTGACCCGTCTCTCTCTTGTTATCATCATTTTTTTTTCTTTTTTCTCTCCTCATCTGACCTCAGGTTTCAGTCCATTTCTTATTGTCTCTTCTTCAGCTTTCATTCTTGCCTCATGCCCTCTTTACAATTGCTCATCTTTCCTGTCCATTATCTCCCCCTCCTTTAGTTCCACCATTCAGTTTTCTATCTCTCTACCTTCCCTCAACTCATCCATCTTTTCTGTTTAATTCACTGCTCATCAATCTCTTCATCCCTCCATTCATCCCTCCTGCATAATGTGTCTTTAAGTGTGTTACTCTCTGAAACAAAGTGGATTACATCACTGTCCCAAGTCCATCATGCAGTTGATGTTTATCATAATTGTTTATGAGACAAAAGACAAAAATACAGAATTAATTTCAATTGTTTTCCGGAACTCTTTTACAATACTAACTGTGTGTAAATCTACTTTCAGCTAATTCATCATTTCACTTTCTGTTAATCACATTTCTTTTGCCAGCTGCAAAAAGAATAACTGATTGAGAATTAATGGTCCCAGATCTATTTTTGTGGTATATCTACACTGATTTCTTACTGAATTCTGAATTAGTTAGTTGATTTTTTAGTAGGCAGAGTGCTTTAAATTCATCATTTATGACCAAAGCAAACATCAAGCAGAATATTTTGCCCTTATGAGACTATCAAGCTGCTTCAAATTAGTAATATTCTCGAATAGTTGTCTACAGACTCTAATGTTGCCTTTTTTAAATATGTCTCCTGGTGTGACTGCAAAAATTGAGCAAAATGCTCAATTTATATTTTAATTACAAAATCAAACCTTCCCCGCAGCCTCCGTTTAAAGGGTTAGCTGTATGAAATATAATTGACAGCCATTGTTTTAAAAGTAATTGAAATTGTTTACACTGACTCTATATGTACACTGTGAATAATATATTTATTTAATCTTTTATCAGCACAAATGTCAAATAGTATCAATCCTCATTTAAATTCAGATTTGATGTTTGATGAAAAAAATGAATGAGAACTGTAAATACTTCAGTCACACAAACCTGCAGGAGTCTCTTCCCACAATATCACTGTTTAATTCTTCCTGTCTCAAGTAATCAAATTTAGGTATTTTGTCAAGTTCTTCACATTGATGCATAATGCAACATGCTGTCCCTCCTGACACCCAAGTTGGTTTGAGAATGGGGAAAAAACTGGTCACGCTGTTTCTTTTGAAAACTTATCAAGTCTGGAAGCTTCCACACCTGAAGCCTCACAAACATCCACAGGTTTTACTAAAAGTCCTAGCTTTTATTTATTTACAATTCTGATTCATTAATACCTTTTTGATGGTTAATTACTGCCTAATATTCAAAAACCGAGTTGTAAGAAAAAGTCAAAGAAAGAGGAAATTGCAGCCCGACACACAGCAGATTAGTGTATTCCAGAGAGTCAGTGAAATGCTAATTCCAGGCTACCCAGGGGACAACAGAAACACTTTGAGCAGCCACTATGAATTTCACTGCTTTTATGTTTGTACCAGCATCCCTCCTGAGGATGTTGTCACGACGTTGTGTGTTTGCATGTTTCATTTCTCTACTCCTCTGGACAGGCTGTGGTTTTCCTGCATGTGACAAAACACTTCAGCAACATTACAGAATTTCAATTAAGTCTTGGGTTCTTACATGTTAAGCAGATTAGCGTTGTCTCATTATCAATCCACTTTTTTTCCCCTTTGTCCTATTGTTGTGGATTATCTTTGAGTCGAATTACTTCAAGAAACTTATATATTACTAAATATATTACTTTAAAATGCTGGGTCAGTTATGGCACTAAAGGCGCAATGAAGAGTCACCACAACTGGGTCGAATGATGAGTCAGTTTTTCGGAACTCTTTTAATTATTAGTTAATCAGTGGTTAACCTGCCCACCGGAAGGTGGGACTTTTATTGTAAGGCATTCCCTTGTACCTTTGCTGAAACTTCACAAAAAAAGACAGACAGCAAACACGTGTATGATAATCATCTAGAGAAAAGGTAAAAGAAGCAAACATGTTATTCAACCTATCCTTGTTGCTATATGCCGACACATACTCGGTTCCTTCTAGGTTAAGGTTCATCAAACTTCGATCCCTCACACTACACTATCTTAAATATCGCTTTTGGTGTTGTGTGTTTTAAGTTTTATTGATGTATTTGTAGCATTTGTTTTGTTAGGATTGTGTGTAAGAAGATGTTTGCTCCACAAGGGTCTACCTTGGTAATTTGGCTAAGGGGACAGAGATTTAAGAAGGGCCAAACATGGGAGAATAGATGGATGAATGGAACCAAACCTCTTGCATTGGGAATGCACGAGTAACACACACACACACGCACACACACACACACACACACACACACACACACACACACACACACACACACACACACACACACACACACACACACACACACAACTTCTATAAAGCATTAAAGTGCATCGTGTTTGTTTCTTTTAACACCCGCTGCTCCTGTTTAGCAGCGGGCCTCCCCTTTGGAGGTCTCGTGGGTGCTCAGAAAGCTCTCTGTCCTCACAGCACATATTATTTTTCAAGCAATAGTAAGAAAAGCCCAGAGTGCTGTGAATATCTGCAATCAGACCCTTCTCAGCAACAAATTAAATCGTATCAATTCTGTTTTGAGTGTAGAGACGATTACCAACCTCAGCATTTTACGGAGTCATTTATTTAGATTTGTGTGCTGTACTGCTTGTGTGTGTGTGTGTGTGTGTGTGTGTGTGTGTGTGTGTGTGTGAAAGAGAAAGAGAGAGAAAGAGAGTGAGTACATCTAACCCAACTTCTCAGAATGTGACAGTTTAATACCTGACCACCAAAAAGATTTTATTTGAAAAGGAATGGAAGATCATTAGATGATAAATGAAGACTATCATGGTGTACCTGGCCAGCTCTCCTTATTATGGCCCTCCAGTTACTTGTGTAATGATAATCTGATTTGCAGAACACAACACCTGATTCAAAGCCCCACATTTCATCAAGAGCTTAGAGCAATTTTCCACTGAAAGCTTTCATTTGGCTTCGACTCAGATATACTTTTGCTTGTTTATTTGTTTCTTTCAGTTTTTCTTTTCTCTCAACTAACCTCCCAGTCAATCATACAGTTTCTCGCAGATTAAATCCTTCGTGGGATCAAATTAGCATGTGGTTTTCTGTCCCGTCAAAACAAATATCTGTTTACAGATTGCTTTTTCTGTATTCGACAGCAGATCAGCAGCAACTCTGTTTGGGTTTTGCTGTTCTGGGATTTTTGCATATGTACCAATATTTCCATCCACTGGGATCAGACTGCAGTCAATTAGGAGATGCAGTTGTCTGCCGTCCTTATGATGCTCCTTATGGGTGAAGAATTTCCTATTTTCAGACCTTTTTTTCTTGTTTTCTCCTTTTTTGTAATGCCTCGAAGTTTTGATAAACTTCATTCTTAACACAAGGGATACTTAAAAAAACAAAACAGACTGCTGTTAAAAGACAAATCTTGAAGAAGATGTGTTATAACTTCCTGATTTGGATTCATATTCATGTTTTGATGAGTTATTTAGACACAAATTTAGAATTGTAAAGGTCACCTTTAATCACAGTGGTGCTTCAATTTTCATTAAAATAAAATCATCAGCACATTCTGGTTGTATTTTTGTATAAAACAGAGAAATGTAAATCAGAAATATTTTATTTTTTCAAGGGAGACAATGACTGTAGAGAAAGGTTTATCACCTTATTGGGTGATAAACTTTACCTGCGTCTGACTTTTAACCATACTGACGCCAGATAAATAACTGTTCTCTAGCTTTGCAGTTATACATTTCAGTCATTCGTGTGGCTTCTTTCAGAAATTGTTGAAGTTGTCTCAATCAGCCCAGCAGTATTTTACCCTGTCCAACATTTTTGCCTGCTAGAAACACATAAATTAAAGCAAATGACTGCTTCTGCTTTATATTAGCAAGGTATTGCTACACATCCTCCATGTAACATGCCGGTGTTGGCATTGTAATAATACAAACCTTTTTTTTCACTATCTCATGTTGCAGAGGACAGAAATAAAAGTTGAGCCTGAAGATACTTGCAAGAATAACTGTACAATATCCGCTCCTAACAGACACCAAGCTCAGTGGGCAATAACAGTCTGAGTGGTCCTAATGTAGGAGGTGCTGTAGAATGTTACCCAGCAGTGTTTTCTCTCCAGAGAGCAACTCTGAGTACAGTCAATATTAGGGACTTAGCTAAGCTATCAGATGGTTCACGTCTGGCACAGATTGGTCAATATGAATGTGGAATGGTTGCCAGAAAAATGTCAGTTTACCTCTGCACCATTGCTCAGGTTCCCCCAAGACAGAACGTAGTTCTGTAGGAGCCTCCAAGCATCACGAACATCTGTACACACAATGGCATTTTCCAAAGCACCTTATCATTCACTTCCCTTGGGCTCTTTTCAGTCATAGGCAGAAAAGTGAAAGCATGATGCAGTTATTCCAATATAACAACATTACAAACTTGAAAAAAGAAATGTTGCAGGCATTTTAAAGGAAAGTGGAAAAAAATAGGGTGGCACAGTGTTGAAAAGTAGATAGTTATTGGACATATATGGATTTTTTTTAATGCAAATGCAGATTTAACTGTATGTCTTGTGTATTTGCTTAAATCAGAGCCTGATGTGTTTCTTTACACAGGGTGGGTGGAACTGTCTGTCATTAAAGGAGCTACCCAGTTCTGTCCCTTTCAATTCCTTTTTGGTGTGTATTTCCTTAAATGCAAATAGTTCCTGTCCAGCTAAATCTCAGCAGCATTAATGAAAAATGACAGAAATTACATCAACCACATTTGACTTTGACCACAGCTTTTTGCTCATCGCAGCTTCTGTCGAGACGAGATGTTAATTAAAGGAAGAACGCAATTCCTAAAAAATGGCAGGTAGGTAATTGTGACACAGTTTTAAAAGGATACATTTGTTTTCACAGACAAAACACAAATCTAAGGAACTTCTATTGTGCCAAGGGTAGTTTCTATGACCCGCATAATGAGGGGCAGAGTCCTCAACAATGAGTTGACTGAAACTCTAGAAGTGTGAACAACTCCTGGAAGAATACAAGTATCTGGAATTCCCAACAGTCAGAACTGATAAAGCCTCTTGGATGAGAGGCGAAACGTGTTTGTGAAACTCAACCAGTCCAGTTGCGATGATTCAACTAACAGAATTAAGGAACTTCTAGCTCAAACATCTGTGCCCAATGAGGGGCCTAACTGGAATAGACCCAGTGAGAATGATAACAACATACCTGAGAAGTTCCAATATTTTATGCAAAGTATGCCCAACAAGTCCAACTTAACTTTTACAAGCTCAGTAGATCATGAAGCACTTTAAGTGTTCTTCCTGTATCTAGATTTTTAAATGCCCCCACATGCGTTAATCTAGTCCATATGTCTCTCTGATTCGTAAGACAGATGTAACCAGACCAGGAGTCTAAACCTATACAAGACAAACACAGTCTCCTTCTTACTTATGTCTCACACATTCCTTCCTAGCTCAGATTTCACATAAACATGCTCACAGACCCCATCAGACAGCCCAGTATCCATTCAACATGCTGAGCTGTGGCTGACAATAATGATCAGAAGTCTCCTTGAAAGGTGTTGGAGAGAAGGTGAGCTGTCCCCTTCAGTAAAACCACCCATTACTCAATTCACTGACTGGCTGAATGGCCACAGTGCACTTGGTCCTAATGTATGTGCACATGAACCTATACAGCAGTGGACCTTGGCAACATAACACATTCATAAACAGGACATTTGGTTTGCTGGTGGCCATATAGCTGGTTGAAGGTTTCATTAAATGCCATTAATAGGTCAACCAGAATATATGGGCCATTATTTGTATTAACATTATATGAAACCACCCTGACTGAAAAGAAATTTATTTGTTTTGATTTGTAGCTGAAAAGGAATATGAATTGTTCAGACAATATTAGCCAAAAGCTAATATAGTTTAGATTACAGCATGCATATGGAAGAACTGATCCCAGTACAATTCACAGCATATTTTGGCACATTCTGGAAGTGTTTCTGCTGTTCTCCACAGAGAAAACACATCTGTATTTGACAGAAGTTGTATCAAGCTGTAGAGAGCAGACCGAGTCTGACGCAGTAACAGATTTCCGCTCTCAACTGTGCTGACACCAAGCTGTAATCCACATCAGAACAGAAGCTGTTGCATAAACTGCTCAACACCAGTGGCACCAAAAAGGTACCAAAATCAAGAGAAAGAGGAAATCTGAACATAGCAACAAAACAAATGCAAATGCTGCCCTGACACAATAAAGTTTGGATGTTCACTGGTTGCAGGGACATACACAGGATGGACAAAAGGATGGAGACATTTCATTTTATTTTTCTGTGGTAAAAACATAAAATGTGAGAAAGGGAGGCTGTTAAAAAGTTTAAAACATCAATTCCACAGCAATTTTTCACATCCCTACTCCAGCTAGCACTGTGCTAACGCAGTGAAAATACTGGTCTGTCATCAGGCCTAATGATTCCCAGTGCTCTTACATTTTACAATGTGAGATACGGCACAAGACAAATTTGTGTGTCTGGCCATAAATTCCACCCTGTTCTCCAATGCACTCTCACAAAGATGAATAACACAAAGGTGTGAACATAATACTTCCCCGTTCAATAAAGGACAAAGAGTCGGGACCTCTTAATGATCTGTCTGTGCATTAATGATCTGTCTGCGTGCTAATGACTAACGCTTCATAATGACTAACTGATGATGTGGGAGGAACAGAGAGGAACAATGTTGGCTTCCCAAACTGCTCAGTAAATGCAAGATTAGATGCAATGCCCTCACAGAAAGTACTGCGCATTTACTATGTAATGATCAATTGACATGTGAGAAGAAAAAAAATGTGATTGCTTACCCGTATAGAGCCAAAGGGATGTATTTTGTTTTATGACATATATAAGGTTACATTAAAAAGTTCTAATATTCATAAAAGGCAAAAGTGATTTACATTAATTTGATTTTAAATGTATTCTTCATTGGCTGCTCAGCCCATGAATGACAGGATATCTCTCACAGGTCACTCAGCACTTTTAGTGATAAAGATATTTAGTTTTAATAAAATGTCCAATCAAATTTTAATCAGGGTGTGATGACTTCACTGTGATCCTTATTCACTACCACATGCAGTCGAGATGATTTAACGGAAGCAGGGTCCCTGCATTACTATGCAGAAAAACTTCTTCCTCGTATCTCATGAATAATTATCTGCTGTCCATTATGCATTATCTGCAGCATGAACATCAAATGATGTGGGCAGAGCAGATGAACCTAACCTAAGCAACTTGATGGTGATGCTTCTTCAACAGAAATCTCATATCTCACATTGCATACCTCTTCTTCTGTCTCCTAATCATCTTTTGGCATCAGTTGCTGAGGTCTTCATGTTCTTTGGATATTTTTTTACCTGGACAGTGGCTATGATTCTCATTGGCCTTATGCCATACTATTGGGATCCTCTTTAGGACCTCGCATATTAGAGTAAGAGTTGAGTCCAGTGTGGATTTCACAAAGCCAGGCACAGTTCGACCTCTCTGAATGTCAGAGGGGTAGATGAAGAAGGTGTGGGACAGGGATGGATGATTTAAAATTCCAAATATAAGCCGAAGATAAATCACCTCCCTCGGTATTCAAATGTCTACAATTGCACCAAGAGATTGATGTGTTACAATGATGACAGGGCATCATCACCAGTATCAACCAAGACTGGGGTGCAAGCCCTCATAACAACAGCACCACGTGACCTACACACAATAGCAGAAGACTTGATATCACATCTAAGTTTCTTACATAAGCTGTTAGCCATGTATATGTTCAAATCTACATCTACAATGAATTAACAACAATGACTCTAAACACTTACCTTTTCATGTGTTTGAGGTCTTAAAACTTTCAGAAACTTTGACATTAAAAGTTGAAGAAGAATCCCTGGTCACAATGGTGGTGTTTGAAATCCACACAAAGTTAAAACACCAAGCAGCTCTAATAGAACAGATTTGGGGAAAAATATATTTTTGGCTAATGTAATTACCAAAATCTTGTTATACACAAGATTTTTTCGATTTGTATTCATTTTCACTGCTGCACAGGAGGCCTACAGATATTTCCCCTCATGCTGAAAAAAACACCACAAATTCTAGATTTACATATAAATTAAAGGGTGTTGAGTGTAATCCAGAGTTAAAATTTCTCAGTAGCATTAACATCAAAACCAACTGCAAGAATATATGCAACTATTACAAATGGGAGAAAGATAGATAGATAGATAGATAGACAGACAGACAGACAGACAGACAGACAGACAGACAGACAGACAGACAGACAGACAGACAGACAGACAGACAGATAGATAGATAGATAGATAGACCAACAGAGTTAAATGAGATGTACAAAGACATGGGATGATGGAAAATAATTAAAGGAGGGATGCGGAGAGACTAAGGAAGATTATCATTATCACTGTTTTGATGATGCTTCATCACGTGCATTTCTACATTACACAGGAAAGTATTTAAGTGATCTTTTATAGGCTTAAAATATGCATCATGTATTTTTATTACACACACACACACATACACACAGACACACACATGCACAGACTGTGGTGCTTATAATGAGTTCTTTCTGTGAATGCACAGCAGCTAAATACCTGCTGCAGCCAATTCTTTAGGCTTTATTTGATGTTTCGATTCGTAAAGCTTGTATATGTATATATCTGTAGGTGTCCATGCACAGCTGATGCCAAATATAATTTTCTAATAGATGGGAAGTGATGGCTACACGCTGACCCAGAGATTTGATGCGCATACTTAGACAGAGGTGAGTGGGATGCCATTAGGAGAAGAATAAGGTAATACAAATGCTAATGTCAGTGCCACATGTGTCCTCTTCATCATTTTCTCATACTGCAGCCTCCTCTGCCCTTTTCAGTTCAATAACAACCCACATTCAAGGAATTCACATGTGGAAAAAAGGAGAAAACAGACTAAAACCCAAATATTATGTATTTTAATTAATATGATTCTAGTTTGAAAGCACACATCTATGAATTGCTAAAGTGAATGAGTCATTGTTCCTGCATCCTATTTATTCAGGCATACCTAGGTGTGTTCCAACCATCTACACATTATTACACACTGAACTGCCAAGTTTATTCCATGACCTAATTTACAACATTGTAAAGAAAGCTCAAGCCGGGTCTCATGATGCAGTTCATTTGAAATAATTTTGCCTTGTGGCCAATGTGAAATCATATTAGATTGTGAACCTTTCGAGTTGTGAAAGTAAGTTGCTGCTCTGACAGGTAATGGAAGACAGCTGTCAGTAATTTCATTATAGTGTGCGAGTCTGGAGCAGCTCAAGTATAAATGGGTCAAGGAGTTGTTGCAGTAGTTAATGATTAATAATTCTGAATGACATGAAGGCTTTTCAAAGTCACCAATCATCAACTGCCATTGACACCAGTGGACAAGACACGGACTTGCATTAATTTAAAGGACAGAATTAAGATCAAGTATGTGTGCATAACTGAGCCATCAGATATGTAATTGTGCTTTGTGATTTTCCTGACTTGTTTAGAATTTATTTTTGGCCTTCACACAAATATGCTTAAACATATTATTGTTCTAATGTGCACAAAAGCACAAATACTATGACATAACTGGCCAAAAATTATGCTGGGACTCACTGTCGTAGGCTACTGTACTTAACATCTGCACTGTCTGAATTAAAAAAAAAAAAACATGCATAACAAAAATATTTAGCCCTGTCAATGTTTGTGTGTGTGCGAATATGGGCATGTGTGTGTGTAAGAGTAGAGATGCTCCAGAACAGAGGGCTCAAACAGATGACTTGTCACGTCTGTCGCCCAGGAAGTGCATCTTCATTAGTAACCAATCAAAATCCAATTACAGCCAGTATCTTGGCATATTAGGACCCTGGCAGTAAAATGATATGGTACGCGGATACATCTAACCACCGCAGACTTTAATTACAACATTTCACCATGCAGCCCAATTTTTAATGATGGGTTAGGCCTGCGTTGGCGTGGAAGACTTTAATTCAGTGAGGGGAGGAGTTTTTGAGGGAGTGATGCTGTGGATGATTGCGCATATTGGTCTGAGAGGGAATAAGGCTGCGCTTGCCTCATTTGAGCCGAGCACAGATGACTCACTGCTGGATTGTTCATGTTTTCGGTGCCATTTTTGCCTTGGGCCTGTTATCCCTCATTGGTGCTTGAACAGGACACCCCACAGGGCACAGTGTTTCTGCAAACAGGCCATTTATCATCACAGACCATTCATTGGTTACCATTTAGTTACTGAATATGGGTGTTTACTCTGTTCAGCTGGATCACTGAAGCAGCCCTTCACTAATTCAGACAACTATTCAGTTAGTTGATCAACTTACCATCCAATCAGATGGATTAATCACTCTGATACTCAATCAGGCAAAAAAGGAAGTGAAACAAAACAAAAAAAAGTAATTAGAATCCAGTCAAATGTGTATTCAGTTCAGGTTCAGGCCAAAGATATATACGATGATACAGTGTTATTGTTGGAATAGTCGTGTAACTTGTGGGAGGATGATTTCTGGCATTAAAGAAGATAGAAATCTGAAATTTAGTGTGCAATAAAGCAATTTCAGACATAATAACTTTAAAACTAACATTTTCACTGTTAACTATGTAAGAATGCAGAATCCTTAATGCTAATAGGGAGTAGAAGGATTATTCCCTGCCAGCCTGATGATTACTTTTACTCTTAAAGATAGACACTTCTTATGTAACAGGCTTTTAAAAATGTTATGCATGTTTTGCATGGGTGTAGTTAGCAGACATACAGGTGGGTTTGTAATTAAGCTGCCACATTCCACTTGGATATAAAACCCCTTTCCAAAATGCATTAAACTCAATTATGACAACTACAATGACAGGGGAGAGAGGACACATTTAAATAAATTGTATATGTGTTTTTTTTTTCTTTTATGCAAGGAACTCAAACTAAACTTAAATTATGTATTGTATTGAGAACTTTTCTTCTCATGATGTAACTTTTCTTCTTGTGCAGTGCTCAAATCTGTCTTCCATTTCATGCCCAGGCACAGTTTGTGATTGGAATTTGGAGATAGTGTAAAAAACTCAACTTCCTGAACACGATCAAGGTTATGAGATTGTTTGCAATAGCTCCAGATAGAAATGAGGGGCCATAACTGGATAATTTCTTTGCAGAACCTATTGTTCAGTTATGACAATATATAGTATGAGTAGTACAGTCGGTTTATAGACCTGTAATCTACAACTGTGTGTATGTGTGTGGTTTTTCTGGCTAGTTTCAATCTGGCTTGTGCAATATTTGTGGCAAAGTTTGCTTTTCAATGACAAATTTACCAGCACCAAATACACAAATATACATATCCATTACTGGTGGAAATGGACCCATATCTCCTTCCTGGCATTGATTGGTACCTGGAAGCTGCTGCCTTCATAACCAGTAAATCTTACCTCTGCAGCAGCCTAAATAAATCACTTGGGTGTTCAACCAAACTGGATCCAGAGGCTGTAGTGCGTGACTCAGACATCTCAGTCCTGCATCTGTTTGCATATAAACCATCCAATTGTGCACAGCAAAAGAATGGACAATGTTGTCATCTCAGTATAAAGTGCAGTTATGGAAGCTTAGGCACAAAGAAGGAAGATTTCTGGATTTGCAATGCAGAGCTGGGTGGTAAGCTGTTAGCTGTAAACTTAAGTGGCTATTTTGCTGTCCTGGTTTCATGCGGATCCTCTTGGTCACCCTAGGATTCGCTGACACTGAAACATCCCAGGAATCTGAGAGGGAAGTGTTATAACTGGCTGTGATCTGTGGTAAAAAAAAAACATGAGCCAGTGTGGCATTTAACCATTTTAAATGTAATCATTACAACGAAATAAACACAGAACAGTGGCTGACATTACAAAGAATATGGGGATGAAGACACCTTAATTTATCCTGTAGTTCTTCCAGGGTTCAAGTGACACAAGAGACCAGCCTAATTGTAGGCAAACCAGCACCCTCCAACAGAAGCCACTGCAAAGGTGAGAGTCACCACACAAGGTAAATCAGAATGGGAAGGTTTTCATCTTCCAGATCAGGCTGTAGGAACTAGGACCACTTGAATATTCAAATGGAGACAAGTTACCCCACCTCCTTGACAGTGTCAAATGACAGTGGTATTGTCTTCCTCAAGCTTGGGTCCTTTACCAAAGGGTTCTGCACAGTATCTGTGTTGTTCCTTGGACTGAATTCTTCTGGATTGAGGCTTTGATGTTGACCCTAAGATTTCTTCGAGCCACTCCTCCAGTTTTGGGGTCACAGACCCCAGTACCCCATCACCATGAGGATCACTTTGGTTTTGACCTTCCACTTTACTTGTAGTTGTTCCTTCAAACCTTGATACTTTCCTATCTTTTCGTGTTCCTTGTTCCTGATGTTGCTGTCTGCTGGCACGCCACATACACTATTACTGCCCTCTTCTGCTGTTTGTCAACCACAACAATGTCCAGTTGGTTAGCCAGTAGCTGTTTGTCAGTCTGGAGTCTGAAGTCCCACAGGACCTTAGCCCTGTTGTTTTCAATCACCTTTGATGGTGTGTCCATCGGGATTTGGGCACTTCTAATCCATACTGGGTACAGATGTTTCAGTACACTATACCAGCTACTTGATTATTCTTCTCCATGTACACTGTTCCAGCTTGCATCTTACATCCTGCTATTATATGCTGTACTGTCTCAGGGGCATTTTTGCACAGCCTGCACCTTGGGTGATAGTAAGTAATATCCTACACATACTTACCACAGTACATTTGTGGTGATTGAGAGAATTGCTCATTTAGGGCTATTTAATGTTGTAAATTTCTGAATCAAAACTAGAAAAAAGAACTCCACCAAGCAATTATAAAGAGTCCATTAAAACAATTCCTGGATCCAGATGCTACATATCATATTTTTAAGTAGTAGTAATAAATATATTACTATATATAAGGTAGTAGTTTGCTTTATGATCAAAGTTCAGAATCCAGAACACCAGTAACATTTAACGATATATTCCTTGTCCCATTATCAACATTTTCTGAAAATTTCATTAAAATCCTGTCATAACCTTTTGAGTTATTTTACTAATAGACAAACAAACAAATGCCATCACAAATGCTATCACATAACTTCCTCCCTTGGTGGAGGTAATGATCTGTGTTGCTATTATATTGAACAAAAACCTAATCTTTATGAGAAAGTTGAGAACTCTCAGAAAGCTGTTGAATAACCTTTTAAACATATTGCCACAGAACAGCAGTGAGGACCTCAAGTCACTGCAAAGGTATTAAAGAGGCTTAATTGTGGAAATATGAGGAAAATAAAAGTAATGGAGTGAATGCTGAATGTTTGAGCACACAGGAAGTGTCACAATGAGTTAGTTCACCAATCATTACAATAAGAACCCATTTTCCATGGTATGGTATGGTAATACATCTTCAAACATTTGAACACAGATGTCAGAATGTTAGTCACTGAAATCTATTGATTTTAATCATTGAACTTTTTTAGTATCAGTGCACACAAGCTCTTTCAATATCTCTAAATGAATAATAAAATCGCTGCCTTCAACTACTGAACAGATTTTCATTGGAAGTGCCTGAGTTACTCATAGCTGGGTTTGGATTTAGTTGAAGCAGACCATAAATGTGTAACAGAAGGAGCCTGCAACAAAAGTAGATGAAACTGTAGAGGTGAAAATGGACACAGTCAGAGTTTAGACATCATGATTGGGATGCATCAAGGAGATGTTTACTCTTTTAAATTAAATATTAATTCCTTTGCCAGCTCCATGTTATTAGAGCAATTTGTTGCTTTTAACCTGGCACCATTCCAGTATAATAACCATCTACTCAGTTCCTAGCTCCATTTTACATTTCTTCATCCATCTTACATTCCATTTATTTTTCTTTGACAAGCACAGGCTACCCCCTTCTTCTCTTATCATGCATTCTGTCAGGAATTATATACATTATTTGGTAGTCTAAATGTCTGTGTTGTATGTTCCAGTGCAGTCAGGTTCTAACATCAATCAATCTAATATCTCAATGAGATGAAACAGGCTCCATGGAATTAAAGCACTCAACCTTCAGCACAGCTCTTTCCATTGCAAAGAGATCAAAGGTCATCCTTGGTTTTGCAATATCAACAATATATTAATAGTAATATTAAATACAGTAATCTCATATTTGGTACCTTATACTTTTTTCTTCTTTTATTTTATCTGCATTGGCCAAGATATAGTAAAATCTCATGGAAAAACATTCAGAGGAGCACTTGGGGCAGACAGCCTTATTATGCCAACACGAGCATGCACACGTGTCAATATGTGAGGGACATCACATCAAAATGGATGAGAAAGAATACCTGCAGACACCATAGCTGCATATGTATGAGCATGAGAACACACCAGCATCCACATTCACACACACACACACACACACACACACACACACACACACACACACACACACACACACATTCAATGTTGAGTCTATATGCAATGAATAGCAGAGAAGAATGCTTCGTAAGAGGTTAAGTGGAGATAACATGGTTACTTTAAAAATAATATCACATCTTGGTGCTGTTAATATTGCATTTGTATCCTCATGATCTGGAAGAATGTTGATGCCAATGGCTCTACAAACTATAATAGCATCATGCTGACTATAAATGACATATTTTTCTGTGGAAAATCTATTTGTGCAGATAGAGTTTGTGAGAAAATCTTCATTTATTAAAAAATATTCAGCAACATGTGCATAATCATCTTATGGTACAATCATAACCCAGGAAAATGACATTGATTGGACGCATCAAAAGTGGGTGGGTGGAATGTATGTACCATTCCACCAAGTTTAACTAAAGTCTGCTGTTGCAGAGAGTTGACCTTCAATCTACCAATCAGCCTGATAGGAGGATTTGAACGTGTAACATCCAACAGCAAAACAGGTATCCATTTATGAGATTACACACTTTGAGAATGCAAAATCTGTTTAAGGTGGTGATTATTACCACCAAGTCATTATCTCTCCTTTCAGGTTCCTGCCACCACGCCAGCTATTGCTGCCACCATAGCCTTCAGCTAGAAGCACAGACTAGTCATTTACTTCAAATTTATTACATTTCAGATAGCAGCAACTTTATTTCATTGCGTATGTGTGTGTGTGTGTGTGCATGCATGCGTGCATGTGTGTGTGTGTGTGTGTGTGTGTGTGTGAGACACTGAATGACAGATTTATTATTGCTGATTTCCTTTCTTTTTGGTATCTGGGTATCACTCCTTCTTAGCACTCTTACCAAGGTTCCCTTGTTCAACTCTTTCAAACTTATAGAAAATGTGACATTACTGGAACATTTAATTTGTAACTGCTGCAGGTGGTGATGGAGAGAGCAACACCTCAGAAGATTTCAGGAGCGAGTGAAAATTATAAGAAAGTTGCCAGCTGGGTGAAGGCATAATAATGTATTTTAACATAATAATAAAACAGTTGGAAGATTTTAAGCTTCAAACATCTTACTTCACATAGTCTTTGTGTGTGCAATCATGATAGGTGATGCCGTCTCCCATACCTCATTCATTAAAATAGACTTAATGAGCACAGAAATTTCTGCAGTAAAAATACATTAGGCAGAATTGCATCTGTTAATGTGTATTTTATGTCTCTGTGTCACAAAGGATGTAAAATAAAACTTTAAAAAGACATTCATTTAGACAAATAATCAAGAAAATAATGACTAAAACTACCAAAAACTAACAGCACCAAATCCATCAGAGTTTCTGGTTTAACCTCACTCACATGATGATGAAGCTCATTGATTTTGGTTGTTGAAAGGCTCAAACTCACGATGGTCTTTACATTGTCCATGATGTCAGGGCCTGGCGCACTTCCTTCCCCATAGGGGACGCCAACCCTGTTCTGGGACCAGCGGGAGGTCGCGCACCTGAGCTGGATCCCGGGATTACCTGCCCTTCATAAGGCCCGTCCCCGACAGCTTCTGCTGTCAGGTCATTTTGGATTTCTCCCTTGTCTGTCTCCCATTCTGGATCCTGCCGTCGGCTTACCCTGGACTCTCCTGTCAGCCTGTGTCCCGGTAACTCCGACTGACTCCCGTGTGTCCAGTTTCCCCGCTTGTCTGTTCCCCGGACTTTCCGGTTTGTGGGGATTAAAGTTTGTTTGTTTGACTTTTCCCCATGCGGGTGACTTTTTGTGTTGGCCCGAGAGCCCTTGTTCCCTCCCATTCAGGAGTGTTTTGTGTTTGAACCCCCGGAAAATAAACCTTTGTTCTTCCCATCTACCCTGTGCCTGCGTTTGGGTTCCTCTTGTCCCGAGATACGTGACACATGATTTGTCTTTTTTTAATTTAAAAATCCCAAACTAGTGGGATTTCATTACATTTCCATAATAAGTGTGTTGCTTAGTAACAAACAAGAAGTTAAATGTGTCTCTGTGACTGACATTTACAAGATGAACCCAAAAACACTGACTAAATACTACATCTGGGCCTCACACAGTACACTTTAGGTTCACTTTGATAAAGTAAATTTAATTATGCTGCAATTAAGTAGACCATTAAAAGTCTATTTGATAGAATGGCAGTGAACACACATGGTATTTACTTTGAAATGGGGATGTTTGTGTGTGTGTGTGTGTGAGAGAGAAAGAGAGAGCGTTCTCACAGATCTGATAAAACAGAGAGGATGAACAGGGACATTTCTTTAGCTACAGTACATTCATTTTTTATTTCAAATGAAGTATGAATTGTGTTAATATTTCTAGTGCCTTCGTTAATGTCATCTCCATCTTTTATAGACTTAATTCTCTCCCCTCATGAGACATTACATTGACACCAAAAGTACATTGCATTCTTTAGTCACTGCACTACCTTCTTATTTCAATCCAAACCAGCAGGACTAGTTGGCTCGACCAGTTGGGTTGTCAGCCTGTACAGTGGAGTATCCTATTCATATCTCTATTCAAGATGTGACATTGACATGACCTTCATATCTTCTCTGGACTTTAAAGAGAGCCAATATTATATTATAATATTTACATAATTTGAAAACATTCCAACATTAGCCTTTAAGGCAGGGACACTCTGTCGAGGAAGATGCTGAGTGCTTGACTCCTTTCACTGAGATGCATAGAGACTGCCACCAACACTTGGCAAAGCCTTTTGCTTTTGTCAGATGCAGGGAGACCAGTTAAACAGAGCAACCTCTCTTGCACTCTCAACTGGAGCAGGAGGATCTGTCTCATGTTAACAGCTCTGCTGATTCAAGCTCGCGCAGACATGCACACAAACACCCACACAGACGCACAAAGATGTGGAGCAAGACTGAAGCCGAATTCTAACATCTTTGTTTTTCCATCCAGAACACTTGCTGGAGAAGGAAAAAAATCAAAAAAGACCGCAGGCTAGACAATAGGGACTTTCGCAGAGAAAAGCGAAAGACAAGAGAAGACAAATGGATGGAATCAAGCAGAGGCGAGGCGAGAAATTGGAAAGATTCAAAACTTTATACATCTTTATCTGGCAATTACATGCACGCTCCAGAACACAACAAATGGCTTTCTCATTTTGTGTCAGTATCAAACACTCACCATAAAAAATACAATCAAGCCTGAATATGTATTATTGCATATTGCAACAAGAGGTTACCTCACTTCAGTGCTTATGAATGAGACAGTGTCAGAACCTTTGAGATGTTCCATAAAGGTCTAGCAAAGAGATGATCTCACCTTCTGTAGATCATGTAAAGTAAGACAGGTGTTTGCATTTCACTTGTCAAAACCAGTGGACCATATTATACCAGAACAGTTGAGCTCAGTATTTGAGACATTTTGGAACACACTCTTTGTTCCAAACAGGAACCCAGGTGTAATTTACAACCTTCTGGACAGTCCAGTCAATAATAGCAGGATAACGGAATAGTCACTGTCATCCTGCCAGAGATTTAAATCCTGTCACATTAAGGCTAAAATCCCTCAGTGAAACAATGCAACACTTTGTCCTGCAACAGTAATCTTGTCATGGATGTCCTCTCTTCATCACCGTAGCAAAGTCGAGAGAAAGGAGCCAAGAGGATGGTCGCACTGTGACCATCTGAGGTCAGAACACGGTGTTGCTGTCACCAGCATGTTAGCTGGTCTTGCACTAAACCACCTTACCTTACTCTGCCACGTTTACTGTGACAGATCACTCATCCTGCCCAGACAGCTTGAAGCTAATAGAGTTAATCTTTCTTTGATCGCAGCCTTCATCTATGGCTGTGCACCTGGTCAATGCTATCTGAACACAGATTACAGGCAGGCCAATTAAATATAGTTCAGCCTGACATCTTTCCAATGTGCTCTTTTTTGCATGGCCACCAACATCTGGCTTTTTCTATACTTCTAAAATCTCCAAGAGAATCCTGGAAGAAAAATAAAAAATAGTTGTATTTAAAATATAAGAACAGAATAAATCTAATTTATAATGGATGGCAATTAAAGGGACAGCAGAAAATAACTATTAAAATGTAAATAATTCCCATTAGCTACACAGAAATAAGTGAGGATGAAATGATACTGAAGTAGTTTCTGATGTTCAGGCTGCAGAAGGAAATAGTAGCGTGCGTCCATGTGCACATTGTTAGTTGGAGACAGCAGGTGTGTTCCAGGAATAAAATTGTTTATTACTGTATGATAGACTGTGGTGAAAGAGATTGAAAAAGGAGGGGAAAAAGGAAGAAAGAAATCCTACTGGAGGGACAAAAGCATGGGAAAAAAAGAGAAAGGGGGCAGCAGATGGTGTTATTTCAGCAGCAGAGTGAAATGTCTTGAATGAGAACACCTGATTTTAGAGGTACAAACCCTAATGTGTGTAAATGTGAAGCTTTAATACGTATATGGCTTAAATCCCTGATCTAGTTGAAGGGGAGGAGAAAATAGATTAAATCAGCTGAGTTCTCCTGACATCTCTCTCTGTCTCTCTCTCTCTGTCTCTCTCTTTCTCTCTCTCTCTCTGCTACCCTACCTGGAGTGCCTCAATCTAATCTTTGCCAGGTCAGACAGATGTACGCGGAGCTACAAGAGGCAGGGGAGCTCCATGTGCGAGTGCGTCTCTGGATGTGTGTAAGTGTCTTGTAGGTGGGGATTTCAGCTGTGTTAACCACCGCCGGATGACGGATGGCGAGGCACAGACACGGTCATATACACCCATTTCATAAAACCAATAACCCGCTCTGGGCTGTACCGCATTGCAAATCTACCATGGCTAAGGCAGAGGAGTTATAAACACAACGTCAAGCACACGGCAGAGGAACAACGTTGTTTGTTTTGAGGATATGATCAAATACACAATATGCTAAAAGTTCTTCTCTCTCTTTGTCGATCAGCAGGGTTTCACCAAAACTCATTTTTAACATACAGTGGCCTTTAGAGTGTTATTATTTCAGCTATTATTGAGGTAATAATACCTGAGAGGCCCTTCATTACTGAGATTACTGGCATGACAGTGATTTAGAGATGTATGCATGGTAGCAGAGCTACAGCTTTGCCCTCCTGGGTATCGGGGCTTTTATGCAACAGTTACTGGCACATCTGCTTTAGTGAAAAGCTTCCTCGGGAGGAAGATTATGAGTACATGACAATAAAAAGCAGGATAAAGCAAAGAACCTCGTAAACCAGCTCCCCGGTTGCTTGAAAGCATGTAATAAAATGAGGGCAGCTCTATTTCATGAGACTAATTGTGAGTTTGAATACCTACTTGACCAACTAGGGGAGCAGGTGTGTGTTGTGTTTAATTAGAGCTGCTGTAAATATTGCATTTGCACAAGGCTGAGGGCTTGATGCAGCAGTTAACAATATTGGAGATTTACATTAGTAAACCTGTGTCCACTCCGAAGACACGAGTGGGCATCTTAGCAGGATGTGATCAGTGAAAAGGGGTGCTACAGTGTGTCACATTCTGAAAAAGTACTGAGAAGAGTATTTGACCATGTTTCATCAATTATACATGCACACTTGAGTGCATTTCATCACCCTTTGTCCACAGGAAGGGCACCCAAGACTGACTTTTATCACACATAATCTGCCAATTTCCCCTTGAGGAAGACATCCTGGAGGGCATTTTGTCACACTTGTAAAGGGCACAAACACACCATTTAAGGGCACTGCAGTGGAAACTGTGGAAGAGGCTTTCTGTTAAATATATTGTCTTTGAAGTCTGAACAATTTTCTCTTCCTTTTAACAACAAAGAAAGAAAATCCTACTGAAAAGGCCAAACTAATATGTAACAACATCAACACTTACACGGAAAGCTGATGAAAATCAGTATGTGAGGAAACCCAGTACATGCAACAAAACAAACATTACTTTGTCAGCAGGCCTCAGTCAGTAACTCAATCCTGAAACACAGTCCTTTTGTTTGAGTCCAGAGGGAAACATCTTTTGACTAGAGTTGAACTTTGGGTCATGAGCAACGTTGACTACGGCCATAGCCGTGATAGCAGTAAGCCCAGAAGGACACACTGCACGTTTAAACAAATTTGACCTTTAACTCTCATTGCCAGCAGACGATCACATTACTGGCAAACAGCCAAAAGCATCTGCGTTCTCTTAAACATCTGTAGTCTCAAATTCTTTAACTCTGCACTCTCGTGTCAAATTTCCAATCATGGAAAAGAACTTGTTTGTGTCTGATGATGTCTGATGATGTGAACATGCTGGTAGCAGCTACAGGAAATCTGTTTGTCCACCTGTTGATCACTCAGTCTGTTTAATCACAAGCAAGTGTTTGCCTGAAGATCCCTTGTAATGCTTGTTATTTGTGTTGTGCAAACTCCGTGGCTGTGTGAAGGAAACAGATTTGTTATGTTTTCCATTATCAAGATTCAGTTTCCACTTTGCATTTGTTTCCAGACCATAATTCATGTACGACAGCATCATAATCAGGTAGTTTCCTTACATCCCCATAAATCCCCATCCCCAAAGAATATGACTCATCTCTATACTGTCCTTTATTACCTTGGTATTTTTTATTTGTAAAATTCCAAAAAATATTCATAAAATAAGAAGCATTTTTATGTGTTTTCCGTTTCAGATATTTGTATTCATTAGGATGTATTAGCTTTCTGAGGTTTAGTCGAGATGCCATTTAAATTATTAAGAACATCCCAGAGCAATATGTTAGCACAGCGGCTCAAATATTTTATTCTATGAAAGCCAAATAAAACCCAAATCTGTTTCAAATAATTGAAATAAATCACTGAAAATGGACCTTGATGTGTCAGAAGTATCAAAACCTGAAAATCAAGTCTCTGCTAACTCTGAGTGACACATCCATCCCAGAGCTGCTCAGCTGGGGAGATGATGATGCGCTGAGCATTTGTCAGAATCTATATTTTACAGATGCAGCTAAAAGCAGGCATGCTCTGTAAACCTGTGAAGATCCATAACATGTGGATAAGAAATATTCAACCCCTTTGCACTTTACTTTAGTCATTTATTTACGAAATGTTAATCAGGCATTGATGTGGGCTTGGCTGCACCATTTCAGTTCTGCACATATCTCTGAGTTATTGTGTTTCTGAATCAGCGCCCACACATTTCCAGACCGCTCACTAAAGGTCATGTCACACACATTCTAGCCCATGTTCTGACCTCCAATTCAACACAGTCTTTATATTAATTCCACAAGTATTACCAGAGGGCTTCATTAAACGTCATGACATGCCTCCATGCTTTCCAAATTCAGGCAGAAGAGGATGTTCATATCCAGGGAATGTTTTAAAATGGGATTCATTTCACTGCTTTATTCTCATTTCTAGAAAACAATCTGTGGAAAACAGAGGTTCTTGTTTGCAACTGACAGCTTGGCGATTTCTATTTTTTTTGGACATCTATGAGAAGCATCAAAACTGTATCTGCAAACGCTCTGATAACACAAACGACCACTTGAGCACAAATGCACATGAAAGGAGGGAGAGAGGCTTACACGGAGAATCAAACAGATTCACTTGGCCTTGGTGAGAAATAGTCTTCTTATCTTAAAACAGCCATTTAGTGGTAATTAATCCTTTCTACTGAAACCTCCTCCTACAACATATTCTCTTTGGTTGTTAGACTCCCATGCTCAAGGCACTCAGGGTACCTCAGATCGTCGAGTTAATGAAAAATCCCAGAATCTGATTAGACCGGCTCGGTGTTTCTCTCTCTGTAGCTATCTGGCAAGCATGCAGCCAGTTACTATGCCATCTTACATCCATGCTTAAATGGCTCATTCTACCGCTGATGTAGGGATTTCTATCTATTAACTGCACTAAATGCTTTTTTTTTAATTCCTGCAGCAGTTTTAAGCAATGAGTTAAGAGAGTTGAAAAAACATGAAAACACAACTTCATTTTTGCAACATTTTTATGTGATTCTAGTTTGCAAAGACCTTTTTTAAATAGTTTTGGTTCAAAGGCATGAAACAAATGACTTAAATCAGATAAAGAAACAGAAGAGCAGGCATGCATGTGCAAGTTCATCAAAATTGCATTATCAACTGAGTTATAAAGAACATTTCCAGAAACAGTCTGTTTCAGTCAGAAAGACTGATAGAAACTCATTTTGATGTTTGCGCTGGTTATATACATCAATCCATCTTGTCTGAACAGAAAAATGCTGTTGCTCCCCGAGCTTTGTTTCCCTGTTTTTATGTGCAGCTTTGTGTGATGCGATAGCCAACTGTTCAGTTGTTAGCGGACTGTTGCACTCATGATAAAGCTCCATGGCATTAAAGAGAACAAAACGGAACAATTTTGTTTAGGATTCAGCTTTTGCCATGGCACAGTGTGCACTCACCAATCCTCAAAAGCAAAGAATATTGCTCTGTGTTTTGAGCAACAAGGGCAGCTTTGCATTAAAGCTAAAGTCAGAAGAGATGTTGTTTGAATAACTGCCTTGCAGTAGTATCCCACTGGCTCTTGGAAAGCGTCTTTTCCCTGAAATGAAGTGAGCTGGTGTCAGAGAACCATACGCATCTGTTTGATAAGAGCTCCTCCTCACCCTCTTCCTGCCACACAGAAATAGAACCTCTCACATTGGTTCAGGCTCCAGTTAATGTGAAGTGACAATGTAATGATTTCTGAGTGTCCCCACTCTTGAGCAGACTTGTACAAGTTCAGGGAGTCAGACAGAACACAAACATGGTGCCTCTTGGCCCATTTTTGCCTCCTGCTCCACTCTGGGCTGCTGATGCTTCTCAGATTATTAAAATTTAGTTGATGTTGAACAGCTAATAGAAATTCACATTCATGTAAAAAATAGGAACTGATGAGAGTAATTCACCTCCAGTCAAATACAATATCACATATAAATAATCCAGTATATAATCAAATGGAATTTATAAAAGATTGAGTGAAAGTTATTATAAGTCAGAAACAATGATCCCACAATTCCTGCTCAGCCTTTGTCATGATAGTTCTATATATTCTTTTCAGGCCATGGATGACTTTGCTACATGGTAAGAACCCAAACTGGAGTCTCACCAGTAATAATTAATACCATCTGTCACGTGTTTATGTTAGGCTCTTCATGGCTGAAGCTCAAGTGAGAACGTTTGTGTACATTTGAGTCTGGTTTATGTTTATTCGCTTGAGTTAGCATGACTCCCAGAAACTAGATCCCCTAACTCAAGATGCTAATGGACTATATATGTATCAATTATTAGATGCACATTAGAATGAGAGTTTTTTGTTTTTTTTTATCTGTCTCTAAGTCAAAAGATTTGATGTGCAGATGGAGTAGCAGAAGCTCAACACCCTAAGACAGCAACAGAGGATACAACTGGGAATGACAATGATTTATGATGGTCATTTCACCTCAGCATTCACGCAGGCCAAAGTGTGCAACAGGGAGAAGCAGAGCACAGACCCTTTTCCTCTGCCTGCAAGTCTTGAGCATAATAGTAAGAACATGAATCTTTTTTTAAAATAATTTAAATATGTTTTGAGTGTTAAGTGTTTTCTTTCAACTTTGGATTATTAATATCTTCAATATAATATATAACCAAATATCAAAAAATACATTTATAAAAAAATATATGTGGAAACAGCGAGCATCCTCCTGAAAGACCTCCTGGCAGCCTCAGAATACTAAGAGAAAAGTTTAAATTTAACATCTTCCCCTCGGCAGATTGACTTTGCACTTAGCACTGATGCTTCCTTTAAAGGGGTTTGGTAGATCACTGTATCCATGTTTGTTTACCTTTTATTTAGAAAAAAAAAACTGGCTCTATGACCCATTGGTCCCTCATTTCCTGTGCAGCAAAGATGCTCAGTTTTAAATATATGTGCAAAAATAAGTAGGAATACACTTAACTGTCACATGTGCACATGTAACTGAAAACAGACAGTAAAATCCAACATATTTCAATCACCATTTGTTTTATTTACAGCATTATTCCAGCTGCACTACCACAGTGAAGACAGTAAAAAAAGGTTTGGTGGATTATTATCTTTTTAAAGAATGAATGTCTGGGATCTGGTTCAGGTATCATGCAAATATCTGGACTCACTGCAGACGTGACAGTAACTGGCCTGTGTAGCATCTGAGTTAGCATTTCTGACTCTACCGGGGCTAATTTGCTCCCCCCAGTTAGAGCAGACACACATCTGTCTCCACTCCCGCCTGCGTTTCTGTCTGTCTTCTGTTTCTCTGCTTCCCCAAGGACAGTCAATTGTCTTACTAACTAGTGATGTCACAAGGTGAGGTTGTCTATTCTGGAGCTTTTTGAACATTTTTTCAGGCACAACACAGACTGTGGACAATTATTCTGACATGGTGGGAGCCAGTCTAATTGACCCATGAAGGTCCATGACCCATTTCAGGGTGTTGATCTTTAGTTTCACAAATGCTGACATGCATGCTTTGCATGTCAGACTTTAAATATAGGTCCCTCTCTGGGAGAAAGTCTAATGAAAACATTCCTTGTCCAGGTTGTGACCTCAGAGAAATAGCCACATCTTTTTTAATGCCTTGAACGTTAAATAAATGTGCACAGTGTTTTCTTCATGACTAAAAGTGGGTCATAGGCACATGGAGACTGCCCTTAAATTTAAAAATGATGATGACTTATCAGCTCTGCAATGTTGCAACACCCCTGGGTTTGCATGCTAAACATTTCCATATGAGTCTAGTCTTCTCACTCAGTATATCACAGTCAGCCAGAGGAGGGAAGAATTCATTTAAACAGAAGCCAAGAATAAAACTAAGACTACAGATTTTAGACACATATTTTATTTTCATCTCTTTCTTATCAGTTCTATTTTGCGCCACAGACTCAGACAGAGGCTGTTTGTGCCGCTGTTTGAGAACTTGCAGATTAAATGAGAATTTCAAGCCTTTTATGAAATCAAGCGGAACTGGTTACACTCTAAATCCGACCAAGCTCTGTGGCAGCATCACCAAATATACTCTCATGGATTCAATGTGCGTCAGAAAGGGGAGTAATACATGAAAGCTTGAAAGATGCAGAAAAAAAGGTTAATGCGTTGGTCAGTCCTGCCACGGTGACACGATGTGAAAAGATGAGAAGTGAAAAGGCTGCAGCTATGCACCATGTCAACAGAGGAGGAAAATGCACTGGATATTTTAGACATTTTTCATCAACCTTTGAATAATTTGTATCAAAAATAAAGAAATGTTTTATCTTTTTTATCCTGTGAAAAAAAGATGCCCAAATATTGCTTGTTCTGTCTTGTGTTATGCATGAAACAAAACTTTCTTTTTGCTGTTTTATATATTTATGTTACTCCTACAATACTGATAGTTACTGTGATAAATTACACATATTATCACTAATGCATTAATTATTTGACACTGGAGAGGAAAGGTGACATTTATAATTAAATTTACAATTGAATATGAAGCACACTGTATGTGGAAAAAGACACATAAATGGGAGCAATGGAAAGGAAACACATCAGATAATGAATGAGCAACAAGAACAGTGCCTTGTTGTCCTTAAAGAACACAAACCTTCTATCATGGCTGGTCAGTTTTACAAAGCTTTAAATCAGGGTGTCCCTGTGTGTATCCTTGGTGGAAGGGTGTCATGAAGAAGGTGCAGGGGATAGATAGTGGGCTCTAAATGTGGCACCAAGTCACACGCAGCCTTTTTAGCTCACTTGGCGCTGCTCTTTCTTTAGCTTCTTCAGCTCAGCGCCTGTCTGCATGTCTCTTTGCCAGTTCAGATCTTGATAAACGAGCCGTTCCTGACATTGAAATGTGTGACCCGGCCTCTGGGAGTGAAGGTCAGTACAGATAAAAGCACATGTCAAAGCAACAAAGCCTGAAATAACTGGCTACTTTCAATCAAGTCAGGAATGATTTTACACTACGTACTACACATCTGTGCTTGTTTCTCCTTTAGGATCATCTGATTTCGGTCATGACCTTCCATCCATTTATTTTCTTTTTTTTTTCTTTTCTGCTTCATGTATTCCTTTTAATCAATTATTTTCCTGTATCTCTTCCGTCTTTATAACCAACATAAAGCATCAACTCAGAAACCTTCTGTTATAGCATCCATCAATTTCATCTATTCCTTCCTTTTCCAGGGCCCTCCTCTGCAGCCTTTCAGAGGTATTTTTCTTCTCTTTAGAACTTTCCTATCGTTTCCTATTCCTCACTTCCCCTCCCCTTGCTTCCCTCCTGAGACCTTGGACAGTGCTGAGTGTATTTAAGAGGGAAGCCAAGGATTTTCCACAAAGCTTCAATCTCGGTCTTTCACAAAGCGGCATCACATGAACACACAGCGGGCTGCCAAACCAGGCCTCATAATAGCTCAAAACGTCCAGAGGAGGCGGGAGCGGACGGGTCTGTATGATGAGGGGGTAAAATAAGTGGGTGCCAGTGAGCAAAAAAGGACAGAAGAGAGAGTCTGGAAAATGACATCTTTGCCCTTTTCTGAATTCAAAACAGGGAAAAATTACCTTGAAATTATCAAGCAATTTAATACTCATGGAGCAATTTCATGCGTGTTTGTTGCATTGGTAAGTTTAATGTTCCTGTCTTTACATGTAAAATAAATTTTTCTTTCAATTCAAACAAAGGAAAAAAAAAAGAAAAGTGCACCTCTTCCTCACGCTGATGCAGCTGAGCCTGAAACCACACAGCCTCATGGAAACATCCTTCCTCTGTGCGGATAAAGATATTAATGGGGGCTGCGTGTGGACCATTTTGCCTTGTTTGTGTGTGTGTGTGTGTGTGTGCGTGTGCGTGTGTGTTGGTTTTACATCCCTGTGTGATTCTTTTGGTGGTGCTGCACAGCTTTAATGCAGTCAGGGGTGTGTTTACCGTGTGTGTGAGGAGATTCTCTGATATTTTAATGCTGCTGATGACCTCTGAGCCTGCTTTAAGTGTACTCTCCCGCAACTCATCTCAGTTTCTGCCGTAATTTCTCATACCAACACTTGTGTGACCTTTCCTCTGCTCCACTCCTCCACCCAGTGTGATTTGGTTCCATTCTGAATGAGGTGGACAACCAGTCAGTCACCCTGCTCTTTGAATGTTTACAGGGTAAAAGGTCAGGGCAGAGTGAACGAAAGCCAGGCCATTAAGAAGGAGAGGTTGCTGACATGACTGTTAAAAAGTGTATATATACAGATTTATAGTTATAGTTTATAGTTTTAGTTTCATTAAGCAACAACATGTTGCTCATTCTTTGTTTTACGTTAACTGTATACATCTGAAACAAGCCATTTAATGTTAGTTTCTCCAAAATATAAGTTGTCTGAAATTATCTAAATGTGCCTGGAGGGCTAGCAAACATGTATACAGGAGAAATGCAGGAAAAAAAAAACAAAATCTTTTGTCTAGATGCTATGAATAGAAGTCAGTATTTAGTATAGATGGATACAAATCAATTCCAAGGATATTACTTTAGTTCTTGTTAAACATCCATCCATCATCTACCTCTTTATCCCTTAGAAGGATCCTGGACAAGCTGCCAGCTCATTGCAGGGCTAACAGAAACAAACAACCATACACCCTGATAATCACACCTAATGTCAGTTTAGATTCACCGCTTCACCCACCTGGACAGAACCTCCACAGACTCCACACAGAAAAGCCCCTGGGCCCCGGGAGATTTGGATTTCCTTTGAGGCAACAGTGCTAACCATTGCACCACCATGCTGCCCTCCAAAATGAACTTTTTCATTATGTTTCAGTAACAATTCAGGAATAAAAACAATATAAAACACTAAGCACCACAGATTTTATACTTGCACAAAATAAGAGAGAATAATAATCTGAATATGGGTTGAGGAAATAGGCTGCATGTGTCCCAACAATAGCAGCACAGTTCTTACTGAAACTGCCTGCTGCACATCTGATATTCTGACCTGGAAAGACTCAGCTGTCACTTGTTTATAAGTTTACAAGACCATTTCAGAAATACGTGAGTGTACACACATTTGTGTCTTTGTGTGTCTGCACATTCTTGCAGCAGAAGCGTGAGACAGACAAAATACATACTATTATTAATCAGCCTCCACAAGCACTAGTCAAATACAGAGAGGAGCCTTGATACTTTCAGGTACAGCATATTTATTTGAACATTTGTGTCAGCACCATTGTGCCATAAGGAATCACCAGTCTAACATGGCTGTACTGTAGCCTGAGAAGGTAGAGATGTTCAAATCCTGCCTGAGCACAAAAGCCTGCATGTGGTCAGAATCCAAAACAATTTATTATGGTAATCTTAGAATTGTTTCACTTTTATTGTACATTGATGCAACTGAAGATATCTGAATTTGATGAAGAAGCTGCATGATAAAAATGGTCTGTAAAGATAATTTCCTTTTTTCTGTGAGCAGGAATTGTCTCTTTGTCTTGTCACTGTTTCTTCTTTCAGGAGATCTCTAAGTTAGAAGATGAAGGTTTGGGTGAAAGTTTTTTGATGTTTTGGAAGAATCTCAAAGAGGTGACAATTGAAGATGCTTTGTCAAGCAAGCATTTTAAGTGAAAATTAATTTGTCAGTACCATTAAGGGTAAAAACCATCTAAATTCTTCACAGAACTGAAAATGTGAAGGTATTGCGAACTTGTGTGTAATTTTATTCCTTGTCATATCACCTCATCCCAGCTGTCAGATCTCCTTTTGGGATTTTCTCTTCATCATAGTGTTTCTCTTATGGTGGAGGAGAAGACAGGGAATTCAGAATATGCCTGACAAGTAGAGAGAAAAAAACAGACATAGATGTTGTCAACTAAAAATAAGAATCCTTAAATGTAATTGACATTTGTGTCAATGGAGATTCACATTTATTGTTATCTGCTGGCTGGTCAGAAATTTGGGTTGAGACAATCTGATCGATAGCTGGAAAATATATTATTTTCTGTGGATGTTCTGCTGAGCTGCCAGCCAGGAAAATCAGGAACAAAATGAAACAACAATGAAATAAACAAACTGTTTTGGATGCACACTTCATAACAAGGATGGATGGATGGATACACAGGTGGATATTCAGCAGATATGCGTCTATTTATCTTCATTTCCTAAACTGTTGAGCATGAAATATGATCAGTCATCCATATTTTTACAAAACATTTGGCAACAGCTGCCTATAGTGCAGACATTTTTACCAATTATCAATTCAAAATGTTTTAATATAATCTTTTACAAATATTATTGGTTAATTTAGTCAAAAAAATTAAAATTCCTAAAATAATTTCATTACAATCCACTTTTTTCATGTCCTTGATCTACACAACATAAATTCAATATGCTAACTTTATTGTATAGTTTGCCAAGAGAATAATAAAAAAAGAAAACTGGGTTGTCCCCAGACTGGCTTAAACTGGTCTGTCAGTATTTCAAAATCAACATACCGGTATATTGAATCATTTTATACTTATTGGCTACAGAATTAAAGTGTAATCCAATCTTTTGTTTGGTGCTGCCTGGTCCAGAAATGGAAACGTAGCAGTTTTCTTATCTGAGAAGTCCTTTTTTCCTGCATTTGCTTTGTCACCTTTCGGAGGCTTGGGAGTAAATAACAAAGATGTCTGACAGCTGTTGTCAGAGTAAGCTGACAGCAATGCCACAACTTAACCAACAGTCCATGAAATAACCGACTTTATCATTACCTGCTGGATAATTGTTTTTTGCAATGGGATTCTGGACGTTTTTAGAGAAGGTCTCTGTATTGGAAACCTGATGTGTACAGATGGAGCAACTCTTCTTCCTGCTTTTTTAATATAGTTACAGCTGGTTTATCCTTCCTGCTCTTAATCTGAGGCTCAAAACACTGCTTAGGTTTGATATTAGTTGTGTGTATGTGGGTGTGTGCCTGCTATGTGTGTTTCACACATGGTGGAAGTTATTCTTATTTAAACAGCACTCGAGGTAGAAACACCTGTGCTGACCAGATGCCATTGACACATCTGAGTCCGATCCTGCCGCTAGATTTACACCAGATGTTTCACTTCCTGTCATGCGTGTTTAGCATTAGCTTCAGTGTAAAGCTGTAAATAATACTGTTTCCCCTCATACTTACATACATCAGTCATCAATAGTTTTGGAATGCAGAGTCTGTATTATTTATCCCCAGGTTCAGAGTTAATTTAACTGAGGGCTTTTGAGAATTCCCATTAATCATTTGTGACTGATTGGTTTGAATGAGGACTGGTTTTATGTTGCGAGAATAATAGAAAAGAACGGACACATTTTACAAAGATAACAGCTTGAAAATGGAAAAATGCCTTCTGACAATTAAGAGTTGGAATTAATCCTAATCTTGTTTTCTGTGTCTATGGGGATGTGAGAGGTTGATGAGTGCTTTGTTGTTTGCAGATACAAGCATGGAATGTATTGTAATGACTCTTTTTCCATTATTTTGTATGATATCAAACAATGTTTTTAAAAATATGCGCACTAGCAATAGTTAAAAGAATGGGCATTTTAACCAGAAATGTCACGGACGTGCTACTTTTTTGTGTCATACATTTTATCACACCTACTTCTTCAAATGCCAGATCTGAGGCGCTCATTTGTCCCTGCTTACGATGGCAGCTGTTATTTCTATGAGCATCTTTATGATAATAGCCTTCAGAAGACAGAGAAGACAAAGGTCATTTTAGGATGTGACCTTATCAACCTCATCCTAATTCAGCAATTAGAGGTAATTGAGGCAGCCAACATTTATCATGTCAGTCAATAGGGGGATCGATAGCGTGATAGTTTGGAAGCATGTATTGTGTTGATTCAGATTAGGAGCCATCAATGATGAGAGCAACTGGCTTTCAGCGAGAATGTCCCTGCAGACGGCTGGTAAAGAGCAAAACAGGGGTTCACGACCTTAATGAATCTACATCAGCAGATGACGCAGGAACTGTGGGTGTCATTGAGGTCTGTGCCTGCAACAGAGAGCAGAGAAAACTGTGACTAGAAACACTGCACAGGCACCTTGCATAAATCACGTAAATTGTTCTTTAATTGGAGCTGCGTGTGGTTGGACCGGTGCGTGTTCTCCATCAGCATGCAAGTTAGGTGAAAATACTGCAACACGTACTTTTAACCTTCTGTATGCCAGCAGCAGAAGAGGAGAGTGGAGAATTGACTCGCTGTAGTGTAGCAGAAACAAAGCAGCGGAGCCCTGAAGTATAATAAAAGGTGGATCTGATGGTGTTATCACTCAGATATGCCGGCGTGAATCTTTTTCTCTTGTTTTGACCGTTCCCCACAGCCAACACTATATTGCAGCTTTGTGTACCTGCAATAAATAAAAAAATGAGTCTGTAAAGGTCTGTAAAGTGTCTGTGTCTGTGTCTGTGTTCTCATACAGGCCTGTTAATAAATATATCCTATCTTTTATGATTTTTGTATGAAGTTGCAAGAAGCTGGTAATAAAAAGACTTTGGAGATAAAGCAACTAAGAATTCTTCTCATCTTCTCCTCATCTGATGGAGATGGAGTGAGAAGCAGAGTAAAGCGATTAGGTTTTATTATTTTCTCCGGGCTTCAGAATGATTGAATTAAAGCATGTGGCAGCTTGTATGAACACATGAGGATCAAACTGAACAGAGACGCTCCAGGGGAAAGGTTGCATGTTCAATGCAAGAGGCTAGATAAATATGATTAGAGTAATAAGATTTTGTGTTGAGTGAGTGAAGCTAGAAACAAGCAAGCTTCTTTTTTTTTCTGAATTCTAGAGAAACAATGACATTTTTTGCACCAAATAATGATCTTTACATATAAATGTGACTGAAAAAGTTTCTCAATTATGAGATGTGACTCTGACATTGTGGAGCTGCAGTGACGCTGCTCTTCACACCAAAATGTTCAATAAACAGTTTCTTTCATCATTTGTTCTGGGTCCATTTAACAGCATTACACAATGTGAAAATGCAGTTTGAGGAAATGAGCCTGTTTATGTGACCATAAAAACCTGGCTTCTGCAGTTATCAGACTATTCCAGTGACCAAGTACACAGCATATTGTAATCAGCTTTATCAGACAAAGGCAGTTATTTGGATTAAAACATCTAGCTTTATCACAAATTCTCCAATGTCTTCACACATGTATTCCCCAAAATGTGACCCTTCACTCTATTACATGTGCAATAGAAAACTCAACTGAGGAGCAGAAGACAACAAATGTGGTGTGCAGCAACAGAAATCCAACAATGAGTCTTCTGTGGATTGAGGAGCCAAATTCCATCTTAAATCAGAAATCCTCAACATCCCAGACACTAAGACCATGTTCAATAATATAATCTGACATGACCAGGAAGTTTCAGTTATTATCATCCAAGAAATCCAATAAAAGGACTGAAGCATGTAAACCAGGGCTTTTTGATTATCACAGTTCTTAAGTGGATATAAAGGCAGATCCAATTATTATAATTATCTGATTGCTCCCAGTTATCGGATATTTGCATGTCATGGAAAACAGACTCACTGGGATCCTTCATCTTCAGAAACAAATGACTTAAATGTCCATGACAGCACTTTTCTCTGGTTGATCTAGTTTCTGTGGCCAAAAGAAGTGTCCCCTGTAAGTTAGCTGAGGTTGTTACTTTACTGGTTTTAGCCAAATATTCTGGAATTCTGATTATTATTTTTAAAGTTGTAGTTTCATAGAATGATTTTACAAAGAATGAAAAGACCTCAGTTGTGACAACTATGAGAAGATCAAGACCGCCCACACCGTCCCACACTTTCCCATTCACTTACAACTGTGCTCAATCTGAGTAATCAACAGGCTCCATCGAAGCCCCAGCCCGACACCAGTTCCCTGCCAGATTGTCTTTGTGCCATGTGAGACCTTCTAGTATTTATTTTCCCGCCTGCCCCGTATCAACCCTCCCTCATCCCATGCTGCCCTTAGCCCGGTAAACCTGACTGCCTTCCGTCCCTAACTCTGAACTTGCCCCGGCATTGTCGGGGTTTTCCCCCCATCCTGATCTGTCAGCTCTCTCATCTTGTCACCATCAATAAAGCTGAGTTTGATTCTCTAACTGTGCTGCTCTTCGGTCCTTGTCTGAGTTCTGACATCGGTGTTTTTATCAAAACCTCAAAACAATGAGCTCACACTGAACCCGTGACAGTCGGAACCCGAATACTGAAAGGGGTGAAACATGTGAGGCACTTGGGAACGCATGTCTCATCTTATATATATATTATTTATATTAAATATGTTGAGACTAAAACCATTATTTGAATCCCAACATAATCACTTAACTCCTCCACATCTGTCACTTTCCTTTAATGAACATCTTTTTTGTAGAGAAATGCATGCTGCCGCTTAAATGGAAGATTAAAGTAAGGCAAGGCATTTTAATTACATCGGAAAACTAGCAGTTAATGCAATTACAAACCCTGGTGGCGAGGCCTGTTTTTGGTTGCACATGATGACTTGTGAAAGACATGTGGAAACATTTACATGGTGAAAGCCACGACACATTTGGAAAATCAAATGTGCAACAGGGTGATCGTTTGCAAGAGATCTGATGAAGATGTGTTTCCAGCAGCTTCAACAACCAATACTTATATATATATATATATCAGTGTTTCAGAACTCAGAACGGGGTAGTGTGTGCCTCAGTTAAGTGAAGGAGGAATGTGGCCTCGGCGGGCAGTTGCTGTCACTTACATCAAGCTCAGCTTCATCCTGTGACTCCCATTGATACCAAGAAGTTCATTCTCTCACTAAGACAAGATAATGTGGACAGAAACCGGCAATGTGAGATGGAAGCGGCAGCAACTTATTTGTAAACACTCTGACTCACTCGAATCTAAAGGAGATATGTGAACAAGTTTCTCATGCATGACAGGGATGACAGAGAATAGCAAATGCACATAAACAGACTAAAAAAACCCTACAGGATTGTTTTAATAATGGCAATTCCAATGTTTTTGGGTTTTTTTCTGAGCGGATATGAGTCATTCTCTACGGAAGCGTATTGCTGTGTTATGTGCTGGTTTTGATTTATCTTCACTGACCTCAGCGTAAAGCTGCTCACATACCATTCATGATAGTTTACACACACATGCATGTGCACATATGTTTGAGTGATGTTGGGAGAGTTGGAGAGTTGGCCTGTACTTAATAATAATTAAAAATTCTCTTCATCTTATTTATTATTCATTGCTTTTCTCTCCTTTTACCCCATAGCTGCAGGACAGAGATGCATACATCTGTGTGTGTGTGTGTGTGTGTGTGTGTGAGAGAGAGAGAGAGAGAGAGAGAGAGAAAGAGAGAAAGAGAGAAAAACATCCGCAAAATGAGTTATTTGACCACAAACCATGAAAATAAATAAGTAAATAATTAAATTAAATTATATGTCTAACACAACAAAACTTTATATTACAGCTCAAAATAACATGTATCCATTCACTAAGTTAGATTGAAAGTAATTATTTTCTGAAATGGTACAAATATTAAATCTTCTCACAATCATCTCTGTTAAACAATAACGTAAAGAGTAATGGTCTCACTTCCTGCCTGTCTTGTCTATTTTATCCTCATCAGCTTGTTTTCTTTCTCTCTTTCATTGGCTGCCTGTTCCAGGAGGCTGTTACCAGTCTAATTAATTCCACATGCTGATGCTGGTTTGGCTTAATGTCTCTCTTACACACAGATATGTGCTAAGACGCAGACTAAGCACCACACACACGCGCGTACACACACACGCACGTACACACACACACGGCCTCATCTGCTGCTTCCTTGAAACAGTTGGAACATTATATTCTACATTATATTCTATTTATGATGTATTTCATCCACACATGGGTATAAGCATGCAGGTAAACCCAGGGTAAATACATGTGTTTGTGGGCATTTCTGACTGCTATATTGTGCATTTAAACTGGGTTTGTGATTATATAACAGCTCTGCAGCTATGGTGCCTGAGGATCTGCCATCCACCCAGCTTCCTGTGACAATGGCACGAGGGGGTGGAACACTCTGGTTCTGTAGCTGTTGGCGACCCCCCAGCACCTGTTCCCCAGCTGTGTTTGTTCTTCTTGCCACCCAGTTTCTTATAGAGGTGCTTCTGTTGTTGCCTTTTCTTCTCAATTGTGTACTTAACGACCAGAGCCAGGCTCTGGAGATACTCTGGAAGAGACTTCTGCTGTCACCATGTCCAGTCTCACAGTTTGGGTTTACGCACTTTAGCCCACTTATGCTACGATCTTTATGACTTAAAGTTAGTTAAAATTAGACATAAAAAGAGACACAATATCACTGCTTTTACACCAACACACAATTTTTTTTTGCAGTCTGAAGTGCTTCGCCTACAATGACACGGAGGAAAAGCTATAAAAATAAAATTTTAAAAAATATATATATATTTAGGAGTTAAACCCTGTGAGACCAGTTCTGTAAAATGACCCTGCCCTGCCTTTTGATAGTTACAGCTCCACAAATAGATTTACAGGCTTTCATTAGAGTGGCTCGTGGTTAGGCAGGGCAGAGGCCTTTGGGTGGCCAACTGCATATATGTGCATGTGGTCGTGCGTATTTAAGACTGTGCATGTGTATGTGTATGTGTGTGTGTGTGTGTGTGTGTGTGTATGTCTGAGGTGAGGCCCTCGATGGCTTCCAGAAGTAGAGTTCCACAGTCTGCTGTTTCATTATAGCTACAAAGCGACCGCATGGCTACAAAATGCAGCACTACAAAAATGGATTTTCCCCTCAAACTTCCCTTCCTTCAGTCATTCACCCTCTTCTTTCTCTTCTTCCTCTTTCTCTTCAATAGAGGACCTTGTAGCAGGAATAAAGCCTGGACAGTGATTGCGCCACCCCACACCTTTACAATGTTCATATATTTTGCCTTTTGAATCAGCTCTTTGCTAATTTTCTGCCATTGACGGCATGAGTGAAATTAAGAATGGCTTTGATGTTTCTTAATGTATATTTAACCTATTATCCATCACTGATTTCACCAATAAAAGATATGGGGGCTGGACTTACCTGGTTGTGTCACAGCTGCGAGCAGCCCCGCCCTCGGATCCGCCTCGGCGCAGTGCACCTGTAGCCAATCAGGTGGCCTATTTGAACCCTGGCCGAACGCGTCCCCCCACCAGATTGTCCTCTGTTGTATTCGTGACATTCCAGCGTATTCCGACCTGCTGTCTGCTTCTGTTCCCCAGTAACTCTGTCTGTACTCTAGTTTGGAGACTCTGTCGCCTGCCTGCTGGTTCCCGACCCAGCCCGTTTCCGACGATCCAACCCTGCCTGCTCCCCGGTAAACTTGACTGCCTTCTGTCCCCAACTTCGTCCACGGACAGGTTTGCCCGGCTCCCGCTTCCCATCGCCTCCAACTCCGTGACTCTGTGCTGTTTTCTGAACAAAGCGGCGATACACCGACTTCTGGTGTCACTCTTGGGTTCTCACCGGTTGTCTGACAGGTTGTCATTAACTGATATTTAGGGCTGGAAATATGTGTAAGTTGACAGACTGGGGAAGAAAAGTATGAATACTGGGATTATTAAAATGGGTTAGGGTGAAAACTGAGGGATGAATTAAATTTTTAAGTTTTGCATCTGCTGAAATTGTATGAATCTGGAAACAAAGCACTAGGAAATGTATGTCTGGGAATGCCTGTTCTTAAAAACACAAGACCTTTTCAACAAATATTTTTGCTCTGAGGCTACACAAATTCTTGATTAAATTTCAACCTCACAATAACTCAATAGTTACACAAGCAAGTAACATGCAAGTAATTAATCGTAATTACGATACCTTTTACAAGCAGAAAATGGCCTGCACATCACACATAATTGAATAATTCCAACTTTGTGTGTGTGTTGGGGGGGGTCACAAGAAAGAGAGGGCAAGGCATTCTGAAGCCTGACATTAATTCTTCACACTTCAAACTTCCAGATGTTGCTGATTCAAACCAGCACCTGCCAGTTTTTTTCAATAAACACACACACACACACACACACGCACACGCACACACACGCGCGTGCACCATTGGAGGAGTCATTGTCAGAGTGCAGCTGGAATTTATTGCATCGTTTTTGGGTGCTGTTTATTAAAGCTGTGTGTGTCTGGCTGAATTAATCTACTGCTTGACTCCCTTCACTTGATCCCACTCATGCGTCCCTAAAAGGAGGTATTAGGCGTTCAGGTAATTTGAATTGCCGATTAGATGAGAAAAGAGGGAAACATGAAAATCAACAGGAGGGAGAGACGAGCAAAAGAAACCCAGGAGAGACGTAATGACATGCAGGTCGTGTGGGAATGAGACAGGAAGACGGTCTGATGAACCTGGGAATGAAAACCTGGACAAGTCACAGTGGTCCAACATTTACATTTACAGAATTAAGCTCAATGAAGTTTCCTGCATTACCCTATTTAAACAACATAATATAATGGTATAACTGTTTTGTGTGACTGAATGAGGTCTGCTGTAGGAGAGAGTGCTAACACCTACACAGATAATGCACCAGAAAAAAGGTGTATATGCTAATATTCAAACAATAATTTCAGTTAGACTTAACTTTCAGTTAACTTAACTGCCAGTGATATTTGGCTGTAGAGCACTCCTGTAAATCTTGCTGCAACACACACCACAGGCACATACTTGGACCATGATCCATCAATATAATCAAGCAGGGAGCAAATGGGAGCTGACCGATCGTACATCAACCTCTCTGAGCTTGTTAATGACAAAAACATACGCATGCGAAGATTCACATATAGGTGTGGATGTTTTGAAATGGCAAGAAGGGCAGAAGAAGCATCTGTTTAATTTGGGTTTGAGATCAAATCATAGATTTGTTCTTGAGACACAGAGACAGACAATCCATCTTTGACACCGTTAGAGATATCTGGACCTTTAGGTTAAGTGAATAATGTGTCTTACATCCCTTTTTAAAGCTTCTTTCCCAACTTCCACCCATTTTGGTTCTCTTGGAGGCTCCTCTTTGGCAGCCAAAATATCTTTGAATAGATCTCAGAAGCTGTCTCTCATTTTATCAGACACTCTCTGATCCAGTACGACTGTATCTACATGTGTCCACCATTATTCGTCACTCCTGCAAGCTGCCTTCTTGTGAGGCTAGATATTGGGGGTCTTGTAAGTCTTGTAAGCAGGACAAAGGTGAAGCTTAAAGAGGCAGGCCTGGGGTAAAGAAGAACACTCAGAAAGATGACTGCTCTCAGTTGGCCTTAATGACAACTGGGAGGCTTAAACAAAGGTCCTTCCTGACGGGTAGAACTGTCCCATCTGCCTTGGCAGAGCAGTTCTGAATCTAGTTTACAACTAACAGCATGAAGCACTGACAGCAAGAGTGAATCAAGGAGCTTGTGAACAAAAACTTAAAGTCTTGGAAGCTGACAATAGTCAGAGATTTGTTAGATTAATAGGACTGGAAGCTTCCCTGCAAAGAGACTTTTCTCATTATATCAGTTTGTAACAGTGATGATAGAACACTGCAACAAACTGTGTATAAATGTGACAGAAGTCAGTTAAAATAGATTACTCTACCTTGGACACAGTCTATAAAGTAGAAGGTGACCCTGTAAGCTCCATGGTAATGCTCTGTGGAGTTGGAGAGAAGTAATCAAGGGAAGATTACTTATGTCTCTGCTGCTTCTACAAATGGTCATACTCCTTCTAGTTGTCACCTCAAGGCTCTGGTCATCTCTGCAACTGTGCATGCAGGAGCAGGCACCCTCACATTCTACTGCCAGATCTTGGACGTTTTTTTCCGTGTACATTTAACTTCCTGCCCTTTTAATCTCAGACTGTTGACATCGGGAGTGTAAATTCTGTATAAATATGACAATGATCTATTCTTTTCCTTGTTAAGTGATAAACATATCCACTGAGAAGGTTGAACTGAGTCTGAGATGATCTGAGAGATTGATCACCTTCCAGCTCCCTCAGGAACAGCCTTGCAGTGAGGCACATAACAGCATCTTTTTAACTGTATGCTACTGTTTTGTTGATTATTAAACCAAAGAGATTATTGACTCATTCTCATTCACAATTGGGCTGAATCCTGTATGTTGAGTGGAAGCACTGTTTCAAAATTCTCTCAAATTGGACTAAAAACAAGGGCAGCGATTGACCCATCAACGGCAGTACAAGCCAAATCATTCAGCTCCATAATTAAAGCTGAGCCACTGAGGCTCCACTGTGGCCCAACAGAGGAGGGGAAGCAAAGAAGGGGAGTGAAGCAGGGGGAAAAAAAGATAGATTTCCAGAGTGAGAGGCTACCATGGTGCTCAGGGGGATTGTGGTTACAATGCTGTATTCATCTGTTTACAGCAGAGAGACAGGCAAACATGTGAGGCAGGAGGAAGGAGGGTGTCTGATGTCTGTCTTTGTGCACATCAGCTCAAGAAATATGACTGTACCTCATTATTTTCTATTTGAGTCAACGTCCATGAACTGAAACACACTATCCGGGTGACTGTAAAATCGTTTTTTGAGTTTTTTTGTGTTTTTTTCTGCAAGATTCACATTGTTTGTGTTTTGATTATTTGGAAAATGGAGCAAAAGAAGAGAAGCTACAAGAAGTGGACAGACGACAAGGTCAAGGCTCTTTTGAGAGCATTTGAGTAAGAAGAAATTTTTTCAGCAGGCACACCAAACAATGATGATGGAAGAACAGCCAACAACCTGAAAGAGCTGGATGCAGGGCACGTGCCAAAACAAATCCCTGAAACAAACTCAATATATGGTCCTGAACTCGGGGGTACAAAGGAAATGCAAATCATTGGTCTTAAAAGTTTCTGGAAATGTTGGTGTAAAATGGGGGACTGAGTGTCACAGAGAAGGTTGAAGACAGGGGGAGAAAAAAAGCTTATGCTGGATTAGGAGGGACGTGGAAGTTTTAAGTTCCAACTTCTAAAAGTTTCACAAGCATAATTTGTTTCTGCTATCACTAAATGTTAGATTCTGACCATAGGATCAGAGATAAAGGGTTTAAAAGTTATCAGCAAAACCTCAAGCTGTGTGTTAAAACTGCATAAGCCTGCATAAGAAAAATGTCACCCACATTAAGGTTCCAGCTCAGAATGGATCTCGGGGGAATTCAGATGAAAATTTGAATTTATGATATTACAAATGAATCTCACTGAGGAGACAAGGACAGCTGAGTCAATCATCACCTTTAAATAGACTTTTACCAACACTATCTGTGTCTTGGAACTTTTCACACTGCCTCCATATTAAAACAGCAGGATTGTGATGTGAGTGCTGCAGTACAGCTGAGAAACAGGCTGCATTTAACGATGGTGATTGTTTTGTTGGTAAATTTCCTTCATCTTGAAATTGGTAGAAAATCAACCCCGAGCAGTACTTTTGTTTCCTTTTTTGTGGATTTCCACTGAAAAAAAAATATGCTACTGTGTTCTTAAAGCTTCAAATAACCTCAGAGTAGCACTGTACAATGATGACTCTCTCTGCCTTATTACTATTCACATCATGGCATAAACAACCCTGTCAGTGGTCTTGCCTGTCTTTCTCTCAAAATCTGTTTGCGTTTCTCCTTTATTTTTATTCCACACATTTATTCTCATCTGTGCGCCAACCTTTCTTTTCCTCATCGCTGTCAATTACCTGATTAATCGATGTAATTATTCAGTTTTTAAATTTTTCAAATGGTGGAAGATCGAATGAATGAAAGTTCTCTTATTTTTCCCTTCGTTTTTCCAGCGTAAGCAGCTAGTTAACCTAACAATAACTCACCAGAGTGTTTGTAACCTTTTTTACACAACCCTGTGTGTGTGTGTGTGCATGTATGTGTGTGTGCACATGTGCACGTGCACAAAGTGGATTGTGACTCACATTGTTGTCCATGCACACACACACACACACACACCACAAGGTAAGTGTGTACATGTCCGTGCACACACACACCACACAAGGTAAGTGTGTACATGTCCATGCACACACACACCACATAAGGTAAGTGTAGGTGAGGTATATCCCTCAAAAACAACATTTCAATAGAAAATGGAATTTTGTTTCCTTTGTTGTTGCCTATGGTGAGTTTCAAAACTTAAAGACAATCAACAAAGCCAGCAGATAATATTTCCAAATTTCAGAAATATTGCAAACGGAACAGGGATGTTCAATCTCCATTTGAAACCAGGTGATGCTGCCATTGTGCTGTGATTTATATTCATGTAGATATAGAGTCAATTTAGAAGGACTGAGCTGACTGAACAAGGAGTCGTGCTTAGAGAGAATCCAGGAGGAAGACGGTGCAATCTAAAAATGGTTCAACCTGCTGACACTCCACAGTTCCTGGTGTTTGTATGGCCTACATTACTTTTGATTATAGCCTCTGATAAATGTGATTTTCCTCCATGGTGCCTATCCAGCTGCTGTCACTGCCAGTGACTGAGTGCCAGGACTTTGAATTTAAACTAGCCCATTAAATCAACCTGTGCTCCCTTACACACTGACTTATGGCACTATAGCGACATACCCATAACAGCGGTGCTATGATGGGTTTGTTACGTACCACTCGGTGTGCATTTGTGGCTTAAATTGACTAATCTCTTAAATAATGACTGTTCATGAATATGCAGTAGTACTGTCCGTATTCATGAGGTAAGGACCAGCATTTCTCCTGGATTTATAGGTAGATTCATGCAGAAAGACAATAACAGAGAAGAAAAGGTATAAACAATCAGTTTAAATGACTTGAAGGGAATTAAAATGTCATGAATGACATGGTGAAAGAGGCCTCAAGACCAGTGGAATGATAAATATATTATAGCTTTCAGACACTAACCCTGTTCAATTCCAAAATTGTGGGAGATAAAATGTGTCCATTGACAGAGGTCTTTAAATTGCATTAAGATAACAAAGTAATTTATACTAAAAAGGTCAATTTAGAGCAAGAGAGAGTAAAGAAAGTGACAGTGTTAATTAAAAAGAAAATTGAGAGCAAAAATTGCTACAGAGACATCAAAAACAAAGTAAATCATCATGGAAAAACAGATGAAGAAGGAAGAAGAGGGAGCATATATTTTGAAAAGAAAGGAAGAAATCATTTTCAAACAGGTCCAAGTATCATATGTGCAGTGCGACAGCAGAAAAAAAAAGTTTGGGCATCTTGGATGAGTATCAGTGTGTCATATTTGTTAATTAGATGGCATTGCTATGGCATGAAGACTAATTGTTCTCATCAGATTAAGGGAATAATTGTGTGTTGATACATCATCAAAACATGGCAGAGGCAAATGTGATCAGAGCAGATGTTGAATTAATTGGTTTCAAGGCTGACTGCATTAATGCTCTGAGTCTATTAGTAAGACCGACTACTAATTAACACTGCCTGTAACTCACATCAGCACAAAACAAGTGTTGATATGTAGCAACAAATGCGTGAGCATGATATTAGCCCCTGCTCACACACAAAGACATTTTGATTTTTAAGCTTTGGTTTTTACATTACAGCAAGTCACCACAAACTTAGAGCAACACTTTATCCCACTATGCTCAGGGAGCAGATGAGCATACTGAGCATAGTGCTCAGGGTGTAGTGTGGATATGAACAGAAACTCAATCTTTCAGATATTACTGCTGGGTCAATGCTGTCCAACAATGGGTGTTACCTGTATCAATGTTTATTATGTGATACATGTATGCATGTGGGTGTGCGTGTGTGTGTGTATGAGAGAGAAAGAGTGCACACAGGTATGTTCTTGAACTTAAAACTAAATAACTAAATGTGCATTGGGTTAGTAAAGTGAGGACATGCTGAAATCGTCACCTATCACAGTACAAGCAACATGATTCCAACAATAAATTGACTACAAACTTGTGCATGTGTACTGGGCCACAGACAAAAGCCCGATTAAACCACTATGCATTGAATGTACTGATGATGGAGAATAAATCATTTGGTAGCAAGGACAACAATCTAGTAAACATAGATGATGATGAAACTACAGCCATCCATGTGACTGACTGACTGAAAAACTGCACTTGCAAAAATGCCCATGCAGGGGATTCCTACAGCTGATTTGATGCAACTTTCGTAGATGATGAAGAACAGTAGCTGTGGCGTAGACAACAGCACATAACCATACTCCAATGATACCAGAAAACCTTAATGAGGACTAAGTGGTCTCCCAGTTGAAACGATTACAGACTCCAATTTTTTTGCTCAACATATAGGCCAAACAAGTGATTCAACAAAATCGCTCTCTGTAAGAATATTGCACATTCTATGACGTAATTCAAGCCTCTGATAAATACCTAGTTCATGATACATTTGTAATTATTGTGTAATTGGTTTAAAGAATTTCTTTTTTTTTCCCCTTGGTTACACAAATTGGTGCAATTACATCAATATTATATCTTTGAAGTTACACATTGAAAGTGCCGCAGCCATATTTCTCTATAATTATCCTGGAGCCCCAGAGAGATAGTGTGTGTCGTGAATCTACACTAATTTAGTCCTGAAAATAACTGCCCTACTTAACAAACTGATATTCATATTAATGTCTAGATCCAGTAAATCCATTTTACAAAGTAAATCTACCTTGTAAATTGTACTTAGTTGTACATCACTAACATTAAGCAATAATGCTCAAAGTTCTTCAACACAAAGCAATTAACTCTAACTTTAGACACAGCCTACTTTGCAAATGATTCCATTTTAGAGTTTAGAAATGCATAAATCTTAATACAGTGATTCAAAATTGATCAATAAGCAGCTGCTGAACATTTATTCTCTCATCAGAGCACAGTTTACATTTACTAACCCTATATTTACTAACCCTAACATTATTGTGTTTAAAAGAGTAGTTTTATAGCTTTAGTTGACATTTTCTTTATTTTTCTTATTTAGGATGAACAAAGTTGAACTGAACTTTTGTTGCTTTTCTTGTTGGTGTGGTGCTTTGATGAGTTTCAATGGTCCTGTCATGAGACTTCACTTTAACTTTTGCCTCTCTTTTCAAATAGAAAACAAAAACAACAAAAAAGGGCAACCCCAAAACAAGATTTGGGGCTTTTACATTAATGCAGGAAACGACTGTGAGGCCAATCAGGTGCAAACAGATAGAGGACGGATGGTTGGATGACAGTAATCCTGTGTTCACACAGACAACAATTACAACAACAATAACAATAACAATAATAATAATAATAATAATAATAATAAAATTGTGCTACATTTATTTGTATAGAACTTTTCAAAACAAAGCTACAAATTGATTTACATGTACATACAAATTTGAAGAAACCTTGGGCAGACCCACGTCCCCTGGTGGATGGCCATCTGCTTAGACTGGTCAGATTTGATGTAAATATATTTTACAGATACATGCTTACAGTACAGACACAGCAGCAGGTAATAGTGTGCTAAGGCTAGCCGTCCAGTCTAGCACCCACTGCTATAACCTGGAGTTGAAAGCCCTCGGATACAGATGAGATACACATGTTCCCACCACATGGGCATTAAGAAAAAAAAAAAAAAAACCCAAAGTAAAATACATTCACCTTGACACCTTACAGCTGCTATTAGAGATATACATATCCACCTGCACACAAAAGGATACATATATGCACATCAATAACACATCCATCTGATCACCCTGAAATACACTACTACATGTAAACATGTACGTGAATGAATAATGGATTTGTGTGTGTTTGAATATGAACTTCTGTCCTTGTACATAAAACAAGCAAATGTAGATTATAAATATGTCAGAAGGGAACAAAATAAGTTACATTCTCCCACAGAATGCTGACATACATTCGTACAGGTTTGTTGTGGTGCTTTAAACCCAAACAGCAGAATTCAGCTATGACTGCATTTGTTTGCTTCACATCCCTCATAACACGGGTGTTACATGTATGACACTAAACACAGGAAAGGCATGTTTAAGTTAAATATGTAATTTATTGAAACGATCATGGCTTGTTCAGTGTGATACCTGCACTGCATGTGTCACATGTCCTCTGTATTAGTGTCTGTAAGGAAACTGACAAACCCTAAACATCATGTCACAAAAAAGAAATGAATTTTTCTTGATTCTCATGATTTGTATTTGTAAAGTTAATATCTGATTCACCCTGTGAAGCTGTTGGGAAAATGTAAGAATCCAGGTTAAACTGAACTTGAACATACAAAGGCCATATGGGAAATAACATAACCTCCCTAATCATAACATCGCAAGCAAAAACACGACTTTGTTGACTCCGGTCCTCAGATATTAACTCTGTCTCTAAAATGATTCTAAAATTAGTAAAACTAAACTTATCATCAGAAAGTGAGAGTATATATGTCAGTAAAAGTGAGTGTATTTCATTCAGTATGTGTAGGAGACACTTCTCCGTGCATTCTCAGAGGGTCTCTGCTGCCATTTGCCTTCACTTCAATCTTTGCTAGATGCAGCGCACAATGTCAGCTTCGACTTCTTCTCTGTGTATCTATCTCAGAGCGCGACTCAAAGTTTGTTTTCAGCACCCACTCCAGCAGTGGAATTTTGACTTTTCTTGGATTCTGACATATTGGTAATGTATTGGATTGCATTTCCGTAGACTGACACGAAGAAAAACAGCTGTGTTTGTGTAAGCACGTCTTTAAAAGTAATGCAAGCTTTCCAGAAGCAGGTTGCTGTTTTCCACATCAAAGAAAATGCAAAACAGCCAAGCACAGATCGAATCCATCTGAAATCAGGAAGAACAAAATTGCATATTCAAAATGTTATCGAGTTTTAGCTTCCCCCAACCAAACCCTTCACACTGTACTGCATTTAAGTTGCATTCCCAAGGGACATCATCACATGAATATGTAGTATTTTTAACTTTCATTTGTCATTCAGAGCACACAGATCTAATTTGTCTAAAATGTGTCTTTGATATTTTAATATGACCAGACTTTTCTAAAATATCCTGGGAGATTAGGTTTATAGCTCAGAGATTTAGGGCACAGACTACAGAAAGTGCAGTTACCATTTCCTACCCTGTTTCAGGGCTCTTGTCATTTTTATAGATGTATCACCAAAACTTGATACAGACATCTTTGAATGTGTTTATTGTATAAATGTATATATATATATATATATATATATATATATATATATATATATATATATATATATATATATATATATATATATATTAAACATCATAATACAAACAGCATATTTTTTTTCTATTTAAAATGTTCTTCTTGACATTTCAGGGCATCACATTACAAACTCCCGAGGAAAACTAAGAAGATTAACGCATTTTCTTCTGTCACCAGTTGTGACAGCAGGGGACTAAAACAAAGTATTAATGGTGTCCGATCTTCAGAGTACCATCTTTTTTTTTCTTCTTCTTCAAGGGATCAGGGCAGATAGTGCATAATCCCCTCAACAATATGTAATCCCCCCAGCAACCTCTGGGTCTACTGTCCAGGGTGCCAGTTGGTGGCCCTCAAAAGGAGGATGACCAGGAATCCCTCTAATCTGATCAGCAAGCAGATGATTTTTATAAGATTGTAAGATTGAATGATACCCGTGTACACTATTATCTACCATATGTTCTTTTTTATATCTGAATAACATCTATACAACAAGACAAGCGCTCTGGGTTCACCCTCTAAACTTTTTTTAGAATATTACTGTGCATTTGTGCACAACTTTGAACTGAAAATCTGTCAAGAGGCTTTGCAGTGCAGGACACACCAAAGAAAGCGCTGTGGATTCTTTCCAGTAGTCCAGAATTGACTAGCAATTTTGAGTGAGGTCCTCAGGCTCATGATTATATAGCAGGGCTGGATCATGGATCTACTATTAAATCAAAAGCTAGGCCTTCTCCCACGGCTGCCATTCCTCCGCAGTACTCCAGGACTGAATTACTGCTGACACTGCACCAAGTCACCTCCCCATCTCATGCTCCATTTCCACTCTACCTCTTTGAGTTGGACGTGGTAAATATAAACCCATAAAGAAAAAAGCTAATGTATTTATTTAAAAAACAAAGATAAAATTTCAAAAAAGAACATTTCTGATGACATGGTTGGGCAATGTTAACCTATTTTTTTTTTTTTGCAAACTAGCCAAACATATTGACCAGATGCTGACCAGTCAGATCATTCACAAATTTCATATCACAGCAGAGTGGAAAGACTGGAACAGACTGGTGAGTCAGAGGAAGCTTTTAGCATAAACAGGATGATTCATAGCCATGTTCTTTTTTTCTCCCTGTTGTAAAGTGTTAAAATAACACCCTACAAAATAGAGTTATTTGTAGCCATTATCACTTCAAAAGGTGCATTTCAGCATTCTCGTTCTGGTGAAAAAAACAAGGAGAACACTTTCTGTTTGGCAGAAAAAGACACCATGAATACAAAAACATCCATCCGGACAGATAAATTCTTGCAAGTCCAAAGGAAAGCACTGGCTCCTTGAAGATGTCATGTGATAAGTCACAAATATACAGCACAAATATAAATCTTTTTGTTGGTCTGACAATATGATTTAATCAATACATTTTACTAGTTTGGTCCAGAATGGCTTTGTGTGCTGCACAAAGAAACATTACAGGTGTTTTAAAAGAACACACATTACATTGATAAGATGGATTCTCTTCATCTTGTTTTTATTATTATTATTATTATTATTATTATTATTATTATTATTATTATTATTATTTTGGGATATAATAAACAAATGTGTGTTGCACTTAATTTATTTTTCATGTTTAGATTTTTTTTAACCTTTTTTATGATATTTTTAAATTTTCAATCCATTTTTAAAATTTAAATGTGGAGAATGACATGATTGTGATTAATAATTGATTGATTGGTTTGACTGAGTCTGCATGCCAGACTTTCAATAGAATATTGGTAGATTTAGTGTGTATATCTACAACAGGCTTTGCAATGATTAGGATCTGATTTGAGTGTGTGAGTTGGATGGACTTTGACACATGAGTTAGCGTTTGGTTAAATGTGGTTGGTTAGTTGCAGTCATCAGTGTATATAATTCATCTACCTGTGCGTGTGTGCGTGTGTGTGTGTGTGGGGGGGGGGTTTGGGTGCAGCTAGCTGGACAAACCCTCAAAGCTTGCAGTAATAAACTGCAGTGTAATCCATCTATAAAAGTTAGTGTGGGCTCTCAGGGCGATGGATGGGATCACCATCAATTTGCAATTCAGTTGTAATGATTTGCCCAGTGGTTGAATTACTCTTAAATTACAGTGGAAATAAAGTTTTAAGATGTGAGGCCAAGGGTATTTCATCACTGAAGATCTTTTTACTGCCTGTGTACACTGACTGGCTCAGTGAAAGGCTGCCAGGATGAATCGTTACCTCATTAGAATTAAGAGCATATTGGTGTGGAAATGAGACTTTAAGTTGAATATAATTCATGATTTCTACTTGGCTGGGGTGGCGGTGATTTTCTCTAATGGGTAAAGGCTAAGATATGACATGTATAGTGTTGCTTCATCAGCAAATTTCTGGTAACAAGGCCTCCAGTGGGCACACCATGTGCTTGATATAGAGTAAATGATACTGAACATTTGTACAGCTTAAAAAAATTAAAATAAAGACACCATTGAAGGAACATTAAGACTCATTGGGTGCAATTACATTATTATTATTATTATTATTATTATTATTATTATTATTATTATTATTATTATTATATGGGCTATTCTCACTTAGACAAGCTATACACACAAAATAATAGTATAAGCTGTTTTTAAACAGATCAAAGATCGGCCATGGAGGTGGAATCCTTTCAATCTCTCAAAGCAACAATCACCTCATGGAAAAGAAGAAATGATGAAGAAATGAAGGTGAAATCCAGGCAATTCTGGATAAATCCAAAGTCTTTTCTGAATCCATCTCTCTTCTGTCTGTTTGTGTGTTTTGTTTTTTTTGTTATTTTTTGGCAAAGCTTATCTTATCTCTAATTATCCCTCCATTCACTCTTTGCCCTGTATGAGATGAAGGCGGGAGGTAAATATCTGTCTGAGTGCCTCGTTGGGCTGATTCAGTCAGATAATAAATGAAAGGAGCAGCGGTATTGTGCTCTTGATAGACCAAGATGGCGGCTGAGCAGAGAATGAGGGGAGACGAAAAGAGGAATATAACAAAACAGGTCAGAAGGGACAAAGCATGGAAATTAAAGGTGGATGTGAAAGTTTAGAAAAGAACAAATGTACAGAACACAACTTTTACCAGACTAAGTGTACATATTCAATACCCAATAATGCATCTGACCTTTACAGAAGAGCTTTGACTCAAGTGATGAGTTTTGTTATTTCAGAATAAATTTGCCTTCTTTACACTCCCCTCTTTTTACCATGTGCACATCTCCACCCCCTAATGTCTGTTTTAGTGTTTAGGTTTCTACTGAGTGTTTTATTATGGCAAGTTGTTTTTTGCAGAGTGTGTCATGTCACACTCTGCTCTGACCATCCACTTGCACATTTTGAGAGTCAGCATATTAAATAGTCTGCGAAGCAGATTTGAATTATTATCTGATGTGTTGCACGGAGTTTATTGGTGATGTCTTTTATGCACCAAGCTGGTTTGGTTCCACCTTAATGCTCCACCAAAAAGAATCAAATATATTCAAATATATCAAATCAAATATATTCTGCAGAGTAGCAGCAATTGTAACCAGAAAGCCTTCGATACCAAATGGCTGCAACTGTAACAAACAATTTAATCAAACCGAACTAAGGCCTGCTCAGCAGCTGGTGATATTTAGCAAAAGTTTTACTGATCCATGTGCCAGTGTTTCATTAACTAAATTGATGGGATAGAGTTTCCCATCACTTATAAGAAGAATACTCAGCTTAGCGTTACTTGATATCTCAATGAAATGACACCGCACATTATCCTGCTGTACTCATCAGCAGTGACCTTAAAATCAGTGCATCTTGAGGTAAATAATATTTTCTTATAAACACACATGTGTGTTTGCACTTATTTCTTTCAGTGTGTATGTTACATGTATGCACAGTAGCCACATGCATTGCACAGTTCAGAGAGCTACAGTGTGAAATCAACTTTGACATTCATGGCTCTAACCTCCCAAGGCCATCTTCGAGCGGAACACTTAGAGTGGAATGTCACTTTTCAGACAGAGAGTAATAGCCGAGTCTTCTCTGGGCTTTGAAGATGACTTTTCATTCTTTCACTGACACTTATTCCTTTTGACCAAGCCTGTGAAAGTAATGGGCTAAATAGTCTTATCGGCTTTTTTTCCCCTTTCCCCAGTCTTTACACTGTCTCTTGGCACCATTTGTCTTTTTCATTCTCCATCCCTCTATTCACATCACTTGTCTTTAAAAATGTTCAGGTTGGGACAATGACAGGGAGTTTAAACAAGGAAACAATGCAAAGAGTCAGGGTAAATATGTTGTGGGATCTTGCACAGATATCCTTCTTCCTTGTTTTTTAAAGACAGCACCAAACTTTGGTAATTTCTTCATTATGTTATTTGGGGATTTTTTTAGCTACAAAGATCCCCCCTTAAAAAAAAAAAAAGAATACCTGCTTTTCTGTTGTAACCAGCTTTGGCACTTGAATTTCCCCAGACTCACTGAACTTGACGGGACAGATGTCTGGCTACACAAGATTAGGTTTCTCGTTCGTTCAAGCATTTGATTGTGGGCAAGACTGTCATACGCACTGTTGAGGAGAACCACGGCATTTGCTGTTTAAGCAACAAACAGCCCCAAAAGTCTAGACAAAGAACAATAGCTGGCAAAAGAAAACTGCAGCCTCTACACATTTGACATATAGAAACAATAGTGTGTCTCATCTGCATCTGCTGCATTTAACTGCATTAATGGCACTTCCCAAGGTGACCAGATTTCTAGGGTGACTTCCACTACTTTTTCCTCCTACTCTAATTATGCTGTAGTTATTTATCTACTGTGACTATCAAACTCAAGTGTGTGTGTGCAAGGTCATTCAACAATGGCAATTTCAGGTGTTTCCTTTCCACACCTCTATCTTTTTGTTAGATATAATTTCTTCCTAGTTTAGAGGCAGCAGAGCACGTTCAGCTCAGCCATTTAAGGTTTGACTAAATTAAATTGTTCTTATATCGCTCCAACAATCATTTTTCTTCTTAATATGATTTTGGTACTAGTAATATTCCTTTTCCCGTATTCCTTTGTGTTTGACATTTTAATGAAGCATTGTATTATTGGAGCACTCCCACTACTGTGACGATGAATATTTCTTTTTTATGTCATTTTTAATTTTTCAAATTGTGAAGGAAACAAAATCAATGACTGGTTTCTATAACGCAACCTCGTTTAATGGCATATATAAGAAGCACAGTGTTATGTATATCAGAATTCTGTAAGACAACAGTGGATTTTGATTTTTTTTTTTTAAAAGACAAAATATATAATGCATGGATATTAAATGTAAGAGAGAAACACATAACTGGACTGTCTTAAGTGTGCTATTCAGACCAATGGCTGTCAAATGATGTCACTGTAGTTGGTGGATTTTACTTAAAGTTAACTCATAACTCTGATTCTAATCTTTAGTTTATAATGTTTACCTCCAAACATTGGAATTCTAAGGTCATTTATAGAAGTTCAAGGTTATGGAGGCCAACTGCGATAATACGGCTCCATCTTGGGAATTCAATATCTCGAGCGCTTTGGGGGATTTAACAATGACCAGATTAGATTTGGAGATCAAAGACCACCACAACCTTTACCAGCTTCAGGTCACACTCCACTTTCTCTGTTTCACAGTCGTGTGCTGCCCAGTGGTGTTCAACCACCAGTAATTCTTACTTTCTTCTTTCATTTTTCTCTCTTTCTAATTTCAGGCTCATTTTGTGTGACACCATGTTAAAGAGAGACTCCAGGCAGTCAAACGGAAACAAGGGTTTTTGCCATTGCAGGAGTAAAATGAAAGTAATTAACCCAGATACAGTTTATTTTCTAGGTACCCCACCAATCTGCTCCTCTCACCATTATGATAACAGAGGAAGTAATTAACAGACATACACAGGGAAAACAGCTATATTAGATTCTGGATGAGTGCTTCTTTGGGACAGTTTGTTCTCCTTCTTTCATAGACTCCATTTGCTTCATTTTTCTCCTTCATTCTGTTTCTCTCCTTCACTCTCTCTCATCCTCAGCCCCAGCCCCAGGCCATGTTTTGTGATGGCTTCATTTTCTTTGCCTAGGGAAGTAGGAAGTTTCTTTATTAGCCTGTCTAAATGGGTTTTTTTGTTTGTTTGTTTGTTTTATAGTGGACTAGACATTACAGTCAGCCTTTACATCCCACTGTCTGTGAAGGTGTATTTACGCAATGATTAGTCTGACAGGCTGTTTCCTTCTGAATGTCTTTAGCAGGAGCTTGCTACCCTGACAAGTCTGTAAAAATCACACAGAATGTGAATATCATCACATAGATCAACTTTCTCTTCCAACTCCAACTGCAGCTTTTAGCTTTCCCTCTGTCACATACAGACATGTTGGAATTATTAACCATTAAAGCACTGGAGTCAGATGATTGAACGAACCACGCTATTACAAAGGTGGAGTTGGCACCTTTGATTTGACCTTAATTGTCTCAGCACCGAGTTCACTACAGATTTGTCTTCTCTAACAGGTTTGTATAGTTACCATGCTCAATGGGAAAATGTTAATACTGTATTCTTCTTATGTAGCAAAAAAGTCTTGGCACACATGCTGCTATTGCATTGAAATGACTGTGACAGTAAAATTTTTCAGATGTCCATCTTTTGTTGGAACATAACTGACAGAGCAAGATTTTGTCTTTACTCGGTCTCTGCTTTTGCTATAGTGAATGAGCAAATCCTATTTTTAGCCCCCTGCTGTGATAACGATGGTAATTCTAATAACTAATATTTTTTAGAAAGAAAAATATTATGTCATTGTGTATCATTCTGAAATGCATTAGGTGGATTAGATGAATCATCTTAACTTTCTGGCTACCATAATAAAGTTGGTGACCCATCCCTGTGTCTTCATACACCATACACAAGGTGTTTTGTAATTTCTTGACTTTCTTTGTTCAGTCACCTCACCACAGACCTATATATATATATGTATATGTGTGTATATATATACACACATATACATATATACACATATATACATATACAGAGAGAGAGAGAAAGAAAGAAAGAGAGAAACACACCAGCAACAAACATTAAATTTCTTCTGTCCGAAGCTTGGTTTGACTCCAGAACCTTCCTGGATGGAGGCCACTGTGCTAACTGCAGCAGAGTGCCACTTTTAATCACTGACAGTCTCGAATGACCTACCAAAACTTCAAAAAATTAAATTACTCATCAGTGATTATTTTCTTCACTGGCTTCATAATTTCCTCTGTGTGCTGTAAACACTAATAAAATAACCTTCAGTATTATTTAATTACATATGTTAATGTGAAGAAGGCTGTGGTGATTGGGTAAATGTAGCAGTCACCCGTGTGTGTCACCACGGGACCAAGCTCAGAGCTAATGAGGCATGAGTTCAGCAAAGTCCCGCGGAAATGGACAATTAGGCAAGAGAGTCATCTCACACTTTCTTTGCTTCATTTTGAACTTGCCCCTCCTACTGTTATGGGAGAATGGCCATGTGGTGTGCTGTGTGGGAAGTCGTGTGTTGAGTTGAGCTTTTGTAAACCTCATTAGACTGAAGACCTGTGTCTCTCAGGGCAGACAGAAAGAGAAATGTTTTCATGTTGGGTGGTCAAACCCTCCCCAGAAAGATAGAGTAGAGATAAAATAGAAGGCAGGTTTGGAATGGAGATTTAACCTTTGTTTCATCAATGAATTTCAAACTTTATAAACAGAGAAATTATCCTGAGGTCTGGATTGTATTTTGTGTTACAAATCATCTCTGTAGCATCAATACAGTTTTAAAAAGGCTTAGTTAATACAGTTACAATAGTTTCCTTCCTCCCTAACCTATCTCCCCTTCACATCTTCCTTTACCCAGTCACCCATCGGCTGGTCCTGCTAAGGTTTCTTCCTGTTAAAAAAAGTTTTTCTGAGCACTGTTGCTTGTTTGTGTTAGGTTACATAAATAATGACTAATTGATTTTTTTTTTTTAATCGGATGACACAGAAAACTGAAACTTTAATATATCTGGTTTGAATCAAGGTATAACAATAAAATGTCTGACATCTCCGCAATGCTGGGAAAGAAAATATGTAGAAATTGATTGTTGTTCCTCTAAACTGTTCATGACACCGAAAAAAAAAAAGCAGAGTTATTGATTGTGACAAAGCAAAGCTTAATAGTCATGAATAGGCCATCCTTGATGAGGGCCAGGTCAGACAAGAAGGAAAAAAAAAAAAAAGATTTACCTCACGTGACTGACCTCTCTTCTGTCCACACTCCTACTGCAAATGTTATATGCACATTAAATATTGTAACATGACATTTACAACGACATTTCTGTTGAATAATTAAGTGCCACGAGTCCATAAATCTTAACTATGCTTGCCCCACTTTGGAGTATTAGCCCCTGGCAACATTACAGCCTCACTGTCCAAAGGTTCCTCCTACAGGATAATCCATCAAATAATCTGAAAAAATGAAAGCAAATATTGTAACATGCACAATAGCCTGTAATGACATAATTTAGCATGTGTTGATGTTTTTCCTGTTTAAGTTTTGGTTTTAGTAGTGAACAAAAAAAAGAGGATAATACAGGAAAGTGAGTAGGATGCAAAAGTAAATTGCAAATGACAGGTTTAATTCCAGCAAAAATGAAGGAAAAAAGAAAGAAAACAGGAATAATACATTTCTGAAAGCAGGTTTTTAAGAATAGCTGACCAATGTGAAAGGTGGATAACTCATGCCATGAGGTAGCCTGGGGCCATGCATATATCTATTGATTGAGTTTTACTTATAAATGTCAGAACTTCAAGAACCAATCTTAACTGAACTGATCATAAATAATATGGTTACAACCACAAAATACAAAGAAAATCTGAGTGTCTGTGCAAACACACACACACATACACACACACGCGCACGAGCACACATATGCACACACAAGAGGGCAGGCCATTGTTTTGTGCTTTTTTAGAAATCTGATAAAACAACAAGGGAAGGATTGACTTCATCAGGTTCATGATTATTTATCTCCACTCTTGTCTGGATTAGGGATTAAAAGATTACTAATGACATGAATACATAATCTGATTAGTCGGTTATCAAAAAAAAATATCTGTGACACTGATATATCTTACAAAATGTTGCCAGTGATTTCTGCAAAAACACATTAAGGGTGATTTTTTTTTTTTTTTTTTTTTTGGCCACACGGGCCCTGCTTCAGACCTGAATCCCATAGAAAACCCATGGGATCAGCTGAGTCACCTTGTCAAGACTTGTAACACTGTACCCCACAACCTCAAAGACCTAAGGGTGTCCCTTCAAGAAGAGTGGGATGCCATGCCTCAGCAGAAAATAAGTGTACTTGTGAACAGCACAAGATGTCATCATCACTGTCTTTGATTCTCAAGGGTACATGACACATTATTGAGACATTTTTTTCTGTGGTGTACCCACTACTGTTGTGGTGTGGTTGTGGTGTCCCCACCCAAAAGCCAAATATCCCAACTTTTAGTGAGTTGTGCTTTGTACAGAAGATCTTTGACTGTTTTCATCCTTTTCTGTCCCAGATTACAACTTTCACAAGTATATTACAAAAAAGGTCCATTTACAGATGAAAATGAATTGGGTTTTTTTTCAATCCCAGTAAATCGCTGCAATCACGTGGCACTTAAAGGAAATTCTATTTTAATGGAAAATAAAACATCAGAGGCAGATTTATTCTCTGACATCGACCTTTAAAGGTGAATTCACTCAATCTCACAATAACTAATATTTGCATCCCCTCTGCAGAAAATGGAATTCTTAGCACTCTAACTTGATTGACCTGATGCGCATGTCAACTGTGCTATGTAATTCTGACTGTCAGTGACAGCCGTCACTATTATGTTGCGGCGCAAAAGGTGCACTTGCTGTGCAACCTCACATCAACAATCAGTGCTGGAATGAATTTATAGTCATTGTAAAAATAACATGTAAAAAAAAATAACAAAAGAAGCAGAGATTCAACAGGAAAAAATCCTTCAGCACTCAACTAGCCACTTTCCAAACATTTAAATGATAGCTAGTCTTGAAATGAAACATGGAATCTTAACATTAATTTCACAAAGAAAAAACTAACCCCCCTCCCAAAAAATTCCATTTAATTTAAACCAGAACAACATTTGTGAAACTTTTCTAGACTCCAGTTCCAACATATGAGATATATTTAATGGATCAATTTCTTCCAGTCTCAGGGCTATTTTTACCAAAGCTATTGTCATATTTGTGTAAGGACCATCATTTTCCAGTATTTTAGTCATAAAGATTTTTTTTCAATCCCTTTTATCAATCCCTTCAAAGCTATTCCCTTCCAACAGTAAAATGAACTGTAGTTCTAAACAACTTTTGGTGGGGGTTAAAAGCCGGCATATGACTGTGGCTCAAGACACAACCCAACTAATGCTGTTTTGCTGGTTCTTTATCTGGTCCTACTGGTAACAGAATGCTAATTGCAAACTCTGTTTTTGTGTGTGTACCTCATACATCATGTTAAGAGGCCATTTCTATAGATCCAGACTTGCTGTGGCACCATGTCTAACCCTAATCACCCTCTCTCTGATTCTCTGGCTCTGACTGTCCCTCTCTCTGTCTCTTCCTCACAAGTAATGGCCCCACTGTGGAACATATGAGTATGCTGAAATTACCTCAATGCCCATTACCTTTCAGAGTACTCCTAACCACACTATTTGAGTGAGACCAAGCCAACCAGCACTGCTCTGAAAAGTTGTGTTGCAGGGCCGAAGTCATTGCCATTATTTTAGACCGAACCCCAAACCCTCATTAGGCTAGAGCATTTTGTCATTAAGCACGCTGGTCAATTATATGAATCTCAAAAGGGTTCAATAAAGACTTTTAAAATAAAAAGCCTGCAGCTGCACAGTCTTAATGTCATGACCAGTGAGGTAGGGAATTAAACCAGAAAACAAATGCGAATGATGTCCTGGCCGTGAAACAAAGACACCTTTTTTAAATGTTTTTCCTATTTCTCAGAAAAACACCAAAGCAGAATTTTTTGGTTTAAGAAACAAACAACACTAAACTCAAGGTGTTGATACATTATCAAGCTACACGATTACACTACTATTTATTGTAATGATGCTATAACCATTATAAAACATCCACATGTGGTACACAAATCATCCCAGCCTTGTTTACTGTGTAACCTCTAGAAGATGTGGAGGCCTCCTTCAATCCCATCTCTGCCCATATTCTCATCACTCTTCAGATGTGAACGCGGGTCACACTCAAGGTTCCCAACCTCTGCAAGTGCACATGTGATGAGGTGGATGTGACAGCGGTTTCAGTGGGTCAAGGCCTGGCTGGCTGCATCTGCTGATGACAACAGCCCATATTCAACGTTTACCTCAACAGGAATGCTATCAGGTCACTAATGTGATTAGATCAAGTTTGACAATGGTCCTTGTCCCCTGTGTTTCTCCCATGTGTTATTCTGCTCCTCTCCAGAGACTTGCATGGTCTTAAAATTTATATAGTCACAGAAATAACTTCTGAATCTGACAAATGGAATTATATAAAAAAGATAACCTTGTGAAACAGGTCTGGAAAAAAATTATAGCACCTTAATATTTTTAGTTGTAATAATTTTGTTGCACAACCTTTTGAGGAAGTCACTCCAATCAATCAATTCCTGTAACTGTCAAGGAGACTTCTGCACCTCTCAGCAGGTATTTTGACCCACTCCTCATGAGCAAACTGGTCCAGTTGTCTCAGGTTTGAAGGGTGCCTTTTCCAGACAGCAGGTTTCAGCTCCTTCCAAAGATGCTCAATAGGATTTAGGTCAGGGCTCATAGAAGGCCACTTTAGAATAGTCCAATGTTTTCCTCTCTGCCATTCTTGTGTGTTTTTAGCTGTGTGTTTTGGGTCATTGTCCTTTTGTAAGACCCATTACCTGCGACTGAGACCAAGCTTTCTGACACTGGCCAGCACATTTCTCTCTAGAATCCCTTGATAGTCTTGAGATTTCATTGTACCCTGCATAAATTCCAGACACCCTGTTGCAGCAAAGCAGCCCCAACATAACATAACAGGGCCTCCTCCATGATTCACAGTAGGGACAGTGGGCCTCATTCACCAATATGTTATTAAGAATCTTCTTGGATTCTTTCTTAAGTTGTTCTCAAGAAGTTCCTCAAGAAAACCCTACGTCAGATTCATCAACGCGCTCGTAAGCCTCAGAATTGTTCCAGCTGTGTTCCTAGATTGATGAATGCCATCTACTCGTAAATTGAGAGTGCATGCCAGGTGAGTCTAATTAACATACGATTAGCATAAGTCACCGCCCACTTATGCCCATAAAAGGAACTGCAGTAGGGCCCTGTAGACAGAGCAAAAAGCAGCACAATGCCCAAAGCAAAAAAGAAGTCAGATGGAGCACAGCAGGTGAGGAGAAAAAAAAACAAACTTGTTTGGTAGTTCAGAGGTGGAGGTACTGCTCCAGGAAATCACCCGGAGAAAATCAGTTATATTCAGTAGTGTTAGTGGTTATACCAGCACTAATAAAAAGGAAACATGGGAGGCAATCACACGAGCAGTGGACGCAGTGTCAGGAGATGGATGCTCAGTAGCGAAGGTGAAAAAAAACATATAGGCATAGGCTATATGGGGAAAATCTTATCCTGTAATTGTAATGTTATTTATTTATTTATCTCTCCTTAGGGCCTGATCAGCAATATCTTGCAGCACAAATAAATATGCCATTGTTTTGTGAACCTTGGATGGAGAAGTGCCACATATAAATAGGGTGGGGGGGGGTCACTTGATGGCATGGTTTCCAATTTGGTTGAGTAATGTTAAGTCATTGGCACATTTACGCAATTTTAAAATTCTCTGTCAATCCCCAAAAATAGGAAATAAATAAATAAATAAATATGACAATTATCATTGTAATATTGAATTTTATTGAACTGCACAAGAGAAGAAAACACAACCTTGCCAACATGTCGGCACTGACATGTGCATAAGAGTACTCCTGAGTGTTCGTAGGATTTGTTCTTACCTACGCATAAATCCAGGATGAGAAGAAAATCATGAATGCCACAATCTTCGTAAAATATTCGTAAGTGGGACTTAAGAACAAATTTATTCTTAAGAACGGTTCACAAACGAGGTTCAGTGTTCTTTTCTTGATATGCTTCATTTTTCCATCTGTGAACATGTTTTTTTTATGATTTCTTTTCAACAATGAGGTCCTCCTTGGTCATCTCCCAATAAGTCCACTTTGGCTCAAACAACGACGGAGGGTGTGATCTGACTGATGTTCCTTGAGCTTGACGTTCACCATTAATATCTTCTGCGCTCTTTTGTTACCATGTTTCTTGTTATGCGTCTCTTTGATGTTTCAATTTTCCTCCTGTGGCCACATCTAGGGAGGTTGGCTACAATCCCATGATCTTTCTGAATAATATGTGCAATGGTCATCACAGGAACATCAGGCTGTTTGGAGACGGTTTTATAGCCTTTACCTTTAACATGCTAGTCTATAATTTTCTTTCCAATCTCCTGAGACAACTCTGTCCTTTGCTTCCTCTGCTCCATGAGTGTGTGTACACACCATGTCACCAAAAAGCACAGAGACTACCTGTAGCCCTATTTATAGGCCCACTGACTGATTACACCTGTGCTTCTAATTAGTGGACACACCATATCTGACCTTCATGAGTTAAATTCCATAGAATTTCCATTTATTATTATTAGGGTACCAACAATTTTCTCAACAATTTTATCGAACATACATATATTTATATATTTATATATATATATATATATATATATATATATATATATATATATATATATATATATATATATATACATATATATATATATATATATATATATATATATATATATATATACATATATATACTAACTTCATACATCCTTTTCTCAGAAAAGTTGCAATCAATGCTACTTCACATGAACTTCCACAGATAAGATCAAATGTGGAACAGAAACAGAAGCAGCATTCCCAGGAGTACAAAACCAGATGCAGATGTGAGATCACACTTAAAAGCTGCTATGTTCACAGTCATACTATGCTCATTTAACACTCTCACTCCCTTTCGTTGTTCCTCATCTTGTTTTATTTTTAATCAGACTCTAATTTGTGATCATGGTGTGAGTAATATCTTATTTTATAAACCAGCACTACAGTCCAAAAAGTCTAAAAATGGGCTGTAGTAAAGAGACTTTGTTGTTTGGGTTGAAATCCATTTCATTTTGTTCATCTCACCCTTTTTGGACATGATTTTGGAATGATCATATTGATAAATATAATGTTTGAAGCAGCATGACAGGTACACGTCATATAATTAATAATAGCCATACTAGTTCAGATTAGAAATGACTCTTGTATGGCTCCTATTTCGTCTTGCCCAACTCTAGGAAACACAATAATCATTAATTTAAATGATAACCCCCTTTTTTAATCTGCCTATTGTCTCCATATCTGGTGGGATGTCATAAAAAGTACAGAAAGACTGTAAGAGGCTGTAAAATTGTGGGAAAAAAACCCATCCAAATACAATATTCCCAATGCACAAATGAGTGCAAAAGAAAGTGTGGAAGTCATTGACTTGGCAAAAAAGCAAACATGTTATTTACTCAAACATTCACAGACTAAAATGCATTTTGAGACAAGTATACACACGTTTTACTTTGTACCAGGGATGCTGATATTTGCTCTTTTTGTGATATTTGCTGCAATAACAGTTTCCTTTATAAGCCACTTCCCATCTCAGAATATTATGGCTTTTGTTTTCATGTCAGTGAAATGAGAAAAAAAAGAGCTTGCAATATGTTACTGTGTCATAAAAGAAATGACACAGTCCCATTAAACTTGATAGAGCCATTCTGTGGCTGAATCCGCATTCTGGGAAAAGTCCCACAGTAGCTCTTGTTACTTTCAAAAACATTCAACTTTAAAACAGATTTCAGACATAAAGCCAGCACAAAGCACCTATCCTGCCTGCACATGTAGCTGTCCTCCATTACTGCTGCCATTACACAGTATTCCTGTGAGCCTTAAACCTGAGGATTAAATTTTAAAAAAAGCAGCAATGGCTCGGCTTCCTGTTAACACCCCCTGAAAGTTTCACAGGAAACAAAGACTCAAAACTCAAAATATGCACATGATGTATTTAACATACCAGGACCTATTATATATAAGTTAACATCATGGCTGATGGATTTTCTGTTGTTTATGAGGTCTGACGGTCAGAAAACAATTGTCATGATTTCTACTCACCCAATGGAACAGTCCTGGAGGCATATGGGACTTTCCAGGATGACTGGTCCTTTCACAGGTAGCTGTGGCTGTATGAGAGATACCAAGTGTGAGGGCGAGATTATTCAAATCAACTCTTATATAACAGTGCAAAACAAACAATTTAGAGACACATTAACAGACAATGTCAGTTTATTTAACATTGAATTAGTTGTCAAAACTGATATATATGGAATGAGGAGGCACTTGGAAATGCAAATATGGGGACTAAAGTACTAAAAAAGTCAGTGTTGCATCACAAATCTCTATTAAAGAAAGGTGTGAATTCAGTTTAATATTAACATGCGACCTTCAACTTGTTGTTCATGCTCTTGTCTGTTTTGTGCAGCAACTGAATCAATATGTGACATGAAGCATGCCACACCATATTTATGTGCAAAATCTGACAGGACGACTTTTATGTGGGAAGAAAAAAAGACAACAACTTTGAAATAAGCCTGCATATTTTAAGATAGGGGGAGTAGAACTAAAAACACAGTCCAAAAATACTGTTTATGCTTCTCTGCAAATGTTGGAGTATTAAAATTAAAGTAATTTCATTGTTTATATTGCACTATGTGTGCATATGCTGATAAAGATTTAAAAAGGCAAAGGTGTTGGATGAAAGTTTTGTTCAAAAAATAATAATAATGGTAATAATAATCAGAACAAGCCAACCTATCACCCTCACTGTCAGAAGGGACATATTGAAATTCTGAACAGATCCCAAAACATAAACCTAAAGTCAGGGCAGAAAACACATTTGGGTGTGTATTTATATTTTGTGTTTGTTTTTGCATCTGATAGAATTTGCCAAGCTACTCTTTAAATATGGATTTATTGTGAGGATCTCTGTATCTGAACGAAACAAGGTTGCGTTATTTAAGCACATTTGTGTTACTCACAAACCTCAGAATGTGTTTGCTGCTGTATTGGTATGTGTATCCAAACACAGGGGCTCCAGCACATGCATAGATTCAGCAACACAGTAGTCCCCAGTTGGACTCAAATGTCAATATTCACTATTCACACAAACAGAATACCTCAGTGGGGAATAGAGGTCAGGCCCACTTTTTAAAAGGTTATTTTATATGGCACTTCCTTTATAATATCGCAGATCAGGGGGAAAGAGGGAGAAGAGTTAATGCTGCTGAATCAGACACAGAATGTAAGAAATGTGTTAATCTTGTGTTAAAATTACCAAAAACATGTTGAATATGATTATTTCTGCTTGGTTACTCAATTCAAAATCACAGTTGACTTACAAACTGTTTTAATAACATATTTGATGTAACTCTGGTTTGGGATTTGACTTGTTCCTCAGAGGAATATGTTTAACAACATGGCCTGCAACTGGTGTGATGAAAGCATCTCCATCATGTGTTCAAATCTCGCAGGCACGTGAATCACCTTCAAGTAAGCATGAAGTACTTCATCTCACATGCATTAATGCCACTGACCTTCAGATGCCGATGTAACTTGGACCTGTAAGTGTGCAGACCAAACATTTGCCTGGAATCACAGCCAAGGTCACCCTCCAATTAAACTCCCAAACTTTTTTTTTTTTCAGAAAATACCATGAGTGTTTATTTTTCTTAGGTAGAAGGCCAAACCTGAGAAAAATAAATGAAATTCTCAGTTTAATCTGCCTCAACTCTCTACCTTTCCAATTAAAAAAAAAAATCTCAAATCATAACAAAAGTCATTTAAAAAGAGGCATTAGAAGATGGATGGCCTCAGGTCAATGCTTGACTTCTGCACATGATTTAGTTAAGTATTATTTCATTCCTGTAAATAAAAGTGTGTAAGTATGAGAGAGAGAATATGTACATTCATGTTTCTGCCACAGGATAGTAATTTGCTTGCTGGTTAATGATCTGCCAGTTACCATGACATTTATCCACACAACAGCACATGAAAAAAGATTTATTTTTTTTTGTGTGTGTGTGTAGGTGTGTGATGTTCCAGTAACCTTAAACCACTTGTTTACAGGCATTTTCCTTTTCCCATAAGTTGACAGTGGTGCAATAACTTTGGGTCATGCTGGTGCAAATGACCTATGTGATTGTTTTCATGGAGTTCTCCTTGAAAATTATTGATTAACTTCATAAGCCCAGTAATTTCAGTTTATCCTCTTTGCAATAGCACATAGACACATAGGTCAGAGTGTAATTGGAATGGGTTGTGTGTTAACCTCTGTATATCCTCAAATCTGTCTAAAAAGAGAGAAAAGAGACAAGTGTAAGTAGACATATGTGTCTAGTAACCATGATCTAAACACTGATTGTCTTTTGCAGTGAAAGTGAATCTAAATGTTTTTATTACTCTTAAAGACCTCAGCCTTGACAACTCTGAATTTTCAATTGAGTGAATTTTATAATCCTCATTATAGTTTATATCCATCAACTTCCGGAGTTGATCTGACCATCAAATGGAGACCATTATTCTGATGGGTGAGGAATCCTCAGTAAATGTAAAAGTAAATGTCAGCATGCAAGAAAACTGCTAAAATATCTAGAAATGCCTTTCAATTTTACAATAGTTGAAAATTCATAGTAAGTGGCATCACTGCTGTTCCACATCTTTGACAGTAGCAAAGCAGAACATCCAAACACATCTCTTCTGTGAAATCCAGTAAATTTCTGACTGATCCCAAGCTGTCCCTGATGCTCTTTATCTGTCTCACTTTCTCTTTGCAGTTTGACATGAACAGGAGATCATAGAGGGATTCTCCCACCTAATCTGGCTGTTTAGAATAATATCTGTAGTAGCAGTCAACAACAACAACAACGGTGCTGCTGCTGAAATGCATCATTCAGTCATATTACTTCCAATGTCACCTCTCTATTTATCTAACCTATCTACTGAATATCTAAAAATAAAACAATTCTTTACCAAGTAGGATCAGGACCTTGCATAATTTAGGCAAGAGCCATGTGTTAGAATACCAATTAGCACTTTCACTTCATAATAAGTATTCCCCAGTAGTATACTGGAACAAGGCTTTTCCAGTAGTTATCATCAGTGGTGTGTAAGTATGGAAAATGCATTTGAGGTTTAACACTCAACTTGGGTCCTGGATCCACAGTAATCTTCTTTCTACCTTCATAGGAAGAATGAGTCCATCCACAGTCTGACATCATACTGATGCTAAAAACCAGGATACATGAAACAAAATCAAGGAGCTCCACAAATTACAAGGAAGAAATATTGTCCTCCACTAGATAAGAGGATCGATCTGTTCCATCGTTAGGTGGACTTTTCTTCACACTGGTCAAACAAGAAGAATCTGAGCAGTTTTAATTGTTAATGCTGAAAAGCATATTCAGCTCAACTTTGGGTTTACACCTTTTGTTTATAAAGCTGAGAAAGATTAAGGTTGGCAGCTCATGACCTTGATGAAGAGGTGGCTTCTGGCTCTTCTGGCAGGTAACCATGCATAGTTGATCTTTTCCCACACGCCCATATGAAGCACCATTGACAGCAGAATGCTGTTTGTTTCAATCACACGAAACAAGGTCGGTAGGGAAACAGACAAGCCTGCTATTTTTACCAGGCTCAGAGAGGAAACGGTTGAAGGAGGACACACAGTGGCTGGCTTAACAGCTTAAAGATACAATCGCTAAAGAGCCAATAAAGCAGGGCCAACTGGGAACTGGACAAGTTAAGGAGTCTTTCCTTGATTTTATATGGGCAATAAGATAAGGTCAGTCAGCAATAAATAGGTAATATAAAACTGTGAGGGATTTTAAGGACAAGAGGAGCCAAAGAAGCTTTTCTCTCACCTGATGATGTTATAGTAACTTTTAAGAAGGATAAGACAGAATGGTAAAGTGTTATTTAAAATGAACATTTAACTTATTTAAATGATTATCAAAGAACATAATGTTTTAATGGTAATAATATTCATGAATATTGAACACCATCATCTCAGACTAGTAGACCATAAATGGGAAAAGATTAAAAGAATAGAGAATCTAAGCAAAGTTTGATCAGACAAGAACAAAAACTCAATGTGATGTTTTTTTGGGGCTAAAACACATTCCGGTTCAGATTTGAAAAAATAATGTTTTTTTCCCCTCATCCTTATTATTTTATTTATTTTATTTTCTATGAAACATTTACCCTAATCTAAGGTAGCAGTTTTATTTTCAACTATTTCTATCCTAAAAGTGGTCAAAGGCCATTTAAAAAAGGGGGAGACAGGCATAAACATTGTTGCCTGATTTATTGATAACACTAATGTAGCTTCCAGGTTCTGTGTTTAAAGCGCTGTGTCCATTCCTCCACTCTTCCCTTTCTCAAGTCTGCCACCCTTCTTTCCACCCTGCATTTCTTCTCCTCTCCATATGAATAATTAATATGGAGAATAGAGGCTCTATTCAGGATGTGTAATCCCCATGTTTTAATAATGGAGAGTTTCACAATATACATTTAATTGCAGCACACTCACAATTTTATAGTCATATAGGCAGTGACAGTATGATAAATAAATAAATAATAATGGATGTCTCTTGTCAGTATGATTTAGTGAACGCTTTTGTCCTAACCAATGGTGATTGTGGAAAAGAGATGAAGAATCATATTGGAACTTGGAGAGTGTATGTAGCATGAATGAAGGGAAAGGTGTCAAAGTAGGTGATCTGGAGCTGGAGGAGGCAGAGATGAAGATGTTTAGGTTCTGTTTGGGAGGACCAAGGATGGACAGGATCAAGAATGAATCCATGAGAGGGAGATGTGTTTGATGTTTCAGAGGTAAAAACCAGACTGAGATGGTTTATATGATTTACATCCCATATGGCCTTTATCTGCTATTTTTGCCAAAATTTTAAATAAATTATATTCCCAGGGTTGTTTTGTTCTGGCGAAATTAATGTAGGAAGTCTGTAACATCCGCACAGTGTTTCTCACTAAGGTCTGGTATGAGAATTTGCACTTTTGCTTTCAAATTAAGCCCCTATTGGAGAGCTGGAGCGGTCTCTCAGGGAGAGTTAAGATGTTCCGGAGGCCTGTGGCATGGCTTTTGGTACGCCATCTTCATGAGCTAGAGAGAATGAAAACAAGCATAACAGATCTCCTTCATATCTCTGTGGAGAAAACCTGCAGAAACACTACTGACTGTCCTGGATTTCCCCTCCAATGCTCACCTCCTCTGCCTTCATAAACCAGAGCACAGGGGCACCAGAACGAAGAAACTGTCTCTAGTTTAAATTCCATCATAAAGGGTCGAAAATTGAAAGGAAACAATTAATTCAGGTGATCTTTAGCACAGTAGTGCCTGCTTTAGTTGAAATCAAGGAAATCCTTTTTTTCACACAGATATTCTCTTTTTGTGTGTGTGAAAATAATCTCACCAGAAAATCTGAACTGTTTTTCATCTTCCTTTTAAAGTCAACTGGTTTACCCACTGGTTGATGTATTTTTTTGAGGAAGCATCTTTTCCAACACTTGGCAAATGGAAAAGCGGCTGTGTAATTCACTCCAGCACTGGTTTGACTTTAAAGGCCGCTGAACATGCAGGTATGAAGTTTCACTCCCCCTTTTCACTCCTCTCTGACTCCTCCACCGCAGGAGCAACCTGAAAGGTGATGGAGCAATTATCAGAGTAATCACTTCTAAATCCATCTGTCTTTGTTCTGTCCCCTCCCACACAACACACACACGCACACACAGACACACACAAACACACACACACCATCCACCTCTCCCTCCTCTGTCCCATCTTCTGCGTTTGCTGCTCCTGTGACTCTGCAGAATCTCCTCCCTGCAACTTTCTCTTTGCTCTCAGCTGGATGGAGACACTTCAACGGTCTGCTGAGCTTGAAGAAAGTGCCCTCCTGACCATCTCCCTCCCCCACCTCTCTCAGTTTCTCCTTCTTCACCTCTGCGAACTTCTTTTATTGGCTGTCTTGGCAAGAGGCAGCAGACAAGTGGTCCTGCTGCGGCTGCAGTTTGGACACAAATTTTAACAAGGTGAAACACAACTTTGACACAGAGGGTTTTCTTTATAGTAAGATAGGCTAAAAAAAATCATATATATATATGGATATATATATACACACTTTACTGGCTAATTTAACTGGAACAAACTAAGAGGTCATGTCTGGATGAAAATACCACCCATGTCTCCTTGATCTCCCCTTCCGCTACAGCATATCCCTGTGAGGATTGTGTCAGAGGTAGAAGAACAACCAAGCCTCCAGAGGGGCTGGGTGACCCCAAAGAAAAGACGATAAAGTGGATAAAAGAGTGAAAATGGATGCCCCACTGTGACAGTTAATATATGCTCCGATATTCATTACAGTGTTCCTCCCCCTCCATTGCTAAATTCAGCTGGGCTTTAAATTAAATGGTGTGAGAGACAGAGACAGAAACAGAGAGGGGAGGGGGGGCACAGGAGAGGAATAGAATCAAATCTCCACCTTGTAAAGCCCTTAATAAAGTTTCTGCTTCATTACACCAGGCCACTTCCATCTTCAGAGGAACGCAGAAAGATGGAGTTAATGCTTATACTTACACACAGCATCATTCTCTATTTGTGTGTGTGTGTATGTATATATGTATATATATATATATATATATATATATATATATATATATATATAATTATAGACACAGTCAAATCACATTGGACTGAGATCACTGATAATGCCTGCAATTATTACTAATGACTAATGAGCTTCATGTAATACTATCTCACATTATTATGTCACTATAATTTGTTGCTCAGATAATTTTTTTAATAAATGCTGCCCAACAATTATAGATTGTAGATTAATGATTTAGATGTAGATTTTGCCATTTTAAGTATACATTTAGTCTTAATTTTTAACTATACATCTGCCTTAGTAAATTCCCATTTTATGATTTAATCATACATTTTTTACATTTGTACTGTTCATTTGGCCATCTTAATTTGTTATTTTCCATTTTATCTTCAGTATTAATAATATTTATTCTCTTTAAATCATAGGGAGGCCCCACAATAGAAAACGTGTATCTCTCATTTGTGTTTCAGTTTCAGTGAATGAGTCCTTGTTTACATCTGCTCCAGCTAAAAGTGTGCCCGTATTTAAGCAGAAATTGAACACATGGTATCCTGTTACCCAGCATGGCTGCAGGTCAGTGCTGGAAAAGACTTTTGATTAGTGGTTTGTGCTGCAATATTTTAAAATATAATGGCCAAAATAAGATAAAATGTCCAGCAGTAAAATGGTTTATTTGTGGAATAAAAAAAGAAGAGCCTCTTTAGGTACTTTGGATTACAACCATTGGAGATCTGTTTCATGGGGTCAGGCCAGACATACCTATCCTATATTTCCCATAATTATAAGAGCTTTAAATCTAAAATGCTTGCAGGGATTTTGCTTCACTTATTCATAAGTTCTTGCATTTGAAAAGATTTCAACCTGCACATTAGTAATTTTTTATTTTATTTTTTAACATGAATGTTCATTCTGTCTCATAGAGTGCATGCATCATACTTTGGAAATAACTAGTGGTCAACATATTTTTGCAGTTGCTATATGGTACATTTCATGAACTTTTCTTCACTCTGTATTGCATTTATAATTTTTTTCCCTTTATTTTGAGCATAGCCTCTATATGTATGTGCTTGTTGCTCTCTAAAGAACATTCTGGTCCCATAATGTCCAGTTTTATGTGTATTACACTTTTTGGTCAAGTGGATGGACAGTAACACCAGTGGCAGGGCAGCCATTTTAACAAGAGGATTAGTCGTGAACCACAGCCAACTTTTAAGCCTCTTTCCTTTTCCTATCTGTGTTGTGTTGGAAAAAGATAATCACTTAATTAAATATTGATGATATTTCAAACCAGAAGCTAGCTGGCAATCGGACTTCTGGAAGGGCACAATGATTAGACCAGTGTTTACTGAGTCATAGCTATCTCGACTGGAGAAAGTAAGCTAGACTGGAAGGGCAAACATGATGAGAAATGGGTGTGAAATTGGGAAAATTAGAAAAGGAAGGACAAAAGAAGACAGAAAAATAAAATACAGACAAAGAGAGGGACAAAGGAAGCTTATTTCATTGAAGGCAAGGGAAAGAGATGAAGATTTTAAAATTGTAAAGACAAATTATTAATTCACAACTGAGTAGAAATGAGTTTGGCTTTGTATCATATTCTTTCATACATTTTTCATAAAGCAGCAATACCATGATGGGACAATTGGCTTTCCCCCTGTGGACACATAGGAGTCCTCTGCTGCATTAAAAATGTGTGTGTGTTGTGTGTGTGTGTGTGTGTGTGTGTGTGTGTGTGTGTGTGTGTGTGTGTGTGTGTGTGTGTGTGTGTGTGTGTGTGTGGGGAGGGGGTGCTTTTAAAAAGGAGGTGCCAACAAGACCGACTGTTGTATCGAATGTTTTTTAAAAAATGAAACGAAAGAACACACACACACACGCATGCACGCACGCACGCACGCACACACACACGCACACACACACACACACACACACACACACACACAGGAAGTCCATTTCCTGAGGGTAATGTTTTCCTTGGAAAGAGAAAGCATCTGTTCGTGCAGGAGTGAAAAGCTAAAGAAGGGCTGAATAAACAACAGAGGGATTATAGTAATCAGAGTGGGATGAGGCTCCAGACTGAGAAGTGGATATTCCACTGGTAAAAATGGAGTCATCACATGCCTCTGCAGATTTATCGGCCTCGTGTTTGTCTTCATCTTGTTGTTGTCACTTTGTTGTCATCTTGCCTGGTGGTAATGCCTTTTTGTAGGAATTACATATTTTGGATAGACTGTAAAAAATTGAAGAAAGTGTCACAAATGTGTGCGTCTGCAGCAGGTCGCTTCTGTTTGTCTTCATCCACATTCATATCCTGACTACACTCCCAAAGAGGTGCTCCTTGACTTTCAAAGCAGCTTGCTGAGATTCCAGGTGGAACACTCAGCCATAAATCATCAATGCAGTTAATGCACAAATGTATTTAACATGACTGAAATTTCACAGGCCAGAAAAATGAGTGCAATAAAACAGATAGGAAGTATAAGGGGAACAAGTGCTATCACAAACAATAAACCTGCATTAGGAGTTATTACTGGAACAAGAGAGGGCATTTTCAAATCTGAAAAATCAGGTAAGTGATGTAAACCTGAATTGTGATGCACATGGAACCAGTTTGGACACAACAATGAGTGATAATATGAGAGAAAATATGGTAAAGACACTTGCTACATGCAGAGCAATGCAAAAGGCTCATCATGGTAACAGCTAACTCCGTCTTCATCAAATTAATAAGCTGGTGAGGGTAAAATTAGACAAAAGTCATTTAAACAAAAGAACTTAACTGGTTCGTTTGATTGAGTCAGGTGGTCTTCACAAGTTGTACAGACAGAAAACTAGTATTATAAGGTCTATAATGTAAATTTTGGAGTTGAATTTCTGGAGTTGAAAATGGAAACACAATCTAGGCTTCATAGCCTGAGATAAGCACGATTAAAGGCATTAGCAGCAGACTAAAAGCATTTTATGAGTATCTGCATGCACTCTCGCACAGTCGTAGAGCGATAAAAATAAACTTTAAAAGGTGTTGACAGCTTCTGTGATAGTGCTAGTTATCCTACACATGGCCCAAGAAGAGAACTGTCCTGCTGGCTACATTTATCTACCAGCAAACAAACCGAAAGACAAACCAATAACATGAGAATGGCGCAGCACCAAACATGCCTCAAAAATAATGAGCAGATGAGGGGAGAGAAAAAGAGGGAATGATAATATTGGTGCTGCAGCATTGGACTTCATTTAATCCCCATCATGTGTTAATGTCACACTGATGGCACTGTGCGTCCCAATTACCTCCCACTCATACATTGTAGAGACAGACGGGGAGAGAGCAGATGCTGCTGCGATAAAGATGGATCTCTGTGGGCTCCATGTGTCCTCCCAGAGCTGGGAACGCTGGTGTTCAGCCTGTGTGGTTTCTGGTCTTCCCATTAGGGAAGGGTGTCTACACATATTTCCACACATGCATTACTTTCAAGTGTTTCTGGTACCTCTGTTCAATTCTGCTATCCTACAAATGTGACCTAGTATTAATAATTTGTGTCTGAATGGCCGATATATCGACTGTGATTTTGTGTGCAAGCTGCACCCAAGCAGCTGGACAGATCGCCCTCTATTATGCTGATGTTCTCCCAGGAAAACCACTGTGGATATGATGCTCTGCCTCCGGGGTATTGGAAGAACTGGAGGTCAGCATTTTCCTCCAGCAGTGTAATCCCTGTCCTAATACTCCAACTGCTTTATTAAATTACACCTGAACAGTCTGGGAAAAGGCCTGAAAATGGAAATAAATTGGAAATATTGGTAGGAATAAAGAAAAAATGGCCACACACATCCAGATGCTGCTCAGTATATTTTCATTCCAGCCTATTAAGCCACCCATTTTTCACAATTGGTGTGTAAACAATCCAACATCCCAACCTTTCCCCTCTCTGGTCACAGTCCTATACCGTTTGCTCCAGGAAATCACTGAAATATATTCAACAGTGACTTTAAACTGACTTTGACACAACTCAATGCAAAAGGAATTTAAATCCTCTGTGTCATTTACTCTCTGGCTCACTCTCAGGGTCAAGATATAAGTCAGAATATTACTGAGAAACCAAGTCCAAGTCCCGGCTGCATGCATGCAGGCAGTCCGTCCGTCCATCCATCTGTCTGACCTGAGGTCAGTTAGAGTAACCAGCTCACCTGTCCTCCAAATGCATGTCCGCACTGGCTGCCCAGCCAGTCTTTGCACATAGCTGCACTTATCTCACTATCATTATTCAGCATTAAAAAAAACCTCTGCTGATGTCTGCACAATCCCCCTCTGGTTGCATACTTCACGCTCTGATACATTTATTTAGTTCCAGTCTCTTTGTTAACAACTCACGCCATATTATTTTTTAAATATTTCAGTCAAGATTGCTCTCACCTTTTCAGACAATAAATACGGCAGTGCTGAGTAAATTAATTGACACACAGTGCATAAACAAAGCTGTCAGAGGATGTCTTACGTGACTGACCTTTCTCATTAAAATGGCTTTCTCATTTGGCTGCTTTATTGTTAGTGTTGGCACAGCAAAGGAGACGTCTCACACATTTTAATCAGCTCTAAAAGAAGGTTAAATTGCCAAAAGCAGTGGAGTGTTTGTTCTTTGCTGTTGAGCTACAGGAGCATTGGCAGCAGTTTTGAAGCTCTCTCCTTTCAGAACTACAGAAAAGGCTGAACTTGGCAGCTGTAAAGACAGGTAATTATAGGTCGGCTCGAGTAAGCTGTATGAAACGACCTGGGCGTCCAAACCACAGACTGTAGGCTGCAGCGCATGGCCAAATATAATCAGCTATATAGCTTCGCAACTAAAGGTAGACACCTGACTGTGCAGTGAAGCTTAGCAAAAGTAACAAAAGCACAGAGAAAATCAATAAGGGGATCTTTTCTAAACCTGATCCAGCCACAGCCAAATGAAAAAGAGCCTGAATGAAGTGAATTAATATTTGCGGGACTGCGCCGAAAACCGCCCACATTGGCTCAAATCAGCACTGGCGGGGTTTTAATATGCACCCACCAAAACAAAACTTGGCTCTATTATTTCTCACCCTAATTTAAGTCAACGGTGCTCATTGGCGTCATGCTGCCACTCTCCGCTCACTCTGCCATTATTTTTACCTCCCTGCAAGTGAGAAGTGAGAGGAAGAAAAGAAAAGGTGTTTGCAGGCCCACATGCTTTTCCAGACACAAACGCCTCATGAATCATACATACGGCATATTAGGGGTCAAGTGTGTGTCAGAGTATACTGTAAGCAGAGCCCAAATGGCAGGTGAGGACAAACACGTGGAGGTAACAACAAGGAGTGAACCGCGATAAAAGTCAAGAAAATGACAAAGATAGATGGTAGGAGGTGTGAGGAAGGGGGGCAGGCCGAGGCTGCGGGGGGGGGGGGCAGAGGGTGCGAGGAGTGTAAGAAATCTAACGCTTCACTTGACCCTCAGCATTTCTGCATTAATATCGTTTAAAAGCAGCTCACAGGCTGCAGATTGTCAGTCTGATCTCTTTAGCCTCTCACAGCAAAATGTGAATTCAGATAGTAGACAGCTGCTCCAGAGGTGTGACAGCAAAGGAGGCAGGACGTCCAAAATCACAGAAAACTACGGAATCATTTTTGCTTAAACCTAGGCTGCTGAACGCTGGTAGTGCCTCTTTGATCTGCCCTTTCTTGGTAATGCTTGGGAAAATGTTAGAACCCTGACAAATTATGTTTCAGCCCCACTATGACTCCACGGCTGATGCGGAGCTCGTCGCTCCATACTTGTTTTGATCATCTCAGAAGCCGGTAGCCACCAGAAAGAGTTGGAGAAGCTCCAACGAAGCTCCGGTGGTACCATGCTAGCTTTTCCATTCTTTTCGTTCCTGTTCTTGCAGAGACATTCCTTAAAAATAAACCTTTTTTATCTGTTATTTTATTCATGCTGTTTTTTTCCTCTTTATTTCATGTTTGGTGATCCATTATTAACAGTAAAGGATTTCCTTGAACATTCATAGCCTGTCAGAGATACACAAGCATAAAAAGTGAAGAAATAGACCTGATGGTGCTGGTACACAACAGACTCGCGATGGGAGGGGGGAGAGTAAAATGTTGGGGAAAAAAATATAAAAATATTTTAGAAGACAGAATCACAGGACTGAAAACTCTACTGGAGGCTAATTGAAGTGCATCCCAGAGGGGGAACTTGTTGGGGTTTTGTTGGGCCTGCACACACAAACACATAAAGCTAATGAATGAAGCTTGTCTGAGCTGAAAAACTGTGATGTCTCTGGCGACAAGTTGCAAAAAGCTTTCTCCTCGCCTTTGTCTCACCCTCTCCTCGCCTCGCTCGTGCACCACAAACTTCGATGGCTCTGTGCACACATTCATCTTTTGCCTCTAATTTGCTCAAATGTGTTTAGATTCGGTCGGCAGTGATGTTCTGGCGTTGGGGAGGATTAAATTTGGGGGCACGGGGGGGGGCAGCATAAATGAGAAATGAACGAAAAAGAGAAACAATAAGAAGGGAAAAAAACTGAAGAGTGACCAGGGGGAAAAAAAGCAGCTTCCAAACTCCAAACAAAGACACCCCACACCCCCCCTCCCCTGGCAACTCTACTCCCTCCTTTCTCTAACATATATGACTGGAGAAGGGTGTTGTCACTATTTCAATGTGGAGAAGGGTGTTGTCACTATTTAAATGTGATTCAATAATTTATTGTCAAGTAATTCTTATTGTCGTGATGCTCATTTTACAGATTTCCAATGTTAAACCGATCCTTCCTCTTTCCTCCTTCCTCACCCTCACCACCTCCCTGCCACTTTCTCACCTCCCTGCATCCTAAGTAACATCTGAAAAAGCTTGGAAAAACTGACAACTCTCCAGACAGCAGGAGAGAAAACTGTGAGCATTCGATGAAGCTTGCTCAAAATACCAATCCAGACTCAGCTTTATCTGTGTTTACTTGTCATGTCTCCATCTTTTGGAGCATTGAAAACTGACAACCAGAGAAAATTACCAAAAACACTGTGTGCTCACCCTATTTAAATTTAAAGGTGAGGTGGATTTATTTTTAAGGGACATGTGCTGGTAAAAGGTAGATTCTGTGTTCTCTCATTGCATTTGAGGGTTTTTGCCTACAGAGACTTTAATGCGTCAGCTGCAGAGTAAATGACAGCTTTGTCAACCACACTGCTCTGGTTTATCAAAAGACCATGGCAAAGGCAGAACATTTTGACCTCACTGCATGATTAAAACACCAGAAATACCCTAAGAAACTGGAAAACACATTCTCTCCCTCTTTACTTTGGGAAACCGATGTTTTTGGTCCTACAGCACCAGTTTCTGAAGTACAGGGACGCATTTCAGCTGATTAGTTAGTGCACATCTAAAGCAGAGCCAGAGAGTTCAGAGTTTGGTATAGTTTTTAAGGTCTTTAATAAAAATATTGCCTTCATTATTTCAAAACATGCACAGGTGTCCTTTTCATTCCAAGCAGCATCTGTTTATGACTTTGAATTTATGCTAATTATAAGACATGTTTAGAGTCATAATAAACAGGGTTTTTTGCACTGCTGAAGTCATTTAATGTAAATGGCTTTAATGCTAAAAGCTGTTGCTTCTGCGTGTGGATGACGTGATGGCTTTATGTTCTTGTTCGATATGGACATTACTGGTGTAGCCTGGTACACACACACACACACACACACACACACACACACACACACACACACTTAATTAATCATGGTGTCCTTTGGCCCTATCTATTCAATGCTAACATAATGGACTAGAGTGATAAACCACTTCCATTTTCATTCTAAGCCTGTTTAGAGAACTCTACGACAAAAAGCAGATGCCAGGACTGAGAGAGTGAGAAAGAACCTGACTGAGGGCAGAAGGGCGACAAAGGCAGAGGGCTCAGAAGAGGTGAGACACTCAGGAAAAGCATGTTTATATTGCTGAAAGGCAAAAAGATATTAGATACAAATTATTCATGTGCTTACGCCACTCCACCTCTCATGAGAGGGATGCGTTCGTATACCTGGAAGACTGAAACAGAGACGAAGAAGCAAGACAAGAATGAAATGAAAAGGGATTCTATGGGAAACTGAGATCATTATTAAATATATTCAGAATACTCAACATGTTAGCTCTGAGATTGTGACAGAAATCATACAAGAAATGAGTGTCATCATTGGATAAAATATTTTTTTCCTGTACAGAAAGCATCCTGAATTAACAAAAACAAATCAAAAGTTGAAGTGGAAAAAGTCTATGCTGGCTGTTATTTTGCACTGGTGCAAAACACACGGATCGGTAAAGTAAACAGGTTTTCAGCACCAACACATCTGATATTAAATCTCTTATCTCTTCCTTTTTTCATAGAACAGACATCACAAAACACTCACCTACCACCCTGTTATTATTAGTCACAGATGACCACTGCTTTCTTCTACGAACATCGGCCAGCTGTTGCTGATGAACACTCAATGCAAGAGTACACGTTTCAGCAACCAAAGTCTCACCGGCCTAACTGCTGTTCATTCAAGAAGCAATCTTACCTCGTCAGCTCAACGATTCAAAAACGAGTTCAGAATTTTATGCGACAAATTGCTAGTGATGCAGTCTCACACCAACTCAAGTGGAAATACTTCACAAGAATCAACAGCCTCCATGCTCATCATGAACCTTGAGATCACACAATCTTGAGGGTTAAAGAAATTAACAGTGGGGAAAATCTGTCATTCTACCATCACAAGTACAGTCATATTGTGTGATGAACGTGCTCAATTCAGTTGCTAATACTCATCAATGTTATTTTATCTGGTTTAGAAAAATGTAATGTAACAAATCAAAATAATTTTATCTCAGTCACTGAAGTCCTGTTGCCATAGCTTTTACCGAGACCACGACTGTTTTCAGTAGTATATAGGATCTTATGATAGACGTTGGTCACGGCAGCATGAGCGTTCTACTAAATTTAAACATGAGCCACATAAAGACAAATCACACTCTTCCAAACCAGGAACTGTGCTAACTTGGAAGACTTATGTGAAGCTATAGCCATGTTAACATCCAGGAAAAAGTGCAGACATGCAGACAGACGGAGACAGATGGGAAACTTAAGTAAAGTCGACACTGAAGGGCAAATGCAGGAGGAAGCCAATCAATGGGAAATGACTAATAAAGACTCTGATGGTATGTAGCATCAGCCTGCACGTGAGTGCTTTGGCCTGTTTATGTTTCTGAGCGCAGCGCTCAGCAGAGAAGCAGTGAGCACACAGCCCCGCGCATGCATGCGTAGCTCTGTGAGTATGCATGTGCGCTTGTGTGTCTGGAATATAACCTGACACATCAGGTGCAGTTCTTATTAATGAAGAGTGATCGTCTGCTCCTGTAGGACACTGGCCACAAAGCAGCGACACACACGTACACGTTCAATTCTCCGCTGTCATGTCATGAAATATGCACATAACAGCAGCGGGCGAGCCTGCACCCACAAAGAATAAAGAAGCGCTTCAGCAGTCTTTACAGCTTTTGAGTAAGTTGAATTATTCAACACAATTAATGCTGGCTAAGCCCCCCTCTCTCTCTCTTTCATTTTTGCTTGTGTCCTCTCTCTCCCTTTCTCTCATTTTCAGCCATTATTATTTTCTCCTTGAAACCTCCTCCTAACTATCTCCATCAAGGGTAATGATTTCCTGTCAGTAAGCACCAAGTCCACGTAAAGAAACATGATGATAAATGGATGGATGGATGGATGGATGGATGGAAGGATGGATGGATAACAGGTTCTGTTTTTCAATGAGCTGACCTGGTTCAGGGGTCATGAACTGCTTTTTGTACAGGTGAGAGTAAAGGTCAGCTGTCAGGCTAGAATTCCAATTTGGAGATATAATCAAAATGTGTAATACTGACATAGGATCTGTATTTGTTCAGGGTTTTTTTTCTCTTTTTGACCAGCTCTTCTCTCCCTCTTCCTTCCCCTTTCACTGTATCTGTCGCACTGGGAAAGGTCAAACTGGCCAAAATGTGATCACGTATTCCGGCCCCCCTCTCTCTCTCTCTCTCTCTCTCTCTCTCTCTCTCTCTCTCTCTCTCTCTCTCTCTCTCTCTCTCTCTCTCTCTCTCTCTCTCTCTCTCTCTCTCTCTCTCTCTCTCTCTCTCTCTCTCTCTCTCTCTCTCTCTCTCTCTCTCTCTCTCACGCACACACACACATATTAATAAGAGATGTTTGATGGAGCAATTGCAATTTTATTTAAAGGAAAATTTATGACACATGTAGTTTAAATTAAATGCAGTGACATTGTCCAAACGGTTCTGGTCAGACTGAAATTGGAAGTGGTGAAATTTTAACCAGTGCTGTTTTCGTATAAATACAAATAGAAAGAAGAAACAAAATAATGGCAATAATCTAATTTAATCTAGGACTAATTGGGGCAATATATTGACTATAGAGGCCCAGCATTTCAGATAAAACAATTGAAAAAGGTTTTATTTGGCTTATGTGTGTCACTTGTGACCAAATGATGCGTTTTTGTCATTGTCAGCACATGTAAATATAAACCGACCCTGATTGAAAGTGCATTTTGTGAGCTGATTAATATTCTGGACCAGCATGAGGTGCTGCGTTAGCACAGCCGCCACGTAGCACAAAGGTTCTGAGGTCTTTCCGAGGAGCTGGTGTGTTCTCCCCATTGTCCACGTGGGTTTTCCCCAGGTACTCCAGTGTACTCTCACAATCCAACAGTGACTGCTGAGGTTGGCTGAAGTTAACTCTGTGAAACCTGAATGGGAATTAGAAGGAGGGAGGGATGGATGGATGGATCTGTTGGCTAACTGGGAGAGTCATTTCCCTTAATAGTGACAAAAGCTTATGAACAAAAAGATGATGAATTAGAGGTGAAGATTTCATGTATCATTTCTGTTATTTGACTTGTAGATGACATAATGAGAGTTTGTGACGCCTTGACTATTGTGAAAACATTATAAATAACCCTGGATGATTGATAATAGAATGGTTTGACATGCATTGCCTTGATTACCACCACACTTGTTATTTTCCGCACAAAAAAAACTCAACCCATTATAGGAGGGGAGAAAAATTAAAGTGGGGGGGTAAAATGGGATTTGAGAGAGAAAATGAAAGAGTGATGAGTGGGCAAGTAATGCAAGGATGGAGGATGAAAAAAGGCAAGGGTGAGGGTTAGAAAAAGCGGGATGGATGACGTGAGGGCCAGAAGAAGTAAATGAGGGACAGATAGGATGGAGCTCTGTCGAGCAGGGAAACATAGTCCATCATGCACCCAGCCTCTGTGTGAAAGAGGAAGGACAAAGTTTAACCAGGATTTATCACCTGTGTCTCATCTCTAGAATAAGGCTGTGGAGATAGATCATTATGGAGGACACAAATAGGCCCACATGCGCCACATCTGGGGTCACTTCAGTTTCTTTCCAGACCGTCCGGCTGCTGTATACGATTTTCAGAACAGCTGAGAGAGTCATTTCATCCCCAGAGGCAAAAAACGGCTTAAATGTTGATAGCTTAGTCGCTTTCCTCCAGTTCATGGACAAAAAAAAAATCTGATAATCTTTCTGAGAATAACGATCAAAGGAGTGCCCACAAACTTTAGGGGTTTTAAAATTTGAGAGTGACGAGGAGCTTCATTCAAAGTTGTCATCCAGCAATAAATTTAACATTCTCTTCAAAGGTCCTCAAGAATTTGTGGTCTGATTGTTAACATTTGCGATGCAAAAGAAAAAAGGGAAGTCAGCTCTACATGTGTGACCGTTTTCTGGGAACAGGAAGCGACTTTTAATCAGCAATTCTTTGCTGCCCACATTTATGTTGCACATCTGTATGAAATGTTTCACTCCAACATCTGCTTGATTGCTTGTGACTCTAACAAAGAATAGAGGAAGCAAAAGCAACAGGGAATTTCTAAAAAAAAAAAAAAAGTCTTTTTTGGGGTGTCAGAAATGGTGAAACCTAGTAAAATAACATTTTGAGGCCCAATTAACACAAATTAAGAACCAACGTTTTTTTTTTGGTGATGCTGATTCACAGCTGATGTCTGGAGAAAGAATTGAAGAGAGGAAAAAGGTGCAGAAGAAATACCTGCTAAACAAGTACAGAAAGTATGGAAATTACACAGATTTCAGCAAATGTAGTGTGTGTCAAGATTGTACGGTGTGTGTGTGTGTGTGTGCTCTTGGGGAGGGTTCCTGATTGTGATGACTGCAGTGAGGTTGCAGGTCTAATTAGACGAAGGGCTGAACAATCAGGTGGCGTCTTTGTATGAAGGGAAATAAGTCAGCAAGGTCAGGAAGTTTCCTGTTTCACTTGTCACTGAGGTGAAATTTTCATTTTCCTTTTATTCTATTTGTAGAGATGAAGTGAGGAACTTTACCAAACTACAGTTCAAACTGACTGTCAGACTTAAGAACTTCAAAAGGTAGGTCTACAGAGACAGATTTCCTATAAATGTCTAATTAGTAATCTGTAAAATACAAAAGAATTTACAGCCATTTCAATGGATTTGTGCTTTTTTTAGTATTGTAAAAACAAAGCTGTAACATTTGGCATTGAAATTTAACAAAACAGCAACCAGAAAATTGAATAGTATGGGAAAAAAATGCTTTCACTTCTAGGATTTAGAAAAGCAGAAGGAACCTATTACAGTGGCTACAGCGCCAGCTGGGTAAAATCTCATTAGATGCCCTGAGGACTGTCACTTGAGATGTGGACCCAATTTTTTAGCTGCCGGCTCGGCCATGCTGCAAACGTAATATCCCTGGATGTCTACCTGAGCTGCCGGTACCTGGGATCCATTCTGGGAAATGCACTTGCACCTTTAAAAACTGTGTCACACTGCTGTGATGTCATTGACAAGGGTGTAGCTTACCGCCTGAGGCGGAAATCCAAGCCAGATCTTGGTATACTCATCCAACTCAGACCAAAGTAAAGTGGAAACGTGACTGAAAAAAGCTATGTAAATCTGCATTAGAGTGTTTCCAGTCAAGCATCTGCATGTGGGAGAAAAAAGAAAAGAAGCCAGTGAAAACTTGATTTCAATTGAGGTACCAAATGATCCTAATCCAGTTAGACTGTATAAGAATAAGATTGTATAAAGTCTCATTGAGTATGTTTGATCCAAACTCTACAATCTGACTGACTCCATCAGTTGACACACAAGAGTCAAGAAAAACAGTCCTCTTTTCTTTTTAGTTCAGATCATGTGCTGCTGCTGTTGTGTTTCTGGATTTGGGATGTTTTTGTTTGCTCATAGAACCTTTTGAAACAATTCTTGAAAAATATCTTAATTTTGATAATAAGAATTCATGAAACCAAATAATGCATACTTTTCCAATTTGTGCTTGTATTTAGATGCTAAATCTAAATCTGAACCTGGGGTTGAAGCTTTTCTGGTCTGACATATGAAATGAAATGACAACAGGCAATTAATGGCGTGTTCCAAATGCAATACTTTTCCTTTTTACGATATGAATTTATGATGTATTAAAGTGTTTGACCCCAGGGCAACTTGATCCAATACATGCATTTGCAGCTGATGTAATTTGATGTCTGTCGGGTGAAACGTTGCTCCAACTAGCTCAGCATATTTCATTACTCATTCCTGATTTCATCAGTTTGCTTCTGCAGACTTCAGCAGCAGAAGAACCATCACACCCGCGTGGAAACCTAAACTGTTTCCTTTGTTTCTCCTCCAGTTAGCCATCTGAGTAAAGGTGCTTCAAAGTCTGAATACATTGGAAATTTTCAATAGTTTCATCACAACCTAAAAGAAAATGCTGTCAAAGGCCATAAAAACCCATTTTTGTCTTGTTTCTAATGATAAAATGTCACGCAAAGCAGGCTGATAATGACAAATGGGGGTGGAGCAAGTTGTACAAATCTTTCGACCAGAGATGCTGTAGGTTCGTAAGTGCTAATTAAGTGGAGATTTTTGTCCCAAAGTTTGAGGAAAAACTCATTTTAAAGATTTATATCATAAAATCTTGTACGTTTTTGTTCAAACATAGTATTTATCAAAAGCAAATCTTTCAAATTGAAAACAGTAGTAAAATACATCAAGAGAAGCAGACAGTATTTAATGGCCTTTAGTAGACGCCTCTATTTTTGCGTCAGCGGAAGCCAGTCGATGTGCGGGGTTAAAAAGTTTGGCCAGGCTGCTGGAAAAGCCCTTGCAGTAAATCACGTAAGGTGGATAAGCGGGGAACTTCACGAGAACAGCGTGACCAGCTGTTGCTGGGGACAACACAGATGTAAGCAGTTAATGGTATTCAGAGACACAATGTGCCACAGTGGTGTCGTTCCTGCTGTTCTGCTCTCCTCTTTTATGTATCTGTGTAACTTTGTGTGTACCTGCACAAGTGTGATCAGGTAGAGAGTGATGAGGTGCTGGTGGGGGTGCTGTGGTGTTAATGCCATTAAATAATAACTCTGGACTGTGTGAATAATATTGGTATTAATGTGTTCTTCTGATGTCAAGTTGTCTGGTCTGTTTATGTTTGGTGATGAGAAGCTTTGCTTGTCAGGTGTAAAGTATCTCAGAGGTGTTTAGAAAATAAAGTATGTTTAATTCTAAGTAAGAAATTGGATTTTAACCAATTGGTGAATAAAAACAATTTAAAAGACATTAAATTTTGCAAAGTTTTCATGACATACAAACTTGCGAGATGATGTATGCAATATTGAAAACATAAGAAACATGAGCTGAAGATGGACAGAAGTGAAGGTTTTAGTGTTTGTTGCGTGTTTGTCGTCCCTCTGACTTTTGCAAGGAAACATTTTGCACATCCCAAATGACCACTTTCATACAGAAAGGTTTCTTCCACATGAACACAAGAGTAATCAACAAGAAAACAGCGCTGTGTTGTCCTAATTAGCAACCAACTGCAGATACTATTGTAAGGTGTCGTATTTGTGAGCCTAATGAGCTAATGAGAACAAAGGAAAACTTCTCTGAGCAAAAAGGCAGTTAAATATGGGTAATTCAGAATGCTTTAAACAAACTTACTGACCAATGAATGAATATGTATATATAAATAGAAGTTAAATGATATATCTGACTCAGCCAGTTCTTTAGTTAACTTTTAGAAATTTAGCTTTGATCATAACAGTTGCTGAAGTGTCTCTCCATTCTAATGTAATGACTTTGACCTTGCATACAGCTGAAAACTGTGGGATGTGGTTGGTTTGATGTTTCATTGTAATCAAAGTCATTTGTTAAAAGTAGTTTTAAGCAACAAAAAATGTGTGCAAATTTATTACTGTAACCTGAAGATGTATCATAAGCTCACTTCAATGCCTGCTCTCTGCCATCCATATATATTATATTGCTCTAATTTGCTGCTTGATTAGTCAGCAAATACACACATTACACACACAGTATGTACAACAGAAAGCAGAGATGAGGCCTGTCTGTTTCAGTTCTACCTCACTGGCACCCTGATGCTCTGTGTCATAATTCTGACATGAACAAACGGTGACAAAGCAAACAGGAGATTTACCTAAAGGTGACAGTGCTCTGCAGGAAGGAGCCTGGAAAGATGTGTGTGTGTGTGTGTGTGTATGTATGTATGTGTGTGTGTGTGTGTGTGTGTGTTGAGGAGGTCTTCTAAGCAGCTTGATTCTCGAGTTAATGACTGTGCAGTTCTAAGCCAGTTTCCCACGCAGACACACACATCCCATCTGTGTCACATTTTTTTGTGTTTTCAAAATCCACCATCACTGGTGATGCCTTCAAGTGTGTGTGAGAGAGAGAGAGAGAGAGAGAGAGAGAGAGAGAGAGAGAGAGAGAGAGAGAGAGAGAGAGAGAGAGAGAGAGAGAGAGAGAGAGAGAGAGAGAGAGAGAGAGAGAGAGAGAGTCAAAGCGACCAGCTGCAGATGGTGCAGGACTGCTGAATCCACAACAAGTGCAATAATTACTCATTTGAAGAAACAAAACAGATGTATATATGGCTTGAGTGCATCTGGTGTTTGTGTTTTGGAAATTCCTGTAATCCTCTGACCAAACACTGAACTTGTAAGGAAATACTGTGTTTCACCCAGTTTTGGCTGAGTTTAAGGTCCGATGACTCTGTCCGTGTGTTAGAATCACACGGTGAAAGTAGATCTGACACAGTTACTGACCACTAAAAACATACAGGTTATACCAGGGTAATTTCCCCACATTCTACAGGTTTAAGTCGTCCCCTGTGAGGCTGCATGTGTATCTTCTGATCGTGATCACACGATGAGCCTGTGCATCTAGTGCAGCTAGTGGCCAGTTTTTTTCTTTTACTTTTCTAGATTATCATTCTGGATTAGATTCACCTTGGCTCTGCTGGATTCTCCCTGCTGTTGGGATTCAATGCTTGCCATTTCAATGCAAATGACATCATGTTGGTATTTATATGGGGTGATGAAAAACAAGTGAAAATTATGCCACAATTAATAGTAGTCCTTGTTTATTTCAAGAGGGGAACTACAAGTGGGTGAGAAATATATTTGCCCTGAACAGTGAATGCAGGAATAGTGTAAACAAATAACACCCTATACACACAGTTACACTACTTCAACATAGTGACACACCAAACACATCCATCAGTCACTGCTACAAGTGAAGTAGCTGTAGCAGTAGATTACTTTGGTGATGAGGGTCTCTCAGATGGGGGAGCAGGCTAAAGAACTTAGCTTAGTGCTAAAGAACTTTTCTTGCTGCCTTTATATGCTCATATTACAGGGTAATAGAACTCAATTTATATTACTTAGTAGCTGGTTCTCTGTGAACTCGAAGCCATGTTGTCGGCAGCTACTTTGCTCTCTCTTGAGGGGAGCTGGTCTTGTGGGGCAGATAAAATGAGGTCCAACAAGACCCCAGTGAGAAGCTGAAAGGAGGATCAGCGTACGCTGCCTTTGGCACTGTCTACTTTGGCAGCAGGCCCACTGCTGAGCACACCATGCCTGAGGAAAAAGGGGACATGTGTGTGTTCTCCAGAGGGCCCACCACTTGGAGGCGGAGTCAAAAGGTCCAGCACTTTAAAGAGAGCAGATCCCCCTCATCCAGAGCAGAATAAACAAATGCCCCTATTCCCTTTATCCCCCCTGTGACCCACAACAGAAACATGACTGCAGATGCCCCACTAACATCATCAGTAAAACCAGTTTCTTTATAAATCTGACAGGATTGTCTAGAAATGATCAGGGATTACTTTGCTGACCCTATAGAACTGCAGTGGAAACTTGTGCCCGCTGTTTTAAAATCCCTGATTGCAATATGGTGATTTAGATAAATATCCCTGTGTAAACAGGAGTGGCAGCATCACCATACTGATAACATTCAATATAAACAGCATTTAAACTAAATAATCAATGGGCCATAACCCCTCCCCCAACTTCCCCGATTGCATCTCTTGGATTTGTGTTTAAAGCATCTGCCTAGTCCTTGTCTTCAGTAGCTTCGGGGGCCACGTCAGCATTCATTTAATAACAGTTCCAAGGTGTGCGCTCGATGAGTAAAACCACAAAGAAAAGCACATTAAACATTCCATTCCTCTGTCCAACATCCATGTCACATACATCTGTCAGCTCCTGGCAGGGGTAGAGGACATATAAGTGAGGATGGATAAGGGGGAAGTGGGTGTCCTTCTCATCCTGACTAATCATCTTTGGCTGCCAGTTTGAGGGTTCCAGCGTCTGTTTCTACCTCTTCTTGGCTTCCTGTATTTTCCAGTGGCAGAGTGAACTTTAAGTAAACACTCTGCCAAACGGTCCCAAAGCTGTCAGGCCTTAAATCTGATGTGCTCTCTCCAGACCCGAGGCTTTTGTGGCTGCGTCTTGCATGTGTTTCTCCTTTGGTAGCCTTATAGACAACCTACGTCATGCCTCCTGGCTCCCGTTTTATCTGTAAAACCAATTTAATGCTAAATGTTTTGGATCATAGCCTGAAGCTAGAGGAAACCCGAAGACTACTGAAACAGTCCGTAAGGCTTAAATACATTTTCCACATGCACGGAGTTAAGGTCAAAATTACAAGGCTCAGAAAGGATATGAAACATTCCATGCATCTGTCCAATGATTACATCACTCATAAAAAGCTCACACAGCAATGCATTCTGGAGTTTTATTTAAAATTATCTCCTCTGTGTGAATTCCTTTGATGCAAAAAAGGCCAGATTAACAGCATTAATCTCAAATTCTCAATGACAGGCAGTGATATCAAGCTCAGAAATAAGATAGTGGACTTGTGTCTTGTTGCCTGGAGCAGCCATATGCGGCATCATCACAAAGTCGGAGATATATTGTGTCATAAATAAACCAGCAAGAGGGAACACATGCATAACATCAAAAACCTCAGAGGGGAAAACTATCAGGAAAAAAAAAACGCTGAACCTTGGCCAAAGCCGCTGCTGCTGAACTGGCCTCATCAGGGCTATTATGTTTCAAGGAAGACTTTCTGAGGGCTCTTCATCACTGTGAGATCCGAGGGCATCACTCATCGGTCACGTGGTGACGTGTCAATGCCAGTGGCTGTGTAGAACAGCAAGATGCGCCAGCAATGTTCATGAGTAACACGGTGACAAGGAAGGAAAATCAAGAAGTTTAATAATGAGGCTGCGATGACTATCTGCTCTCATTTCAACTTTTCCTAGTTCAGAAATCAAAGTCATTTCTCAAAGTAAAAAGATGGAATATTAATTCCAGTGGATGTGGATTTAGCAGCTGTAAGAAGACTTTTCACACCAATCAATGTGTTTTGTTATTTCGGGCCTTCAGACATGCTCTTTTTTGCATCTGGAACTCAGTCCAGGTTTTTATGACCCAATCCAACTCGCTCTGTAATGTCTGAAAGATTTCCATGGGATGAAAATGTGAAACAGGAAGAGGAAGCATCCACCTGTCTACTGAACAGTGGGTGATGCTGCTGTTGGAGAACAGACCATGTTTTAGTCATGGATGCTGAAGAACCGGCCCCCACTGCTAACAGTAAATCTCACTGGAGTTGACATTTCAAAACCTGCACTCCTCCCCCTCCCATCCTCACCTCCTCCGCGCCCACCCCCACCCCCTTGCTCCCAGTGCAGTGGTGTGTGTAAACCTAGTTCTACCTCCGAACAGACTGAAACCTCTCCTCGCCTCCAAATCCCTTTTGAAACCCAGTAGGACAATTATTCCTCGGCATTAAAATTCACCTTGAACAAACGACTCAGGCTTCATATTAAAACTATAATGTGTTCAGCTAATTCCTGCAAGAGCCCTCTGGTGCAACATCCCTGGAAATAAGATTCATGTTGCACATTCTGCAGTTACACCCAATGAGATGTTGATATTCAAAGAGGCTGGTGAAAAGAAAGCCACTTCTATTTACATAAATATAATAAAGAGTAAAAGTTTGATTCACACATTCAGAGCTTAAAAAAAATAAATAAATAAAATAAAAACCCTGATTTGGTGATATATGTATATGTATGTATATATATATTTCATCAAAGAGCAATATTGCATCCAACAACAGGAGTTAAAGGAATGTTTAAGGGTCTGGAAAGGAGCTGTCTTAAACACAATTTAAGGAAGATTGAGAGTTTGTTTAATGACACCTTGTTGCAACAGGATCCCTCCTGACCTGGTCTTGCCTTAATATAAATAACATAAATACTGCTTGTGAACTCATATGTCAAGAGTATCTCCCAAGCACGCTCCAATTTGTGTTATCCACACAGTGAAAAGCACGAAGGCTGCACATGTGAACAGAATTTTAAATATGGCTTCTCAAAATTCTGCTGCTTCAATCAGCTCAAAGAGTGACGTGCTAATAAGAAGTGGCAAAGCAATCTGGTCTTGTGTTTGTGTGTGTGTGCGTGTGTGTGCGTGTGTGGGTGCATGCGTGCGTGCGTGTGTGTGTGTGCGTGTGTGTCTGTGTGCACGTCCTGGTGGTAATAATATTTTGTTCAAATTTTTGTACAGAAAAAATAAAACAAAAATGTAGTCATGTGACCTGAGGTGGGAAATGGTGGGTGCATGCTAATGACAGAGTCTACCTGACAGGAACTGCTAACACTCAGACACAAACAACAGTCTATTATTATAAATACAACACTAGGGCTTTGCTACTGCTCTTAATTATTTCTGTACTTCATGGTTGTGATGCGCAAAGTTTGGGTGACTCTTGTTTTAGTGGTATTAAATTTAATCTTAAACAAATGAACACATTCTTGTAAAAGAAGAAATTGATTGAATTGACATGACAAAATGGTCTCATTAATGGAACTAATATATCTGACAAAGATCATACATGCCTTTAACATATGAGGGACACACTGAATGTAATATTAAATCTAACGTAATCTGTGCCAGTCACCATACCCACACACACACGTACACGCATGGCGACATCACATCACTGTCAGAAACAAGGCCATGAGGTGAAGGACTGTAGATTCCTTTTAAGAAGCCATTTATATGAGTGTTTTTTTGGCCCCTGACAGTGAACGCCCAGCCCCAGTGATCTTTCTCTCTTTATCATTTTAAAAACTGCTGTTAGAGCAGTTTCAATGAAATCCTTCCAACACATAACATTGTCACCTTACACATTACTGAAAAACCAAACATGGAAAATAAATAAAAACATGTAAATCCACATCCTGTGTGTGGTGTTGCTTCAATCTGGCTTTAGTTTAAATCAATCAGCTGGATGCCATCTGTCTGTCAATCACTCAGATAAGTGACCACTGCAAACACACAGACATGACCACCCAGGGCCTGTGTGTGTGTGTGTGTGTGTGTGTGTGTGTGTGTGTGTGTGTGCACGCACCTGAGGGAGGGAGGGGGGAGAGACAGAAAGATAGGGAGAGAGAGAGAGAGAGAGAGAGAGAGAGAGAGAGAGAGAGAGAGAGAGAGAGATTTGGCCAGTTGTTCTTTGTCTAGATGAAGTCACTGGCCCTCACCCTGAGCCATCCATCACAGGACACAGACGGATGAAGATAAACCCAAACATAGAAAGAGAGTCAAGGGCCACTAAATGGTTGGACAGAGACAAGCAGGAAAAGAGGAGAGAGCTGGGGATTCCAAAATGGGACATGGGAGGGGTTGTTCAGACAGTTGTATAAGCATATACTTCTTCATTTTTAGGGCATATCTGTGTTGGGTTAAGTGTTTCTCATGCGCGCGCCTGTCTGTGTGTGTGTGTGTGTGTGTGTGTGTGTGTGTGTGTGTGTGTGTGTGTGTGTGTGTGTGTGTGTGTGTGTGTGTGTGTGTGTGTGTGTGTGTGTGTTTTCCTAGTACAGGCTGGCCCAGGATCGGTTCCTGCAGATCACTTGTCCAGTGTTGGGATAGACTGCGGCAGCCTTTAACAGAGGATGGAAGGATCATCTGCATATTAAGATATAGTGTTTTCCTTCCTTTTGTTCTAGGTTTATACTCTGATAATGCCATCTGTGTAGCCAGTAGTACATTTTACCTGCAAGAAGTTTTACAAGGAAAAATTGGCTTAAGCTGCCATGGAATTTCTTCCACATTTATCTTTGTTCGTCCTTTAATTCCAGCTGAGTTATTTTAATACTGCGCACAGAAATTCTTCTCCACGATTAATTAAACAAATTGCTTCCTTTCGGCAGCAACAGCCAACGTGACAGAATAAATAAAATGCCACTTGGGACTTGACCACGTGTCACTGATGTTTCAATCTACACACACTTTTCTCTGAAATCATCGTCCTGGTCCATCAATCACTGGCCACGCTGTTCTTCGAAAAGAGCTGATTTGATTCACACGTGTAAAAGGGAGTCACGCAGCTTATCAAAGCAATGAGACACACATGCATCATGTTCTCACCCTCAGATCTCATGAGACCTGTAAACAATGTTAAATGGAGATATTTCTGACTGGTGTCAATGCTATTGGATTTGCAACAGGATGGATGAACCCTGTTGAGCAAAGTCCATCAGGGAAGAATGGGTAATTGGGATATAAAGGGAGTGTTTACAAAAAAAGGAGAAAAAAAGGGGGGGATATATTGGTTAAAACTGTCACTGTCAAAAAAATGTAACAACAATGTGTGTTTCTTTTGCACTCACAAGGCACACTCATAGCAGGTAACAATTAACCATGCTTTTGGGAACTCTAAATAGCAAAACAACAAATGATATATCTCCGACATTGTTATCTGCATTGTTTCTACTAAAATGTTTATAGCTTTTCTTGAAGCTACTGGTTGCTAAATAAGCAGGCTACTGATCGATCAAATGTGACATACATGCCAATAACATTTCAACGATAATGCTGCAAGTAAATTTGCTATTTATTGTCGTTGTGATAATATCTTTATTTTTACAGTGAATAAGACATGACAAAGTTAGCAAAGTTGTTGCTGCTACAACAGATGACCACGGCATATCTTGAAGCCAGGTAGTGCTGTTTGAAAATCAGACACTCGAGGGGAAGGAGGGATTACTGAAGCGAGACTGCATTAAAATCTTGCTTGCACTTTTAAAGTGGTACACTGGACTTTTCTGATAAGCAGTCCATACCAGACTGTCCATACCATCATTATTTACATGCTCATCATACAGCTGTGTGTCAGAAACAGCATGAGGGCCTGTTTGCCTGCCTACTTATGAGGATCTCGATGGCAGCTCCATAACTCAAGTAATTCCACAGTGGATGGCGTTGTTCTGCTACTGTGTTAGGAACATGACAAATTGCTACATCACGCTTCAGTAATTGTCCCCTGTGCCCTGAACACAAGTGCTTGTTGTGAGCTAATTGTCACCCAAAGGGAATGCACAGATTCACCAAGAGTGAGCAATAACTATATGTGTCCGGATGACGCTCATTTATTAAATTCCAAACGATTATAGATTACTGATCACCACCTGACAAAGTCCGACCAGCAACATGAGGAACCTCAGATATTACAGAAGCATTTGAGAGCCTTGGCCCTTCCACATGGATTGTAGTTAAGGTCAAAAAGACAGTTTGTCTCATTTGCTCTCCCATGTGAGTTGTCTAAAGTGGCAATTACAAGTTACCCAATGGAAGATGCCCTGTTGGAAATGGACACACTTGAGTTAAACACTCCAGTACACAATCTGCAGTCAACCTATTTACTTTTCCATTCATCCAAATTAACACTTCTACATCTCCAGCTTCTGGAAAATTACAGGTGTCATGAAAAATGGTTCCTGATGTTTGTGAGGGATTGAACACCACCTTTTGTCCAACTGCTAACTTTTTCCGGAGTTTATTTGCTTTTGTCCCTCTACTTTTGTTGTCCTGTATGAGTGACATTTATCAAACGAGCAGCAATGTCATCTAAAAATTTAACATAAGAAAGAAAAGTACAGCTCTTGCTGAAATATTGAAGGCAAACATGTGCGCTCAGTTTGGCATTTGCATACATGTAATCAGTTTCTTGCATTCATTCCTCTGTTCTTATGAGTTGGTGTGTTTTTTGTAGCATCATGCTGTTATTTGTTCTAGTTGTGAACCACTGGAGTATTCACCACATTCATCCCTTCAGTCATTATTTGTTACCAGGGAAGAAATATGTGTTGATAAAGACACATTTCTACTATCTAAAACCATCAGATCAGGCCCCAAGATGGGTTGTGTATGTTTCATTGCGGAGTGCTACATTTTTCAGCAATCCATCAGAAATCGTCTGTCTCAAACAAATTCAACTTCTTCTAAACAGAGACGGGAATGATTTAGCAGCAGATTTTGTTTTTTATTAGTTAGTGATGACTAAACAGCTTTAACAATAGGGAGAGGGGTCATGAAGCTTAACCCAGAGGTCACAAAAGTCATCAGATGATAGGACAGAACAGGTCAGCAGTCCAACCTAGACAGCATTCACTCACAAACTCAATTTAGTGGCAACCGACTGTGCAAGTCATTGAATTCTAGAGTAAAACATGGAAATTCCACTAGGGTGGGAATCAAACATGGAACGATTGTTCCACAATACTTTTTATCTGACACTCATCAAGCCACTGTGTTGTAGCAGAGCTTGTGACATAGGACTAACAAGGAAAATAAAACCAACATAAGAGGATTTATGTGCATGTCTCTGCTGTTACCTGCATGACTACACTTGGTTAGCCAAGACAGAAATCAGGGACAGTGGGGGGTTATCCCCTGCTGCACAGCTCAGCATGACTCTGGGAGGCTTAAAGTAGCTAAGAACTCATCTTCTCTGTCGGGTCCTTAAAGTGATGAGATCTTACACGACTAGTCTTTTGTACAAATGCTCTGCAGCAGGATTGAGATGCTCCCCACCAACCAACTGCCTTCTGGTTTCTGTCATCCCATTCTGTTCAATTTGAACCTGAGGTCATCCCATTTGTGCCTGTAGCCATTTAACCACAAAAATGTGTGCCTTAGATTATGATAAAGAATCCAGATCAGAATAAGATGGCTACAAAATGCTTTTCCAAAGCTCACCATGATGGCTGTATGAGAAAAGCATTGATTTCAAACCAGATATGATCATTTAAACAACATTTTTTTCAGATAGTTGAGTGGCAACATAAAGAAAGGTTTTCCAATGTAAAAATAGCTGGGATTAAAAATGTCAAAAATGATTGGATATGCTGGAAAAATTTAGATGGGAAGGAATGAATGTTTACAATAGTGTATATGTGAGGACAGACAAATGTTACAGAGCAGCTTAATCTCCACAGTGTAGCTTAATGTCTAGATGGAGGTAAATTTACACTGAACAACACAGAGGGAAAGAATTGAAAAGAAACAGCATCAATCAGCCAGAAACTGAGAGAATGAGTGTAAATAAGAGCAGATGGAGAAGAGGTGTGGTATGAAGGTACGAAGGCAGAGAATGAAGCTGCATTGGGGGTCATTAATATGGAGAGGGTCCACACTGTCTGTGTTTACTCATTCAATGTCTTTATCACTCACTCATTTACACCACAAACACACACACACACACACACACACACACACACACACACACACACACACACACACAGTCCTAAATCATGGGAAAAGATAATAAGATAATGACAGGTGATGGATGAAGAAGGGAGTCCTGCTGAGAGAGAGAATGCAGAAAAAAAACAGGATTTTGTGTGTGTGTGTGTGTGTGTGTGTGTGTGTGTGTGTGTGTGTTTGTTTGTGTGTGTGTTTAAGCAGGGGCTCACAGGTAAAGAAAACACACCTAGTTGATTGAAATTTTTTTTTCAAATTTTAGGACACCTACAATCTATTTGTTTTGCTTTAACCCAACCTTAACACCAGAGCAGTAATCAGTTTTGAAATATGGAATCAGTCCAGTTTCTGTGCAGATGTCAGATTAAAAGTTGAAGCTCTGTTAAGAGAGAATTAATCTCAACGACAACAACACCTCCCACAGAAAGTCTTTCTTCCTTAAACGGCTTAAACAGCCTTGATGGAAGTCATCTGTGAGTGTGTGACAGCTGAGAGACAGCGCTGCTGGATTCCAACCTTGGTTTTGGTGTTAGCTGCCTGTTATTTATTGATGTAGGCAAACTATCTTCCTCAGGGGAGAAAAAGCACTTTGTTTCCACTCTGTTTGTGACAGTCGGTTTCATAAATACTGACTCGCACTTATGCAGCATTACTCGGAGTCAGCTGTATGCCTGAAAAGCAGAATGTGCTTAGCATCAGCTGAAGAGGAGCATACTCTCAGGAAGCGTAGCATTGTTTTGGTTTGGGTGTCGTGCCGCAACGATGCTGTAAAAATCAGTTTCAAACCGCCGGATTGTGACGCAGCAGGAGAAAATGTGATTCCAGATAAATGCTGCGCATTCAAGGTGTGAGTTCGGAAGCCACAGTGCAATAGAAATCAGACACTTCCATATGGTGACATTTGAATGTTGATCTAGTGAAGAGTGGACTTTAATATGAATGCACCAGTGGAACCACATAAGCAGTGACCCTTTCTGACACGTGGGATTACATCAAGCTTCTCAAACAGCTCTCTCTTTCTTTGCCCACATTGTAAGCCATAATTAAAATATACTGTTTTTTATATAAATCAAATTGAATCAATATGAATTCAAGTTATATTGAAGAAAAGAATCAAGTACTAAGCAGCAAGTACAAGGAAACATCTGCAGGAGGAAGGAGTCAACCATTTTATCATTTCATTAACTCTTTTGTGTTGCTGTTGCATTGCATTCAGATTATACCAAACTAACTCCTAAAAGGAGAGCGTCATTTCCATTTTCAACAGTTTTGAAAGAGTACCGGAACCCTTTGAAGTCAACTATAAAATGTATTTAATAAAATAAAATGATGCATTGAATAGGAAAGTTGATGTGCACAGAATGATACGTATGTGCACTGTGAAATCCAGCTGTCAATATGTTACTGGGAGCTTAATCTCCTGCCTCTGGCAATTGTGTGAGGACAGTGTCGTCCATGATGGGGATTTCTCTGCCTGTCGTGCTTCTCTGTGTTGGGAGGATGTTTAGTTTGTGCATTTCTTATCTCGACCATTTCTCTCCCAAAAGAGGACAGAGCAGACATCACCCATCCTTCCAGGATATTACATGTGTCCACATCTTTGATAGTACACATATCAGCTGTTTACAGCAACAGTGGACTTCTTCACATTTTCCTATTGGACTGGGACTGTTAACATCTGTCTAATGTCACTGATATCTTATCACACCATCCTGAGCAACAGTAGTGCCATTGCATCAGTCTGATTCTTGAATATCAGGTAGTCAGTGGCCTGTACCGCCTGGTCCCATCCCTCCGTATGGGAATCATCATTAAATTGCCTCCATTTATTCATGTGCTTTGTTGTGTTCCATTGGGTGGGAAATCAAAAGATGAAAAAAACATGGAGAAAAAAAAAAAAACATTTTACTTCCAGATGTGGAAAGATGAAAATCAGTAATTGTTGGCTACATATTTAGCTAAAAACCACTTCTGGTGGGTTCTGCAAGGTACAAACTTATGGTTTGTGTTTATAATAGTCAGTCATAATTTAAATGGACTTTAGGTCAGCAGAGCGGCTCACTGGAGTTTAACAGTAAAGAGAAATCCACTTTCTATCAAACTATGATGATTTACACCTCAGTGTTGAGAAACGTGGAGGAAACATAGAGGAAGAACTGCAGCAGCACAGGGTTTCAGTCAGCACCACATTTTGAGTCAAGGAAAAGAACAAGCATAGGTTTACAATCAACAAACGACAGAAACTGGCACCACTTCGCTGTATGGATGTGACATTTACATGAAAAATCAATAAACTCTGGCATCATTTCCACTCTGCATGCAGAGGATTATAAATATAAAAGCATAATTAATTCTTAGAATCCTTGATTCACTGATAAAAGTATGCATGTGTAAGTTTTGAGGTGGCTCCTCGATGTTTAAAAATATTTGTCTGGTTCCCATCACTTCCAACCTGCCGTGACAAGTTTATCAGAGATGGAAAGAGGAGGAGATCCGAATGTGAGTAAGATCCAGAGAGACAGCAGTATTCGCCCATCACTTTCTCATGAGGTCAAACATCGGCTGAGGCAAATGCACAATTTACTCTTCACTCACAGAGGCATACATCCAAGAATGCTCATATCCTGGTCAAGTCCAAGAAGCTGAAGGAATTCTGATGAGCTCAACAGCTGACAGCTTAGCATATGTCAATATGAAGACGGAGCTGAAAGTTCTCTCATATGATCTACATGTGATCTGGGGATTAAACTGGCCCTCCAGTCACAGGTTTAAGGTATCTTGTTGGGTCAAGGCAATCTATTTTATCAGTTACAAATAGCATTTTTTCTTTGATCCAGTGCTAATGGCTACCAACATCACATGAATTCTGTACTAATTCAAGTTGCATGAGTTATATAATTTGGGACTGCAGAGAAAGGCAACAGAAATCAGATTAGAAAAATCGTATTTATTCATTTACGCAGCCCTAAAATTAGGCTGTACTGACTGTTTGGTTGCTTGGTATAAGTATCCCTATCATGTCCAGAGCACAAAAACAGCTCTTTCCTTCCATCTGTTTGTCCATTATGGGGAATGTCAAAAGTCTCTTTTAGAGGACTGACAGATAAAGACACTAATACGCAGAGTCCAGCCTCTGATTAAATGAGTCTGTAGTGTAGGACGAGCTAATGTTTAGCATTTTCTGGTTGATTATAGCATGGCAAAGGAGTGATTGCTATGCAGTGCTGCTCCTCACTTCTAATTCATACACAAGGCTGCTCTCTGTTCTCCTCCTTCATCCCGAGGTCTCTCTTGGTTCCCTCATTGATTCCCTTAAATCGCTCTTTCTCCCTCTGTCACTCTTTGTTTGTTTTCCATCTGACTGTAGATACATTCATCTTAATCCTGCCGTCTTTGATTGTGTTTGGTCAGAGCGTTTCATGTTTGGACAAAGTCCATCCTCATCCACATAGTGAACAATCTAGGAATCAGTAGCATGGGTGGACCTCTTTTCCTCTTCTCTATCTTATCTCTACCTGGCTTCACGTCTCAGCTTCTGCAGGATTCCCACTCTTTCATTACCTCTCTCCATCTCTCTTTTGAGCAACACAAGCCCTATCTCATTCTCTTTGCCTCTATACAACAGTCCCAGTGCCCTCAATTTACTCCGTTCACTTACTGTGTCGACAACCCAGATTCAATTATCACAGAACAGCGTGATAATCCAAGTTCTGTGATTGGTCACTGTAGGCCTTCATTAAATAAATGGAAAGAAAGGAAGGAAGAAAGAAGTGGAAAAAACTGCAGCTCACTCTTTTACATCCCCTTAAAACCCCGGAATCCTGCAGGTCAGAGCTAAAACAAACAACTGTGGCCTTAAAAGCCTACTCCTTAAACCCCATGTAATCACTGCGACAGCCTCGCTGCACATAACCAAAACATGAGAATGAAGCGAGAGATCGATGCATGCCTTTTTCTTTGATATGAAATGGTTGAATTCCACATCTGAGACAGAAAAGATGACCCTGTGCATGCTTTCTTTTTTTTACTGAACATTGATTTAATGAAAGTTGATGGTGTGAAATCCAAAGAAGCCCTGGACAAGATTGTTTGGACCATGGTGAGTTATTGTGTATTTAAAAAGAAATAATTAATAAATCTGCCTTTTGGACATTTCTGAGAAATGAGAAAGTTCAGTTAGTTGTGTTTCACTTGAAAACTGGGCATGGTTGTCTCTTACGCGAGGAAATACTGAACTTTTTTCAAATGTTTGAAGCTGAATTTAATACATCTGAATTTTTTAGCTGCATTACACCAGCATCAGATGACTCCTGTAATGTGATGTTTTCTGCTTTTCACATGAGTGACTGTAATTTAGTTTAGTAAACAAGTCTATCTTTCTGTTTTGGGAACCGAAGCTTATAATTACTTTGAGTTTGCCTGTTTATTTAGGTGTACAGTCATTTTCAAACAACATTCAAAAAACATTACAATTGCCATTATAGGGGAAAAAAGGCTCAATAATGAAGATATTAATCACAATAATAAATAACACAATATAGCTCCTGAAGATCTCTAGTTTCTCTTTTCCTCTGCTCTTGTATTTGAAAAGTATATATTCTTGAACTTTTCATCTTCTCCAAGACACTCCTCCTCTCTCGCCACAAACCATTTTTTTGTAATGTTTAAAATTTGGTAAATATATACATTTTAATGTACCACACTACAGTATAAATTAAAAAGTATAGCAATGAATAAAAACATGGTGCAGGTCGGTCCCCTTGGCCGAGAACGATTTCTGTCTCGTGTTCAGTCACCATGGAGGTTACAAGAAAATTGGATCTTGAATATAATTTTATTGGTTACAAAAATTATCCTTTGTGCACACATGAAGTGTTTCCAAAATCAGAGCAATGTGCCCGTTTTTTAAGTCCTGAGCAGCCGAAGTGTATCCCGGCTCCCTCGGAGCGAATATGCTTGGATTGTGGGTCAGTGTGCTCAGGGATAGAATCAACTTCTGACCTCTCAGAACTGCTGCCTCAGCTGAATGAGGCTCATGTGGTCGGTGAGAGGAAGCATTTTAATTGTTGTAAAAACAGAAACCTGATCCAAACAACAATGACGTCAAGGTTGAAGGAGCAATTTTGAGGTGTTTTTTTCTGATTTATCAACATGGAACAATCAAGAAATTCCTTTCTTGCCCTGGTTACTGGTGCTGTTATAGGGAATGTAAATAGACTCCTAAGAAATTAGATGAACTAGCAAAAGCCCATTTTTTACAGCTTTGATGTCTGTATGTCCTGTCCCCTCTTGACCTTACAATCCTTCAATTCTGCTGAATGAATAAAATAGCCATTGGTCGAAAAAGATGGTACAAAGTTAATCAGAATTGATATTTTGGACGAGCAGAAATTTGAAAAGGTCAAGGTAAAAGAATATGAATCACTGAAAATGTTTGAATGTGAAAAGAAAATGGATACGTTTGGATGTTTTAACATGGTGAAAAGAATGTCATGTGATTTAATTTGGCCACTGAATATGCTCTTTTTTTTCACTTACATCATTTTGTATCCAAAATATTCTTCTGAATATTCTTCTGAAGTTCTTCTGAAAATTGTTATATCTTCTTAATATAGCCACTAAAATGTCTCATACTTGTTCCTCACTTTATAAAGTCACTGTGTCACTACGAAAATGCTTTGAGTCATTTAAAAGTGAATCTGAATACATATTTATACAAATGTATCTATCTAAAATTGACAACTCTTGAATGAGGCAACATTGCCCTCTACTTTTGAAGTTTGTTGTGATTAATTTCCTAAAATGGTAAAAACTATTTAAAAAAAAGCTAAAATGATCCAAACCTCTTCTTCAGCTAAAGCACATCCTGCAAGGGATGATTGAGTTCAGATTTAACTCTTTATTTCAATTAAGAGTACCAAAGCAGCCAAATCTGGACTCAGTTTGAATAAAAGATGAGCTGATTCTGTTGAAGTAAAATGCTCCCTTTTTGAATTAGAAAAAGCTAAGAAAGTTTGGAAATTCACAGTCTCGCTGATGAAATTTGCTCAAAATCTGCATTTCGTAAATGTTTAATTCTAATTATACTGATCCTTCAGGAATCAAGACCAACATGCTAAATTATCCAAATGGATTCTGTTGATCACAAGATACATGGAGGAAAAAGAACCCAGGAAAACCAGTTTCTTGCTGGGTTAAACTGTTAATGTCTGTTAAATCTAAATGTCTGAAAAGATGGACCCCTTTGCATCATCAGCTTCCCTGAATGCACTCAGCCAACACATGAGGGTTGTATAGAAAGCATTGTGAATGCAATTATTTATTCACGCACTCCTCATCCTCGATTAGGAAAGATTAGAAACGGATCTCCTGCACCAGTCCCTGCTGCATCCCTCCCATTGGCTGCCTGAGAAGTTCTAAAACCTGCACTCACTCTGATTGGACGCTGTGGGCCAAAAAGGAAGAGGCAACTGTTGCATTGCGTTTAACCCGGCTGCTCCAAGCTGCAGCACGATTTCTGCCCGGGACTGAAACTCTATCGAGGATGCGCAGTTTTATGGTTCTGACCCGTCAGAACTAGAAATGTTTGCACTTCCCAGAAACTATTAAAACATTATCGTCGTTAATTATCCGTGACAAATGCTTCCTGCCATCTTTTGGATGTCACCTCTGATTGATTTTTTAAATTTTTTTTTGACGTTTCCACATCGTCATACATATTATTAAAGGCTCTACTTTGGTGATATTAAAGCGCAGCGAGAGAAGAAAATGAGGGAATTACTCTTGTTTCCGACGCCCTCCATCGGCAGTGACATCTCTCTCTCCTCTCTCCGTCTCTCCCTCTCTCTGTGACGCCCCCCCTTCTATCTCTCCTCCGTTGTTGCTCATTCTCTCACTCTGGTTGCGAGGCTCGGAAAGGCAGGACGGAGACGCGCAGCTGACGGTGGGGAGGGATGCTACGGTGACTTCCGTTCTTTCTCTCTGCCGACACCGTACCTCCTCGGCTCCTCCTCTTCGTCACTACTGTTTCGGGACGTTGTCGAGAAACAGTTACTAGTCCCTCCATCTGTTTTCCTCCCAGATCTGAAGATTCGCCGGTTCCAGCGCTTTCGTCCGTGCACTTCGGCGTGCATTTGGGGTTTGTGGACTTCTTTGAGTGCGCAAAAGCCAAGAACTGGGTTTTAAATGTCTGGATGTTAAAAACATCTGATAAGAATACAAGAAATACGGAAGAGTGAGATCATTTTGTGCTGGCTTGTACATATCGGGGGAAATTTCCTTTGAGATACGACCTGCGCACGGAGCCATCTCCCATTTCCAAGGTAAAGACCACTCAAGTTAAAAGAATGTTTTTTCCCCTTTCTTGCTCCATCAGCTTAGTCCCACAAACGTCTCCTCTTGTCTCAGCCATGTGTTTATTCCCCCCACGGCTCTCATCCTGCGGACTTTAATTTCTATCAAACAACCAACTGAAATATTTCCATTCGATGACGCTTCGGTTCCGCTCGGGATGAAACGTTCAGACATTAAAATTGGACCATACACGCCGATCTGTTTCATCAAATAAGGGGGGGAAACCCCAGAGCAGCACCCGCCGTTGCGCATATGCTATATGGTCAAATTTTAGGTGTTTGGTCTGTGTGTTGGAACAGTGGACACTTTATTCGCCGGTCTGCGTGCCTGGATGACGGTTGAATCTCTTCGGTTTTCAGGACAATTTCTCGCACTGTGTATCAGTGGGTACCTGTCTTTGCGCACGTTGGTGTGAGCGGGCGTAAAACAGACGGATAAATCGAGAGACTGTGTGTGCGCGCGTCTGGCTGCGCACAGTGGCAGTAATCTCGGCGAAGGCTCCGTTTCCCCCGTCACGGTGCGCATCTGCGCCCCCGCGTAAGGGTAACGCGCAACTTTTTTCCTTCTCTAAAATTAAGCTGTGTGTGTGTGTGTGTGTGTGTGTGTGTGTGTGTGTGTGTGAGTGTGTGTGTGTGAGTGTGTGTGTGTGTGTGTGAGAGAGAGAGAGAGAGAACAAATCAGATTTTCCGTTAACTTGTTTGTCGACCTATCTCCTCTTAACAAAGTGCATTTTGCTTTTTAACTGGATCATCTTTCTCTTCATCATCTCAGGTCTCCTCTTTGCTGCTTTTATGCGAAATGTTGCTTTGTGGCTTTAAAGAATTAAGATCCAAAACCGCGAATCCCCGAAGACGCCCTACGCTTTATTATGGAGTCAATTAGAAGACTTGGCCAAGCAGTGCTGCGTCCTTGGCCCGTCGGTGTGCACCAGCGCGGCTGAAACTCTATGAAAATCACATGCAGATCACTTTCCCGTAGGCTCGTTCAGGGCTTATAGAATGCAGTCAATTAGGGGCCGTGCGCTCGGTTCATCGCCCTCGTAGGGCCACATTTGATCATTTCTAACTGTTGCACGGACTGAAATCAACTGCGAACGTGTCCCGCTTTCTTGGAGTGAGCCAGTGTGGTGTGGGTGAAGAGGTGTGCAGTATTAATTACGGACGTTGGGGGTGGACGCGCGCAGGCATCGGTGACTTATCGGGGTATAATTCGGTCATCTGAAAATCCAGCCCGTTTTAAACGAGGCTGAGGAGAGAGACTGAGACTGTGGGGCTGCTCAGTCTTTGGTATTCATGACACAGCCTCAGATCGCTGCTCTCAAGCAAGCAATAATCTCTCTCTCCCTCCCCATTTCTCTCCCACACTGTTGCGCTATGAACCCCCCCTTATGCCTCCCGTCTTTCTCCACCACCTCTTCCCCTCAGTCTCTCCTTCTCCGCTCTCTGTACTCCCGTCTTGTGGGAGCCATTGAGAAAATCATTTAGTGTTGTTGGGCATTATCCGACAGGAGGTTCTTACTGCGCTGCTGCTGGAGATTTGCGGCGCTTTTCCTCCGAGTGTCCTTAAAGATTCCACTCAGAGGGAGCGAGGTGTCCGAATCAGGCTCCGTGACAAGAAAAAAAAGTCTTTTTTGAGGTTCTTGTGTGCTAATGTTATTTATGTATCTTCTGTTCTTTGTACTTTACAACTTAAATTGTACCCAATGTGGAAAAAAAAAGTGGAATTTCCCAATTTTCATTTTAGTCTGTCAGCATTTACATTGTGGTTCAGCGGCCACTTAAAAGGCCTCAGAAGAAAAGACAGTCCTTGAATTTCCTTTAAGGTCTATTTGCACTGTGACCGAGCTTAACTTCAAAGCTCAGCGCAACCAAAGTTTCCTTATTTAAGATAAAACCTCAGGATGATTTGTACTTTTGGATGTTTGCTTATTTCACTTTCTTCTGTTACAATCACGTCATCTCTCTCAGTCTGGAGAGAGAGAGAGAGAGAGAGAGAGAGAGAGAGAGAGAGAGAGAGAGAGAGAGAGAGAGAGAGAGAGAGAGAGAGAGAGAGAGAGAGAGAGAGAGAGAGAGAGAGAGAGAGAGAGAGAGAGAGAGAGAGAGAGAGATGACTCTCTGGAAAATAGGGAGTTTGTGGGGAGGAGAGGAGGCCGGCGTGATTTGTATTGGCAGTTTCATCTCTTTGCTCCCGTCTTAGCCGAGATGAGACCTGCGAACGATGAAAGTGTTCACCATCGCTTCGTCATCTCCAATTTCCAGCTCTCCTAATACAGTCACTTCCTGCCCGGGGACACTGGTTGTATACATTTGAAGATGGGAGACTCATCTTTATTTGCATTATGCAGCTGCTTGGCTTCAGATAAAAGCAGGGTCGTATCAGATTCTTCATGTCAGTCCAAGAAATACTGACGCAGAACTGTCCCAGTTGTTTCTTTACGGCAGTCTGGCGAGCGCTGGATATACTCTGCTGAATGAGTGTTCCTTAAAGTTTCCAGAGATATAATTAAACCTGCAGTCATATGTTCCTTAAGAATTGTTTGGAGAGACAGAATTGGGTCGCTGAACACTGCTTTAGAAGATCTTTAATCACAGTCGACTCCCAGCCTGAATGTTTAAGCAGTTTATCTCATATGTTTACAATGTTGGCCTCACCTGCAGGATATTCCTGACCTGCTGTCACAAACACGCCCGTTTCTATCCGAATATCAGGTGGATAAGCCAATATTGATCAGCATCGCTGCCATTGTTCTGGTTTCCCGTCTGCACCTCCTTTTCATCTATTTTTCTGTGTTGTCTTTTAGCAAAAGAAACATAATGCTTTGCATTGATTGAAAAACAAACAGTACTGTGCAGATGTGGGTTATTCTTTGCATAAATCATTCATATGACGTGCTGATTTTCCCAGACTTTGCTGGCTCTGAGCCCTGCTGAAAGCCTTTACAGGCAAAGTTGTGTTTATTTTTCCACATTCTTAAAAAAAGAAGAAGGTGGAATTTTCGAGTGGGAAGAGTCTTTGTGTAGAATAAGTTTAAAAGTAAGTTGACAGAGCTGACAAGGGAGGAGGTGAGAGAGGGATAATCATCATATTTATATCTCATTAGGCACCAGCTGCTGATTCCCCTGAGCTGTGGCATTGGAAGTTATCCTGCCGTGAAACTGTGAAAGATGGTGAAAAGTTGCTGGCAGAGAAAGTAAGGAAGGGGCTGAAGCCTGAGAATTCAAACAGAAGGCAGGGAGGGGTGGAACGAGGGAGGGATGAGTGAAAGAGGTGTGCCAGACCTTTACTCGGTGACGACAGAGGGAGCTGTTGGGCTTTGCTGCGGCCGCGGTGGCTCGGTTCTCTCCGCTTCCTTCTTTCTAATTCTTTCTGAATCTCTCTCTTCATCTGTCTGCATCTGTCCCCCTTCTTCCTCTCTTCTCAGCGCTCCTTCTGAGAGAAAGCCAGGTCAGAGACACAGAGAGGTAGTTAGGCTCTCCAGGGACCCAGGATTCAATCTGCACCTTTCTCTGTTTCTCTCTCTCTCTTCCTCTCTTTCACTCACTCACTCATACACACACACACACACACACACACAGAGTGGGGTCTGTCTGGATAAGTATGTCCACTGTGACTGGCTTCTGTTTCCTCCAGATTCATGCTCCCTCCTGGAGAGACAGACTGAAGGGCTGGACAGCAGTTAAAAAAGGAGGAACAGTTGAGTGTTACTGGGTGGGCAGAAGCTTCGAAAAGGCAGTTTCCTCTCTTTTCTTTGGGTGTCTCCTTTGCTTTCTGTGTCTATTACAGACCAAAAAAAAAGTCTGGTAGATTTTGCATCGATTTAAATTTCTCCACAGCAGCATGATGGGATTATCGCTCTAATCTCCTGCTGCGGCCCGATTAAATGACGGAGTCTGTAATTAGTGTCTTTGACCTCTAATCTCTCCACTTGCCCTCAGGAGGAAAAAAAGACAGTGGCTGATTTGCATGCACTTAACGAGGGTCGAGGTGGGCGGGGAGACCGCTTCCTGGCTGTTGGTGGAGCCGTGCAGGTAGTTGACTGTTGTTGACACAGTTTCCTCACACTTTAACAGCTGCAGCTTGGTTTCATTGACCTTTAAGAAAGCAGGGTTCTGTTTTGGTGATCATGTGGTTTCACTTAGTCCTCCAATATCTCAACGAAGGTGGAATGCAGATCCATGGGATGTTAGAAGCAGAGCAAAACCCTGCATTACGGGATTTAATCTACCTTTTTATGGATACAAATAAGATTGAAATAATGTCTATAAGTTGGAAAAATGTTTTTCTTCTTTGTAATTTGGGATTATGGAGCATGTTTCCATGAGCTACCCCCCTCCCACACTCACACACACACACACTTACAAAGTAAAGGTGTCTGCACCCCCAGCTGTGGCGACGCAGCATAAAAGGTGTTTGTGAACGAGCTTGTGTCTTGTCGTTCATCGTCTTTTGTTGTCTTTTCAGTATGAGAGCTCTGATGGTTCTTCAGCAGGAGAGGCTGCTCTTCAAGTCTGCCGTGACCTTTTCCTCCAGACGTGAGGAAGTGGAGAGCACATTGTGTGAAGTTATTACCTTACAATCAGGCAGGACTGCAGCTGTGATAACAGAGGAGCCCCGATCAATTTTAATTCAGGATTAATGACCGATGTTATTGATTCAGCTATTGATGATCAGAATGCAGTGTTGACAGGGATATTGATCCAACTCGAATGAGAATTGATTACACCAGATAGGGAGCAGTACTATTCACGTGAGAGTGTGTGTGTGTGTGTGTGTGTGTGTGTGTGTAAGACAGAGTGAGAGAGTGTGTATGAGTGTGTGTTTTCCCATGTCAGAGACAGTATATCTGTGTTCCAGACTAATTTTTCTTCGTGACAGTTGTTAGCAGCAGTCAGGTGGGCCTGGTCTCATGAATGCAGTCACATGAGAGGAATAGTTTTTCTTTATTTCTTTATGGTCAATGTTCCCTGCTTTTTTCCCTGAAATTCTTATCTGAGGGGGACGATGAAAACAGAGAACATCAAGGCCCGTTTCCTCTGTCATCTTCCAGATTTGCTGCAAAAGTGTGCCACCCTGGGGTCAGCATTTTGCTGATTAATAATTCACAGCTGAAAGGCCTCTAGTTTGACATATCTTGTATGAAGGACAGTAAACATTGGTGAGAAATGAAGAAAGAAGGAAAGGAGGGCTGTTTTCACATTGAGGGTCAAGGGGAGATTTAATGAGTCATTTGCTTCTCATTATTCAAAATAATTAACGGTGTGTGTGCTTCTCGCATGTGTGACTGGAGCCACATGGAAAAGTCGTTCACTGAAAATTTGGGACTGCCAATTTTAATGATTTGGTACAGATCTGATCCTCATTATTGAGTCACAGTGCATTCATTCATTCATCTTCCCAGCCTCACTGAGGTTGGTGTGCATCCACAGACAGCATTTTCCCATAATTAACATGGTTATGTTAATTAAAGCCAGTTAATTTTGCTGATGAAACACATTTGCACAGATGAACTGAGTGGACAGGCAGCATCGCCTCAGGGCACAGATTACACAAGTCATATGTTTGTTTACACGTATGAATTCATATATCTCTTTGACATTTATTATAGCAGTTAACAGATTGGCTCCAAACAGGTGTGTAAAATTAGGCTGGCTGAAGATTTCCCCATTATTCTTGTATAGTTTACCCTGGCAAGAATGTTGGAAATTAAATTAGATGACACAGAGAACAGAAATAGTTGCATAATGAGCATCCCTAACATGTAGCTTAAGGGCAGAATGCATGACAAATTGATATGATGTGTGGCATCCAACGCCACTTTGAGAGGACGGAGCATCTCTGTTATTTAATTTAAAAGTGTTCTTTTTTTCTTCCAAACCACATTGATGGTGCATTTCTCATCTTATTAAGTCTATTTTTAAAGAAATTCTTTTATCCTGCCAAGATCTGGCTTCAGCAACAACAAAACAGTTGCTCACCACCTCATCCATTTGAACACATACATTGTTTTATCATTTAACTGGATTTTTACACATAGTTTGTCTCTTTCTTATTTTTTTAAATCATAAGCATAATCAAGCCAGTGTTTGGACAGCTGTGAGGTATTTAGTGTTTCAGCACTTTAAGTTATCTTCCTATCTCACTGTGCATATCAGCAACACTTATTTCACTTCTTTACATATTTGAATGTTTCAAAGTGCATTTCCAACTTTAACCACTCAGCACATTGGCCAGACTTGCTCTTTATGTCACACTAATGCTTTGATCAAACTGGGACTTATCTCGCAGTTCTCATCCTCTTCAGCCTCCTCCTCACTGCCGTATACCCTCCCCCTCCTCCTCCCACTTTCCCTGCCTGTCCTGTCCATTACAGCTCACCCTCTTCAATCCTCCTCTTTATCCTAACTGTGTTGCACATGAACAAAATGCTCAAAAACATCCAAAATATGTAATTTGCAAGTGCAGCACCACAGGTTTAATTGAGATTTACCTGACTATGTGGTTCATAATCTGTGAGGAAACCTTGAGACTGGAAGATGTTGCTTCAGACAAAGAGTGAACCCACTTGACACGCTCTGACATGATGGCTCTATCAAATGCAAACACACACACACAGAGGCGCACACATACAAAAAGCCTGTTTTCTTTTCTACGAGACAGAGCATTAGTGCAAGGTTGACCTCTTTACCATAATAACCTCATCTACTTTGCTTCTCTCCATCTCTCTCCGTCGATCCGAGTTTGCTCACTTGTCCTCACTTTGCCCACTGTCCTTTTGTGGCTCCCCTGAAGTCATATTTCTAAACTTTTGTCTCGTTTTTCTCCAGTTCCTCTGAGTTTTTACCACCTTTGCCTTTATCTGTGTTGTCCATGCTTAATTTACTCACTCATGTCATTGAATGTGACCCCCACATCTTAGTTTGAAAGTATTTATTTCACTATTTCCCATGCTGACGTCTGGAGCATAGTTCCATTGCGAAATCCCCCTTACTGTGACTTCTTTGGAGCACCTGTGGTTTTTCCTTTTTTCTTCTTTGTCATCTATTCAAGGTTTCTTGTCTTCTTGTTTCTTCTTTTATCTTCTATCTGCATCTCGTCTCCTCCATTGGCTCCATTTCTTGTCCCCTTTATCTCAGATACAGTTGCAGCTGTGACTGCACTGACCTTTTCATTGGGTGTAGATGCGGCACATAACCCATCATCTCACCCCTTGCTCATTGTTATTTTGCTATAAAAAGCTCAGTTTAAAAAGAAAGGGTAGGAGGACTGATACAAGGTGGATTATCTTGACTTCCGCACTGCTTTTAACTCGTGATTGAGGTGGGGATTAAAACTGCATTTCCATGAGTGATGAATCAGTTCCACCTATCTGAACATTTATTCCAATCACTTTTTATTTCAGTAGGAGTTAAATGCATGCATGTCGGAGTTTTCTATTTTTAACTAATACAGGAAAGATGTTTGCATTTTGTCTTTGGATATGCGCTGCAAAACCAGTCAGTTATTTTTAATCCATCTAAAGCAGCAGTTGCTTTGAGCCATTTTCATACATTGTGTGTGTTTTCAGTGTTTATGTGATGTGACAAGAAATTCGTCGCTACTGTGTTTATTTTTATTGTGATGGCATGAAAGCAAAGGCCATCGACCCTGTTTGTATTCCAGCAGCAGGGTTTGGGCTGCAAGGTCATGGAGTGAGCATGCGCCCCCAATCATGTCGGGTGTTTTCATAATAAAGGAGTTCAAGCTGACCCCAAAAGGTCAGCGTAAATGTGCACGACAGCAGGAGAAGAGTAGGAGAAGATCACCATTCAGATGAATCACATGGAAGGTTTATTCTTAATAAGCTCAATAGAATGGATCGGGAGGGGGCCATGTGCTGTTCTTGTTCCTGTCGGTACAGAAATATGACTGATTTTCATGGGTTTGGCCCTATTTATCTTGATAAGCATCTGCAGGGAGGTTTGCCTGACCTCAACAAGACCCAAAAGCTCTGATACCATAACAGCTTTTTCTGCATTTTTCCTGTAAACCAGTTATCATGATGGGAGTTAATATATGTTTGATTACAATCTTTAAAACTGTGTTTAAAAAAGAAGACTAAGTACATGGTTTGTTGATACAGGTCACTTTGGCAGCCTTGTTGGAATGTGTAATTTGGTTAACATGGAACCAACCGTGCAGGCTCACTGTGGTATCTGAGAGCTGCACAGGACAACAAGGGACTCTCTGTGTCAACCTGAAGAAAGAAGGGAGGGGATTTATTTTCAACAGCCATGTGGGGATAGACGAGGGGGGGCTATTATGAAGGATCCAGCACCCCCAGGCATTGGCCTGAAGAGGGAGAGGAGGGAGGCAGAGAGCAGGGAGGAGATTAAGAATTTGGGGGGGCTGGATAATTTTGCAGGGCAGCATGGTTTGGCACAATGACCCTTATGTCTTCAGTTTGTCATTGAGTGGAGACTTTGTCTGTTGTTTGTGGGTGATGGGTGACAGAGGGGGATTCAGAGGGATAATTAGGGTTATTACACATGCATGGATCAGGTAATGGTCCACAACACTGGTGATCAATGCTTTCCTTCCAATTCCTCCATGCCCCTCTTCCCACAAACTGACTGAAACTCATTCACCTTTACAATAATTCTTTTAAAACAGGAGTTTATTGAAAGTAGTCAGGTTATGTTAGTGTCCTGTATTACTGTTTAAAACCGTGTGGCCTATATTGTCAAGTCAAACTCAGCAAGTACTAATGTCACACAGCGATCAATAGCCAGTCCTTCAAGCATTTATTTCATGAAGTGTTGCATTTGCTTTATTAGTGACACAATGAAAGGCTATATTGATCCAGAGGCCAGTCCACACAGCAAAATGGATTACAGCATTTGTTTTACCACACAAGCCAAAAGACAAACGATATTTCCTCGATTACCGAGTTCTTAATTTTATATCTGCTCCCTATTAAGATGCTTGATGTTGACATAGATAACTATTCAATATAAACAAAGTTATGAACTACCCCCAGGCCTTTACTAACAGTGAAATAAGGCATTTCATAATATACTCAGTGTCAGAAATCAATCCGATTATTTCCATTATCATTTGTAATAAAATTGATGGAAAAACTATTACTGTCTTCTTTGACCGGATCATGACCTGACTTTGAGCATTAATGTTCTGCCACAAGGTCTCCATGGGATAATATCTATGTAAACGGTGTGTGTCACGAGTAGGATAAATAGGATAGAAGGAGGGAGGGAGGTTGGTCTTTAAAGGCTTAGTGGCATCCACTAAGACCCCATGTTCTGCCCCTTGCCTCCTCAATAGAGCACAGCTAATCTGCGTTTGCTTAGGCTGCCTCTTTCGTCTCTTTGGCAACAGACTGCTTCCCTCCTCACTCTTTTCCAACCTTTCCAGCTAACGGTCTTGCTCAAGGACACTTTGACTGGACACATCGTTGTTGACTCATATATACTACAGTGAAAGACATATTGACCTTTGAGACAAAGCCCCCATCCCTGAAGTGCCACACAGACTCCATGGAGCTGTCTGACTGAGTTCCTCTTCTATCAGGTTTTGCTTTATTGTTGAAAGGATACGTATCCATTCACCCAGCTCTTATTCAAATGTAAATCAATACTGTTTTCAAAAAGAAAAACTTTTATAATGTTTTATATTGAATAAATAAAGGAGATACAACTTTCACTGATTCCAAACTTTAACACATAAAAGCATTTAACATGCTTAACATATCACAGCACATATTTCACAGAGCACAGAGTTCACAGAGTAATACAATAATAATTTTCATTCTATTGATTTATTTTATCAATATTAATAATAGATCTACTTACCTTAATATATGCATATCACTCTCATTTCCCTCCTCCCCCTGGCTGACTCCCAGGGGTCATGGTGTCAGCGGTTGGACAATACGACAGCTGTATTCAGGGCAGCCAAGGAGCTAAAAGGCCCCAGGGGTTGGATTAAACCAATTAGTAGCTGCCAATCACCGCAAAATATCATGACCATGTGGCGGTTTGGTTTCATTCAGGTCTGTTTGCCCCTTTCGGTTTTCCACTAATGAAACCTGATATGAGACTCTTGCGGGGGACTTTTCTGTGGTACCAGCCTGGCTGAGGTTTCACAAAGAGAGCATTCTAAAGACCACCAACTGGCCAGAGACAACACTGGCTTGTTCAACAAAGACACCTCGCGCTGCAAATATAAATTAAAGTCAAATTAAACAAAAAAAGTGCATTAAGTCGATCTAGGCCGAGCGGTAACATTCAGCCTTGGACAGCTAGCTCAATACCTGCAGGATGGATGAAGAGACTGAGGCTGGCAGAGTCTAGATGGACTGAGGCACAGGTGCAGATGGATGGAGGGAAACTAAGGAAGTCTGGGAAGCTCAGATGAACTGACGATGGAACCATAACAGAAGAAAAATATGAAGTGCATGTTACAATGTCCATATGAATCAAATGTCCTTTCCAAGATATAAGACTAGTAGCAACTGAAAACTGCACAGCTCTTACTTCCCTAGTCAGTCCTGTCTCACATCTGTCTTATATTTTAAGTATCTGAGGGAGCATTCTCTGTGGCTTGAAGAGAGTTGCGGGAGACAGAATTTGTTTATCAGGGTTGTGAAGAACAGAAGATTTCATCTCCTTCTGACAGCCGAAAAAGGGGGGGAGGGCCCCAACGGGGTATTAATAGGCCTTAGGAGAATGACGGAGAGCAAAGAAGAGGAAGAGGTATTGGTGGTAAAGAAGATGTGGGACTTTGGAAGCAGAATAAGATAGAAATGATGAAAAAAAGAGAGGAAATGGGAAACAAGGGACTTTGCAGATGGCTGATATAGACACATGCTGGTTAATTCAAGCAGGAGAGTAAAGAAAGGAGGCTCCATCAATGCAGACTCAAGTATGAAAAATTAAATTGGACCCAAAGAATGAAAGAGTAAATGAGAAAATAAAAGGGAGACATGGAATAGATTAGAGCAGGAAGGATGGAGATCTCAAAAAATGCTGGTACTTCCAGTCTATTAGGAAATGATTAAGAAAGATCTTCCCACAACAGCAAAATGTGTTCTGAATTGATTGAGCAGAGCATGAATGGTAGAAGTGTAGCATATAGAGCTGGTTTTGCTGTACAGAAAAGGGTAGGAAGGAAGAACAAAAGAGGAAAAAGGAGGAAGAAAAGCAAGATAGGATCCTGCATGAACACAAGGAAGGAACAACGCTACAAAAGAGTGCAATTATGCCAAAAAGTAGGGAACAGGGTCTTTTAAAGCAATGAAAGAAATACTGAATATATATTAAGAAAAAAGAGAATGTAATGAAAATGAGCTAAACTGATGGAAGCAGGAAATAGATGATGATGATTATAATAATGATGATGATGAAGAAGCTGAACATCTGGCAAGAAACTCAAAAAAAAGCCCACAATACCCAAATTGCTCCGTCTATGTGTGTGTGTGCATGCATGCATGTGTTTGTGTTTGTGTGTGTGTGGGTGTGTGTGTGTGTGTGTGTGTATATGGGTACATGTGCACATGCTTGGAAGTGTGGGGGTTTATGATCGTGCACAAAGACCTGCCACACTTGCTTGTGTACGCCCGGGTGGATCCTGGAGGATCGAATATTCGAGGACGAGAGGGATGGAGTGAGGACAAAGATGGATGAGGTTGGGTGGAGGAGGTGTCGCAGGAGCAAATCGGGAACGGAGAGATTTGTTTTTGATTGATTTCCCCCAACCTGCAAGGCCATTGAGTCATGTAATCACAGGGAGGATTTCTGGTCTGCACCATGGATCGCATGTGTCACCGTTTCTTTTACTGACATGTGTATAATTAGAGCAAATCGGGGCCCTGAGGGATGTCACATATTCCCAGAGAAAATTTCTGAGTAGCATTCTAACTTCTGTTAAACTTGGACCAATATATGGTTGCGGGTGGTATCAGAGAGTATTTATGATGCGTTTTTTAACTTTATTTTCTGCCTGTTTTCACAAGTAGAGATGGTTTGAATAATTCACGGCATCAGTAAAGTTGCTCTGGCTGGTGTTTGTATGCACCTTTACCTATTAACATGTATAATTCAGCTCTGACTGAGAGAACAAACCATTTGTATTTAAGACTTCTGAACCTTCTGGCAAGCATTTTTTCTTTCTAGTTGTCCTTTCTCTCTTCTAAGTGTATTCTGTCTGGTCTTTGAAATCTTAACAAGCATATTTTCTGCCTGTTTTAACCCTTAAGGAAGCAATGAATAATTCATCAGCCCTGTGCTCCCACTAGTTTTGCTAATGGTTCAGTCACAAAGCCATACATTTGTAAATGAGGGTAATTCACCTTTATGAGTCCTTGTGTGTGAATGTGTGTTCTGCAGCATGTGTCTGTGTGTGTAGTTGGGTCAGGCTGTCAGCTTTTTAAGACAACAAGCATTTTGTCTAACGAGGATCATGTTTCTTTGTGTGTCTGCTTACAACTGTGCTGCCAGGATTTTGTAGCTGCTTCACCACAATGACCTTTTTAACCGCATGTGATTGTGCGCACAAAGTCTGATGGTGTGTGTGTGTGCGTGTGTGTGTGCGTGTACATGATTTTTTAGGCTTCTTTTGTGTAGACCCCAGCTCTTTATCTGTCCTAACAATAAAAAATGGCAGCCTGAAGGCAGGACTGCAAACAGACAGATGTCAGACAGCACGAAGCAGACACACAAACAGAGACAGAGCTTTATAATTCAGGTCAAACTGTCGATCAATATATGAATTTTAAATAATCTAAGCAGGCTACAATGACACTTCCAAAGTTATTAAAAACTAAAAGTAATGTCAGAATTCAGATTAAAAACTCTTCTCCCAAACCTCAGCAACACACACTTTCATCATTAAAACATGGCCCATAAAACAGAAAAATGCACTGAATAAAACAACAAAAAGGTTCTCACCGAAATGTTTGTTACATTTTAAGTGCCACTCCTTCCTTGACTCTAAACTAAGTAAATGTTCTAGTTCAATCCCATTATTAGAATAGTTCTATAGCAGAAACAGACGAAGACTAAAATTCCTCGATTACAAACATCAGTGGCAGGAAGGAAATGAGAGCAGAGCGATGAAGTGGAAAAGCTTTTCAACTGCGAGATAAGAACATATTACAGGCAGTGCAGGTGGGAGCAGACAAGGGAAGCCGCTCGGAACGCTTGATTACTTCTTGATTAGACACATTTAAAGGCTCCTAGAATAAGTGAAGACTGATGACTGAGTGGAGTTCTGTGATTTACAACTGTTTTCAGTCATGTAAGAGCAAGTTGGCATTTTATTAGATTTTTTTCCATTTAATTTGGAAAAGTGCAAGATGTCAAGGCAAGAAAGGGAGAAGAAAAGGAAAAACACCCTAAAACACCCTCTTGCCGAGAAGAGAGGGCATGATTATGTGGCACAGAAAGACCAGAAAGATGACTTGAGCAAAAAGGAGAATCAGGAATGGAAATCTTGTGTGATGCCATTCCCCTATGGACTGCACTGCTGAAAGAAACTTGGTCTGACAGCAATCACACACACGCTAAATCTACCTGCTATGAGAGGACCAAGCCTCCATTTCAATCTTCTACCACAGATGTATTTTTTGGCTCCTAATTTGATGAGTTTTCCATTGTGGCCCCTATTTCCTCGCCATGCATGAGCTTGCGTGTGCGGTTTTGGGGGGGCAAATGTGCATAGCTATTTTTGGTGTACTTGATTGGTCAGGCATGCAAAGGAAAGTCTGGATTTTATTCCCACCACTCTTTCTCAAATTACACAGATTTTGAGTCTTTTTGACTGCACTAATATCAGCAGTAATAGTCCCTCTTTCACAATTACACTTTCTTTTTTAAATCAGAGGATTCTGCTTCCAACAAACCGAGTCTACACAGCCTTCAGCGACTGAAAAGGGCCCCATATTCATTAGCATTGAATGTCACTCGGAGCTGTTTTCTGAAAAATGTTGCCGCTTCATATAAAGTCTGGTGTTCATCTCACCAGTTGAAGAACCAACAAGCAATACAAAGATGGCAAATTAAGGTGAGCTTAAGCTTAGGCAGTGTGGAGAACATGCCCTTTTATCTTAAAAGTGTGTTTTTTCAACAAAAAAAAAATCATCATTTTCTGGAAGTTTTAAAGGTCGTTTGGCTCTGGCGGTATAGTCTGGGTGGTCCAAGAGGAGGCAGGACTCATTACAGAGACAGTAGCCAGTACATCCCAGAGGGTGGAGGCCAGAGATGATGTAGTAAAGTAGTCCAAAAGGTTGTTTTAGTGCGAGGCGGAGAGGGGCCGTAACGTAACTCATTTGCATTTTACTACAGTCAGCTGCAGTAAAAGGGACACGTATTTTAATGGTATGTGTTGGACACACAGGGAGACATAGCAGGAGGTCAGAGGATACATCCCCCACACACACACAAATGAGTTGAGTGTGATGTAAATGTGTTTTTTTTTTTTCTTTTCTGTGTTTGTTCCTGTGACTGGTAGCTGACGTTGTTTCCTCTCCCATTCAGCCTTTTTACCTTCAGTCCCCATCACAACCCAGTCACATAACTTTCACTTTGTTGAACTGCAAAGGACAGGAATGTGAGTCCAAACAGGAACGGTCCTCTCTGCCTGTTAGAATTCCGTGTTTGTTTGCCTAGAGTGTTGTGACAAGTCAGGGAAAGGTCACTTCCCGGTGTATCACAACACAGAGACACTGATTCGAGTGGAGGGTGACTGTTTGTTCCGCTCAGCTTCTCTTTTTACCAGACACATGCAGAAAAGGACAAACCCAGCTGCCCTACAGGCTCAAGCCACATTTGGATATTAAGTTGAAGAAGCTATCTTAATTCACAAATATTAAAATCGGAATATTTGTATTGACTAACACCAAAAATTTCCAGTTTCCCTGCATCTGTCTGAGGAGGGTGCATGAGTTGAAGCTTTCCTTTAGGGTTATTACAAGAGAGTTTCAAATAATAGGCATTACAAGTGGATCTGTATCCAGAGACAGGCAAAGATCTGAATTTAGATGGCCTGGTATTGCACATAGATGTCATCATACCCGCTTGTGCTTGTAGGTAATGATGCCTCTCCCTTTATCTTTGTGTGCACAGAAGTGTGATTCAGGAAGACAAAGCTGCCTTGTTGTACACACACATAAACCATTTCAAAAAGCCTCACACATCACACAGGGACCAGAGAAAGAGGCAGAGGGGTAGATCTGAGTCACAATGAAACACACCAGTCTGTCCTTACCTCCTCTTTGGAGAACTTCCTCCATGTTCCTCTAATTTTCTTTTTTTTCACATCCTACCAATGTTGCATGAGCAAGGGGATGCAACATTTTTCCAGTTCAGATGCAGACACACACACACCTACACACACACACTCACACACACACACACACACACACACACACACACACACACTCACACACATACACACGTGCCTGGGCTTTCATCAGCCAGATCACAAACTAGTGTTTAATTAATGAGGCGCATCTCATGCTGTGGAGGGGAGCAAATATTCTTTTATGTGTGGAGAACCTTCAAGATCAATATGGTTATGAAGACAAATGTCAGAGCGGTACATTGAGCATCAGTTCACACTCTCACCTCACAGCAAGAAGAATCTTCCTTCTATGCCTGACAGGGACTTTTCATGTTCTCCAGTTTGGCTCCATAGTTCAGGAGCACATGCCTGTGGAATGTCCCATGGGCCATGCTCTGCTCTCTTTTTTCAAAGTCAATTCAACTCCCAGTACAAAAGGAAGATTGGTGCCCAGGAATTAAAATTCCATCAGAATCCAATTAAATCAATCCAATAAAAGCCAATTAGGATAAAACACAAGAGCATTGTTTGGGGCATTTTAACAACTTTCGCTATGAATCTGTCCCCATCTGTTGTCGGACATTTTGTTGCTGGAGAGTTTTGGCTCATTAAACCCTGAAGAAGAATCTAGGAAAGACATCGGTGATGTTGGCAAAGAAGAAGTTTGGGTTTCATAATTGTCAAAAGTTGCTTTAATCATTGACTTTTGTCAAACATCGGAATGCTTTTTTCACCTGGGTACACCCAGGACATTCTTGAATTCATAATACTAAAATTGTTTTGACCTATGGTCTCGTCGCTGATCACTCTTGTCTCTTTAGTGTGATCAGTTCCTGGAAGGGCTCCATCTCAAATGTCAGCATTACCACCAAAGCAATCAGGGCTCCGGGAGGCCAACCTTAACATATGTACATCAGCACACAATCAGTACACAAACCAAAAGTAAAAATGAAGAAAACAGCCTTTTGGATTGAGCATAATGACACCAAAAATAGACATTTGCCAGACAATCTGAGAGATGGGAGATAGGGGTTTATTCTCCTGGTGCGTTTTGTCCTGCTTTCTGTTCCCACAGCATGGCTGCACCGGCACATCTACAGGCCAGGACGCAGCCAGCATCTCTGCTCCGGTTCTCTCTTCTTTCTGTGTTTCTCTGGATCCCTGGAGGCTGTTTAGAGGGGATCTGTGACAGATTCTGCAGTGTGAGCTTGTAGCACTAGTGGCTTGAGTAGTAATGACACACAGATGGGGTTATTCATCACCAGCCAAGCCTCTGCCAGCAAAGCAGCCACTCTTTTTCATTCTATTTCCCCTCATCTGTTGATCTCTTTCTGAAAAAATGCTCAAGAAAAAATGTTCACGCCACTTTGTCATTTCTTTTTACAATATCTTCCCTTTTTTTAATGTTAATGATCACATGAAAGCTTTTTTCACCATTTGCTCTCATTATAAGTCATTTGGGTTAAGATATCATTCAGATGTAAAAGGATGAATTAATTAGCTCATATGCAGAATCCATATGGGAAGATATTAAAACAAATTACATCCTCATTTGAGCGTTTTAAATTCCTGCATGCGCCGATGCAATTCAAAGCACATCCCCTTCGTGTGTCTCCCTTTCTCTATTTCATTCTCACCGTCATACTTGCAAATGTTTGGACGTTCATAAAAGCAGCTGCCTTTGCAAATAGGTCAACCCCCCGTGAGCACAATCATTCAGAGATCCATTTGCACATCCCGCCTTTAAGACTACAGTGATGCGCACGCAAAAACACCCACATGTTGAAGCGCATGTGCTGCAGGGGTGCTGCAGCTCCATTATATTTTTGAAGTGGCTTTTCAATTCCATGGCTCATGCTCCAGGAAGTGTGTGTGTGTGTGTGTGTGTGTGTGTGTGTGTGTGTGTGTGTGTGTGTGTGTGTGTGTGTGTGTGTGTGTGTGGAAGGGTACATGTGTGCATGCCTGTGTGTGTCTATGAGAGAGAAAGAGAGAGAGAGAGAGAAATTATGACACAAGCCATTTATATTCAGGTCAAAGTGTCAAATGAGATGAAAAACATGGTGACTTTTGGTGACCATTAAAACCATAAAAAAATTCTGATCGTGCAAAAGGTAAATAAAATGGAGAAACAGTGCCAAAAGAGAGAGGGTGATTCTAGTTGATCAGGAGAAGAAACACTCCTCCACATAATTTTGTTACAGCATTTTAGCAGCAGTTAGAAGTCTAAATGACGAAGGCAACACATGTTTTCTATCTGCTGCCTGCTCATTGATCCAAATGCTGCTGTCATTCCTCTGCTCTCTCTGAGTGACTCTCCTTATTGCTACCAATTTGAGGTGCTTATCTATCAGTCAAGCACCAACTCATTCCAAACCCTCTGTCACCTCTTAAGTGAGTGTAAACGGAGAAAACCCACCTGACTGACCCCTGGCTTGCTTATTAGCAGCCAAAGTTAGGGATTAGAGCACAAACTTCATGGACCAGCCATTTAAGAAACCCTTTGGTGAAATATCATGCTATAGGGAAGGTTTAGCATGTTGATGTGCTGCAAAATGTTTTTCACTAAATAAAGAAAACAACACAGCAGAGTTGCAGAAACACAGGCTCTGCTGCCTAATCTTAAAATCAATGTCATCTTTAGGTATTGCATATCCATGTATGTGAATGTCCTATAGCAAAGGTCACAACCTCTTCTTGCTGACTGTGTGTCCTTCCCTAAAGTAAAATACTGCATCACATTACACTTCCAGGGCAAATACCCACTCAACACACTGCACAGCACAAGTAAGAAAGGCAGAGCAGTGGAATTCTGCATCCTGCAAAGAAACCTTATAGGCTTTTAACATTCATTTAGAGAGAGAGAGAGAGAGAGAGAGAGAGAGAGAGAGAGAGAGAGAGAGAGAGAGAGAGAGAGAGAGAGAGAGAGAGAGAGAGAGAGAGATGGCTCAATGCTGTGTGTGCATTCAAAGCTGTTGAAAGTGTAGTGCTGAGTGGGAATGTGAGAGAGGTAGAGGTGGGCAGAGAGACAAAGAGACAAAAAAAGATGACTAGGGATGGAGAGATGGCTAAATATATAGCAAGTATGTTCAAAAAGAGAGACCTGCAGAGGATAGTGATCATGGGGGTGTTGCTTAATTTAACAGATCCTGTAAAGAATTCCAGGAAACGGGCCAATTCTGCTGATATTTTCCCAGTTTTGCGCTACAGAGACGCAGTCAACACTGGGCTTAGCCTCCAGTGCTGTGGCGTGGGCAGGTTGGCTAACAGCTCCAAATAACCTCTGTGTTCATTTACACCATGTCTGCATAATGCATAGAAAAATTGTTGTTTTACATTTAACTGCATATAGAGTATTTGTCCTGGAGAAACAGGTACTGTCATGTTACATCCAGCAATGAGCTGTTCCTGCTGGGAAAAACATCATTATAAGAGAGCCTCTGCAGTAGCCATGGAAATGCGGGTATTTGCTTTAGCCCCATATTATGCTGCAGCTTGTGAACATGTCAAATTCAATTTGGTTTGTCGTTAACCACCAACCTCAGGTTAGGAAGGGAAGTGATGATGAGGATAGAAAGAGGGAAACAGGTGAAGGTACAGCTAACATTGAGAGGAACGAAGTGACATAAGTGAGTCGCTGCTGTATAAATGCAACTCTACTGTAGTGCAGGTAGAAGCTGAAGGATAAACCAAACACACCGTTGTTTAGGAGACCCATAAAGCAAGCTAAACCCTTCTTATAAAATCTGGCATCTTACAGGACAAAACTAATGAGATAATTGGTAGATGATTGTCTCAGTGATGGACGATCACTATAACTGATAAGAGCCTCTTTCCTACAAGTCTCGGAATGAATTTGAGGAGGAAGAGCTTGAGTAAATGATGATTGGATACTTGCCAGGAGACTTTAAAGCAGCTCATTGGAGAACTTTTATTGGAGCTATAAAAATTAAGATGATTTTAATAATGTAGTGATAAGTCATTAATCAAGTCCCTTTAAGGCTGACTTTTGAGAAAATTTCCAAGTTGCAAAAAAAAAGCCTTGTTTCACATCCACCTTTTGCTGAAGATTAACCTTGAACACCAGTACATTATTGCTCTTGTATCCATTTTTAAAAAGGACCAGACTGCCTACACAATTGCCAGACAAAAGGAAGGACTATTTTTATGGCTTCAAAAGGAGTATAAAATATAACTTTTTGTGTGAGAGTCAGTGCCACTCAGCATTGCTCCTCATTACTCAGACATATGCTGGATGTTTTTGCTGATTTATCATTGCCACAGGGTGTTCAGCAGATCTTAAAATAAATAGCAAAGATGCTGGGAGCCTCCAAAATCCACAGCTCTACAGGAACTTTGAAATCATGCTACTCATTAGATTTGCAAGCTTTTCATAGTCCAGCTTAAACCAGAAACATGTCCAGTATTTTGCAACAGATTTAGTCTTTTCCTCTCCCTTCTCTGGACTCCCTGGTTGCCTTTTAGAGTTGTCATTGGAGAGTGACCTGTATTCTCTCTCTCTCTCTCTCTCTCTCTCTCTCTCTCTCTCTCTCTCTCTCTCTGTGAATGGAGATTTAGATAAGAGAGTCTGAGCAGCAAGAGAGCAGTTGTTGAATACCAAGAGACAGAACAAAAATGGAGAAAGAGAAAGAAGCTAGAGGAGAGCAGAGTCGAGGCCAGGTTTACGGAGCCATTGCACCTCCTTGTTTTGCGGATGTTCAACATCCTCTTGTTTATTTAATAAACCAGCATGCTGGGATCAAACCTGTGCACATCTTTCATCATTCTCACTGGCATTTAATGGGAGAAAGAGTAACCTAGAGGAGGATGTACATTGAAATTACTGAAATATTAAAATGACTAACACTGAGCGGTGTGATGTTGAAAAGAACTTGTACATGCCTGGAGGTCACATCAGAGTCAGCTCCCCATCCCTAATGCATGATCTCAAAGATCTCATCCTAAAGTTCCTTATATGGACTGACATTTGGACAATGCAGCACCACCTCCTAAGATATGAGCCTCTTGGGCAAGTAAATCTGAGCTTGTGAGATGTGAGAGTAAAACAGCTACAGTAGCAAAAGACAAAGAATTGCCCAAAAAAACTAATAAACCAAAAGGCCTTGGGTCAGTAGACAGATATAAGAATGTGTGCAAAAGAAGCAAAAGTAACATCAAATCACTTAATTATATGGAAATGTGCTCTCCTTTGCATGTACATGTTCATTTGTGTGTCACATGTTTCATCCGCCCATTTCTGTGAATGACACACCCAAGCGCGTGCGCACACACACACACACACACACACACACACACACACACACACAGGACTCAGCATTTAAAATGTCCCAAAGGTGATCGATGAGGTGGTGATGGAAATGTCAACTGGTGCTAATACATTTATCAGCACTCATCCAGCCTCATGAATTTCTCCCTTTGGTTTTCAATCATTTTTGCTCTTTTACCATGAGACCATTTGAATGCGGTGATTCATCGGGCTGCCAGCACTTTGCTCCGAGGAGACGGACCGAGTGTGCAGCCATCCAGCACTCTGACTGGACTCATTAATTAGCAGGCAGGACAAAGATGGTCTGTGTTTAAATGAATCCATGTGAGGTCTTCTATCACTGATGGTCATGAAGAAACTGATCAATAATATATCCTCCATCGAAACATGAGTATGATAGGAGGTTTTTCTTTAAAAATAAATAAATGAAAAGAAACAGTGACAAAGAATAAACTGTTTTTAATCCACCTTCCTTTGTGGCTCTTTCATTCAAAATCAACTGCTGTCACTCTCATTAGTTACGGGTAGTTTTTTGATTTTTTTTCTCCTTTTTTTATAAACCAACAGGGGTGTGTGTGTGTGTTATGCATTTGGTCAACCAATGCCCAACAAGCTGTCCAAATGAAAACCATTAGCCAGTAAATACCAGTCACAATTGAGCATGCTTGCACGCACACACACACACACACACACACACACACACACACACACACACACACACAAACACACACACAAGCGAGTCATTTATTTACAATTGTAAATGTAAAAACAAGCACTTTCCTGCCTTCTCCACTGTATACTTCTCTCTAACCATCATTTACCTCCCCCACACCTTAGCTCTTCTCCCCAGCCCATCACTTATTGGCTTCTGCTCGTCTCTCTTGTCTCTCTTCTCGGAGTCAAAGTACCAACAATTAAATGTTGCTCAGAACCTGCCTTCAGTGAAATAAGGCTTACCCAGCTCCAAAACTAGTTTGTCTACCTCAGTGTTGTTTTTATCTCCATCACTTGAATCTAAAAAAACAAATGAATGAAACAATGATGCAGATGGCAACTTTCTTCTCATCACAGCCTCCAGGGTCCAATAAAAGCTCCTTCTATTAAAGCAATAATGCCATTTGTGGCTGTGGGAATTCTGAGAGTAAAGTCTTAGTTTTTGTTGGTGTTGTTTAGTCGTTTTTTGTTTTTTTTTTTAATCACCAAACTGATATCAATCTATGAGCAATGCTTCGAAAACGAGTAGGATTCTCCAGGGACAGAGCAGAATTAGGAGAAAATCAATACCGGAAATATAATCCAACATAATTAACATTACATCTTTGGGATTCCGCCTTTGAAGCAATTCCCTGTCTGGCTCTAACTTAAGCTCTAATTGCGCCAGCTTCATTCTGTAACTGTTGCCTTTCTTGCAGTAATGGTGGTTTTCAGAAATACTTTGTTGAACAAATCAATTAGCTGCCATGGAGCAGGGGAGGAATTGGTAATAATGATAGAACAGGGGGAGTGGAACTCTTGGACAACTGAAGGGTTCTACATCGCAGTGCAGCTGCTCACGTCAAACTCTGCTTCAAAAGGCAAACAGCATCACACTTGTCTGCTGTTGACCTGGCACCCACGCCTGCTGCTCACTCAGTCTGCACATTTAGCATTAATGGGATGAGCGTTCAAGTACAGCCTGCTGCAAAATGCATTCACAAATCAAAGTTTGGGTTAAATGGATTGCTGCTGTTAGAATGGAATGGTAAACCTACAGAACTTCATATCAATGTCTGTGACATACTGTTACAAAAGTTAAACTTGTCATTGTTTTTATAGACTAGATAAAGTTATATCTTAAAGGCATCAGAGTTATTTCAGAGCAATTGCAAGAGAAGTCCATCTTCTGGAAGATGGAAAGAAAAAAAAAAGTGAGGCAAGTGTTGTGGCTGCAAGACTCCTGTGGGGGCAGCATTCATGATCACCAAGATTAAAAAAAAAGCCTATAGTCACCAGCCAATCCCCTGTAAAATAAATAAGTGGCTGCCACTCACACCTGCCTCTCCTGTGAAGCATTTTATTTTGGACCGAGCAATGAGTCAGATAGGAGAAGAGAGCATGAGGAGGAGGAGGAGTGTGGGGGTGCAGGTAGTTTGAGGGGAGATGGTTGTCTAAAGGTATGACATATATATATAAAAGTAGTTAAGCACCAAAAAGGAGTGTGGAGAATGTAGTTAAAGCGTATTAAAACTGGACAGATCCTGTCAGTTACAGTTAGACTTTTTAATATTCAGCTTTTTAATTTTTTATATGCACACACGTCACATTGGGTAGCTATTCTTTCAAAGAATACGGCATTTAAACTGAGTAATTTTCCTTCTCTTTCATGTGATGAGAAATTTGTGGCAGTTGCGCAAAGATGGTGAATTTTCCCAACACTGTCATGGCTGTCAACTTTCATTCCTTGTGTGTGTACACACCTGTAAGTTTATGTTAGCAAGTATATAATAGCAACACAAACAGAATCCAGCAATTGCTGCCAGCCACTGTGTCTGCATCTGTGTGTGTGTGCATGTGTGTGTGTGGGGGGGGGCAACCAGCTGTGCCTACTGTGCTGATCCTCAAAGCTGCTATCACATTCAGCTTGCATCATTTTTCCACAGAGAACATCAAACACATGTTCGCAGTTAACAATCCCACACACACACTCACACACTTGTATAAAAACACACTCATAAAAACACACTCTGAGCAACGTGAGATATTAGGACTGAATGTTATTAATTTTTTTGATATGTTTGACGTGCATCAGATGTGACTTTGTGTCTCTGCAATAGGGTTCTGAGGACACCCTTAAGGATGGAGTGCTCTGATACAATTCCCAAAATTTTTAGTTGCATCCTCATGTGATTACCTTTCCAGCTCAAACACAAACTCATTCCACTGCCCATACATTGGGATGTCGGTTGTAAGAAGCTGTAGGGTCAGCGGGCATATGTTAGCCCCTTTCCTTTTACAATGTTGCTTTCCTGCTTTTGCTTCCTGGTTTTTAGTCATTTGATTAGAAAAAACAAATAGTCATTCATACCATTCTAGTCACAGAAGTGACGAAGGAGAGAAGGCAGAGTGCAGAAGTGGGAACTTCATCTCAGATGGTGACAGTATCATCATGTGCTGTTTGCTCCATAAGCCTTGGGGTTTTTCCAGATTAATTGGTGATATTCAGATTCCAGTTGGCAGACATCATTGGATAAGTCTTTGACTCTGCTGTAGAAACCAAAAACAACACATTTTAATCCAAAAGAATGAAATGCGTTTGGATGGCTCAGCAGGAGGGACTATAATCAGAATAATTATTCTGGGATCACTCCAGCTCCAGGCCTTTTAGCTAATGACAGCTACAACACTGATGGCAGTTTAGTCCTATGTGTGCATATCACGGGGCATCTGTGTTTCTGTGTTTCAGCAAGTCTGCCAACATTGGCAGGCTGGTCCAAAACTCCGAACCAAATCGTTGCTTTCTGCAAGAATGAACAGCTAAGCACAGAATCCTGAAACAACCTTCCTGGCGGCAGCTAAATGCATTCCCCATTATATCACACCAGCTTTTTCTTAAAAAGTAGCAACCAGGAATTGTATGGCAGTGTGTCCTAATATAACAGAAATATTGAATCTCTCATGCTCTCAAACTGAAAGTTGAAAAGGCGGCGCTGGTCTTTTGCCTGTGGGGGGGGTTGTTTCACTGTGCAGCGCTGTAGAACTGAGCGAAGATGTGCCGTGTTTCAGGTTTCTGTAGCCAAATGATAACATAACCTGAGCAGACATATTTGGTAGTGCACAAGCCAAAGCAATCCTGTCATGATTTAAACAGGAAAAATGAATTTAAAAAGGAAACATTCTGGGGCTTTTCTACAGAAAGTTGAGGGTTTTATTTTTTCTTTTCCTCTCCACAGCACAGCTGTCCAGCTGGGACTATGTGTGCATTCACACACAGTGGCATCTTTTATTAAAAACTTTGATTAGCTCTTATTGCAGAGCCTGGACATTTCATTCACAGGTTCTCGACATGTTTTATCATGGAGAAAATCACCCTCGAGATATGAACGCAATTCGTCAAAACCGATCGATCCCAGAATATAAGCGCCTCCTCAAGCCCAGTGCGGAGACAATGAAACCAGTGCCCAACAGAGACATTGGCTCTGGAGCACCAATCAATAGGCTATTATTCATGCATGGCACATTTTACACAAGAACCCATTCAGAAAACACTTTACTGTATTGACAGTATTGTCTCAAGGTCCCTCGCAGTCGCGCCTGGTGAAATCCATTTTCCTCCCTCATAACGAGCTGTCATCTTCTGGTGTGAAGCGTCCCCGCATACTGATGGCACCACAGGTATCAGCAGGATAATGTCCCACTTTATGATCACATTACGTAATAATAATTAGTGCAATGACCCGTTTCTGAAAGATCTTTGGCATCTTTATCCTTCCAGGTTAATGGCAGGTGCCGCGCTGTAGCCAATGTTGCTATAAAGACACACAGGCCCATCTGCTACATGACAGTAAACTTTGCACGATAATGATTGATGTTACCAACATGAAATGTTAATGATTTGCTGTAATTCTGTCTTCCTAATTTATGCTGAGCCCCTGGACAAAGTTGACATTGCTCTAAACCTACTAATGCTGCATCTTGCCATCTTGTGCACAGTTCAATCCATCCATTCGATTAGCTGTTTTTGGTGATGGGTGGAAGGGTGGATGCAGATATTGGCAACAGAACACGTCCACGCGTGACTTCATTGAAAGTTTCATCTTAATTAAAACTCCCTGAACATGTTAGACAATGGTTTGATGTGTGGTTTCAAATCCGCTGTTACTGAGGTACCACAAAGTGGAAATCTTTGACAGTCCTCTTTCCATTTCTTTCTTTCTGTTAAAGCTGGTTTCTTTTTTAGACCCAAAAAAAGCAGAGGTTAATTACCGCACTGTATCTGTCCCTGGAGCTGTGTGATCTCCTGCAACACATTTGTAAAGATATGGATAAAAGCTCTGCAGATGAAAGAGAGAGATAGGGGGGTTTGGATATTTAGCCTTTAGAGAAATATTTCTCCTCTCAGAAATTTCCCTCACTCATGTGCCATCACACCCAGATAATTACACAATATAAAAGCAACCCTTACTTTAAAAAGATATTTGTGCTGCTTTCTTCTGTCATTTTACCATCTGCCGTCTGAAATCTCAAACACAAATATTCATTTTTGAGCAAACCTGTAGTTCACACCAAACACAGAGGAGCTGCCCTGCAACCGCTCCGCACCATCACAGACCCTGAACTGCTCCGGTGTTCCCCAGTGGGACAGGGCTAGGTTAAGCAGCTTGCTCAAGGGCTTCTCACTGGTAGTTAATGTTGGCATGAGTGTGTCCTTCAAAATCTCCTGACAGCCAATGCATACACACACCAGGATGCATGGTTCAGATGTTTCCATTTAAATTTGAAGCAAAAATCATCTGGAATTTCACATATAAAAGGAGAAAATAAGAGACAGTTTACCTCTTTTTCATAAATGGCTGAGTGGAGTGTCATGAGACAGCATATTCAAATAAGAGGTTACAAACAAGAAAGAAGGAAGTAATATTCCTGCTAAGAATTTGTGGATCCTGTTTGTTTTGGACATTATGAGGCATGCAAGATGTAAACCATCAGATCATCAGTACCAAGAAAAAGAGATTATTAATGCAAAGTATTTTAATGTAATTTCCCTGCTGGATGCGGGAAGAATGGTGGTGTAGTGGGTAGCACAGTCACCTCACAGCAAGAAGGCCTCAGGTTAAAATGTTGGTTGGGACTGGGGCTGGGGTCTTTCTGTGTGGAGTTTGCTTGTTCTCCCTGTGCCTGCATGGGTTCTCTCCGGATACTCCAGCTTCCTCCCACAGTCCAAAGACATGCAAAATTGGGAATTAGGTTAATTGGTCATTGTAAATTGTCCAGAGGTGTGAATGTGAGCGAGAATGGTTGTTTGTCTCTAAGTGTCAGCCCCCCCTTCACCCAATGGCAACTGGAAAAGGCTCCAATCCCCCCGCAACCCTCTAGAGAGGAATAAGTGGTAGAAGATGGATGGATGTTAGATGCATTATTAATCCAAAAGATTTCAGATTTCCAAAAGCAGTCTCTCAAAATGTGAACCAAAATAAATTAACTAAGATTTCAAAGACAGTTATGCTATTATTATATATGATTAAAATGTATGTTTCCTTATGTGAAAACTTGGCGTACATCAAGTCAAATTCTGTCATGCTGTCATCAATCTGTGATTTAAAATGGCATTAAAAAGCTTTTTGAACAACTTATTGGACTGACAATGTGGATTTCCTGTGAGAATCCTGTGGGCTCCTGCAGCAGAACTGGTCAACATACATGAAATATATTTTATTTATAACAAACCTTCTACAGTCGTGCATTAACACAAAGCTCAAGAAAAGTGTGTGATGGCTCTTTGTAAGGTTCTAGAGTTGGGTTTGATGTAGTCATATTGATGGCTTCTCTTCAACATGTATGATTTCATCTGTTTTGGTTTGATCTTTTTCACCAATGTCCACATGAAAGAGAGCTTCCACCTTCACCATATTCTGAAATATTACACGTACAGAAACAGTTATTGTGCTATATTGTATCATATCGCATATATATGTACTCTGAAAACTTACTTCTCACTTTCGTGAGCGTAACATCACACTTATTAATCAAATTTTTCTCTTCTATTTCTCCAGGCATCATCTTCCAAAGCATAAAACCAACATATCTCACACCAGTAATGAGCTAAAGGTATGTTCTTTTTCTTTCCTTCTCTCCCACATGTGCACTGAATAAAACAAAAAATGTGAATGAATTAAACCCGACAGATCAGGTCCCAGTAGGCTGTTTTCCATCCTGTTAAACTGGTTTTTCCTGTTACTGCCCCAGTGGCATAACCAGTAATTATTTCTGTCTTTCATGGCTAACAGAAAAAAACACATTGACAACTGTTCAGCTTCTATTTGCCTTCAGGAGGAAGTGAACGAGGGCTTGTAAAAACTGATATGTAACATGATGTAATTCTTAAGAATGTGGCTATCAAAGGTTTGCCCTCCAGCCACATGTACCCAAAGTTACCGTAACACAAGTCTCACATCATCCATGCTAAGCATTTTTTCTTCTTAGAAAAAAAGTTGAATACATTAAAGGCAGATCTAATCGATCCCAAGTGTGCTTATCATAGGCTGGCAGGCTGATGAGCCGATTTCAGAGCAGCACATTCTAATCCTTCAACTGATGCCTGAAAACTCCCGATTGTGCTGATAACGTCTGAAATAGCTCGGGAAAACTGTGCTGATCAATTCAGGCACCCTAAAATGAAAAACACGACCACAAACAACATCACCGACTACTTATTCATATTCTGTTGGACCATTCATGAGCTCATGATTCTAGAATGTGAATCAATCACTCACCTAATCCATTTATCTGTGGGGCCAGGATTAATCCTGAGTATCAGCATCTCTGGGAAGGTCTGAACAATCATGCCATTAATACCAGCTTTTTTTCTAAATGCTGACAAGAATGACAAATTTGGAGGTAGCGAGTTACCGTGAATAATCAGTTAATAGAAGCTTAGTGTCACCCTGGAAACATATGTCACTCAAGCATAAATGAAGACGTTTAAACTCTTCCTCCATGTCTGTTTATACCTGGATTATACATCAAGACTGCCTATGAAACGTGTGCTCTATTGACATCTATTGATTCAGCTGGTGACTTATTATAATTCTGGGTTTCAAAGGGGTTTAGCACCACTGCGTGCTGATTGGGTGTTTAACCTTTTGGCCTCCAAACTGAGATCTGAGCACATATCCCATAATGGGACGCATTCATCCAGATGACCTCTCCTGTCACCATGACAGCTCAGCGGCAGGCAAGCCGACAAAGAGATCCAGTGTGTGTCTTGCCTTTGTAGAAAAAAGAGAGAAAAGAAACAAAAGTGCTTATCTGAACTTGTCTCAGGTCACATCAACCCTCCACCTCTCCTCTTTTGCTTTTAGTGCCTTTTTTGCTGCCAAATAAAAGCAGCATATTTATTGCCATGTGTATTTCAACAGGAGAGCATACGTTTATTTCCCTGTTATTTTAGTCTTTAGTGGTTTCACACAGAGATAACAGGAGAACATTAGGGTGAGCATCCATTCTTCTGCGTTGTTTATTGTGCTTTCGTGATTTAAGGAGATATTACCCACTATTTCAGCATTCAGGCGGCTCGGCCACAAAGCTTCGCTTGATCCAGAAACTTGTGGCATGGTAGAATTAATCTTGTCTAGCGGCAGAGCCCCAAGCTGTATCTGCACAATCCTCAGCTCGCTCTCGCTCTCTCTCTCGCTCTCTCTCTCTCTCTCTCTCTCTCTCTCTCTCTCTCTCTCTCTCTCTCTCTCTCTCTCTCTCACACTCACACTCACACTCACACGCACACACACACTTAGTTATGGCAATGTGTCAGGAAACATCTCACATCTCAGTCAAATGGCAGAAACCCTGCTGGTTCCAACTGCCTGCTCTGACTATTTGCATGCAGATAGTGCACATGCCATTTTGACCGGACTTGCCTGATGGTTTTGTATACACAAACAACAGGAAGTCTAAAGCCTATAGCGACGTCACAGCTGATCGAGCAGAGCTGCACTTGAGCAATTCTAAGAGTGAAAATTCCTGTGAAATTATGTTTCTGCTGATGTTTGATATCGAACCATCACCATCTGAGTCTCACAGTCAGGTCATCGCTGCATCTGGGTCTGAATGTTTTACCAATAATTAAACATCTATCTTAAAAGAGCTGCAGTCACATAGAATTCACTAAAATACAGAAATGTTTCCCTAAAATAAAATGATCTCGCTTTGGAGGAAAGTGTTAAATCTTAAAACTCGTTAACCATCAGTCATGCATGTCTTCAAAATGTCACACTGAGGGGTATCTGGAGGGAAAGATAAGGATTAGGAATTAGAGACGAGAAGATTCCCTTTCCAGGGATTTACACTAACTCGCACTGAGGGGGTTTTAATGCCCTCTACCACTATTGATTACCCAGCCGTCTGACTGATTGAGAACGAGATATAGAAAAGAACACATCAATAAAATCCTCTAAAAAGCACAGGCAAGTTTTTTTTAGGTGAGATTTCTCACCCACTCAAATACAGACAGATGCTATGATATTAAGTTATTCCAGAAGTCCGTGATAGCAGTGATGATGCAAAAAAGGCAACAGTAACATCCACAAAAAGCTGCTCACTGATTCTGGGAGGTAAATGTTTAAAGTTTGTATCAAATAATTGTGCCTTCCAGGGGCATCACTGAGATTAAAAAAAAAAAAAACAAAACAAACAAAAAAAAATCTTTCCAACTGTGTGCTTCCATAGAGAAGGTGATGTTGATGTTGAGTCTTAAAATTTGTGATCTAGAAATCCCTCATTAAATTAACGGAGCCTGCTGGTTGAAAACCAGCTGTTATTCTTCTGCATAATTAAAAAAGATAAAATTGCATTGTCTCGCTGTGATCATTTCTGCAGTTAAAAATATTAGTAAAACTTCCTTCATCACTCAGTCATGCATAGATGTGTACATACTTGGATGTGAATCTTTCTGGCTGGCTAAGAGTTATAGACTTTCTGGTAATGACAGATACAGAGGCTCTACCTTCAGACTCTAAGGCAGAAGGTTCTACCTTTCAGTTAATAACTCTTACTACTACTTACTTACTACAACTTGGTGATCAGACATTGAATCTGATTATATGTACACATGAAAACGCTTTGATTTGCTGGATATTGTTTTTTTGGGGTTTTTTTTAGTGTGAAACAGTTGACATTCTGGGGAAGAATGCATGTCAGAAGCTCTCTGGATAGTGGATTAATGCTTTGACCACAGCCTTTTGTAACATTTGCACTGTGCTGGTTTAATCCACTGTTGTTCTCACTCTTTCAACATTCTCAATAAGAATATCAGAGTAATGCCTTCAAATGAGTGTGAAGGACAGTACATCCCAAGCTTTAGTCTGTCCCATTCAGCTCAAAATGTTTTTCTGCTGCACAGAAAAGCAGGGTGGAGAGCTATAGCACCCACTAAATGTCGTATCTAATGTCAAATCCTCAGTCCCAGAGCCAGGACTGGGTTTGGGATGAAACTTTCAATGTTCTGACATTTAATGCCCAAGGCACCAACAGGGATTGGAAAATTCAAATAGCAGTGAAATTTCCTGACTTCCAGCACCCAGGAATCTTGAAATGTCATGATGAAAAAGTCTTCATCATGCAAGTCAACTTCAACTGGATCAACACTTTTGAACTTATTCTTTCCCTTTGTTCATGTTTCTGCTTACCTTTAACGCAGTGTGACAGGACCAACTATTGCACAAACTGATTTTTCAGCTTGAGAATTCTTCCTGTCAAACTGGGCTTAAAGACTACTCTCAGAAGATCACACATGATGGTTCAGATCTTTGGAAACAGGGTGATGAAATCAAGCCTCAGTGTTTTTGAAAGCCTAATGGATCAATCTCTGAGGAGAAAAAGGCTTCTTTAAAATGGGAGGAAATTACTTTTGGCTTGGAGCTCAAATGATTTTAGGTATGTGGAGTTATCCCTCAATATGAGATTATAGGGCTTGGCTTGATAAGCCAAGCTTACCACCTTAAAGCCACCTGTAGTGGAGTTCTATGAGGACAATGTACCATGACCCAAATAACTATGAAAGCCAGATAAATCAGGGAGCTCGGACAATACAGACGTAATGAGATGCTTGAGGTTTCTGTTTTTAATTACAGATTCCATTTAGATTCGGTTCCTTCAGAATGTTGATTTTTTTTCAAGGTGTGAGGTGACATTTGACCATCACTGGGGTTTGAATCTGTATCTCCTGCCATGTGTTTGTCTCTTTTGCACTATCTTCTTAGCCTTTGTGTCTTTCTGCTCTTCTCTCTATACATTCCATGCATATGTGAAAATATAAATGACCTATAAGCATCATCACACAACTCTGGCAAAAGGGAAAAAGGACCATAAGAAGAAGATGACAAAGAATGAGCTGATAAATGTGTTTGCAGTGAGATTACCATGCATCATAAACACATAAACCCTGCAAGGAGGGATGGGGATGAATTAGGGACAGTGGAAATTCAAAAAAGACAGAGAGAAGACAGCAAAATGGTAATGGTGAATGAGAGCATAGAAACAGTTTATGAATATAAGATGGAGATATTAAGATCGGGAAGCAGAGAGCGTGTCAGAAGGCAAAGGTAGTCAAATACAGAAGTAGATGGAGAGGGAGAGAAAAAAAAACAAATGTAAGCCCCTGAGGATTAACTCTCTCATTTCTCTATGGGGAAGAATGAAAAAAAGAGGATTTCCACCTCCGATCCTCTCAGCCTCACTTTGATATCTCTCTTCCCTCCTGTCTCATATTCTAATATCTTTAGCCTTTATTCATCCCATTGGAACACATTCACCCAAAGTGAAAAGTGCTAACGACATGAACACACAGGGGCAACTCCACTGGACACTAATCTCACTCTATTGCATCTTTTTTGCTTCCTACTTCCCTATTTCAAAAATATATTGTCCCTCATTTCTTCCTTGTTATTTATTTAGTCCTTTTGGTCTGACCTATATGCCTTACAATATTTGACCAGTTACACCAACAGCAATATGTTAATAAATGAATCAGGATCTCCAGATTCTCTGTTGTTATGGTCAAATTGGATGGATGGATGCTGTCTGAATCGGTGGTTTTCAACGTGACACAACAGAACCAGCTACAGGAGAGACATTAAACCAGACAGATGAGGGAGAAGCAGTGGAGAAGTGTGGAGGTCACACAGTGAAGACCACACTCCACTATTTTCTCTGCACATTCTGGAGTACATTGAAGTGTTTTTAATACCAGATGGATTGATGGATGAAACTTAACATTTATAAACAGTTTGTTATTTGTAGTTTGAAAAGACATTTAAAGTAAACTTCAACTCCTTAACTCCACCATCCTCTAGAGTCCTCATTTTCCTGCCCTTCGGCTCTTCATGTCTATTGTCTCCATCTGACTTGAAATTTTGTGGCCTTATTTAATTCCTACCTGAATTGCTCCAACAAAGTGGTTCATTTATATTCTTGCATGTGACTTCATTTGTTTACTGGCTCAACTCCCAAAGCTCTCCCAGTGCAGTCATTCTGGACAGTCTCATGCCATGAATATAAAGTCATGTGGTTGGTCTTGTGCAGCCTTCAAATATTGCTTCTTTTGTCAACAGTCAATTAGAGCACCAGGCGCAGACGTACAAATTACCCATGCAGAAGAATCACAGATGCTGGGCGGCTCGTATGTGGCCTGTCTATTTTTGAAGAGGCACAATTGGATTTAGATTTGTGTCGACCTCATAGACATTGCAGTACAAGTATAAACCCTTGCTCATGTGTCCTTTATGTCTCCTCTTTTCCTGTGGCCAAGAGGCCTCGCTCTCCCACCTTTCCTCCATTCCTTGTGGTTCTCTCCCTGCTCCCCAAGCCCTTAAGAATCTGAAGTATTCTATTTTTCTTTAGCCTCAAATCGATTCCAGACGCCACTGTTTCCTGTGCCCCCACATTTCATGTCACTGCCCTCTCTTAGGGGCTGCAGACCAAAACCACACAGATAAACACACGCAGCCATATATACAGAAATGGAGCAGGAGAGACGAGTGAGTAAGAAGCATCGGGTTTTGCTTGATTTTCCATAGAATAATTTCCTCTAACTTTCCACCCTCCCCCGTTTCTTTTCCAGGAACTGTGCACAGCCATTCTTATTTTCCCCCCTCCGTGTTTGTCTTGGCAAGTCCCTTGTCATAGTCATCTGTCTTTTTATCTCTCTTTGTCTCCCAGATTAAATGGTGCCCCGACACAGTCATGAATCTTTCCCTGAATAATGTGTGTGTGCAACTTCGGCCCCTGAACGTTCACAGATGTTTTCAATGCATTGATTTAACTGTGTGGATGTGCTCATATATGAGAAAAAAAGGAAGTAAAAATGATTACAGTACATTTATAACATATTTCCAATCAGCTGTTGTAAGAATTGGCACAGAAGATGACAGGAAGGACAAGAAAGCAGACAATCCAGACAGACAAAGATGGAGAAAGTGAAGGATGGAGCATGATAGAATTAAAAGTTCTGGATAATTAAGGATACACTGGAATGCCACATTCATAGTCTCTCTCTTTATGGGGATAACAAGTCAATTTTTGGGGCAAGTTCCTTACACGTGCCTCTTTTCTGTTTTAATTCTACCGCTTCTAATTTTGAAGATAATGACACAATAAACTGCAAACATCTCCAATTTGATGTTCATATTTTCAATTTATGAAATTTATGAAAGTTAAATACAATGAAGAGGACATTCCCAATGCAAGCCAGTAGGCAATAACCATCGGTCAGCAAGCTAATTGAAGATCCATTGTTTCACATGGAGCTGAGAGCCTCATCAACTCTCCAGTTGTTTTGCCATCTATTTTGGATGTTCATTTGGAGGAGGAGGGAGGCACAACTCGTCTGGTTATCAACTTGCTTTGCACACCAGAGGATTTCAAGTTGAAAGACCAAAAAAGAGATGTGCCCTGTTGACATTTTCATTATGTTCGGCTGAATATAAATAAGCAGTTTAATTTTTTTGTTGTTGTTGTTGTTTTAGCTCATGCAAGGAACAACAGTGTAATGACCCTTCTGTTACACAATACCAAAAGTAAATAATTTCAGTATTTAAGTACAAGCCCAGTTTGACAATGGTTTAATTAAATTCAAGATTTTGTTTTGTCATGTGCAGAATAATTACAGTAAAACTCAGCAGCAATGACATTCTTTTCAAGCTGAGAACTTAATATAAACAAGAGCCCAAGAAGTTAAAGTAGTAAGAGAAGCAGTGCAAACATGCCTCATTTGAAACCATTTTTTTTTCTTTGTAATAGTTTGACAAATAAATGTGCACATCGTGATGTGAAAATATGATAAAGTTAAAGTTTGATCATGGCCAGACCATTCAACAGTCTTACGGCCCGAAACTGGTAGTGCAGCCTTGATGCCACAGTACCGCTGAATACATGGTAACAGCTGGAACAGTCCATTCCGGGGGTGCTCAGGGTCTGTTATAATCTGATTGGCCCTCACGCTGCAGCGCTGGACGTAGAGCTCCTCTGTGGATGGCAGTTACATTTTGTTGTTTTGTTCAGGGCTGCTTTTACTTCCCTCTTTACAGACTGACTGTTGAAAGTGGAGCAGCTGCTGATGCAGGCAGTCATGATATACTCAGTGATGCACCTGTAGAAGATGCAGTATCCTGGAGTCCAAGGCCAGTTCATGCAATATGAGAAGCACTGATTGGTACTGAAACCAGTCAGTCTTTAATGAGAGGGCACCTTATTGAAGAAAATATTGGGTATTAAACATAGCATCTGATGTCATTCCATGAAACCTCAAAAATATCTGTGATTTAAAAGGAGCCATCTCTGACTCATTACCAAAAATAATTAGACTGATTGCACATAAATTACCACAAATTGCATAGGATTTCCATATAAATTAGAGTGATGCTCAGTAATTAAGCTAATCAAAATGAGCAAAACAAAAATAAACATGCAAAATGACTATTTTACTAAAACAGTTTATATATTTCTCAGTTCTCAGTATTTTCTGTGAACAGATTGTTTTTCACAGCAACAGCTTTTTTTGTGTCCATCATATGCAAACTTTTGGAATATATTCTAATTGTAGTCTTTGGTATTTAAAGCAAACATCACAACAACCAAGAATTTACTGTAGAAAGTTGAGATAGAGAATATCTAAGTAGAATAGAGAAATGCTAAAAAAAAGATATGATTCTAAATGATCAGTGGTTGAAGCAGCGTATCAGGAAGAGACAAACTTTCCTCATCATCTTTGCTTAAAACTTCTGTCCTTGTGTCAGTAAAAAGTGGATTGCATTTCTACACACCTCGTGTAAAACTGTGTCTACTAATGGGATTTGTGGGACCACAATCTCCAAGGTCTGATTCTAATCACGACTAGAAAGTTGACAAAGAGACACTAATGATGGCATATTGAAGATGATACACAAAGAATGTGTGAGATGCTTTTCAGTTATGCTGAGAACATTTTCTGCACAAACACACACAGATATGCACACTTGTGCAGGCCTATTATTTCCTTTAATTGAAAGGCGATTAAAGATCAGGTTTTGTGGCGAGGTGAAGTCTGGGTGTCTGTTTTCAGTGTCGTTTTGTTTTAAGCTTTTAACAGACCACAAAGAGCCGTCTCCTGAAACCAGATCCACAGAGTGAACCCTGATATAGCTCTCAGTCTGTCTGCTTTCTCCTTTGCAGTCAATTATCCCATCCTGTTCCAAAGGTCACTTGGAGTTTCTTTAATCACACCTAGGTGATGATATTAACAATATTTAGTTTATTTTAAGAACCCTGCAAGAATAATTTGCATTCATCTCAGGCCCCTTTTATTCTTCCCAAGCTGTGGTTGGTCATTTCATGCATCCCTCTTCTTATTAAATTCCTCCTTGCCAGCATGTAATTTGAATTAACCAGATATTTAAAGAAAAGTTAAGAAAAAACAGTCCACAGGGGCCTTGGATTTGTTTGGCAACAGTAGTGAATTCATACACTAAGAAAATCTCATTTTAAACCTTACATGACCTCCTTTCTCCTCCAACATTAGAATGAAAAATGGTATCACATCTGGTTTAAATAGCATTTGGGGTTATTGAGGGGTTTGGGGGGGCTTTTGTGTGAGTAAATGGTTGCAGGTTTCCATTCCTGGCAAAAGGCAGAATTTGTATGTTTGTGGTATCCTTGATCTTCAATCCTGGGTAATTTAGCGCAGTTAGCCTGAGCCAAGTTCTGGATCAGAACAGAAGTGGTTTTACGCCATGCTAATGTGGTGATGACAGCAGTGCTGAATGCTGAGTAGCCCACCGTTCTCTACTGTGCCACCATCTTGGTTAGTGTTGGAACAGAAGTGCCACATGGCAATCAAATATAGCAAGAACAAATGATGATGACTCAGCTGTAAGAATAGATAAGGGACAAATGCCACCTTCAGGCCCCATTGCAAAAACTAATAGCATATTTCACAGTCATTTCCTGTCCTTTTGGGCTGCTTATTGTTAATTTCAGTGTATTTTGTAGTGAATCTATGTATTTTTCTTGGCTCAGTTTGTTTTTACTGGGGTCCGCTAAGAACAGGAAAGATATTTTCTTTGCATATGAGTCAACTCAGTAGCCAGAATGTGTTGAGATGGATCATGAACCTCTGTCAAGAAGCCACTTTTCCTATCAGCAGCCATTATCATAACACAGATGCTTTCCCCTCTTTACAGATAACAGCCCATCAAAGCAACATGTGATGAATTATTAAAAATCTGTTTCTACTGCATGCATAAGATCACTGGCAATGACTTTCTGGATGAGGCCTGAGTCTGTGCTTTAAGGCAAAAAGGTGTAAACATACTAGGAATTATTCCAACAAAAACATATTTGGATGTTCTCCATTGTATTTTAATTCTTATAATATTTTAGCTTTAGAGAAGTTGTATTAGACCTGGAAACCCCAGTGTGAATCTGATGTGTGGGGAAACAAGGCTAAAGGGCAAAACACAGAGATAGACCACTCATACATGTATGAATCATGCTTATTATACTCACCCAGAGTGAGAAACTGGGGGAAAAAAACAGTTTTTCCATCCTGTTGTACTTTGGAAAAAAAAGAAGAAATTGATTGAACAGATTCACAGCTGCCTGATATGGAGGTGTTTCCAGAAATGGCTGCAGATATTTACAGCTCAATGACAATAAGACCCAGCTGGAGAAGAAGGAATAAAACATGTAAGATCTATACACTGATTTTAATCCCAAAGTATTACCTCAAGTCACCAAATTGGACTTTTTTCTTTTGTTTTTACAGTAATACCAAAATAGATTGAATTAATTCCCCTTATGTCAGTATGTATTAGGAGGCAATTCAGAAAGTAAAACCATCTGTTCATCAGTTCTCTTTGTAAAACCCGAAGTCCATGAAGGCCATCCAGAGGACACAATCAGCAAAACCAGACAGTATTTCCACTCCAAAGATGTGATTTATTTTCACTCATATGAGTGTATAAAGTATTATTTACAGAAGTCAGTCACTGGGGATCTCACCTGATTCAAAGAATATTGGATGGATTTCTTTTTTTAAACTGTTGCTGAAACGTTTCACACAGTTCAGGGTTTAAATCCTGAGCCAGAGTCAATGACAGATATTGCAGAAGTGGTCAAGCCAGAAGACACACTAAGAGTCATTACCTCTGTCTGCTTCTGTGTTGCTTTTACCTCCCTCCTCCCTCTCTCAGTCTTCTGAAGCTCTTTCTTCCATTAGATGTGAATGAAAGAAAACAACTTGCTATGGGATCTATTTTAAAGGAGTCCAAAAGCTTCACTAGCTCCTCCGCTTCATCTGGAAAACTTAATTTTAGCCGTTAATTTTCTAGCCAGCAGCATTTGTCACCTCCGTCGCACCGTTGTCGCCCGAGCAAGTCACACATTAAAAGAGGATTTCTGAGCTGTCACACTTGATGCTCTCATCAATCTATCTCATTCTTTTACTGTTGTTTGTGTTTTTTTACTTGACAGCTTTTCAGACAAATAACAAATGAAGGGCAGGTTATCAGGATATCCGTGAAAGCAGGTTTATTTTGGAAATGCTTTATTTTTGACTTGATAAATGTGGAAGACACTTCATTTGACACTTGGCTGACAGTTTGAGAGCTTGTTAATAGATTCACTATAGCAGGTGTCAGATCCTTCAAGAACAAGGTCAAGCAGGCGAGCATCATTGGCAAACATCTCCAATCCAGCATACAAAAACAATATCAGGTGTTGGCATGGAATACATTCAAACATTTTTAATTTCAGTTCATATTTTTACTGTAATTTCCTGTTGTGTTCCTCCATCTATAGCTGTCTTGGCTAAATTGCTAACTTGCTAAAGATAGCTCTGAGATGGGGGATTTGTCAAAGCATCAATTTCTTTTTGGGGTGCACACAAGACACTCAGATACGCCCATCAGTCAGAAGACTCAAGGGTAATTAGCTAGATGATGAGCCAGTGTGGGATTAACTGTCAACACTTCCTGGTTCGCTGGTCATTTGGCCAACAGGAGCCAATGAGCCCTGAAGGAATTTTCTCGTTTACTGAGCCATTGAGCAGTAGAAAACATCAGAGCGCACAAACAACAAGAACATTTAAGGTAGAAGACAATCAAAGGAATGCAGTACAAACAGAAACTGCTGTAAAAGGTTTATTTGTGCTTCCCGTTTGTGTTTAATGACTTCAGAACTCTAATGGCTCAAGTGCAATCATTCTGGGTTCTAATTTGGCACTGATCAGATGTCTGGCCCTGCTGTCACAGACACTGCAGGTCCAAGTGGGACAGAAATTGGCCGACCTGTGTGCTGCTCTGGCCCCAAACCTCCATCAACCGGATCAGATGCCATAATGGGGGCTCACTTGAGGTGCAGCTGTGTGAAAATTATGCACCAGTTAACATGAACCAGCACACTGGGAAGGTGGAAATAAAAGCAAAAAAGCATTTCAGTGTGATTCATTTGGGGTAAAACATAGGACCAAATGTGCTTGAAAGAACTGAAAACCCACTCCAAGCCACACCAGGCTTTGACTCAAATTATTATTTCTGATTTACATTTATTTAATTCTATTTGAAACAACTGCAAAAATAAACACAACACGCTGTTCATGAGCTCCACCTCCCACTCACAACCAGTCGGGGTCTAATTGAATTAAAGCTGATGAGTTTACAGACAGCATTGTCTGACTAATTAGTACAATGTCTTAATCAACACAGCAGCTATTGGAAAAAACACTGATTTCCAGCTGCATGTGGAGTTTCTCCCCTTTACATCAAAAAGATAGGAGTGTTTCTCCTGTCAGCTTTAAATGCAGTATTTTATCAATATAAATGTGTTTGAATTGCCAAGTCTTTCAAACTGAATGTAAATATGCTCCATGGCAGCTTCAGCTGGATTTTTTATTATATTCCTGTACTGAGTATCTTTGTCTGCTTTGTTAGGCTGCTGGCTCAGGGGAGAGAGGGAGCTACAAACAGGAAAGAAGGAAAAACAAGGAGAAGGACGGCAGTGACGAGAAAGGCGTTGATGAATGTCTGCAACAATCTAAATCAATGAATTAGGAAGATCATCCTGCAGCAGTCTGTACAGAAGACTCACGCATCAGCTCAGTGGGAGCAGAGCTCCGCTGAGAGAAGGGTAGCAGTCGAGAGCAGAGCGCCGGGCACAGCCACTTGCGTCCGTCAAGATGGTGATGCTGAAGAGACAAGGCCTCAGCCTGATGAAGGCCTTTCTGCTGTTGGTTGGAATTTCCACACTCTTTAGTGTTGCAGTAGGAACCCGAAGAGGAAGTGCATCATTGGATCAGAAGAGCCACAGACACAGACATTCAGGTATGACAGAAAAAACATTCTTTCCGTGCACATACTATTAACTTTTCTGAACATATTGGACACCAGAAATATTTCCACAGCAGCTTCTTTTAGTTTGACCCTCCAAAGAAAATACGTGCTCACTATATTTTCCATTCTATATGTTGATGTTCTCATTTAATCGACTAACTTCCTCTCACGGAAATGGAACTTGCTGTCGGTTCCTGCAAGCTACTCATAGCTTACAGAGTATCATCCACATTTTCTCTACTTGGCTTGAACCAGCAACTCGTAATTCAAAAGTAGTCCTCCACACTGATGAGGTCCCAGACCCCAACCCACTTTTGGATTTGCAAAAGAAGCTGGGTTGTGATATTTGAATCATTTTAGAACAGAGTGAAACAGAATGAAAAAAGGTAATCTTTTTTGCTTCCAGGTCACTTGTCCCTGCACAGACACAGACAGAGGGGAGGGAAGGAAGGGCAGGTTCTCCACAGGTCCAAACGAGGCTGGGTCTGGAATCAGTTCTTTGTCATTGAGGAGTACACTGGACCTGACCCAGTGCTGGTGGGCCGGGTGAGTATTACAATTACTGTTTTACAGTAATTGCAAAACACAAACTGACTTAAGAATCATTAATCTCATGCTTTCAGCTCCACTCAGACGTAGACACAGGAAATGGCAATATCAAGTATATTCTTTCTGGAGAGGGTGCAGGAACCATCTTCGTTATCGATGACAAGACAGGAAACATCCATGCTACAAAAACCCTGGACCGTGAGGAGCAGGCACAGTACACTTTAACAGCCCAAGCTGTGGACAGACACACCAACAAGCCTTTAGAACCTCCTTCAGAATTCATCGTGAAAGTTCAGGACATCAATGATAATCCTCCCGAGTTCCTACATGGCCCATATTATGCCAGGGTACCTGAGATGTCCAATGTTGGTAAGTACAAAAATGTATGATTAAAAGATCCAAAATTTCAAACAAAACAGAAATATGAAATATGTGTTTGGTGCATGATGATGTTTCTCCCTTTATTTTATTTGAAAATGACCTGAGGATGTCTGTTATGTTTAATGTGCAGGCTTATACAGTTACATACCAACAATGGCTCACAGAGAGGCCTTAACCACTTATTTCAGCTGCAGGAGGGGAGAGAGTGACAGCAAATCTAAATATTTAAGCTTTACAAAATCAGGAAAAGGCTTAGCCCAGCTTTTGGAATCATGTTTACATGGAAAAAGAGAAAAATGGACAAACACCTGAAATGCTCTTGTCCATGTAAATTCAGTCATTGAGGGACATTTGTTGAAATGAGGATCAGAGTTCATCACTGTTGCTGATAAACAGCCATTTTCATACATAAGTGATCACAGAAATCTGACCACTCTCACTAACACATAAAAAGGCAATCTATTTCATTGTTACATTTATATTTGTTAAGACAAGTGGGTTTGAGTTGCAGCAGGAGAAAGGAAACGTTAGCATGGTAGCAGAAAATTGGCCCAAGGAAGAAGTCCTCAGAGTCCCATTATTACAGCTTCTCTTCTCGATAGATTTTCTTTCCAAATATTAAACATGTTATCAAGACTGACCTGAAATAAACCATTCACTCAGTGTTCCTGGCTGAACCTCTCAGAGCCAGAGAAATCCCTCCTCTGAATTGATTGAACCTCTGAAAGGGCTCCTGAATGAGTTCCATTCAGCCTTTATTCACCAATCTACTTTTTAAGCTGGAATCCAAACACAGAAGTCTGGTGGCGAGGGGCCTCTGGATGCCATCAACCTCAATCAGAGGGGGGACAGAAAGGGGCAGTTTAGACTACCTAGCTTCTTGTTTCCTCATCAACAAAAATGACAACAGAACGTGATCTCTTCCATAGCCACATGCTGGAATTCACTTGAAATTGAGTAATTAGCCTCATCTGTCAATATAATTCTACCAAAAAGGCAAATGCACACAATCAGGGAGCCTGAAGGATAGAAGACATGAAGGCTATCTTCTACTTCTAAATAATTAGCTTGATTCATCAGCGTTGTCATCTCATGTTCAGTTAGCAGAGATTTAGGCCTAGTAAATTGGTGCTGTCATGCTTTTGTACCACTCGTTTTCAAATTATTTGACAGTTTTTTGTTTTTTTTTAAAGATTCCACAAATATGAGGATACAAGAACTCAGGGAAATGCTACATATGACATGAAAAAACATTGGAGAGTGGACAGTTTTGTGCCACAATGTTGAAATGTTGAGAAAGAACAGAATGGGTCTGTGCTGTAGATCAGCTCTGCCAGCTGAGACAGGGAGAGTTTTTCCATTCAGCAGATTGTGGTCAGGTGAAGGTGGTCAGGGAATGTTCTGCGACAGCAACAAGAATGATTTTTGAACCATCCACTGAAGCGAGGCACTGGAGTAAGAAGCCTTTTCCTGATGTCTGTTTTGTCTGCTTGTTTGTGCTTTTAGGTACATCAGTGATACAGGTGACAGCGACAGATGCTGATGACCCCACATATGGCAACAGCGCCCGCCTGGTTTACAGTATCCTGCAAGGACAGCCGTATTTTGCCGTGGAACCTCAAACAGGTGATTTACACAGCATGAAATGACAGAGGCATTGCATAAAGAGACACATTCATGAAATATTTCACACATCACTGCCATTTCATAAGAATGTACCCATGTTAGCCTTGGTACGATGGCTGTTAGGTGTCAATAATTCAAATATAGCACAGTCATTCATTAACTTTTATCGAAATAACTAAATGCTAACTGCTGCATCTCAGAGGCCCCTTGTGGAAACGAAATAAGCCTGTCTGACTGCAGTGATTTCACCAACCTCCACTTGAATTAAAATATTCTGGTTTCAATCCGATGCAGGGCTCATGCAACAGCATCTATTTTCCACTGTAATTGTAGAGGAACAGCACTGTAAAAAAAAAAAAAAAAAAAAAAAAGCTTCCCAGAGGGGATACAACCTGGTCTCTGCACAGCCAAGGCCTAATATTTGGGTTAGCATTAATACAAGAAGTTGGATGTAAGGAGAGACATGGAGCTATGCTGGGTCACAGAGAGCGAAGGCAAAAAGAGGGAGGTTAGCAGAAAAGAGGAGAGGGAAATTGGTTTAGAGAGGGAGTGAGTCCATGGACAGAGTGGTTAGGGCATGGAGAGGGAGAGAGATTTGGGCAGAGTAAATCTGGCTAATCAAACCAGTGTTGGGTATTTGACTGGCTCAAATCCATAGCTCACATTTCTAATTGGTTTGGAGATTATCAGCTTTCCATGGTGTGTCATACACACTCTGTGTACACACACGGCATAATATGACAGTAGAAAGCTTCGACTCCCAGGCACTGCAGTTCGACATGAGGGGAAATAAAGAGAGATGGAGAAAGCAGCCACTGATGAACGAAACAGATAGAAGAGATTAGCTGGGCTTGAAATGGAGGAAAAAAAATACTTTGCATATGTTCATCTGGAGTTCTTATTAGTGTGTGTACAGGGTGATCATGTTTTTCCCTGCAAAATAAGAAACTTTGGATTAAATTTCCATCACGTTAATCTTAAGCAACATGGAAATGACATATGGAAATTGCACCACAATAAACAAACTGTGTGGACAGGTATAGTACAAACATTTAATCTGAAGTAAAAATGTCTGTATATTCAGGTATAATCCGCACTGCCTTGCCAAACATGGACCGTGAGGCTCGCCAGGAATACAACGTTGTCATCCAGGCCAAAGACATGGGTGGTCACATGGGAGGTCTGTCGGGGACAACAGAGGTCAAAATCACCCTCACTGATGTCAATGACAACCCTCCAAAGTTCCCGCTGAGTGAGTGCAAATAACTGTACTTCTGTGTTTCTTTCATCCAAAGCATCTGCTAAAAACAGTTTGCCCTCTTTTCCTGATACGAGGGGTGAAAATGTGAAGTATTAAACCATCAGCCCCATGCAGTCTCTCATCCTGCAACGCCCCATCACCTTCTGCACGTGTGCACATCTCCGCATGTAGATTATGCAAATCTAGACACACACACGAGCATCGTCTTGTGTGCACTGTATGTGTGTTTGTGCAGCCCACAGCAAGCAATATGCTGTAGATATGAGATTCACTGTAGGAGGCAGAAAAAATAACTTGGGAAATCAATTATTAAAGGTTCCTCACTGCCCCCTGCAAAGTCCTCAGGCTAGGTGTGCATGCACAGTGTGTGAGTTTGTATGTAGGTGTTTGTTCAAGCTTCTTTTTAGGAATTCTGAGGAATAACTCATTTGTTTTAAACTGTCATAAAAATGAAGAGAAATATTTTGCCCAAGTTAAACAAGAGTCTGTTGTATTTTGTATTTTGGTGGGAAAGACACAAATAATCATAACGACAACAACAATGACAACAATAATATAATGAGCATGCCTTGGATAATGTGCAGGCAAAGCTGGTTTTCCATTTTCTTTATAAAGCATTGTATCATAAAAGGATGATGGGAACAAAACCACCCATTTATAAGTTTCCCATTTAGAATTTTCATTCCCAAATACAAAAAATAGCCTCAATCAGATAGTTCTAATATGACATCATGCCATTAGATTTTCAACAAAATGATGCTTTTCCCTTGTCTTCGACTCCCTCTGTCTTTATACGTTGTGTGCGTTTCTGGTCCTCCTTGTAGCTGCGAGCGTAGTAACTGCTGGCAGAGGTTCAGCAGTCTAGCCTCGCTGTAGGAATGGATGGGAAGAGAAAATGACGAGGAAGCAGGATTAAGCCTGTGAAGAGGATCAGTAGCTGAATAAAGAAGAGCAGGGAAGAGGAAGTCAAGGAGGGAATGAAGGACAGTCAGTCCAAAAATTCACTGCAGCTTAGGTTTTCAGCATGTTTCTTTGTAGTTCGGCTGATCAGTTGACTTCATTTGAGGTAATCAGGTTCAAGCCAACCTCACACTTGGAAAAGTGGAATAACCATCCAGCGCTCATTTCTACCACTTTGAGCTGTGAGTGCTAATTCTGACCATTTTTTTTCAACCAGTTACAGAAAATGTTGCTGCCCAGCAAAAAAAAACCTCCAAGTTCTGCCAGACGTTTTTCAGTGCAATGTATTTTCTCACAGCAAGATGGCGCTAAGTGTCACACACTGGACCTTTGACTGCAGCGCGCTTAGTGGAAACCCACTTCCATCCTTTTGAAAGCGTTGACCTTGCCAACAGCAATATTATCATGCTTTTCCGATATCATTTCTGACATCTTCCATATCAGCAGAAATGTTAGATCCAAGTGAAATATTGCACAAGCAAGAAAATTGGACATGTTGATATTTAAATGGTTCCTCTGCTGTCGTTTTTTGTTTTAATTACAATAGAATGCTGTGCCATTATGTTTACAATCAACACGTTTGTAACATCCAACTGCAGTTCTATTAGATAAAACACCTCAGATAACTGAAAGTAGCCTAACATCATAAAGTCCTAGTGTTTTCATCGTCCATGCTTGCAGCACAGACAGGACAGGTAACATCGCTGATACAAGACAACACAGCTAGCAACAATATGCTTTGAAGGCTGTAACGCTCGTTTTAAAATGTGGGAGCAATGCAAACACCTGCAAGAATAGTCTCCCAGATGGTGTGAATGAGGACAGTGATTACTTATTTAGGGGAGGACAAGAGCAGGAGAGGGAGGAGAGAGACAGAAAAAAATACCTTCAGCAAAGAAAAACACAAAACCCAGGCAGTGCATAAAAAGGGTGCACAATCAAGTTAAAAACAGACAGTCACAGCATGACTCCCTTCATTTGTTTCAGCAGCCTTTTGAGGCTGGACGACTCAGTCACTCCCAGACTGTGTTCCTGTCGTTTGCTTCCCTTCACTATCAGAAAATCTCCATGCATTCAAGCAAAAAAAAATTGTATTCCTCCACCAAATCATATTACCCAACTACCCACTCACCACACATTTAAAATCTCTTTTTCCCAGTCACTTAACAAAGGTTTTGATGTTTAAAGAACTAACTTGGTCTAAGGACATGTTCATAGGTTTACCGTTCTCTAATAAACCGTTCAAGTTGCAAGAAGGATTTAACCTACACTATTTAGATACTGAAGACCAAGAGCATTTGGATGCAATTTCAATGTTTAATATATTAAATACGTTTACAAGGCTATACAAGGCTTGAGATAAATTATTCAAGAATCGCCACAACTTTTCAGTGAAAATTTACTTTATTTTGCCATTGCTGCAGTGTACAAACAATACGTCAAGAACCAAAGACGAACATTAGCACAATACTACAGTAAAGCCTAAAGTTACACAGCAGTGCAACAATACATACAACTTATTGCTAGAAAAAAAATACATAAATGAAAAATAGTAAATTTTTGTGACAATATTTATAATACTCATTACTGCGATAAATATATAAAATACTGTCAGACAACAAATTGCACATTTGTACAATAATAAACAATGATTAATTGCCACAATAAAAGGAACAAAGTTGCACATTTTATGACAATACTAATTGCTGCAATGAATACAAAGTTTCAAATATTTGCTATAATACAATAGTTGTAATAGTAATATAAAAGTTGCACATCTGTGTAGGAATACTTAAAATAGCAGTCATTGCTACAATAAAGACAAGTTGGACATACAATAGGTATTGCTACAATAAATACATTATTGCATTTATGCAACACTGCTTACAATAATACAGTATGTAACTACAATACAACATATTTAATAAAAATGCATTTACCAAAGTGTCTTAACTGAGATTTAGATTAACACAAAGAAATTGACCTTGTAAAACTTTCTTTCCTCCAAAAAAAACATAGCCATGTAGACCAACTCAATATTATATCTACATCTTAAAGAAAATGCTACAACATGTGGTCATGAAACCATGACTTAGGTAAGAAACAACTTACAAGTATGAAGAGAAATGTAGCACCTACTTGCTATATCATGTCACTCTCTTATGCCATTTCAAAACCAAGTAACAGCATCATTAGCAAATCAATCCTACTAACCCCAACTGAAACAACAGCACACAGAGTCATAGGTAACACTGGTGGGACATTTGTACTTTGCTTTTAACAAACAGTCCAAAACATAGAAAAACACGGTAGGGCATTTATAACATTTTAAAGTTTCAAATGAAGAATGGAATCATCATATTTCACCTGCAGAGTATAGGTGTGAATAAAATAATGTTCCAATGACAGTAAATTGAAATGAAAACAGTGGAAAGGGCTGCTCTCTTCTTTTGCAGAATGTCACCAGAGAGTGAGAACAGTCTTTCACATGTTACTGTTATTGTAGGTGTAGCCAAATATTTTTCGTGCCAGATGTGCCAAGTTTGGGTAGGCCACTTCAATGCACAGTCCTCTATGGAGATGCCTGGCTCATCTCTGTACCCATCACACAATGTCAGATGTTGGGTCTCCTCCTTCATCTGTATATGATGCAGTTAACAGGAGGTTCTAATTCTTTTTTTAGGTGAATCTGACTGTGTTTCTCTCTGAGGCTCAGGCTGCTGGGCACTCTTCTTCCACTTTCACAGGTCAGATGTGAAAGCTGCTTTAAACCAGAGCACATAGCCTGGATCATCATCAGAACACTCCTTCCCCTGAACAAATGGCACAATGCAGGCAGGACTACGGAGCAGCATTGTTCTCCTCCCAAAAGCTCCATTACATACCTGCCATGAAAAATAGTGCAATTAATTTGTAGTTATAAAAGGGAGAAATAGGAGGAAGTCCAGCATATTAAGCTCCAAATGAATACAATTTAAACAAAAGAGGCAGGCCTACTCACTGTTGAGCTCCAGAGAAATAAAATTTAGGAATTCATTTTTAGAGCCTAAAAGTGTGTAGGCCTCTCTTTCATCATGCAGTGTTTTATATTCATTATAACAACTAGAACAGCAGCATAATTTACAATTTGCAATAAATTACCAGCAATCAAAGGGAAAATATTAAATCACATTTTGAACAAAATAAATTACAAATATTTATTGTGAATTTTGAAATAGCTTACCTGCACAGGAGTATTTCAAGCTTTGAGCTTCTCCAGTTCAGCATTCGTCGTCATGGCTGGTGTGCTTTTCTGATGGATCTCAAGTGTAGGTCTGACTGCATCCTTGTTTCTGAGAAGCTGGGTGATCATGCTGAGAGTGAAGTTCCACCTGGTGGAAACATCCTGGATGAGGGGCTCCTGTTGCTGTCCAGATTCCTCTTGTCATCACAGTTCTGCCGCATTTGTTGGACTGTGCTTAAAATGTCCAAGAGTTTGTGGCATTTTGCCAAGACGGTCTTGAGACCACTGTCATAGGTTGCCATTGTGATTGATCTCTGGAAACTGATCGCCATGCACTGCATGTGCTCGTACGACAGGAGTCTTGCTGATATTGTCATATTTCATGCACACATTGTGGTAATTGTCGTCACCTACCACGCAACATTTGCCTGCTCTGCAATGTCCGAAAAATGTTGGGCACATTTCTGTGATGTGCCATCTTTGCCTTTTGCAAGGTCCATTTGAACTTCTTTTTCCATTTCATGCATGTACCAACGTGACGGTAAGGTGTATGATGGGTAAGAGCGTGCCAACCTGATAACATCCCTAGGACCTGAACCTTTCACAATGTTAACTGGTCTGTAGTCAGTTGACACCAATTTACCAATTGCTGCAGTTAACTTCTTTGACATAATTTCATCAAGTTATTGTTATACTGTTACGTCAAGACTTATTCCTACAGCAGTTGCACATTTGCAGAACAATTCATTAATATATCTATTGCTCATATACTGTAAATACACAACAATCAACTTCACACATCTGTGCCATAATAAATATGACTTCTTGGTAAGATAAACAAAAACCACAAAATACATTTACACAGCAACACTAATACCTATTGCTATAATACATAAGGTGAAAATCACACATTTCTGCAACGAATACTTACAATTTAAGGGCAAATTTGCGCAATTGGGTAAAAATAAATACAATATGACTTACTGCTACAATATGTACATAAAATCATGCACATTTTCGGAATAACACTAACAATATATTTAAATAATACATAATATATAAAGTTGCATATTTGCGCAACTGTTGCGAATAACTACTTCATATCAATTTATTCCTACAAAAAAGCAGTTGCACAGTTGCGCAACTGTTACGAACAACATTTTACATCAACTTATTCCTACAAAAAAGCAGTTGCACATTTGCGCAACAATTCATCTATATATCTATTGCTCAAATACTGTAAATACACAGAAATAAATCCATAATACATACAACTATAGTGCATAATCAAAAACCACAAAATACACTTACACAGCAACACTAATACCTATTGCTATTATACATAGACAAGAAAATCACATTTCTGCAATCAATAATTACAATACTTAAAACAATAACACTAAACAAACAAAACAAAGTTTACAAAAACAAAGCATATTAATGGAGTAGTGATTCAGTGCTACAATACATAAAGAAAGCATGTTGTGCACATTTGCACAATACTTACAATAGTTACTACAAAAACGCATTAAAGTCACACATTTGACCAATATGCACAATAGGACACATTGCTATCATACATACATAGTACAGTTTCCCATTTACACAATACTTAAACAATAATTCCTCTTGCTAAAATACTGTAAACACACAAGTAATGTTACATATTTGCTACAATATGTAGAATAAATGTGCACATTTCCACAAGAATACATACTTACAATAAGACATTGCTACAATAAGACATTGCTACAATAAATACAGTCATATTTCTTACAATAATGCCAATTGTTACAATACTGTAAATACATAAAAACAAAATAAACACAATATGGCTGATTACGACAATATAAAGAGCCCAGTTACACATTTTTGCAACAATACTTACAATAATACCCATTTATACAATGAATACATAGACAACCTAGTTGCACAGTAATAAGTACATCTTATTGCTACAACAAACAGCAACATTGCCCATTTTTGTTATAATAAGCAGTTACAATAATACTTGTTACCATAAATACATAGACCAGTGATCATCAATTAGCGGCCCATGGCCGAAGTGTCCAATTCAGCCTACGACTGAATTCTAAATTTGTGAGCATCAAAGACAAAAATCATGTGGTCCACAATATTAAAGCAACTAAAAACAGCAACAATTGACATTCCCATCAGTAATCCCCACCATGACTATTTTGGCTACATTCTAAAATGAGGACAGAATTGTTGTGTGAAACTGAACTGTTATTTGAGAGTCTAGCCCCCAAGGTGACTGTTCAGTAAAAGTGTGGCCCTCTGACAAATACTGTTGGTGACCCGCAACATAGACAAAGAAACTGCATACAAACACTTACAAGACTTATTGCTACAAAAACCACAAACAACAAAGTTGCATATTTGTGCAAGAATACCAAGACTCATTGCATTGCAATACATAGAAAAATATTTCCACAAATACAAATAGCATAAAATGTCTTGCTTCAACACTGTAAATGTATGGACAACAAAGTTGTCATTTGCACAACAATAAATACAATATAACGTATTACTTCAATAAATACAAAAACACTCTCTTCCACATTTTTATGAAAATACAACAATTAGTTCCAGGTTAAGCATTGCTTAGCACAATACAATAGCATATTGCAACAAAAATAGTTAGAATATTTCTCATTGTTACAATACATACAAAAGCAACAAAGTCTCACATTTGTGCAATAATGAATACAATATAACTTACTATTACAACATTGAACAAATTTGCACATTTCTAAGAATTAAGTATTTCTACAATACATGCATAAACAACAAAGTTGCACATTTTTGTATTAATACTGAAAATAGCCATTACTCCAGCAAGTACATAGATAATTTTACAGATTTGAACAATACTTATAAAATAATACATATTGCTATAAGAAATTTATTTTCTGCCCATTGGTCACTTGAGATTTTTTTTTTATATATATAAAAGGAGTAAACAACCCATCCTGCTTTTCCTCCGATTGGCTAAAACTATGCTTCTATTTAGCTCTCTTTGTTGAAAGTGGTGTCACTTTAAGACCAATATGTGTAGTTTTTTTCCCTGTTTTACAAATGACAGAAATCCATCATGGTGACAGAGAACCTGAATCCCTGCATCTCTCATTTGCCATCACCAAACTATTCACAGACAGGACAGGAGCATGGTCTTGTAATAAACGGGCTGTGCAACCCCACTTTCCTCTTTGTCATTTCACTGTGCAGGAGAGAGAGAAAGAAGAGCCAATTTTGAACATATAAACAACGTAGAAAATAATTGTAATAATGCATGCAAACATGTAATGTAGATGTGGCACCTTGGAATCTAAGAAGCTTTATTTAAAAATAGAATAATGTCAGGTTCAGTGATTTGAGCTGAATTCTACTGTGAAAGGACTGGTTTTCAAAGGAGAATGTTGTGCCATGCAATAAACTGTCAAATGTGAAGCTTTCACTTCAAACTCTTGTCTGGTTGTTTGATTGGCGGTTCCATCCAAATGTTAAAAGCCTCCTCCTCCCAAGAGCCGACCTCACATGTGCCCTGATGCTAAAATGTGCTGCAGCTGGTTAGAGCCTGCAGTCAGGTACGCCAGCCGCCTGTGGGTTCTGTCCTGCAACGTTTAAGTCAGCTGCCAGAAGCCATTGAAGTAAAGCTACTTAGGAAAAGCGAGAATAGAACGGCAGCAGAGGAGAGGAAAGGAAAGGGCAAAGGAGGGGGGCAGGAATGAAATGAGCTTTGAGGCAGAACGGGCAGCCAGAAGAGAGCAGGAGGAGGAGAGACATGAGGGGAGCAGGGCAGGGGGAAGAGGAGAGGCAGGGTTGAAGCCTGTGAAGGGAAAGTAAATGAGAGGCAGTGATGGCTCATCAAAACATCTAATCTCTCAAAGATTTTGAAAACCAAGGCTAGAAATTGAGAAGAATGAAGAGGTGGGATTTGTTTGGAGGCAGCATGGAAAGAGGTAGAGGACCTGGAGGGCTGCTCTCCTCTTTCACGGCCAAATTAATTTCATGATCTAGCAGGGATGCAACACCCGGGCGGGCGTGAGAAACATGCTAATAATTTACAAGACTTATGCTGAAGCTTATTTGTATGGACAGCCAGAAGAAACAAACAGCAGTAATCTTGCCTTTTTTTTTTTTAACAGATACATTGTCAAGAGCATGATCATTGAATGACAAACAGGTGAAAGCAGAACGAATGACAAACAGAGAAGAGAAAAGGGAATAGAGCAGACATATGGCCCTGCTGCTCCCTTTCTGCCAGCCAGGTGTCGACTCTGTCAGATACACTCATACCTGACACTATAGGAGATATTAATATGCTTTGGGTCTGACCAGGACCCTCCAGGTCATAAAGACAGATGGTATAATTCATGTTAATACTCCCTGCCCTCTAAAACTGACCCTGACTCAGGTAGTAAACAGCAAGTGGTCCCAAATCCTCTGAAGACCCATGTTGAATTTGAAAGCAGTGAAACAAAGCTTGAAACTTTATTCTGTTTCCCCCCTTTAGCTGTTTATCAGATGTCTGTCTCAGAGGACAAAGTGCCGGGTGAGGAGGTGGGCCGCCTGATGGCCAAGGACCCCGATCTCGGAGACAACGGACACGTGAACTACCGCTTTGTGGATGGAGACGGAATGTCCGTGTTCGAGCTGAGCACAGACTCCGAGACCAAAGAGGCCATTATTAAACTGAAGAAGGTGAGGAATTAAAGATTTGTCATGCTTCATCTATAGTAACTGTTGTGAGCAAGATCTTTTTTTTGACTTGATGTGATTATGACTTCACTGATCCCCAGAGGATGTTTTCACAACATCATCCATGTTCCTCATGTGATGCCTGTTTTACGATTGTTACATTCAGCCTGCTCTCATCATGTCGGCCATTTTCTTCCACTTCAGCAGCACAGAAGTGTTATGGAGGCTTCCCTTTTCCTCCAAACAAAGGTTACTGTCAGAATCTACCAGCGCACATTTCAGCAAAGCAGGGGCTGACAAAAGAAAGAAAAACTGTGGAGCATTACTGATGTTTCCGGGAAGCAAAGTGGAGGTTCTGCCGTGTTGCCTTCGCTGCCGGCCCTCACAGATCCTTATTATGTCTTACGTGAACATTGACTTCCACGGTTGTCAGTGAGAGTGCATTAACTTTCATGCTTCACTTGACCGCAGAGCTCATCTTCTGCATCGTCGCTGCGACACGTGTGTGAACACACACACACACTAACTGAAGCGTTCAGTGAGCCAGCTCAGCACACACAATTACGTCTTCTCTCACACATGAAAGGGCTGTTATTGTCTCAAATACAAACACACGGTGTGCAGAAGCACATCTCTTCCATACACGTGTGTGTACGCACACACTCATACTCTTTGCACTGTATATGAAGCTGCAAGGTTAAGACTATGAGCTCAAAATGCCAATGAGCTTTAGCCCAACAGGGCATCCTGCTGCTGGGTATCTGCAATTAAAAAATAATGATGTTCACACTCATACTGGCAGTAGAGAACATAGAAATGAAATAGGAAAATTTACCCTCTTTCGAAATCAGAAATCACCACGCTCTCGATTTGCCATGATTTCAAAAGACACTCAATGTACTTTTCATTTCCCCAAACCATTTGCTTTTTTTGGTGAAAGGCTTCACATTCAAATATTTACAGTAATTACAGTATGCGGTGGAAAGTAATATGAAATCTTTGGCAAGCTACAATTGCTTTGCAGACAGTGGTGATGTTGCTCTGCGGAGCAGCCAGCTTTAACCCGCTGCTGTTTTTACTGATGCTGTGGGAAAATCTTTGTCTGATTCAATCGATACAAGTCTGTTTCATGCTATTTTTCCCACAACCAGCTGCATGAGTGATTCCTTTGGTGCACAGCGCTGCAGTGTGGCGTTAAGACTACCAGGTTTAGCGCCTCTCTTCCCACTCAGGGTTGACCGGGGAAAGGGTGAATGATTTTGCTTTGCTTTCAACAAATGCAATTTGTGTGCCCTGGAGCAAAGCAGCTAAACAAACAGATCAGGTAACATTAAAAGTGGAAACCAGAATATGGGACCGAAGTCAGGTGAGAAAACCAGCTTTAAACAGTCTTTTTGTTGGAGTGAAAAGTCAGGATTTTGCGTCCGTGATCTGCAACGGTTGGAAGCAAGGGCTGATCATCGGAGGAGTGTGTCTGGAAGCTTCGGGAAGCACAAAAACTTTACCACTCATCACCAGTTCTGTTGGGTTTACACTTGACATCATCTGATTGGATGTGAGGAAAATAAGTAGTGTGACATGAATAGTTTGATTTGATGAAAAGTGGACTGCCATTGATTGAAGTCACTTGCTGCTGCTTGATGATGCCTAGGAAAAGATCCCTGCCTGAACCAGTGCGATGTTGATTTCAAGTGTGAGCGTTTGGCCGCGTGAACACTCGAGAGATACTCGAGCTACACGGCCCTATTAACGTTTGTCTCAATCTCATAATGCATGTAAACGTATCTGTGTACGTGTGAATTCTGTGTCTTGATGCCTCTCCAGGGAAATCAAGACCTCCAGCTCCCAGCAGGCACACACTCATACACACAAGAACACGTCGAGTCTAACACCTCAGCGCACTTTCAAATCAGCAGTGGGAGTAGCCTCCACTAATCTCTATTCTCTCTCACTCACACGCACACATGGGGACTCGCTTTAATCAGCTATTCTCTTTCAACTATGTCCTGACGAAACCAGTCCGCAGCATATTAAGGAGCTGCGCGAGTGCGTCGGAGGGAAAAGGCATTATTGCGAATATTATTATCTTGCACCGATCGCACAAAGAGGGAGAGAATGACGAGTATTCACGGAAGGACAGCGAACGCAAAGGAGACAGAGGGAGTATGTAAAAAAAGAGGGGAATGAAAGAACTGGGTCACATCTATCCTATTAGCATTGTGCCTATCATCAATTCATTAGCCGTTGGATCCAAGTGGAAATGAATGAGTGTGGAACGATCCTCTTTCCTCCAAAATGAAGCCATCACATCAGGGTACATTTAAAGTAGAGTTGCTTTATGCCAACTCTATGGCTTCCATTTAGGCCTGAACCTTTAAGATAATAAAACCTGGTGTATTTCATAAGGTCATGCCACGAATCCAGATGCCGTGTCACAGCACATTCCAATAGGGGGCCTCTTATTTCAGCCCTGACCGTGACCACAACTGTGTCTTGCAACAGTAAATGTCAATAACATTTCAGGCATTATGAACTTAGCAAAAAGTGATGTAAGAGATGATCTGTTGCGTCATTCCTTTGGAGGCTCAGAAAACTGACCAAGCTTTATCATTTGACAAGCTGAGAGTGACAGCAGTCCATCTGATCAAAGCTTCTGCTGTTTTGGTAACCTTATCACCACATCGTATGGATTGACAGCAGTCAACTGATACGTTTCTGAACTTAGGAGTCCTCTTTTCTTCACACAGATTTTAAAAAGTGGTCACATTCAGTTTGAAAAGATCAGTGCAGACTCTACAGACTTTAGTCCAACATCTCCCGAACATGGCAGAAAAACAATGGTGGAGTAAAGGAACTTCTGTTTTTGAAATACACCACTGATGTCCAAAAGAACAATGCAGGAGTGCCAGCTAAGCAGCCAAATGTTGCTCGTAATACAAGAGTTCCCATAATCACAGCAGAGGACATCTCCTGAGTATTTAACCTTACTGAAATGAATGCCAACATGTTTGTTGACTCAAAAGTCGCTCCCAAAGGAGTACCGAGTTACTGCATGAGAATGGAAAAGGAGGATGGTTTGTCAGTTATAACCGCCGTTTAGCTGAAGGTCACTTCTTTAAAAGTGCTGAGCCCCAGAATGTGACAGGACGAGAATGTGTGATGCTTCCTGGGTCTGAATGTTGCCCCTCCATGCCCACACTAAAGTTGATTCAATATCAAGGCCATTAAAAGTCAGTGGCTTTTCTCTCAATATATAGTAAGTGAATTAAAGCTCAGTTCAATAGCAGTGAATTCAATCTTGGGGTTTTCACGATGGCCTGACTGATATTGAAAACCCATTCTCAAGGCTTTTTCAAATGCATTCTTACCATATCTGTCTTCATTATAAAAGCTGTAAAACAAAAGCAGGAAATAAAAGAAAGCCACCAGTGTTGTTGGGGCATTAATCGTTGTCGCGTGGGACTTTATTTCATCTCTGTACCTTGTGACCCCAAACACTTTCTACTCCTTTTATGGTGTTGTGTCCCAAACTCCCAGACCTCATCCTGGCTCATTAAAACCTGTGTAGCATTGTTTTTTGTGTGTTGATGAAAATGGCCCAGCAGAAAACATCCAAATGCCTCATCCATGATTCATTGTGGTCCCATAATTCTCGTGATATTGTGTAATATTGCGCGGTTCAGATTGTCTTGAGGTAAGAGTTAACAGATCTACTTCAGTTTTACTGCATTATAATTTTCGTGGTCTCCACCTTTCAAAACAATGATGACAAGATTGTTGTCATTCATGTAGCAACAGCTCCCCCTACCAGTGAAGAAGGGAGCAGGTCTGACCCTCTCAAAACCAACGGATGTTTTAAGCGCCTCCATCGCTCCATAAAATCATAATTAAACCTCTTTGAAAGCTTGTTTATGTTTTTTCAAAACATGGATGTCTTTCATGCCAATGAAGTGATGTGATTTCTTTCTCCCTCACTCTCTTTCTCCCGATATTTCTGTTTCTCCCTCACTCTCTTTCTCCCGATATTTCTGTTTCTCCCTCACTCTCTTTCTCCCGATATTTCTGTTTCTCCCTCACTCTCTTTCTCCCGATATTTCTGTTTCTCCCTCACTCTCCATTTCTTTCTCCCTATATTTGTTTTATTCTCCCTCACTGTTTCGTTCTCCAAATATTTCCACTTCTCCCTCACTCTTTCCATTTGTTTCTCCCTCTGTCTTTCCATCTCTCTCTCAGCCTGTGGACTATGAGAATAAACGAATGTACACATTGAAGGTGGAGGGATCAAACCCCCACATTGACCCTCAGTTCATCGCATGGGGGCCATATAAGGATGAAGCTACAATAAAGGTATGCACATAAAAATATGCATGACAAACATGGCAAAGCTGTTGTAGAGTATTTATGGTTGGCTAAACCACCAACAGATTGTGTTTGTGTAAGACGACAATTATGACACTTGTTTGAGGAAGTGAAGGCGTTTGTGTGTGTGTGTGTGTGTAGATCTCAGTGGAGGATGCAGATGAGCCTCCAGTGTTTATCGCTCCCAGTTACACATTTGAGGTAGAGGAAAACGCTCCTGCGGGCACTGTTGTGGGGAGAGTCCATGCCAAGGACACTGATGCTGCTGTCAATCCTATCAGGTAACAACAGCACAGCAGGAAACAAAAATAACATGGTTTATTTTGTAAATGTTTTTTGATAGTGAACAAATAATATGCACCTTTTCATAAAACATAACTGTTCTATATACGGTTCTTGTCCTTATAGGTACATGATTCCTCAATACACAGATGTAGAGCGATTCTTCAGCATCAACTCTGAAGATGGCCTGATTACGACGACGAAACCTCTGGACAGAGAGACACAGGCCTGGCATAACATCTCTGTGTCAGCCACAGAGATAGGTAAGCACAAACTTTCCTGCACAGAGGCGAAGACGTGTGTCAAATGCTTCCAACATTTGAGGGGAATTGGGACTAGATCTGACGTGCGTGGGCCCTCAAAACATCAAAACAGTGTTTGTGACTCATTATGGTCTCGCTTCCATGCTCAGACCTATTACGTAAAGTGAAAAGTGACAAAACAGCCGCCAGACTGTCACTGCTAATTTATTTTCAGCCATGTCTTGAGAAGAGTTAAACTGCAGACGGTTGGTGTTTGATCTCGCTGGATGTTGCTGAAAATGACAAACTAAGATGCAGAGACAAAATGTAAAGATGGATGAACAGATGGAAAAATCCCAGCCAGCAGGATTGTCTGTAGTGTTAGATGCACAATTTTTAATTAGTTATCAGCTAATATCATTGTGTGATGTATGGTGCAATGGTTAATGTAGTGCACTGATGTAAACATGGATCATCAGTGGATAAAGTTGAAAAATCATCATTGCTGCTGCCGTTTACTGAATCAAGGAAACAGAAATCAAAATTGTAAATCTGTTGCATTAGGCACTTTTACTCAGTAAATAAAGTTTCTTCCCCATAGGCAGTTTAGACCAAAGAGACAGATAAGTAAAATACTAAAGTAAAGGCAATTTAAATACCACTTCAACTTTTGTTCATCTCCCTCACAAATGCAAAGTAATGACAGGGCAAAAAAAAAAGTAAGAGAAAAATGTTTGTCAGCCCACAGAATCTCTTGTGCTTTATCTCCCCTGACTCAACCCAAAAACACTGCTGCAAGCAACCCACATTGGCCCCACCCTAGGATTCTGTGGTTGGGGCTCCAAACTAAGAGAGCGCAAGTGTGGTTTCTCTGTGGTGTCCTAGACGCCAGACGGCCAGATGGAAACCAGCTCACCGCCCACAAACTGAGGACCACTGTACGCTACGCTAACCGCTCACAGGCTCTGGGAAGCTAAATGAATGACTTGTAATAACAGGGTAGACTGAAAATCATACCGACTACAATTACAAATATGTAAGACATTGTAGAAATAGAATTTCAAGAGTCGGCGCAAACAAAAGAACAACACGTTATCGTTCACTTTATTCATCTTCATGTTCTAGGAGCATCGCAGGTTCAGTGTTGCTGTATCATTAACATATATATCAGTCATGTGTCTAATAGTTTTGTCAGAAAAACAGTAGTATATTCTTGTAGATACATTTGTTTGTCTCATCTGTAATTTTTGCAAAATCAAGAAAAACACATTCCCACCTGAGAAGCTCTGATTGACAGATAACCTTGCTGGGAATTATTTATCATTAGCTGCGGGGGTGAGAATGAAGACAGACAAGCAGACATATTCAGACACAAACAAAAATCTGTTTTTAATGAAAGTGAACTGTGGTGTACACTTCTGCATGTGACAGTTATGTGTATCTGCATGTAGGCGGCCATCACCAAGACACCAAAGTTCGTGTCAACATCAGAGTCAAAGATGTAAACGACAACCCCCCAGAGTTTGCTACCAACAATGAGGTCCTCATGTGTGAGTCTGCCATGCCGGGGAAGGTACGTTTGCACATCAGAGTAGAGCCGAATGCAATTTAGAGTTTTGACATCCCAGTTGTTGATTGAAGGTGTTTTTCCATGTGATTTAGATAATTGAAACAATTTCTGCAGTAGACAAAGATGAGATGGCCCACAGGCAGCACTTCACATTCAGCCTTGCACCAGAAGTCGCCCACAACCATAATTTCTCCATCAAAGACAATAGAGGTAAAATGTTTGGTATTTTGGGTTATTTTTACATCCCTCTTGCAGAATAGTCCTCGTTCTGTGGCGCCTCTCTCGCCATCGTCCTCCTTTTGCCAAGATTAGATCAAAGCGTAACCAGATGGAGACTCGCAATACTTGCGGAGAGCAGCAGGTGCTCTGAATCTCACACACAAATGCACACACGTCCTGCGGGCTGTATTAATTGCAGCGGGGTCTCTGTCCGTCTGTACATATTTCTTTGGGGGGCTGCTGATTGAATTAAGCACTGAGAGTGCTGGGAGGGAAGCAAAAGGAAAGGATTTTAAAGAATGGAGGTGAGAAGCAAAGACCGAGGAAGAAACTGCAGGAACTATAAGCTTTGAAAGGAGGAGCTCTGCCAGTTTCACACTGTCACCAGGAAGAGATCTGAGGGACATTCTGATCAAAACAAAAAAGAAAAATACCAGAATGGACCTTAAACACGTACAAACAGAGTGTGTTAGCAGCCTTGTTAGTGCTCAGATTTTTGTCACATATGGTTTCAATATCATTTTTCCCCCCTATTCAATTCTGATAGATTTTCATATAAATGTTCTTTTGCTGGATATTGAAGCCTCATTACAACCAACCTATGAAGCCTCAAAGAAGCCTACATAACACCATAAAAGCATTGTTTTCTCTTTGGGAGGCAGAAGCAGACAGGAACCGGGGCAGAGGGTGACATAACAGGACCAACAGCTTTTGATTACATTTCCTCCTCAACTGATGAAAGCACCCTCTAACAGGAATTTAATATCACCCAGTCACACCTCATTGGCTCATGCCCATGCACAGTGTCTGTTTGTGGATTGATTACTCTGTGCATGTGTGCGTGCGTGCGAGACAGGAATGAGTCCAAGCACTGATAAATGCGTTTGTTACCATTTTTAAGATGTTAAAGGAGCAGAAGCTTTTTTAGAAATCCACCTTTGCATTTACTCCATCATGTTTTGATCTCCCTCTGCAGACAGCACGGCCAGCATTGTTGTGCTCCGGAAAGGGTTCAGCCGCCTGACACAAGACATTTACCACCTTCCCATTGAAATAAATGATAACGGCTTTCCTGCCATGAGCAGCACCAACACCCTGACCATCCGAGTGTGCTCCTGTGACAGTAAAAATACCATCTTGTCCTGCAACGTGGAGCCCTACATTCTACCAGCCGGACTCAGCACTGGGGCTTTGATAGCTATATTGGCCTGTATCGTTATTCTGTTGGGTAAGGAGCTCATCTTTGGTGTGTTCTTGTTGGTTGAGCTGTATTTGTCATTGTCTTGACTATAAAATGCATCTATGAATGAAAAAAAAAAACCTTCCCTGGAGAGAGGCAAAAGCACATCTAACTTTTAATCCTCAAATAGTAGGGTTCAGGATAGGAGAATTCTATCCACAGTGTAACGTACATCAAGTTACAAATGTCCCATGTCAATGGTTGCCATGCACAAGTGTCAAGACCATGGTCCACATTTATACTGAGCTTTAGTGTGCTCAGAAACAGATTCTGAAACAGACAGCATTTTTTCATCATAACTACAATCATGGCTCTACTTGTACTGTATTTAGGAGTTTCCCAGTTGGAATACACGCTGTATCTGACAGTCTTGTTGAAGAAAGACATGTTGATAACCAAGTGCAATTAAAAGTGTCGTGTGTGCAACGGGCATCACAACAATGAAATTAATTAAAATGTCCAAGGTCTAATTACATTAATACCCCGCAGTACTAATTATCTCATGCTTGAGATTCCCATTTTTCACATGCTTTGTGCAAAGACTTGTATAACATAGCTTTGTGTTTCTCTTTGGCAGCAATTGTAGTGTTGTTTGTTGCACTGAGGCGTCAGAAGAAGGAGCCTTTGATAGTGTTTGAGGAGGAGGACATCAGGGAGAACATTATCACTTACGATGACGAGGGAGGTGGCGAAGAGGACACCGAGGCTTTCGATATTGCGACACTGCAGGTATGAAAAGAGCCACCCGATTCAGTTTCCTGTTACCATGTCTGAACTGCTGAACTGAGGTTCTCCAATTTTTCAGAATCCAGATGGCGCCAACGGTTTCCTCCCTAGAAAGGACATGAAACCAGAGTTCCAGTATCCCATGAGGCCTGGCAGTGGCCGCCCCGCAGCCAACAGTGTCGATGTTGATGACTTCATTAAGACTCGGATTGCAGAGGCAGACAGTGACCCCACCGCCCCTCCTTACGACTCCATTCAGATCTATGGATATGAGGGCAGAGGATCTTTGGCCGGATCGTTGAGTTCCCTTGAGTCCGTCACAACAGAGTCTGACTTGGATTATGACTATCTGCAGAGCTGGGGGCCAAGGTTCAAGAAGCTGGCGGATTTGTACGGGGCCAAAGACTGCTACGCTAATGATGGAGACGGCGGTGAAGACTGTTAACAGTGATCTCCGTGAGCGGACGCCTCTGATATCATATAGAATGATTCCACGAGGATTCACTACCTGAGGTTTAAAACTCCTCAGTAGCCTGTTGTTACCAACCAGAACCCAATCAGTTAAAGCCAGCTTATTGGTACATTGATGGCTCCCCCCCTCCAGTGGCACCTCCCGGGTCCTTCAAGATGATTTGTTAATGAACATTTAATGAACACTTAGACTCAAATTCACTCCCTGCTTTTCCCAAACCTTCTCTTCTCTCTACAGACTGAGCATTACAGGGCTAGGAAATTTGTTATGTCACCAGTTTGTTGGTTTGAACGTACATCATGGGGAAATGGTCACTGGTCAGAATAAATCGTATAGGCTAAATGTTTAGTTACATAGAGGTTTCACACGTCTCTGGACTGGATTCACATACGTCTTGAGGAAAAGTCCCACTTACAGTTGGTGAGAGAAAGAGGCAGGCAGAACCATTTTAGAGGAAAAAATTAGATTATGTGAGAAATTAAACAATGTTGGCTCAAGCTGAAAGAGAAGGTGGTTTGTGTGCTGAGGGTAGTTAAGACGGTGCGACAGACTGAGTTGTTGATACTGTGAAGACGCTCACGGTGTCTTCACAGTATGGTGGCCTTACAATAAACAACAACTCTAGAGATAAACACAGCAACAATAGAGACCACTAGCTTCAGTAGCTACACACTGACGTGGCTTGTCTGTCTAAATGCTACACAAATGACTGTGTTTCCTCCTTTACCCAAAAAGAAACAGACTTAAAGTGGATTCAGTTTTTTAAAAAAAACAAAAAAACAAAACTTTGAACAATTGTTTGTTCATGTCCTTGTAAAAAGATAAGTCAACCCCCTTCCATGCGCTGGTTCCTCGATTTCTCCCATCAAGTAATCACTTCTCATACCAATGAATGATCACTCCCTCAGAGTCCATCAATGATGCTCAATCACAATAAGTAAAAGACCTGTGAGCTCGAAAAATCGCCTTAATCTTTATGGACACTCTCGCAACGCAGTGCATTCTCTTTTTGTCCTTTTTAGTTTATTTTTTTGTACTTTCAAAAGTATATTCAGAAAGCAGATTATCATGTATGTAGGTATGTACAGAGCAACGTGCAGACATGTGCTGTGTCACTTTGAGGATCCAACTTGCACCTTGTGCACTCTTCAACTAGGATAAGCCGTTTCTGCCAAGGCTGTAAGTGTAGACTGGGAAAATGTGCGATTTTGGTTTTCATGACACCAGCTATGTTGGCAGCAACATCTGTTGCATCAACATGTGTTGCTTTTCACATGTGTTGCTTTTCGAACATAAACATTGAAAACCAAGAGTGTTTTCCGAGTCACATCTATGGGAAGGCTGAAGCAGAGCATCCTTTTTGAGTAGTAGATTGAGTAGATTTTTGACCAATCTATTTTTAATGTTATTATATTATTATGACTATTATGGTTGTTTTGTTATTATCATTATTATGAGAGTGTTCTTTTTTTCACAGCTGCAGTGTGGGACTTATTCATGTTTAAGTCTTTGTGGTACAGAATTTATCTTCTTTAAAAGGTGTAAAGAGAGATTTTATGTTCTGGACAGCCAGGAGTGTAGATTACTGCAGAGATTAAAACATGAAATTTGGAATTTGCTTGTATGAATACAATCTTTCACTTTTTTCTTCCATTATTTGCCATTCCTTTGTTTTTCTCCCTGTTCAAGAGGAAAAAAAATCTGTGTTTGTTGCAGTGAGAGAACGCCTCGTTTTTATTCTGTCGAGTTTTATGGTACCGATTTGTACAATTTTAAAAGTTCTTATTTTAGTATACATGCAAAATATTCCAGTATTACAACAAAAAACATGTTACAAAGATAAGAATAAAAAATGACAGCATCACACTTATATTTTCTGAACATTGTACTGTTGCTTTACTATGTGCTTCAATCTCCGAAGCGAAAAAAAAAAACAACTTTGAAATAAATGCTCTTTTTATAAAACAGTATGAAAAATGAGTGGAAATTCAGTGGCTCCATCCATCTATCATAACCAGTTGCAGGATCATAGGGAGGGGTTCTGCAGCCTATCCCAGCATTATGCAAGTGAGATGTAGCATACCACCTACCAAGTCACCTGTAATGTGAACATTTGGGGGTTTGGGAGCTTGCTCAAAGAGACCGCAGCAGTGCTATGGCCCCCCACCTGCTACCTGCACACCTTTCCAAGTTTGGTCTGTAACAGGGGCTTGAACCAAGAACACTTCACACATCATTCAACTGAGTCACTACTCCCCTTTTATTGAGCTACAGACATAACTCAATTCACAAATAATGAAGTGATTTATTTCTTCTAGACTTGCTTTGCGAACATGTCTAAACTTTAAAATGTTAAAAATCAGAACAAAAACTATATGCATGGCAGTAAAGTTTTCTCCTACTAGCATTTCCATAAGGTTATTCTTTTAAATCAAGTGCTGAAATTATGACCATATATTTAAACAAGTGCCTCTGTACCATTTGTACCTTATGAGATTCTTTTATCGTTGCATACTGGCAGGTGAGACAAGGACAAATTATTCTATATAACATATTTCATTACAGGTTATCTGCTGCAATACCTCTTCGGAAAGGCATTTCAGCTTCAGCCGTAGCTATTGTAAGGAAATGTCAACTGCGGGTACATACCAGCAGAGGTTTATTTATCGACTCCTTGGGGAGCAACACTGAGAAATGTCAGGCTGTACTTGGGACAAACAACGCAGTGATGGAGGTGAGAGAATGAAAGGACACAATGCGTGAGGAGAAAAAATGTAGGAAAAAGCCACAAGAATCCATCAGCCAAACTGTACTTAAAAGGATCCAGTCAGTTGATTTAAATATGTGGGGGAATGTAATGTTCCTGCAGCTCAGGACTCATCACCAGCATCTTCCAACCATTCTGGAAAAACATAGTCGAGTATAACAACCATCTGAAACCTGGTGCATCTGCAGAGTATAGTTCTGGGAATAGAGTCACAGGAACATGTGTTCTATTTTCGTATACATTAACACCACCAACCATCCTCATCCAGGGATATGAGCAGCAAACCTTTTAGTTCTGCAGGTGGTCGGGTTCAGAAAAGACATACATGAAGAGGAGCTTCACACCAAGAAAGAGTCTAAAAAAATGGTAGGAGACTGGGTAGGAGTGTTCCTCAAGTGCAAATCTGTTCTACTGTTTATGAACCTGGTTATGAAGATAAAAGCTCTGCAAAAACTTGAATATGACCTAAAACAACAGTGTGTGTATAGATCAAGATGGGAGCATATCAATGTGAGTGAAATACTCAAATAAAACATGGGAAAAAATCTAAGTTCAGGTTTATAATATTAGATTTGAGATGGAAACATGCACCACCTGCTCCGGTCCCACTGGGAATAAGGAGGGTGGAAGGAGGAGAGGTGAACTTCTACACTTGACTGAAGTTTTTTTTTTTTTTGCTGTGTCCCTCTGGGACAAAGATTAGAGGAGGCCGATGGAAATCGAAGCAGAATCAGTAAGAAAATTAAGAATACCCAAACTATTGTTTCTGTCAGTTAGAGGTGATGGAGCAAAGGATGACAGGAGGGACAGTAAAAGAAGGTTGAGAAGATGTGATGATTAAAAAACAGGGAGAGGAGGCAAGATGAGATGAACCTTCGCACCTGTTTATGCAAACTTAGCATCTCCGCCTGGGAAGAGACAGATGCAGCAGCAATGACAGCCAAGTTTGGCTGGTTCAGGAGGAAAACAGACCTGTAAGTTAAAAACTACGTACAAGACCCCAATCTGTTTTTGAACCATTCTGGGCTCTAATTTCCTTTGAAAACAAACTCCGACAAGACAAAACCTCAACAAAATTGACTTTTCTGGCTTCAGGCAAATAAAAAAAAATCTATTTCAACTTGACAAATAAAATTAATTGTCCATTTTGCAAGCTTAGCAACTCAAAGTGTGCACTTTATTGCAAATGACTCACTCCATTTGGAATAATCACCATTTTGCACTTTAGCCTGATCAAATCTCTGTTTTGTGGGTCATTTCCACAATTCGGTATCTTCCTTCGGTACTTGTGTGTCTTAGAAAGGAAAAAAAAGTTTGATTTAGCAACTTTAGTGAAGGAGTTGCTCTGAAATAGTGCTGTGTGGAAACAGCCATTTCTATTTTCTAAATCTCATTAAGAACATTCAAAAGAAAATCATTTGATTAAAATAATGTTACTCATTTAAAAAAAAAAAGTGTTCAGGGTGAAAATATTTACAAGGATCTGTGTCCTTTCCTTCCTCTTTGTTTTTGCACATCTAACTGCTTCAGTGCTGAATTTGTGTTCTGATCTTCGGAGGGTGAATTCACTCAAGCTGTGAGTAACATCCATGATTTTTCATTTGCACCTTGTTTGCAGCAACATCAGTATTTGAAAGCATTTCAGTCCAGAACCATTAGGCAATTAGTCATCCCGAGAGCCTATTTGTGATGTTCAACAACATGTGACAAAAGTCTGAGGCCATAAGACCTTGGATAGTTCAATATATGAATTTTCACTCATGACATCTAAAACTTTCATAAATGAATATTGTACTACTAAATGAATATTGAATGCTGATATTAAATGATATCAGTGTTACTCAATCCCAATTCTGCTTACTTTGCATCACCTTTCCCCTGGATGTCCTTTTCTATCCATCCTTAACCCATTTCCATCCACATGCCTCTGCCTCTCGCTCTTCTCTCCACTGCTAAGATAATTACAGTTCATTCTGTGTCAGCGTGTACAGGGATCCCAGGCTGGCTGAAGCCTGATTAGGTTTTAATCATGAAGTGGCACTTGAGTAAACAGGGAAATATTCTCGCCTTCACTCCAGAGAGCGAGGATCTGCTTGTGGAACAATTTGTTCACGGAATGGATGTTTGGTTGATGTCCTTGGATGCACTGCTGACGGACACACAGACAGGAAGTTAATTTAACAGTCAGGAAGCCAGTGTTTAATGTTATTTAACCTGTCTGCCGATGAGATGGTTAGAAACAGGCTCTGAGAACAGTGAGAATATGGGTGTACGTCGAAACGCCCTCATCAGTCAGTCCGGTATTCTGCTGTGGAACCTGGTCGTTATTCAGACTCCATCAGCCACCAGAATTTGGCAGAAAGACTGATTTTCAGCTGAGACTGTCCTCCAACAGTTATTAGACAGATGGGCAGATTGAGGTGGTCAACCCTGGCGTGATTATAAACTGCAAATTCCCCCAATACCAGAGGATAGTGAAACAAATCAATTAGACTCATCAGGTTTCTCATGATCAAGTCTTTGAAACTCATGAAAAGCAACCATCATTGGCCATCTTCATCCCCAGATCACAATGTTAAAATCAGCATACATGTTCATTCAAACAAGATCAAACAAATGACAGTGTAACAAATGAAAAAGTCTTCACACGCTTAGAAATGATGGCATTTTTATGAATTTTATCCAGGAATTTTCTACCTTTTTCTCTTATTTTGTTATTAGGTATACCCTACGGCAGCTGGTTGTCCACAGTTTTCTCTCTGAAATCACATCCGACAACACGACCGTCTGAGATTTAGTGTCAGATTTGGTGTCTTTGACTTTCAGAGGATTATTTCAGTAAAATCGATTTGAACCGTCTTCATGTCTGTGGTTTCCCAGGTTCATAAACTCAGACAAAATTGAAAAATCATTGCATTGCCACCCTTACATATTATAAAATTGACAAGTCATAAAGTACTGCGGCATGCTTGTCAGTTTTGCAACTTTAAGTCATGTCTATTTACATTTATGAATGCTTCACTCTTAAATATACTCAAGCAGAAAGTCAAAATGTTTTGACAATAATGCTGAAACCTCCTGTGAGACATGTTTCTATTCACAAAGATTAACTTGACAGCCAACTGCATCCAAAACTGTGCTATTGTGATGACCAAATCTCGGGTATGTGATATACCGCTGCATGACCTCAAGGGGGAGAAACAAAAAAGGGGGCTTTCACGCAATTTTAGAAAAAGTGTGTGCTATGCTGGCAATTAGGTGAGGAAAAAGCTTAGTGCTGTTTGTAGCCACCAGCTGGACCATTATGAGTCAAAATCTGGTTTGGTACTCAAAGCTGTGTCAAGGGAAGATTAAAAGGGGCCCCAAATGACTGAGGACAAATTGCTATTCAATCCCAGTCAAAGAACACTTCTGAAAATGTTGCAGCATACAGGTAAATCCCCATTAGTCAAAAGGTATTACGTTATAGTTGGTTCTTTTTTGTTATCAAGACACAAAAATATTGCTTACATTTTATAAAAGGGGACCAGCAGGGAGAGGTGACAAATTGTGCTGAGGCAAAGAGGGAAAGTGTTTACAATTTATTAATTCTTTTAGCTGCAACATTAGCATGAAAAACATCAGGGTTGATACTCTCTGGCACAGAATTGGCACTTTCACTGCAGAATCTGCTGTGTGTTCACCACAAAATACAAATTCCAGTTAGAAAGTGAGGACATTTTTGGGATGTGAAGTGAAGTTGCCGGGGTGAGAGACCAAGGCTGATGTTTGAATTTGGTTTAGGTTAGAGTTAGGGGTGGAGGAATATGTAATATTAAGTGTGTGTGTGTGTGTGTGTGTGTGTGTGTGTGTGTGTGTGTGTGTGTGTGTGAGCGAGTTCTGGTTATGTAATGTAATAACTGCTCTGTTTAATCTTTCAGAGACCTCTCTCATTTCCATAATCATCATCCCTCTTCCCAGGACTCCTCATATTACTTTGCAGGAGAGCCACCGGTCTCGCACAATGAAGCAAAGTCTGCGTGGGATGCAGCGAGACCACCTCCTACACTCCCCTCGGTCCTTTCCGGAGCTGTTCGTAATTCCACCCCAGGACAGTTACCACAGAGGGGACCCAGAGTATCCACAGGAAAATTTAAGCAATAGCAAGTTTCTGCAAACTCTGTTGCATTGTTATAGCAGCTTGTGCTTGACACCAGAATACGACGACAACAGCATCAGTTCATCTGCATGTGTGCATTTGCGAACAAAACCAACTGCTTTTCCACCAAGTAGCTCAGTGCTATTAAGTCAGGTACAACATGCCATTCTGTTGGGGTAGCAAAGGGGATTTTCACTTGTGTTCTTGCAAAGTCCATTGTGTCACAGGTTTCCTCTGTGTAGTTTCTATGCAATGTGTAGAGCCAACCCAACCCTCAAAGCTCGGATATGTGTGATAAACGCAGGGAAACTCAGGATGTATTCAACATATAAATCCCAAACATGAGATTATATTTGATATATCCCAATTATTGAAGTTGAATTTGTACATATATTTGTCAATACCCATGTATAGTCAGTGACATTTTCACAAATAAAAAATAATATAACTTTTATAATGAGGATGTCTTGGGAATGTATTGTGAAAGCAGGCCTCATCAAGCCACAAGAGGGAACACATTCATCCTCACCTGGCAAATAAGCTTATTGAAATCATCTGCACAGGCTGCAGCCAGAGCGTCTGTATGTCAGGATTATTTGATTGGACGAAGCGACCGAAGTGCACCAGTGTTTGCTGCCTGGTTCTTCCTGTGACCAGGAAAACAAGAAATATGCGTTCTGGTATCACAAACCCATCAACAACTGGGCCATGCAAGAGGCTTAAAATTGAGGGTCACACTGGGCGAGCTGCAATACTGATCCAGATACAAAGATACTGCTGCAGTTTGTGATGCCAAAAACATGAACAAAAAAGGATATAAAAGAGGGGAATGGGAAACGAGACAGTCTTGATTAATCCCCCCACCCTCCCTTCCATTTAGCATCAACTGAACCCACTCCTATTTAATGCATTTTTAATGAACTGATCTTTCATTGCAAATCTAAAGCTAATTTGGTGTGTTATGAATCCTCTTTGCCGGTTAGCCCGTGTGTGAAAGCTGATGGCTGCTGTAATGTGTGTGCACGCGTGCACCTGTGCATTGTGTGTGGGGTGCTAGCACGCATGGACATCTCTGGGCTCGGCAGTCTTTCTGGTGCATGCGCTGCATGTGATGTGTGGCTCACAGATGGGTTTGATATGCAAAGTGGGCACAGAGGGGGCTGGCTGAGATACAAGCCATATCACCCACCAGCATCATTACTCACAATTACACCTTAAACAGATTAAAGAATAGGGTGACAACTAATCAACCAGACAGTCATGGAGGAAGAGAGAAATTAAGTTTCTTTAATGACCCTATTTACATATATTGTTTTACTGCTTTTTTGTGCTTTTTGCTTCCAATCTCAATTGGAATATCAATTTGCTTTTTTCCCCTCCAAAGGTATGTTGTACGGAGGTGCCTCCATGCCCTCACCTTCAGCTCACAGGGACGTTTTACAGAATGAACAATTGTTATGCAGACTAGAAGACCCCACCCCATCATCCTGCTCAGGGGACACCAGAGATCTGGGTTTCAAAGTGCACATCAGTAACGTCAGTCAGCCGATGGTAAAAACAGCTTAGTTTTGATTTATGGTCAAACCAAATTACCAAATATAGGGGAAGCTAATCACTATTGACCCTTTCACAACATCTTAAAGAACAGAGGCGCCTGATTCACATGCAGTTCAAGTCTCAACTTCAGGCATGACAGTACATGAGCAGTTCCTTTAAAGCCAACTAATGATACCCAGGGTAAATTGAGTAGTGACATCATTGCAGATGGGCATTTAAGTACAATACTACATGGCAATGTCTACCCCAACAAAAGCAGGTTAAAAAACAAAAAAAAAAAGGGATGTGATACAGTTGTATTAAAAACGATTAAAGTGTTTACTTGACAGCGGCACTCCATCTCTTGTGATCATGAATGGTGAGTTGGACAGGGATCTGTGGTGTGCATGGATGTTTCTCCTAGTATTCTGTGGTCTAAAGAGACACTTGATCCTGCTGACATACAGTTACCATGACGTCTGAAGCGAGTGTTTGTGGGTGTCTGCCAGTACAACAGAAATGAGCATCAGGAAGTTTGAAGAGCATAGCATAACACCCCCATTGCCATGCCCTTCACTTGTGTGGTTGCAACTGAACAACTGTGCACTGAAGGATTCCTCTGCAACAGCCCCCACTTCCATCTTTATTCTGTGGTCCAATCAGTTGTGTAAATGAGTGCAGGCTGACAGTTGCTGGCACATTGTGTGCAACTATGGGCTGATGAACCACGAGCTGGTGAACAGTGCACGGATAACCAGTGTACACAACGCAAGTGGCAATTAGCTAGTGAGAAATAAGCACACTCCAAGGTAAAGCATTAGTTAGCTCTAGGGTAATAATTATGTGGTTTAAAATGCATATCTCCATCTTTATCCTTTAACTTTCCTTCTGTGGTGTCTCTCTATTTCTACCTCAAACTGAGACTGTTCATTTTCATTTTTCCCCCCTTTCATTTTCTCCTCTGTCTGCCCTTCTTTCCTCTCCTATCCTATCCTGTCCTTCCCATCCCTGGCATTGTCTGTCCTCGACATTTTCTCCTCTGCTCCTCACATTCTCCTCCATCGCCTCCTCCTCTCCTGACAGAGCTATGAATAACAATTAGAGGATATACAAGTCACAGTGAAACCGTTTAAAAGTTTGAAATCACTTCTCTGTGGAGTATCGGCATGTTTCAGGCGGAGGGAAGGAGGAGCGATGGCTGAAGGCGGCTCTACAACTGAGGAGAGGGAGAGAGAAAGGGGCAAAATTATTCTTTCTGCTCTGGCCTACAGTCTGACGGTCCGGAGCAATGAGATTATTTATCCATCGTTCCTGTCTGGTGCTTTGAGACTTGTCGTGTGATAGCTGCTTGAAGAGCAACACAAAGAAAATGCTGATTGTTGTTGTGGTGATGCGGCAGCTTTAATAAGATATTGGTACCAAAGAATCATCTTCACTTTGTTTCTGATTAGACACGCTGACAGTGAAGATGTTTCCTTTTATTTTTGAAGTAGATCTACAGCACTTCCAGCAGTGTATTCCAATAAATGCAAAATTGTTAGCAAAGAGAATCACAGTAGTTATTAAAGTGTTTGTTGGTATTGAATTGAAGATTAATTCATATTTGATATTAAATGAGCAGTGATATGCATCCTGTCAGCACTGCTATATCTGTTCTGTATTTTTGGAATCTGTTTGCATAAAAACTTGTTTGTAGTCGTGGCTTTTGTCTTCATGCGTAAAATAAGCTCTTTTTGAAAGATCTCAAATGTTCCCAAGCTGAAAATATTTGATCACATCGATTTCAAAAGGATTTCTTCCTTACAGCCTTTACATTTTTACTTTTTATAACTTTACAGAGTGAACACTTTCTTCTTTATTTAAAAGTTTGTTTCTTAAAAAAAAAAGAAAAAAAAATTAATCCATATAACAACCTCTTAAACATGAAGTAGGGATATTTTGGCTGGCCCTCACACCTTCAAATGGCTGAGGGTTCAGACTGTTTCAAAGGTTGAGGTTAACATATGAGGATCAGGGGCTTCTGAAGGTATTCTGTCAAAGATACAAGTGAAAAAGGTGTGTGTGTGTGTGTCAATCTGAAAGAAATTAAAACATACAGTTTCATGCATTTTCACTGAGCCCAGATGAAGCTGCCAGCCTCACCACCTCCCCATTTTTCACTCCCCCCTCCACTAACCAATTTCCACCATAGTCACCTCTGTCCCCTGCACCAGCTCACGCTGGCTAATTGAAATTGGCACATTTAATTTAGCCCCACAGCCAGCTTCATTCCAGTGATGGATGGCAGTGGATGAGTGTAATTGAACTTTGGAGAAAAGAGGAAGGAAGCAAAGGGGGAGATCAATTAGCATAACCTGACTGGCCACTTCATTTATCAGTGGGGACTGAGCACTGAGAATGGAATGGAAATGGGAAAAGAATGCAGCCTGTCTGTCGGTTCAAGCTTTTGTGCTTCTGGAGTAAACAATGATGCAGACAATGGGAATTTGAAAAGGACAGTCGACTACAGTGCGAAAATTTAGATCTTTGCCTCTAATTTCATCTCTCACGTGGTGCATTAGGCCACAGCTTTCTGCATCTTTTAGTTTCTTTATTTCAAGTTTTATTTTTGGACTATAGAACCCTGACAGGTCTCTGCTTGAGTGGGCTTTTTAATGATGTCCTTTTCCTGTTTTCTATCTCCAACTCTATTTTAAAAACAGCCGATGTAGACAGCACTGGGCATTTATCAGCATCCTCAATAGCTCATTTGTCTTTTTGATATTTATTCTCCACCTTAGGACTTCAACTATGCCTGTGTTTGCAGTTATTTATTTAGACCAAAGAGTATTGGTTTGGGTCACATTTGAATCATGTTTAATGTACTTTTAATGCAACTGCAAGAAACACTGTCGTGAATCAAGATATGCTGTTATATTAGGGTTAGGGAGCAATAAATTTGATCATCATCTGCATATGACGTTTCTGAAATGTCCAATGCAATTGCTTGTCTTTGAGAGTACCAAATCTGGTTAGGATGTGAATATACCTGTATCAACAACTATCCTGTATAACAAAAAAAAAAAAACTGTCAGACTGGCAGGTAGTGGTCAAGCTTGCATTGTTATTTACAGCCTGAGCAGGATTATGTGGTCATCCCAGAGCCATATCTAAGGACTGAAAAAAGCATAGCATTGATAAAGAAATTGAATGTATTTAATCTTAATCTGGGCATCTAATTACTCACAAAAAAACTGGACCACGGAGGCAAACGCAAACATCTAGATTCAACACGGCACTGAAATTACCATCCAATTCACCAGGGACACAGCCTATATATGAATATTTCACCAGCAGATGTACACACAATCACACCATCCACCGAACACAGGAGTCATGCAGAGAAGGTTCTGTCGACTGCAGGAAGTGCTCTGCAGCAAACAATGTTTGAAGAGTGTTTACAAAGCTTCCAGGCAAAACACCACTTCCCCCCTTCCTTTGCTTCACCTTTGCTTTCTTCTCTTCCCCATTCCAACTCATTTTCTCTCCTCTCTCCTGTTCTCCATTCCTTTACTTTTTTCCTTAGCTCCATCTCTCCTCAAGCTAATTAGATCAAGACATATAGCGGCTGTGTGACAGTATCCTCAATAGAGCGAAGGGGCAATATGAATAATTGAGAAGCTATTATCCCCTGCTATTACACCCTGAACAGAGAAACAGGGTCAGCTGACATGGATAATACCACAATCGTTGTCATTTATCATCATTTGTGTCTGTTGCTAATGAATAAAAGAACATGTGTTCCCTTTTATTAACAAAAGTATTATCCACTGTTACATTGATATTTGCATTCTTGCTTACTATTCACAAAAATGGCCAAGTATGCAATATAACTGAGTAGATCTGTCAAAAACTTAATTAGCACACAGAATCTAAAGGGATGACGACTGATATGGATGGATGATGCTATAGCTAGGATTAGATTACTTCAGGGTGCATTGATGTTGTTAATGTGAATGTTTGTGCTGTCAACAGGCTGTTATAACATGGAGTCGTTCAGGACCACAAGGTATTGAATACAGAAAACATCTAGTCAGATATGTCCAGTAAAAAAAAAAAAAAAATTAAATAACTAAAATGTTCATTATCCCTGAATTGTGCTGAAACTTCCGGTAAATTGTTCTTTAAAGTTCAGTAGAATAGTTTTCCCTGCACATCACAGATGAGGGGTCAGTCTGAGACAGCGATTTCTTCTAAAAAAAAAATTTACCATTGGCAGAGGATTTTGAACATAATCTTTAAAGACCTAAAGTGACACAACACAGACAAACCAGGTATTAACTGAAGCAGAACTGGAAAATAAAAAACTCCACTTTGATAGCAAAGGGACATTTGTGAGGGATATCACCCTCAGATCTCTCTGAAAGATGAAAAAGTAGACATGATGAAGTGCAGCTGATGTTCAAACAGAACAGGTATTGGATTTTTGCAACTGGGGCCAAATAGGTTTTTTTAACATTCCATCTCATTTCTCTTTCCTCATCTGCTTCTCTTTATGTCCTTATCTCTGTCCTCCTGTCTGCACACTTTCTTCAGCCCTGTTGCTGTAATTGCTTCAGTTTTCTCTCTCTCTCTCTCTCTAATGCCACAGAGCACCATAAACCATGCCATATGGTCGGGTAAAAGATATCACTCTGAGAACAGAGAAGTTTGTGTGTGTGTGTGTGTGTGTGTGTGTGTGTGTGTGTGTGTGTGTGTGTGTGTGTGTGTGTGTGTCACACTAAGCAATACTCCCTGTTAAAGGGCAACCATGTATGACCAAACAACGGGCTCCTTCAAGATAAACTGTGGCTCCATAGGAAAGCAGATGACAAAGAGGGTCATTTATCAATTTGGTATATGGCTAAATGGGGTAAATGAGTTTTTTTTGTTTTTTATTTATTTAAAGTTGTTGTGATGGGTTCATTTGAATTGATTAATGAAAAATGATGGTAAGTAAAAATTAAAGTTCTGGTAGCCAGCTGAGCTCTGCTGCACTCATTCATCATTCATTTGATTTTGTTATGTTGTCAGACAGGCAAACATGCATTTTAAAAAAGGGAATGATATTTATAATGACTTCATTTTAATGAGTTCATTTTAATTTCATTACATTTATTTTATGATTCACCACCATCGTTCAATTTATGTCACTTCTGAACATGCCTAAAAGTTACATAGTCTGTCTCCTCAGCAGCCATAATCCAACATTTGAGAACAAAGCAGTGGAGCAGAAAATATGAAATGTTATTTCTGTGTGTTTTTCAAGGCAGTGTTTTTTATTTTTTTTTCGAAAGACAAACAAACAGGCCCACAGAACGTGCCTACGCAAAAACAGCACAACCCTGCAGGAAGGTGACACGTTGACTGGGAGACATAGATTTAGAAGTGAATGTTCTTTGCTGCTACAACACAACTTCAAAAGAAACTTAGTCATCAGGGAAATCAAATTTGTGCACTTTATTCAGAGGTAGATGATGTGGTTTTAGGTGATCACTGTTGCCTTGCAGTGTAATATGCACTAGCCTCTATTATTACTGTTGACAGGACATTATGAACAGGACGTGAACAAGCCAATGGCTATGGAAGCAAATATCCACAGGATTGTGGTTGGCTTTATGCATAAAAGGCAAATCGATGGAGAGGATGGGCGCAAGGACAGGTTAGGGTTGCCGCTTTAATCTCACATATAGGCATATAAATGTTGGACGTCTGCATGATACGATCTGTGACGTCTCTACAGGAGAACCTTGTGGTGTGTATGTAGTGCACAGACAAGAGCCTACTTTCAAACACTACTAACAGCTTTCCATTTAAACTAATGCTTCCTCTCTCATTATTTTAAAAGATTTTGCTTTGTTCCCTGGTCTGTGGCTAAATAATTCATCCGCGGTGCGAATTTAACCTTGTTGAAAGTTGCATGAATCATCTTGATGTCTTGGGGAAACTGTCAGAGAAACAAACTGGAGTCTTCCTGGATCTTTTACAGCGGAATGGAGCGGTTCTGTGTGTTCTACCTGCCGAAGCCCACGGGTCACCTGGGAGCAGGTGGAAGTAGGCCAGCCAATGCTTGTTGTAACTGACAATGGAGGAGAAAAGATGCGGAAGGATTATTTCTGTCGACCACAGGAGAGCTTCTGTGAGAAAACAATTAGTCTCATTTTTGCTGGTTTGATTAACACTCAACCTAATATTTAAGCCCCAAGGCCTTGATACCACTGGAGACTTTGCTAATTAAAACATATATCCTCTGCCTTCCAATGCTGGCTAATTAAAACATATAGCACTTTCAACTGTCAGGAATAGCTAATCTAATCATTTAATATTTCCTGTGTTGATTGCTGCCTAATTAGAACATATTATCCTCAGTCGTCATTGTTAGCCAATTAAAATGTATACCTCTGTTCTTAATATTTGGGTGGTCCTTACAATACTTTTCTAGTCTCTCAGATCACTTCATAACCTCACTAGACAATATGATTCGAGACAAATATGAAATGGAAAGAAGATTCAGAGATTACAAAGTATTGCTTCAACAGCCTTCCCTCTCAATTACTTGCTGTTAATGGAAATAAATTATGATTTGCATGCCATTTAAAACTTGAATTGAAAGGATTCCTTCAGTTGGACTGAAGGCACTCAATGATGTCTGTAAAATTACAGCTAGGATGAATGTTAAAATAAACTATAATCCATTACATTCCCCAAAATATCCTTAGTTTTTCTCCAGTTCTCCGCCAGTTTTCATTTAAAGATATGATAATCTGTTAAAATGAGCAGTTTCAAATATGCTGTCATTTTCGAAGCAATGATGCAATAGAGTTTAAAATAATTTGATATAATTCCACTTAATGTGTAGATGTGTTTATAAATACAGCAGTAGTATAAAAATTAACTTAAATTTTAACTTAAAAATGTACAATTCTAATACATATTCAAGGTCCGCACCCTGAAATTCACTTGAATTAAGCATATTAAGTCAAAACACCTTTACAATGTTGTTCTATGATACAAGTCATTATACTTCAGACATATTGTTATACATCAGAAATGAGGTTATACATTATTTAATTCTTTGACTGAAAATACCTAAAGACTAATCTTTGCATATGTAAACCCATCCAGAAAATATTTGGAATTGTGTAATAATACTCTCGTTTCTCAAGAAAAAAAAAAAAACCTCAAATTATTCTCGGAAGTCTTTTATTTAATATCTCTAATAATCATTAGAATTTCGTCCTCAATTCATCATTTCTGTTTGCGTCTACGGATGAGCAATTTCATTTCAACTGTATTGATATTAAACGGGTAAGCATATGTGATTATCTGGAATCTTCCAGTTGGCTGGAGGACTTTTAGTTCTGCAACTGTGCTTCCCATTCATCAGCTAATCACGCACTCTAAACCTCAGTCTTCATCCTAATATCAACATCATCGTCATGCAAAACAGGGAAGCCATGTTTATGCAGCAGCTCTGAAGCCACTGGCAATCATGCAGCTCGCCTTGGAAGGCTCATTAATTTACACAAGAGTTTGCACAAGAGCAAAGTGTCATATTTATGAAAACAGAAGCATTGTTTGACTCCAAATGCGAAGCACATTTAGAAACGTGCTCTTTCCTCTCACACTGTTGTTTGGGAATGACTTCCTGTTTGGCCTGGCACTGCATCGACTGAACATGCTCTGCTTTTACGGAGCAGGTGGGAGACGTTAGCCGAGATAGCCTGCAGCTCAGACAACATTCTCTTCCCTGACCCACCACGTCGATAAGTTTGTTCAATCTACTGCCCTCACAAAAGTGCTGCTCTGGCACAAAACTGCCAGATAAAGAAAAATAAATAAAAACATTGGCGTTCCACAGGAATCAGTGTTCACAAAACCAATTTTAACCGTGTGTGAAGTACGCAACAGATTATTCCCGCTGAATAATCATCATGATGACACTCATGAATTTCTTATTGGTACAGACAAGCTTGAGTGCTTGGCTGATTTTAAAAGACTGAAGAAGCATGAGCGTGCTAACCAGGCCTTTATTTTAAAATATTGTCCTGAAAGTAATGTAAGCAAGGTGCTTCAGAAAAGAGAAAATTTTGCGACTATTGTGCAAATAAAGATGTTCACTCAAGTGTAAAGAATAAATCTGACCCTTGTCAACATGGAGACACTGCCAAACATAAAACTATAGAGTGCCTTTGGAGTTTACACTCCAATACACCCTATGATGAGAGAATTGTTAAATAATATGCTTTTTATTACAGATTTGAGACTGCGCCACCAATGTTTAATTAAAACTGCAGCAGTAAATTACCAGGTAAATAAATGAAGATCTGGTAGCAATGGCTAAAGCAGACCACTGCTTGAACCAACTGCACACATACACCACATACACTGTAATTAAAGCCATTTGACATGTGAAGAGAAGGTGTGTGTGAGGGAAATAAGACCCTAAATCAGGCTGAAATGTTTTCATTTGTACCACTTCAACCAAATATGTGACCACCCACCCATCCAGAGTGAACAAGATGAGCATATCATCTCCAGGAATCTACTTTTGCACCCAAAGATGAGACAGAACCCACACAGGAAAATAACCCATATCTAAAGCAGCATCCTCCTTTTTACAAATTACAAAGCCACATTCAGCCCTTTAACATTATATGCACAACACAACCTGTGGTATGTAGCAACCTTGGAAGGAAAGAATAATTTTGGGGTTACAATATTATTTAAAGTGGAATATAAAAGTCTTTAAACTTGTATATTTTATTTAGCCATTATAATTTTGTGGACCTCCAATGACAACTACAGGTAGCATCCAGATTAAACCTGCATAAATGAGTCCACATTGGTTGGCTGCTGTCCCATGTTTTCCTGATACAGATATTGCTGACGGATGATTTTTTTTTTTCACCATTTTCTCACTTCATTTCCCCGATCACAAAACGCACAGTCACAATATCTTTAATTCCGTCTCCACTCTTGATCATCAGAAGGATCATCATCCCCATCTGGACGGAACAATCATGTATCAGACCAAAGCAGACATCTGGACTTCTAATGTTGACATCTGTAGTGTTTTGTCAGCAGTGAGTGGTGATGATTTATGGCCACATGAATTGAATCTACAGTGCTGTCAAAGCCCGCAAGAGGAGCAGCAACCGATGGCTCCATTTGGTGCTGAAAAAGTAGATAAATCCCAACCTTACCAGCGCACCAAAAGATATACAGTCAGTTTTTTTGCATTTCAGTGGATACCCAGAGACATTTTAGTACAGAGATGTTCAGAATTGTTGACCCCCCCAGTGTGTGTATGTGTGTCGAGGGGGTTGAGAGTTTAAAATATGATGAAGCAGGTTTTCTAGAATGCTGGAATTCTCTGTGCTTGACTCCACCATGGAGTTAGGGTTATTTCTTCAGTCTTTAATTATTTCCTCCAACTCCTCCCAGCTCCTTCCATCCCAGTGGAATTGGGACTCTAACTACTCCATTTATGGCAGCTTTTTCCATACTCCTGACAGGTGGGATCAAATAAATTCTCTTTCCTTCTAAACTTTTAACCTCTTGTTTCTTAACTTGCATACAAATGTCTATAAATTGAATATTTCTGTCCTCAGTGCCAGTGGTTTAAAGTTTTCCCCCAGAGGGAGTGTGTCAGAATGTTGTGGCTTTCAAAGTTATTGCCAACAGTAAAAGCCAAACAGCCTTGTTATTGCTGCATTCCTCAGAGAAAACATTTATGAAGTCAGAATCACGGAGTAGTTGAGCAGCGCTGACTCAGTTATTGTGTTCTCTGTCTTATTTTAATGTCTGCTCTTGGCATTTCATTGTTCTTGCTAATATAAAATAGACTGTAGTGAAGAAGACAGACACCAAAGCAAACACGTCTGTGCTGATAAATCAACATGTCTGGATTTTCTGTACTCTGCAATGTACAGGAGAAAATATTACCTGGCTGCAAAGTGCAGCAATGGTACCATCTGCAATCGGAAAGCTTCACATTCACGCTCTACTAGTGCTGCCACCCTCGTTGATATCTGTGGGAAAAATAAAGCCACTTTATAGCGCCAAAAACATGTGCCAGCTTCCATTGATGCCAAAACTGGAAGAGGGATTTACAGCCCCGACAGATCTCTCCAGTGGAACAATGAAATTAAACGTGATAACTAATTAAAGGGAATGATGAGAAGAGAAAGACTCTGGGTGACGGTAAGTAAAGTGAGAGAAATATGAATATATTGATATCCACTCAGTCACCAAAATTGGAAAAAAAAGTAGATTTGTTAACAGGTGGCATTGCGTTAGGGAGCCCACAGACAGACCATGATCTTTCCTTCACAAACCATAACTTGTGACCATAGGTGAGGGTAGGAAAGGAGATCGATTGCTAAATCAAGAGTTTTGCCTTTTGGCTCAGCTCGTCCTTTACCAATACAGACCAATGCAACACACCAAAGCTCCATCAATAAACCAATTGACCTCCCGCTTAAATTATTCATGACCAACACCCCAAGATATTTGCCCTCCTCCACTTGGTGCAGGATCTCAGCCCTGACCAGCAGAGGGCGACCAACTGATCTCTACATGAGGATCATGGATTAAAAGTGTTGGCCTAATGAAGCCAACAGATCAATTCACTGAGAAACTGGGAAAAGAAGAAAGTGAACTGCTTGTGAACTGCTTGTGTACACCCCCCCCCCCAACACATTTGATCTTATTTGCAACTTCAACTGTCACCATTGTGGAATAATTCTGAGAGGAGGTGGTGCTCACATTGTGATTCACCTTTGAATGAAACCAGTTGACCTCCATTACCATGAGAAACTTTGTCGGGTTTTACTTTGTGTAACATGGAAACAGTAAAACCCATACATATCCAGTTTTGAAGACAATGAGCATTGGATTGTGGATTGATGAGCAATACAGAGAAAATGCATCTTTTTGCCATTTTATTTGTGCTTCCTATCATATCAGCATGCTTTTGAACTTGAAGACTTCCTGTCATCTGTCACATGTATGCTGGGAGAAAATGACTGTCAACCATCAAACATTCGGAGGACGATCCAGACTAATGTTCAGACTGCAGGATGATGCCTGGACTGTTGTGCAGTTTAACTCTTCAAGTGTTATGGGACAACTTGATCTGAAATTAATGGAATTTTAAGTAGTTTTAAAAGAACCAAAGCTTGAATTGACAACACAAACTGTTGCTCTCTTTACTTAGGTACCATGACAACCGCCAGTATCCAACAGCGGTCTCTTTTATAGGCTGACAATGGTGAACTTTGAAAACCACCATGTGCTGGTTTCCTGTAATTTGGGTGCCAGACAAGCACGCCACAACAGCAAACACGACAAATGTACCCAGTAGTAGGCGAAATTATGAATGTAAATGTCAGTAGAGAGAAGGCTGCAGCAAAATCATGAGCAATTCTGGATGATCCAGTGTGCATATGGATGTGGGGCGGAGTACTGCAAGTCAAAGCTGATGAATGTGGTTTCATTTGAAGAGTGTGTGCCGTTTGTTGAAGTTGATAAAGTGACCGTACTCCGTTGTTGTGTAGATGCGCTTTGAGTCTCAGTGAGTATCGATTAGCCATCTTTTCTGTCCCGTTCCATGTACATTTTACCATAAAGCAGTCATTTCCATGATTAAGGCTTCATACCAAAGAATTGGGTCTGTTGTATTCCACAATATCCACCATTATTCTTAAAACGTATAACTCGTCTCAGGGTAGACCAGACTGAAGATAAACATCAGTATGTATATTTTCCCACACCATTCGTTTATTTGTGGTTTTAAGGCACGGGCAACAATGTCCTTAATTCTGTTGCACAGACAACAGTCAGCCATGATGGAATGATACCCTGACATTTTGTGTGTGCTTTGAAAAAGGAGCATATTTTCCCTTCTATCCTATAAATTGTGTGACCTTTCTTGTTTGCAGGACACAACCGGGATGGTTCCATGAATAACAAGAGCTGTCAGCGCTGTGTCAGCAGGCCTAAGAGGTACACTAATACTCTTCAGATAATGCCCGTCTCTGTCCTGCGGCCTGTCTGTCTTTTGATTTGTTTGCGTCAGAGCTGTGTTTCTCCCTTTTTCCCCCCCATCACACCCTCCTCAACTCACTCATATTTCAAGCCTCATCTTAGCCTCAGAAATTAATCTGAACTGGTCACAACAAGCTTAGATGGCATTACATATGCAAACAAAAGTCAGATATTAAGAATCCAGCTTTGCCGTAGAACAAGTGGGGTGGGAATGTTTTCTTTCCGTGCTGGATTTAGGGAAAATCAAATCCTTTGTTTATGAGGGAGTAAATTTTAGGAAAATCTGCCAAATCAGTAATGCAGCAATGTTTCTCCATGTTTGCTTTTGGAGATTGGACAAGCATTTCCACAACCAACATAATACCCCCAAGGGGCCTTCGATATGTCACCTGGGTTTATCCATTGTTGAGTTTTTGGTGTTGCATGTGGTGAAAAGAAACCATTGTAATTTTTTTATTTCATGGCATCGTTCTAAGAAAGAAAAAGATTCTTTTGTCCTGTGGAATAATGATGGCTTTATTCCATGTGTGACATTTCCATTCAACATCCATGTGCAGATTATCTGTGCATGGTGTCGTGCTCTCAACCTCATTCTTCCACACCAGTAATGGCACCAAGACACATTTTTCTCTCATTTGCAACAAGATCTGAGGAACTGATTAAAGCATACTGAGGCATGGCTGGTATCAAAGAAAGAAAAAAAAAAAAGATGAATAGGAAACAGATGTGAAGATTGAATAATTGTTGAATATTTTCCTCTTTAGTTAATTTGCATTTATAGAATCTTTGTACTGGAGTGTGTGTGGGAGTCTGCTTTTAAGCATTCTGGTTGTGTCCATTCTGCACAGTTATATCATTTAAGACTCCAACAGAGTTGATCATCACAGAGGGCTGCACATCACAAATGAACAAATCATCCTGTAATCACGAGAGGGGAAAAACTAGAGTGGGTGGGAACTGGAATGACCACGAGTGATAAAAAGTCATTGCATACCATTTTGAAAATTGTTTGAAATTTTAGTGGTATTGTTGCATTTTCATTTCCTCCTGCCTGCTTTGATGGCTGGTTCAGAGTAAGATGTGTCAAACAGATGACAGGTGGAGTTTTAAAGCAATGTCCTTTAAAATCCAGCACTGTGAAAATTATCACTCCTACCATTACTGCTGTGAATCTTGTTTAATGTTATTATTGATAATGAAAACCTAAATCCCATCTAAAATCAGTGCAAAACTGCCCGTACTTCACTTTGACAAATTATTCCAACTCATAGTGTGGAAGGTGCTTCCGTAAACACAGTGGTTCATGACTTAGTAATGAAATGAAAACCAACAGGAAATTGAATCGGAAGAGTCAGCACACTGAGCTACATTTGATGGGGAAAGATGGACTGTGTGTGTGTGTGCACACGCATCATTGCCAATGCATTAATAACCATTATCCCGAACATCCATTGATCACGCCAACATGCAGAATTAACATCAAGAATCTATGTGCTGCACAAAGCATCTGCATCTGCTCCAACCACCGTTTCCGCTCCTGCGTGGAACCGTGCATGCCTTATCTGTAATGAAGGTTCACAGGGTTGTGCTTAGGGAAGTGAAAGTGGAGAGAACATTTATCCATTAGCTGCAGTCCCCCGTGTTTTCCAATCAATCTGTTTCTTTGCCCATTAGTTTTAGTGCTACTTCACACCGGTGCTTGTTCAGACTTGAATGTGGGTAGAATGATGCAGTTTCTGGGCAGTTATTCCACTGCTGAAACTGTTTTTTCACAACTGTCCAAGACATTGAAAGACTGGTTTCACGCATATCACATATAAATTATGTGCATTCCTCCATGAAAACTAGCCACACATTGAGTGAAGTGTATTCACAGGTTAAATACCTGCAGTAAATTTCAGTGAATTTCAGTGCAACTCATGACACTTGAGTGTGTGTGACAGTTGCAAGAAGGAATTTAGAGTAAATGACTTGCAGAGCTATAGTATTTTGATGAACTGATTGATCTTAAATATTTTAATATTGAAGTGTGTAGACTCTACAGTGAAGAACCAAGCCCTTGCAGCCAGTGTTTTGTCATTTCCATTTCTGTCAACCACTTGCTTGTCTTCTGGCATGGTTTACCTCCATTGCCTGGATGTTTGAGTTTTATTTCATACTGTGTGTAATGGTGTACCATTTACTAAACAGATATCCATTTTGGCCCCGACCAATAATAAGCTTTAAGTTTATCCAGTTCAACAGTGTTGATCAGTAACAGAAATAAGTTAAATCACCCTACCAACCCGTTTGGTCATCCATGAGCAAATGAGATTTGAGAAGCATTTTGTTCCATTCCACAAATGCAAATGTAGCCTCAAAGTAGACGTGTCTTCTCTGAGAGAAGTTGCCTCTGATGATCATTTGTCCCGACTACCCTTTTCTTGTCAGGGTTAAAACGATTTGTCCACCAACAGATTCCTCCGCGGTTTGTTAGAATTGGAAATCATTCATCTCTGACTAATTAGATGGCCTCTCAATGTTGCTTCTGCTGGAATTCCCATCAGAAGGAAAATCCCTTCATAATAGGACAGAGGAGACTCTAAAAGAAGAGATTACTGGGACAAGGAGGAGGGGGAGGAGGCTGAGAGAGGCTGCCAATGTGCTTTCATATACAAGCTCGCCTGTGTGTGTAGGTATGTGTGTTTGTGTGTTCATGACGAGCAAACCGAGGTGGGATTTAGCCAACATTAGACATTTACGTGGCTTCTCCGTCAGCAAAGTAGCAACAGTAGCTGTGTATGTATGAGAAAGAGCAATAGTAAATCATGCAAACATGTGTCCTCCATGTTCATAAGGTTGCCATCAGTTGTTCTTTCACACTTTCAAAGCAAATTGAAAAACCCATCTTCTACACTACATTCCTCAGTCAGGAATCCTCTGTCCTAGAAAACCACAGGACTCTGGTAGATTAAACAAAGTGCTGGAGCCGAGTGGAGACAAGGACACTGTGTCACTTGAGATGTTAAGTACAATACTTAATGACATTTTTGCATATTACTTGAAAACATTTGCAATAAAAAAACATTTATTTAGCTGTTGACCTTGGGAGAGCAGTCATGAATTCAAGAGGCAGATAAGAGCTTTTCATTCTGATAAGTCTCCCTCTTGCTGTCTTGTTATTGTTGCATTGTATATTCCCATTGGATGACTTTTTTTTCCAGCACTCCAATTGGGATAATAGTGCCTTTTTGGGGGAAAGCACCCCTAATTACCACAACCTTGCAGCATTAGAAAGGGCAAACCTACTTCTGCGATGTTTGCACTGAGCAGCATTTGACTTTTAGCAGTCTTATGGATGTGCATGTTAAGTTGCTTTTAATGCACATATTTTACTGTTGGTTAACCAATAAATGTGGAAATTTTGTGAAGTACACAGAAAATGAATGTTGTGGATAATCAGTGTTGATGGATCCAGGAAACAGGAGAATGTCAGCTGATGTGTCATTTGTAAATGTGTGCACACATTTTGCAAACAAGTGTTCAGAATCCCAGTATGCATACGGTTGTAAATGTGCAAAGAAAAATATGCAAATATGTACCCCAAGCCGTGTACATGGTCAGAGTGTGTGTTTGCATATGTCTTTGTTGAAATCTTTGTTGTATCCTTGTAGTGAAATTGGAGAAATCATCAGTTTCAGGGTAGACAGCCTCTCATTTGGCTTCAGCAGGTTTGGTTAGGGTGAGGGTTATTTGTACGAGTTGATCACAGTAATTCAGAGAATTTTCACATAGTATTTTTAAATAAACGCAAAGCAAATAATATTTAAAGCATACAATAATGAAACATTTTTCATTTCATTGGTGTGCACCCCATTTCCCTTATTACTGAAGCACAAAAGTGAAGCACAATACAAAAGGTGTAAATTGAAGAATAGCAAATTGAAAAAAAAATGGCAGACAAAACAGAAGGAAAATAACTCCTCTGACCTAGTTTCAATGTTGGATTTCTCATTGTAGATCTGACAAAGGTGTTGTATTTGAAGGTGGGGTTAAGGAAGACAAAGTTGCAGTGCTGCCACTGCCACTCAGGTCATTTTGCAGTAAAATCCAGCAATTATAACCATCTTTGCCTGTACCTCTGACCAACAGGCCTGGTCAGTGATAAAACCCATGAAGAAAGTATGAATAACCTGCCTCCTGTACAGATCAAAGATAAAGACTAATTTAACTAACAAGATTCATATCAACTCTGGTTTGTTTTGCAGACATTTTACACAGTGAATCTCATTGAGATTACAGGATTTATCTCTGGAATAATCAGTAAATACTCACTAACTAAATAATTGGTAGCAGCAGTCATTGGAGCAGCAGCATCCAAATTGGATTTTGCTCAGACAAGCCATTCTGAACATGCCACCCGCTGCTTTTCTCTTACTGCCTCCATCCTCCTTCTGCCGCCGTCTCCATCTCTCTATTCCCAGCACTCCATCTCTGGATAATAATAGCGTTCCACACCAGGCTCATTACAGCATCTAAAGGGACGACGTGAAAACAGTGATCACTGTGATAGGAGAGAAGCACTCAAAGTTGATCCACATTTCAAATAGTGCATGAAGTAAAGGCAAAGTTTGAATGAATGGTCTTTTGCGTGACCAAAACCATATTTTCTCAAAGATCCGTTTTGTCATAAGAACCTTTCAATGTCTGGAAGCCACTGGTGGATATTTTGTTTCGTTAGAAATGTAAAGTAAAAATGTTCCATCTTTGTTTCTTATTTTTCACTTTATTGGCTTCAGTTAAAATAGGTGATGGACTAAAGAATAAAAACAAGACACCAGGGGTCCGGCTCTGGTTTCAAGAGACCATCTTGATTGTAATACAGTAGTAAAATGGACACAAAAAAAATTAAAATGAACTGAATCGGGTTTCTATAGAAAACCATTCATGCCACAAGCACTTCCAGTAACAATCAGCATGGCTTTCTGTTCTTCAAGCATTATAAAGCAAGTAAAGTATTCACATTTGGAAATGAACACACCACTTGTAGATGCAGGTGATTACTTCCTTCATTTCTCCTCTCCATTTCTACTCACATCTTTATGAGGATCTTGTATTGGGCTTGATCCCGAAAGCCTGTTGTTATTAGCATTTGGCCTGTGTCCTTACTGTAAGTAGCTCAAGATAAACATATCACTTAAATGTCAGAAACCTCAAATGGAAATGTCTGCAGCAAGTAACTGATTGCCGGGGCAACAAGCTATCTCAGTGTCTGCATTATTATTGCACCACAGGAATTGTTCTATTATGCATGAGAGTGATTATGTGTTAGCAGATTACAAGATGACCCCATTGCCTTTGCTTTACCTGAAGTGTAATTTGGACTCACCAGAGATGGAAACAAATGTTTGCGCCATCAATCTCCAATGTTTGGGGATTGAAGGCAGCAGAAAATAGGAAGGGTACGCTCTTAATGACATCCTGGTATCATTTCTATTAAAGGAATGGAACTGCAGTATGATGAAAATGCGTATTTCGATTGCTGACAACAAAACCAGTACAAATGATTGCACCACCCAAACACACACCCGAGAATGTTTCCGTGCAAATGGAGCCAGTGAACGCTACAACATGATGCATTTTAGGAGCTGATGATAAGAGCACAGATTCCTGCGGACTGCAGGTGCCAGATGGATACGGTTGGGACAGAAGTGACCTGTGTCAAACAAATCTACGAGAAGTCTTACACTGGAGCTGAAATTAGTGACTATGATGTATGCCATTTTGTAGGGCTGTGAGGGTGGCTGTACACTCTTTAGGGTACTCAATGTATCCCGTAATGCACTGAAGTAGTGTACAACCTATACAGTCTAACCAAGCAATATTGCCCATCATCCTTTTATTCGAACACGAGGACATAATGGTTGGAAAGGTTTGTTTGTTCTCAGATGAGATACCAATTTCACTTCCTGTTTCTCTTGGGCGTCTCTGAAGTGATCTTCAGTGATCTCTTCAGCACACAAACACACCGTGATCTGTCAAGGTTAACATGAAAAAGTAATTCTCACACAGATGCGCACGCACACACACAGGCCATTAGAATCAAAAGGTGTGATGTCCAGTCTGGTTTCTTTGTGTGATCCTGCTTCAAACAGCCCTGTGTTGACAGAACACGGCTGGGTGAGAATCTCAATCAGACATTAAAGAGCAGCAACGGTGCAAAGTGTCTCACAGAGAAAGCGAAGCCGGTTCTTTGATGCCATTTTCATACAAGTGCTGCTGACTCATTATTTAAACAAACACAGGGATGAGTGTTTAGAGATCCAATGTGTATTTAATATTGAATGAAAAGCAAATTGAAGGGAGGGGAAATTACAGCAATGAGATGTCGCTTCAACAAGAAATAAATTAACCCAGGTGATATGAATGGAAAAGAGCATCAAAACCCTGAAGGATTCCACAGGAAACAAACAATCCACATTCTGCACCGCATAAAAATAAGGTTAATTACAGTCATTTTGTCAAAATAACTCTGAAATTGCACAGAATTCAGATGAGAAATTGAGTAATCAACAGCATGTACAGTTGCCAGAGAGCACGACAGTTCTCGGTTGAGAGTTCCAGGCAGTTTGCATGTTCTCCAAGTTCCCGTGAGTGTTGAATTCCCCCCCAAATGTGAGTGAGAAGCATGTGTGTGTCCTGTGACAGAAGGGTCGTCTGTCCAGGGTGGATTTCTGCCCTTCTGCTCCTGGGACAGTCTCCAGCACCCCTCACCAGGGCGGTTTACAGAAAATGGATGGACATGGACACAATGCTGATGGATTTTATATGAAATTCAATCCGCAAGTATCAAACTCTCCGGATACAAGTCAACTTGTCAAAAACTGATTTTGGCTACTCAAATATAATCAAAGCTAATATAGTTAACAGATGCCACAGGTCACAATCAAGATACAGATGTTCAACATAATGCATTTTTTTGTTGTGTTCTGAATTTATGGGTCCTGTAGGAGCATCTGGCCGGCAGCCAGTTGCCAGGACGCCTCCATGGCGGTTGGCCGTCCCTCGTCTCCCAACTAATCGTCGGGGACAGCCCGATAATTCAGCAGGTAATGGCAGAGCAGACCTCTGCTAATGTATTCCTGCTCAGGAAATGAGACTTTGGAACCAACATGACAAAATGACTGACAGCTCGTTTAGAGCACAGACAGATGGAGGATAGGAGGAGAGCTGGATGCAAACAGATGATATGAGAGGAAAGTAGAAAGATGCAACCACACAAAATGAATAATATGCGATAAGAACTTGTTCCCTTTTCACCTTCCTTCTGTCTCTCAATGTGATGGAAATGGTTGTTTTCAAAGGGTTGAAAGTCAAAAACTCAGTTTAATGAATCTGTGCTAAAACACAACCTTAGTGTCTGTGTAGTCTTGTGTTAAAAGGAGTTTTGTCTTACTGAGACAGTTTCAAGCATTCATTTTACCTTTAAAGGGGGCTTTGGGAAAACATGGTTATCCTTGTTAATTCTGGTTTGCTAGGTCTGTGAGAACATGACGATATATGATTTAAAGGTGAATCAAAAAGAAAAAAAAAGTATAAGTTGCAGTGGTACAGCCAGATAACACACACACACACACACTTGAGTTTTCTACCGAGAGTTCTGATCTTAATAATTCAGCCTTTGGAGTATTTTACCTCTCAGGGTACAACAACGACCACCAAAAAGGTATTTTCCAAACAGCCCGTGACAAAATGGGGATTTTGTGGGGATTGCTTCAGTGAGCTTCAGAAGGCGAACACCATTACTGCAGGGACATCATTCCACAGCAACAGATGGAACCGGCATTACAGTAAATCACACTACAAGGGTTGACTTGGCTAAGTCTGTTGTAACCATGATTGGGGCTTGATTGCTTTTCTGCACATGGCAGAGGAAATGACAGCCGAACAGTTGCTTTTTGATCAAATCCTTGAGGCACCAATGTCCATTTATGAAGCAGTTTAGAAATAACATGATGACATGGTTTCCTTGGTATTGTGTACTTGTTTTGTTAGGTTTACAGTCTCCTAAAAAGGTTAAAAACCCTTGAAATGTATGTGCGTAATCAAGCATGTGAATTTCTTATCCTTCCACTCCTGCCTTTCAACCATTTCCATTTTTCATGCTTCGTTTGCCATATTTTTCAAGTTTGAGTCTTTTGCAGAGAGATGTAAAAGAAAAGTTTTTTGTTATTCAGAGCATCTGCTATTCCCTCTGCCATCGCCTCCTCTTTAGTCTTTTCATTCTTTTCACTTGTTTCTCGTTTTTGTGTTTTGAACCTCAGAACCCCTTTCTCCCAGTACCTTTTTTCATTTCATTCGTCTTGTCAGTAAAAATCCACCTCTTCCCCATTTTTTGGTCTTTGCAACAATTTCTAAGAGAGATGAGAGGATATCTAGTGTCCTTGTTCATCATGGGGTTGTCTGTGTCATTTCATGCTTCCATGTTGGATTTTTCCTTTAGTATCCCCACCTCTGCCTGTGTTGGTCTTCTGTCAGATTACCAGATCATTCTTGTCTGACATCAGTTGTCTCCAGTTTTTTTCTTCTCTTGCTGCCTGTCTGACAGCCTGGGTCAAACTGAGTGACCTGCACATTTGTATTATGCTCCATTCAATCTTTTAAATGATAAAGGGATACACAATACCGGGAACAAACTCCTCAAGGTTACCGTGCTTAGCCACACAGCTTCCAGCTATTTCTGGAAGAAGAGGAGTTTTATCTGCAGGTGTCCTAATGTCCAAGACAAGATAATGGTCTGATGGCAGCTAACTCAACTGCAACACAGACGTTCTGACAGATAAACAGTAGTTTAATTTTGCTCCAGATGCTCATCAAACAGATGACAGTATATGCTTAAATCCACGTCAATATAGAAATTCTCACCCATTACACATAAGAGAACAGAAACAGGTGGTTGAACAACAAATAAGCAGGTTGACAGAGAGAAGGTGTTGATGGTTTACAGCACGCAAGTCAGGACAAATCAGAGTAATTCTCATCCCAACTCATTCTGAGGTTTGTAATGAGGTTCTGTTTTTCCATTATGGCTGGTAAAATGCAGTCAAGGACTCCAACCACAGCATGAGGGTTGGAATCCAAATCCACCAAATTTGTGTTTCAGAACAAAGTAAGTGTGAAAGGCAAAAGCTGGAGTCCAGGCCTAACTGGGTTTATGTCTATATGCAACATAAACCAGCAAGTTCTATCCAGAATGATGGGAAGTGGATGGTGTGTTTCAACAGGAAAATGCTGCCATATTAGAAAGATGAAGATTGCATGTAAGGCATGTCAGTTGTACTTGGCTCAAAGTGAAGTGATGAATTCTCCACAGTGGCTCGAGGGGTCAAAACCCCATTATACACAGGTCACCCACTGACCAGTGTGTGTGAAAGTTCTGGTCATGGTGTGTACTCATGAGGAAGTAACAAGAGACAGAAAGGAAGAAAGAAATACCATTTGTTTGAGAATCATGAGACACACACACACACACACACACACGTAGACAAACTAATTTGTTGCCCACCAACTCAGATCTGGAGAGGTTCTCAGTAAAGTGGGTTAAAATTCATGTTAATTTTGCTTGAATGTCAGCAAAAAGAAAATGGACTAGAACTCAACCTCTGGCCTTTAGCAGGTCACTGCTGCTTTTCTTAACCCCAACAGCAGCATGAAGACTTTCAGGTGAACCAAGGAGGGGTGGAGGGATAGAAAGAGGCTGTTCAATCATTGACTTGTATTCTCACCACTAGATGTCGCTGGACCTTTAAAATGAGTGCCTCAATTTCCCTCTTGAACTGATCCATTCAAAGTGTTTTGTTCGCTGCAAAGGTGCGCTACGTTTCCCCACTCAAATTAACTTTTTTTCCCATCAGGGACTCTGACATGAATGTGGGTATATTAAAACCTCATCAGCACAGCAAGTAAATAGAACAGGGCCACTTCAACCAAGAATCCAGGTTAATTAAAATCATACCAGGGCTCATTTGGGGGCTTCAGGAATCGTCTTTCACCTGCAGTGTCATCCAAGCCCGTTTGTCTCTGAAAAAACCTCTAAAATAGAGAACAGTGGGATGGATCTGTCGGTTGATACACTTTCGACAACACCTGGCATGATGTTCTTTTCTAGAACATCTGGACATGGTACAACACACTAGTGTTTTTGAAGATAATGAAAGACTTGAGATGGAATTCAACACCAACAAAAAAGGACAGAAAATGCCTCAGAATTGCTTGTGTGGTCCACAAATACCATAACTTCCAGTCTTTGTCTAAATAAGATAAAACTATATTTGTGCATTCACTCAGGAAAGCTGCAGAGGTCATACAGAGAACAATGAATAGATCATGACCGAGTTTGAGTGAACCTAAAAGCTCATCCATCAATTTTTGAGCAACAACATGAAGCGAGGGCCGATCCCACGAGAGTTTATGTCACCACAGATGCCTGAACTTTTACCATTTCAGTCATTTAATAGTGGAATTTGCCATTTTCTCCATTGTAGTCATTGGTAAACTGTAGCATAAAAAGATTGTCATGTTGGAAATACAGTACAGTTCTTATCAAAGATGGTCCACGCATGCACATTTCTGTCCAGCTGTCTGTATATTGACAGTAAAAGCACCATAAAGCGATATGTCTTGCAAAACGCCTTTATGATCATGTTTGTCAGGTGTAAGATCCATTTTGACTGTACTTTTATATATATGACATTGAATGATTGCCGATAGCCCCAAATATGAACATTTTCACCAGACACACGTTGCACAAACAGATTCCCCATGGTCTTTTCCCACTCTGACTGCCGGAATGTGAGTATCTTTCAGGCAGCTGCTTTTTATCTGAAAGCATTTATCTCCAGACATCCTGCATGGGTAAAAATAAATAAATAAATAAAAAGTCAAACCTGCTCTTCTTGGACGGAATCTGGTTCCATTAAAAAAACTGGAAAAACCAACACGCTCTCAGAGAGAAGGACATTATTATGTCAACATGCCTGGGGATGATGATGCCGGATTCTATAGGCTTAGAACGATGAAATGAATAGAAGAACCAACAAAGCGGAAGTCAGATAAAATCCAAATTCTGACTTCAGTGTGTCTGAACCCCACAAACCAATCAACAGATCAATATTTTACAGTTTGGGAATATGACTGAACACAAACAAAGAATATTGATTGTATTTGTTTAAGTCACGCTCTTCAGTAGAACGTGCTCATTTGCCAATGACGTTAAATGTGCTGGAACTCACATAGGTTCCATTTGCTTAAAAGAACAAAAGTTGGATGCAAGACTATTCGTGCCAAGATTATAAACCACATCTTCTGTATAAAACGCTGCACATTATCCTCAAAACTGCTCATTTGGTAACTCCTTGTCTCATTACGGTTTGTGCCAGTTGGAGCCGACCACCTGCACATACCTCTAATTTCAAGTTCTCACTTACTGGTATGATTTTTTTCCAGTTAATTTCATGCACTGCAGGATTCTCCAACTATTTCATGAGCTGTGCACAAGCACACTGTGGTTAGATTGTTTACTTTCAGAGCAAATAAATGAAGAAAACGGGGAAATGAAAACAAGACATCAATCAGCTAATTCCACAGCAGTTCACGTGCCCATTTCCCCAACATGAAACCAACACAAATCAATAAAAGACACCTTAATCCAACAATGAATGTGGGACTGTGGTTTTGCATCAGTTTGAGTTAAGAAGCCACATAAAGTAAAAATTATGACAAAAAAAATGATGCCTTCAAATCTATCGTAAATATTGACTAAGGTTAGAACAATAATATTTCAGTAATCTGAAATTCTGCTCCATGAAGTTTAGTTTTGGTTCTCTTTAAAACTCAATAGCAATTTTTTTCACATGTAAGAGTGAGAAAAGGGGAGAAAATTGAGTTCAACCTGCATCAAATTTGTCCAGAGAGGTTGGAAAGAAAATATGAAGACAGGCAGACCCAAAGGAGAGGACTGCAGACCCCGGCTCCCTGTCCTACACCGCCATCTAGTGGCAGATGGGACCATGTCATAGAACGACGACAGAAAACGCGCGTCGCTCATCATTGTCAAACTTATTTCAAAATGCTTTGTCATAATTGTTGTGATAGATTGCAGTATTTTTGTGAGAAATTATTCTTTTTGGGACCAATGATGTGAAAAAAAAAACCTACATACACACACACGCATTTTTTAACCGTTTTCACAAAGCAGTTCATGGGAGAAACATGCAAACTAAAACACACCTGAGTGACTCAAACACAATGATATGAAAGTTTTGGGGTTTTTTTATGATCCGAGAATACTGTTCATCTGTGATGCTGGTACCCACAAAATCAGCAGTCAAGTGTTTTTTTTTTAAAAATTAAAAAAATAAAAAAAAATGATGAAATATATTAATAGTTGATTTTGAATTCAGAAACGTTAACCTGTGTGTTCAGCCTTTTATGTTCGGGAATTTGTGTGTGCGTGAAAATGCAGTGAAACCTTAAACCTTTGTTGTCTTCACAAGCCATCAACTGTCAGCTGGTAGTGGTGTATGCATGTGTGTGATGATCGTCATTCCATTGCTGACAGCTCTCAGCTGTTCTGCCGCTCCTCAGTCTGAGACTTGGTTCATATGTCCTTCTATATCACACAAATACAGCTTGAAGGGATGAGTCACACACATTTTTAAAAAAAACAAAAAAAAGAAGACACTAGTCACACACACACACACACACACACACACACACACACACACACACACACACACACACACACACACACACACACACACACACACACACACACACACACACACACACACACACACACACACACACACACACACACACACACACACACACACACACACACACAGCTGTCTCCCATGCCAGTGTGCACTGAGGGTTTGGGATGTTGTTGGGTGGGGGAGGTGAAACAGAGAAACCAGAGCTCACTTACCGGATGGGTCCACCTTCCCAGTACTCTCTTCACCACCTCTTGTGCAGATTTGCTCATGTCTAAAGTCCAAATTATAACCGGCTGACGACACTTCACGGATGCTCCATTCACGTCTGTTGGAGATATGAACTTTTCCGTGATCCAGATCCTGCTCGCAGGGAGTCTTAGTGCATTTATTGGTGAGTCTTCCTCTGTGGGTGTGTGTGTGTGTGTGTGTGTGTGTTACTGAATGTCGGCTGAAAATCTTGTTTTCAGCATCTTGAGATCCCCACTGTTGCCACTGAAGAATCTGAATCAGGTATAATGGCCTAATAAATAAAAGACTTGAGACAGATTAAAACATCTTTGACGAACAGCAAACTGAGAAGGCACATTTTTGAAAATATTCATTAAAGCTGGTCCACCAGTTACCAATTGTCTTCAGAGGTTGTGGTGGCGTCTTCATAGTCCAGACAACATCCAGCTGAAATGTTCATGACTTTAATGCAGAGATGCACACTGGTTACGTCCCCTGGGAGGTTTGAGCATGTGAATATAAACAAAGCATAAGGCAGAATGTTATTTCAAACAAACACCAAGATACCAGTAATAGAGTCATTCGATCATTTTCACCTACTGTCACAAGTCTTCCATCAGGAGGAGTCTGAGGCACCACCATCAGAATGTTGTGCCACATCTCGCTTCAGCTTCGAGTTTAACCAAGCAAAGCATGTCGGTCGAACAAATCTGTCTCAATAAGCATGTAGAAGCAGCAGTGTCCTTTTATGTGTTCAGAGAGAGGTGAATCCGCCATCAATATCGAGAGGTATAAGGAGATATTTAAGTTCATTCTCCAAACAGATGGGAGGAGACAGATGAGGATAAACGAGTGTTCTTCCGCCACTGTTAGCCCTTCACAGAAATATCCGATCAGTAGTTGGCAGGTGGGTTTATCCTCCTGACCTGAAGAATTATTTGAGAAATATGCTTCCTACCTACACTCACCCATCCTAATGTCTCATCTCAGGGGCAGAAAATGGAAGGAGCCTATTTCACAGTGGGGGGGGGTCAAGCGGAAATAAGAGTTCAGGGCAGGGATGACTGACAGCTCCAAGTGGTTTCTGCTCCTCCCTTCTATTTTTGTACATGGCAGCATCAAAGTCTGCGTGCGGTCCAACAGCCATGGAGCGAGAAGTCAAGAAACATGAGTGCTGGCCAGGATGTGAGCATGTCCCCTTCAGACAAAAAAGAAGAACGGCAATAAGTAACCTATACAGAAACTGTGGCCACGCATTTCTACAGTACGTGCGTCCACTGCTGCCACCATGAAACCAGATCCTCGCCGAGCGCGGCCTGCCAGCCGATTACAGAAATAGCAGGCAAACGAAGTAACGTGGGGTCACGTCGCGGCTAACGCTGCTATGCTAATATGGTCAGGCGCATAATGCCAAAGGCAGGTGATGCAGCACGCAGGAACAAAAGGTGATGCAACATCCCGTTCCATTGTAGTAGGCAGACAACTGGAGCAGCCATAACGACTGGTGTGTGACAGAAACATTGAAGTCATGCCAATGACGCGGCACCAGGCGTTCTAACGGGAGCAACTTAACTGAAGAAGACACAAGAAAGACAGAACAGCCATGGCAGGAGATGCGTCAACGTGTAAATGTTTCACCTGATTCTGAACACAATGCAGCGCCATGAGAACTGAGATCAGACCCTCCATTATGGTGTCAGGTCCTCCATCACAGGGTGATATCAGCATGAGGATGAAGATCACGTGGATCTATTGCTGTATCAGATCCTCTTCATGTCATCAGTGAAGCAGCACACAGTCCATGATGGAAAGGGACACACACACACAACCAACCACACACACAACCACACACATCTCTCTGACCTCTGTTACAGTCATCTAATTGAGCTTTTACACTGCACATTTCCAGTGAATCCCTGGTTGTGCGCTCATCTGCCAAAGATCAACATGTTTCATTCAACCACACAGCTGCAAAAAACTTGATATGTTTTCCATCACATCAACACAGGGGTCCACAATGCTGTGGGCGTTAATCACAGGAAAAGAAAATAAAAGCTAAACCAGTATATGACAGCTACTCCGCTGATATAACCCCCTGTTTTCTATGAATAATGAAGTGGGGTTTTTTTTAGCAACACAACACAGACAGGATGAAGACAGACCTTTCCCATGACACAGCAGTTTTCATTCATGCTTGTGCAACACTGAGAATCATGAACTTCCTCCGTCAGTTTCTTTTATAGGTCTGCCGATGTTTCAGAATGCAGAAGCTCATGTTCTGACGAGGATCTTGAAATGCAAGGGTACAATATTAAACTTGCAGAGCATCAAACACTTTTATAATGTAACCTTCACCCCTGACCGAGATGTTGAAAAAGAATCAGATGAAAGTGGAAGCACCTTTGAAATGATTGAAATAGAACACCAGCATTGGAAAAGTGTTTCTTTTGTTATTTAAGGGTTCGTAGCGCCATCTCCTGGATGGTTGGCAGAACAGCCATGCAAAAGTAACATCAGCACAGTAACAGTTCTATTTCTGTGCATATAAATGAGCATGTTGCCCTTCACCTTAATTTCCTACTACTGATAGCAAAGCAAAGGATTAGGGTTGGAAGTGCATTGGACATGGAACATTTAGTACAGCCTTTTCACCAGCAGTGATGGCGTCCCACCGTCCATCTTGCGATCCTTTGTGATAATTACCCTCTTTATGGTAACTTCTTTCACAGACTGAAGGGTTTCCTAAGCTTTTCAGAAAGAAGGGTTTCAGGTTGCACCAGGATGAACTGGAGAAATGTGTGGTATGTGAATCACAGTTCCATCTCTGAATGGAGATTACGGCTGTGATTTCAGTTCCGTAGTTCAGACGTTTGCGGGAACATGGGCGTCAGCTGGAAATGGCAGCACACGCTTGTGTGCATCTCAGCCTGCCAGAGACAAAAATACATGCGTGATCACAGGGCCCGAAGTTTGTGTGGCAACCACTATACTGACCTTTGACCAGTCTATGCATTGTGTTTGTCACCATTTTGGAACAGGTCCGGTATTGTGCTCAAAAGAAGAAACCAGTCTGGTGAAAACTCTGTTCACTGGTTACAACAAGGTGGTTCGACCTGTAAACCATTTCAGTGAACCCGTTGTTGTGACGGTGGGACTGCAGCTAATCCAGCTCATCAGTGTGGTAAGAGATAAGACCTTTTCATAAAGATGAATAAACTATTTTATACAGAGAATTGAACAAAGTTCAACAAAGGAGCCCTTACCTTTCGTTAATTTCATTTGAGAACGCAACGGCTCCGGAATTGGATAGCGCCATTTAAATATGGTGAATACATGTTAAAAACTGATATATTGAGAAGTGATATTTTAAAAGTCTCAATTCTTCTTCACCGCCACAGAGCACTAAAACAACTACAATCCAGTTGTTTGAGGGTCGTAGGGGTCAATGAAGACGACACATTGATTATGCTTTTACCTCTCAGGGGTGCATGAAAATCAATCTTGAAAAACTCAAATGTTTCAGAACTTAAGAATCTCAGTCCTATACCTATACAACACTGGCCCTAATACATATGACTTGCCTTTTTACACATAAAACGTACCATTCCATTTCATTCAAAACAACATCAGCAGCAAAAAACATTCAAACATTGCAGCACTGAGGTGGGGGGTACAATTTAGTAAAAGACTATGCATTGATTAGGTTTTAACACTTACCTTTTTACATATAAAATGTAGCATTTCTATAGTGCAAACAAATGCTGGGATACGTGTACATTCCTGCGTATCTGTAAGCGCATGGATGTTTCTAACATTCACATTTTTAAACATTCAACAATACATGAGAAGAAAAAAAAACAGACATTGCAGCACTGGGGTGGGGGGTCAATTCAACATTCAACAATATATCAGCAGCAAAAAAAGATTCAAATATTGCAGCATCGGGGTGGGTTGGGGGGTCAATTAAGTAGTACAAAACTATGCATTGATTAGGCCTTTAACACATTTTTACATAGAAAATGTAGCATTTCATTTATCTAATACAAACAGGGGCTGGGATATGTGTACATTCCTGTGTATCTGTAAGTGTATGGATGTTTCTAACATTCACATTTTTAAACATTCAACAATACATGAGAAGAAAAACAAACATTGCAGCACTGGGGTGGGGGGTCAAAGACCAACAAGACTATGCATTAATTGTGCTTTTATCTCATGCCTCCATGACCACAACAATCCTTAAATTACCACAAATTTCACAACATATTTTAAAAGTCTCAGTCCTATTCCACTGCTACACTGGCCCTAACAACAACTACCCTCCATTAGTCTCAACTTTACTCAAATAAATCCAGTCACACAGAAATAAACAGATAAATCTTCTTTGCACACAAAAAACAAACCCAGCAGTAAAAGAGGAAGCAGCTCCTCACCTTTTGTTGATCTTCATGCGAGACGCCATGTCTCCAGCATCGATGCAGCTGATTTCAGCTGTTTCTTCAATGTTGGCAACAAGGTGGTTTAATGTGGAAACCACCTCAGTGAACTTGCTGTTGCGTTGGTGAGACTAAAGCTCTCCAACTTCACCAGTATAGCAACATATAACTTACCTTTTTACATATAAAATGTAGCATTTCTATAGCGCAGACAAATGCTGGGATACCTGTACGTTCCTGTGTATCTGTAAGTGTATGGATGTTTCTAACATTCACATTTTTAAACATTCAACAATACATAAGAAAATAAAAAAAACATTGCAGCACTGGGGTGGGGGGTCAATTCAACATTCAACAAGACCGCGTTAATTATGTTTTAACACTTAGCTTTTTACATATAAAATGTAGCATTTCTATAGTGCAAACAAATGCTGGGATACGTGTACATTCCTGTGTATCTGTAAGTGTATGGATGTTTCTAACATTCACATTTTTAAACATTCAACAATACATAAGAAAAAAACAAACATTGCAGGTCTGGGGTGGGGGGTCAATTCAACATTCAACAATATATCAGCAGTAAAAAAAGATTCAAATATTGCAGCATCGGAGTGGGTTGGGGGGGTCAATTAGACAGTACAAGACTATGCATTGATTAGGCCTTTAACACATTTTTACATAGAAAATGTAGCATTTCATTTCTCTAATGCAAACAGGGGCTGGGATATGTTAACATTCCTGTGTATCTGTAAGTGTGTGTTTGTTTCTAACATTCACATTTTTAAACATTCAATATATGACAAGAAAAAAAAAAAATCAAACATTGCAGCACTGGGGTGGGGGGTCAATTAAGACCAACAAGACTATGCATTGATTACGCTTCTATCTCATGCCTCCATGACCACAACAATCTTTAAATTAGCACATATTTCACAACATATTTTAAAAGTCTCAGTCCTATTCCACTGCTACACTGGCCCTAACAACAACTACCCTCCATTAGTCTCAACTTTACTCAAATGAATCCAGCCACGCAGAAATAAACAGATAAATCATCTTTGCACACAAAAAACAAACCCAGCAGTAAAAGAGGAAGCAGCTCCTCACCTTTTGTTGATCTTCATGCGGGACGCCATGTCTCCAGCATCGATGCAGCTGATTTCAGCTGTTTCTTCAATGTTTGAAACAAGGTAGTTTAATGTGGGAACCACCTCAGTGAACTTGCTGTTGCGTTGGTGAGACTAAAGCTCACCCACTTCACCAGTATAGCAATACATACCTTACGTTTTTACATATAAAATGTAGCATTTCATTTCTCTAATGCTAATAGGGGCTGGTATATGTGTACATTCCTGTGTACCTGTAAGTGTATGGACGTTTCTAACAGTCACATTTTTAAACATTCAACAATACATAAGAAAAAAAACAAACATTACAGCTCTGGGGTGGGGGGTCAATTAAACATTCAAGAATATATCAGCAGTAAAAAAAGATTCAAATATTGCAGCATCAGAGTGGGTTGGGGGGGTCAATTAAGCAGTACAAGACTATGCATTGATTAGGCCTTTAACATTTTTACATATAAAATGTAGCATTACATTTCTCTAACGCTAATAGGGGCTGGGCTATGTGTACATTCCTGTGTATCTGTAAGTGCATGGATGTTTCTAACATTCACATTATTAAACATTCAACAATACATAAGAAAAAAAACAAACATTGCAGGTCTGGGGTGGGGGGGGTCAATTAAACATTCAACAAGACTATGCATTGATTATGTTTTAACACTTACCTTTTTACAAGTAAAATGTAGCATTACATTTCTCTAACGCTAACAGGGACTGGAATATGTGTACGTTCCTGTGTATCTGTAAGTGTATGGATGTTTCTAACATTCACATTTTTAAACATTCAACAATACATAAGAAAATAAAAAAAACATTGCAGCACTGGGGTGGGGGGTCAATTCAACATTCAACAAGACTATGCATTGATTATGTTTTAACACTTACCTTTTTGCATATAAAATGTAGCATTTCTATAGTGCAAACAAATGCTGGGATACGTGTACATTCCTGTGTATCTGTAAGTGTATGGATGTTTCTAACATTCACATTTTTAAACATTCAACAATACATAAGAAAAAAAAAACATTGCAGCTCTGGGGTGGGGGGTCAATTCAACATTCAGCAATATATCAGCAGTAAAAAAAGATTCAAATGTTGCAGTATTGGGGTGGGTCAATTAGAAAGTACAAGACTATGCATTGATTAGGCCTTTAACACATTTTTACATATAAAATATAGCAATTCCATTCTGTAACGCAAACAAGCGCTGGGATATGTTAACATTCCTGTGTATCTGTAAGTGTATGGATGTTTCTAACATTCACATTTTTAAACATTCAACAATACATGAGAAAATGAAACAAACATTGCAGCACTGGGGTGGGGGGTCAATTAAGACCAACAAGACTATGCGTTGATTATGCTTTTAACTCTTATGCCGCCATGACCACAACAATCCTTAAATTACCACAAATTTCACAACATATTTTAAAAGTCTCAGTCCTATTCCACTGCTACACTGGCCCTAACAACAACTACCCTCCATTAGTCTCAACTTTACTCAAATGAATCCAGTCACACAGAAATAAACAGATAAATCTTCTTTGCACACAAAAAACAAACCCAGCAGTACAAGAGGAAGCAGCTCCTCACCTTTTGTTGATCTTCATGCGAGACGCCATGTCTCCAGCATCGATGCAGCTGATTTCAGCTGTTTCTTCAATGTTGGCAACAAAGTGGTTTAATGTGGAAACCACCTCAGTGAACTTGCTGTTGCGTTGGTGAGACTAAAGCTCTCCAACATCACCAGTATAGCAACATATAACTTACCTTTTTACATATGAAATGTAGCATTTCTATAGCGCAGACAAATGCTGGGATACCTGTACGTTCCTGTGTATCTGTAAGTGTATGGATGTTTCTAACATTCACATTTTTAAACATTCAGCAATACATAAGAAAATAAAAAAAACATTGCAGCACTGGGGTGGGGGGTCAATTCAACATTCAACAAGACTGCGTTAATTATGTTTTAACACTTAGCTTTTTACATATAAAATGTAGCATTTCATTTCTCTAATGCAAATAGGGGCTGGGATATGTATACATTCCTCTGTATCTCTAAGTGTATGGATGTTTCTAACATTCACATTTTTAAACATTCAACAATACATAAGAAAAAAAACAAACATTGCAGCTCTGGGGTGGGGGGTCAATTCAACATTCAACAATATATTAGCAGTAAAAAAAGATTCAAATATTGCAGTATTGGGGTGGGTCAATTAGAAAGTACAAGACTATGCATTGATTAGGCCTTTAACACATTTTTACATATAAAATATAGCATTTCCGTTCTGTAACGCAAACAAGCGCTGGGATATGTTAACATTCCTGTGTATCTGTAAGTGTATGGATGTTTCTAACATTCACATTTTTAAACATTCAACAATACATGAGAAAATAAAACAAACATTGCAGCACTGGGGTGGGGGGTCAATTAAGACCAACAAGACTACGCGTTGATTATGCTTTTAACTCTTATGCCACCATGACCACAACAATCCTTAAATTACCACAAATTTCACAACATATTTTAAAAGTCTCAGTCCTATTCCACTGCTACACTGGCCCTAACAACAACTACCCTCCATTAGTCTCAACTTTACTCAAATGAATCCAGTCACACAGAAATAAACAAATAAATCATCTTTGCACACAAAAAACAAACCCAGCAGTAAAAGAGGAAGCAGCTCCTCACCTTTTGTTGATCTTCATGCGGGACGCCATGTCTCCAGCATCGATGCAGCCGATTTCAGCTGTTTCTTCAATGTTTGCAACAAGGTAGTTTAATGTGGGAACCACCTCAGTGAACTTGCTGTTGCGTTGGTGAGACTAAAGCTCACCCACTTCACCAGTATAGCAACACATACCTTACCTTTTTACATATAAAATGTAGCATTTCATTTCTCTAATGCAAATAGGGGCTGGGATATGTGTACATTCCTGTGTACCTGTAAGTGTATGGACGTTTCTAACATTCACATTTTTAAACATTCAACAATACATAAGAAAAAAAACAAACATTGCAGCTCTGGGGTGGGGGGGTCAATTAAACATTCAACAATATATCAGCAGTAAAAAAAAGATTCAAATATTGCAGCATCGGAGTGGGTTGGGGGGGTCAATTAAGCAGTACAAGACTATGCATTGATTAGGCCTTTAACACATCTTTACATATAAAATGTAGCATTACATTTCTCTAACGCTAACAGGGACTGGAATATGTGTACATTCCTGTGTATCTGTAAGTGTATGGATGTTTCTAACATTCACATTTTTAAACATTCAACAATACATAAGAAAATAAAAAAAACATTGCAGCACTGGGGTGGGGGGTCAATTCAACATTCAACAAGTCTATGCATTGATTATGTTTTCACACTTACCTTTTTGCATATAAAATGTAGCATTTCTATAGCGCAGACAAATGCTGGGATACCTGTACGTTCCTGTGTATCTGTAAATGTATGGATGTTTCTAACATTCACATTTTTAAACATTCAACAATACATAAGAAAATAAAAAAAACATTGCAGCACTGGGGTGGGGGGTCAATTCAACATTCAACAAGACTGCATTAATTATGTTTTAACACTTAGCTTTTTACATATAAAATGTAGCATTTCATTTCTCTAATGCAAATAGGGGCTGGGATATGTATACATTCCTGTGTATCTGTAAGTGTATAGATGTTTCTAACATTCACATTTTTAAACATTCAACAATACATAAGAAAAAAAACAAACATTGCAGGTCTGGGGTGGGGGGTCAATTCAACATTCAACAATATATCAGCAGTAAGAAAAGATTCAAATATTGCAGCATCGGGGTGGGTTGGGGGGGTCAATTAAAAAGTACAAGACTATGCATTGATTAGGCCTTTAACACATAGCTTTTTACATAGAAAATGTAGCATTTCATTTCTCTAATGCAAATAGGGGCTGTGATATGTATACATTCCTGTGTATCTCTAAGTGTATGGATGTTTCTAACATTCACATTTTTAAACATTCAATATATGACCAAGAAAAAAAAAAAATCAAACATTGCAGCACTGGGGTGGGGGGTCAATTAAGACCAACAAGACTATGCATTGATTACGCTTCTATCTCATGCCTCCATGACCACAACAATCTTTAAATTAGCACATATTTCACAACATATTTTAAAAGTCTCAGTCCTATTCCACTGCTACACTGGCCCTAACAACAACTACCCTCCATTAGTCTCAACTTTACTCAAATGAATCCAGCCACGCAGAAATAAACAGATAAATCATCTTTGCACACAAAAGACAAACCCAGCAGTAAAAGAGGAAGCAGCTCCTCACCTTTTGTTGATCTTCATGCGGGACGCCATGTCTCCAGCATCGATGCAGCTGATTTCAGCTGTTTCTTCAATGTTTGAAACAAGGTAGTTTAATGTGGGAACCACCTCAGTGAACTTGCTGTTGCGTTGGTGAGACTAAAGCTCTCCAACATCACCAGTATAGCAACATATAACTTACCTTTTTACATATAAAATGTAGCATTTCTATAGCGCAGACAAATGCTGGGATACCTGTACGTTCCTGTGCATCTGTAAGTGTATGGATGTTTCTAACATTCACATTTTTAAACATTCAACAATACATAAGAAAATAAAAAAAACATTGCAGCACTGGGGTGGGGGGTCAATTCAACATTCAACAATACTATGCATTGATTATGTTTTAACACTTACCTTTTTGCATATAAAATGTAGCATTTCTATAGTGCAAACAAATGCTGGGATATGTGTACATTCCTGTGTATCTGTAAGTGTATGGATGTTTCTAACATTCACATTTTTAAACATTCAACAATACATAAGAAAAAAAACAAACATTGCAGCTCTGGGGTGGGGGGTCAATTAAACATTCAACAATATATCAGCAGTAAAAAAAGATTCAAATATTGCAGCATCGGAGTGGGTTGGGGGGGTCAATTAAGCAGTACAAGACTATGCATTGATTAGGCCTTTAACACATTTTTACATAGAAAATGTAGCATTTCATTTCTCTAATGCAAACAGAGGCTGGGATATGTTAACATTACTGTGTATCTGTAAGTGTATGGATGTTTCTAACATTCACATTTTTAAACATTCAACAATACATAAGAAAATAAAAAAAACATTGCAGCACTGGGGTGGGGGTCAATTAAGACCAACAAGACTATGCGTTGATTATGCTTTTAACTCTTATGCTGCCATGACCACAACAATCCTTAAATTACCACAAATTTCACAACATATTTTAAAAGTCTCAGTCCTATTCCACTGCTACACTGGCCCTAACAACAACTACCCTCCATTAGTCTCAACTTTACTCAAATGAATCCAGTCACACAGAAATAAACAGATAAATCATCTTTGCACACAAAAAACAAACCCAGCAGTAAAAGAGGAAGCAGCTCCTCACCTTTTGTTGATCTTCATGCGAGACGCCATGTCTCCAGCATCGATGCAGCTGATTTCAGCTGTTTGTTCAATGTTGGCAACAAGGTGGTTTAATGTGGGAACCACCTCAGTGAACTTGCTCTTGCGTTGGTGAGACTAAAGCTCACCCACTTCACCAGTACAGCAACATATAACTTACCTTTTTACATATAAAATGCAGCATTTCTATAGTGCAGACAAATGCTGGGATATGTGTACATTCCTGTGTACCTGTAAGTGTATGGACGTTTCTAACATTCACATTTTTAAACATTCAACAATACATAAGAAAAAAAACAAACATTGCAGCTCTGGGGTGGGGGGGTCAATTAAACATTCAACAATATATCAGCAGTAAAAAAAAGATTCAAATATTGCAGCATCGGAGTGGGTTGGGGGGGTCAATTAAGCAGTACAAGACTATGCATTGATTAGGCCTTTAACCCATTTTTACATAGAAAATGTAGCATTTCATTTCTCTAATGCAAATAGGGGCTGGGATACGTGTACATTCCTGTGTATCTGTAAGTGTATGGATGTTTCTAACATTCACATTTTTAAACATTCAACAATACATAAGAAAAAAAACAAACATTGCAGCACTGGGGTGGGGGGTCAATTAAACATTCAACAAGACTATGCATTGATTATGTTTTAACACTTACCTTTTTACATATAAAATGTAGCATTTCTATAGTGCAAACAAATGCTGGGATACGTGTACATTCCTGTGTATCTGTAAGTGTATGGATGTTTCTAACATTCACATTTTTAAACATTCAACAATACATAAGAAAAAAAACAAACATTGCAGCTCTGGGGTGGGGGGTCAATTCAACATTCAACAATATATTAGCAGTAAAAAAAGATTCAAATATTGCAGTATTGGGGTGGGTCAATTAGAAAGTACAAGACTATGCATTGATTAGGCCTTTAACACATTTTTACATATAAAATATAGCATTTCCGTTCTGTAACGCAAACAAGCGCTGGGATATGTTAACATTCCTGTGTATCTGTAAGTGTATGGATGTTTCTAACATTCACATTTTTAAACATTCAACAATACATGAGAAAATAAAACAAACATTGCAGCACTGGGGTGGGGGGTCAATTAAGACCAACAAGACTACGCGTTGATTATGTTTTAACACTTATGCCACCATGACCACAACAATCCTTAAATTAGCACAAATTTCACAACATATTTTAAAAGTCTCAGTCCTATTCCACTGCTACACTGGCCCTAACAACAACTACCCTCCATTCGTCTCAACTTTACTCAAATGAATCCAGTCACACAGAAATAAACAGATAAATCATCTTTGCACACAAAAGACAAACCCAGCAGTAAAAGAGGAAGCAGCTCCTCACCTTTTGTTGATCTTCATGCGAGACGCCATGTCTCCAGCATCGATGCAGCTGATTTCAGCTGTTTCTTCAATGTTTGAAACAAGGTAGTTTAATGTGGGAACCACCTCAGTGAACTTGCTGTTGCGTTGGTGAGACTAAAGCTCACCCACTTCACCAGTATAGCAACACATACCTTTCCTTTTTACATATAATATGTAGCATTTCATTTCTCTAATGCAAATAGGGGCTGGGATATGTGTACATTCCTGTGTACCTGTAAGTGTATGGACGTTTCTAACAGTCACATTTTTAAACATTCAACAATACATAAGAAAAAAAACAAACATTGCAGGTCTGGGGTGGGGGGTCAATTCAACATTCAACAATATATCAGCAGTAAAAAAAGATTCAAATATTGCAGCATCGGAGTGGGTTGGGGGGGTCAATTAAGCAGTACAAGACTATGCATTGATTAGGCCTTTAACACATTTTTACATAGAAAATGTAGCATTTCATTTCTCTAATGCAAACAGAGGCTGGGATATGTTAACATTACTGTGTATCTGTAAGTGTATGGATATTTCTAACATTCACATTTTTAAACATTCAACAATACATAAGAAAATAAAAAAAACATTGCAGCACTGGGGTGGGGGTCAATTAAGACCAACAAGACTATGCGTTGATTATGCTTTTAACTCTTATGCTGCCATGACCACAACAATCCTTAAATTACCACAAATTTCACAACATATTTTAAAAGTCTCAGTCCTATTCCACTGCTACACTGGCCCTAACAACAACTACCCTCCATTAGTCTCAACTTTACTCAAATGAATCCAGTCACACAGAAATAAACAGATAAATCATCTTTGCACACAAAAAACAAACCCAGCAGTAAAAGAGGAAGCAGCTCCTCACCTTTTGTTGATCTTCATGCGAGACGCCATGTCTCCAGCATCGATGCAGCTGATTTCAGCTGTTTGTTCAATGTTGGCAACAAGGTGGTTTAATGTGGGAACCACCTCAGTGAACTTGCTCTTGCGTTGGTGAGACTAAAGCTCACCCACTTCACCAGTACAGCAACATATAACTTACCTTTTTACATATAAAATGCAGCATTTCTATAGTGCAGACAAATGCTGGGATATGTGTACATTCCTGTGTACCTGTAAGTGTATGGACGTTTCTAACATTCACATTTTTAAACATTCAACAATACATAAGAAAAAAAACAAACATTGCAGCTCTGGGGTGGGGGGTCAATTAAACATTCAACAATATATCAGCAGTAAAAAAAAGATTCAAATATTGCAGCATCGGAGTGGGTTGGGGGGGTCAATTAAGCAGTACAAGACTATGCATTGATTAGGCCTTTAACCCATTTTTACATAGAAAATGTAGCATTTCATTTCTCTAATGCAAATAGGGGCTGGGATACGTGTACATTCCTGTGTATCTGTAAGTGTATGGATGTTTCTAACATTCACATTTTTAAACATTCAACAATACATAAGAAAAAAAACAAACATTGCAGCTCTGGGGTGGGGGGTCAATTCAACATTCAACAAGACTATGCATTGATTATGTTTTAACACTTACCTTTTTACATATAAAATGTAGCATTTCATTTCTCTAATGCAAATAGGGGCTGGGATATGTGTACATTCCTGTGTATCTGTAAGTGTATAGATGTTTCTAACATTCACATTTTTAAACATTCAACAATACATAAGAAAAAAAACAAACATTGCAGCTCTGGGGTGGGGGGTCAATTCAACATTCAACAATATATCAGCAGTAAAAAAAGATTCAAATATTGGAGCATCGGGGTGGGTTGGGGGGTCAATTAAAAAGTACAAGACGATGCATTGATTAGGCCTTTAACACATTTTTACATAGAAAATGTAGCATTTCATTTCTCTAATGCAAACAGGGGCTGGGATATGTTAACATTCCTGTGTATCTGTAAGTGTGTGTTTGTTTCTAACATTCACATTTTTAAACATTCAATATATGACAAGAAAAAAAAAATTCAAACATTGCAGCACTGGGGTGGGGGGTCAATTAAGACCAACAAGACTATGCATTTATTACGCTTCTATCTAATGCCTCCATGACCACAACAATCTTTAAATTAGCACATATTTCACAACATATTTTAAAAGTCTCAGTCCTATTCCACTGCTACACTGGCCCTAACAACAACTACCCTCCATTAGTCTCAGCTTTACTCAAATGAATCCAGTCACACAGAAATAAACAGATAAATCATCTTTGCACACAAAAGACAAACCCAGCAGTAAAAGAGGAAGCAGCTCCTCACCTTTTGTTGATCTTCATGCGGGACGCCATGTCTCCAGCATCGGTGCAGCTGATTTCAGCTGTTTCTTCAATGTTTGAAACAAGGTAGTTTAATGTGGGAACCACCTCAGTGAACTTGCTGTTGCGTTGGTGAGACTAAAGCTCACCCACTTCGCCAGTATAGCAACACATACCTTACCTTTTTACATATAAAATGTAGCATTTCATTTCTCTAATGCAAATAGGGGCTGGGATATGTGTACATTCCTGTGTACCTGCAAGTGTATGGACGTTTCTAACAGTCACATTTTTAAACATTCAACAATACATGAGAAAAAAAACAAACATTGCAGCTCTGGGGTGGAGGGGTCAATTAAACATTCAACAATATATCAGCAGTAAAAAAAGATTCAAATATTGCAGCATCGGAGTGGGTTGGGGGGGTCAATTAAGCAGTACAAGACTATGCATTGATTAGGCCTTTAACACATCTTTACATATAAAATGTAGCATTACATTTCTCTAACGCTAACAGGGACTGGAATATGTGTACATTCCTGTGTATCTGTAAGTGTATGGACGTTTCTAACATTCACATTTTTAAACATTCAACAATACATAAGAAAAAAAACAAACATTGCAGCTCTGGGGTGGGGGGGTCAATTAAACATTCAACAATATATCAGCAGTAAAAAAAAGATTCAAATATTGCAGCATCGGAGTGGGTTGGGGGGGTCAATTAAGCAGTACAAGACTATGCATTGATTAGGCCTTTAACCCATTTTTACATAGAAAATGTAGCATTTCATTTCTCTAATGCAAATAGGGGCTGGGATACGTGTACATTCCTGTGTATCTGTAAGTGTATGGATGTTTCTAACATTCACATTTTTAAACATTCAACAATACATAAGAAAAAAAACAAACATTGCAGCTCTGGGGTGGGGGGTCAATTCAACATTCAACAAGACTATGCATTGATTATGTTTTAACACTTACCTTTTTACATATAAAATGTAGCATTTCATTTCTCTAATGCAAATAGGGGCTGGGATATGTGTACATTCCTGTGTATCTGTAAGTGTATAGATGTTTCTAACATTCACATTTTTAAACATTCAACAATACATAAGAAAAAAAACAAACATTGCAGCTCTGGGGTGGGGGGTCAATTCAACATTCAACAATATATCAGCAGTAAAAAAAGATTCAAATATTGGAGCATCGGGGTGGGTTGGGGGGGTCAATTAAAAAGTACAAGACGATGCATTGATTAGGCCTTTAACACATTTTTACATAGAAAATGTAGCATTTCATTTCTCTAATGCAAACAGGGGCTGGGATATGTTAACATTCCTGTGTATCTGTAAGTGTGTGTTTGTTTCTAACATTCACATTTTTAAACATTCAATATATGACAAGAAAAAAAAAAATTCAAACATTGCAGCACTGGGGTGGGGGGTCAATTAAGACCAACAAGACTATGCATTTATTACGCTTCTATCTAATGCCTCCATGACCACAACAATCTTTAAATTAGCACATATTTCACAACATATTTTAAAAGTCTCAGTCCTATTCCACTGCTACACTGGCCCTAACAACAACTACCCTCCATTAGTCTCAGCTTTACTCAAATGAATCCAGTCACACAGAAATAAACAGATAAATCATCTTTGCACACAAAAGACAAACCCAGCAGTAAAAGAGGAAGCAGCTCCTCACCTTTTGTTGATCTTCATGCGGGACGCCATGTCTCCAGCATCGGTGCAGCTGATTTCAGCTGTTTCTTCAATGTTTGAAACAAGGTAGTTTAATGTGGGAACCACCTCAGTGAACTTGCTGTTGCGTTGGTGAGACTAAAGCTCACCCACTTCGCCAGTATAGCAACACATACCTTACCTTTTTACATATAAAATGTAGCATTTCATTTCTCTAATGCAAATAGGGGCTGGGATATGTGTACATTCCTGTGTACCTGCAAGTGTATGGACGTTTCTAACAGTCACATTTTTAAACATTCAACAATACATGAGAAAAAAAACAAACATTGCAGCTCTGGGGTGGAGGGGTCAATTAAACATTCAACAATATATCAGCAGTAAAAAAAGATTCAAATATTGCAGCATCGGAGTGGGTTGGGGGGGTCAATTAAGCAGTACAAGACTATGCATTGATTAGGCCTTTAACACATCTTTACATATAAAATGTAGCATTACATTTCTCTAACGCTAACAGGGACTGGAATATGTGTACATTCCTGTGTATCTGTAAGTGTATGGATGTTTCTAACATTCACATTTTTAAACATTCAACAATACATAAGAAAATAAAAAAAACATTGCAGCACTGGGGTGGGGGGTCAATTCAACATTCAACAAGTCTATGCATTGATTATGTTTTCACACTTACCTTTTTGCATATAAAATGTAGCATTTCTATAGCGCAGACAAATGCTGGGATACCTGTACGTTCCTGTGTATCTGTAAATGTATGGATGTTTCTAACATTCACATTTTTAAACATTCAACAATACATAAGAAAATAAAAAAAACATTGCAGCACTGGGGTGGGGGGTCAATTCAACATTCAACAAGACTGCATTAATTATGTTTTAACACTTAGCTTTTTACATATAAAATGTAGCATTTCATTTCTCTAATGCAAATAGGGGCTGGGATATGTATACATTCCTGTGTATCTGTAAGTGTATAGATGTTTCTAACATTCACATTTTTAAACATTCAACAATACATAAGAAAAAAAAACAAACATTGCAGGTCTGGGGTGGGGGTCAATTCAACATTCAACAATATATCAGCAGTAAGAAAAGATTCAAATATTGCAGCATCGGGGTGGGTTGGGGGGGTCAATTAAAAAGTACAAGACTATGCATTGATTAGGCCTTTAACACATAGCTTTTTACATAGAAAATGTAGCATTTCATTTCTCTAATGCAAATAGGGGCTGTGATATGTATACATTCCTGTGTATCTCTAAGTGTATGGATGTTTCTAACATTCACATTTTTAAACATTCAATATATGACCAAGAAAAAAAAAAATCAAACATTGCAGCACTGGGGTGGGGGTCAATTAAGACCAACAAGACTATGCATTGATTACGCTTCTATCTCATGCCTCCATGACCACAACAATCTTTAAATTAGCACATATTTCACAACATATTTTAAAAGTCTCAGTCCTATTCCACTGCTACACTGGCCCTAACAACAACTACCCTCCATTAGTCTCAACTTTACTCAAATGAATCCAGCCACGCAGAAATAAACAGATAAATCATCTTTGCACACAAAAGACAAACCCAGCAGTAAAAGAGGAAGCAGCTCCTCACCTTTTGTTGATCTTCATGCGGGACGCCATGTCTCCAGCATCGATGCAGCTGATTTCAGCTGTTTCTTCAATGTTTGAAACAAGGTAGTTTAATGTGGGAACCACCTCAGTGAACTTGCTGTTGCGTTGGTGAGACTAAAGCTCTCCAACATCACCAGTATAGCAACATATAACTTACCTTTTTACATATAAAATGTAGCATTTCTATAGCGCAGACAAATGCTGGGATACCTGTACGTTCCTGTGCATCTGTAAGTGTATGGATGTTTCTAACATTCACATTTTTAAACATTCAACAATACATAAGAAAATAAAAAAAACATTGCAGCACTGGGGTGGGGGGTCAATTCAACATTCAACAATACTATGCATTGATTATGTTTTAACACTTACCTTTTTGCATATAAAATGTAGCATTTCTATAGTGCAAACAAATGCTGGGATATGTGTACATTCCTGTGTATCTGTAAGTGTATGGATGTTTCTAACATTCACATTTTTAAACATTCAACAATACATAAGAAAAAAAACAAACATTGCAGCTCTGGGGTGGGGGGTCAATTAAACATTCAACAATATATCAGCAGTAAAAAAAGATTCAAATATTGCAGCATCGGAGTGGGTTGGGGGGGTCAATTAAGCAGTACAAGACTATGCATTGATTAGGCCTTTAACACATTTTTACTTAGAAAATGTAGCATTTCATTTCTCTAATGCAAACAGAGGCTGGGATATGTTAACATTACTGTGTATCTGTAAGTGTATGGATGTTTCTAACATTCACATTTTTAAACATTCAACAATACATAAGAAAATAAAAAAAACATTGCAGCACTGGGGTGGGGGGTCAATTAAGACCAACAAGACTATGCGTTGATTATGCTTTTAACTCTTATGCTGCCATGACCACAACAATCCTTAAATTAGCACAAATTTCACAACATATTTTAAAAGTCTCAGTCCTATTCCACTGCTACACTGGCCCTAACAACAACTACCCTCCATTAGTCTCAACTTTACTCAAATGAATCCAGTCACACAGAAATAAACAGATAAATCATCTTTGCACACAAAAAACAAACCCAGCAGTAAAAGAGGAAGCAGCTCCTCACCTTTTGTTGATCTTCATGCGAGACGCCATGTCTCCAGCATCGATGCAGCTGATTTCAGCTGTTTGTTCAATGTTGGCAACAAGGTGGTTTAATGTGGGAACCACCTCAGTGAACTTGCTCTTGCGTTGGTGAGACTAAAGCTCACCCACTTCACCAGTACAGCAACATATAACTTACCTTTTTACATATAAAATGCAGCATTTCTATAGTGCAGACAAATGCTGGGATATGTGTACATTCCTGTGTATCTGTAAGTGTATGGATGTTTCTAACATTCACATTTTTAAACATTCAACAATACATAAGAAAAAAAACAAACATTGCAGCTCTGGGGTGGGGGGGTCAATTAAACATTCAACAATATATCAGCAGTAAAAAAAAGATTCAAATATTGCAGCATCGGAGTGGGTTGGGGGGGTCAATTAAGCAGTACAAGACTATGCATTGATTAGGCCTTTAACCCATTTTTACATAGAAAATGTAGCATTTCATTTCTCTAATGCAAATAGGGGCTGGGATACGTGTACATTCCTGTGTATCTGTAAGTGTATGGATGTTTCTAACATTCACATTTTTAAACATTCAACAATACATAAGAAAAAAAACAAACATTGCAGCACTGGGGTGGGGGGTCAATTAAACATTCAACAAGACTATGCATTGATTATGTTTTAACACTTACCTTTTTACATATAAAATGTAGCATTTCTATAGTGCAAACAAATGCTGGGATACGTGTACATTCCTGTGTATCTGTAAGTGTATGGATGTTTCTAACATTCACATTTTTAAACATTCAACAATACATAAGAAAAAAAACAAACATTGCAGCTCTGGGGTGGGGGGTCAATTCAACATTCAACAATATATTAGCAGTAAAAAAAGATTCAAATATTGCAGTATTGGGGTGGGTCAATTAGAAAGTACAAGACTATGCATTGATTAGGCCTTTAACACATTTTTACATATAAAATATAGCATTTCCGTTCTGTAACGCAAACAAGCGCTGGGATATGTTAACATTCCTGTGTATCTGTAAGTGTATGGATGTTTCTAACATTCACATTTTTAAACATTCAACAATACATGAGAAAATAAAACAAACATTGCAGCACTGGGGTGGGGGGTCAATTAAGACCAACAAGACTACGCGTTGATTATGTTTTAACACTTATGCCACCATGACCACAACAATCCTTAAATTAGCACAAATTTCACAACATATTTTAAAAGTCTCAGTCCTATTCCACTGCTACACTGGCCCTAACAACAACTACCCTCCATTCGTCTCAACTTTACTCAAATGAATCCAGTCACACAGAAATAAACAGATAAATCATCTTTGCACACAAAAGACAAACCCAGCAGTAAAAGAGGAAGCAGCTCCTCACCTTTTGTTGATCTTCATGCGAGACGCCATGTCTCCAGCATCGATGCAGCTGATTTCAGCTGTTTCTTCAATGTTTGAAACAAGGTAGTTTAATGTGGGAACCACCTCAGTGAACTTGCTGTTGCGTTGGTGAGACTAAAGCTCACCCACTTCACCAGTATAGCAACACATACCTTTCCTTTTTACATATAATATGTAGCATTTCATTTCTCTAATGCAAATAGGGGCTGGGATATGTGTACATTCCTGTGTACCTGTAAGTGTATGGACGTTTCTAACAGTCACATTTTTAAACATTCAACAATACATAAGAAAAAAAACAAACATTGCAGGTCTGGGGTGGGGGGTCAATTCAACATTCAACAATATATCAGCAGTAAAAAAAGATTCAAATATTGCAGCATCGGAGTGGGTTGGGGGGGTCAATTAAGCAGTACAAGACTATGCATTGATTAGGCCTTTAACACATTTTTACATAGAAAATGTAGCATTTCATTTCTCTAATGCAAACAGAGGCTGGGATATGTTAACATTACTGTGTATCTGTAAGTGTATGGATATTTCTAACATTCACATTTTTAAACATTCAACAATACATAAGAAAATAAAAAAAACATTGCAGCACTGGGGTGGGGGGTCAATTAAGACCAACAAGACTATGCGTTGATTATGCTTTAACTCTTATGCTGCCATGACCACAACAATCCTTAAATTACCACAAATTTCACAACATATTTTAAAAGTCTCAGTCCTATTCCACTGCTACACTGGCCCTAACAACAACTACCCTCCATTAGTCTCAACTTTACTCAAATGAATCCAGTCACACAGAAATAAACAGATAAATCATCTTTGCACACAAAAAACAAACCCAGCAGTAAAAGAGGAAGCAGCTCCTCACCTTTTGTTGATCTTCATGCGAGACGCCATGTCTCCAGCATCGATGCAGCTGATTTCAGCTGTTTGTTCAATGTTGGCAACAAGGTGGTTTAATGTGGGAACCACCTCAGTGAACTTGCTCTTGCGTTGGTGAGACTAAAGCTCACCCACTTCACCAGTACAGCAACATATAACTTACCTTTTTACATATAAAATGCAGCATTTCTATAGTGCAGACAAATGCTGGGATATGTGTACATTCCTGTGTACCTGTAAGTGTATGGACGTTTCTAACATTCACATTTTTAAACATTCAACAATACATAAGAAAAAAAACAAACATTGCAGCTCTGGGGTGGGGGGGTCAATTAAACATTCAACAATATATCAGCAGTAAAAAAAAGATTCAAATATTGCAGCATCGGAGTGGGTTGGGGGGGTCAATTAAGCAGTACAAGACTATGCATTGATTAGGCCTTTAACCCATTTTTACATAGAAAATGTAGCATTTCATTTCTCTAATGCAAATAGGGGCTGGGATACGTGTACATTCCTGTGTATCTGTAAGTGTATGGATGTTTCTAACATTCACATTTTTAAACATTCAACAATACATAAGAAAAAAAACAAACATTGCAGCACTGGGGTGGGGGGTCAATTAAACATTCAACAAGACTATGCATTGATTATGTTTTAACACTTACCTTTTTACATATAAAATGTAGCATTTCTATAGTGCAAACAAATGCTGGGATACGTGTACATTCCTGTGTATCTGTAAGTGTATGGATGTTTCTAACATTCACATTTTTAAACATTCAACAATACATAAGAAAAAAAACAAACATTGCAGCTCTGGGGTGGGGGTCAATTCAACATTCAACAATATATTAGCAGTAAAAAAAGATTCAAATATTGCAGTATTGGGGTGGGTCAATTAGAAAGTACAAGACTATGCATTGATTAGGCCTTTAACACATTTTTACATATAAAATATAGCATTTCCGTTCTGTAACGCAAACAAGCGCTGGGATATGTTAACATTCCTGTGTATCTGTAAGTGTATGGATGTTTCTAACATTCACATTTTTAAACATTCAACAATACATGAGAAAATAAAACAAACATTGCAGCACTGGGGTGGGGGTCAATTAAGACCAACAAGACTACGCGTTGATTATGTTTTAACACTTATGCCACCATGACCACAACAATCCTTAAATTAGCACAAATTTCACAACATATTTTAAAAGTCTCAGTCCTATTCCACTGCTACACTGGCCCTAACAACAACTACCCTCCATTCGTCTCAACTTTACTCAAATGAATCCAGTCACACAGAAATAAACAGATAAATCATCTTTGCACACAAAAGACAAACCCAGCAGTAAAAGAGGAAGCAGCTCCTCACCTTTTGTTGATCTTCATGCGAGACGCCATGTCTCCAGCATCGATGCAGCTGATTTCAGCTGTTTCTTCAATGTTTGAAACAAGGTAGTTTAATGTGGGAACCACCTCAGTGAACTTGCTGTTGCGTTGGTGAGACTAAAGCTCACCCACTTCACCAGTATAGCAACACATACCTTTCCTTTTTACATATAATATGTAGCATTTCATTTCTCTAATGCAAATAGGGGCTGGGATATGTGTACATTCCTGTGTACCTGTAAGTGTATGGACGTTTCTAACAGTCACATTTTTAAACATTCAACAATACATAAGAAAAAACAAACATTGCAGGTCTGGGGTGGGGGGTCAATTCAACATTCAACAATATATCAGCAGTAAAAAAAGATTCAAATATTGCAGCATCGGAGTGGGTTGGGGGGGTCAATTAAGCAGTACAAGACTATGCATTGATTAGGCCTTTAACACATTTTTACATAGAAAATGTAGCATTTCATTTCTCTAATGCAAACAGAGGCTGGGATATGTTAACATTACTGTGTATCTGTAAGTGTATGGATATTTCTAACATTCACATTTTTAAACATTCAACAATACATAAGAAAATAAAAAAAACATTGCAGCACTGGGGTGGGGGGTCAATTAAGACCAACAAGACTATGCGTTGATTATGCTTTTAACTCTTATGCTGCCATGACCACAACAATCCTTAAATTACCACAAATTTCACAACATATTTTAAAAGTCTCAGTCCTATTCCACTGCTACACTGGCCCTAACAACAACTACCCTCCATTAGTCTCAACTTTACTCAAATGAATCCAGTCACACAGAAATAAACAGATAAATCATCTTTGCACACAAAAAACAAACCCAGCAGTAAAAGAGGAAGCAGCTCCTCACCTTTTGTTGATCTTCATGCGAGACGCCATGTCTCCAGCATCGATGCAGCTGATTTCAGCTGTTTGTTCAATGTTGGCAACAAGGTGGTTTAATGTGGGAACCACCTCAGTGAACTTGCTCTTGCGTTGGTGAGACTAAAGCTCACCCACTTCACCAGTACAGCAACATATAACTTACCTTTTTACATATAAAATGCAGCATTTCTATAGTGCAGACAAATGCTGGGATATGTGTACATTCCTGTGTACCTGTAAGTGTATGGACGTTTCTAACATTCACATTTTTAAACATTCAACAATACATAAGAAAAAAAACAAACATTGCAGGTCTGGGGTGGGGGGTCAATTCAACATTCAACAATATATCAGCAGTAAGAAAAGATTCAAATATTGCAGCATCGGGGTGGGTTGGGGGGTCAATTAAAAAGTACAAGACTATGCATTGATTAGGCCTTTAACACATAGCTTTTTACATAGAAAATGTAGCATTTCATTTCTCTAATGCAAATAGGGGCTGTGATATGTATACATTCCTGTGTATCTCTAAGTGTATGGATGTTTCTAACATTCACATTTTTAAACATTCAATATATGACCAAGAAAAAAAAAAAATCAAACATTGCAGCACTGGGGTGGGGGGTCAATTAAGACCAACAAGACTATGCATTGATTACGCTTCTATCTCATGCCTCCATGACCACAACAATCTTTAAATTAGCACATATTTCACAACATATTTTAAAAGTCTCAGTCCTATTCCACTGCTACACTGGCCCTAACAACAACTACCCTCCATTAGTCTCAACTTTACTCAAATGAATCCAGCCACGCAGAAATAAACAGATAAATCATCTTTGCACACAAAAGACAAACCCAGCAGTAAAAGAGGAAGCAGCTCCTCACCTTTTGTTGATCTTCATGCGGGACGCCATGTCTCCAGCATCGATGCAGCTGATTTCAGCTGTTTCTTCAATGTTTGAAACAAGGTAGTTTAATGTGGGAACCACCTCAGTGAACTTGCTGTTGCGTTGGTGAGACTAAAGCTCTCCAACATCACCAGTATAGCAACATATAACTTACCTTTTTACATATAAAATGTAGCATTTCTATAGCGCAGACAAATGCTGGGATACCTGTACGTTCCTGTGCATCTGTAAGTGTATGGATGTTTCTAACATTCACATTTTTAAACATTCAACAATACATAAGAAAATAAAAAAAACATTGCAGCACTGGGGTGGGGGGTCAATTCAACATTCAACAATACTATGCATTGATTATGTTTTAACACTTACCTTTTTGCATATAAAATGTAGCATTTCTATAGTGCAAACAAATGCTGGGATATGTGTACATTCCTGTGTATCTGTAAGTGTATGGATGTTTCTAACATTCACATTTTTAAACATTCAACAATACATAAGAAAAAAAACAAACATTGCAGCTCTGGGGTGGGGGTCAATTAAACATTCAACAATATATCAGCAGTAAAAAAAGATTCAAATATTGCAGCATCGGAGTGGGTTGGGGGGTCAATTAAGCAGTACAAGACTATGCATTGATTAGGCCTTTAACACATTTTTACTTAGAAAATGTAGCATTTCATTTCTCTAATGCAAACAGAGGCTGGGATATGTTAACATTACTGTGTATCTGTAAGTGTATGGATGTTTCTAACATTCACATTTTTAAACATTCAACAATACATAAGAAAATAAAAAAAACATTGCAGCACTGGGGTGGGGGTCAATTAAGACCAACAAGACTATGCGTTGATTATGCTTTTAACTCTTATGCTGCCATGACCACAACAATCCTTAAATTAGCACAAATTTCACAACATATTTTAAAAGTCTCAGTCCTATTCCACTGCTACACTGGCCCTAACAACAACTACCCTCCATTAGTCTCAACTTTACTCAAATGAATCCAGTCACACAGAAATAAACAGATAAATCATCTTTGCACACAAAAAACAAACCCAGCAGTAAAAGAGGAAGCAGCTCCTCACCTTTTGTTGATCTTCATGCGAGACGCCATGTCTCCAGCATCGATGCAGCTGATTTCAGCTGTTTGTTCAATGTTGGCAACAAGGTGGTTTAATGTGGGAACCACCTCAGTGAACTTGCTCTTGCGTTGGTGAGACTAAAGCTCACCCACTTCACCAGTACAGCAACATATAACTTACCTTTTTACATATAAAATGCAGCATTTCTATAGTGCAGACAAATGCTGGGATATGTGTACATTCCTGTGTATCTGTAAGTGTATGGATGTTTCTAACATTCACATTTTTAAACATTCAACAATACATAAGAAAAAAAACAAACATTGCAGCTCTGGGGTGGGGGGTCAATTAAACATTCAACAATATATCAGCAGTAAAAAAAAGATTCAAATATTGCAGCATCGGAGTGGGTTGGGGGGGTCAATTAAGCAGTACAAGACTATGCATTGATTAGGCCTTTAACCCATTTTTACATAGAAAATGTAGCATTTCATTTCTCTAATGCAAATAGGGGCTGGGATACGTGTACATTCCTGTGTATCTGTAAGTGTATGGATGTTTCTAACATTCACATTTTTAAACATTCAACAATACATAAGAAAAAAAACAAACATTGCAGCACTGGGGTGGGGGTCAATTAAACATTCAACAAGACTATGCATTGATTATGTTTTAACACTTACCTTTTACATATAAAATGTAGCATTTCTATAGTGCAAACAAATGCTGGGATACGTGTACATTCCTGTGTATCTGTAAGTGTATGGATGTTTCTAACATTCACATTTTTAAACATTCAACAATACATAAGAAAAAAACAAACATTGCAGCTCTGGGGTGGGGGTCAATTCAACATTCAACAATATATTAGCAGTAAAAAAAGATTCAAATATTGCAGTATTGGGGTGGGTCAATTAGAAAGTACAAGACTATGCATTGATTAGGCCTTTAACACATTTTTACATATAAAATATAGCATTTCCGTTCTGTAACGCAAACAAGCGCTGGGATATGTTAACATTCCTGTGTATCTGTAAGTGTATGGATGTTTCTAACATTCACATTTTTAAACATTCAACAATACATGAGAAAATAAAACAAACATTGCAGCACTGGGGTGGGGGGTCAATTAAGACCAACAAGACTACGCGTTGATTATGTTTTAACACTTATGCCACCATGACCACAACAATCCTTAAATTAGCACAAATTTCACAACATATTTTAAAAGTCTCAGTCCTATTCCACTGCTACACTGGCCCTAACAACAACTACCCTCCATTCGTCTCAACTTTACTCAAATGAATCCAGTCACACAGAAATAAACAGATAAATCATCTTTGCACACAAAAGACAAACCCAGCAGTAAAAGAGGAAGCAGCTCCTCACCTTTTGTTGATCTTCATGCGAGACGCCATGTCTCCAGCATCGATGCAGCTGATTTCAGCTGTTTCTTCAATGTTTGAAACAAGGTAGTTTAATGTGGGAACCACCTCAGTGAACTTGCTGTTGCGTTGGTGAGACTAAAGCTCACCCACTTCACCAGTATAGCAACACATACCTTTCCTTTTTACATATAATATGTAGCATTTCATTTCTCTAATGCAAATAGGGGCTGGGATATGTGTACATTCCTGTGTACCTGTAAGTGTATGGACGTTTCTAACAGTCACATTTTTAAACATTCAACAATACATAAGAAAAAAAACAAACATTGCAGGTCTGGGGTGGGGGGTCAATTCAACATTCAACAATATATCAGCAGTAAAAAAAGATTCAAATATTGCAGCATCGGAGTGGGTTGGGGGGTCAATTAAGCAGTACAAGACTATGCATTGATTAGGCCTTTAACACATTTTTACATAGAAAATGTAGCATTTCATTTCTCTAATGCAAACAGAGGCTGGGATATGTTAACATTACTGTGTATCTGTAAGTGTATGGATATTTCTAACATTCACATTTTTAAACATTCAACAATACATAAGAAAATAAAAAAAACATTGCAGCACTGGGGTGGGGGGTCAATTAAGACCAACAAGACTATGCGTTGATTATGCTTTTAACTCTTATGCTGCCATGACCACAACAATCCTTAAATTACCACAAATTTCACAACATATTTTAAAAGTCTCAGTCCTATTCCACTGCTACACTGGCCCTAACAACAACTACCCTCCATTAGTCTCAACTTTACTCAAATGAATCCAGTCACACAGAAATAAACAGATAAATCATCTTTGCACACAAAAAACAAACCCAGCAGTAAAAGAGGAAGCAGCTCCTCACCTTTTGTTGATCTTCATGCGAGACGCCATGTCTCCAGCATCGATGCAGCTGATTTCAGCTGTTTGTTCAATGTTGGCAACAAGGTGGTTTAATGTGGGAACCACCTCAGTGAACTTGCTCTTGCGTTGGTGAGACTAAAGCTCACCCACTTCACCAGTACAGCAACATATAACTTACCTTTTTACATATAAAATGCAGCATTTCTATAGTGCAGACAAATGCTGGGATATGTGTACATTCCTGTGTACCTGTAAGTGTATGGACGTTTCTAACATTCACATTTTTAAACATTCAACAATACATAAGAAAAAAAACAAACATTGCAGCTCTGGGGTGGGGGGTCAATTAAACATTCAACAATATATCAGCAGTAAAAAAAGATTCAAATATTGCAGCATCGGAGTGGGTTGGGGGGGTCAATTAAGCAGTACAAGACTATGCATTGATTAGGCCTTTAACCCATTTTTACATAGAAAATGTAGCATTTCATTTCTCTAATGCAAATAGGGGCTGGGATACGTGTACATTCCTGTGTATCTGTAAGTGTATGGATGTTTCTAACATTCACATTTTTAAACATTCAACAATACATAAGAAAAAAAACAAACATTGCAGCTCTGGGGTGGGGGTCAATTCAACATTCAACAATATATCAGCAGTAAAAAAAGATTCAAATATTGGAGCATCGGGGTGGGTTGGGGGGTCAATTAAAAAGTACAAGACGATGCATTGATTAGGCCTTTAACACATTTTTACATAGAAAATGTAGCATTTCATTTCTCTAATGCAAACAGGGGCTGGGATATGTTAACATTCCTGTGTATCTGTAAGTGTGTGTTTGTTTCTAACATTCACATTTTTAAACATTCAATATATGACAAGAAAAAAAAAATTCAAACATTGCAGCACTGGGGTGGGGGGTCAATTAAGACCAACAAGACTATGCATTTATTACGCTTCTATCTAATGCCTCCATGACCACAACAATCTTTAAATTAGCACATATTTCACAACATATTTTAAAAGTCTCAGTCCTATTCCACTGCTACACTGGCCCTAACAACAACTACCCTCCATTAGTCTCAGCTTTACTCAAATGAATCCAGTCACACAGAAATAAACAGATAAATCATCTTTGCACACAAAAGACAAACCCAGCAGTAAAAGAGGAAGCAGCTCCTCACCTTTTGTTGATCTTCATGCGGGACGCCATGTCTCCAGCATCGGTGCAGCTGATTTCAGCTGTTTCTTCAATGTTTGAAACAAGGTAGTTTAATGTGGAAACCACCTCAGTGAACTTGCTGTTGCGTTGGTGAGACTAAAGCTCACCCACTTCACCAGTATAGCAACACATACCTTACCTTTTTACATATAAAATGTAGCATTTCATTTCTCTAATGCAAATAGGGGCTGGGATATGTGTACATTCCTGTGTACCTGCAAGTGTATGGACGTTTCTAACATTCACATTTTTAAACATTCAACAATACATGAGAAAAAAAAACAAACATTGCAGCTCTGGGGTGGAGGGGTCAATTAAACATTCAACAATATATCAGCAGTAAAAAAAGATTCAAATATTGCAGCATCGGAGTGGGTTGGGGGGGGTCAATTAAGCAGTACAAGACTATGCATTGATTAGGCCTTTAACACATCTTTACATATAAAATGTAGCATTACATTTCTCTAACGCTAACAGGGACTGGAATATGTGTACATTCCTGTGTATCTGTAAGTGTATGGATGTTTCTAACATTCACATTTTTAAACATTCAACAATACATAAGAAAATAAAAAAAACATTGCAGCACTGGGGTGGGGGGTCAATTCAACATTCAACAAGTCTATGCATTGATTATGTTTTCACACTTACCTTTTTGCATATAAAATGTAGCATTTCTATAGCGCAGACAAATGCTGGGATACCTGTACGTTCCTGTGTATCTGTAAATGTATGGATGTTTCTAACATTCACATTTTTAAACATTCAACAATACATAAGAAAATAAAAAAAACATTGCAGCACTGGGGTGGGGGGTCAATTCAACATTCAACAAAACTGCATTAATTATGTTTTAACACTTAGCTTTTTACATATAAAATGTAGCATTTCATTTCTCTAATGCAAATAGGGGCTGGGATATGTATACATTCCTGTGTATCTGTAAGTGTATAGATGTTTCTAACATTCACATTTTTAAACATTCAACAATACATAAGAAAAAAAACAAACATTGCAGGTCTGGGGTGGGGGTCAATTCAACATTCAACAATATATCAGCAGTAAGAAAAGATTCAAATATTGCAGCATCGGGGTGGGTTGGGGGGGTCAATTAAAAAGTACAAGACTATGCATTGATTAGGCCTTTAACACATAGCTTTTTACATAGAAAATGTAGCATTTCATTTCTCTAATGCAAATAGGGGCTGTGATATGTATACATTCCTGTGTATCTCTAAGTGTATGGATGTTTCTAACATTCACATTTTTAAACATTCAATATATGACCAAGAAAAAAAAAAATCAAACATTGCAGCACTGGGGTGGGGGGTCAATTAAGACCAACAAGACTATGCATTGATTACGCTTCTATCTCATGCCTCCATGACCACAACAATCTTTAAATTAGCACATATTTCACAACATATTTTAAAAGTCTCAGTCCTATTCCACTGCTACACTGGCCCTAACAACAACTACCCTCCATTAGTCTCAACTTTACTCAAATGAATCCAGCCACGCAGAAATAAACAGATAAATCATCTTTGCACACAAAAGACAAACCCAGCAGTAAAAGAGGAAGCAGCTCCTCACCTTTTGTTGATCTTCATGCGGGACGCCATGTCTCCAGCATCGATGCAGCTGATTTCAGCTGTTTCTTCAATGTTTGAAACAAGGTAGTTTAATGTGGGAACCACCTCAGTGAACTTGCTGTTGCGTTGGTGAGACTAAAGCTCTCCAACATCACCAGTATAGCAACATATAACTTACCTTTTTACATATAAAATGTAGCATTTCTATAGCGCAGACAAATGCTGGGATACCTGTACGTTCCTGTGTATCTGTAAGTGTATGGATGTTTCTAACATTCACATTTTTAAACATTCAACAATACATAAGAAAATAAAAAAAACATTGCAGCACTGGGGTGGGGGGTCAATTCAACATTCAACAATACTATGCATTGATTATGTTTTAACACTTACCTTTTTGCATATAAAATGTAGCATTTCTATAGTGCAAACAAATGCTGGGATATGTGTACATTCCTGTGTATCTGTAAGTGTATGGATGTTTCTAACATTCACATTTTTAAACATTCAACAATACATAAGAAAAAAAACAAACATTGCAGCTCTGGGGTGGGGGGTCAATTAAACATTCAACAATATATCAGCAGTAAAAAAAGATTCAAATATTGCAGCATCGGAGTGGGTTGGGGGGGTCAATTAAGCAGTACAAGACTATGCATTGATTAGGCCTTTAACACATTTGTACATAGAAAATGTAGCATTTCATTTCTCTAATGCAAACAGGGGCTGGGATATGTGTACATTCCTGTGTATCTGTAAGTGTATGGATGTTTCTAACATTCACATTTTTAAACATTCAACAATACATAAGAAAATAAAAAAAACATTGCAGTACTGGGGTGGGGGGTCAATTCAACATTCAACAAGACTATGCATTGATTATGTTTTAACACTTACCTTTTCGCATATAAAATGTAGCATTTCTATAGTGCAAACAAATGCTGGGATACGTGTACATTCCTGTGTATCTGTAAGTGTATGGATGTTTCTAACATTCACATTTTTAAACATTCAACAATACATAAGAAAAAAAACAAACATTGCAGCACTGGGGTGGGGGGTCAATTAAACATTCAACAAGACTATGCATTGATTATGTTTTAACACTTACCTTTTTGCATATAAAATGTAGCATTTCTATAGTGCAAACAAATGCTGGGATACGTGTACATTCCTGTGTATCTGTAAGTGTATGGATGTTTCTAACATTCACATTTTTAAACATTCAACAATACATAAGAAAAAAACAAACATTGCAGCTCTGGGGTGGGGGGTCAATTCAACATTCAACAATATATTAGCAGTAAAAAAAGATTCAAATATTGCAGTATTGGGGTGGGTCAATTAGAAAGTACAAGACTATGCATTGATTAGGCCTTTAACACATTTTTACATATAAAATATAGCATTTCCGTTCTGTAACGCAAACAAGCGCTGGGATATGTTAACATTCCTGTGTATCTGTAAGTGTATGGATGTTTCTAACATTCACATTTTTAAACATTCAACAATACATGAGAAAATAAAACAAACATTGCAGCACTGGGGTGGGGGATCAATTAAGACCAACAAGACTACGCGTTGATTATGTTTTAACACTTATGCCACCATGACCACAACAATCCTTAAATTAGCACAAATTTCACAACATATTTTAAAAGTCTCAGTCCTATTCCACTGCTACACTGGCCCTAACAACAACTACCCTCCATTAGTCTCAACTTTACTCAAATGAATCCAGTCACACAGAAATAAACAGATAAATCATCTTTGCACACAAAAGACAAACCCAGCAGTAAAAGAGGAAGCAGCTCCTCACCTTTTGTTGATCTTCATGCGGGACGCCATGTCTCCAGCATCGATGCAGCTGATTTCAGCTGTTTCTTCAATGTTTGAAACAAGGTAGTTTAATGTGGGAACCACCTCAGTGAACTTGCTGTTGATTTGGTGAGACTAAAGCTCACCCACTTCACCAGTATAGCAACACATACCTTTCCTTTTTACATATAATATGTAGCATTTCATTTCTCTAATGCAAATAGGGGCTGGGATATGTGTACATTCCTGTGTATCTGTAAGTGTATGGACGTTTCTAACAGTCACATTTTTAAACATTCAACAATACATAAGAAAAAAAACAAACATTGCAGGTCTGGGGTGGGGGGTCAATTCAACATTCAACAATATATCAGCAGTAAAAAAAGATTCAAATATTGCAGCATCGGAGTGGGTTGGGGGGGTCAATTAAGCAGTACAAGACTATGCATTGATTAGGCCTTTAACACATTTTTACATAGAAAATGTAGCATTTCATTTCTCTAATGCAAACAGGGGCTGGGATATGTGTACATTCCTGTGTATCTGTAAGTGTATGGATGTTTCTAACATTCACATTTTTAAACATTCAACAATACGTAAGAAAAAAAACAAACATTGCAGGTCTGGGGTGGGGGGGTCAATTAAACATTCAACAAGACTATGCATTGATTATATTTTACCACTTACCTTTTTACATATAAAATGTTGCATTACATTTCTCTAACGCTAACAGGGACTGGAATATGTGTACATTCCTGTGTATCTGTAAGTGTATGGATGTTTCTAACATTCACATTTTTAAACATTCAACAATACATAAGAAAATAAAAAAAACATTGCAGTACTGGGGTGGGGGGTCAATTCAACATTCAACAAGACTATGCATTGATTATGTTTTAACACTTACCTTTTCGCATATAAAATGTAGCATTTCTATAGTGCAAACAAATGCTGGGATACGTGTACATTCCTGTGTATCTGTAAGTGTATGGATGTTTCTAACATTCACATTTTTAAACATTCAACAATACATAAGAAAAAAAACAAACATTGCAGGTCTGGGGTAGGGGGTCAATTCAACATTCAACAATCATCAGCAGTAAAAAAAGATTCAAATATTGCAGCATCGGGGTGGGTTGGGGGGTCAATTAGAAAGTACAAGACTATGCATTGATTAGGCCTTTAACACATTTTTACATATAAAATGTAGCATTTCATTTCTCTAATGCAAACAGGGGCTGGGATATGTTAACATTCCTGTGTATCTGTAAGTGTGTGTTTGTTTCTAACATTCACATTTTTAAACATTCAACAATACATAAGAAAAAAAACAAACATTGCAGCTCTGGGGTGGGGGGGTCAATTCAACATTCAACAATATATCAGCAGTAAAAAAAAGATTCAAATATTGCAGCATTGGGGTGGGTTGGGGGGTCAATTAAAAAGTACAAGACTATGCATTGATTAGGCCTTTAACACATTTTTACATACAAAATGTAGCATTTCTTTGGCTCAAACAGGTACTGGGATATGTGAACATTCCTGTGTATCTGTAAGTGTGTGTTTGTTTCTAACATTCACATCTTTAAACATTCAATACATGAGAAGAAAAAAAAAATCAAACATTGCAGCACTGGGGTGGGGGGTCAATTAAGACCAACAAGAATATATTATATTTTTACACTTACTTATCACAACGATCTTCAAACACTCATCCCATATTTCAAACAAAACCACAAATCTACAAATTAAGAGGAAACAGCTCCTCACCTGTCGTTCGTCTTCATGCGCGTCAGCGGCTCCGTCGGGATGTCTGAGAACTCGACACCTCCAGCGTCGCTGCAGCTCATTTCTGTGATTGATACAAATATCTGTGGTTACACGGCTTCGCTTCTCAGAAATGACTGCTTTCTGTAGAGTTTTTCTACCAATTGTTCTCAGATTATCAGCGTCTGGCGTTCTGGTACCGCGCAAACACGTGTGCCTCTCCCCCAGGTGACGCTCACCTGGCGCAAATGCTCCGGTCTGGAAAGTCACAAGGCACCAAAGTCATCATTAAATAGCAAAAAAAATATTTACTTCTTATTTTTTTTCTTTTCTTTTCATCTTCATTTTCTCTGACACATTTTTTCCAATAATGAAATAGACAGAAATTTTAAAAAGAAATTATAAAATTGAAATGAAATTTGTTTGTGGTAATGTTGACTTCCTTTGAACCATTTTCCCTTCCTGGGTCAAACTCTATGCGACTTTTTTTTTCCATTATTGTGAGCTTCCACTGTGATTCAGACTTTTTTTGTCTATTTCTGCACCTTTCAGGATGAAGTCAACCAGATTGTAACCAGTAATGTTCGCCTGAGGCAGGTAAATAACAAAGATATTCAGAAAAAGAAAAAAAAACGAAGGTGTCACACATGTTCATTTATAATTTATATGCTGGTTTTGACTGCAGCAATGGGTAGACGTGAACCTCAAGTGGAATCCAGATGATTACGGAGGCATCAGGAAGATCAGAGTCCCATCAGCTGACATCTGGAAACCAGACCTGGTGCTTTACAACAAGTAAATATTCCTTTCCGAAACTCATACCTGAGAACGTATCGCATTCTTTATGACTCCTCCTCTCTGCAGTGCTGATGGTGACTTTGCCATCATCCATGAAACTAAAGTCCTGCTGGAGCACACTGGGAAGATTATTTGGAATCCGCCAGCCATCTTCAAGAGCTACTGTGAGATTATTGTCCTCCATTTCCCATTTGATCTCCAAAACTGTAGCATGAAACTGGGAACCTGGACCTACGATGGACTGCTAGTTGTCATCAACCCAGTGAGTCCAGTCTCATATCAACTGTTATGTAATAATGTTCATTACCTATCGAAATGTTTCCTTCTTTTAGGACAGTGATCGGCCAGACCTCAGCAACTTCATGGAGTCTGGCGAGTGGGTGTTAAAAGACTACAGGAGTTGGAAACACTGGGTTTACTACACCTGCTGTCCTGACACACCATACCTGGACATCACCTACCACTTCCTGATGCTGCGGCTGCCTCTCTACTTCATCGTCAACGTCATCATTCCCTGCATGCTCTTCTCTTTTCTTACTGGCCTTGTCTTCTATCTGCCCACTGACTCAGGTTAGTGGAGGAACATATTGGATTTCATGACCTCCTCTATAAGTATTTAGATGTTCTTTGTAGTTTATAGAGTAAGAAATGACCTTCTACTTTTTGTTTTCTTCCGCGAAATAAATCATAGCTTGATGCTCAATGTTTGTATTTTTGTGCGGCCACCTCTCCAGGTGAAAAGATGACTCTGTCCATCTCCGTCCTGCTGTCTCTGACCGTCTTCCTGCTGGTTATTGTGGAGCTGATCCCCTCCACCTCTAGCGCTGTTCCTCTGATTGGGAAGTACATGCTCTTCACCATGGTTTTTGTCATCGCCTCCATCATCATCACCGTCATCGTCATCAACACACACCACCGCTCGCCAAGCACACACACCATGCCTCCGTGGATCCGCAAGGTTCGCTGTCTAACCCTTCCATCAGCTGCACATGTGACCATGGAGTCGTCGTCCGCGTCTTAACAGGCGCGTGTGTCTGCCCGACCCGCAGGTCTTCATTGAAACCATTCCCAACATGATGTTCTTCTCAACCATGAAGCGTCCCAGTCAGGAGATCCGTCAAAAGAGGCTGTTTCCTACAGATATGGACATCTCGGACATCTCAGGTGAAGCCGTCCTCACTAAACCCGCAATGTAAAATAGGCTGAATCTGTTCTGATCAAACACCCAAAAAAGACATAAAACCTTTGTAAACGCATCCTCTTGACGTGAAGCCATCTTCAGAGACTGTCGCTGCTCTTCATCCTGCAGGTAATCCCACCCCCACTAGTGTCACCTACCAGTCTCCCATTGTCAAAAACCCTGATGTCCGTAGCGCCATCGAGGGGGTGAAGTACATCGCCGAGACCATGAAAGCAGATGAGGAGTCTAATAATGTAAGACTGGCGGAGACCAAACGCCGGAACATTCAAATGTGTTTTGTTTTTTTTTAATGGTTGATGCAGATTGAGTCGTTATGGTAAAATAATTTGATCCAGTTTGTCGCTTCAATTCTGTCTACAGAAATGCTGCCTTCATGAACAGCTAATCCAGGATTACTTGTTCATTAATGCACAAGTATAGAGATTTTTTTAAAGAGTAAGACTTTTTTGAAACTGTAGATGGTTCCTCCACTTTAGAGAACTCAAGGAAGCAGCACCCATTATTAGTTTTCACTGGTTCGACCACAGTTTACCAGTTCACGCTACTGCCTCCTAATTAGACTGCAGAGAAGATTTGATGAATGTTTCGTTTGATTCCAGGCAGCAGAGGAGTGGAAATTCGTGGCCATGGTTTTGGACCACATCCTGCTGTGCGTGTTCATGGCTGTGTGCATCATCGGGACGCTGGCTGTCTTCGCTGGGAGGCTCATCGAGCTCAACATGCTGTAGGGATCAGCGACAGGAGGGTGAAAGCAAAAAACTTCTGTTTCCGCCTGTCTGCACAGGCATTTGACACCCTGTAAAGTCCGAGTATCTTGTGATCTCGACGGGTCATACTTGAAGTTTTTCTAGTTACCAACATATTTCCCTTTTTATACAATGTTGTTCCTCCTTCAGTCCACCCTGCGGGCTCTGTGTGTGTTTTACTCTTGTATCGACATCATGACAGTATTATCTTTCTGGCAGCTTGACCAACATGTGAGAGTTGATTTAATTAAAAAAAAAAAAACAACAACAGCGTAAGAATGTTTTCAAGGTGACTCTTGTGAGGATTTACTAAGGGTGAATGGACAAACCCAAACATGCCTGTTTTTATTTTCTTTTACATCTGTACAGTCAATTCACAGCATCATCCCGGTGTGTCAGTAAAGGCAGAAATGTTTCCTACATGGAAGTTTTATTATTTTATCTTGCCTGAACCTGACTTGTGAACTGTAAAATAATTGATGTGCATAACTCTGGACTACACATATGCGGTGTTGCCGACGGTGAGATGGCAACATTATTTATTTTGCAGCTGTGGCTCCAGAAGTGTTTGGTTTAATATTATAAAACACATCTGTCACATTGTGATGATCACTTGTTTTTATAACTGTGTAGAAGTACAATCAGAAGAATAAAACATCTATCACTCACTCCTCACTCAGTTGTGCTTAATGTCATTGTATTATTATTATTATTTGTATTAAGTGAGCCCAAAAGGAACACAGTGAAGCTTGAAAAGCAAAACAGACCAAATTCCAACATGCTGTTCTGCTGAAATGTTTATTAGCATTCAAGGAGAAATTTGGTGACAGAAGAAAACTAAATATTTGCAATAATCCAAGAGCAAACACATTAAAATCCTCAAACTATGAACAATGTAAAGTGTAAACCTGCACAGCTCTTATTTTGCTAACCCGTTTCTCAAACTAGACAGGTCAGACGTCATACGTCCCTCTCTACAGCATTTCATACAGAATGTCCAGAAACACAAAAGCAACGGCAACTAAAACAGACATTATGACAGCACCAGGAGTGTGCTAGCGCTTAAAAATATGTGGAATGAATGCAAGCAAATCGCCACGTCTATAAAGGCAACCAGCGGTGTTCGCAGATGATGCATCTACCTGTAAAACACAATGTGACTAAATAAATACAAAGAGGAACTCAGTGCAAACACTAAAAAATAGTGCATTTGGCAATCGGTAAATTAGCATTTCCATGTTTTTCTCAATAATGTTAAGCTAAGTTAGCATCAGTAGCTCAACCCGCTCACAGTCAAATTCAAGTAAAGGCAAACAGCCACCAAGTCCTGTTCCATGAAAAGATTCATAAATGAAATACCCTGGTGGGTCTCGTGTCCCAGATTGGTTTGTTATGGGAAAAATATGTTAAATTATTGCAAACATAACGATTGTATCACACTTGGGAGCCTTGTTCCTGTGGACTGTAAACGGTGCCTGTCACCACACAGACACCCAAGAATTTCTGCAACATCTTGAAGACAAAACTTTTGTGAGATGGCAAGACTACTTAAAAACAAAGACCTCAAAAACTGGAGGAAAATAAACTGAAACCTCAGCTAAAATAAACTTAAAATCAGAATACTGAAGCAGTAGTTGTCATACAGGAAACCATCACACCCAGCATCCTGGAGCAGCCAATTCTTTTCATTTTCTGTCTTAAATGCATTGATTTTATGTGATGGTTTAACAGAAAATACACACATTTACTCAATATCCTCTCTGTGCTTTGTTTCAGCTCTACTAGTGGAAATAATAGCGTTAAAGGTAAAAACCCCAACCTTCCAAACTAAAACACTGATGAAACGGAAAGCAACCACATCTGCTCACCAAACTAAAGACAGGCAGTTTTGCACATCATCAGTCCTCCCCTGAACTCTGTTAACTCTAAGACTGCTGGGATTCTTCCTCCCCAGTTGCAGCGAGGCTCCGTTCCCCTCCTTCTTCTTGCTCCTGGAGGCTCTCTGCTTCTCTTTCCAGCTCCTCATCCTGCTGCTCCTCATCCTGCGGCTCCTCATCCTTGACCTCACCTTCGTCTTCCAATTCTTTTTCATCTGAGCAAAAGAAGACAAAATGTGAGGATTTTGTCACACAACAGATGATTGATTGCTGTTTGAGAAATCCAATAGCGACAGAAAATTAGCATTCTATTTATCAGGCTAAATGATAATTAGAATTATAGATAATTGGCAGAGAAGGCTGTTTCATCACAAAAATCACCAGCTGTTCTAACACCATGCGCCACTGCTAAATGCAGAGGTTAATATTATTTTCTACAAATGTAAGTTAAAAAGAAGGTTAATTATCATCATTGATTTGAAAACGATAACATAGGATGAATATATGGATACTAATCAGTCTGATTAGATCTGAAGCAGGCATTGATCTTTCTTCTAAAAGGAAAAAAACAATAAAATTAATTTGACCAGATCAGACAGTACGGGGAGAGAGGAGGTGAACCTGAGCTCTGCAGAGGGCAGTTCTGAGGGTTCTGCTGGATCTGGAAACTATGGACCAAGTTCCACGGAGCTGGAGCTTTAATTAGAGGCAAAATTAGACTGTTTAATGCACCACTGACTTTAATGTGACACTGAACTGCAGGGAAGCTGGTTGATCTGGGAAATGACACTCGTTTTTGTTAAGTGTTTTATTCCAATTAGAGTATGAACTGGTGAAATGGAACTGGTTTGTCTGCACCACCATTACACTGGGAAAGCTAGGCTGACCTCTGCTGGCTCCCAAAACCACAAAAGAATAAAATCTGAAATCAAGATGGGGAAAAGGATCAACCTAACACGCAAAGGACAGGTCTGTGTACTAAACATAGGCCGTTAGAACAGTCGAACATGACACACTGGCACACGTGAGCGCTACTTTTCATCAGCTTCTTGTCTCAATGTACGAGCATCTCAAAAAAGCTCATTCAAACCGAATCACACGGAAAATCTCGAAGACAGCGTTATTGCACATCTGTGTGCGTTTATCAATACCTCCAGAAGGTGGCGCACTCTCCTCAGCGTCTGTGGCGGACCGAGGCGCTGGTCCAGGGGTGCTCGATTCGGCTCGCAGCCTCTTCTCAAAGTTGAACTCAGGAAGCTTGGGAGCCTGAGGCCGCATCTTCCTGGCCGGATTGAGGAAGTAGCAATATGCACAACGAAATGCTGAAGGAGATGAAATAGACAGGAACAAAAGTTAAAACAAAACTACTTAAAAATGTGGAAACTTCTCAGATTCACTGAAGTGTGTCTGTTCTTACCAAGATATTCAAACTCTTCCTTCAGAGCCATGCCGTTATGTGAGAAACACTGCTGGCAGATCAGAGCGTATCTGCAACAAGGAGGAAACATCAATTAAAGCATCCGTAATCCCTGCTGGTACTTTTACATAACGTTTGCTCATGTCACCACATGACTGAGCAAACCGCCGACAGTGGACTCAAACGTTGGCCTTGTTGTTGGGGATTATCTGGGAAACACACCCACCACAATAAGCACGCAGCTGACAAATATCACACTAAATAACTGATTATTAAATGGTTAAACCTGAAAACCAGACAGAGCAATCTTGGTTCTCTTCCTTTTTAATAGAGGGTGTTTGGCTTAAAACTAACTTTACCACTTAACCAGTACTAGCAGTGTAGTATTTATAGTTTATAGCATGCAGTGTCATGGTTTTTGTGCTCTGTGTCCAGGTGTGACTTTCTATCCTACAATAGGTCTGGCTAACAAGCAAACCCCTTCAAGAACTTTCTGGATCGGCAAAAATCTGCAAGCAACAGGCCTGATGTCTCGTCACCTGTTCTGCGGTCCGTCTCCTACGAGATACTCGATGACTCTGTCCACCGCCCCCCTGTCTTTTGGCAGAATGGGCCTTGCCAGTGGAGGACCTGGTGGGTGCATGCCTGCAAAGACCACCCGCACAAGTGAGTGAAAGCGGCACAAAGACAAACGTGTGACAACATTCCTGCGTCTGACAGCAGCCTACCAACGCCTGGGATTGGTGAGCCAGGGGTCCTGGGCATCCCCCCTGGATGGACAGACGCAGGGAGACCGGATCTCTCTGGGGGTCCTCCTGGAGCTGAGAGAGGAACACGTTCTGTCGGGACAGCAACAGTGGATGACCTGAGGACTTTTTGGTGTTCACTTTTGCTTTACGTAATCCTGTAAAAAATATTATTTCTCCACTCTGGGACTGATACAGGATTGTGTGTGTGTGTGTGTGTGTGTGTGTGTGTGTGTGTGTGTGTGTGTGTGTGTTTGTGTGTGTGTTTGTGTGTTTGTGGGGGCGCACAAACACAGGCACATGCACACACACGCGCGCGTGCCAGCTTACCTATTGGTGTGCCTCCTGGTCCCTGCAGGGGTCTAGCCCCAGCAGGAGTCACTGGGGTTCCCATCGGTATGGGTCTCAGAGCTGCTCCTCGCTGTCGAATCTCTGTACAGAAAATAGAGTCTTGCAACTACTGATTTTTTTTTTTTTTTTTAAACACGAAACGGGATCTATATGCAGCATGTGCCTTCTGCCCAATAACCCCCGGTTGTTATACACTGATGTGCCCTACCTTGTCCTGGTCTTGGAGTCATCTGAGGACGCACTGGTGTCGACTCAAGCTCCTACACCAGGAATGCAAAACAGTTCAAATAAGATTAACAAAATGATTACAAAAATAAAGGCCTGTTTTCCATCTTAAAAGCAGAAAACTGCACTTACAGCTTTTTTCTTTGCTTCAGGATCAAATCTTTCCAGGATGGCTTTGGCATTTTTATATGTTTCTGTCTCCATCACCTCCTCTAGCTGGAAGCAGAGGACAGGAAAAATGTAATGGAAATTTATTCTGAAGATTCTTTTTTTTTAAAGGAGTCATTAAAGGTGCATGATTGAATATGCACTGTGAGGAAGTAAAAACTTACAATCTTCTTTTTGGTAGCTTTCAAGTCTTCCAGTTTATCATCTGAAACAGAGGCAGAGATTGACAAGTGAGCAACAGAGTAAAAACATCACTTTGGTTTTTTGGCAGAAAGCATAAATATGGGATTTAACATTCACACGTACACTTTAGCATGACTATTTCAACCTTGACGAGTCACCTTCAGGGTGTCTGGCTGGATGCAAACAAGGACAGAAGGATTGACATATATATAACTTACTGTTTCTCTCAGAGCGTTTAGAGAAAAGGAAGATCAAAAACATCCTGATGAACCACACCCTGAGGATGGAAAGACAAAGATAAAAAACTAATGAGAATAACAACAAATTCTATTATTTAAAGGGGCCTTGCAAAACTCAAGATCACCTGAAACTGCATAAAACACTCACAGTACAGGGTATATGAAGAAAGGCAGAGCCATGGCCAGCCTCAGCAGCCATTGTTCGGGCAGGTACAGCCAGTACACAACCAGAGACGTCAGCAAGTAGAGGGCAGAAGAGTAGAGCAGCAACCTGCCGACCCACAGCTGCAGACACACACGGGTGTCAGGACGCAAACCCAACTCACTTCAACACCATTCAAACCTCAGCGTTTCGGTGGATCGACCTTTTGCAGTCGTTGGTTTTTGGCTCGAAATTCCTCCAGTTCTTTGATTTCCTAAAGACAATGACAGGGATTCGTGTTTTAATTGGTTAAAAATGAATGATCAAGGATCAACGAGCAAAGGTTCACAGGAAATCTGCTAAAATATTTAAGCCTTACCTTATCAAGGTTCTCCAACTGCTCAACTGTGGTTGGTTTTGTCTGGTTTGAAGGAAGGACACAGAAAATTATCAGTTTTTTCAGAGCGGCATAAGCTTTTTAGACAAAAGCCTGAATTCATCTTACACATGTTGTGTGCATGTGTTTATTGTTTATGGGTGTCATTTCACTCATTTTTGTTATTTGCTCTAACTCACTTACCTTCCATCGTGATATCAAGGCCCCCATACCAGCAAAGTGCACAGGTTCCCTTTGTTTCACTATGGAACACAAAGTAACAGGCAAATAAAGCATCCGTAATCCCTGCTGGTACTTTTACATAACGTTTGCTCATGTCACCACATGACTGAGCAAACCGCCGACAGTGGACTCAAACGTTGGCCTTGTTGTTGGGGATTATCTGGGAAACACACCCACCACAATAAGCACGCAGCTGACAAATATCACACTAAATAACTGATTATTAAATGGTTAAACCTGAAAACCAGACAGAGCAATCTTGGTTCTCTTCCTTTTTAATAGAGGGTGTTTGGCTTAAAACTAACTTTACCACTTAACCAGAACTAGTAGTGTAGTATTTATAGTTTATAGCATGCAGCAACGTAGTAGGCTTCTTAATGGTCAACCTACTGAATTGACAATATAAGATCAACCTTTCTGATCCTGTTGAAGGGAGTAATGAAGACTGTTCATAGCCAGCAGAGGGTTGCTTTAACTGTTTTTTTCTTAATTTATCTCAGTGGGTAAAAGGTAACATCGAGTCAGGAGTAAATGACCCTTTGATTAGATATGGCTAAAATAAATCTATAGCTAAGCGCTTTCATTAAGGACTTCATTTACATTCCATGCAACTGTTTCTACCAGTTGATTCTAAAGGAGGTGATGGTCTTTTATTAATGTTTAAATAACGATTTGATACAACTAAATTACGTAATATTTACACTTAACTGAGGATAATAAAATGAACTGAACTTTGCTGCAACCTCAAACACGTGGTCTTCCTAACTACAAGGAATATTTAAAGAGCCACATAGAGGTTTTGTTTTTTTTTTACTATGAATTAAAAACCCAATATATGAAGAAAATGTACAATATTTTTGGCTAACTGTAACCGACGTCATCAGAAATAAACAGTAGCCACGTCGATTAAGTTTAAAGTTTCCTGACTGTACCCGAGCTTTGAATTTAAACGTTTTACCGTCGGATGGTGTTTGGTTTGTATTCTATCCGCCGATCATCAGTAGAAGTTATAAAGTTATAAAGAGAACAATTTCGCCTCAACTGACATCGCAGCTGCAGAAAGACTTGGCGCACGGTGATGACGTTTGCGGCGTGGCTGTAAAGGACGTAAACTCAATGGGATTATTTCCCATGATGCTTCGCGTTGTAGTTTTTTTGTCTCTAAAATCGAACTGCAATTATTAGATGGGAATGATTTTTTTATACTTGTTTGGTGTATATTTGCTGCAAACATTGGAAATACAAGTTTAACGCAGTAAGTGAATAGTTTGTTAAATTGCAACTAGTTTAGTGACATTTGGGGGAAAGGAGCATATTTGTTGAGCTTTTTAAATGCAATATATACCTTTATATCTAAAGGCGTACATTACATTTTGGCCACCAGGTGTCACAGTTTAACCTGACTGCAGTAGAACAAAGAACACTCAATTTCAAAATTTTTATTGTTATAGGCAGAATAATTACAGCAGCAATCACTGGTAATGAATTCTTGGGGCTTACGAAGGGATCTATCGTAAACATAAAAAGATATAATCAGGAGCAATAGCAGCGAACAGTAATTCGTAATTAATTAATTCTAGTCTCATCATTAAAGAGAATTTTCCATTACGTCAAAATCTCTGAAATTACGTGCTTTCCCTTCATATTTCTTTTTTATGTTGTGTGTGAATACCAACAGATGGGTAGGCAAAGTTATTTAAGAACAAATACGTTTGTGTATGAATAAATAAAAGCTATTTATGTAATCTTTTTTCAGCAGTAAAAATTAATCTAGGGTAGCTAATGTAGGGACGGATGGACACCATCTCAGAAACTAATTTTGCATTCCTTATTATTTAAGCAAATGTAAATTGTGATATTAAAAAAATAATTCGGCATTTTGTGTTTCTTGGAAACGCAGCATGAGCTGCTTTACATTATGTTGCAGTGTGCGGAGAGTTTGGCGTTCATCTTAAAAGCATACTACTTCTTTAGAGTTATAGACCTAATAAAATGTTCCCCTTTCACCTTCTCTTTTCGTCTTTTCCCGCACGAATAAAAACATCTTATAACCGGGTGCTGTTTCTGTTCCTTCATAATTTAAACTATCTCCAAATAAACAAAGAATGAAGAAAAGTACTCTGTGGCATTTAAGAGTAAGAAAATATTTACTAAAATCTAAAAAAAAAACCACGTCTATTAACGTAATGATAAACCTGCGCAAACATTAAGAGAGAGTTGCAAGCGTGTGGGTGCGCGTTAAAATAAACCGAAAGTTTTTTGATTTTTTTTATTTTGATTTATTTAAAAAGAAAACAAAACGTGTAACTGTAGACTGCTCATGATGTCTTTTTTTTTAGGCAAATGCACATTATTGACTGACAGATATTGACCTCGAAATTCAGTGTTTATGTGCTTAGAATTAATCTTTTGCTTTGGACGCATGTCTGCCATACATTTTATTCACCTAACCAGAGAATCCCTTTTTAATTACTCTAAAATTCACCCGAATAACGTGATTTTGTTTTGTCATTATTGATCTAACTGGTTATCTTTTTTTTTGTCTGTTTCACTTTTCGGCGCGACAAAGACGAAGAAAAGCGCTCTTTAAGACATTAAATCGTTTAAATAAAATACAAATTGCATTATTTCATTATTTTTTCTGACGCGTAACATACTTTAAAAATGTCAACCCGTGTTACTTTCATATTCAAAATTGACTTTGATAAAACATTTAAAACAAAATAAAAATCGGCCCTTTTCGAGACTATGACGTCGACACATGGTAGTTGACGCGGCAATTATCATTATTTAAATCTATTTTATTTGTTTTCTTCCTATGCATTGATCTTAAAATTACTTAAAATGAATGAATGAATCAAAAACAGCCTCAGGACGTTTTAAACCCTTGAAAACGAATCAAAACATTTAAATGTAGGAAATACACACAAAGGTTTTGTTCCATCTGTAGGTTAGTTCGCTATATTCGGGCCGTCAGCTTTTGGAAAGAAAACTACAGCCAAGCTCGGGCACAAAGAGGCACAAAAGGCCCAGAAGACGGTCTGAGAATTACCCTTGAACCTCTCCAGTGGAAAAACACCCAGATTGAGGCCTGATTTTAGTCGTCAACACTGATTTACAGCAGTTTGGTCTTGAAAAGTGGCCCCATGTCCAAACTAACCTTTCGTATGTGGCAAAGGCAAGGACCCCTAAATGTTCTTGGCTTGATTGTTGTGCCAGGCTAACTATTATCTGGCGGAGCTCTGTCCCCTGCCTGTCTGTGTCACATTGTCTTCTCTCCAGAGATCCGTGATGTGAAGCGGAGCTGATCATGTCTCCGGGCTAACGATGGAGAGATGGGGATGATGATGAGAGCTCCTCATTAACACACGGCTCTTATATTTGTGCTGCTGTGCTGCACCATATTTGTTGCTCCAGGAACATCCTTTCCAGGAATCATAAAAAGTTCCTCGCGACCAGTTCCTGTTTCTGAAATGCCAAAGACATATACAAATTACCCTGAGGATCCAGGGAATGGTAAGAGATTAAAAAAAAAAAAAATCAATTTATGGTCTACACAGACCCCACCTCAGCCTTCCCGAGCCTTTGAGAAACAGCAGTATTTAAGTACCTACCGAAATACTTGCCAGCACTAAATTTAAATGGTTTCTGCCATAATCATTATAGTTCTGATGAGTTAATCACCGACAAATAGGGATTATTAACAGCTAAATTCTGTTAATGACTTGGCGACTTTTTATGAACCCTGAAGTAGATCATGGAGCTGTTCTTCCTGGTCACTCCTGCATGAAGTCACCAAGTCGGCGGGTTCCAAAGATCCAGGTTCTGACCTTATTTCTGCACAGAGACAAGTTTGAGTTGCATCCTCCGTAACTGCACTGCTGTGAAAGCCCCGGTTTAGGTGCCTTTCCATCAATTGTATGAGAAGTATGAAATAAAGGCTTTCGCTGAGGCTCTTTTTGAGGCTTGCTCTTCATTTTTTTCATCCCTCCTTCAGAATGTGTTTCAGAAGGAGACACTCATGACAGTGAATGCGTGTAGCTGCTATCCCCAAACAGGCTGTGCATGATGCATTCAGTCATCTTGCGTGTTATCAAAACACATATTTTTCATTTTCACACAGCATTGATGACTGTGAGTGCTGCAATCTTCTCATGGATCCCCGGCTGTGCCTTTAAACCCGTGAAATCAAAAAAATCTCTCTTGATTTGACACATCTAGGCACTAAATGGGAAAACCCCGTTGACACTCCGAGGCTCTTTCCCTTAGGAACAATACCAGCACGAAACCATTTGGAGACTGTGCCACTGCTCAAACATGGGAACACTCTCCTGCTGAGCACGTGTAATTATTTAATGGTTGACCATAATGGTGCAAAAATTCATAAATATTAAAACACATCCGCTGAGAGTAAAGCTGTGACGTCGCCTGACACTTAAACTGTGCTGCATCCCTGAAATAAATCAGCAGCAGATATTTCAAGAAAATAAAAACGAACTTCAAACTGACTCAGGACGTACGCTAATGATCCCGGAGGCCAAAACATTCAAAAAATGCTCTTGCTGGGTTTCAAACTAAAACATTTGGCCCCATAAAGTACATGGAGGGCCTCTGTCATAAAAGTGAAAACTCTTTGAAGTTCAGCCACATAATGACATAATGACGTGCCTTCCTTCTCCATTAGAATACTACACAATGGACTTTCTTTTATTATGGTTATACTCACTGTTACTCATATTTTATATGTTATTATATGTGCACTGTACACGTATTATTCATGTTCATCCAAACTGAAGAGAGTATCATTAAATTTTATGTTGAAGCCTTTAATTGGTTTAATTAAAGGTATGGCTACAGTGTTCTAGTTGTAGTTATGGAGGGGTATAACATAACTCACAGTAAAATTAATATCCTCTGATATGACAAAACAGTACAGCCCATGCAGCGTGAATGTAGTTAATTGCACTCAGCAGACTCGGTTCAGACTCAAGGTCAAACTCTGCGTATGATTTCCTCACTTTCCAGAGGACTTTGACGAGCGATTTCATCATGCTTTCAGGGCAGAATGTGTGGTTTATTGTCAAAGTTGTTTTTCCTTCAACCTTCAGGGGCTAGGTCACGATGCAGAGCTAGATTGTTCCGGTAATTATTCTATTAACGCCAGTGCATTAAGAACTAAATTGCGGTGCCCTGAGTAGAAATAGAGGGACCGACGTTCGGGGTCTTCTCATTGTCTTCTGTCATTTCAGAAGAAGTCGTTTTTTAAATTGTTCTCAATGTTTTCATCGAGCTTCGCCTATCCTTCCAAGACTGGCTCTGTCACTTCGCCGTTCTTAGCGGAGCCCAGCGGCGCGTCAGGGCGCAGGCTGGAGACCCGCAGCCTGTGCGACCATGAGCCGCGACATCAGTACCGACCCCCGTGGGAGTGGAATCCCTACCAGACGAACGCTCCCCTCGCCTCCCCGACACGCTTCGACTTTCCACAGGATCACCAAGGCCTGCCTTCGCCGTCCGGGGTGATTTTCAACCCCGGCGACTGCTTCCTTTACGGCCCCCCCGCTCCGCACTTTCAGCGCGGATTCCCCGCGGAGCCCCGGGCTCTCCTCGGGAGGTACTCGGCGTTCGGCTCGGACTCGCAGCTCCTCTTCCACGACGGACGGAACAGGGTCCTCCCACCTGCTTTCGACCAGTTTTTCGACTACGGAGAAGAGGGGCTGCACGCTAAGGAGAGGATCACACCTGGGGAGCGGCGGGAGCAGGTGAGCCACGCCGAGTGGCTGAGGGCTCCTGACGGGGAGAGCGGCGAGGAGAGGGCGGGGACAGAGGCGCTGGAGGCTCCGGGGGACGCGGAGGACGCGCACTCCTCTGGCGGCTGTGGGGACGGTCAGGCACCGAGTAGGTCTTTTAAAAACCCGTTATAATGACGTGCGTTTCCGTATGAAACAACTATTTGTGGCATTTTATCAAGGTGTTTTGCGGCCTCGTTTCATTGTGAGGATGGATCTTAAATCTGAAGCTTTAGTTACTGGAGCAGTGACTAATATTATGACTAATACCTTTAATACATTTAATACCATGTGCTTAGAGTTAAAGGTAAAGATTAGTGCATGCATTATCAAATGTAGTTATGGTTTAAGTAATTGTTTTGTTCATTTAAACAAGGATTTAATCGTTTAAGGCTATTTTTATTCTTGTGGCATGACTGACAATGGTTAATCCAAATGTCACATGGTAGGTCTGCTTTTGGTCAGAATAAACAAAAAAATGTGTCATTTAGGGTCAAGTTACAGTAATGTGTGTGAGTATTTCTAATCTGGGTAAGAGCGCCATGAAGAATAAGGTATGCATGAAGATACTAAATAAGAAACTTTATCTATCTATCTATCTGAAGTTACATCATGTCTGACATTGGTTTCTTTTTTTTTCAATTTAAAGGCCAAAATAGTACTTTAAACAGCCGGTGTCATTGCTTCTATATTTCTTGCATCATTTGTCGTTCTGATGAAGACATCTGTTTTAGTCCCCTCTGCTGTAAAGCATCTCCCAACACGGCGCTGACTTCCCTCAGGCTTCATGGTTGGGATGGTCTACTTCAACCTGGAAGCCATCTTTTTTGCTCCAAGTGTTACATGGGTTTTATGACCAGTGCAGGTTTTGTTGCACTAGGCTGCATATGTTTTTTCTCCAATACATTAAATTATGGTTTCCATATTCAGTTGCAAACTATCACCTGACATTTTCCCTAAGATTTGGAAGCATCATCATTTGATTTTGGACTTATTTTCCCGATAATGTGGACACCTTTTTTATTGTGTGGCTTCCAGGGATTTCTGAAGGCCTTTTATGGTGACAACATTTCATGATGGCCATTTCAATTGTACAAAAGAGATTTGATTTCTATTGATTAGTCATGTGGAAACGCAGCATCAAAAACATCAAATCATTCATTGTCAAATTTTTAAAAAGACACAATTAGATTATATAATCTTCTGACACAACAGCTGCGCAAATTAATGAATTACAGGTGAAATAATCTGCCTTTCCCTCTGTTTAAGCTCTTCTGTGTCTCTCTGCAGAAGCATGTGCAAGGAGAAAGAAGCGTTGCCCCTACTCCAAACAACAGATCAGAGAGCTGGAGAGAGAGTTCTTATTCAACATTTATATCAACAAGGACAGACGCATGCAGCTCTCTCACCTTCTGCGTCTCACAGATCGGTGTGTTCATACTCCTCTCAATTAACTGCCATGGGATTCATTTTGAAACACAACATTTCAAACTAATGAATTGCAGCTGAGCACAAGCCTTTTTTTAACTTAACCGGTGGCTTATATAATTAATTTCCAGGGGCAGGACAAGGAATTCATAGTAAAGTGAGATTTCAAATGGAGGAATTTCAGTCCCAGGAAGTCCACTTTCTGCAAATAAACTCAGCTTTTACGCTGCGTTAGTGTCGGAGGCCACGCAGTCATATTTATCTGGCACGTGGCCACGCTGTATGCTTAACCCGTCTGGACAGAAGATCACAAGAAAGAACCATGTGAAGAAGGCGAAAAAAGTCCCCCCAGCAAAATTCTTTGCGCCGAGATTGTCCTCAGTTGTTACATTTCATATGGCCACAGTCTCACATTTCCATGGTCAGTGAAATTCACAACAGCAGCCTGCCTGAACTGGGTTTTGTGTGCTTCTCTGAGACAAAATAACCTCAGTTTAGGCTGTGTAAACATGTGGTGTGCAGGGATATCAAAACTATCATATGGCCTCCCAGGATAGTGGTTTACTTTAAAGTGTTAGTGTCAAAAACAAAAGGATCTTGAGATTGTTTCTGGCTGATGAAGACATTTCTCCCACTGTTGCTCTCAGCCTCATATATTCCACATGTGGGTAGCGCCTCTGCATAGTAATATGGCCGTGATTGTGTGTCACCACCTACAAACGAAACCATGGGTCTGCTCTGTTTTTGTCGGCCCAGGCAGGTGAAGATCTGGTTCCAGAACAGGAGGATGAAAGAGAAGAAGCTGAAAAGAGAGATGCTTCAGTACTACACAGCATACCACCAGTTTTGATGAGGGATGGAGAAAAAAGGAGCAGATGTCATTTCAAGGTCAAGCACAAACTGTGTAATAACAGTGACGACAATGTTAATAACACATGCATAACCAACATTTTTCAACATGCTTTAGAACAACAACTTCTTTATTAAATTTATGATGCATATTTCCCTCTGAGGTCATGTGATTTCATTCTCTGGAGATATTCTTCGGTCTGCCTCAGGCCTTTTCTATAAATAGTAAATGTAAGGACATGCAATTTTTAAAAAAAATCCAATTTATTTTTCCTTTAATGTTAGGAAGAACTGTAACAATCTGCACAAAATCAAATCTGATCCAGTATTTGTGCCACACTAATTTAATCAAGAATTAAAAAATTGGTCGTTTATATCTGAATATTGTTTTGGTGCAGTGAATTGAATTAATGATAGAATTTTATCCAGATGTCCCATTTACTTTTTATATGAAATATATCCCCTAAATTTTCTCATATGACACAGTAGTGTGATTTTTACTCACATGTGACCCAGACTGATCCTGTTTTTAAATATGCTTTTCATTACTGCACTTTTTGACATCATCACATACATTGTTCTCCATTCTTGGGACATTTTTGGTTCATTCTGAATCTGAAAACAGGGATTTTTTTTAAGTTAATTTTGATTGATTGACCAAATTTGTGGTTTTGTCTTGAGTCATCCACAGATTCAAGTGCAATGTGTTTTTAATAAAATGAATGCAATTTCTCATTTCAGTAAAACAAATAAAATCCGACTGTCTTTTTTGTCACATAATAGGTTAAAAAAATAATCAACTACGAGGTGATTGATGGTGGGGAAGGTGAGATACGTGAACAAATACACTAATTTTAATTTAATTTTTCCTCTCTTCTCCCTACTGTTCTGATTTCAAACCACCTCCAAACACATGGGCAGAAGGAAAACACTGAGTCCAAGGCTGCAGATGAACCTTGAACCGCAACACAGTCACAGCCACCATTTCCTCAACTCAGTGACTTTTATTGGGGCAATACAGACAGTCTGCTGTCTCTCTCTTTGTCTCACACATCCACTCAATCTACGTGTGTGTGTGTGTAGGTGAGTGGGTGAGGGAGAGAGACTGTGCATTAGTGTGTGACTTGGAGATGAAAGGAGAGGTTGAAACTAGAGGCATTCAACCTAATGACCTACAATAAACTCTGCCGCAAAAATGCTGAACCCTTTTGCCAACACACCACCAGCTAAATGTTTTAAACAGATATAATTCTAATTCCTAATTTAATAAAAGAAATGGAATTTTAGCAGTTGGACAGCGACGTATCAATGCAGTGTATTATATGCGAGCAAATCCGATTAAATTAAACCTATTTTTTGTCCTTTGGTTCCACAGGCGAATATTTAAACTTCATCATCGTGAACAGCCATAGATCAGTCTGACCCTGTAAGGCTGTTTTCACAACAGTTACTGAAAGTCTAATCCCATCATTTGGGACCCTTTAATGGTTTAATCCTATTGTGAAGCTCCCAGTCCCCCCACAGTTGGATTCAATGTTTGAACTGGTTTTTCATAAACTTTGTGGTTGATCATTGATGATTGACTCTGTCTGTTGCGTCATCATGTCCCATCACGTTCTTCATGTTTTCTAAGTGCAGATTGATGCTGCAGCATTCTCCTTCATCACAGTAACCCTTAAGCAGGCAGGAACATTTCACTATCCTGCAAAAGGAAAAAGGAATTCACCATCTGACTTGCTTTAAGTCATGTTAAATGCATTCTGTCTTGTGGCGCGATGTGTGAATCTCTTCATAAATAGCTGCTAATTCCGTAATCAGCCCATGTAATAAAAGTGTATCTGGAGTTATGGAGCAGCCTGCACGTGAGCGGTTTATAAAACGATGCCTCGTTTTTTTGGCCTCATCCCATCGTTAGAGGACACCATGTTTGTGCAAGATGCTGTAATCAATAATGATTTTGCAGGCAGACCGGGTCTGAATCTCAAATTCCTTTTTCTGATATTGTGGGGCTGCGAAATCACATCTCCTCCCATGTATAACATATTATTTTATCCAGGCTCTCAGCTAAAAAGGGGCCTATAACGCCATTCATGTCAAATGAAACCCTGCCTCTGTGTCTGCAGCAGTAATAGTATGAATGCATAAATGTATTGAGGGAGGTCAAGTGTTACTTTACCTTATGGTTGAAAAGAAAGCGCTGATGCCTGATGCATATGTAGTTACAGAATCTGAGCAGCCTGCACATTCAGGAGCAGATGTACTCTTGTACGACCACTCCAAACTAAAACAGGGCTGTCCTGCTTCACGGTATATGTTCCATTTACCTCAGGGGTCACAACCCACCTAATGTTTGAGCACTTTACATATAGCAGCAGAACGCCGGACCAGTCGGTGAGACAAAGAGAAGAAACAAAGCCTCGGCTGACATTTTTGTTTTTGTCTGCAATTCCAGCTAGAGCAGCTAACACCCGGCTAGCACAGCTCGTAACACAGACACTGTAGCAATGCAGCAACACAGGAGGGAGGAATACCGCTGGGCTGTGAACTGATGCTTCAGGCAGAAAAAAAAGAAAATCTAAATTCAGGCTGAATTCCAGACGCAGTACACTGTGTGCTGAATCCAAATGAAACATGCCATCGGCTGCAGTGTCAACTGAGCTAAGTCACATTCGTCATCAATCAATGTGCACAACGCTGGTAATAAAAGATTTTCTGAGGTGAGATTTACCAAAAACCCTGAAAATGTGTTAACCACACCCCAACATTTTTGTCTATTCCACTGCAGCCAGTGGAATAACACAATCAGAAATGACATCCGTTTCTCCAGTGTTTTAATAAAACTGATTTTAAAAATACCACTGTGGGTAATATTTCATGATTTGTTATTTTTTCTGCAAAACAAAAAAAATGCATAGCACACCGTGAGTAACCAGGACGCAGAATGTTGCTCAGATATACACCAAAGTTCGTTTTTTATAAATAAAACTGAACAGTTTAGATGTAATTCTGAATCCAATATTGTGAATGAAAGCTCAAGATTAAGGAACATTAGACAAAGAACAGACCATCTACACACACACACACACACACACACACACACTGAGAGAGAGAGAGAGAGAGAGAGAGAGAGAGAGAGAGAGAGAGAGAGAGAGAGAGAGGGAGCACTTCAAACAAAGTTGTAAACCGCTACCTGCTACCTTTTATTCGGCTTGTAAATGCTTTAAAAGCCCAGTTTTTTGCTTCTAGTTTATACTCAGATCCATTTGGCAGCATTCCTGCACATCACATTTCTGAGCAAAAGAATCCATTTGATTTATCTCCTACACTGGGTAAATAAGGTCTAACCATGTGATCCACATTGTGACCAATGGGCAGCCATGAAGAAGGTACGGGCAGGAAAAAAATACTACCATTTTAAGGGAGGATGGAAGCCACTATACCAGCCCCTCTAACATTTTACAGTTACACTTAAGTGTCGTTTTATTGGAATAATAAAATAAACATGTCGCTAACGAATTATTATTCCATGATGGGGCTCCAGACCGATGAGCCGTACGGTGCGCATTTTATCCCGGGAGGCTTGCAGGGTTCGTCGGTCGGATGCGCCAAACCAGTCCGAGGATCAGAGGAAGAGGATGGGACCACCGGCTCACACATTCCCGATTTTTCACATTTATCCAATAAGCAATCGAGCCTGAATGGATTTTCCTCTTGGACAAACACCGCGAATTCATCATCCTCTCCGCAGCTGCATTCCACCCCCGGCCATTTCCACCCACATCACTTTCTGAACCACCACCATCCCTACTACGGCCCCCAGGCGCAGAGCCACGCCGAGCACGTCGCATCTTCGGCCGCGGGTGAGAGCAGGTTCGTCCGAGGCTGGGAAGGAGCTCCAGCCCCGGAGGCGACTCTGTCCCATGTGTCCGAGGAGTTCCAGGCGTGCGTCCCTGCGCAGACCGGCGGCCTCCCCAGTCCCAGACAGACCTTCGAGGACGTGAAACCCGAGAATTCACCGGCCCCCCATGACAGCCCCGAGGATTCCAGCTTCGACAGACCGACGGAGGTGGTCCTGGAACGGCTGGGAGCCGCCGAGGAACCCAAGAGGAAGCCGGAGCGCAAAAAAGAGAACGAGGAGAGAAAACCGCAGACTAACGCTGGTAAAAATCGACTGAAGAATGTTTATTTGTGAGTGTGTGTGTGTGTGTGTGTGTGTGTGTGTGTGTGAGTGCGTGCGCGCGCGCGCGTTGGATAGAGAGGAAGAACGTGGGCAAAGCAAGTGTCTGTGACTTTTATAGCCCTATAAATGTCGTGTAAACTGTAAAATATAAAACTTTATTGTCCATTATTATAATGAAGGTGCTGTTGCTGTTATTCAGTTTGTCACGAAAGAAAAATGCTGCATTTCTGGAAGAAAACTTAATTATTTGACTATTCCTGAATTTTTAATATGATGGTAAACTTAAAGTGGGAAAGGACACCATTAAAGTTTCAGATTATAATAAATGAAGAATTCTTGCCTGTTTTAGTGCTTATTTTAAGTTTTTCCTTGTTTAAAACCTTCAACAAATATTTGAGTGGATTTACAAAGAACCAAAAAAAACAGAAGGAAGCCAAACCTTAAGATATGAAAGTTACTTTAGTGAAATAGGTGCATTTTTTTTGAGTGGGGGGGGGGGTTATAAAAGAAAACTTAGTGAATCTACATTTATTTTATTATCTGTCGTGGCGTCCACAGTGCAAAATTAAGTCTTAAGCATAAAACTGAAAACGCATAACGTCTTAATTTATGGAGCTGTGTTCAAAACCTGTTGTTGTTTCCATTTCTAATGATCCAAAAGTTGCAGGCTCATAAAACGTCTTCCGTAATTTTCTTTTTACCACTTTTGCAGATTGAGTGTAAATGTGCGTTGTTCTTGTTGTTTTTTTGTTTTTTTTTTCTCCTGCAGAAAATCCATCGGTGAGCTGGATCCACGCAAAGTCCACCCGGAAGAAAAGGTGTCCTTACACCAAGCACCAGACCCTGGAGCTGGAGAAGGAGTTCCTCTATAACATGTACCTGACCAGGGATCGGCGCCTGGAGGTGGCGGGACTATTAAATCTGACCGAGAGGCAGGTTAAAATCTGGTTCCAGAACAGGCGGATGAAGATGAAGAAGCTGATGATGCGAGACAGAAGGAGTATAAACCAATGAGGCTCCATCAGGCTGCAACACCTCCACCCTCATCTGCAGCCATCTCCTTTTTTTATTGTCGGTGTAGAATAACTCCATCTGCATGTCGAAGACGGACCATCCAACCGGAAGTGTACATAAAAGAACTCGTCATTTAAAGGGAAAATTGTTAGAATCGTAGTTGTATCGACGGCTTTACTGCTTTTTTTGAACACATCTGTTTTTGCTAAGCTCGTACCTCATGTGTCCAAGTTTACTGGCGCATAGTTGACTTCACATAAATTGTCTGAACTCTCTGCCAAAATGCAAAGTGTCCTCATAAAAGCTGCGCTCGGTTGCTGCCAGATCAGCCTGATCTCATGTCTGAGCACCTGTCTGTTATTCTCTGTAAAGCTTTTATATATGTTATAAGCTGATTATATATATATATATATATATATATATATATATATATATATATATATATATATATATATATATATATATATATATATATATATATATATATAATAACAATCCGACGCCTCAAATGTAGAATAAGTGCCTAAAAAAATAAGAAAAAGAACAGGCCGTATTTCTAGAAAATAGTATTTATGTCATTGGTTTGAAAAGCTTTCGTTTGTCGCTTCGCACACGCCGTATTTAAAAGCGCTGTTTTTGTCATGAAAACCGCAGAGATCACGCACACAAATGTGAATTTCCAACATATGAAACTGTTTTAAAAGTTTTAAAAGGTGCTGCATCACGGGCAAGATGAAGCGTCAGAGAAAAAAAAACCATTACTTCGAGCACTTTTGCAGACATGTTATTTATGAGGAAAGTGTTATTTTTGTTTTTTTTTATTCTTCTGTTTTTATATTGCCAGATTGTGACCACGGCGAATCGACCTGGGTATGTCACGACGTCATCCACACACAGACAGAGAACAACCTCAGAGATGTCACTAGATGCATGAACCATCACGACTCCAATAAAATACTGAAATAGGCGAGAAAAATGGGCTGATTCAGGTTTGTGTCAGCCTTCATGACCACAGGAGCACTCAGAGGCCGATATAATGGACTGTTATTGGTTTATCAACGTCTTTTTTTGTTATTTTTTTATATTCCGTGTGTGTTCCGAGGGTATTTGTGGCCGTTGTTGTTGTTGCTGTTGTTGTTGTCACGTAGTCTGTTCTGTGAGTTCCAAATGCTCATTTATATGACATAAATAATAACACACACGCACACACACACGCACACGCACACACGCACTCACACACACGCACGCACACACACGCACTCACACACACGCACACACACACACACACACACACACAGTTACCTCTGCAAACGCAATACCGAACGTATTTAAGTGTTTGATGTTCCGTCAGGATTTAACAGGCTATGTTAGCCTCGAGCTCACGTGACTCACGGTCACACCTCCACCTGGTGAACCTGCTGCTGCTTGTGAGATGTTTTATCATCACCAGACCACTCCACCCCAATAAAACCTTTGTGTCGTTGTTAATTTCAGTGCTGTTTCTTTAAATTATCACAATAATTTGACGAGGGTTGAGTGCGTGTGTGATTTTAGTGTGTGTGTGTTGTGCGTGTGTGTGCGTGTGTGTGCGTGTGAAATAAGAATTCTGCTCCTTGTTTCGTCAAAGTCAGCTCCTTGTTTGGTTCCCTCGTTTATTGCGGTCATAATCCGCGCCTTCCTACTGCAGGGTCATAAAGCAACAGCATGCATTTGGGGAATAAACGTGACTTTCTCCAAACTCTTCACACTCGCAGGCAGAAAGAGCGGAGGCGCAATAAAGTCATTTAGGCCAGACACTATCGTGCAGCTATATGGTTTTATTGGACTCGACTTCCTGCCCGAGCCTCGTCTGTCTTTGTAAATGTTAAAGTCATTGATGGGACCAGACCAGACAGTTTAGACCAGACCACAAAACACAGGAAATCTCTCTCTAAAGGATCTCAATTGCCTCACTTTGGGGAGAGAAAAAAAACCGCAAGTGAACTTTTTTTTTTAATGGAAAAAAGAAAATGAAAGATGATAAACGGCCGTTTAGTTTTAGGCCTACAAATCAACAAGAGAAAAAAAAAATCTGAAATACATTAAAAAAATCTTCTTTTAGTGTTCCATTATAGACGATTAACACATGTAGCATTATATATTGTATTTTTTAAATCATCTTTAATGTGCTAATGTGTTTAAATATGATAGAAAAGTACAATACATTTTAGTTTATGTAAGACTACATTTATGGTCTGTTACCACAAAGATTGTCAATGCGCTGATGAAATGAAATAAGTTGATTGTCTGTGAGATGATTTGCTAATCCTTCTTATTAAATAGATTTCCCCCCCTTGATTACGTTCAAACACGATCAGCAGGAGGTGAAATGATTCCACAGAGGTGCAGAAACGTTGGCGACCGCCATCTTTGCTCCTTTTCGGTCATGGTTCTTCGATCCAAATAGTTCATGCTTCTGTGCTGGATTTAAGGAGATGTCCAACAGCAGGAGCTCAAATGCAGCAATTACAAACACAACCGATAATGCTCATTTTATAACGATGCTACAAATATGACGGTAAATTAAATTAAAATGAAAAGACAATTGAAAAATGTGATATTTATTCCAAACATATCTATATTAAATGCAGGTCGTTTAAAGTATATCAACATATAAATTGTGTAAATTGTGTTGTCATTTTTCTTAACAAACGATGTCAAAATCAATCGCTGTAATTTAAACGTAATACCGATTCTGACCGCATGATGGCGCCACCTACCTGCCCACCCATCGGAAGTGTCCTGGTCGTGGTTCGAGGGTGTAGTGGTCAGCACCCTGGACACTAGAATTTAATTATGCAAATATTAATTTCAAAAACTTCAATTGCACGATGCACAGTGAATAATAATACAAACAAATATAGTTGTTCGTGTCTTTAAACGGTTTCTGAAGGTCGAGTTTCTGAAAGAGTTTTTTTTTTCTCACATTGTAGTTAATCTAATTTCAAACAACTCTTTGAAATTGACCTTTGAAACATAAAGAGAAAATATAATGAACATAAGAATATGTTTTAAAAAAGAAAAAAAAAGAAGAAATTGCTTAAATAATACTATCTGTACATTTCTACATTGGGCTGAGCATTTGTGTGGAAGGGAAAGTGTTCAATGTCATGTGCTTGTCTTTTTCAGACTGATCAGTCAGATACTTTAAAATCGATTTGCAAAAGAAATAATTTGATACAATTCCTGATTTAAATAAGATTCTAAATTCTCCAATAAGAATCGGTCACGGTGAGTCCCCGTGTTTTTGTGTCTTCTGCCCCCCAGCGGCCAAACCTCGCTATTGTTATTGCAGGTTTCACCACTCTTGTTTTTCTCTGCGTCAAAGTTGTTCTGATATTATTGCGACTGACACGATCTTATCTCACCCTTTAATAAAGTCACACGATCTAGAAGTCTTTGGGATAATTTTGATAAAATCTGGCATTGTCTTTTGGTTATAATTTAATTGCATTAATCTGGCCTGTTTATAAAGAAAAAATACTTCATAAAAAAGCTGCAACACTAGAAATACAAATACATATTTCATTATAAAACTGTAGTTATTAAATGACAATTTTTGAAGAGAGTTGAAGAGAGTTATGGGAGAAGCAATTCAATTCTTATGATTTCAGCAGACCTGAGTGGGAGCTTGATAGGGCTCTGTTATACTCATTTATTAAAACGTGTGTTTTTTTTAAATCTCAAGTGTGTGTGTGTGTGTGTGTGTGTGTGTGTGTGTGTGTGTGCGCGCGTGTGCGCGGGGGGGCAGAATCCTATTTGTCTCATTTAGATCACACCACATCACATACACGACTGCAGCCCTTCATTTCGATATACACCAAGTAATTAAGAGTAAATATCTGCATTAACGTGAAGGTTTGTCTGTAACATTTGAGATTAAACAGTTTAAAGTGTCTGTTGGCTATGATGTTTTGTGGATGAAGCAGAAGCGGAGGGAGGGGAGCTGTCACCCGAACCCTAACGTGCGTCGGTCGGTGGGCGGGGCTTCTCCCCAATTTTAATCCCCCAGGTGGAATATAATCTGAAACACACCTCCGAGCCCAAAATATCCAAACAGCCCTTTGAAAACGAGCTCCTCACCGCAGCTGCATCTAATTCTGCTTTCAGGCTGCGTGATTTACACACACACACTCACACACACACACACACACACACACACACACACACATACACACACTCTCTCTCTCACACACACACACACACACACTCTCTCTCTCTGTCACACACACACACACACACACACACACACACACACACACACACACACACACACACACACACACATACACACACTCTCTCTCTCTCTCACACACACACACACACACTCTCTCTCTGTCACACACACACACACACACACACACACACACACACACACACACAGGGCTCATAAAATCGCTTTACGACCCAAGTCTCGCGACCATTGGACACGAGCGGTCATGTGTGCGCGTGCTGCCGGTCTCGCCTCACGCGCCGCCGCTGCCTCCTCATGAAAACATTGGGGCTCGAGGATTCTCACAAAACCTCTGAAACAGCTTCATAATGCTCAGATCAATAGTTAAAGCTTGAACGATGCACCAACAGTAAATATTCAACAAGAATAAAACTTTGCAAAAAAAAAAAATTGCCCCAGAAAACTGAACTAATGGCATTTGATGGTTGAAAAGAGACTGGACGCTCACCCCATGTGTCCTGAAGGTCCTGAAGGTTCTGAAGGTCCTGAAGGTCCTGCTGAGATCATCGGGGAGATGTTTGGGACCGGTTGGAAGGAGGAAGAGGAGGAAGATGGAGTCTGCTCCCACCAGGTAACAACACTCAGAGCAGAATCGCAGCTCCACTGGGAAGACTGACCGCAGCACAGGGACTTCAAAAGGGCTTCAAATACACTTCAGGAGATTTTTATCATGCAAATTTTGGTTACAAATGCAGAAAATTGGGAGGAAAAGTGTAATGTTAGTAGCAGGTGCAGGACAAGAGAACTAGAGCAGGATGTCAGACGGTGATGAGGGAAGTTTTCCTGAAGAAAGATCCATGAAAGCTGCAGGTGAAGACCAGGCCGGTCCGTTACCACACGGTGCTGAACCTGTTTTAAGTGAAGAGGTGAATGTTTTATGTAAAACATGAACAGCATCTAGGCTCTGATCACAGAATTGATTGTTATCTGTTTCTGTATTTTTTTTATGAGTGTATTTTCTGTATTTCTCCCACAATTTCATCCGTCAAGCAAATTGACTTTGTTATATGTCCTCCACACCAAAAAATGGAAAAGAGTTGGCAGATGGACTGAGAAAGAAGGAAGGTATCCCCTGTTTTTCATGAGGGCAACCCAAGTGTCAGACAGACAAAGAGGCAGAGCAACAGTTCTTATCCCCCCTTTTGCTAAATTTTACATTTCTTTTTCTTTCTTTGCGCCATGGCAGAAGGTCGGGTGTTGGACGGAGGAAAACAAAGACAGTATTTCACACGGTGTTGCTCAGTCAAGCTCAGCTGGCACTCAATATTTACAACCTACTGCAATGCAGCAGCAGCAGCAGGTCTGTGTGGGACAGAAACAAAGAGACAAAAGGAGACAGGCAAGGCTGTAACACACAGAATGGAAACGGCATAAAATGTGAGGGGAAAGACACCCACCAGACACCAACAGAGGCAGAGAGAGACACAAAAGCCGGTCCACAAACGCATTTCTGTCAGTCTGGGCCCCAACTAGATGGTTCTGGATGGTTAACAGCAGGAAAACAAAGGTTTGTCCCGTTTTGGATAGATTACAACTGCAAAACGAAGGACAGTGTGAGAGATGATAATATTAGAGAAGGTTCTTTTTCTGACATGATGCTTTTATTGTGCACAACAGATATCATGTGTTTGTTTTGCCTTCCAGAACCTGCACATCTCTGGTCATCATCGTCTGATACAGGTAAAAAAAGATGCTACACAAATGTTATCTCAACATATTATGCTGTGTAAATTCAGGATTACCCCATAATCTTGAATTGAGAACATTTTCACTTTTTACTAGCGCCTTTTTACTACACCTTTTTACTCAGCCAGCAGAGAGGAAACGGGAGCAAAGAAACATTATAAAAGATTAGTTCATTATTTAAATAATTTAAATTTGATCTAATATTCTCTCCAGAAAAATGAAAAATGTTGGGATTTTTTTTAATCGTTGCTAAACACGCTCCATGCTTGAGGAACAGGTACATGATCCCTTCAAAATACTCAAAATCAACGAAACCAAAAATGTTGTATTTAATGTATTTAAACCAAAATAAATGTAGTTTATTTTTCAAACGCCAGGTGGCGCAAAATCATAGTCCTTCCCCGCACCTTCGACTGGAGGTCATGAGAACTTTCTTCTCCCATTTACCTTGAATGCACCTCGACCTACGTCATCTTAGCGCAGTGCCGCCGCACGTTTGGGCGCCGCCGCCGCCGCCTGGTGGCGCTGTTGAGCGAGGCCGTCGAACCGACGTCCATAAATCCTGGATTCAACGAGGTCTGGGGGGGACGACGGCAAACGAGAGCGAAGGCTTATCCATGCAGTTACATCGGGCTTAGTTTCTGAACAAAGGCAAATAACTAAAATGGTCGAGAAACTGTAATATATCTATACATATTTATTTTTTATTGATATATTATGTGTTTATGAAAAATAGTATATGTAATATATTATTATACATGTAATTATCAGTTAATGAGAAGTCAATTATTATTAGCATTTCATGCGTTTTTAAATGGATATCTTTGATTGGTTTGATAACATCATCTGATACTCAAATGTCTGCAGAGGTCACTCTCACACACACACTCACACTCTCTCACACACACAAACTCACACACACACAGACGCGCGGTCTGTTTTCACAGACTGGTTTTATGGTTTTATGGCTCCCCGTTTACGGAAATCAAAGCAGGAAACAAATGCTTCAAACAGCATTCCTGAAACATCCGGAAAAAATTTAAGCAGCATTTAGACTGTGTGATCTCGGAGGAAAAGAGTGCAGTGCGAAGCAGATCTTAATTCGGAGACGTCCTTTACGCGCAAAAGGTGATTTTTTTTTTTTACGCAAAGGTTTCATTTTTGGATGTGGGTCAAAATCCGTCATCTAAAATATACGAGGAAGCCTTAAATCACCAAAAAACATCACAAATGTTAAAACTAATAACAAAGAAAAAAAGGCAACACCGTATATTACAAATAAAAATAACACAAACATGTTTTTTTTCCCCCTTTCTTGGCGCCATTAAATGCAGTGACTCTGGGTGCACAACCTAATAATTTATGAACCCGGGTGGGAGCAGAGAGGGGGGAAACGTGAGCACGTGACTGTAATAAAGTGTGTTTTATTGCCGGCGGTTTGACAAGCCCCAAAATATAACTCAGAGAATAGCCGACAGGCGGCCAGATGGGATTGGTAGCAGATATTTGTCCGAAATCAACAAGCTCTGGGAGAAAACAACGGAGACGTTTCAAGGGGGAAAAAAGAGCGAATCTTCGGTTCTCTTCAGCGGGATTTTACAGTGGTCACACTGGTGATTTCACGCGAGATCGGAGCAGAACAAGTAAGTGTTTTCATATTTGGCACAGATATGAAGTTATGACTGTAAGGGCCAAGGGGGGAGGCAGGGGGCGGGGGTGTTGAAGCGCTGCTCCGGGGAGCCCCAAAGGACCCAGAGAGTGAGGTGGTCGTGGGCTCCAGAGATCCACCTGTAGTCCGACATTTAATCCGATGAAGCCGTTCAAAGGTTATAGTTTAGCTGCACATTCGGCGTGAAGATTCATTATTCCGGCTTTTTAAAGGATGTGATGCATGAACGAAAAATAGAGATTATTTTACACTTCTTTGACGTGAAAATAGGCCCCTTAACCAATTTTTACACGGTTCGATGTTAAAATGAAAAAAAAAATAGTATTTCCTACTTGTTAGCGAAATTGTACGCTCTTTTCTAAAATATATATACTGATATTATGAACATTAAACAACATTAAAATAACAGAAACACAGTTTTGATGACAGGTAATGAGATGAAATAGTAATAATTGATTAGAAATAATGTCCAAACGCCAGTTCTGTGCGTGATCACTGGGTTTTACGCAGAACTCGTAAGTGAATAATTGTTTGATTTTAAGAAATTAGAAACGATTGCATGTCAACTCGAACTTACGCTCCTCGGAAAAAGAAAAAAAAGAACCCGATCGTGCAGCCTTCTCGGCACATTTTGATGAAAACTCCATAAGATCCAAACCTGCTGTCACTCCGTGATGGAGACATATTCAGGTTTCTGCTGGTCAAAGAGCTCTGCGTGCACAATTTAGGATTTCTTTGGGCAAATAAATAGCTTTTTGTTATGTTCGATAAAACCTTATTTCTTATATTATTCCAGTATATTTCCAACAATGTCAAAGTCAAAATCAGTGGAAAATATGTCAAGAAATGCTTGTTAAATTGATTTTAATTTACAGTACAATAGCAATTTACCTGAAGTGTGCATTTACTTTATTCTCTTCGCGAATAGTTTGAATTAGATTTAAAAAAACGGAAAAAACATTTATTTGAGTGCGTGTGTGTTTGAATTAATTCAAAGCGAATTTATGTTTTATTTTTAAGATCTATTCACCACGTTTAAAAACCTCCAGTTGGATTTATGTTGACAGCTTTATCCACGTTTTCGTCCCAATCTTTGGGGCTGGATGTGGCGCGCACACGAGGTCCCGGGCGGGGCTGGAGGTCGCAGTTAATGTCTAAACCGGGTTAAAGCTGCACTCAGCTCGGCTTTGACCCGGCAGAGGGCCGGGGGCGGAGGGGTGAGCCGGCGGTCATCCTGTCTAAGATGAAAAAGTGAAACGACCCCACAACAAAAAAAAAAAGAGAGACACATCTGAATGGCTTTATCCCGCAGACAGAGGCAACTCTGAAGCACACAAGAACCGCACACAACTGACCTGTGCGCACCGCATGGGTGTCTAAGAGCCCCCATTCGAGGAGGACAAAACGCTAGAAAATAAATAAATAAATAAATAAATAAATAAATAAATAAATGCGTGCAGCGCGGACTCTAAAAGCGGGTGTAGATCATTCTCTCGGTAGCGTTAGAACAATGGAGCGGCGTGAAGGCCGCCTGGCCCCCGCTCGCACCCCTGCCCAGGCCCCGGCCTGACTAATGGAGCGGTGAGGCAGCGGTCAGTGATTGTGGCCGACCCCGGGGCGACCCGCGAGGCAGCGAGGCTCCATTCTCCCACAAGAATGGCCATTTGAAAGGCCCGACACCTCCACCGCTGCGGCCGCTGCCGCCGCCGCCGCTGAGAAAGAAGGGGGGAGAGAAGGAGTCCAACAAAGTTCAGATGGAGGCCCATTCAGGAGGGGGGAGCTAATGATTCTCCTATTCACGAGGACAAGCTCGGCTGGAATAATCGTGAAAAATGAAAGTTTTAGGTCAAAGTCCTCTTTTTTTTTAAAGCCAGGGATTAATAGTCATCAGCTGAATAGATTGAAGGTGTTTCAAACGCTTCATTAGTCACCGTTCTTTAATTAATGGTTGGATTTTCAAATACCTTTGTTTTGTGCAGGCGGACCCTTTTCTAGTTTGTGTGAGAGCAGAAACTGAGGTTTAAGGATGGAATCAGTGAAATGTGAACATGTCTTGTATTGATGTCATTGTAATTGTTTCAGATGTGGGGCTGATAGATGATAGGTTTAGAGAAGCTTCAGGAATGCAGTGTTATTTCACTTTTGGTGGCAGATTTGGGGCTGTATCTCAAAATAATCTACAGGAATATTAATTCTATATGCATTTTTTATGACAGCAGTTTCATTGGAATTCATTGAAAATCACACAGATGAATGGATGTCAACAGAACTGGCATTTTAGCTCTTTACAGGAAGTTTTACTGTCCTCCACAATGGATCCAACCCTTCTGGGGCATCTAGGAAGATCATCGAGGGAACATAAAAACAGACTAAATGGACCGAGAATGAAAAAAGAAATTGAAAAAAAAAAATGCCCAAGAGTTTTCAGCAGAATCTGGTGCTTCTTCACACGATGAATTATGACAGTTGTCAGGGGCTCACCTACTTGAGAAACATGTCCTCGGGGCTGGGCCACTTCTAAAATTGCCCTTGCTGCTGTCCCAAGCCGGATGGATTTATGCGGCAACATTTGCAGAACGGATCCCCCAAACAGGAACTTTTCAAAAACGTGTAAAAGATGGCAGTTTTCTTTTAGGTCTTTCGGATTTTGCATAAAGTATTTTTTTTCCACACTTTAGCGCTCTTAAGGCCAAAGTAATTCATTCTAAATCAGACCTGATCAGATTTTACACCTATTTTACTGCTGAAGCTGCCAGATTCCTCCCCGTTTCCTAAATCACAGTAATTACACACGTATTAGATTCATGTGCATTAATGAGGTATTGATGTGAGGAAGCAGCTTCCAGCAAACCATGCATCAGTAGCATTCAAGTGGAAACGCGTTTAACTGACCGTTCACAAATGGATGACCAACGTTTTACAGGAGTGTCATAACTATGATAAAAACCTGTGTTCTCCGATCGCCACGACAACCCAGGAGGTCGTCGGCAGCAGGTGGTGAGGTGGATCGTCGTCTATACATACCCTGTAGAACCGAATGTGTGTGCAGCTGACTTGATCACAGATTGGGTTCTAGGGGAGTCTATGGGCGATGAATAATCATCGACAGGCTGAGAGCTGCTGCAGAAGCTCAGCAGAGTTAACTTTGTGCGTTTGCCGCCAGCGTTTGTAAATATAGACATAGAATTAAACCGTTCAACAAGTTGCTCCGTTGTTTCGCTGTTGACTGAGGTTGCTGAGCAGTCTAGGACTTTTATACATTTAGAGCTTCCAAAGCAGCCAACACCAACATCAGCATCACATTTTGCATCACAGGACGCAACAATTTCAATTGCAATTTTGCATTTCACGTCATCTACAGTTGTTCCCAGTTAGGATGTTTAAGGTCAGACGGTTGTTGTTGTTGCAGGTTTGTGTGCTTTCTTGACTTCCGCTGCACATAACAAATCATGAAAAATGTACCATTCCTTCTGCATGATCTATTTCTGAATGAAAAGAAAGCTCCCACATAAAACTACTCCAATTTTGTGTTTTATTCACAGTTCTAATATCATTTGCATTTTCTTTTACACAAGAGATGGTAGAAATATATACAGACTTAAAAACACTTAAAGAGGACTTCTTTCCCCGGAGATGAGCAAGTCTTGAAAAGACATGGAACCTTTCACAACACACCTCAGAAATATAAGAGAAGAAAGAAGGGGGAAAGACGTGGACGCCGTCATAGTGACATTTAACAAGTTTATTACTCATTTGGAGGCTAATTTCACTCATTTCATGGGTGCTCCACTGAACTAATTACACATCAGATCCGATAAGACTCTAAAGCTGAAGTTCACTTGCCCTTTGTCGTCATGCCAAGTCCACAACATCTGTGAGACTCCCGAAACGTCCAATCAAATCAACCCCGCTGCCTGTATTTACTAGAGCCTTTATTAGCACGCCGGGTGTATCAGGGGGGATCGCGTTCGCCCCTCTTGGCTCCACATCAGACCCTCAGCATCGGTGGTGCGCGCAGGAGGAAATCCAGGAGGGAAGACGCGCGTTTGGGTGTTATTCAGCGTGACGTTTCCTTCGTGTGAGGGCTTAACATTTGACACATCCTCACTCATCTCTGTCGATCTTATATCCCGAATAACTCATTTCTCAGCGCTGACGCATTTTTCGTTGCGCTAGCACCCCCCCCCAAAGACAAGACACGCATTTTTTCCCCTCCACGATCCATTTAAAGCCGTGTTGGTGGTGCTGCTGAACGGGACACCTCGGGCTGACCCCGGGCCTAACAAAGCCAACTACTAGTCACTGTCTGGGAGCCTTTTATCTCCCTCTTTGTTATCGGAGGCCTTTCGGTTTTGTTGCCCATCCTTTGACTCGTCACAAGGCCAAATATGGCCCCCGCGCTCCCCCAATATGGACCAGATTAATTTTTTCAGCTCCGGCCATCTGTGTGGGGGTAAAAAGTCATTCAGCGAAGAGTCATAAATCTACAGTCCTGCACGATGTCAATGGGAGGGGGTGGGGGTTAAAAGACAGGATGGACGGATGGATGTATGGACAGACAGACAGATAGATAGATAGATAGATAGACAGATAGATAGATAGACGGACAGATAGATAGATGGACAGATAGATAGATAGATAGATAGATAGATAGATAGATAGATAGATAGATAGATAGATAGACAGATAGATATAATTTAGACTCAGTTAAAATTTGCAGATGTGTTTGAGATGCGCAGTTAATTTTCGCAAGTAACACCGTGCCTCCAATCCCTCATTAACCTCGTAATGAGCATTTTTTTAGGCCTTTAAATGATCCCATTACCTTTGACATAAACAAACCCCCAAAGTGCCGACTCTTATTGGTCGGCCGCGGGGTCACGTGACCCGCGCGGCCGTCTGTCTATTTGACAGCCGCAGGATGGCTTGATGCCAGAGGGGGGAAAAGAGACAGAGAGAGGGGAGAGAAAGAAAAATTAGTATTCTCCTACCAGCCTCGCCATAAATCAATCATGGAGTCCTACGTGATGAGCTGTAAATATGCTGAGCCGCAGTTCCCGCCATGTGAAGAAGATTACAGTAATTTTAGTGACCAAGGGGGGTATTACAGCAATCCCCAGGACAGTGGCAGTTATGGAGGAGGTTTCCAGCCCGCGCAGCCTCCTCCGCCTCCATACGCACCACAACAAAGCAGCTATCACGCTCACTCTGCGCAGGAGCCGCGCCGGGAGGATGCGGACGAGCGCTCCCAGCTCGCCTCGTTCCCCGGCTACAGGGACGCGGACGCGGCCGGGGCCGGGGCCGGGGCCGGGAAGCGCGGCTACTCTGTGGGTGACCTGCAGTGCCAGGCCTGGGTGACCTGCGCAAAGTCCGCTCAGGTGCAGAGGAAGGCGGCGTGCCAGGCGAAGGACAAGCCGCCCATTGTGGTGTACCCGTGGATGAAGAAAGTGCACGTCGCGCAAGGTTAATTTCATCTATCCACTTATCCATCACATCAGTGCGTCTAAGATCCCTTTTTCCTTCTTTCTGACGCTCAAGCTTTTCCTTTTCTCTTCCCTCTTTCTCTCTTTTCTTTCTTTCTTTTCCATTTGTGAGGAATCGCTTTTTGTGTTGTTGAGTTATTTATGGTCTCAGTGAGAGTCAGAAAGAATTACAGCCCCTATAAAGTTTTATGGCCCTGCGGTGTGTGTGTGTGTGTGTGTGTGTGTGTGTGTGTGTGTGTGTGTGTGTGTGTGTGTGTGTGTGTGTGTGTGTGTGTGTGTGTGTGTGTGCGCACGCACGCATGAAATTGCGACTCTTTGGCGTGCAACCACACATGCAAAAGAAAAAGGGGGATTGGAACAAAATTAACCGTACGATAAATTATTTTAGTATTTTAAATATTTTTAAACAGTTGTGATGTTTTATGGGTCTGTGCCGGGTGTTTGTTAAATGAACAAAGGGCCGGGGTGAAATTTACAGTTTGGCCAAACTCTCTTGTTTTTCTTCCCCGCTCTCGCTCTCTTTAACAGTTAATCCGAACCACCCGGGCCCGGAGCCGAAGCGTTTGCGGACGGCCTACACGCGCCAGCAGGTCCTGGAGCTGGAGAAGGAGTTCCACTTCAGCCGCTACCTGACGCGCCGGCGCCGCGTCGAGGTGGCGCACACGCTGTGTCTGAGCGAGCGTCAGGTGAAGGTGTGGTTCCAAAACCGGCGCATGCGTTGGAAAAAGGACAACAAGCTGCCCAACACGAAGGGACGGAGCAAAAACAAGAAAGCGACGGACAACAACAACAACAACAACAACAACAACAACAACAACAGCAGCAGCTGCGGAACCAGCGTGAAGGCGGCGATAACTGTGTGAACGCGTCCTCCACGTTCGCGCCTTCGCGCTCCAAAAGGGTGTTTGAGCGTGGATCCGGGGACACTGCGGTCCTAACACAATTCCAAAAACGAACACAGGCTCGTTATATTGTTTATTACAATGTGTGTTCATGTGTCTTTTAGAAGTGATCGGATTTTAGTGAGATATGAACGAATATGGTGGACTGATATCTTTGGAGTAAATAGCGAAATGTTTAGTGTTGATTGCGCCAAATGTGTCGTAGAAAAGCAGAGGATTGTATCTATTGGAGAACACAGGGTTTTGTTTCTACAGGGTAAACAAAATACAGGGTTTATAGGTTATATTAGTTAAATAAACGACGTTACTGCCTAATTTATGAAAATGCACATTACCAAAATGTTGTTTCCACGAACTGGCGCTTAAAAGAGAGCCAAAGAGCAACACAAAGTCTTTTTTGCAGAAAGGTTGAAAGTTTTTTATATCTTATATCTTGTACATAGAAGAGCGTGAGCACATTTATAGGACATTAGCCATAGCATAAAGGGATTTTTAAGGCGTTGCAGGTTATATTAATTTTGCCTACATTTGTATTTTATTCTGGGACAATAAACAGTGTTTAAAACGTAAACTGAAAATCCAATGTATTTTCTCAGGGTAGCAGCAATTTCACAGACGAGATTTTGGTCGATTCAGCAACCAGAACAGCAGCTTTTAAAAAACACGTTTTTGTCTTCATTCCAGTTAAATATGCTATTGATGTATAGCCTACGGCAGTACTTATTTGTTTGCATAAAAAAACTATTCTGAATAGCAACCTGCAAGTCATTATCTTTTTGTATGTGTCAGCCTGAAATTAATACTCAATAAAATGTTTTTTTTTTTGGGTTTTTGTATTTGGAAACGTTTTCACACTTAGATGGTTAAAAATAAATCTTGAAACTGCAAACCAATTTTCCCGTCTTTGCACACACATACACACACACACACACACACACACACACACTCGCACGCACTCGCACACACTCGCACACACACTCGCACACACACTCGCACAAACACACACACACACACACGCACACACACACACACGCACTCGCACACACTCGCACACACACTCGCACACACACTCGCACACACACACACACACACACACACACACACACACACACGAGTTGCTTATATAAGTCCATGCTTTTTTGCATAAACCATGCACCGTGATGAGCTGATACCAAAATGTTAAAATTCACATGAACAATATCGACACTTTTCATTTCACCAGCCAATCACACATTGTTTACGCACAAAATGTTGTTTGTGTGTGTGTGTGTGTGTGTGTGTGTGTGTGTGTGTGTGTGTGTGTGTGTGTGTGTGTGTGAGAGAAAGAGAGAGATGTGGGATGTAAAGGGAAATGAGACGCTTTAATTGGTGGTTTCCGGTCGAGACAAGGTTAAATGTGCAGGAAACTGGCTGACACGGAGATCCACCACAAAGCTGATAAATCAGGCCAACAACAGTCCAAAATATTCCCCCAGGTCGGAGAGGTCTGCGGTAGCAAAAGGGCAGCCACAGAGAAGTGGCTGTTATTTGATTTTCTCTGCTGTGGAAACTCCCACAAACACTTAAAGACCAAGATTATATTTTTCAGCCTCCAACAACGACGGCGTGCATTCAGTGACTGATATCAGCCTAATTTACAGTACACTTTTATTAAACCCGAACTGTTCAAATCAGCTTTGCCCTATATCCTCACTGTGATGAAAGCGTCCATCGTATTATTCGGTTATCTAACGTTCACTCGGTACCTGCTTATGTAACGTGTACTGAATGGGATGTACAGCAGTCGTCATAGATCCCTGAGGTAAAAGCGTTGCTTTGTTCGCGTCTTGCGGCCGCGGTGACGCAGGAGCGCCCTCGCTTGGGTAAGTCTGGCGCGTCTCCTCTCACGCGTCAGGCGGAACTGTTGACGGGGCAGCTCGTTTTTCGCCCGAACACTGATAGCGGGCGGACCCGCCTTTGACTGATGAACAAGTCCTTGCCCTCAAACCAAGAGACAAATCCAGTTACTTCCCAGTCGTAATCGCCGTCTAACAAGGACATTTCCGCGTCACAATGTCTCTAGCGGCGGAGGCCTTTGTGTCGCAGATAGCAGGTAACCCGTTTACTTGTCTCGTTTATCATTGCCGGTAGAGCTAGCTGACACCAGCTAACTTGTTTCCTCTCGTTAGTGTTCATAAGTTCTCAGAAGTGTCCATCGCCGCCTGAGGCAGCAGGGCTGGGCTTCTCAAAGCGTCCCTCATTTAGGTTTTAGTGAATCCCGTTGACAGCTGGACGTGTCCTCAGTGTTAGCTCTGTTAGCATCAGCAGAGGGCAGGAGGAGGAACCGCGTGACGTCACAGCCCCTCGGGTTTTACCTGCTTAAAGATTAAATAAAACAGTTTAAACGAACCAAAAACAACAAACCTGCCCTCATGAGGCGTGTTCACGAGCCTGTGTGTGGTTTTTCTCCGGACAGCTGCTGAGCCTTGGCCTGAAAGCGCAACCTTGTACCAGCCCCTGAAGGGTCAGTGGATTTATGAGGTTTTCATTCACATGACAATCTACTGCATCAGTCTGCTTTACCTCTGCCTTTCTACCCCCCCCACTTTAGAAGATCAGATTCTGCTGTCAGACTGCGCCTCTTCTCTTGCTGTCCAGGTCAGGTTTTGGCTCAGATGTGTGTTTTTGTGGGCGCTCGCGGCCCCTCACGGCGTCCCCCAGGCTGATCTGGTCCTGTTCCTCTCCCCTTCACAGGCGTACCTCAGGATGTGCGGTCTGCCGGTGGAGGTGGTGTGCAGAGCAAACGCGGAGTACATGTCACCTTCTGGTGAGTCCGCAGGCTGCTGTGGAGCTGCGCCCGCAGACCTCACGCTGCTGCTCTGGGGTCGCTCTAACGCAGGGGTCTCCACCCCCCCCCCAGAGGGCCGTGAGGCTGCAGGTTCTTGTTCAACCCAGCAGCACCAGACTGGACTCACTTAATCAACTCATCTGAGTCTTCAACAGCTGACTGGTCAAACTGGGTGTGCTGGACTGGTTGGAACAAAAACCTGCAGCCACACGGCCCCTTGTGGAAGAGGTTGGAGACCCCTGCTCTAACGCTTTTCCCCCGTCTGCAGGTAAGATTCCCTTCATCCATGTCGGGAACCAGGTGGTGTCAGAACTTGGACCAATAGTGCAGTTCACCAAAGCAAAGGTGTGTTTGGAGGTTTGGATTTTCCTGTTACAATTTGTTCCAGTCAAAGCGTTTGTGTTTAAAGCTTTGAGGACACTCTCCTTCCTCAGGGTCACTCTCTGAGCGACGGCTTAGACGATGTTCAGAGAGCAGAAATGAAGGCGTACATGGAGCTGGTCAACAACATGCTTCTAACTGCTGAGGTACATGCAGGTTAAAGCAAATGCTGGTGACAGGATGACAAGAACTGCTTGTTTTCAGTGTGTGTGTGTGTCTGTTCTTTTCTCTGCAGCTGTACATCCAGTGGTGCGACGATGCCACGGCCGCAGAGGTTTGTTTGGGTTGTTCAAACCGAATAGTCTGTTTATTTTGGCACCGTTGCTGATGGAAGCATGTTTCCAGATCACGCGCCCCAGGTACAGCAGTCCGTACTCGTGGCCACTCAGCGTCTTCCTCGCCTATCAGAAGCAGTGGGAGGTTCGCAGGAAGATGAACGCCATCGGCTGGGGAGGAAAAACCCTGGAGCAGGTGGGAAAAACCGCTCGTCACTCACTGGTCTCACTGTGATGCTGCTCTTCATGCTGTCTTACTCTGAGCACTGATCAATTTGTTTTCCATGTTTCAGGTTTTTGAGGATGTAAGTCAGTGCTGCCAAGCTCTCTCCCAAAGACTGGGGACACAACCGTTCTTCTTTAATAAACAGTACGTATCTCATGTTGCTGGTTTTCCTGGTGGATATCTTTAGGTTCATTTAAGGTATCTTCCTGCACTATGGCGTGATCTTGGGTGTAAGTGTATGACTGTACTTGTCTTTAGCACCACCTGGTGGCCATTGTGTGGTAATACAGACCACCGGGTGGAAAAACTATTCACTGTAATGATTCTTTTTTTGGTTGCATCTTGACTTGACTTGACTTTTATTTATTTAAATCTAGAATTTAAAGACTCTTTTAAAATGAGTGCACTTAAAATGCCGCATATTTTTAATGGTTAATAATGATCGTCACTCTCTTTTTTTAATGTTTTTTGATATGTAAATGCAATTAAATGAATGTTATGCCGACATCCGTGGTTATAGATGTCAATAAAGCTAAATACTTGACCCATAAATAATTAAATTGAATACAAGATTAATATTATATTCAAAATAGGCACAGAAGCAACCTTAAAATTTAGTGGCTGTCCAAATCTCTGTGTAAAAAACATTTAATGAATTGGTTAAATCAGTACTAAACACTGAGTGTATGTGTGTTACAGGCCTACAGAACTGGACGCTCTGGTGTTCGGCCACCTCTTCACCATCCTCACCACCAGACTCACGAGCACAGAGCTGGCAGAGCGGATCAAGAGCCACAGCAACCTGCTGTCCTTCTGCAGGCGCATCGAACAGACTTACTTTGAAGACAAGAGCTCCTGAAAGACGGAAATAAACCCTCTGTTTCCAAACATTCTCTTTTTCTGTCATTCCCTCGATGTAGCGCCGAGAAGCTAGAGCCCGCTCACCTCCACACCTCCCCCTTCCATCTGTGATTGCTTGTACAGTTTTGCTTGCTGCTTGGAGCTGAGGTGGAACCCCTCCTGGTTCAGCCTCAGAAGAAACACGGCTCTTTTGCAACACGAAACCTCGTTAACACGAGGCAGCGATGGTCAAATTACTTTTGTCCTCATGGTGGAAAAAAAAAACCAAACACCTGGAAGATATTGATCAAAAGGACAATGTGAATAATTGATTTTTTTTTGTCTGGCTGTTGCATTATTGTGCAAATTAAAAGTGCCTAAATTCAACCTGCTGTTTCTTTCCTATTGGAATCAATCACACCAACACCAGAATTACAATAAAGGCACAGATTTACACCTCGAGTGGAGTTTTTCTTTCATGCAGTCGGTCTGAACCCCCATTGATGTCTGCTCCCCGGTGATGTCTGCTCACCTCTGGTTGCCCTCAAGCTGGTCAGTTTATGCAGCTGACAGATGTGGCAAATGTTTGCCTTCCTTGTTTCCTGTGAGGTCAAATTGTGACCTCTGAACTTTGGGGATGACCGCTACTTTGTGACTGTTCGTCTGTAATGACCAGTGGCTGCGCAGTCGGAGGTCATCAGCCAGACTGGCCGGAGAAAAATACACCACGTCGCAGACATTTGGCCTGTTCCATTTTAGACTGATTTCATAGCAGGGAGCCCCAGGGCAAACAACAAAGATGGAAATAAGTTAAAACAATAATATAAGACACTGGTAATAATGTGTTTTTCTGGTAGGATATGACAACAACCCTAATGGTGTATTCATTTTAAAACGCTTCAAAGGAATAAATGACTTTATGATGTCGCTCCCAGTGCATGTAATGACAAATGTTGTCCAGTAGAGGGCAGCACGGGCATTTAAAAGGACGACTGCAGTAAACGTTTGAGAGACAAGAAGGCTTTTTTATAGATGGTGATTTACGTTTAATCTAGAGTAGAAATACAAACCAGAAACACGTGGTGGAAACATACCTTCACGTTAAAAACAATGTAAACATAGCATTTATAATTTATGTAATAAATAATTCAACAAATATTTCTATTAGCAGTGATGAAAGACCTACTTTACATTGGTGTGTACAAACTGAATACATCTCCTAATGATACCCACATACATAGATGTGCAGTGGACTTGTGAGTAAGAAGATCAATAAGAGATAAGGTCTTTATTAGAGATGGTGTGTTTATGCTCGTGTGTTCCAGTGTGAGGCGTTAAACATCCCAACTGGAGGCTGACAGTGACACATTAGGCTTATTAGAGTGAGTCATGATGTATGATCTCGTGTGTGTTTATGCACATGGTGCAGATTCTCCAATTCAATAAAACCCAGATGTGATAAGTCAAGGCTGCCGCTGTGACCCAGTAATATTCACGTCTGCAGGATCGCCAGGCTCCCTCGAACAGGAAGAGATTTAAAGATTTGTGGAGGGGAGGCAGAGCTGTGACAGGTCTGTACTCTGGTTCACTCCCATTCACGATCGCAGCAGATGGTCGAGCAAAAGTCATGTTTTCTTTAATATCAATTTCGCACCTGAATCGACCAGTTGCGCCCTCCCTTCTCATAGTGACCTGTGACCACTTACCACCTCCCCTCACCCCTCACCTCACACCAACAACCCCCCCCCCTGTTCCAGTTTTTGAAGTAGGTGCAGACTGATCTGCAACAGCGTTTTTTGTCTTTTCAGCCGTTTTTTTTTGTGCCTGTTAGCGTGTTTCCTGATCATGACTGAAGGTGGATCATGCAGCCGCCGCTCGCATTTAGAGGCCATGTAGATTTGAGTGGAATAAAGAGATTAACGTTTGATAATCCTCTCTTCTTTTCACAGTTCATGAACGCACGCACGCAGACACACACACACACACACACACACACACACACACACACACACACACACACACACACACACACTTTAACCACATCTCAATGATTTTCACATCTTTAGTAACGGATCATCTTCCTCAAAAAGCAAAATAAGGATTTTCTGCTAATGGTGGAAAGGTTAAACCTTCTTCACATTTGCCTAATTTGTTATTATGTTTGTTGTGTTTGTCCAGTCAGACCATCAAGTCTGTTCACATCGACTCAGGTTGTGTTTGGGAGTGTTTTCAGGTACTCATCCTGTTCTTATTTCATCTCTTTCAAGCTGCCGTCAGAGTCCCTTACCTCGGGACCCAAACGTCTGCCTGCAGATTAGGAACAAAACAAACAAAAAGAAAAAGACGTTTTGGATTGGAGCCCGCGTTCTGCATCTGGCAATCTTCCACCCAAGCGGAGGGTTTTATATTCCAAAAAACCCACTTCAGATCTTCCCTGTAAGCTCCTACCTGGTTTGCTGCCAGCAGATTCTGAAAGAAGTCCTCCAATTTTACAACTCAGTCACTCGCTTGTGCCAAGTTGTGCGGCGAAGATGGCGAATCGCTGTGTTTCGGGGAAGGGTCGGCGTCGCCTGGAGACGGGACGGCCCGCCTGCTTCAGAGGGCGACCAGTCGCAGAGCTGCGGGGGTTGCACGTGGCACCGAGGAAGAGGATCAGGTTTTCATCGACTTTCGGCCCAATCCCGCTGCTGGGACCGAGGGGAGTCAGCGGCCAGGCTGTGAATGAAGGCCGGCGGGGCCGGTTCTGCTCCGGACGGGCCGCTCGCTGGTCTAACAGGTTCACCACGACTTGTTAAACCAGCAGCGCTTTCACTCAAGTTTTCAGACGTGTCGAGCATCTTTAGTCTGTGATTCCATATTTATGTTACAACAACACAACTAATTTTCCCCGTGTCGGAATGCGAAAACTCTGCTGCTTTTCTTGAGTTCTGGTTTCATCTCCGCCGACCGTGTGATCTTCTGACGTCCTCCTCGCTCCTACAAACGGCGCCCGGCTGCGAGGTACCGCCGGAGTGTGTGTGTGTGTGTGTTTCACCATCACCGTGCCAGCACTCAGAAGTTTTTTGGTGTCTCTCCGGAAAGATACGAGGGAGGCAGGAACGCCGCCGCGCACCCTAATCACCATTCAGCGGAGCAAGCCAGCCGCTAACACAGCTCTCGCGTAACGGCCGTGTGCTCGCGCAGCCGCCGCCGCATAAAGATGCTTTTATTTCTGGGTTCAGTCTCTGCGTGGATGCAGGGATAAAGTTTGAAAGGCAACCTCCTTTTCAGAGACGGATTCCTGCTGAAAGAAGTCCTGTGAGCGATGCCAGGCAAAACAGAAACGTAATTTGTGCGCTGTTGTGAAAACACTCCACAGAAACTTGTGTTTACTATGAAGGTTTACTTAACTCTGAGACGGGGTTTTAATATTAAACAGCAGCAGATGGTTCCTCCTGGAAGGGGGCAAATCAGCCCCCGTATCGCTTACAAGGCTGAGCGTGTGCAGACACCAGCGCGACGGAGACGGGGGAACGACGAGACTGGCACAAGCTCAAATCAGGTCCCAGGCGATCCCTGAGTGACATTTTCACACTGCGCTGTTTGTTTTTGAAGCCGGCGAAAGGTTTCAATCAGGAGCGCGTCTGCGCGGCCACATGTTTTGAATGTTAGTCAATGTTGAACTGTAATCTGAGGTGTGTTTCATTTCCTGGAGCTGTCAATCCTTCTCAAATGACCTCACTCCCTTCATACGCACGCGTGGGTGTGCGTGTGTGTGCGTGTGTGTGTGTGTGTGTGTGTGTGTGTAGGGCCCCTATGACCAAAGGGCTTAAGTGGCCTCAGAGTGCCTCATACCAAGTCTGCAATCCCCTCCCAGCACACGCTCACACACACACACACACACACACATTGAAATTCAATGATCATGAGAAAATGTGTGTGTCATGCCTCTTACACGTATGTGTAGACTAAACATTGACCTATATTGCTATTTTTGCTGATTAGAGGTTGTTCGTAATGAGTCCCATTAACCCACAATGCGCGTGCACACACATTCACACACACACACACAAACACAGACACACACACAAACACACATTCTAGAGAGTCAGGCCAGAATGTGAAGGCAGATCTTGCTGCTGTTCTCTATTTGTTTAGCTCGTTGACTGAATCAGATGGTTAATTTGAAGCCTGGAGGACGTGGGACATTTTCTCTGGTCTCTCTGCGGTGTGTGTGTGTGTGTGTGTGTGTGTGTGTGTGTGTGAGAGAGGGTAGGGAGTGTTCCAGGCTGTGGCCCATCATGTCACACAAAAGCATTAAGTTGAGGGAAATAGACGGCATGTCTGCTTTATGTATCGTCCTGAGACTCCGAATGAGTCCACAGTCAGTGTGTGTGTGTGTGTGTGTGTGTGTGTGTGTGTGTGTGTGTGTGTGTGTGTGTGTGTGTGTGCGGGTCTCCACATGTGCATGCTTTATTTTCAGGGAAGGCTCAGGTTGGGGGGCTGGTGGATTACTGGAGACACGAGAGCGGAGAGTGAGAGTATCTGCGTCTGGGTGTGGAAGAATGTGTTTCTCGTGTACTTGTCATGGCCGTGCTCTCTACATTACACTGATGTGTCTGTGTTTGAGTGGTCTTCTGTACCCTTCTTTAATGCCCCCCTTCATCCCCCCCTCCTCTGTCTCTCTGCAAATTTGTGCACTGTCTGGGATGTGTTTTGCATTACGGGCTTCATTTTCTCATTCACTGTGACATTCAGCCCTTTTCCCACAAATCCCAACTTGAACAAACATAAGATTGAAATGCCAGTCAGTTAAAATAAAAAAGAAGCAGACCCCCCCATCCCCCTTTCCCCGTAACTGACATCCTGCATGCTTATGTGCAAAAAAGCAAGTGCTGCATTTCCCCAAAAGTGGCTGACAACTGTGATAAAAGCCTAATGAAAAGCAAAAATGAACAAAATGATCAGCAGGCAGGGAAGCAGAACTGAAATCTGCTCCAAAGAACACAGAGGAGATCAGTTGTTCTGCCATTTCAAAGAGTATGAGGTGAGCTGAAGGCCACCTTTACCCAAAAACAACTGCACGAAGCCCCTGCAGTTTCATTCATCACACTAAAATGCACCGGAGCACAAATGCAGGATGAAACCGAAAATTAGAGACGTTATTGGAATAACGTGCACTGAATCAGATATAAGTCTGTGTTAACATCTGGGTGAGCCTACCTGTGTTGGCTCAAGCTGCAGCAGTGATAGCCGCACAGGGCAAATGTCACACCAAGACCTACACACACACACTGGGTTAGTACAAGTGAGGCAAAAAAAAAAACCTTTTCAGAAAGTTTTTGTTCGTCGATTGGTGCCTCCACAGTTGACAGGGGCTGGTTTGCTGAAGGCTGAAGGATTTTTTACCCAGGCGCTATTGTTGAAGTCGTACTAAAGCGGCTCTGTGGCCATGTCCTCCAGAATGATTACACACACAACAGTTGTGGAGATGTGGCTCACACACTACTGACTCTGGACTACATGCTGAAAATTGCTTATTAAAGCCAATGACGCTTGTCTGCTTTTAATACTGGACATTAAATAGATTCATTTGTGGGTCGGTTTGAAATGATCCATGAAAGATCGTTAAAACTGACATTGAAGCAGCAGATGGCGACTTCATGCATCCCGTAGAAACACACACACACACATATTCACACACACGCCCAGGCTGACCGCTCGGCTGGTTCACATGAACTTCTCTCCCACAGACACAAAGTGGGCAGTGGATTAGAGGACTGATGTTAACTAACCAGATCCTCTTACCCACGCTAATGTCATTATTTCTATGGAAGATTAATGAATGCTATTTATAGCTCATTAATCCATATTGAGTAGGACTGCAGATTAATTTGTTAATCACACATCAAATATGAATGCTGCCCCCGGCCACTGAGTAAAGTCTTCCTCCCCTGGGCGTTTATGTGTCTGTGTGTGTGTGTCTGTGTGTGTGTGAAATCCTCTAACTGACACCACTTTCTTTCCATCTCACTGTTCTTCTACCTCCTGATGGCCTTCAGCTCAGCGTCACTGGACAGGAGATGTTGAAAATGAACCCAACTACCTGAATTTTTCCATTTTGATGGCACTTTTCCCCCAGCGCTGACGGTTCTGGCCCCGCTTCATTTGGCTCCTGATTTTATTGAAAGGTTTCCTTTTTGCCTCACTCTGTCTTTGACTGTTCACACCTTTGATAGTTCAATAAAAAGTTATTGTAAGTTCTGCTCCGAAGAAGCAAACTTCACATACAGAAAGGGAACATTTACATACAATATTATCTTTAAGAAACATGTTTTCTTTATCCACTCTTGCATTTTGTGGGTTGTGTGCACGTGCGCGCGCGCGTGTGTGTGTGTGTGTTTCTTGCTCCAGTGCATTCATCAAAAAGCAAAAAAAAAAAAAGCCTGTGATGTCAGAAACACATAAAAGGTCCCTGACTTGAATTGAACCATTACGTGGATTTATTTTTGTACTTAGAGAGGAAATGTGCAGAAGCACCAGGCTCTGTTGAAGAGGTGCTCTCCACGGTGAGAGAACAAAAATGCTGAATGCCATGATGGAAAAGTCGGATTTATCTCCAAGATGAATATAGTTGACCATGTGACAGTTCCCCGCATCAGGAAAACATTCATGAACAACAGAAAACCTGCTAAAATGAACAAATCAGCAAGGTCCTTCACAAGGTTCACAAGGTCCATGTGGAAAACAGAAAACTGATTGGGCGGGCTGTTTTCCAGCTCTGATCAAAATACTTCAGCTTTGGAAAGATTTGGAAAAGCAGTTCAAATATTGGTTCACTTAAAAAATATGAATAAAATTCTTCAAATTTCACTTAAATAAACCAACCCACTAGCACTGGCTGTGTTTTGAAATTTATGTGAGGAGATTTGAAAACCATTTAACCCTAAACTCCCCATCCTCTTATGTTATTTTTATGACTCTGTTGTCTACAGATAATGAAAAACATGGTAGGTCTTAAAGTGTGTTTGTGTGTGTGTGTATGTGTGTCTTTGTGTGGTAGTCATGTGTGGACATTAGTGCTCGGCTTAAACCTATCACAATCAATTTTCTTTTGATTTCTAGGGGGATGCTATGGAGGGGTGGGGGTGGGAGGGCTGATGGGGGAGTACAGTCTCTAAATCCACAGAGTGAGATGGACGGACAATCAGGGATTTCCCTTCCTCTGGAGAATTGGACTGATGTTCTTAATAATGAGCTTAAACCCACTCCCCCTCCTCTCGGCTTAGATCATCCCACTACACTTTAAACACACACTCTCCTCAGATTAACACACACACTCCAGATGCTGTTGTCGCCTGTGGGTAAAACCAACGAGGGACCCCACACCCCCATCTCCATCCCCTCTGCTCAAGGGGGTGACGTCGTCATGTTTCCACCTGCAGGCCTTCTCTGACCCTTCAATGTGATTTTAAAATAAAAAACAACAACCCTGCCTTTACCATGGGGACGGTGTTGACATGCCAACGATCCAACATCAGTCTATCATTAGACATTAGACTCCAACTTCATTCCATAATAGGAATAAAATAAAAATACAGGTCAGAGTTCTGACCTAGTTCATATGTGCACACTGTTAATATTGTGTATTGTTACAGCTAATGCAGGTGAGATAGGAGTGGATGTATATGTATAGGACAGACTCAAGCAAACGATGATTGTATGATTACTTTACAGAAAGTTTTTCTACAGACCCAGAGCAAGAGTTTTTTTTTTTTTTTTTTTTTTAATTTTACACACTCAAGAGTTGTAAAAAAAATACCACCTCCATATGAATTTGCTTTAGCAAAGTGAAATGTGAGTAGAGTGGGTGACTCTTGATCTTGTGCCAATTGCTTCTTAGATGCCCTCAGCCACTAAACGCACACAACAGCCAAGCAAGATCACAAAGGGAAGGGAAAAACATGGCAGATGATGTTGAAACCATCAAAGCAAAGAACCAAATAAGTCATTATTACCTTCTGTCACCTTCTGTTCACTATATTTGGAACACCGGGCGACCTCTCACCTCTCACACCTCTGTCTGGACACACGCAGAATCCCGCCTGCTTCGAATCGTCGACGGCCAGAGCGTGTGGTTGTCATAACAGACCTCAGTTTCGTTGGTGATGGGACTCTTGGGTTGTCCCACCCCTCTTCTGTTCTACAGATGTGTGAGGAGGAGGAGGAGTGGCGGAGACCCTCCGCATTCTGCTCTTCACCAGATAAATATGATCACAATAAGTGTATTGTTTCAAACGACGGCCTGAGAAGCTGCAAAAGGTCTCAAACTTACTGCATCCACTGATAAGCACTGCTGCTGGATCCTCGCTGCTACAGTCACAGTTCAGCACAAAGGGCTTCTCAGGGTTTGTCATCACTGAGTGACACAGATGCAAAGCTTCTATAAGGCGAAAAGCATTAATCGAGAGCAGAGAGAGGTACGGATTTAAACAGAGAAAGAGGAGAAAGAGGATTTGTTGCATGTCAAAGTTTGGCTTGAAAGCTCCCAGAGAATCTGTTTTGAGGCAAAAATCCCACATAATGGAGCCTCAGAGCTGTATATCAGGAGAAGAGAGGAGTCAAACACACCCAGACGCTCGTGTGTGCGTGGGGTGTGTCTTTTTATTTATTAGGTTTTGTGATTTCTTTTGAAATACTTTCATGCTTGCACAATGGATTCAATTATAGTGTACATGAATTTGAGCCAGGGAAAGGGATAGTAAGCTGAGTGGGTCGAAGGTGTTTGTTTGAAAATGTAACGCTAATAATCAATCATCATGTTTGGTGATCATCAGGAATTTTGTATTTAAAGTGTTGCAGCAATTCAAGTACAAAGAAATCGGAAAAGTGCTAAAATTCCACATAAGGTCTCAATCTGAAGGCTTTTTAAAACAAGGTGAACTTCATCGTGCTACGCATCATAATCTGCTCTGAAAGTGTGCGTGTGAACTCTTGACATGCCGACAATGATCCTGATGCACCCTGATGATCAGACACTTCCAGGTTCTGCTTGTCAGATGTGCTGACAGTTACATCCCAGAGATTCCCAGCCGGAATCAGATATAGAAACACAGCATCGGGTCATATGATCGATGTTTTCATCCGCTCCCTCAGCCCCGCAGCTCTGATTAGATCTTCCTCGTATGGAATACCAGTCATGTGAGGCTAGTTAGGATTTTGAAACTCACTGACAGTCAGTGAATATGCCCCCCGTCAGTGACCCAGCACCCAGTCGCTCACTCAGGCCCCTCCACACATAGGTGCCTCCTGTAGATGGTGAGAGGGTTTTCAACAGGTTAAATTGTATTATAAATGCTGCATTAAACATAAAAGGGGCTTTTTTGATGAAGGGGTTCACTCGCGATGTCATTAACCCCTGGAAACACCCCTGCCTCAAATGGATTGGAGGTCTTCTGAAGAGATTACGTAATCGCAAAAGAAGCTTCTGAAGACACTGTTTAATCCTGTTGGGGCACCAGCCAGTCGTGCACGACTGCTTCCTGTCTTTTCTGGAGACACATTGAATCACATTAGAGGGTGACCTCTGCAACACAAGACATAAGGAGACGTTTCATTAGCAAAACCTGCCATCATCTTAATCGATTTCAGTTGAGCTGACGGTAGATTCCATATTACATCTGGATGAATTCAATAGTTCGCTGTCTGCTGATGCGTGGGACTGTGAGAACAAAGTGACAGATAAAGGCAATGTCAGCAATTTTTTTTCTACGAATTTTAAATTCATCACATACTCTGTAAAAAGAGAAACTGCAAATGATGAGAAAAAGAGCGACAGAGAGAGGGAGGGAGAGAGAGAGAGCGTGAGAGAAACGAGTGGGGTAATCCATGTCACAAGGGCACCAAAGGACAAGAAAGTGGGAGATAAAGAAATTATCTCCTCATGCAGATTTGTTTTAGGGTGTTTTTGGGGAATCATTTCCACAGTCGTTTTAATTGTTTAAAAGTTCAGCGACTCATCTGGGTAATAACTATATATAACTCTATGTTAAATAAGGACAAATAAGCAAAGAAGCCCCAAAATAGACCCCAGGATATACCCGAGAAATCTTGATTTTAGATAATGATAAATAAGAAAATGAGAATTCAGTGTGTGCAGAGTAAATGTCATCAGCGCCATGCGGAGCGTTCCATCAGCCACTGATCTGTGATCACGTAAATGTTAGCACATCATATGTCGTACATGTCAGTTCCATCCATGAACACATCAGAGTCACATTTTTCCAGCTTCGACCCCCCAGAATGTAAATCTCACTCCCAGTCTTGTGCTGATTCGGGTCGAGTTTGCACAGCTGCTTGCGGTGATTTCCTCCGTCATTTGAGGTCACAGGCCAGATCGGGGACTGCTGGCTCCACATCCAACGGTTGCCAAGTATTTATTGTGGTGTGTATTACAGGAGAATAAACCAGGTAATATAATAATTTTGCTTTGTTTTGGATTATTTCTTTCTTTGTGAGCGTTCTTTTGTTCTCTGAATCATCAGCAGCAGGACAAAGGTCAGCCCAGCTCAACCTGAGACCAGCAGAGCAGGAGATGGAATGCAATTACTACAAACTTTTCCCTTTTTTGTCAGCTGTGACCCCAGGAATTCTTCTTCTGTCCGGGCATGCATTCACTTCCTCCAATTGAAACAGTAGCGGCCTGAGTCACACACTCATGTAACCTCTGACTTCCTGTTGAGCTGGAGGAACCTGCTGACCAGAAGACCTGCTGGTCCACTGTGTTATTCAAGGCCAGGGTTAATAAATCTCACTCAAGCATTACCTTCATTTTATGACAAATACATTCGCAAAGTTTGCCCTCAGTGTCATCAAACATCACTGATTTCAGCGCAGTTCACACAGAATTTCCCCCATTTTTAGTCACATGAATATATTGTTGGTAGAGCATGTAATTAAACGGCACTTCATTTTAAAACACAACTGCAGGTCACCTTAATATCAAACCAACTAAATTACTGATTTTTTCCTACAACTAATACTAATGTGAAACTTAGGGAGTAGCAAAGGTTGCCACGGAAACCAGAGAAGGGACTGGAGAGAACTGATTAAGAAATGACTAGATGTGATTCAGTCTTTTTTCCCCCTACACACACACACACACACACACACACACACACACACACACACACACACACACACACACACACAGTAGTCGGCCGTATCTCAGTCATTTTCCAGACTGTATGGTGGAAATCCTGTGTACATTTGATGTTCCGTCACTGAAAGCGTGACGTCATGTGTTTAAGATAGCAGCTGACTGGTGTGTGACAGTAAATACCACCAAACAGATGCGGATGTATTGGCGTGTGCGTGTGCGTGTGTGTGTGTGTGTGTGTGTGTGTGTGTGTGTCAGTGTACATGCTGTGATACATTTCCTTCTGTACGCAGAACAACAATGAACTGACTCAGTGTGACATCATAGAGGGATTGCATGGATTCACGTTAGACCAGTTTAAAATGCATTTATCAAATGGGTGAACTGGATTGGATGGGGAGGGATGTGGGTGGAGCCAGCATCTGAACCTCCTTGCCTCCTCCCCCAGGGATTTATTTTAGCTACAGGAGGTTTCTTCATCTCTGTAGTTGGAAGGCGTCTTGTTCCCGCCGTGTAGATCATTTATCTTTTTCACCCTCAGGTATTCTGACTACATGCCAGACGTCGACACGTCGAGCCTCAGCTCTGCACGCTGCTCGGGAGGCTCTCCTGCTGTATTCACACATGCTCCTGCTTTAGAGGCAGGCATTAAATATGGGACAAAACAATGCACATGTTCCTGTCCACACACAGCTCCTATCAATGCAATATATCACAGTGGTTGTTCCAGACATGCTTCAGCTGTTCTATACATCTAACCCATGTGATTGATCCCAACTGGCTCGAACTGGGATTTATTCCATCTGCTAAAGGTTTTTGGTCTTTGCACACAATGAAATTACAGTTTTTATGTTTTTTTTTTCCCCATGTAATTGTTGCTCAGGATGCCAAGTTCTGATGGTGAGCTTTCATGTGTGTGTTTGCATGTAGATCTGTGTTTGTGTGTGTGTATATATGTGTGTGTGTGTGTGTGTGTGTGTGTGTGTGTGGAAGCAACAAGAGCAGTGGGGGCAGAGCGGGGTTTTCATGATGAAATTCAGAAGCAATGAAAACTACACTGAGCCAAAGTGGTAAAAGATGGGAGGGGGTAAAGAGAAAAAGGATGAGAGGAAAATTAAGAGAAAGCAAGGACGAGGTAAGGAAGGATAATGTGAGGCAAAAACCATTAATGGCATCATCATATAGGAGAGACATGAAAGCATTGCCTCAGTCTATTTGTCATTAAAACAGCGTGTGTGTGTATGTGAGTGATTGTACAGTTGGATTCCTCACAAGCCTTTTGTGTGTTTATGTCTGTCAGTCTGTGTAATTACGCTCATTCCTCCTCACACAGCAGTGATAGCTGCAGGTTCTGCCAAGTTGACATTCAAGAGCTCACGATAAACAACTCCGCCAGATTTGTTTGGCCTGCTCAGAGCTCGATACGCTGCTGGGGAGGGCATCTGAATCTCACACGGGGGGGGGGCATTGGCGCTGGAAGGGAGGAAAGACGCTCCTGGAGTCTGGGTGCCCGTTTGCACCATTTGGCAAGGAGTGAGGCAAGGTTGCATCATCGGGGGAGGGATCACCTTCAGAAAACACAGAAAGTGTTTAACCTTGATGCTCTCCGTCTACCAGCTTCACGACTCGAGCTGATTGTTAAACAGACATTTTAATTTAGAGAATTTTTGAAAGCAGACTCCAGCAGTACAACATGTCTCTAAACCTGGAAAATCACAACATGAACACAAAGGACTAATTAGATAATTAAGAATGAAGAGGTTTTCAAAAAAACCTCTATTTTCAACTGGGGATGTATACCATAATATAATTTCTTCAGTGTGAAAAATAAAGATAGATGAAGAATTATTCCAAATCCTCCTCCATTTTTGAAGCAAAAGACTGAGGAATAACAAAAGGAAGTGTGCTGTGCATGTTTATTTCTCCCTTTTTGCCTCTGGCAGTTTAAACTGAACACATTTTCTGTTGCTCTCTGAGTTCATTTGAATTCAGTCATTTGAAAAAGATAAAGTCTTCCTCTGTCACTTTTTGTGTGTGTGTGCTTGTGTGTGTTCGTGTGTGTGTGTGTGTGTGTGTGTTGGGGGGTGAATAAAACCAAAGGATTGGTTCTTTTCACCTTGTTTGCTGAATGCTGCCCAAATTTCAAACAAGGAGGGAAAACGCTCTGAATGCCAGCTTCACCGTTTGAATTTTAATATGCTTTGCTGCAGTATGAGTCAGTTTTCGATTGCCTCATTTCAGATGTTGAGCTTCTCTGCCTTTGCCTGTAAACAAAGTGCTGTCTGACCACTGCTTGCTGACCGTGTGTGTGTGTGTGTGTGTGCTAAACCGAGACACAAGGAGTCTTGGTTTAACGATCTGTGAGTGAAAACATGTTGGAAGCAACATGACTTAATTTCCAAAATAATTTTTTTTCCCCAAAGACTTCGTGAGGGAAAACAGGTCTCGTGGGTTCATTCCTAAACATCATTCAGGGTAAATAGTTTAGCCAACTAAAGAAGCCTTGAGGACTCAGGTCAGTTGAACCAGAATGAATCATGTCCAGTTGGAGCATCACAACTAGAAGCATTTATCTGCAGACTGGCACACATTAAACCTGCTCTCGTCCCCCCCTCTTGATCCAGCCCATTTTGTATGATCTGTCAACAGCCTCTGACGGAGGTCCTCCATCCCCGACCTGCTTGCTGGTAATAACAACAGGGGGTATTAAACCTTCTGCTTGGACAGCATCAAATTAAAGGCGACTTTCACGGTCATCCCGACTCCAACAGTGATTTTCACAAGAATTGGTGACACAACTTTAGAGAAGATGGAATGGCTAAAGACTGCCAAAAGACAGTTTAAAGAAAAAGCAGTAGATCCACCCTCCAAACATCAAACAAGCATACTTCTAATCCTCTTTCTCAGCCAGCCATGCGTCTGGTTTATGTGTTACCATGTATGTGTCAGTTTCTCTCTCAGTATTTTGTATGTCCGTTTGTATGTCCTTTCTCAGCCCTAAAGTCAGATACGCTTGTGCCTCTTGCAGCCGTGTGTGGAAGCCTCTGCAGTTTCTCCAGTTTGATGTGAATGAGGCCTGACTTTGTTAAAAGCATTAACATTTTCAAACCCCGAATCACTAATGGGGATGTTGTCGGGGAGGAGAGGCATTCTGCAGAACGCTGCATTATTTAGCATCCGCTGGTTACCATCCTCAATGAAACCCACAAACAGAGGCGCGAGTGCTTGCAAATGTTGTGGTTTTTCTTTTTTTAATGCACAAAACACTGAGATGATAGAATGTGCTAAAATGCATAGTCACAATGGAAGAAAGACGGAGAAAACACATGTTCACACTCATTTTTTATTTTAGTCCGGCTCAGACCTCAGAAATGCAAAGGTGCAAAGCCCCAAAGAGATGTCCTCAGAGATGCGTCATTGATGGGAAGGGGGGAGCGGGGTGGGGGCTCAGGAACAATAAGAGATAGACAGGTGGGAGAGATGGGGGAGTAAAATAAAACAAGGCAGCTGGGAGGAGAATACGTTTGAGAGAAATTTGTAGGTCGTTATCTTGGGATTTTAGAGTGTGTGTGTGTGTGTGTGTGTGTGTGTGTGTGTGTGTGTGTGTGTGTGTGTGTGTGTCCAGCTGCTCATTGCTGTTGCTTAAAAAAACGTTTTGAAAAATAGTTGAAAAATAGGAAACCAACTTTTTTCCCTCAAATTTGCCTTAAAACTGTCTTTTTGGGGTTTTTTATAATTTTTTTGGGGGTGATTTGTGTTCAGCAGCCATTGGTTGGGTTTTCTTGAAACGTTGCCTTGGTGATGGTCTGACGTTCCCTCTGGTGCTATCATGATGTTGATATGATGTTTACATGAAACATCGACTGCTGCCAACTTTCAGACGTACATTAATTTTTCCCTTTAGCAACACTCTTCTCATTCCTTTATGAAATCATTTAAAAGCGATGTTTTACAGCTTTGGAGATGAAAATGTTTCAACACCTTTGAACGTATTCTTCTGCTATTTCAGCCAATATTAAATTACCTGTTCAGCAGATAAACAGATTCCATTCCAGGATTTCAAAAGACTGTACATTTCTCGTCACACAATATTTACTGTAAATCGTAGAGCACTTAGATTGTATGCTTCTGACTAATATAGTGACAGCCCTTGTTGTTTCATCATCATCTTCTTTGTCACCATCATCATCATTATCACCATCATCTGTCTCTCTTTCTTACATGCTCTGTGTCACCCTGAAGTTGTATCTGGCATTACCACAGACATCAGTCACAAGAGCTCTGCTTAAATGCACCTCATAACTCTCTTAACATATTTACTCTAACTCTCTCACACACATAGTCACACATGGATACAGACACGCATACACACGCACGCATGCACACACACACACGCAGGTATGCACACACACACACAAACAAACAGAGGTCATGTAGAGTTGTGTCATGTAGGATGACAGATCCCGATTGCCATTACACGTCTAGATGCACACAGAACATCCAGGTAAATATAGTAGAACAACAAACACCTGCAAAAGGTAGAAGTGCACACAAACGAACAAATGCATGGAGAGACACACACACACACAGAAAGAGAGAGATTATCTCGAGCAGAGTAAGGTTGACAGCGACCCTGCTATTTTTAAAGGGCACACTTCACAAGCTATCATTTCCTCATCATTTATCCTCAGGGATCTTTGTCTATTAACACACACACACACACACACACACACACACACACACACACACACAAATATTTTATAATTACATTACTATTTACACATCTTTCTGAATTTGTTGCGACATTTTTACAAAATTGATGATGCAAAATTTATAAATGAGAACATTCTGAAATTCAGGAGCTTTTTCATGTTCTATTTTTTCCACTGAGCATATCTATATAGTACTCCTATATAGAATCTCCATCTGATACAGAAAGAGAAAAATAAATTAGTAGGCCTCTGAACTCAACAGTCGATGCAGACATTCACTGAAACTCCAGACTCGCTCCCGTCAAGGTTTTGCATATGTGGACAACAGTTTTTAAATTTCCATTCCAGGATCCTCATTTACAGCTTGTCATGCATATGAGAAACCGAAAACTGCTACTGATAAAAGTGTGAGTCCAGATTGAGCTGAGCGACAGCGTAATTGAAAGCTGAGACATTCTGAGTCACCACAGCAAACAGAAATCATACATATGCAACTCCATCTGATCTGTTCTAAATTGTTTGTTGTGATGAAGGGCACCCACATCCGCCTGAGGCAGCAGCAGCCTGCTCGTGCTCACAGGGAGAAACTGGTTCACTTTTGTGAACACGTTTAATAAGGTTCCCGCTCTGCAAAAGTTGACATCGTACAACCTTGGGCGACTGGACTGTATTAGAAGTTTTAAACTTTTCTACATTACACTGGAATATTACGCAAGGTCAAGCCTTTTATCTGTCAGCACAAAAGGTGGATGAACGAAACCCGTGATGGGCTGATTCAGCGATCTTGCTATTCAACTTGTCCCTGGACGGTCATGTAAAAATAAATCAAAATACAGATTTAATAAAAACAAGAGATGTGGATTTGCAAAGAGCGTTGAAGCTCCCCTCCCATATGCACTGCGTCTGTGACATGTCCATCAGGAATGGCAACGAAACGCCATCGAATTAAGTATCATCTTTCTTCGAGGTCTCAGCACGCACCTCAGATTGTATCTTCCAGTTCACTTTCTCAAACACATTGACTTAAATCTGCCCGTGTTTGATCCCACACGTCTGCAACATCCTCAGCAGATGAGGTAAAACTAAGAAACGCGGCTTTCCACAGGAAACGAACGCCGCCTCTGATGCAACAACTCACCCAGGAAGTCGGTGAAGGTGCCAAAGTGTTTTTGATCACTATGCTGAAATTTACTGACATTTGCATAGAGCTCTCTCTAACAGCCTTTTGTGCGATGGTGAGGCGATTAACAAATGTGGTGCAGCGCAACCAATGAGTCATGACTGAAAATACACGCTAAATTTATTTAGTGATTGGCTTGTACTGTATTAAGCATGGGGGTATTGTTCACAGGCAGATGAGGTGGGTGAGGAGCATTATAGCATAAAGCTGCTTCTCACTATTTATGGAACATTTTAACAGAATCGAGTGTGGAGAGAGTAAAGGTTTGGGGAAAGTAGAATTACCAGATAAATATGAATATAATTACCAGATAAATATAAGCAGGTTAGAGATTCAGGCTGTGCTTGTCTGATGTTTTACAAAAAACTGAGGAATCAAGGATGCCACACTTACAGGGCAGTTTATTCAGGAGGGGTTTTCAACCTGACAATTGCAAAAAGAGGCAGATTTCTTTCCAGTTGTTTTGGTAATTATGAGAGGGAAGTAGTGCCTTGCATATATCAGCTCGGAATTAAAAATGCAAAGTCTGAGACAATGAAGCAGGAGATTTGTTACTCCCCATTAGTATTCAGCCTCTTAACACTCTTGTTTTTCAACATTCAGCAGTGTGGCATTTTTCCATTTCTTCGTAGCATTTTTGAGGCAGCAGTGGCACCAATTTATTAATTTATTCTTCACTGAGAAATATTCTCTTGGTCATTGATTGGAAAACTAAAACACGTGATTAACTGTAGTTTTGCATGTCTTATTACTGCCTTTATCTTCCATTTTTAAATACATTCAAAGTCCTCCTTTTAAATTATGTAACTATTATACAGATGATATAGTCAGATAACCAACCAAGGACACAGACGTTTTAATGCTAGCACTCAGAGTCATTACAGTTATTTTAAATTATTTGTCATGCTATGATGTGCTGTCACACTCCTCTTTAATACCCCTAATACTGGTATCTGTGGGGAGCAAGCAAGTGCAGTTCATTACCCAAAACCCCTCGTGATGCAGGGACTATCATAACATATCATTTAGACCTTGATTTAGCAATTAGTCTGAGAGATTAGATCAAAAAGAGGAACTCTGATATTATCAGCAGAAATAAAGTAGTCCTTTATTTGTTAAGATATAAAGCAGTCCTTTATTTCCTCTCAGTTGTCCACTAAAAATAACAATAACAGTCAAGCACAGGAATATTTGTTCTGTGTTTTAATATACAAGCTGATGAAGGTGACTGAAGATGAGAAAATGCAATGATCACCGTGGAAACCAAATGACTGTCACGGCGAATTGAACAAAATATGTCATGACAACATGACAATTAATGTTACAAGAACAATTTACACAATAATGGAAATGTTCACAATAATGTTTATTCAGAAAGAAAATTAACTTTTAAAAATTACAATTCATCTGCTTGAATACTTCTTGTTTTGTAGCAGACGGCTGCTCATACTGTCAACTTGTGACTGTGCTTCTTTCAGAGACGTGCGAGTGCTAACAGGGACTTAAAAATAGGTCACACTTTATTAATACCAGTTTAGTCAAATTTAATAAACTCCAGTGGTGGCTGTGGTGGTTATTTAGACGTTTTCTTCTACTCTGTGAAAATGCTCGTAGCAAAAACTTTGTAGGTGCTAACGATAAAAGCGGCCCCCACAGGCAGAAACGCTGTAACTCTGGTAAAAAAAAAAAAATCTGTCACATTAGACATTTGCCTTCCTCTCCTGAAGTTCTACTCTCAGTCCTCCAACCCTTCATGTTCTGTTCCCACTGGTATTCCTCCAGTTGCACCAACGGTGGGAGCGATATCACCCATTTCCTTTGCATGTCATGATGGGATGCAATTTTTAGTGTATTTTTTTTTTATTAAGTAGGCCATGAGCGTGAGGATTTTTGAGAGTGACAGAGAGAGACGCAGAGGGAAGGAAGGAAGCAGAGGTGCAAACAGGAATTTCCATCAAATTTATGACATTTTCTTTGTTTATGAGAAAACTATCCCTTTTCTGCATGTGTAGCCTCTTTGTGACAATAGAACGACACGAGGACAAGCCCATTTTATTTTTTTTAATCCACCTCCTCCGTTCATTTTTAGCACACCCACATCAACACACATGTCAAAGTCAGCCTGATAAAAATCTTGATTGGAGCACGGTATGCAAGTATCACACAATCTAAATGTGGATAAAGTGCAGTCTAATTATGGTCTGGACTGAAAACGTCTTTGGTCGAGCTTCAGGCTTTTGGTTTCCCCTCTTGTGTTCAGCTGTCAGAACATCACTAGTCGCTCTGTCTAAAGTGACACTTTTTCACGAACACAGGCACGGGCACGTTCAGGACGACAGAGTGAAAGATTTCCCCCTGAAGTTAGATGTTTCTATTATGTCAAAAACAGGATGACACTCAGGAAAAAAAAAAGAACTCACCATGGAAACAAAGAAAAAAGAAAATCCATAGAAAGGAGACAAAATAGTCGCAATCCAGGCAGGGGATCCTGGTAGATGCATTCATATTGGATCAGGGGTGCTACTGCAGGCATCCAGGACAGACAGAGAACAGGGCTGACTTTGAATGATCTCAGGACGAATGTGTGTAATGAACGAGCACCCACGTGACAAAGAGGAGCACCTCTGTGTCAGGACTCAGATGAGAACCCGAGAGCGACACAGTTAAAGGATCAAACGCAGTCTTATTGAAGGAAGTAAACAGGGAGAGCAAACGGATCAGGAGGGGGAGAAGACCCCGAGAACACCGGGGTGAGCGCAGAGCCGTGAACGGAAGGGAGTCAGGTTTAGCGGCGCTCAGGCACATCGGGCTGGTTGGAATCAGGCAGGGCTGAGAACAGGCAGGCAGGAAGAAAAAAAAATCCTCCGAAGGTCTTGCATGGCACTACGACAATCAGGCACTGAGCTAGAGTCCAGCCAGGACTTAAATAGAGACCTGCTGATTGCCCAGATTGAGCGCAGGTGTGTGAGTCGGAGGGCGCGGGTGTTCCTGGCCTTCCCATCGGCGTGACACCTCTGCAGCTGGAGCTCTGCTGTCTGCTTAGCGCATGTGTCAAAAATCGACTCGTGCCCGTCTGTGTGCCCGTGCGTGTGAGTGTGCCTTCTGGATCGAGTTGTTTGGGTGAATCAGCCAAATGCTTCCTGTTTTATTGAACTGTTTTGTGTTAAAATCGGGTCTTAGCGAGGTCTGATCGATCTAATCGTTCAACCAGAATTGCTGTTTCCGACGGAGGAAACGCAAGACGCAGCCTGTTTGTGAGCAGCAATGGCGTTGCACAGTAGGGTGCTTTAATAACCCGCTAGTATTATTCTCTGTGCTATCAATAACTTGTGTGATATGCACAAGAGCATTTCCATTTGATTAAGTCATAAAAGCTACCATGGATGGCTCTTCACTGCCTTTGTGTCTTCACATGAGGTCTACACAATCAGCCTATGGATAAATAGATATGTTCTGTTGAGTAAGCTGCAAATGAGGAGCGAACAAACGGCAAACAGAAGGATGGGGAGTGGAGACGTGTGTTGCCACCACCAAAGAGGTGTCATGTAAAAACATACTGCTGACTTTCCTGTCCAATTCACCAATTACTGAGGACCAGCAAGAAGGGAGGGGAGGGGGGGGGGGGGGCTGAGGGTGTGTGCATCTGTGTGTGTGTGTATGTGTCCAACTCATCTCATTTACTGGCTTAGACAAGATCTCCCTCAGATACGCTCCCTCACACACATGCGCACACGCACCCACCCACCCACACACACACACACACACACACACACACACACACTTACCAAAGTCTGAAATATTTACTAGCCTCATGTGGGGAAATCTCTAAGGATTATCCCCAATAACCTGTTTAACTTAATCCTTATCTCACACACATGAATAATCAATCACTCCCCCCCCTCTCTTTCTCTATCTCTCTCTTTCTCTCTCTCCTCCCCCCTCTCCCTCTCTCTCTCTCTCCTTCTCTCTCTCTCTCACTGAGAACTAATGCCGCTATCACCTTACTCCCCATCAACCCTCCCTCCTTCACTCTCACTCACTCACTCACTCCATCTGCTCCGCGAACATGAGCCGGCTGCTTTCTCTGCCTCTCCGAGCGTCTTTGAGCTGTTTTGACATATGTGCTCCCTCTCTGCCTCTCTGACACTTTTCCTCCTCCCCGTCCTTCCATACCTTTTCATACCTCTTCTACCCACCCGGGACAGGAGGCAGAACAGCGGCTGGCCACGCCAGCGAAGAGGACTGGCTGCAATAACAGGAAGAGGAAGTGGGCAGTGACCTGTTGGAGGGGGGGACTGTGGTCAGACTGCTGCGGGTTCAACACTTTTTTGGACATTGGATGAGAACATCAAGGAAGATCATCAAGGGAAGAAAAGGAGATAGATTGATTTTAAGAAACAGCAGGCTTGGTTAAAAAAAAACAAAAAACGAGACTGACTCTTTTATCTGTTTGAGAAAAGACAAAAAGTTGTTTTTTTTTATTAATTTCTAAATGTATTATTAAGTTCGCCTTTGGATTCTGGGAGTCTGGGACGCATCTTGAAGAGAAAAGAAGGGGCTCCACAGTAACCTGGTTGAAGCAGGAGAGAAAACCAGCCCCCCTCGCAGCATCACCTGCTGCTCTTTCAACGTCAGAAAACCATCAGTGGCCCACGGCAGGCGGGAGGGAGGCACAGTCGCTGCAGACTCAGAGGTGGTTTGACTCCTCAGCGCAGCCCAGGCGGCAGTTCCGACCGCCGCCTGCCTCATTAATAAAATATCTCACCAGTGATAGTGAACAAGAGGACCTTGAAGGATCTTTGCCGCTTTTCACACAAAAAGACTGGAACAGTTTTGCTCCGTTGGTCGTCTGGTTAAAATGGTGAGTTTTCTTTTTTTTGTACTTTGAGGGAAGTGTAACAATGCTGCAGGTGTGCTCTCTCTCTCTCTCTCTCTCTCTCTCTCTCTTTCTGTGTGTGTGTGTGTTTGCGAGTAAAATACCATCAGTGTTGAGATAGAGCTTTATTATTCTGAAAATGTGAACATCAGCTCAGTGTAACCCAGATCGTCTGAACAGGCTCCAGGCTCCTCTCCCAGTCACTCCGGGGTGAAGCGTTCACAGTCCAGCTGTTGAGAAGGCATCAAAATAACTTGAAATGACGATTATAACCCCTTCCAGGGCTGGCTGTCGACCACTGTGATGGTTCATATACATGATCTCAGACAGCTTGGTGGAGATTTGAATGCTCTAATTGAGCCCCCCTCCCCAGGAGTGTCATTCCTGAAGACAGACCCCTTTGACCATATAGACATGCACACATCGGAAAAAAGAAATGAAAAGCAGACAAAATCCTCCAGGAGGTCCTCAGCCCTCCATGTTTGAAGAGACAGACATCATTTTTTTCCGCTGAAACTGTCAACTTGATGTGAATAAAATATTGATCTTAAGATTTCTTATTTTCCTAAGAGTCATACGGTGTCATTTTGACAGTTGTCAGGAGTCAACCCTGCTTTACATATGTGTGTGTTTTATTGATATATTATTTGTCATTGGCAGCATGTGTGGGGCTGTGGGGTTATTCAGATCATGTTTGCAGCTCCTGGTGTGTTGTCCTGGTTTCTATTACACGCCTAAGTGTTTGTGTTGTTTTGTCACCCCTGTGTTCCCTCCGGGGACCCGGATCCACAGCCCACAGCGACAACAGGCGATTTGATTTGGATGTTACATTGAAAGCCGCAACTAAACCCAGCGGACTAATTCCTGAAGAGGGAACTATCACGGCAAATCCCTCGGGTGCCATCTGGGAGACTTCGACCTTACCGTACACACAAAGACAAGATTGATGATTACAGCCCTTCATTCACTCAGATATATGTCAAAGTGGTTGACAAGCTGTCCAGCTGTGGCAGTGTTAGTTCAGACGAAGTCCCTGATAACAGCTGGGAGACCCAGATAGGTTTTACTTTCAGGGTTCGGCCTGTATTCTTGATTTTATAGAATAAACTATTATTTTATATCCAAATCAGGTTTGAAGCCAACAAAAGCAGGAACACAAGAGCTGAAATCAAATTAAATTTTAGATCTATATCTTCAAATGTAAGTCATAATGATATGGGTAGGGAGAAAACACTTTTTTCCTTTATCACAACAAACACTCAAATCAATCAGCGGGTTCTACTGTGCAGGGACACAAACTAATCTCACAAAGTGAGACCGGTTTATAGTTTTTGGGGGTACTTCTCCTTCAGGAGAGTCGGCGTTGACAGCTGAGCCAAAATGTATGCAGATAACATGCTAGGCTTTAAATGACTTCCAGATGACTGCCGCTCAGTTTTAAAATGACGATAAGAATGAGAAAAATCGTTTGTGTGGGATTGTGAAAGATTTTGAACAAAAGTATAACGTTAAGATGGTGCTCCTGCTGAGTCTGTGCCCGCGCATGTGTGTGTGTGTGCGTCCGTGTGTGTGTGTGCCCGTGTGTGTGTGTGTGCCCGTGTGCGCGTGTGTATGCGTGGTCATGGTTCATGGGGTGACTCGCTTGCAGACTGCTGTTAAAAGCTGCTCTGTGATTAAACAGGTTTTAATCTCAACGACAACAGTGTTCAAGAGCTCAACATCACAGAGCCGTGCTTGTTAAAATCACTTCCTGTTCAGACAACACAAATAAGTTGTGTGCCGATTTAAGGCCAGCGAAAGCAAACCGAACTAAACTCTGATGTTCAAGCCAGAGTTTTGTGTAAGAAGACGTGATTACGCGCAGCAGAATTGACCTTTGGGGGGCTCTGCATGCTCCAAGTTCTCCCCCTGTGGAGTATTAATAGATGTTGCAGCAGCTCATTCCATTATGCATTAACTTCATGTAAGGGTGGAGCTGCTGCAGAAGAGGTCGCCTAATCTTGAAAGTCAACAAGGTTCATCCTGTGGGGAGCAGAAACAATCACACATGAACAGGTGTTAAAGAATTTGACATTTTGCAGAGCTCAAATGTAAAGATTGTTCACTATTAATTATCTGATAGATGGTGATGTCACACGTAGAGCACCAGAAGAGGTTCTTCGAGGTCAGGGGGGCAAAATCCACATCATTAGACGCCATCCTTTGGGGACAATGAATCCACACTGCGCTATTGCAATCCTGACACTTGTAGAACATTCAGCGACTCCTTCCCCTCCCTGGGTGGTAATTTCTGTTTCAAAACCACCCAAATGCCACAAGACCTGTGCACTAGCTCCAGCCAGCCTTCAGTGACTGCCAGGATTGTGAAGGCTCGTCGACACGTTCCTGTGCTTTAGCCTTTGGTTCAGTAAAAGTAGGTCAGACCTATCTGCCACTCACAAAACATCTTGAAGGATGACAACTGTATCTCTTCTTTTACCATCTTACACACACACACACACGCACGCACACACACACACACACACACACACACACACACACACACACACACACACACACACACACACACACACACACACAGGCTCTCTTGCCTATGGACAATGTACTGATGTAATTACAGATATTCCTGGCTGTTATTTATTTTTCATGACTAAGAAAGATGCCTTTAATACACGCTGCCATAAATAACTTACATGCATAGCAGTTGTGCCTATATGGAAAACAACAAAAACAAACAAGTCGACACAGCTGTGATCAAAAATCCAAACTTGATTTACATTTTCTTGATCAGTCTCAGTCATTCTGTCATTTCCCAAGTTCAGCCATGAACCAAGTGTCTGGTTCTATCGGTGTGCTCATCTGCCGTATCATCTTTAAAGGTGTTAAATCTGCCTTTAAGGTGAAGTACAGAGGGAGTTTTGCTGCGACGGAAAAGAGGTGAAACAAAAACGGTGTGAAAAGGGAAAAAGGTGGAACGATAGACAGGAATAGACTGCATGAAAAACTGGAGTTTTCACCTTGAGAGTTTTGACATCAGAAAAGAGAAATGATTGAAAGAGGAGCAAAATGGAGAAGGAACATGAAAAGAGAAAGAGAGAGAGATAGAGATATGAAAAAAACAAGACAAACTGAGACAGACATGGAACATTTGAATATCAGGAAGGGTGCGTCCGCTCACTAATGGTGACCCCTGGTTTACATTGCTCATGGCATTTCCCAGAAGACATTGTGTTTACGCTTCCTGCTGCAGATGAAAGGGATGGAATAAGACGTCACCGGATGGATGAGGAAATGCAGCTTTAAATAAAAAAGGCCTTATAGGGAAAATGTGCAGAATAGACTCGACATTACTGAAATCAATGGTCATGGGATGTTGTTGATATGTACCTGTGTGTGACTGAGCAGAAAAATGAAAACTATTCTTTTGTTTTTTAGAACATCCTGAAAGCCAAAGCTAACCATTGCAAAAGCAACCCTCTATTATCCATTTAACGTCATATTTGAAAAGCAAGCGAAAAGCACAAGTCAAGTCAGGTCAATTTAATTTTAACAAAACGGTTTAATAACAAAAATCATCAGAAAGTCTTCAAGAGAATTCGAAAAACTGTTTTAGTTCTTAGCACCAACAGTGGGGAAAAAGGGATTCTTAAACATAAGAGCTTCTTATGTGAACCAATGCTCATACAGAAGGGAGAAATATGAAGTTTTTATTTTTTACAAAAACATGGCAATGCTTTTTGTGGAAATCAATGTTTTTAAACATCTTTGATCAAAAGCTCTCATCTTTACTTGGTTTTATGCCCAGTTTATCAACTATTTATACCTGTTTTCTAAAAAAGTTTTGCCTGGATTTTACATTTGCTGTGAAATTTGGGGTTTTGCAGACAAAATCCCTTAATTAGGTCCAGTTTGGCATTCCATCCACACACACACACACACATACACACATACACACACACACACACACACACACACACACACACACGCACAAACACACACGCGCACACGTACACACACAAACACTGTGAGGACTTTTGATAGGCTCGTCAACACCTCCTCTGATTGACTGGAAATGGGCTAAATCTGGATGAATCACCATCAACTTGAACTAATCCAAGCTCAGGACACAAAGGGGGAAAACCAAATCATGTTTTGGAATTCCAGCACAGGAAACATCAGCATAGCATAGCACATCTCTGCCGCTTTAGATTTTCACCAACACCATTTTAGGTTTTTATTATTTTTGTGACAGTTCCTGTGCCCATTGTCCCTTCTTCTTTAACCAAATTTTAAAATTCTGCCAGAGAAAGAGGTCTTCTTTGACGGGAGAACAAAATCTTTGGTCCACAGTATGTTTATGTTTGTTAAAACCAAAAGTTAGGGATTTGTATGTATGGGTATCTAAGTTCTACTAAATAGACGCTCTGACACATGATTTTGTGGGTTTTTTTTGGGTCTAAATAAACAGGATGCTTCTGGGAGAAACCTGAACAAAGCTCCAGGCAGGTACCACAACTGTGAAAATGAGGATTCTTTTTAGGTGTTAAAAAGGACTAACGAACAACACGCAGAGATACAACAAAACATTTAGAACTCAATATCTCAAGTGTAATAAAATCAAATCAGGGGAATAATTAATCAAACCAGATGTAGTCTTCAACTAATGAAGAGTGGGAAAGAAAAGTTTACAACCGTTTATCTACAACCATTCTTCTATCCACAAGTTGGTTACTTTGGAAAAAGCACTTGTGTCTAATTAATTTATAGAGAAAGTAAGAAAAGGACAAAGAACAACAAAACCCAACAAAGGGATGTGAGCTGGAGGCCAGACACCACTGTTGAGTCTTTGTTTGAGCTGATTTGTGGGGAGCCGTGTGAAGAGGTCAGCAGAGGTCGGCGGAATACGAGATTAGACCATTAGAGGAAGAAGACTTTGTGCCAGTATAATCCCCTCATCGTAATCTCTCTTTTCCCTTCCTTGCCACTAATGGCTGGGAAACAATAAAATACTTTAATCTGTCTACTGGGATGGCACAAGTCTGTACTGGGATATCTGGAGAACCGAGCAAATTTGGGCTAAAATGTTTTGAAGATTATTTCAATGGCATTTCTGCTTTATTAGATTGAGCTCAGCTTGGGGACACCAGAGCCACATGGGGGACGGCAAAACGAGCCGAGAGCGAGACACATTTGGTGGAGAGTCTTCAAGGCTTTGTGTGTTTTTATTTTGCCTAAACAGAACAAAAATGTCTTACAGGCAGAAGCAAGTGATGCAAGGTGGCGAAATACTTCCAGATTGTCAGCCGTGTATCAGATGAGGTGCTGGCTTGGTTTAAATTTTAATTATGATTCCACAGCGGTGTTGCTTCGCCTTGTTTGGAAATGTCTCCCGGAGGCCACATCAATGAATTTCATGAGTAATGGTCCAGCCGTCATAAATCTGAGAGCTTTTAAAATCCAACTCTGTTGAGATAAATCATTACTCTGGAACTTATTTCTGACCTGCATTGTTTCAACATCACCCATTGTGCATTAGTAATACAAACTGTGTTTTGTGCCAGTGAGTTCACTCCTAGTTCACCAATCTGATCCAGACCAAAAATATCTGAACTTCCGAATGGATGGACACAAAGTTTGTACACAGTTTAGGCTCCCAAAGGACAAAAACATCTGATATAGTCACGTTTTTGTGCAGAAAATGGGCGGACTGCCTGTTAAAGCAGTGAACCGCAGCATAAGCTCTGACATGTTTTACATTTGCCTGTTGCTGATGTTATATCAATAAAAAAAAGGTGCTTTAAATCATTGATTGCACAAATACTTTTTAATTTTAACCAGCTGCTTCTGGATGAGACACTGAAGAATGAACTGCAGGGACTATTTCTCACCCTGGCAGTGGATGACCTTGGGCAGGTTGAAATTGTTGAATTGGTGGCTTTGAGCGGTTTACTTTGACAATTGCTGGCTGGATTGTCATAAAATTTTCATACAGACCATCGAGTTTTTGCAAAATGGGCGATTTGGGAAGACCATCTGGTAAAGGTGTCCTTATATCTGGCTTTCATTCTCTTCTGGGTGCAGCCGGATGGCATATCACAACATGCAGCTTTTCCATAGTTTGCTGTTGACATTGAGCTCCAGTTTCCATCCTGTTCACCATACCAGTGTTACTCTCCTCACATGTGAACCATCTTTTACCAAAGACTTGGTAAAAGATGGTTCTGAGCTTAAATATGGTTGAAATTGTGATTCATTTCACAAAGATCTTCATAAGGACTTCTGCTCATGACATCACATAATTTTTTGCATAACTGTGCCCAATTATCTCACATTAGTACTCTGTAAATACATTTCAGGTTGTTGCCAGATGATCTGTTAGTCAATTTCGATGACAGGAGTTTTCTGAATGACTGCACTTGACCCAAAATCAGCTTCACTAAAACAGGTAAAATTTTGAAATGTCAAACAGTCGTGTCATGGGCAGTTGGCTTCTTAATGGCTGATGAAGACAGACATCCAAAGAGGTTTTAATGTCAGCTCCTATCTGCGTCTCTGTCTGTCTGGTTCCGTCTTTCTCACACGCTGCAGCAGCGGGTCAGGACCTAAAATGGGTCACAGGCCTATGTTTAATAGATCCCCCCTCGGCCACTGGGGTGATATTCCTCAGTTCAGGTCCCGTGGCGAGAAGCTAAATGTTTCATTTGGGTCCCAGGCTGAGGAGCTTTAAGAGCGCTGTCCTGGATGATAGCTTTAAACACCCGGCACAGCGGCGGCCTGGAAAGGGACAGTGAGTCCTTGGCCTTCGCTCTGAGTCTCACCCTGGCACAGCTAAGGAGTCTGTCCACGACTGATAAGTGGTTTTAATGCGATTGCCTCTCTCCTTCTCCTCCTTTGCTTCCATGTTCATATCTCCTTCTTCACATCATTTATTCTGCTTTTCCCCCCTTTCTCTCTCATTCATGCCTCTACATTGCTGACCCCTGTCCTTCTCTTCCTATCCATGCAGATGATGGCTTGGCTCCAGTTGTGGGGAATGGGGCTCCTGGCTGTTGTGGTGATCACACCTGCTGTCACCATGGTTTCTGGACTTCTTGTGGTGGAGGCAGAGGAACCGGTCCCTGTCAGAACTGCAGGGAGAGAGACTCAGCGTATCCTTTCCAGGCAGAAAAGACACTGGATCTGGAACTCCCTCTACGTGGAAGAGGAGAAACCAGCACCAATCGCCTACAAAATAGGACAGGTGGGTCTCACAAAGATCTACCACTGGACCTAGATTAGACAGTTTAGTGTTTTTGCTCCCTCTGATCAGTCAGGGAGTTAGATTTGTTATTAACCAGCTCATTATTGAGTACTTTTTGGTGTCTGATTAAAAATATGCATCCTACAAAATTCACATTCCCAGCTGAAGTCAAGTAAGAATCTGGAGGGGAAGAATTTCGTGATCGAAGGTGAAGGAGCAAACACCATCTTCACTGTGGACGGCAAAGGAGATCTTTTTGTCACTCAAACTCTGAACAGAGAGGAGAAGAGCTCCTACAACTTGACTGCCAGGATGTATGATGTGAACAGGAACCTGATCGAGGATCCTGGAGACTTTGTGGTCCACGTGACAGATATCAATGACAACAGCCCTGTTTTCCCCAGGACTTATAATGGGTCCATAATGGAAAGGTCCATGATAGGTGAGACACTGGAAGATTTATTTCAACACAGACACACTCACATTCACGCACTCACACCCGTGCATACACCCACATGTGGGAATAGAGATGTGTTGGCAAGAGAATGCAGGAAGAAAATTATTACTGTACAATATTTACACCTCTAAAAGCATGTAGTTGACATTTTCTCCTGAGTGATAATTTAGATTAAAAATAAACTGTGAATTGCCTTGGTAGAATGATGTGCACATTGACACCTGTTAGCAGATTTAACGCATTGTTGCATGAAAATTGCTGACTTAAATAAGGCAGCTTTTATTATTATTCCACAGTCATTTACAAATAGATGCTGTTCAGGAGAAAAATATTCACTTTATGTAAACTGTACTGATGCTGTTTACATTTATCTTCATCTAAAGGAGCTAAAGTGGTTGAGGTGAAGGCAACAGATGCCGATGACCCCAGCACTGCTAATGGAGAGCTCAGGTACTCTCTGGTCCAGGATCATTCTGCCTTTGAAATCGACAGCATCTCAGGTCTGTGTTTTGTTTTTCAAGTGTTTTTGACATACTCTTCTTAGCTTGCTGGAGGATGAGTCAGCACTCACCTGAGAGATAACACCCTCCCTGTCTGTCCCACTCTGTCACTGTCTCTCAGGTATGATCAGCTGTAAGATACACAACCTGGACCGGGAAACCAAGAGCCAGTACGTGGTGGTGGTTAAAGCTCAGGACCTGAGAGGAATGAGCTCTGGTAGCACAGCCACCACCTCCGTCTCTATTACCATCACAGACACCAACGACAACATAGCTTCTTTCATCCGAAGTACGGAACACACGTGGAAATGATGAAACGGGTGGCATTTGAGCCTTTTTTCAAACAATGCCTCGTTTCTCTGCAGGGTCGTACGAACTGCAAGTTCCTGAGAACCACAAAGTGAATGAGAAGATAGGTGTTCTGGAGCTGGAGGACAGAGATCAGCTACAGAACAAAGAACCCACTTTCATCATCCCAAATGACATCAGCAGAGTGTTTGGTATTGAGCTCAGCCCGAACAAAGACGGCAACCTCATGCTGAGGAAGGTAGGACACTGATGTCGATTTTAGTGTGTGTGTGCTTCTATTGATGGAAAATTTGACGTGGTTTATACCCCCAAAGCACTGTTTTGTATACCATCCTGATCACTTATGGCATGGGGGGCTCCCCGTCCTCCTTAATAGCTATTCTCAACCCAGGTCATTATCCATAGGCATTATATCGCTTAACTCCTGCATCTTACAGCCAGGCATGGCTTTTCGCATTGCCTGCTGATAAGCATCTTTCTGTTATTAGTTCCTCTTTGTCATGCAAGGACTTTTCTCTCCAGAATGGCTGCAACAATGATAATTTTCAAAACATAACTGACTGACTTCATGTCTGTGTGGTTTCCCGTATTTTTGCAATCACTTTAAACACATTAAACATGAAAATTTTCCTGACTGCACACCTACCATTTGCAGTGCTGTGTGTTTACCCTCTCACAAAGTGTTGCGGGTTTTCCAGTCAACACAGTTCCATCAAGAGAAAGAAATTTCAGTCAGGATAATAATAATCATCAATAGCTGACCTCGCATGTTTAAGCAGCATTATAGTAAGGAGATAAACAGGTTCATGTGCTATTTGTGTCACTTTCATTTGTTTCTAAAATGTGCCTGGTATGTTGTCTTGACCCGCTGCACATTAATAATGAAAATTGCAATTAAAAACCTTTTATATGCTATAAATAAGTAACACAGTTTTCAAACACCAGCGTTTTGGCATTCTCCTGCTTGGTGGAGCTATTTATGCTCGCAGGTTTACTTCACTGGACTGTGCTTCTTAGATTTAGGACATCAGAGAGCAGAAAATGTATTTTAATGAAATGAGTCCTGCAATAGCCTGTTCTCATGCTGGCCTGGAATGAAATCGTGCCGCGATCTTCTCTCTCTGCAGAACTCAGCCCCCAGCTCCTCTTTCTCACTGACTGTGTTTACGCATGCAGAGTAAGCCAGCTCTCAGCCACACTGCAGTTGAGGTTTTATTCTTGTTAAGCTGTTTACACATGCCTTTGATACCCCGCAAATGAGTATCCCTGTTACCATGAATAATCCAGTTAACCGAATGCGTCTACCTGCGGTGGCCCATCCACAGATAAAAAAGTCCACCAGAGCAAAACGTTTAGCTGAATGGTGGGTTATTCCTAAAGCAAGGGAAGGAACTGATAAGCAGAAAAAAGGCAGTGAGCATTGCTAGCTCTTATTTGTAGACGTGAAGGTTTATCTGGAGGAGTACACAAGTCTTAGCTGGTGCATATGTAGAAACATGAAAGGAACAAGGTATTTCGAAACACAGAAAGAATGAGGTTTCATAAATGCAGGTTATTTCCACAAATTCATTTTGTGTTCCCTGTGTCCCCTGCCTAAGACCTGGAGAAACTGATGGTTCTAAATGCATTGTGCAAATAAATGAATGACCCAAAGGGAATAGAATGCCTTCTCCATTAGGTTCAGTGCAGTACTGCACTCTCCTGGGCTGTCTGAGTGATTCCGTCTGTTCCTCTGGGGACCATATAGATCAAATATTTGTTAATTCTAACTGGTGGTGTGCTGTTTGTCCTATCTTGGTTTTACAGGCTCTGGACTTTGAGACAATGAACAGCTACACCTTCAGTGTCCAAGTGCGAGAAAACCTGAAAAACTTGCGTTTTCCAGCCGATAACGTGAACAGTGCCGTCACAACAGCCCAGGTAAATATCACACAGGAGATCTGCAGCTCACATTAATACAGTTAGCTTCCACTGAGATCAGAAAAGATCTCAGTAAATGTCATGTATTCTTTTTGGTAGAAGCAAACACCAATGTGACTACCCACACCCAACCCTAATGTTGGCTTCTAATCTAGTCCAATTAACTTCAAATGCCATTAAAAGTTCTTTCTTGAGCTCCTTAATATTCATTAATCCTTCTAATTGACAGGTTAACGTCAAAGTGTTGGATGTCGACGAGCCACCGGTATTCTCCCAGCTCATTTATTATTTTACCGTGGAGGAAGAAAGCCTTGGGAGTTACATTGGAACAATCAGCGCCAGAGATCCTGACAGAGCCAACAAGGGCATCAGGTAAGACGCAGTGTACAAACCGCTGCCACGGCTGAGAAATGTGCTGTGAAGTAAGATTAATGCGTCTGCAAGGTCGTTGAATCTAAAGCTTTTAGTGTCACAAGGGTTGCTCTGTATTAACAGGCTGGATCACCATGGCAACTTATGCCGAAGCTCTGGTGTTAGATAAAGATGGATGAACCATTGTTTACAGTATTGGTGCTAAAGTGAGGCTCACAATTTCCAACCAGTCTGCACAGTCAACGCTGGGAACAATCCGGAGCAGTTTTAGAAATATCATTTGCCAGAAAATAATAAATCATATCTAAACCAAGCAGAAAGGGCTGGGCAGATTGTTACAGGAAGTAACATAAATCAATACAGCTGATCAAAACTTTCTTTTCCAGTATGTTTTTCAACAGAGTTTACAGACCCTTTGTGTTAATGACCTCTCTCTGCTCTCTCTGTTCAGATACTCTATCTTGAACAAGGACTGTCCCATCAGCATCAACCCAATCACGGGCAAGCTCTCCACCCTGAGGAAGCTGGACAGAGAACTGGAGGCCACACATGTGTTCCAAGTTAAAGCACAGGAGGAGCCAAGTGGTGCGTCACACAATCATTTATTAATACTGTTTCTTTTAAACAATAGAACCTCAGATGAAAAATTAGAACCATGTGTCAAAAGGGAAGGGATATCAGGGAGGACAGTGTGTTCTGTTCAGCTCTTCTGGATTTATTGAGGAATGGGAGCGCTAAGGATTTGTATAAATTTAACTTATTTCACATCACCTGGCGAATCCATGCGGGAAGCAGGAAAAATCACATTAGTGGCTCTACCTTCATTCACTTGCACTCCCAAAAGCAAACTCTATATTTATAGAGCAGTGGTGGATGAAATTCAGAGATCTATTTTAGTGGCTTGTCACGATGTTTAAGAAACACAATGGTCCTCTCAGCCTGACAGGGTCCTTGATATACACTGCATTTACTGTACTAAAGATAGTTACAAAATCCCAGCACGAATGACAGTCGAGAGGCCCACATCTTCCACAAGATGCATATTGAAAAGAAACATCAATGATATGAATTACATGTAAAAGCTGCTTTTATGTTTTTGTTTTTTTTTAAAAATCACAAATAGAAACAATTTCAGCCACTTGACCTTAATCAGGTCAATCACAGGTTGATCAGCTCAAGAATATAGAAACAAGGGCACAACAAAGTAGCGAAATCTGGTGAAATGTTCTAAAAAATGTTCCAAGACGTCGATTATCGAGTGTTGTTCTCTCTCCTGTGCATGCCTGCCTCTTAAAATCATTGTCTCTTGGTTTGTTTTCCCTTCATATTGAGTGTGACATATGCATTAAGGCAGATTACATCACATCATAAGCGTTGGGCTGCATGTAAGAGCTGTTTGATCTCCCTGGCATGAGATTGCTCTGAAGAATTCCTGCAGTTTGCTGGAACGTCTGGGGCGTTCTGCTATTTACCGCCTCCGTTGTCGGAATAGTGCAACATGAATCGGTGTCGATTTCACAGAAGTAGCCTCTGCAGGATAATCACAGCAGCTAACAATGCCCCGCTGTTTTTGTAGGTCTGGAGTCATTTGTGAAAGTCAACATTACAGTTAAGGACATCAATGATAACAAACCTGAACTGGCTGTGGACGAGGTCTTCCTGTGTGAGAGTGATGTTGCTGGCACGGTAATGAAAGCAGATATGACTAAAGCAGATTGTCTGGATTCAAATGTTCTTCTTGACCTCATTCAATGTTGAAGATATTTGAATACAGCAATAAATTCTACCTTTGCATATCATAAGGTCCCAAACCTGTTGGGATTTTATGAATAACACAAAGATATAAACTGTGTCAATCACATATGTCATAAATACATTTAGACACAGTCAGTGGGTCAGATTTGATGGATTTCTGTTTTTTTTTTTTTCTCAGGTGTTAGGAACCCTGAGAGCCACAGACAAAGATGATCAGCCAGCTTCTTTCACTTTCAGCCTGGCCGGTGGGAGCTCCAACTTCTCTATCAGAGACGACGGAAGTAAGCCTTTTTCATAATTTACCTTTCTTTTACTGTTTGTGGCTCAAAGCGGTGCTCAGAGGTGCTCTGGCCTCAGCATTGTTGCCATGCAACAATTGAAAGCATATCAGAGGCATGGTGGTGTGTAGCTGAAAGTTGAAATTACTTTACTTTAACAGCATGTTTTGTTCTCTCAGCCAGACTTGGAATTTAGAGAGACTGTCTGGGACTTTAAGTGCTGTCTCGAATGCACAGTGGCAAATCGTGAAAATAATGAGAGCAACTGCCTCTGCAGACTCTCTCTCTGTGTATTCTAAAACATTCCAGCTACAGATGCCAAAGACACACACAACAGGAAGTGGAACTTTGGGGCTTATTTTACTTCCTTTTACAATAATGAGGAAAAGGTGCAGGATAGCAATAGATGCAGGACGTTTTGTATACAGGTAATTAATGAATAATTTAAAAATATATATCATAAATTAGAAAACATGAAAAAAGTTTTTTTTTCTACTGGGCATCATGCTATCAGAATCCTTCTGGGGGCTTCCTTACCACACGTGTAGGAGAGATGGATTAAAAGTCACCAGGTTATGTGATGTTTATTCATCCTCTAGGTACCAGTAATACCTGTCCTACTTTTGGCAATAGTGTGATACATTGGGAAAATATGAATATTTGAACGAACCTCAAAAAAGTAGATATTGTACATTTATAATTTAATATATGGTGATAACTTGCATTTACAAATTCATTGTTCAATATTATATATTATACAGGTGTCAAAAATGTCACATAAATGTAATATTATGCAATATTTTTGGCGACATCAGGTAAGGTTTTGCGCTGTCTTACGTCATATTTCATAAGCTTCTTTGGGGTACTCAATTTAGGACACAAAATGGCTTGAATAAAACAGATTTCATCAGTTCTGATCATTGCCTGCACTTATAATACATGAAAGCCTGAGGAAAAGTGTTACCAACTGTTCCAGTCAAATATTAAGTGTCTACGTGGCTGCACACCTTTAGGTGTGTGCGTAGCTCCACACCTTTAGGTAGTCCGATTAAAGATTCAGGTAAAGTGTTACTGTTTAATTTAAGTGAAACTTGAAACATACTGAAAAGGAGATAAACAGACGGGAGGAGAAAAAAGCCTGAATGCACCTCATCCATTTTCTCTCTGCTGGTGCCTGGAGGGGCTGACACGACTAACTGAAAAGTAAGAGGAAGATGGAGGAGAGCCGAAGGAGAGATAGATGAGGAAGAGGTGGGGGGGAAAGATGAAAGGCGGAAAAAGAGAGCGAGGAGATCAGGAAGGAGGGTGAGGGAGCGTGGCAAAATGTGGAGAGGGCACAGGGGGAGAAGGAGGGGGAGTACCGGAGGATGTGGGAAGACGTGAAAACGAAGGATGTCATGACAGATGTGATAGGCAGGAGGAGGGAAAAGCGAGGGGATAATAAGATTGACCCAAATGCATATGGCAGAGTTTTGATCATTTTAAAGATTAAAGGTTCTTTCAGACATCACAAAGATGTTCTGGCTGAATCTGCCCAGTCTATGACTCTCCTACCGGTAGGGTCAGTAACTGGGACATTTAAAAGCTGTTTGCAACAGTTAGAAGCTAAGAACAGCAACAACATACCGGTTTTTAAATAAACACGATTAAAACACAAAACAAGAATTTAAGATCTAGTCCAGGAAGGACGACAGCTGCAACACGCAACCCCAATAATTAACAAGTGGGCAAACAACACACTATGAACACTTGAAAATATGAGCAAACAAAATATGGAAGAGTGGGGAATAACTGTCCAAAGAAATAAATGTTCTTCAAAATCCAATATTAATGGAATTAATGGAAAACAGACATCCTTATAAACTCCTCCCAGGAGCCTCCATTTGGATCTCTAAAATTCATATCCCGGCCTCTATCACCTTAACAGCACTGGAACCAGTAACACCAGCATAATGTCTGAAAACAGATGACACAAAACTGATAAATGATAGAAGATGAGAAGGTGCATGTTTGTTTGTTAAGTGCTAGTTGTGCTGTCTTCCCTCCTGTTGCTGTGTACTATGACTTCCTAACACACACACACACACACACACACACACACACACACACACACACACAGGCTGCAAAGTGAGGGCTTTTAAAATATTCATTTGCTAGGAGCACTTCACAACTTGCAAAAACACCCATGCTTTCATAATGAAGGGCACCCCAAAACACACACACACACACACACACACACACACACCCACACACCCACACACACGGAGAGAGAGATGTGTAGTGTAGGGCTCCACAGTAATGTGACAGGACTGTGTTCAGACCGGGCGGCTACATGAGGCTCGAAGCAGTAATACCAGACAGATGAGAGAGGAGGATGAGAACAGAGGGAGAAAAACAAATGCATGGATTGAGAAAAAACAAATGCAATCCAAGAAATAGGTGCATTTGGACAGTACAACAGAAATCTCCAAATAAAATATGGAAAGGAGAGTGAGAATTATTCCAGGGAGGCCAAATTCAATTGAATTCAAATCAAGAAACAGGAGCAGAAACCCAGATGAGGGTTGAGATGAAGGAAGACACAAGTGGTTTTTATCTTTTATTTAGCTAGTTAAGACTGTGTACACACATCCACAAACTCCCACATAGACCTTCATGTTGGCCAAGCTGGGTGATTGGATTATTTTGCATTAAAAAATGTTTCCTAACTTGGTCTAAACAGTCTTACCCCAGAAAATAAATGGACCATTTTTATTTTGGCCGTCTATTTCAACGATTTAGCAAAAGACAGAATTTAAAAAAGAAAAAATTCAGTTTTATCTTGAAAGAACACATTTGTTATTCAACAGCAGACTTCAGATTATGGAGGAAGCAAGTGCACGTCTAGTTATGGGTTCCTAAAAATTAGGCAGCACAGAAGGTGGTATGGTATCAGCAATAAGATGGATGTTTATGTAACACAATAGCTGTAGCACCCCCCCCCCATACACACACACACCTGCCCAGTCAGGATAAACTGGGATCCATCCTGTGGTGCTCCTTCAAAAGAAGGACTGCTCACTCCCCAGCAGAACCAGTGACCTCCAGGTGGTGAGCATCAGAAAATGCGTCTCCACCAGAGATTTAGTTCTCATATTTTCACTTATCGACCATTTTATGTGCAATCATTTTTGCCAGGAAGAAATAAATAGAACCAACATTAGCAAACCATTAATTGAGAAAAATTCCCCTTGGAACAGTTTCTATTACATTGCACGGATATGTGTGCATCTATCTTGCATGAGTGTGGGTTTTATTTGATGGTATTAATTCTTATTGCAGTGAAAGGGGGGGGGGATAAATGTAAATATGGGTTGTTTTTATTTAAAAATCCCATTAAAGCCAAGCCTGTTTCTGGGATTTTAAAAGAGTGTCTCTAGGTACGCTCCAGTCTTCACAAGGGTCTTTCCTGGTATTGTTTTCTCTGAAATTCCTCCAACGGTGGGATATTGTGGAGGAACGCTCTCCCCCATCGTCTCAGCAGGAAACGTCTGCCTGCTGGGGATTTGACTAATGACTGTATTGTTGTTCAGGGCTACCCAACATTGTTTGCTTCTGCACAACACTCACATTATTTCATATATTGTGTTTTTCTGTTTCTCTTTGCTGCTCCTGGTCTTTCAGAACCTGCCTAACCATCACTTCATTGTTCAAATAAAATCAATAGCTGCTATATTTTGATTTGGTCACTAGCACTACAAAAAACTATAAGCTTCAGTTTTTTTCATGCACTTTTATGTTGCCATAATCTTTGAAATCATAAATGATGTCTTTATCCTGATCCAACAAGCAGGTGAACATCAGGTTTAATCAGATGAATAAGCAGAGGAACTGGGCATTCATTCGGGCCGAAGCAAAGCTTTTGGGGTTTGAGTGCGATTGTTGTGTTGTGTGTATTTATGTTTTTTTTTCCCTCCCTGCAGACAGTACAGCAGCCATCATTGTGAAAATGGGGCCGTTCAGCCTGGATGACCCCAAGGATTACAGCGTGGACGTGCGCATCAGTGATGGAGGTCGACCCATTCAGACCAGCATCACCAAACTGGCAATCAAGGTCTGGTCTACTGCAGCACGGTCGAAACCACAAGCTTGTGACCGCACACAGCAGACACTTCTGAACATCTGAACACACATCTAAAATAAAGAGTTGATCGTTTTCTCTTGTGCACTTGTAGGCGTGTCAATGTGATGCCAGGCGGATTCCCACCAAGTGTAAAGCTGGTGCTCGGAGGATGGGAGTGAGCGTCCATGCCCTCATCGCCATCTTGCTCTGCATATTGACCATACTCGGTAGGGTTCTGTTTTCTTTTCTCTATATTGGTGACCTCTTCTTCAAGGCTGAGACCGTCTCCTTTCATTCTGTAAAAGCAAAAAACACCGACAGCCTCTCCTCGCTCAACTCTGGCAGAGTTCACACTGTGACTCCACGTCTCCTTTGAAGCTTTTGAGTTCAGAAAAAGGAGATTTTATTCTTATTAAAACTTCTCTGAATTTTTTCCAATAATATGTGCGTTGTTCAGGCAGATAAAGAGCCTGAATGAAGCAGGGGGTGAGACGGTGTGTGTATAAAGTGAATGGCAGAAAAGACAGGTCTGAAAATGAGAAACAAAGCAGGGAGAAATTTAGGGTTCTGGGAGCAGCAAACAAATAAACTCCCTGCTTGTTTGTGCTTCAGGCAAGAGACTGGAGATGAACCACAGCCTTCACTCCCACACCTGAATCTACCCGCTTCTAATAAGGACGTATGGACTCTGGTTTCTGCATCATTATTTTCACCCATCTGTTGATCAAAAGCTGAATATTAATCTTAGCAGCAACTCGGGAAAGTTGTCCATATGGTGTTTTATCTGCTGTGATGCTCTTCACAGTAAAAAAAAAAAGCAGCATCTCTGTTTTTTTCCTGCATTTTTCTGAAAGTCAGATTTGTGCCTCGATTCAGTATGAATCTAAATGATCACCAGTAGATCGTTTTGTACAGCGTAGATTCAGCAGCAGTGAACAGTATGGGTTTGATTTCTTCTTTTAATTCTTGGCTTGCTTATTAGCTGACAGTGCTGACATCAGGTGCAAATTAAGAATTTGTGAAGTGCGATAAAACGTTGACTGAATATGTCTGCAAAGATTCACTCACTGGCAGTAAATAAGGTGTTTTGTTTTGAAGATTTCTCCTCTGCTGATGTTGGTTTTATGAATAATGCAGCGGCGGATGTGGAAATAATGCCTGCAGTTGTGCGAGCTCAAAATTCTCTTTGATAGCTTCACCTCCTGCACATTTTATTTCTGCGGAAAAAGAGACACTTGTCAAGTTGGATGAGAGGAACTGGCCTAACAAGAGGGATCTGGGAAGAGAGGGAGAAGTTGAAAGAGGGGCGGAACTGGAGTGACGGATGAGAAATCTCACAGCATGTCTGGTTTTTAGACGTCGGAGAAGGGTGAAACAGACAGGAAGATGAGAGGCCGACTGAGCAGCAAAGTGAGACAGAAACAGGTTAAAGACAGAAAATGCTGAAGGATGGAATTGTGGGAAAAGCATCAGAAGAATGGGGATGGTAATGAGGAGAGTTTATCAGCTCTTTAGGTGCCGTCTGCTTATCAAACACCACCAAACACTCAACCTATTAACTATTAATGCACTCATTCACTATCTTCCCTTTTCCCCTCTGTTTTTTCCTTCATCTCTCACTCTTCCCTTCTCTTTCCCTCTGGGTCTCTGTCTGTCTCTCCTTTTCTGTCGTCTTCTCTTCCCCTTTCTGTTTCTCTTTATCAAACACCCCCAACGCAGGCCAGATTAACTATTTAATGCACTTGTCATTATCTGCCGGAGCCCAGAGCAATTTGCCGCTCTCCCTATTCACTCGCAAAAAAAAAAAGAAGTCAGGTTTGACACACGAAAAAGATTCTTTTTTCTGTCATTTTCTCTAGGAGAAGAAAAAGGGTTCTTCTTTTTTGCACTCTTCTCTTGTCCCTCTAAGTCCAATATCTCCAGAGCTTATTAAACTGCCAAGCATGTGTTGTAAAAGATTAATCTGTTAGTTTCCCAGGCAAACTTAAATTAGTCCTGCTTGCCCTCGACTAAAAGGCATGGCTAATGCTGAGAGAGAAAGAGGTTCATATCAGGACTGAGGCTCCCGGCCTAATCTAATGTCAGATGTATCCGTCTTTCCCCCTCCCCTTACTCTCAATTTGCTCCTTTCTTCATCGCCCTTCTTCCCTAAACTTTTAACTTTTCACTTTGTTTGTTTCTCCCTTCGTTGTCTGAAAAACCTCCAGATTTCAACCTCAGACTACACAATTGTGTTTACAGCTCCAGATTACAGCTACAAATCTATAGTTTGTTTTTAGAGTTAGGTGCTTTAATCCTGCACACGCATGTGGTAAATATCCAGATGTCGATCGGCTTGCCCGTTTTTTCTCTTCATCCCTTAATTGTTTATTGCTTCATCATTGTGCCAGGTCCCACTTTCCTTCCCTTTTCCTTTCTTTTTCCTGTTGTTTTCTCATAATCATTTCCACATCCTCTCCTGTATTTACTGGTTCTCTCTTCCTCTCGCTCCCTTCTCACTCTTTGTCTGGTTGAATGGATTCATTTCAGGCTTTTGAAGCTTCAGGCAAACGTCCCAACACCGTACGTATGCCATATCCCCCCTTCATTTTTCTTGTTTTCCACCTCTTCTTCCTCATTACTGTTCCACTTCCCTCACATTTTCTCCCCCAGTCTCCCCCAGTCTTAAAAATCCATATAAGTTCAGTCCAGCAAGAAAATTTTGCCTTTAAGTGGATTTTTGCAAATCATCCGACAATGACTAATTGCTTTAACAGATGTGATATGTGACAGAGAGGATTTAAGACTCATAAATGGATTTAAGACACATTTATACAGTGTCCATATTAATCTTAGCTCTGGCTGAAGATACTGTGAGGAAATAATTTCATTATCATCAGCTGCTGAGAGAGAAAAAAAAATGACCTGAAACGTGTACTGACGCCAGCCCAACTCTGCTGCCTTTTGCAGTCATTGTGATCCTGTTTGTGATGAGGAAGCGGTACCAGAAGGACTCTCTGGCCAACATGAAGAACAGCGGGGAGATTCACGAGCAGCTGGTCACGTATGACGAAGAGGGTGGCGGAGAAATGGACACCAATGGGTATGTGTGGACACAGAAGTGTCACAAATGTGTTGCCCGAAATGCATTAAAACAAAACACTGAAGCCAAGCTGTCGTATCAATCACAGCTCATTAACATGTGGTAACACCCTCTCGACTTCTACTTGATGATGAAGGGAAGATAGTGATGTTCACAGAATTTGACTGCACTTTTATGAAGTAGAGCAAAAATGTCCAGGCCATGACAACATTGTCGGATTGAGGTTATGATTCTTGGCAGATATTCCATTAGATATAATTTCTCCGACTGTGGTATTTATTCTGTTTGCTGTATCAGTCAGGTTGCTGCCCCAGTTCATCATCATCAAACTTTAATCTGATTCAAATCTAAACTAACAAAGAAAAGGCAAATCAACTGCCTGCTTGGTGGTCAGGCTCTGGCTCTCGAATAGAAGCTATTTTAAGGCTTTTGAGGTTAAGACCAAGAGAAACTGGATGATTCCACACATGGCCTCATCTCTTTCAGGTATGATGTCTCCATCTTGTCCTCTGCCTGCCATGATGGGTCCCTCCTGCGTCACCCAGACCACCATCCCCACCCCTCTCTATATGCTATGGTCCAGAAACCAGCACACCAGTCTCATCCCAGTGCCTGCAAGGGGGACATGGCCATGATGATCGAGATGAAAAAGGATGAGGCGGATCACGACAGGGATGGCATCCCGTACGACACCCTGCACATCTATGGCTACGAAGGGCCCGAGTCTCTGGCCGGGAGTCTCAGTTCTCTGGAAAGTTCCTCCACTGGTTCAAACTTGGATTATGACTTCCTGAGCGACTGGGGGCCGAGGTTCCGGACCCTAGCTGAGCTGTACGGCGTGAACGAACCTGAGTATTACCATCAATACTGATGGATGCTGTCGGCCATTAGCATACATGATGCCAAAACACACAGTAAATGAAAAAGAGTCTTGCAGAAAGACAGAAAAGACGTAGAAACACACATCACAAACACACATGACAGCAGCTTGACACTGTTCTTTGTTTCTGGACAAGAACCTTGAATATAATCGCAGCCATGTTCTTTATAGACTCATGTAATTCATTCAAGTTCTACCTATATGTTCAAAAGTGACAAAAAAACAAACAAACAAAAAAAAAACTCCAGTGAGTTCCTGAGCTTTTGGATATTGCTTTTGGAATGCCAAGACACCAGAGCAGGAATTGAAGTGACATTTGAAATCAAAACCGTCCAATCACGTGACACTAACAGCCATTAGGAGTCCATCTTAGGTAACCTTTGGATCTGTCGGTTCTCTGCTGACTACCATTGTTCTTCATGTATTCTGCTTCTTTATGTAGCGCCACATTTTGCCTCTCTTCTTTATCACTGCTTTAATTTATGGAAATATGGTTTTAATGTGAGATAAACACAAAACACAATTAAAAATAACCTCGAATATAGTTGCAACCTACACAGGAGCTCAGTTAGACCTAAAATGGTCAAAGTCAAAGCAGTTTATGGTTAATTATTGTTCCCTCGAGACTTTCAGGATAACAGTTTATGCAGATTTTGGGATTTTTATCTAACTTGTTTGATGTGGGAAAAACTTTGAGCAACCACAGAAATTATATGAGAGTCTGGACTTTTTTGATCACTGGGAGATGTTGGATTTGTTTGCTTATATGAAACACAAGACAGAAGTGTTTGTATATTTGGAGCCGTGCTGTTCGTATCCAGCTTTTGTTGCTTAGTTTTAGTAGATTCTCTGAGCATTTGGCACAACATACGTGAGTTTAGGAGATTAAACCGATAAAAAGTTTTTTTTATACTTAGTGCTGTTTAATTTTCTGTAAGACAGTAAGATGCCATTAAAAAAAAAAAAAGGAATTTTTCCTGTTTTTCAGAGGCCGACATTCTGGAAATGATGGAGGCCTAATTTTCTCATTTTGTCCAGCTATCTTCCTTTCTGTGTCAATGACACAGAAAGGATACGCCACTACCTCTGTCCAGACAGAATTACAACATGTTCCCAGAGTTTATTTGACAGAACCCATCATCGCAGTTTTTGTTGTGATGAAAGTCCAATTCTCGGAGGTCTACTATAACAAAAGTCATTCAGACAACTCAGGAAACGGCAGCACTGGCAGCTGCTAGAGCGGCGTGGTTGTGATGGCTCTGCGGTGGCGTGAATAACTTTAACCTTTCATCCTTTCTGTCTACTGTCGGGCCATAAAACCTGAATCAGAGTGTTTCTGTGTGTTCCTTGCGCTTGCTAAAGGGGCAGAGAAGATTCTGTTTTGATCGGGTTCATCAACGTGGCGCCTTTGCAGGGCAGCCATTTATCAATGACCCAGAATCACTGAGACAAAACGGGCATGTTTGCTTGTGTGTAAATGAAAGTTAAGAGGCAAAGCGACTTTTGCAAATATCAGAAGTGACTCATTTTTCATGAGCTGGTGATGAAAGGTCTTTAATGTTGCAATGCACTGAACCGCAGGACAATCCTTTCTTTGCTTTCTGTTTAATTCCATGCTATGTTCCAATAATCCATCTTATTTACTCTCCTGTTTATTCTGTTTTGTTTGGATTTGACCTTTTACTTTAAAACTCCAGCCGGCACGGAATGCCATTTGATAAACTGTGAGTACAATAGCTGGAAACCCTCTCAATGCTTTCCTGCCCGCTCCATTTTCTTCACACTCCCTCTCTCCCTCATTCATCAGAGTCTCCCTCTCTCTCCATCTTCTAATCAGCTAAACCAAACAGTGGTCAACTTCCTGTCCATCTGGACTGTTTTGTCCAACCCTTTCCTGTCCATATTATCTCTCTCATGAGCAAACATTGTACTCGCTTCCTGACAGCCTGAGAAACAAACGCGAGGAGGAAAAGGTAGCAGGGGGAGGAGGAAGAGGGGATGAGGCTGAGGGTTAAAAAGAAGGCTCGATGAGATGAACAATGTAGAGTCATGAAGACATTTCCAGCTGCTTGAATATCCAGCTGTTGCTGTTTGTGTTGTCTCAAACACTTTCATTAGATTTTTCAGTCATTTTTAATAATGGCACACCTGCAAACGTTATGAATTCAACTTATTGTATTTCTTTGCTTGGCTCTGAAAGTATTTCTGTATTTATCCATTAAATTTGTATTTTTTTTGGAAGACTGGAATTATGAACATTGTTGTCCTTACAGCTTCATCCTGTAACAGGAAAACATTAAACATTAGAGGGGGAGCGTAAATATGAAAATAGTAAACACATACAACATTTATAGTGTCCAAAGAGATTTTAAATGAAATCTGTCTGAAAAAAGTGCCATATTGTATTTGCAGGCCATCAATAGGTGTTGGACTCATTTATCAACTGCTGAATCAGTTTGGATCCATGAAGTGAACTAAGTCTCTCAGGTTGGGATCCACCAAAGCATCGAATGGCTGAAGTTAGCCCTGACTGTAAAACTGATGTGATCTGGGAAAAAAAAAAAAAAAAATGTGCCTATTGTGATCTCTATGGCCTCGCCTTGTTAATGTCTTGCCTGTTTATTATGTTATCATGCACAATTTATTTTAATTTCTGTATAAAAAAAAAAGAAGAAGCAAGAAAGTCAAAAAGTTCTTAAAAAGACAGTGAGTATGATGCATGAGTGACAGAGTGATTCTGTGTTTTTGTCTCTGTGTGTCTGTTAATGCGCTTGTGGTCGTGAACATGTACAGTACAGACTCATACACACACAAACACACACACACATACACACATAGTGAGATGGGACTCGACCCACACACACACATTTTCTTCTTCTTCTGTAAATACAGTGCAGACTGTCTACAAAGCAACATGTGCCTTTACTCAATAAAAAAAATACTGTAATGCTTTTTGTTTTTTTTGATTGGAAACAAGCTGTTTTCTATATTGTTTTTATGATGTATAGCAACTACTTTTTAGATTTTTGTAAGTGTGGAATGAAAATAAACACTCAAATATCTTTTGTCATCTTGTGTTTGGTTGATTAATGCGGATTAAAGTGGATTGTTTGATGTTCTTGTGACTTCAAGTATATATGGAATTTTAAAAATGATCATTCAATTATATTGGGTTTGTTAGAATCAAAAATTGCAGAGGAAAGGATGACTTCTATTGGTTGGCTTTTTGAACCCATGTGGTGATGATCAGTCATGAGCGTAAATGATCCAAGCCCTCTGACTTCCTCCACCTTGATCCCTGACACATGATCAGATGTCAGTCAGAGGATATCCCAATGTTTTTTTCCCCTCTGCAGCCCAAGTACAAATTCAGGCAGGCTGGTGGTCTGATCGCATCCATATGAGACGTGTAAATCAGACTGGACAGACTCTGCAGGCTCACGGGGGCGAAACACGCGTGAGAGGCTCGGCTGAGGCCGCACCAACACGCTTCCTGAAGAGAGCAAAGGAGATCGAATGATTTCGATCATGTCGACAAATGGCTTCAAAATGAGAACACGTGTTTGTCTGCGGGTTTACGTGTCAGAGGCATTCATTCTCATCCATTCTCAACACTTTCGGGATTTAGATTTGACAGCATCTTAATGGTTTTAATGTCCATCTGTCATTATGTGCATGTTGTCAGTCACAGACACACGCTGGCTTTGACAAATACCACAGGCAGTAAGCAGAGGGAGATAAACCACTACAGAAGATACACAGAGACATTTAAAATGCGTAAAATAGGTGCTCCACGATAGAGAAAGAAGGTGAGTGAGGGTGTCTGGACATCTTAAATCAGCACTGACTCGCTGTAACGTGGACAGAACGACCTTGACACAGTCGCACATGTGATCCGAGTCACAATTGAAGTCTTTTCCTCATATTTCCTCCACAGCGACACCCTCTAAATAACACCTAATCAGAAACAGAAATGCTTTCAAAAAGCTTTCACAGAGTCTCCGCACACACCAAATTCATTCTGGCATCAGTTATTCAGGCGGAGAGGATGGCTGGAAGACGTGACGGATGTCTGCAGGAAAGGAACGAGAGAGGGAGGGAGGGTGAAGAAATACAGGGAAAATGACATATTTCCACCGCGTCTTCCCTCCGCCTCTCAACCTCGGTTCAACTCTGATCTAGTTGTGGTGAGGATGGGACAGGACCAGCTGGCGGCAATGTGCCAAGTTAAACTCCAAAACCAGACTATTAAACTGTGGCATGTTTTATCCTGGAAAATGATTACATGGCCACTGTGAATGGATAATCCTTTGAAGGCCGATCAAAGAAAGCCTAAATTTTAGGCTACAGTGAGTGTTTACACACAGACAGAGCCGATGCCGCCGACTACGGCACCTAATCCAGTTACGTCTGTTAGCATAAGATGGCTGGAGACAACTGTGATTTACTGTACATGCAAATGCCGCTGCGAGGGATATTTAAAATACTAAGGCCAAATATGTTAATGCACAGTTCATAAACATGAGCGTGTGACAGCCATTCCTTCATTCCATCCTTGGGTGGGAGCCCAGTCTGCATTACTGCCGCTGCTCCCCCATGAATACACAACAATTAACAGAAGTTAGACAGAATGACAAATAATTACTTTTCAAAATCCCCCTTTTTAGGTGGAAAATCCCTCAATAAAGTAAAATGTGTTATCATCATTTATAAACAATAACACTAACTTGGTCAGATATGTGTGAGAGTGATAAAGTCAGCTTTTGTTTTTTATTAGTACAGTAATACTCATCTTTTACTTTAATGTCTATTGATTAAAAAGTGAATATTATCTGGGTTATATTATATATATATTATATTATATTATATTATGCAGCTAGAACATACGTTTGCTAACCTAATCGTACAAGAGGGTTGTGTATTTTGTATTTTGTATTTTTCGTTCCGTGTCTTTTGTCCGTGCAGCAGATGTGTTCCCTCCTTGATAGAGGCTTGTAGCTAAGTAGGCGGATCATGGCTTGGGCAGATTTGGGGGTTCGGTTCCCTGAGCAGAGGACACATCAGGCAGGATTAGTTAAACACACCGGTTACCACCACTTGTGCGGATGCCCGGTGGAAATGGGCCTGGCTCTCGTTCCTGGTCTGAAAAGCGCTGCAGTCAACCATCACAAAAGCAGACCTGCATCCAACACCCGACTGACACACTGACAAACAAACCTCAGCTCAGAAATACCCACTGCAAAGTCACAACTGTGCCAGATGTTGGCATGAATTAAGTCCTCTTTAGAGGAAACCGGACCGGTCATCTATCAGCTGAGGGATCCTGTCGGTGAATGCTCACCACAATATGTAAACGTCCCCCTCTGCCAGTGCAATCCTTTGTTTTTTTGCGTCAGTATTCTTGTCAAATAAGAGAGTTTAACACTTTTTAAAAATTGAAGAGCAAAAGCTGTACTGTTAACTAATCTAAGTGTTGTGGATCAGAGCCGTCCAGGTTCAACAATCATTTTTGACCTTTACAGGTCTTCCTCAAAGGAAATGGCTGTTCATATTTAAACTGCACAAACGTATTTCGAAATCTAAAAAAAAAACAAAAAACCTTTCAAGCAGAAAAACTCAGACCGGCTGAACACAAATGACGCTCTGGTACCACCCTGTGGTCAAGACTACGAATATCACCCAGGATCCTTCTGCCTTTGTTTTTTCTTCTTACAGATACATCAGAGGTTTTCTGGGAATCTCGGACTTACACTTTTGAACCGCTGAGTCTCGAGGTCTGACCTGTCTGACCTTGAACTTCCTTGTCCATATTGTTAGACTTCAGGTAAAGTGAATAAATTCTGTCCAGGTATTCAAACAGCCCATGAGCCAGGTCAGCGTCTCTGTTGCACGCCTGCACTTCCTGCTGCTGCTAATAATGTAATTCACCTCCACAGACGCACGGCACCTTCTTGGACTGACCACCCAACAGCATATCAACGCCTGATGTGGTCTCAGAACACCTTCTTGGAATTCTTATCTCCTTTTGTGTCCTAATGTAAAAGCAAATGTCTGAATGTTTTGTGTGACTGATAAAGAATTGGTGATGGTCTCAGTCAGGGTATTAGTGGGCTGGAAACTATTTTTTTGTTGCTTGGTGGCCTCATGCTTTTTGTTATTTTCTGCAGCTGTGATACAACGTTGGCCCGTGTTCCTCTCTGACCACCTCTGTTAGAGCAGCGTCAGTCTCCTCCGGTTCCTCTGGAAACCTGGCCAGGTTCCCATTGAGGTTAAAATGTTTGACCTGTATCTTCTCAAGATCCGCAGATGCTTTCATGATCTTAAACTCGAATTAAAGTGAAATATCATTCCACCGGCTTTATTGATTCCGCTGAGGGTGCATGGATGTGATAATCTCTGTGACAAACACCTTGTCAGTGGCAATTAGGATCAATCCAGCCTGCACCGGGAGTGGGTCTCCTCACAAGAAGCCACGCAGCCATAAATGCTTGATCTGCCACATAAAAGCATCCGTCCTGTTGTCAATGTTCCTGCTGTCAAGGTTGGGTGATCTACCTCTGACACATCTCAGAGAATGTCAAGTTTATCTGATTTCCTGCATGTGTGTATATATGTGCGTGTGTGTGTGTGTGTGTGTGTGCGCGCGCGCGCGCGCGTGTGTCTATAGGGAATTTCCTGCTGCAAAAGTCCAAATCAAATGATGAAAGGTGCGTGTCCACTCAGTGAAGTCTGCCAGTACGGATCATTTATGTAACATCTGAGGGTTCTGCCTGTCCGCACGCTGAAGAGCGGACACGCAGACTTTGTGCAGGTTGAGTCACTGTCCTGACAGCGAAGGCTTTTTTCTTCTTTTTTTTTTCTTTTTGGGGAGGGGTTTCCTGGCTGCCTATCTCAGTGTCAGCATATGCTCGTTCCGGACGGATGATGCTCTCCCTCTTGCAGCAGCGTGACACACTTTAACCGGGCTGCAGAGGAGAGAGGCGGCGGCGCAGAGGCAGGGCGAGGATGCCGTGAGGACGGAGCAGAGTTGAGGACGAGGATGAGCTAGAAAAAGCCTGCCGATGAAGGAATGGTGACGGAGAAAAAGGGTATGCATCCTCGAAGGAGGACGGCCGCGGTGTTCCTGCGGGTGTTTGGGTTTAGTGAGGACGGGACGGATCGACGGCGGTGACCGCCGTGCGCGTAAAATACCAAGGCGAGTTAAACGAGGCGCTATTCTGAGGAGGTGGGCCAAGTCCCGAGAGACAGGCAGAGGGAGAGAGAGAGAGGGAGAGAGAGAGGGAGAGAGCTGGGTGGTCTTAGAGGGATGCTGCTGGTGTCAGTGTTCTGAGCAAGGAGCCCATGAAAGGATTGCTGCATGCGTTCGGAAGGATTTCAACAGAGTTGCAGGTAAGAAGCAAACGTGCAGAAGGGATTTAGTGCCTCTGTCAAGTTAGACGATTATGTTCCAGTGGGAAATGTTGGAAAAAAGTCCGACTCAGACGACTGTAATAATAAATACCAAAACAGGAACGTGTAAAGTTATAACCAGGATGACATGGACTGAAAATTGGTGCTTTTGGCTCTTAACATGCAGCTGTTATATCAAACTAGTACAATTGACAGAGAAAATGTGTTTAAACTGTTGATATTAAATTCTACCTAAGACTCCAGGAGTACTGGTTTTCCCAACAGGTAGACTAAAATAACAGTATGTCTGACTTGGATACAAGCTCAGTTTGTTGTATATTAGCATAGTTTTTTTAAGTTTGTACATTATTGAATTTATATTATGTGATATATTATGTACTTCCATCCTAAATATATTAACCTAATATATTATTCAGCCAGTCCTGCATCTCTTTGTTGGCATTTTCAGTATATTTTGGTGAGTTCATGCAAGATTTTTATGTGTTTTATCCAAAACAACCATAAAATCTTAGTTATACAGAAAAAAAACCTTTATCTGTGTCTTTTAATTCAGTACAACAAACACTGCCTTCATATTAAGTAAATCAGAGGAAGATAAAGGTAGCATAAAATACATTTACTATTGCCACACACACTGTAGGTCCCTCCAGGACTACTGTAGGCGTGTTACAGGGATGTTTGGATAGGCGCATCTCTCCTCGCTCAGCTTCCTCCTACACACTCTAACTCTCTTGTTTCAGCGGTGAAGTGCAGGAGCTTTACTGTAACAGTAACAGTACAAAGGAGGATGCAGGCCGGAATATTACAGGGATTAGTATCTGATCCAAAATGGTGAAGGGGATGAAAAAAAAAACTTTTCTTGACAGTTTTCTTTCTTTCCCCAGCTGTTTCAGTCAACTCGTTTTACTTTGAACTCACTGTTTCTGAGGGTTTTTAAAATATGGAAACCTTTATCAGATAATATGCATAAAAATTAGTCTCAGTGAATTCAAATTGAAAGAATGAATGCATAACAAATTAAACTTTAATTCAAAACATTAAAAATGCCTAAACATCCTCAACTGTTACATCAATAAAAACATCATATTTTCCTTCGAATAAACGTTTTGAATTTAAATACAATAAAGGTTGCAGCAGGGAGGAAACGCTCCACGGTCCGTGAGGTCTGAACCTCTGACCTTTGACTGTGGGGTCGGCTTTGCGACCCACAGAACACTGCCGGACCTTGAGCGATGTCACAGACACTCTGACCGCAGGTCCTTCCTGCCCGCAAACGCCAGCCAGTGTGATTCCAGTTCTGTTGCCAGGACTGACAGGCTGAATGGATGACAGGGCTGTCCGGGCCAAATAGACTGTCAGCGAGAGCCGGGAGGAGATGGATGAGCGGAGGGGAAGAGAGGGAACACCACAAAGAAAGATGAAGAGATGATGGAGTGCTTGTTGTGGCCACCGGCCATATCTGACTGGTTCTGTTGTGTTGCCACCAGTGTTGCTTCTTTCAAACACGTTCTGTGGTCCGAACCTTTGTCTAAGCTGTTAAAATAGCCAGTTTCCTGTCAGGATTTCATCAGCACATTTTGCAGGAAAGCACTGATTTTTTGTTTGTTTCAGTGTTTCAGTTGTCCGTTCAGTGTGCAGCCTCCTGTGCGTGCCAGCTCCCTTTTACTCACGTCTTCCTCTACAAGCAAAACTCCCGGGACATTTATATTTTCCAGAATTTGGCAGCAGCTTTCCTTTGGAGGCTGTAAACAATGCAAGTCTGCAGAGGAATGAAATCATCACAGTTTAAAAATGCATCCGGGTCTGTAAAAATCACAATCCTTCCATGCGTCCAGTGTTTCAGCTGAATTGGGAAAAGAGAATTCTTAATGCAGTAAAAACAATTCAAGTATTCCCTAAAAACTCTATTTAACATGCTGTTAAATACCATAAATTGGCAGCAGAGCTGAAGCATTGTGGAGACTTTAACCTCGTCTTAGGTCGTGTGTTTTCTCGTTTCAGTCGAGTTGGAGTTGACACCAATCCTGTGAGTTTCTCTGTGTGCCATAGTTCAGCCTCGCTGCCAGTGTGTCTGTAATATCTGTCTGTGAGAGAAGGGACAGTTATGTAACAACAAAGCAGAAAGAATCGCAGGTTCACGCGAAAACGCGACAGAGACGAGCCAAAATGTGTGACACGGCGCTCAAGTTGCACGTTGGGGAAAAACGGTTCCATACGGTCAATAGTTTTCCCTAGCAGGTGTGAGTTGCTGAGATTGGGATTATGGGTCGGCCACGGGGATTATGGATGTGGTTAATGTACAGGAGGAGGAAAGGCTGCTGGAGAAGATGGAGGAGGCCATCCAGCTGACGGATGCTGGGGAGGCCCCATTAAACACAGCCTGTAAACCCACCTCACTGCTCCCTCCGATCATTCTGGCTGGTGTTCATTGTCCAGTGGTAAAATCGTAAAACACTGTGTTTAATTATTCGTCAGCGTGCCACATGTGTCTGTGTTTGTGTGGCTCGGGTATTGATTAGAGCATTTGAACCCCGTGGCTTTCAGGAAAAAAAGCATTAAGCACATGTGTACAAACACGCACAGGGTGACGTGGGTGGCCACTACGCGATGGCTATCTCTCTCTCCCTCTCTCTCTCTCTCTCACACACACACACACACATTGCCCAGGGCTTTATAAACATTGAGGTTGTGCTCTCACATCAGTTTCCACTGCTCCTTCCCCCCCAGTCAGAAGAGCACGCAGCTTCTCTCACGCTCTTCATGTATTTCTCTCTGCTCTTTATCTTACTGCCTGCTGCATCTTTTCCTTCCCTGCTGTCTTTAGGAGTTTGTATGTGCTGATCTCTCTCTCTCTCTTTCTCTCTCTCTCTCGCTCTCTCTCTCTCTCCTACATGTACAGCAGTGCTGTGTGGTCCAGACCACTTGAAGTTGGCTTCCTGCCTGTTAAGATGTGCCAATAGGAAACACTGAGAGCGGGGGTTCATGCTGATGAAACTGATCTGCTCAGGTAAAGAATGCCACATTTCTTCTTCCACTTTCATTTTTGTTTCCAGCCAGTACACACTTTGAAGAAATAAATTGGATTAAATAAAAAGAAAATACAGTTTTAACAAGACAAAAAAAGAAAAAAAGACAACAATTTGGATGAAATCTGATTTGTAAATGACAAAACAAAGAATTAAAAAGTGGGGGTTGTATTAGACACATAAGCCATATTTCTTTAATCAATATTGACATTCAGAAAACTCGATTGAAAACAATTTAATTATTATGTTAAGTATTGATTAATGACCATTGATGGTCAAGGAAATGAGTTGTAAAATGACACACGATCACTCTAATCAAACTCGCATTTTCTTTCTTCCTCATGATAAGTCTTGTCCAGCATGTTTTTGAGTTGGTGGTTGTTGTCTGTCCTCTGTTTATTTTAAGCCGGATAGCAGGTTGAGTTTTTAAACTCCAAAGAACAACGTCGACGTATTTATGGAAGCTTCCCTTCTCAATAAAAGATGAATAAGCTGCCTTATGCAACAGCTCTTGACCATTTCACAGGCGGGTGAGAGACAACAGGGTGGATGGATAGGTGGATAGGTGGATGGATGGAGGGATGGATGGATGGAGGGAAGGGTGGATGGATCGATGAATGGATGGATGGATGGTTTTACAGATGTTTTCGTCTGCCCTTCAATGTCTTCCTCTGTCTTTTGTACTGTATCTCTCAGTCCTTTGGTCATCTCCTTTATTTCAATTTCCTTTTCTCAGCATCTCTCACCCTTCATGCCCCCCAACATTCTCTCTCCCCCTTTTTCTTCCTTCTGTAATCTATTATTCACATCCCTTCTCTGGCTCTCTCTCCTTCCCTTGACACCTGAAATCCCTCCAACCGCTTCAGGCCATTTAAGGCTCCACCGACAGTGCTTCCCTCTAAGGAAAAGGAACAAAATGGAGAATAAAAGATCAAAGGGAGGAGATAGATAAAAAGCTCTGACCATCTCTCTAGATATGTCACGGTATTTCTGCACACATGTAACTCAATGTGTAGCTTCACATTTGCAGAGGCCTGAAACGGGCTCCGGTGTATCAATGGCAACAACTGATACCGTGATATTAACAGGTTATAACTTAATACTTAGTTGTTGCCCAGCATGTTGTTGGCTATTGTTTTAGCTAATAAAGTCCTGTTTACATATGTATGGAGGAACAGATAACTGATTTAGGTGAGCAATTTCATTTTGTGCCAAGATCCTCAAAACAAATATTTGTAATACGTCTGTTTGTATGACCATTTCTTTTATTTTATTTCATTTTTTTAATTTAATCATTTCACTGGTAATTGTCAGGCCAGTATGACATACTTTGATCCCAATAGCATTCAAACTGGTATTTCGATTTAGGAGAAACTAGTTTAAGGTTAGAGAAAAGGTTTCTTTTTTCATTAGATCATTTTAAAAGGTGAGAGTGGACATTGGAATGGTGAGTTTTTGTTCTATGCAGTCATGAATGGCCATGCGGTGACAAGGATTGAGATGTAGGAATGTCTGGATTTCAGATTAACTGGCTGGACCATTTGACTGTGGTGAGATCGGAAGGTTAGCGGCTTCAAATTTTGCTATGCGTATGTGCAAACTAGGGAGAGTGAGCCAAAGCTCAGAATACAGAAGACCAATTGATTGCAAATGTAAACCATGTAATGATGATGATGATGATGGTGATCGTAGTATTTCATGCTTGCAGGATCATGCTGACCAACATATGTGAGTGTTCTCCAAACTTGCAGCGTGTGAAGGACTAAAGGACACGGATATGTACCGCACAGCAGCTGTTTGGGCCTCAGGGTTGCCCATCTTTTCCCCACAGGGGTGCATGTGCTCCCCCAGCTGTGAGTGGCGGACATGCACATCTGTTTTAAGATCTAAGAGTTGATTCAATGTTTTCATATCGTGTTGCAAAACAAGCCAGTTTTAAGACGACGACGCTCATGTTAATGCAGTTAGCAAATAAGAGGTTTGCATACATCATGAAACTGGAAGTGTGTGTGTGTGTGTTTGTGTGTGTGTGTGTGTGCTTGTGCGTGTATGTCCCCCACATTTATCTGCCAAAGATAAAAGCTAAACACAATCTCCATATAAGAGTGTTGGCATGTGTGCACGTCTGATGGGAGCAGATCTGAAATGGAACCTTCTGTTCCTCCTGGCTGCACACATCTTCCATCCATCTATCAGCGCTGCACCGCAGTGCCTCGCTCAGCAGCCACAGAGCCATCAATCATCACATTCCTATGCTGTATGGAAATTAGGGGAAAAACTTCATTTAACACCATTTTCCCTTCTCTCCCCACTCCTCGTCTCTTTTTGTCCATCCTGCCACCCGTCTATTCACACATCTGTTTGTGCTGGTGCCTAAATGGTCACAGAGTATGGTTATTTATTTAAATCTATTTAAATGGATATGAGTTGTGTGCATATGCAAAGAGATTTCACAGCCCAGTAGGTCAGCAAATACCAAAGCTGTTCCACCTCACTAACCTCCCATCAGGCCTCAAAGACAATTAATACTCACCACAGGTGGTCAAGTTTATCTGCATTTCAGAGGAAAACTGAAGGATAATTGATAAATAGAATCTATCTATTCATCCATCTATCTTTAAATGCAAAGGACAAGAGCAGGGCCCAAAACCATAATAGGTATGTTGAGGGTGTCAGTCTCAAGAGTGCAGAAAGAAAGTGAGGGAGGTGGAGTGGAACGAAAAAATAAGAAAAGGAAGGGAAGGGGAGAGGAAGGAGAGTCGAAGGGCAAATGTCTTTGATTCCAGTATTGATTAACGCTGGCTCCTTTTTGACTCCAGTGCTCCGCACGCTCCTCTCCAGTTCATTAGCTTTGTCATTTGTAAATGGTGTGTCAAAGGATGCTGCCCGTGCTTCCATGGATGAGTGTGGAGACCATCAAAGGGCCATGCCACTGGCATGTATCGATCACCAACCTGTGCGTTGTGCTTTTTTTTTCAAGTTATACACACAAATTTACTTTTTCAACCTTGTTTTTGCCACTAAATTGAAAAAAGGTCAAAGCATTACTGCAAACCACTGGAAATGTAGCCTCAGTTTATGATGGGTGTTAAGAACTCCATGTATGGAATGTTTGTTCTTGTTCCCTGCTAAGCCAGTTTAATTAAGTGTGTTTTTTGAGCTATTTGCATGGCAGGAGTAACCATACTGCATCCATCATGACCAATTTTGTACATCAGCTGGAAACTAAGTTGGCTATAAAGCAAATACTGGCTTAGGTTTAATTTCGGATTGGCTGATAATTAACATGAAATGACTCAGAACATATCCACCCCTCAATCACAACAGGACAACCCTCTTGGCCACAAATACCATTGAAGAATATCGAGAGGAAAAACAACAAAGAGCATTCAAATTCCCCAGATCCCAGTTCAATCAAGTGCTTATGGGCCATGTATCAATACCGTGACAGCACATCTTCAGAGATCCATTCAGAGAACCACAATCATTACCACTTTTCAGTCTCAGTTGGCATTTACATGTCATACAACATGATTGACAGTAAATCTTTAGGGGGCATTAGGTGGGAGGGGGTGGGGTGTGGCTGTTTTATCACCTTTGGGATGAGAAACAAAAGGTCGCAATGAGGTTGTGAGGACCTTTTGCAAGATGAGAAAAAAAACATCCTCATCTCATCACGCTGCAGGCGTCACACAGTGTTCACACATCCACCTGAAGCTCGCACTTTCTCGGAAAAGTGCAATCACAGCTTAATTCAGCAGATGGTCCCCAAAAGCCCACGTATGTTTGGGCATGGCACGGCGCTCGCGAGTGCACTCTCTGCCCATTTAAATTGCTTGTGAGTTGCAGGAGTTGATGTTTTCATCAGAAATGCTGATTGAAGTATTTAGAGGGCTTTACTGGCTATTTGGAGTTTAATCTACAAGGCTCATTCACCAAACAGCTTTGACTTTTCACAGGCATTGGACAATCAGAAGTATCTACAGATCAATCATCTCTGGATTTGTACTTGATCCCTCGTGTGGTTCTTATCAATCTCCTGTATTTTTGCAACAACGTGTTCATTTTCTCTGTGCCTGAACTGATTTTCTTAATAAAAACAGCACAATATCAATAATATTTTCTTTTTAAAATTCCAAGTTCTTATGTTTTTGAATAATGTTGAACGCTTCCTGCCTTGCTGCAATTCATGGGAAATTCAGTCAGGATTGGCTTGTCAGCAGTTGTTGTTAAGGTGCTCAGCTGGTTCATTTTTGACCACAAAGCAACAAGATGATGATTAAAAACAAGTGAATCGAGGAATGTGGGCCAACATAGAGTAATAACGTTTGTCTCTGCCTTCTATCCCACATGGGAGGGAGGGAAGGAGGGAGAGCGAGTGAGAAAAGGAGAGAGAGATTAGGGGATGTGTGATGTATTCTGACCCATATTCATTTTCACAGGGATAATGTGATAATGTGACCCACATACGACATCATCAAATTTGACATGGGGGCTGAAAGGGAGAAACTCTACACACCTTTTGTTTTGTTCAGAAATGGTGCTTTATAAAAGAAATAAACACTACTAATATAAGACATTATAATCCTGTATTAGACCCAAACACACCAGAACAAACAGTCTGGTGAGAGTATCAGCCAGCGCTAGCGTGCACAGCATCACCAGGCTACGCTTGTAGTGTCAGCTTGTGCATGTCGGGTCATTTCTGGTTGATCTACAACATCACAGAACACAATGATATTTGATAGGCAGCTAGAAAGCTTGCAACTGTGATGGTGTGTCCTGTCTATATCTGTCTCCATAAAACTCCCGTTTTCGCCATCTTCTTCAGTTAACGCTCTGATGTTGACCTCTTGACCTCAGGTTTCTCATGCTGTTCCAGGCCGACTGGTCTGAACACATGAAAAAATCTGTGCCAAAGTCAAGTCACTATTGCTGCTGCTGCTCAACAATGAGGGAAATAATCAGTGTGTGTCAGAGCGAGTGTTTTGGCCCAGCCATCCAACACAAGGTCGGACAGTCAAGGTTAAAGCCCCTGAAGTACGCACTTGAAGGACACATGAGGAAATCAAACCGTGAACATCAAATATCAGCTCAGATCAAAATCAGGCAACTTTTTTTTTTTGCCAGCAGTCAGCAGAGTTTCGCTTGCCACCCCCCATTGTCCCTCAGTTCAAACCACTGCACCTGTCACTCATTTTGATGTGCTGTCAACCTTGAAACAGCACCAGCTGAAAGGTCGAACGAATCAGAGTGTGACGGGTGAACACATCGGAATCACAATCAAAGGTCTTCAGAAGACGCTTTCTGTACGCCTTTGTAATATTTTTCGCTGCCGTTGCCACTGGCCTCTCCCGTGTCACCGCAAGCAGACGGGATGAAAAGCGTACATTTCAGTAGAGCTTGGATGGAATTTGATGTCCATGAGCTCAGAGCTGAACCCAGGACCCGTCGCCTTTCTACGAGGTGACTGTGCTAACCGGAATATCCGTGTCACCCTTCCTGTTTTATTGAATTTATATTGATAAAAATGGAGTGGAGTGTTTGAGCGTTGGCTGAGTGCATGAATGCAGAAGTCAGGTACAGCTCCTCAGAGCGATGTGGTCATCAAAACACTTTTCTGCAGCCGTGTGTTGAATTATTAGGATGGCCTTTTTCAGCAACGTTTGCGCAAGAAACTTTGTGGTGGCGCTAATCAGAGATGATTTCAAGGCCTCGGCTCTTTCTTCCTCCATCTCCGCCCGATTCTCGGCTCCAGTGGTGATGCAGCGTGATGTTTTAATGGCCAATGTTCTCCCTCCTGCAACACTAAGGCCCCCACTGGCATCTGTTCAATACAGCAACCGGATGGATCAGAGAGGGAAGAAGAATGGGAATGGCAACGGAAGACAGCGAGACAGGCAGACAAAGTGCATGCGTGCGAGTCTCTTGTTGTCCTTTGACCGTGCTGCAGAAATGTTGAGGCTTTTCCAGCACACTGCACCAGCGAGGAGATAGCATCTGACACTTGATTCCACTGCAAAAGTGTATTTATAGATCGGCCGCAAATTCAGCCAATTTACCTGTTTTTAATTTATTCATTTATTTTCAAACGGTACACGTCTTCCTCTCCTCTTCCAGACTTTGAGTGGAAATTTGTCATGTTTTACTCGATTCTTTCTGAAGGGGATATTTATAGTGCTCTCTGCTGTCAGGAAAAAGGGGAAGAACATTGCTCCTGCGAGCAAGAATATCTGCCGAAAGGCTGAGCGATGGGTCATTGTGCTGCCTCTCGTGCTGTACCTGAACAAAACACACAAAAAGACACATTCAACTCAGAGATCTGTTGATAACTGTTGAATTTATATTTCAAGTGTTAAAAATCAAGAGATTGAATGTATAAACAAGCTTTTCTGAGTATTTTTTACCGAAGAAGTTTAAAATGAGGATTAAAGCGCACTTACGTCAGAAACAAATCTTCGTTCTTTTGAGTTTCCGAAGCTCCATTTTTCTTCCTTATGTAATCTAAAAACGTTTTCCTCTTTCACAGTTTAGAAAATGACAACATGCTCTGTTGGAGATTCCAATCCCACTCTGGCCGACTGACTTAAAAATCCAGCTGTGCGGTCAGGCGCCCGTGGTGATATTAATGCATGCTAATGACGCTGGCCTGGCTGCACTGATACTGACAGCCAGATTAATTAGCTTTCAGTGTCACATGTGACGAATGACGACCATTTAGCTGATTTATGTTTGCATTTCATTCACTTTAAACAAGTTCTTGGACATGAAAATAAACCTTTCTATGTTGATCGTTCTCATAGATGCACTGCTGCCCACTGTGTGTTTCCAACCTTTTCAGTTGGTTTGGATTAGAAAGGGAAAAATATGCTTCAGCTCCATAGCAACAACAATTCTTCTGGGATTCTGTTTCAAAAAAATGAGTCAATATAACATTTAAAGAGGTTTTAGAGGCCAGTGAATCAGATCTTTATTGGCTCTCCTGCCCACACACACACACACACACACACACACACACACACACACACACACACACACACACACACACACACACACACACACACACACACACACACACACACACACACACGCTTCTGTACCCCATTTAAATACACAAACTGACTGTTATGGGCTCTAAGTTGCATCATGTATCTAAGATTAGCAATTCCAGTGTTCAGTCTTCAGCCATCTCTGCTGTTTCTATGTGGGACTGGAATGATATGAGGTCATAAATCCTCTTTTAGTTTAAGATTCTAGATCTTTATGATATTGAATATGATATCTTTCCTAGCTTGACATCAAGGAATCATGTCATTTTGTGAAATGATCAATTTTCTACCTATTCTCCATCTTCTCCCACTGAAGTTATTAGACCCACATTAGTGATGATTATGCAGCACAAACACAAGAGCTGCAGGCTACACACATTCAACAGCTTTTATCAGGGTCAGCTGACTGACCTGAAACAAAGGAGCAAATTTGAACAAAATGCTGGAATAAAATGGGTTAAATTAGGGGGGATGATGTGACTTGAATATGGGGAGCAGGAGATAACTGAACATGTAAAATAAAAGTATATGGTGATGTAAATTTAAGTCCCATTATTGCATTGATTTTAAAGAAATGCAGATTCAGGGGTAATAGAAGCACGAAGGATGGAAGGAAAGAATGATCCAAGCAGGAAGAACAGCTGAAGGTCCTGTGTTTACTGTTTTGCTGTCACTGTGCCACATGTGCTGTGACAAATATCATCCCAAGTGTGTGTGTGTGTTTTTTCTATGAATCAATGGTGAATCATGGAGTCACACTTACAGAGGACTTTATGTACCCATCAGATCTTCCCCTCGGTGTGTGCGTGTTCATTCTCTGTGCAAGTTTAAGAATTATTTCGCCTTCACAGAGAACACCAAGTTTGCTGTCACCTCTGATGGATCTTCCTCCCAGAGCTGCGCTGATGTGTGTGGATGTGGACGCCCAGCCAGCACTATGCTGTATTTTCTATTGAAGGCAAGATAGTTGTAAGTCATAATGACAAGCTGTCAGATTGAATCCAAGTGGCTGCTTGATGTTTCTGTGTAATGTATGCAGCTAATGTACGAAATGATGCAGGGTTTGCAGCAGTCAGCCCAGATCCCTCAACCTTTACGGTTTATGACACCTGAACTAAAAGACTGCTTTCCTGATTGTTTTTTTTTTTGTTCGGCTGAACATACGTAGTTAGATAATACTTTAACACCTCAAACACTTGTGTGTGCTTGAACTCAGCAGCAGTCCTGCTGGTTTTGAGCTGGTTTTGACTAACTTTCCTCAGTCAGTCCAGTTTGTTTGAAATGCTGTGAACAAATTTAATGTGTAAAATGGACCAAATGAGCAAACTCTTGTATAAAAAGACAGTTCTTGGTTTGCTTCCAGTGCAGCTCTGCACGCTCCTCCTTTGGTGCTGCCAAAATTAGCTACAGACCACCTCATGGTTAAATGGTAGAATGCTGATGAAAAAAAGAGTGCATTGTGGGTAAAAAGAGGGGGAAACAAACACCCAGACAAGCCAAGTATATTAGTGAAGTCCTTCATTTATTGATTTATTACCACTTTGGCACTTGGTGGGCTTTTTTTAAAACAGTTGATTAGTTGACTTCCTTCAGTTTGACTGAAAGCTCGTGGGGGATACTCCATCAACACACCGTATGGCTGGTGTCAGCGTTGGGATTAAAAAGTGGCTTTTTTTGTGACTTGCTGCGGCCATCGGGGCAGGAGACGAACGCATGTCTAACATTAACCTTCAGTGACAAGCTGTCAAAGTGGATTAGATATACTGCCATTCATTATATATGACCATACATCCTATATCACAGCGGTCACTCTGTGTCCTGCAGAAGGCCACTGAGCAGAATGCCACCAAAGTATCTCATGATCATCATCATCATCATCATATCAGCGATGAAGAGCAGCAGTAAGCTTTCTAGCATGCATTAATATAGTCGCACAGAAAGAAAAAAAGGAGGGAATGCTGCACATCATTGTTGAGGATGCGTTTCTGTGACTTAATTACATAATGAATGTTGGCGAGGAACGGTGTCTCCAAGACAAATAAGGCGTGACACTTCAGCACAGTGCTGATTTACGAGCCCGGCTTCTAATACTGCTTGTCTCATCATTTATGAAATTCTTGTTAACCTGCTACCCGCTTGTCTCATTTACACTGATTTATTTTGGGCGAGGGGCATGCTGAGATAATGTTTTCTACACACACTCGCACCAACATATATACACAAACACACACACAGTGATAAAACACGAGCTTTCACTTTTCTTTCTCTGCTCCAGCTGGGTCCGATCCCCTTAGGGGAGGTGGAAATATAACGCCATATTCATTTATTATAACCTTTCCCCTCCTCTTTTCTTCCTTCCCTCGCTCTCCCTCCAAAATTATTGCTTGTTTTTTTTTTTTTGCTCTCCGTGTTTGGATTCACATCTTTCTTGAATTACCAAATCATTTTCTGCTTCACTTTTTTTGAAGGTTGAGTTTAGAAGCCTAAAAACATTTCTTGAGTAAATAACAAATGTGATGGTTCATGGAAATATGAACATGCTCGCTTGTGTGCACGCGCGCACATGCATATGCGCGCACATGCATATGCGCACACACACACACACACACACACACACTGTCGAGAGAGTGACATGTGAGCATGAGGAATATCAGAGGACAAAGAGAAAATGGAGCTGTTACCAGGAGAGGAGAAAAAGTCTGCTGGGAATCATTTCTGGTGGGAGAACATTTTCCTCTTCTTGGGAATCTGTGTGAGACCAAATTACTGCAGACACCTGGAGAGAGGATAGCACGGGCAGAGACAGACAAATGAATATCACACTGTGAGTAATGCTATAATTCAGTTTTGTATTTGATGGTTTAGTCAGCACAACAGGCAAATACAGACACTTTATGTGAACATAAATGCATTTTTATTTAATTTCTATCTCTGCTTAAAATCACAAAGGAGCATTACAAATCAAACATTCCACCATGTCAGCAATGCTCACTTGAATTCACTACATTCAAAAGTTAGGTCAAATAAAACTCCTCACTGTACGTTTGTGCACAGAAACATGAGGTTTCCATCCACATTTGTGAGAGACAAAAAAAAAAACCTCTGCCAGACAGACAGACCCAGTGTCACTGACAGCAAGAGGGGCCAAGCGAAAAGACAGATAAGACACTAAAACAGAGAGGGGCAGGAGGTCTGCGTGATCTAATGATGGCTCTGCATGCATGCGTGTGCATGTGCGCGCTTGTGTGCCGCAGTTATCCGTCACACACCACTGTGCAGGGCAAAGCAGCTGTTATGTAACGCGGCCTTCAGTGGCAATAAAGCGTGACAGACACAATTACAGCATCGGTTAATTAATGCCTGCATGCACCCAGTGGTGTAATACAGCCATGACTTCACCACCAATGTGGCCTTTGGAGAGCATAAGTGAATTTTTTCATGGTGTGACCATTTAAGGAAAAACCTTGAATGTCTCACTATCTCATAGCTATGGTTCTGCTTGAGGTTTCCTCCTGTTAAAAAATGTATCCTTGTACCACTGCCTGATTGTTTGACCTTAATGAGCTGCGCAACTTGATACTGATATTGATACTGTATCTAGAAGGGTACGAAAATGTTCCATATGCCTCTGAATGCAGCAGACATTCCGAGCTGACCTTCATCTCTTTGTGCCTGCAGTGAGCTCCAACCAGAGCCATGGGGAGTACCCAGACTGCCGGAGTGAGAGGGAGTCAGGGGGGGAGGCGTCGCTGCTGGTGTCTCCACTGGTGGTGGCAGGGATTGTTATAGGTCTGGTCCTCTTCCTCTCCTGCATCACCATCATCGTTGGCAGCTTGCGCAAAGACAGTCGCCTCCGAAACCCACACTTCAGAGCCAGCTACGGTCAGTCTGACTTGGACTTTGAATAACAAATGATGGATTACCCGTCCATTCAGAATGCATTTACTATGAAGGCTCCCAAAGGTTTTAGATCATCCCTTGAGAAGACAATCATTCTATATTATACCTATACAATACCTTCTGTCTAGAAATAAATGAAAAGGATTAAACTTGAACTAGTTAACTGCAGCATGCAAAATTAGAATATTTCAGTCATCAGGTCAGAGGACAAATCTTGAGAGCTGCTTTGCTTCTGTATCTTTACCTCTGCAGGTCTGGATGGTTTATCTTATGGAGGTTCAGTAGGAGAACTGAGATCTACTTGTTTGGAAGACTTTCCTCCTGGTTTAGATTTTGATTCATACAGAGAGACTCTGTCACAGGTCAACAGCCTGTACCCCGACTCACCTCCACGGTAAGTGCTTGTTTGGGACAGTCTGATGTAATGGAAATAAGATTCTTATTTTAAAAGAGTACGTTGCTGCTCAGAGTTTGGAGCCGCGAGATATTTCACGGCTCCAAACTCTGTCAAGTTTAAAAGGTCAAATATAAAATGTAGCTGACCAATCAGATATTTCATAGGTTCATCACATGGTTGGGTTTGACCCTTCCGGCTCGACTGTTCCCTTTGGTGCCTGTTGTAAGGGCGACGTGTGTGTGTGTGTGTGTGTGTGTGTGTGTGTGTGTGTGTGTGTGTGTGTGTGTGTGTGTGTGTGTGTGTGTGTGTGTGAGTGAGAGAGTGTGTGAGAGAGAGGAATAGTAAAAGAAAGAGCGTTAAATGCCAGTGTCATGCTGTTTTTGATCTAAATGTCAGCTCCTCTAATTGGCAACTTTAATAATTCACACACATCCCCCTGTGCACGTGTGTGTACATGCATGCATGGGTATATGTAGTGGGGTTATTCCTTTCTTGCTCCAAGAACCTTTTGATTTTTACATTTTTTTTAATCTGAGGTTGGAGGGCGTCATCTCTTTTCTGTTAATTATGTAATTCTGATAGTTAATAACCATCTTGGACAGTCGTGACCTTCTGTTGCTCCGATCATAAGCTGTGTCAGGTAGAGCTTAATGACTTTCACTCTCAATATGAACAACTGATTTTTTTCACCCTAATATCTCATCTGATTCTTCCTGTTATCCATCTTCTGAGTAATGTTTGATCCTGATGTGAAGCACCTTCAAACACACAGGTCCCAGCTTACTGGTCCCACACACACACATATGTTCCAGGTTGGGAGATGTATCCCCTCCAGCATGTCCAGGGTTAGTCTCTAGCTCTCTAAACAACCAAATCAGCTCTGTGCCCTCCCCAGGATTTCTCGGCCTCAATACAGCCTCAATTCCTGTCAGATCATTTCAGGCACTTGCATCCCTGACTCTTTCAGACACACACCAGGGTCACGGCCATGGGTAGAGTAATATTTCAAGAGCTTTGAAGTTTAGTGACCTCCACTGAAGACCAGTGTCACCGGTTTGCGGGTGCTATTTAGGTTGTGTTTGGACTGGAAGCACAGCGAGGCAACTTCCACACCGATGCCAGAATTCCAGTTCTCGTCGCACTTCTAAGAGGGTTTTTGTTTTTTGATTCCATTTGGAACAGTTCAGTTGCACCAAAAATAGAATCTGCTGCACTCCACTGGTGGAAGATAATCAAAATTCCACATACAAAAATATTTATGACTGCCATAATTCAACACTTATGTTTTTCCAATAAAGATAAGTAGGCCTCTTAATTCCCCAGTGCTCTTTGTTGCTACACGGAGTTTGATTTATGTCGACTCATTTGTCACACTGCCCCCGAAAAAGTGCTGGGATTTTAATCTGGGAAGTGAACCAAAGTGTCTGCAGTGTTCCTAGAGCTACAAAGTGTATTATCCTGAAAATATCCATCATGGAGGCCATCAGCTGCAGCTCTGCTGTGGCCTCTAATCTATGACGGGCTAAAGCCCGAGCCAAATGAATGGTTCCTATGCCATTTCAGCTCCTGTCAAGTGTCTAATAAACCCATTTTCAATGCTGGTTATTCGTTATCCAGTACCTTTGGGTGTAATATAAGACCAGAAACATGAGGTGCAACAAGTCAATGAAGAGAGGAAACAGACAGAAGGTAGGCTGTGACATGACACTGATTTGGCAGGAAATCTGATTGTTCTGGACAGCCCACGTGAGGGATTCTGGCTGACATTATGGGTGAGCAGCAAGTGTACAAACACATACATGCAACTAAATGTATACAAATCCAACCAGCATACGCGCAAATCCTGTATATTTAAAAAAAAAAAAAAAAAGGTAAGGTGCTTGTCGACACTGTGCCAATCAGCCGGTAGAATCAGTCATGTGACCCTGTAGGGAGAGTGCGAGTGAGTGCCACAGATGGTTGAGGGAAACTCAGATCAACAGTGCACCTACTGTGACACACTACCTCTCTCACGCACAGTCACACACACTTCAGCTGCTCACCTGTGGAGACAGAAATCTTTTACTTCCTCTCAGGTAGATGCCGGGAAATCTTTGGCAAAGAGAGACAGAGAGGTGGGAGAGAAAGAAGTAAATTGTATCAAATAGTTCCCATCATTAACCACTAGATAGATCATTTAATTAAATGTATTATTCTCTTTTACATGAGAATGGAAGAGCAAGCTAGAATTAAAAACTATTTACATGAACGTCTGCATGATTTGTAAAAATGACACACAACCGCACAAAGATGAAACCAAATCACGTCTCCCCCGGTGATGTCCCCTAGAAGTGAACAAACTCCACCTCCAGTACAATTGCACATCGCGTCCTCATAGCTGACGTTTTCTGGTGAGACTACGGCACACAATTGTGTGAGTGGCGTCACGAGGTGGGTGCCATCGAGCCAGGGCTGTAATTGTGTTTCCTTTATAGCGTATTTCCTGGAGTTATATAAACCGATTTTCTAGGAAATGGAGTTGGATAGATCTTTAATTACAGTCACCAAGTTACATCAACCGAGACTCTAAATATCTGGTGTCTGGTTGCTGTGTCATATTGATAAGGACGGTGTTGGGATGTCTCGTAGGGAACAGCGAACGCTTCAGGGGGAAGTGATAACGGAGCAAGGACAAGGACTTCCCCAGGACCAAAGTAGGGGGAGTGCTGGAATCTGAATAATTGAATCTCAGAGATAAGACTGAAGTATCAAGAGATGTGTGACCTCTGTTTTCCGCAGTCTGCACTAATATAATCTGTTAGATTAGCATAAATCCAAATCACACACACAAGCACACGGGAAGGCAGCCCCTATACGTTTCTCTTACTCCACAGGAACGGTACTTGTCACAGTGGTCGAGAGCAGGCCAGCTGTACCACTGCAACACTCACACACAGAGACCATATGCTCGCCATGCCACAGCTTGACTTGTCCTGTTTCCAGCATGGTGGAGCGTCACAACCAACCCTTGATTACATGCCAGAGGTCCTCCCTTTCTCAAGAGCCATGCGTGTCCTTCCTCTGCGTGTCCGTCGTGGTATCCAGGACACAAGTTTGGGAGTTTCAGAGGAAATTGTAGTCCCCTGGTGGTAGTGGGCACTGAATGTTTAAAGCTTTGATTCTAAATTCTTAATCAGTGATATGGAGCCATCTGAGTTTCTGCTGTAAACAATATTAACAATTTCTTGCCACAGACAATAACTGTGGCCAAAATTACAAACTCCACTACTCACTATATAGGAATAGCTTCTCTTCTCTTGCTTGGTTAGAGAGCATCACTTGTATACTTTTCACAATAAATAATGGGACACTAAATAGGGCACAGTCATCCTCAATATAAGGATTTTCGAACATGTGAACAATTGCTAATTCTGGGCAGGTAAATCAGGAGTTTTGCGTAATGTTGGGACTCTTTGTGGACCATAATAGTCAGGTAAAAGGTCTTAAGCCACATCGTAATACAGAACAAAACCCTGGTGCATCAGAGGAGAAGCAGACCCTTTTACATGTCCTAATAGAACAATAAACTGAGTTCAGATTAGATGGCATGATGTACCAGATTAGATTGTGCATGAAAATAAGATTTCAAAGTTTTAAAAGGCTTTATGAATAAGGCACAAGTTCCAAATCCTTTTTGAGGCAGTTTTGAATCTAATTCAAGAGTGTTTGAATCCAATTTCTCTGCTTGCCATTAGCCTTTTAAAAATAGACAAGGGCTTAATCAGCTTATCAAACACAGCCGAGGCAGAGGGGCAAGTCCAGGGCACAGACAAAAGCTTAAAGAGCAAGATGGAGCAGAGGGAGAATCAAGAAAGAAACAGTATAAGAGCAAAGACCCCACCCAAGGAAAGAGCTACAGCACCACTCGTGATGAGTCAAACATGAAGCACATACACAGAAGCACTTGTGTAGCTCCCATGATGCCTCTCAAGAGGCCTGAATTATTTTCACTATAGCACACACACACACACACACACCACAGTCATTATCTGGTGTGATGTTTTTGCAGAAACAAACATGCAGTAGAAGGCCGCAGGGAAGCAGAGGAGCTCGTAACTCCTGCGAGACCAAAGACACAGAGGTTTACACTGTGTGTCACCGCCTCTCACACTCACACTCACACTCTATCTCCAATTTTCACCTCCACATGCCTTGGCCGCATGCTCGTGGCCGGTTTTCCCAGAGAAAAGTAAAGTTCTTGAGAATGAAACTGAGCAAACCTTCAGTTACCTGGTTTGTGGAAGGTGCTGAGGTGTCCACGTGGGACACGAATACAAAACCAAGCGGGCCAATCACAGAGTAGTGGTACGAGGCTACACGACAGCGACGTTCTGTTCCTGTGAGGAAGTCGAGTAACCAGCAGAGAAAGTGTTTTAAGGAAAATCACAGAGGGGCTGCAGTGTGCCAGGAGACTGATTTACCTCGAAGCTGATTGAGTTACGCTGATTGAATGTTTGCTTCCTACACCTCCACCATCCCACCATCCACGCCATTATTTACACACTCTGATCTAATCATTCCGTTTAGTTTGATTCTGCTCCCTCTCTCTGAGGAAGGGGAAGAACACAACGCTTGAGTTCTGAGGTGCCTTTTAATGTATGAAAAGGTGTGTAAGCGCATGTGTTTTTGGGGAATGAGGACAGGTTTTTTATTAGAATTCAGAATTCATTAGGGTCATTGTCCAACTGCTTACCTTCCCCCTCTATTTAATTTCCTCAGTTCTTCAAGAGAAGCAGGGTTAGGATCAGTGGGGCTGATGTGAAAGTTCTGGGATAATTCAGCAGACTGGAAGCACGACGAGAAAGCAGCCAGACACTCAGAGATAAACCTGGCGAGCAAAGGGAGAGAGCAGCTTTTATACCGCAGGAGGGGGAGCGATAACGGGGCAGGGCAGGACACAGGACAGGTGACAGCGATCAGGACAATCAGCAGAGTCAGGAGAACTAGATGGACACACAAATACTGAAGATTCTCCAAACTCTTTTAACCTGCACATCAGGACTCTTTAGGGGTTCTGATTGTTAGATGTTGATGTATTGTTGGTTGATTTTCTCTGAAGGTTCTTTTTATTGTTTCTTATATAATAATTATGATGATGATGTTTTTTTTGGGAAGTGTTGGAAATTAAATCAAGCTGCACCAAAATAAGAGCTCTAAAAACAATATTTTCTTCTTCCTCTTCACGTTATCACAGTACTAACTGTGTGTTTTATTGTTGTTGTTTTTTTTTCTCTCTGTAGTTACGATGAGTGTGTTGGCCCCGGGTCCACTCAGATCTACCTTCCTACAGATGACCCACCTCCCTACTCCCTCCTGGACCCCTGTCAAGGCGGCTCAGAGCAGGAGGAGCAGCCGGCCTACAGCCCGGAGGGTCCTGGCTCCTGTGCCGAGGGTGCCGCCTGGTTCTCCCCCTCCCGCTGCCCGCTGGGACTGCAGCAGCAGCAGCAGCAGCAGCAGCACATCGCATCCATCTCCTTCCCGCAGGAGGCGGCGCCGTCGTACGAGTCGGTGCTGGCCGAGCAGGGACGGCCGCTCCCTCTGATGCCATGTGACCTTCATAAACACCAATCAGAGAGGGGGGACGACGGCAACTCCCCGCAGCCGGGGCTGAACCACATCTTGCAGGACAATTAATTTGTTTTTTCTTTTTTTTTTACACCTGCGCTGTTGGCCGTGGCCGTGACACTTATCGATGCGTTGCGCGGAGCGGGCGAAGGGAGCAGCTGCGACGCCGAGCAACAGACGCTAAATGAGACACACACCTCTTTGACGCAGCCAACACCCAGAAGGGCTGAAAACAGCAGCCCGGCCACTTTTCAAAATCTGATTTCTGTACAGAACCTAAATGGTGTGGTACTGTCTCGTCCCTGGACCCGGTCCCTCCTCCATAGTTGGCTTTGTTGTTGTGTGTTGACTATGAGTCCCGTTCATGTTTGGAGTTTGCTGTGAAGTGGTGACATCTTAGCCAGTAGCCAGCTGATTTGTCTGTAAACGGAAGAGCAGACAGGTCCCATTCCATCCCTTTTAAATGTGTTATTTACTCAGACCCAAATGTGCCGTGTGCGACATCCCGAGCCGAGCGAGTCACAGTCAGTGATACCTTTATACAAATGTGCCATCCTCCAAGTGTAATTACAACATCTCTATCTTCACAATGACGTCGGAGCCATAAACTTTCATTTGAATTCATTGAAGCAGAGCGTAAACATGTTCACATTGTTAAATATTTATAGGATATTAATTGTACAGAAGCGCCATATTTTTAAGGGCTCTCGTTGTAATTTCAGTTTTCTTTCCCTAACTGCACCCCAGCAGCAAAATGTAGCTCAGAGCTGTTTATAGTTGATGCAAGAAGTGAGACATTAAACTGTAGACTTTTACGCACTGTTCACTGGAGCAATGGAAGCTTCTGTCTTTGCCCCCCCGCCCCCCACCATTAAATCGCCTTTTATTTGCACTAAAACAAACCCACGTAAGTGTTGAGGTCAGGGGACGGATCATCCTGTTTATGTAAATATTGTTAATGCACACTAATTGTGCAGCTGTGGGTACTTTAATATAGGAAAGTTCTATGTTGAAAGCTTGGAAACGTAACATATTTTAACTTAAAGGTGATTTTGACAATAAATACTTATGAAAGCAGAGATGAGTTTTATTTAATAGTCAAAACAATTTGTTGCACTATGGCAACATAAATTCCAAAAGCCTTAAATTCAGGCTGGCAAAAATTCAAAATGAAAGAATTGTGATTTAACGTGATTGAAAGATTATGTCATGATGCACCTCTCCTTGGTCACAGGATAAAGCTGCATGATGTCAATATTTTTCCATACAATTATTTCCCATATTATATCAATAAGAAATTACACTTAAATTACTAGTATTTAAAATTAGTTTTATTAATAATAATATAATAATAATAATAATAATAATAATAATAATAATAATAATAATAATAATAATAATCTATCATGTCCACTTCCTCCTAACAACTCTTCCAAATAAAATGCAATAGATATGGAGTATCCCAAACACAAGCCACTTTTGATTTCATTATATCTAGTTTCTTCCCACAGTGCAAATACAAAAATAGGCTGTGTGTGTGTGTGTGTGTGAGAGAGAGAGAGAGAGAGGTGAAAGAGAGAGATGGCTATAAGGCATTATTTCTGCCACAATGACACAATGACAGCCGGGGGGAAAAATGCAAAACTCGAGACCAAGATGAGGAAGAATGAGAAGATTTATCCCACAGCCGCCACCAGGGGGAGCTGTTTTGGAGACACCAAACCTTCACCAAGTCTTTATTTCTGGTTTCCATGTGACCTGTGGAAACAGGTGATCTTAGATGGTTGCTGATTTTCTTTAACACGTGTTGTTTGTCCTTTCTGAGTGACTTGCATGGCTGTCCCATTTGTCAAAAGTTCTTGTGTGTTGCTGGTTTTCAGTTGAACGATGTGCCTGATAGCCCTCAGCCTGTGTGGCCTGACCGTTGTAGCCAGAGATGATCGATGCAACCTACTTGACGTTGGGCAGCATTACACGTCTGGTTGTGCGATGATGTACTGCTTTAGACAACACTAAAGTTCACAACTGCAGGTTTATTACATTTTTCAGAATCAAGAGTCAGTTAAAAGTGTAACTTCCACATTTTCACTTTAAATATTTTTGAATGATAGTCATTAGTTAATGATACATAAATGAATCAAAGTATATTGAGGCAGAAATTCATTGCAGTTAAGAAAAAGAAAGGACTTCACTGAATTGTTGCCCAAAAGAATTTCTTTTCATTTTTCTAAATAGTAGTTTTTAGTAATTTTTTCCTTAAAGTTTCAATTTATATGACACAGAATGGGGGATATAAGACTTTTTTCTGCAGAAATACACAAAATAAAATAGTTATGTCACTACAACACACCTCTTTTCATTCATTTGTTCAATAAAACTCTGTCCTTCACCCTTAAATTCAGTGATAGATGGTGATTGTTTGTGTAGCTTGAGATTTGATGTTTTTGTCAGGTTAGAGGAGTTGTTGTAAAGGTCAGCACGCTTGTCTGGATTCTAACATTTTTTAGAACACTTATTTACTAATACTTATTGTCACTAAAGTATTTTGGAGTCCCTCCAGTCTAACACACTCAGCTAAAAGAGCTTTGGTGCACGTAAATGTTCCGACAGTATATGTAGATTTCTTGTATCTGCATCACTTCCTGTTGGTTCTTTTCTTCATCGTTCGGGGCCACAGACTCGTGTATCAGTCATGTCGGGTCACCGAAGTTACTTTATGTTCTGTATCAGACTTTGTTACAAATTTATTTTGTAGAGAAAAACTAATAAATACAAAGTCTTATGAACCCCCGAGTGGCCTTTGTGTGTGTGTGTGCGCGTGTGTGTCCCTGTCTAGCTGCTCATCACTTTTGCTTAAATACGCAGAGTTGAAAAACCAAAACCAACTCTGCTTTTTCCCCCTCAAATCTGCCTTAAAACTGTCTTTTTGTTTTGTTATTTTTTGGGGATGATTCGCGTTCAGCAGCCATTGGTTGGGTTTTCTTGAAACGTTGCCTTGGTGATGGTCTGACTTTCCCTCTGGTGCTATCATGATGTTGATATGATGTTTATTACATGCTGATACTTCATACACATCTTCATTCCATAAGCAAAGTGAGGACATGTGTGGGAAGTGAAGACATTTTGCCTGGTCTTTTCGACTGTGTGTTAGACTACGCAATTGTGTGTGTGTGTGTGTGTGTGTGTTACATTACATCCATGAAAGTCTTTACAAGCATAAACATTGACAAATGTCAATGAGTATGATGTACAGATCAAAAGATAGTTTGAAAAAAAGGGGCATTTTCCACCTTGAGTTGTCTATACTTCTAATGATGGATTGATTGATTGATTGATTGATCTATTGAATGCAGAGGTTGTTTGAATGACAAACGTCAGTTGTGGATTTTCAGTACATTCTGAAAGTACAGCTTCTACTACTGCTTCTAAGGCATGAGTGGGAACTTTACTGTGTTTACACGGCCCAGTCGGCAGATTTCCCATCAATCAGATGATTGTTATTCCACCGGAACAGAACTGGCGAGATTCTTCAGATACTTCAGAAGCAGACACACCCACGCGGAAGAGCGTCAGTCAGGGAGTCAGCGTCACAACAAAAACGCCAACAGCACACTAACAGACGTCGGCTGCACAGCTGTGACGGCAGCGGTGAGCCTTGATTTCAAATCATACAGTTCAAATCAAAGCTCGGTTGGAACTTTCGGGGTTCTCTTTCAGAAAATGAAGAATCTGGTCTTGTTCCTGCTCGTTTTTCTGGCTGTTGGAGCTGATATCATGACAGATGGGTTTCCTGCTGAGTACGGTATTCCCAAAACTTCAACCAGTGATGCTGTGGATTTGTTACTGACAGAAATCTAAATTTACAGTCCTTCCAGACAACAAAGCCATAGAAAGGATTCTGGCAATTAATCTGACTGATGTGCAGAAGGGTATCGTAGAGCCTCGAGGTAAGGCAAAATTAAATGATAGCATGATGTAATCTAATGTAATAATCCTGCTTTTATTCTAATTTAACTCGCTAAAAATTAATGTGGTCCTTTTGTGCCGCAATCCTTTATAGTTTCAGGCCAAAGTTAATATAAAAGTAACAATGCAAAACTTAATTCAAAACCTTGAATATACAGTCTTAGTTTTGGCTCATTGTCCACTTTAATTTCATTATTTTATTATTGCTTACTTTGCAAATTGCAACTTCGAGTTTGTGTTGTGGATCACTTTACTTATTAGCCGGAGTTCTTCTAACGCAAATATTCCAAACTTTCTTTTTGCAGACAAGCGCAAGACTTTGGAATGAAAAGATCTGTCGAGTTTGAACACATGGACACAATAAATATGTGTTCGTTATGCATTTAAATGGAACCAAAACAACCCCACATTTGCAATATCGCCTATTCTAATATAAGACCCGATTGATTTTCTCACAAGCCTCACAAAGACCCTTGACCATGAATCAAGCTGCACCAGTCAGTCTCCACGAGGGCTGAGTCTGTTGCGCGACAGCCCCACCTAGTGGCGCTTCTCCAGAACTGCACATTTGGAATCAAAACAGTTTAAATTACGGTAAAATGAATAAAGTCGAATGTATGTCCAACTTTTGCTTACCTCGGATATTTTTTAAATGGCGAATCATATGCATGCAATGGCAGAGGAGGTGTCCGTGTTTTACCGGTGAAGACGTTTGGTTTCCCTTAAGAAAGTTGCCGGAGCGGCGCGGCCATGTGACCCGCCGCCCGCAGCCAGAGCGTCGGCGGTCCTCGGTGTCGCCTGCCCCCCCCGCCCCTCACCACCACCACCCCCGACCACCACCGCCCCCGACCGTCGGCCCACCGGACCGCAGCCCTCATCCCCGCTCTACAACCACGAACTTTGCAAGCGGACGGAGCCCTTCAGCGGCGGAAACATGCGCGCCGCGGCGGGGCTGGCGGCGATCCTGGCGGCGGCGAGCGTCTACCTCTACCTGCTGTCGGCGCACCTTCCCCCGGGGGCCCGGCCCGGCCCCGGCCCCGGAGCCGGGGACGAGGGGGGCCTGGAGAACCGGTAGGATTCATGCAGAATGTCAGAAGGAATCTTACATTATCACACTTAATCTTACATTATCACACTTAATCTTACATTATCACACTTAATCTTACATTATCACACTTATCAAGACCGTTTGAAGTACAAATAGTGATGTTGTGCTCGAATTAAGCAGGTTTCGTTTAAAAATAAATGCGCTATACAGATAGGTTTATAATAAAACATGAAGCTTAAAAACAAGTCTTAAAGGGCTCCTTATCTGTTCTGTGTTTTCTTTATACATATTTTACATCTGCATCAAAATCCCATCCTTGCTTGTTTGACCTCTGACCTCTGATCACGGTCAGACCTGTAGGGATGTTTATGATCATCTCACTGGATAGATATTCAAAACCTCTCCACTGGGAAGCCCGTGTCGGCTTCCTCATTCCCATCACTTATGAGCCAACGAGGGAGGAATAGATGCTCTGTTTGTCTGTGGTAAAGTGCCACATACATGTGAGCTGAGTCACGGGTTCGTCATTAATGGCGGTCAATATTTACAGGCCTCCGTCAGGGGAAACATCCTGATGTTTGTATTTTGGGACGGTTTTTTTTTAGGTTATATAAGTGTCTTCCTGTTGTCATGTGAGGTAATCATATCTGAGCACACGCACGTCTGACAGCAGCCCAGCGTGCGTCCGTGTGTGTGTGTGTGTGTTTGTGTGTGAGAGAGAGACTGTGTGTGTGTCAGACAGACCTGGCAAGAAGTTGAAATGTGCCAGTCAAGTATGAGGTTGTCTAAGAATGATAGAATAACACCGACCAGGAGCAAGATGTGTGTGTTGTGCGTGCGCACGTGCACGTGTGCAAAAATAATGATTTTGAATGTGATCAGTTGAAAAGCCACTTTAAGTTGAATAATGATTATTCATGAATGATCGATTACGGTCAGGTTTCATATCGGCTTTTTGTTTTGATGATCAGTGATGATGCCGTCCCCGTTAGGACGCCGTGGATCCCCGGGTATAAATAAACAGATGCGTGTGTCCCCCCGAGCATCTGCACTGGTATAATTAAAAGTGCGCACGGTGACACATTGCCCTCAAACACTAAACATACATTCACACAGGCGTAACCGTGACCCCTCCGACCAATGGCGCGGCTGAGTGCTTGTCCCCCTGACCAGTGCGGAGAAGGCAGCCAGACACGCTGCGTGTCGGGGGGGGGGGGTTAGGAGCTTGAGTTTCATGGTGGGATGAGGAGGGGGTTGGGATTTCTGTGTATGTGATGAGGGTCCTCCTGCTGGAACACTATTTCTGTCTCAATCAAATGTATCCTGTTACCCCACAACGCTTGTAAAGGGGTCGAGGGAAAAGTCACTCCACGTTGACCCCCCCCCAAGACACCGTGTAAATAAAGTTTAATTGAATTGGCTTGATGGTGTGAGCATTCTTTTTTTTAATGGTTGTTATTTATCCCCGTGATGACGTTCTCCCCCGTTTACGTTCTCCCCTCACGTCTGTCCTCCCAGGCTGAAGTTCCCGTCTGACCTGGACGAGCTGCGGGAGCTGGCGGAAACGCTCCGGTTCTACAAACGGGAGCATCACGGCTACGTCCTGCTGCTCTTCTGCAGCGCCTACCTGTACAAGCAGTCCTTCGCCATTCCCGGCTCCTCCTTCCTGGTGAGACAAGGCCGTCCCCCGGGGGGGTCGCGTCACCTAGCACGTCGGCTCACCTGCGCTTGACCTTCAGAACATGCTGGCCGGCGCCATCTTCGGGCCGTGGGAGGGTCTGGCTCTGGCCTGCCTGCTCACCACCGCAGGCTCCACATTCTGCTTCCTGCTCGCCGCTGCCTTTGGAAAGCAGTACGTGGTCCAGCTGTTCCCCGAGAAGGTCGCCCTGCTGCAGAGAAAGGTCAGCGCCCCCCCACCGCAGGAGCCTGGGCTGCCTGCATGTTCTGCTTGCCTCATTCATTACTCTTCTCCTCCCTTTTTGCTCCTCTTTTCTTTTTCCTTCCACATCCATAAAAAGGTGGAGGAAAATCGCAGCAGTTTGTTCTTTTTCCTCCTTTTCCTTCGTTTCTTCCCCATGACGCCAAACTGGTTTCTTAACATCACCTGTCCCGTCCTCAACATCCCCATGTCCATCTTCTTCTTCTCTGTGCTCATAGGTGAGACCGCACACACGACACGGGCGCCCACGCACGCAGTCCCATTTCCTCCTTTTCTCCCCCCCCTCTCTCTCCAGGTTTGATCCCGTACAATTTCATCTGTGTCCGCACGGGCTCCATCTTGTCGGAGATCTCCAGCCTGGACGACATCTTCTCCTGGGGAACGCTGGCCCAGCTCCTCGCCATCGCCCTCATGGCGCTGGTCCCCGGCGCGCTGATCAAACGATACAGCAAGGCTCACCTCAAAGTGGACGGCATGGACAGCAACGGGCACAGCCAGGACCGGAAGAGACGATGACTCGGGAATTTAAAGGAAGTGTTTTTCAAAAAAGCGCCACGCCCGAGGCCCGGGCCGTCCAGGCGTCACATGACACTGATGTGGGACGGCAGTGGAGGTCCAGTTCCAGCAGATCCTCTCAGATCAGAAACCCACCTGTCGGTATCTGAAGAACCTGTAGGTCTTAATACAGCTGTGGATCCACAGAGCACGGCAGCAGCTGAAAGAGCTCTCTGGAACGCCATCAACAGTTCCTCCTTCAAAAGACTTTTTTTTTCCTCTCTCAGATGTGAATCTTTGATCTGGCGTCAGTTCATGTGAAACTTTTTTTCTTTGAAAATGTTGATCTGTATCAGTCTTAAATTGCAGTTTCTTACTGAAAAGTGAAGGGATGCGCAGCTGAACGTAAATCACAGATTGTTCCGAGGTCTGAGGTTTTTTTCAATGTTTCTTTTTTGATTTTAATACGTTTTAGTTTGAAGGACTGAATACCTGTTGACAGCTGGTGGCAACCATGGTGTTCAGTTTAGGTGAAACTTAAACTACTAAAGTGCTTGATTGGACCTGATACTGGTTTTGGTGTATAGACCCGATATATATTTTACAAAACTGATGTGATGAAACAAAATGACTAAATTCTGAAATACTCAAAAATCCTGACTTTTTAGTCTTCCCCCTAAATCATCACTATTCCAGGTACACCCTATGATAAAATAAGATGAAGTAATCTGGAAAGCAGGTTTATTGTCCTCCATTTTTAAACAACTTTAAAGACAACCTTTAACAACAACCATCCAAAAAGAAAAAGACTTTAATTCATGCGTTAAAACATCAAAAACTAATCAGGCACTCATCAAAATCTTCGTAAACACAAGGACTCCCTGACAGGAGACCCATCAGTAGTAAGTCTTTGACACTTTGTCATGCTCTCTGTAAACTTCAGAAAAATCAGAAATCAGCAGCAACTCAGCAGATCAGTCCCTGCTCCAGGCCTCCGTACAGGACCCGTCTTCTTCAAGCCATTTATCCGTGAGTGCGTCCAGACACGAAGCTCCAACGGGTTGAATTTCTGCAGCTCTGCGCTCAACTGTGAGCTTAGATGGCTTAAAAATAACCCCAGAAGTAAAATAAGTGATGTCACCACATCCTTCTATGCATCAAAAAAAAAAAAAATCATTTCAGTTGCATACTTTAATTTACTCAGTGCAAATGGATCAGTGCTGAGCGGAGTCCAGTTCAGTATTTGAAACACAGAACGTGCAAAATGTCAAAGTGAAATATCAACCGGAGCAGCTGGGGTTACACAAAGATGTGAAGTCAATGGTCCGGGTGATGGGGGAAACGAAGCAACGCCAGTACCGCCGTCACTCCACGCCTCGGCTGTGTGCGAAATGATACAGCACGGTTGGCTCGTCCTGGAAGCCGTGTTGACCCCTCAGGTGAACCAACACTCCTCCCAGCTGGAGTCGAGCTCCGTACAGCCGGGCGTCCGCTCGCCCAGCGGACAGACCTCGCTCGATCAGCCAGTCCACCAGGTCGCTGCCCCGGAACGCGCGTTCTAAATGGGTCTGCTGCTGGCGGGGTGGGCTCAAAGAAGAATCCTGCTGGTGAAGGTGACAGCCTCGGTGTGACCGCAGCTGGGTCACCTGATCACGGGGGGAAATGGGCGGGTGCTGCTCCATCTCAGCGAGCAGACGAGCTGGAAATGGAGCTTGGGGGCTCGGGTGAAGACCGCGCGGGTCGGGGTTGCGTTGCTCCTCGTCTCGTCCTGCGGCGCACCTGTCATTATCAGAGGAAGGATTCACCTGGAGAAGCGCTCACGCTCTCCCGTGAGCCACTGCATCATGGAGACAGAGGAACAACAACAGAGGAAACATCCAGGCAAAGAAAACGGGGACAGATAAAAGGAAACACGACAGGAAGAAAGCAAAAAGAACGTGTTAATAAAGAAAAGAAACTGGAAAGTGTTTTTTTTTTTTTTAAATACAGTTGTTATTAAAACGAGCCAAAACTGCTTAAACACAGAGGTGCAGATAGACTGAAGTAATGGGGAAAACATGCAGCATGTCTACTGGTTTGATCTGAGTAATAACTGGTGGAGGAAAAACACACCATCAACCCGCTGGATGAAATCATACGTGAGTCAGCAGAGGGAAAACTACATCAAATTAGAGGGAAAATAAACTTAGTGTGAAGAGATTAAATGAAATCTGTTAGGTCCCAGTTTTATTCGGATTTTGAAGGAACCTGTGCTCCTCTACACGCTGTCTAGGTAGCCTCAGAGTTGTCGTGTCTTAACCCGATAAAACTAATTTCAAGCTAGTCACACACACACACACACACACACACACACACACACACACCCTTACCTGCGTGTGTGTACAATGTCTTGCACGCACTGATCTTTGTGGTAACGGACAAACTGGGTGCAGGTGAGCCGGACCTCCTCGGGCACACCCGAGGGGCTGACGTCTTCAGTGTTTCTGCCCGGCAAGAGCCCGAAGAGCCTGACACCGACGTAGAGGTTAGTCAGGAAGGAGAACAACCAGCAACATACCCAGATATTCAAGAATCTGCAAGACTTCCCACCTTCTTTTAAAGGGAATGATGATGAGGTGTCTGTCCAGACCAAAAATACTGAAGGAGAGGAGGCCCTGGAGGAAAAAAAAAAAACACGGGAAAATGAGTAAATAATCAGTGAATGTTCTTTTAAAGGTGACGGAGCACACGTACCTGTCCGTAGTTTGTGACTGCACAGAAGAACTGTAGCTCCAGGTACAGTCTGCCTGGATCTTTGTTGAACAACCACCACAGACAGCTGGACAGGTTCTACAGACAGACAGACAGACAAACAGACAGACAGACAGACACAGACCACATCAGGGCGCTCGCGTCGTCTTTTGGTCCTTTCATCTGAAACCTTCTGCTGAGCGTCAGACTCTCACCGCTATCAAGCTCACGAAGAGCAGCAGACAGAGCAGGACGTGTCTGAGCGTCTGTCTGTCGTCGCATGTTGGGGGTCCGGGCGGGGGCAGGTTCAATGGCTGCTCAGAGGAGGGGGTCTGCTGTGGCTCCTGGCCATCAAACAGCGCCCCGCTGTGGCCTAGAGAGAGAAACGTAAGAAGAACACGAATTTACACTTATGATTCTTTCAATCAATCAGCTAACAAAATGACTATTGGATTTATGTAAGCAGTAAGGAAATACAGAGCAAAGCATTTACTCTAGTTCTCTCTATTTTGATGAGAAACTGGGTATAATATAGGGCTGTAATAAACAATCACAACTATGAGATTTTCTTCCTACCCCTGCTGCTGGCAGGTTCTCGCTGTGTGCTGGCGATCATGTCGGGTAAACTCTGGAAAGAAGAAAAGCACTGGAGGTCTGGCAATAGGAGACAAATGAATTAAGACAAATTAAGTCCCTTGTGATTATTTCACGTGAACTGTGAATACATTCAGATTGTTGGAAGAAAGCTACCCGAGTTGATGCTGCAGGCGGACGAGCTGATCTCGGGTTGTGGTGCTTCCTCCAGTCCAGCAGGGGTCCTCAGCCCATCGTTAAAGCCCGATAAGGCAGCTCTGCTCAGGGCCTCGTAGCCTCTCTGGTCCCTGTCTCCCTGACTGAGACCCATCAGGGATATGGCGCAAAGAACCAGGCTCACCGCCAACACCACTGTTGTGACGATTATCTGGAGGAGAAGGGAAAATATAAACACAAGAACTAAATATTTGAGTGAAAAAAAGGCTAACGCGCCGAGTTTCAGCAGGCGTCTTTTCTAACCTGAGCTCTGCCGTAAAAGAAGGCAGAATCGATGTTATCTGTCCTCTCTCCTGACAAGAGTAGACCTCCAACCATCAGAACAGGAACCCTGCACACACACACACACACACACACATGCACACGCGCAATAAATGACAGGAATGGTGTACTGTCAACAGCCCAAACTGACATTTGCATGCAGACCTACCCCCAACCCAGAGCCATAAACACTCCTGGTCTGAGTCTCAACAAGTCGTCTCTGTTAATCAGAGCCAGGCAGAGCGGGATCAAACCTGAAACGAGAAGAAACACAACCCTCACAACCAGCACAGCTCACATGTATCTGGATGAAATCGGCCCAGCGCTCACACACACGTACACACCTGTCCAAATGTAAGTGCTGTACAGAGAACTGTACAGCAGGGTGAAGGTGACAGTTCGGCCCAGGAAATTGTCGTCATATTTCACCAGGGAGTTCCACAAGATCATACTGATGCACACTAAGACCTATGGGACACACAGCATTGTGTTACAACCCAACGAGGGAGTGTGTGTTGTGAAGCAAGCGAGTGGCGGCTGACCTGAGCCAGGAACAGATTCAAGGCAAAGAGGTGAGGAAGCCGCTTGCACTTCCTGCTGAGCAACATCACCATGATGGTCCAGACCTGAGCGGAGAAACAGAGCGTGTCTGCCTGTTACACTCACTTGTGGCCCTGCAGACGCCAGGAAGGGCCAAGCAACCACTGGAAAGACTGCTTACCAAAGCAATGAGGCTAACAATGCTGATGTTGAAGCTCACGTTCTCAAGCTCGGCCACCAGGGGCGTCGGGTCCATCAGAGGGATCGTTAGCAGCCACGCCGACACATACATGATGGGCGCCGACAGAAAAGTACTAATTACCATCCCTGACGTTACCTCAAGTAAAGACAGAGAAAAAGACTATCTAAGACCAGGTGTTCTGCCCCACCAGATTTCTGGTATAATGACATCATTGAGAGGATTTGATTTGTCATCTAAAATGAATGTAGAGAATTTATCTCAAATCTTTTATGTTTGCTGTCTTCAGTCAGAACTTACCACCTCAAGCTCCATGTTGTAGTGTCCAGCGTAGATGGCTACACTCGGTGCGGTGGGGAAGACCCCGTAAAGGAAGGCAAAGTTGGACAAACTGGTGTGGTTGGCACTGGTGCTGTTCACGCCCACATCCAGGATGTCCACCATGTCTTTACAGACCAGTGGCATCACCAGCCTGCAGACCAAAGAGGCACAGGTCATCAGGAAAAACCACCTTTTTTAAGTTTTATGTCACAATTATGTTTCCTCAAAGAGCAAGACTGCACACAAAGATCTCCCTCTTACAGTTTGGCTGTGATGAGGAGAATCAAGGCAACTCCAGTGTCCCGGGTCAGTTTCCTAAGCTGGCCGACCTGCCACAGCAACAGAGAGACTCTGATGACAATTTGCAGACTTTATGATGCTCACACACAAGAGGAAAAGATTAAAAATGTAAATGAGTTAAACTTGCCATCGTAAGGCCGAGGTAAAACAAGGCTGCCCCTCCAAAAGAGTTGGCCAGACCATCTATGAACTCTGACAGGACAGCGGGAATCTGCTGGCCCAGGACAAAGTGACCCACGATTCCCACCATCACCATGAACACCACCGGATTTTTCAGCACCTGAGGAGGATCGACCAAGTGACTGAGAAACCTTAGCGGCTAGGTTGGATCTGGAGGCCTGAGTTTTATTCACTGCAGCCGTTACCTGTAAGATTACGACTCCCATGATGCCGAGGGTCCTGTGCTGTGTGTGACCTGACTGCCTCCACTTCTGCACCTCACAAAGAGCGAAGCCGATGGGATTAAGCAGCATGAGGGAAACCGGGGCAACGAGGTAAATGTACTGCAGGTACTCAGGGTAAGTGCTCCGGTACAGAGCGTCGACTAGAAACACAGAAAGAGAAAAGAAAGCAGTGTAAGGTGTGCTCAGCACTCAGGAGTCAGTCCACATGTGTCGTATCTCTCACCGATAGGGTAGCCCAAGGCAAAGTCGTTGCTCTGTGTAGCGAAGATGGCGTAGAGCCCGGCCTTGCTGTATCTGCTGTCTGGGCTGGCCACCATCAGAGTGAGCACGCACACCAGCACAAACACCGCCACCTGCGCACACCAGCCGCCGTTACTCCAGCCGCTTTTCTCTCTTAACCTGAAAGAGACCACTGACACTGACCTTCGCAATAAGGACGCTCCACAGAAATGCCCAGATGACGTCTCCAAAGTCCAACAGCACCATGTTCTTAAAGAGCAGCGCCGGCAGAGCAAACTTGGAAACAAAGTTCCCCAACCCCTTGGCCTGGCCCTCGCTGATTAGATCCGCCCTTTATGACAAACGCATGCAAACATTCCGTACATTTGACACACGCGCCATAAGAAAGACCTCTGGGTTTCCAGAGTATCAGAGCTGGCCGTGAAGGCTGGTGAGCTCCACCTCACCTTCCAGCGATGTAGCCACACAGAATGATGCCAAAGCACTCGAGCAGAGCTGGGAAAAGGTTGTCGATGGACATGGGGCGCACAGCGGAGGAGCCTCCCAGGGCGCTGTGGGAGATGTTCTTCCCATGAATGAGGACAAACTTGCCGGCTGGATCCATGGTTGTGATGGGACGGGAAGCCTGGGAACACTGGGAGGAAGGGCGTGTTTTCAAGAGCACGCCATTCAAGACATCGGCCATTGTGCAAATAAACTATTGACAGGATGAGAAGAGGGGGTTGATCTTTGGCAGAAGACAAATGAGTGCGGAAGTACTGCGGTGTTTCGATCACACACATACACACACACACACACACACACACACACACACACACACACACGCACACACACACGGCGATCGATGCATCCGTGTCAGTCACACAATTCGTTCTTTTTTTTGAAGATCACGGCCAATCAGAAAATGGAAAATCTGCGCCGATCACTGTCAGAGAGCTGAAAAAAGCGCTAGCTAGATGCATGCTAAAACATGAAGGAATGCACGACGATGACGACGACGCCGTAGGAACTGATATGAGCATCTAATACAGATGTATCCGCATCCGTCTGCACGTACCTCTGTCACTTATACAGCATTTCTCTTGGAAACAGTGAAGATTCTCGCTCCGGCGTCGGGACGAGCTGATGTTTTTGCTTCTGAATGTGACAGCTGACAAGGGATGGCCCCGCCCAGAAGAAAGTGACTGACAGGCGCGTCGGCCAATCAGCGCCGAGATGCAGTCCGCGCTGCGTTCCGATTGGTTAAGAGCGTTCAAGTGATTTCCAAACCCCTGTGGAGGACCTTCGGACGTTCCGGGGCTTTATTGGAGCCGCGGCACGGATGAGAAAGGAAATCATAGGTCAAAACGAGCTGGGACTAAAGTTCAATGCGGGGAGCTGTTACCTGTACTTACGTCACAGAACAGGGACTCGTGCCTCTGAACTTCGGCAGCATCATTGTGTCTCGTCAGAGGACAATAAAGTGATGATAAAGCGTGACCTCTCTGCTTGAGATAAGAACAACCACCGCTGTGAGTAGGATTTGAACCTACGCGGGGAAACCCCATTGGATTTCGAGTCCAACGCCTTAACCACTCGGCCATCACAGCTTGTTTCTTAAGCAGGACAACCAGCAATCAGGAAACCAGATGGAACACATGATAAAGGACATCAAAGCCTTTTATTTAATGTGAATATGATTGTCTCTAACATAAAAATGTTTCTTTGACCAACCGGACAATACATCCTGTTTTAAACAAACAAAAAAAAGAGCCTTCCAAGCATTGCTGGATGAAGCAGGAGAACAAAAGGAACTTAATACTGCACAATGAAAGACATAACTTAACAATATACAGTCCTTCAATGCATTTTAAATCATATAGATACATATACAGGTCCTTCGTGGAAAGTCAAGGCAGCTTGAAACGTGACCGTTCCGTCGTAAACTCGCACTGCCGTGACACCAAGCATTAGACGCACACTCGTCTTCATAAATGAAAAGTACCATTCAGAGGTCCCAACATAAACACGTAAATGAAAACTGTGAAGGCACATGTGGCTTTGGCAGAGTCCAAACCTGCTCTTCCCCTGATGTTTGATGCAACTGCAACAGGTATTGGGTTTGGTTCCCGACGTTAACATTCGAGACACTCGGGTTTTTAGTGTCACCCCACCGTGTTGTTCCTGCTCTTACAATGACAACAATGGGGGGGGGGAACCAGTCCAGCTGAACACTTACAAACACATCACTTTAAGGTTTATTCCCTTAAGTCATAAAGCAGCCTAAAAAAAATACAATCCTGATTTTTTTTTTTTAAAAAAGGCAATAAAAGAAACACTGATAGGAAAGAAATTATCTGGACTATTAGAGGACCCAGAAAAGCATCTTCTGCTACATCATTGTTGTAAACCTGGAAACACATAGTGCCAAAATATATAGATCTTTATCTGTACCAGAGTATATAAATAGGCTTTGGTCTTAAATTGTGCCATTCCAATGCAGGGTGTAGACTCGGGAGTGTCGTTGCACTTGGGTCAAAATATTCCAGATCCATTTTCAGGTATGAGCAGTCTTCAGGAGAACACAGGTAAAAGCACCACAAGAAGCAGACAGGAAGCAGAAAAGTGAAGCAGGCAAATATGTTCTTCACCTGGGTACAGGCGGAGGAGCCCCCCTCTCCTTTTTACCGGAACCTGAAAGAATCAAAGGAGTTAAGCTCAGACAAGGTGACTTAAACATTGTTTTTTTTTTCAGCGTATCAGCTGTGTAATAAAAACATCTAAACAGGGGAAAGTGTGTTGTCTGCGTGTGACTTGTGATGAGTTGGGAATGGACCAACATGAGGAAAGATAGAAAATGAGTAAAATATCTGAAACAAGCGGCAGCGTGTCATTTTCTGCCACCAGATGGCACTGTGTCCTTGTCATCCACTTCCAATTTATCATAGTGTGTGTGTGAGAGAGAGAGAGAGAGAGAGAGAGAGAGAGAGAGAGAGAGAGAGAGAGAGAGAGAGAGAGAGAGAGAGAGAGAGAGAGAGAGAGAGAGAGAGAGAGAGAGAGAGAGAGAGAGAGAGAGAGAGAGAGAGAGAGAGAGAGAGAGAGAGAGAGAGAGAGAGAGAGAGAGAGAGAGAGAGAGAGAGAGAGAGAGACCTCTGCCATCCGTCTTGGAAACCTTGCTGGGGTAGATTTTCTGGCAGGGGATGTAGGGTTCAGGTGGAGGAAAATCAGACATGGGATGGAAATTGAAGCGAGACTCCCACTCATCTGTCATGAAAGAGAGAAGAGACAGAAGTCAGCAGGACCACCTCCAGCAGACAAACCCTGCAGCATCTCCTCCCAAAACAGGGTTCTCTGTTGAGGACAACCTTCACACTCACCCTGTATCTGGTTGTGGTGAGAGTTTTGGAAGCCATTCCCCATGGGTGGGGGAGGAGGGGGTCCTCCTGTCCCAGGCCTGTCTGGGGGAAGGGGAGGCCTAACCCCGTGTCCGCCGCGAGGAGGATCGAGGCCCGGTCGGCCGATTGGGGAAGGAGCTGCCGGTGACCTCATGCTGCCCATGCTGCGCCCTGAGGGAGGAGGGGGAGGAAGAGGTCCTGTGGAGGTGGGACAAACATAAGACAGGATTGTGAATTTCTTCACACACACACAGTCACACACACGTACACACTGCATTGTGATGTGTCAGTGATGTTCACCTGTGCGGACGGATGACTGGTTCCTTCCAAGAGCTGGCGGCCGCTCGTTTGGTGGTGGGGGGAGTGGTCCTGTCCGACCATGAGGTGGACTCGGGCCATGGCTGGTAGGGAGATTTCACATGTTAATCTGCATCACGTATATCTAGGCTTAAAACTATCCAAATTATAAATGTTACACTGATCTGTCCATCTGTCCGGAGGAAAAGCTCACCTGCTGAGCGAACTGTTCCTCTGCGGTAGACGAGGGATGCTGTGGTCGTCCCCTCCAGACGGGACGGGCGGTATGGGAGGAGGTCCCGGCCGTCCCGGAGGAATAGGTGGTGGTCCACCGGGTAAGGGCCGAGATGCAGGGGAAGATGAGGAAGAGGAAGGTTTGGAGTTGAAAGAAGGGGGCATGGGGGGAGTGTCACGGTTCGCAGTTGGCCGGTAACCTCCGACGGGAATCGGAGGCGGTGGGGGTCGGTCATCAGAAAACTGGGACTTCCCTCCGGGAGTGGGTGGTAGGGGTGGTCGACCGCTGTTTGGCGGTGGTGGAGGAGGACCAGCAGCAATCCCTGGCCTGGAACCAGGCGAGTAGCCTCCAGGGGGGGGTGGGAGAGGCCCGTGCCTCCCTGATGGAAGACCAGGAGATGCAGGAGATGGGCTAGGCCGCCCAGGGTGCGATGGTGGAGACTGGGTGCTATGGTGTGGTCGAGGTGTGCTAGGTATGGGTGGGGGAGCACCTCCTGGAGTGTCCTGTCTGAAATTGGGCCTGCCTTTAGGAAGGTCAGGGACACTGCCACGGGAGCTGGGAGGGGCTCCAGGCAGTTTAGGTGGGCCTCCACCACCACCAAAGGGCGTGGGTCCACAAGAGCGGCCTCCTGGGGGGAGCACTGGTGCTCTGCTGGGGGTGGAGTCTGGCAGAATTTAGCATTAAAAAAAAAAGAAAAAACAAAGAACCATATTTTTACTTTTTTTGTATGCAGCACATTATATGAACTAAAACTTACAGCCTGCATCAAACACCTCTCAACCCTCAAGCTGGAGCAAATCATATGTGTTCAACGGTTAAACAGTTTCAAAATGCATTCATCCATGTCTGGAGAGAATTTGCATTTCATTTCCTGCATCTATCAGCTCTGTTGCTGCTGTTTACACCAGTGCCATAAAATGCATTGCATTTGCCTACCGTTAGACTCCCTGTTTCCTGCAGATCTCAGTTTGGGCATTCCTCCTGCAAACAGGCCTCCTAAACCAACTGGAGCGGCACCACCTCCACCACCTCCACCACCACCTCCACCACCTCCACCTCCTCCTCCTACACCTCCTCCTTTGGGCTCTGAAAGAACAGAAATATCAAATGCATTCCAAACGTGCTGCGAGACTTCACCAAATCCTTTGACGCGAAAAGATTCTTTGTTTTTAGAAGAAGCAGCGGTGTCATAATGGTTATGAAAAAAAGGAGCGTTTGACTCACTGTCCAGCGAAGGCGCACTGCGATCATTAGTGACAGTTTTCTTTAACCTGGATCCTTTGCAAATGTCGTTGAGCAAAGCATTCCTCCCATGCTGCTCTGTACGGCTTAAATTTGGCTTTTCTGTGTTGGCCTGGAATATAAAGACATATGAATGGATTCATGGTCAATGTCGGAGATAAAACCGAAAAAAAGAACCTATCCCAAAAGCTGGAAAACATGCAGTGGTTTTATTGATTTACTGCATTTAATCTGAATCAATGCTGTAGATCAACTGACAAGTGAAGAAAAAGAGGAAAGCTGAGTAATAATACCATAAATCCCCAACTACTTACAACAGCCAGGGTGGGGGGGAGGGGGTGGAGGGGGAGGCGGGACTGGCATCTTTCTGTTTACTCTGGATGCACTGGATGCTTCACTCTGTAGAACAGAACACACACACTGAGTACTGACAAAAATAAAATAAAGCCACCGGGGTCACTGAGACCATTTCTGTGAGTTTGTGTGTATGAATTGATCCAATTTCAGGATAAACCCGCTGATGTTATCGCCCAAAGAAGAGACAGCTGATTCAAAAGTAGATGATGTAATTCTGTTAAAGAAGTTTAACACGCGCAAGTTGTTTAAGGTCAGCTTGCCGGTTCCCTCGGTGTCCCTCTCAAACTGCTTTACATTCTCTGAAAATGCATCCTCATCAGCAGTGTGAGCTCAAAAACAGGCTTTACAGCAAGCTAAGAGACAGACAAGCAGGCACATCAATGTTGCTCCCACTGTGGAAACACAGGACATTTTTGAGTTAACAAGATTAAAAACTGAAAAAAAAAAAAATTTTTTGCGCCTCAGAATGATTTGATCATTCACTTAAGTCTCCTAAAACTCAACTGAAATGTAAAGAGTTATATCATGATTTCATTTTTAGTCGCACAGGCCTCTCTGACAAACAGGAAGTCACAATGTAACCTTGGCGAGATGTCGAAACTCTATTCTCAGATCACTTTTATGTTCTTCTTGTTGTATAGCATCCCCTGAAACAAAGCTGTGAACGTTGTCAAAAGACATTAATGTGCTGCGTTCATGCTACTTCAGTATCAGCAGACTATCCTGTTTCTTATGAGGTAGCTGCTCATTTCTGAATAAAAGTAGAGCCTGGACAGAGAAGCCAGCATGTGTGCTTACACAGTATGTGGAGAAAGCTCTTCTACAGCTGCTTTTACCTCCTGCAAACTGCAAATTGTGACAGAATTTTGCAATCACAGTTGATATAAGCATCAAATTTAATTCTACAAGCAGCCTTTTGTTCCTCATTTCCAACTTACCAACTCTGATATACTCCTATCCATTTACTGATATAAATTGAACCATAAATCAAGATCAATGATCAATACAATAAAGAAGATAACATACAGAGCCAGATCAGGTCGGTTAGCTGTTTAGATTTATCATTATTAACCAATTATGGGTCACTGAAGATGAAGAACCAAAGTTTAGAGCCCACACTGAAGTCAAGCTAATTCCCTCACCCCGTGACAGAAGTTCCTCAGGTTTCGTGTGAATACTTCCTGCAGCAGCGGTGAAACAACCTGTCACAACTGCAGATAAAATCAGGCAGAAGATCGAGAGACAAGGCTCGAGGGTGAGGGGAAAAGAAAAAGGGCTATGTTTCCTCACACAGCCACAGAAAGAATCTGTCCTGAAACGTAAATCTACACAGAAAAGTGACAGGAAACAAGTCAACTATGAGCCGGCTCACCGAGATCTGACAGGCAGCTCTGAATGCCTGCAGAGAGAATTCCACTTCCGTTACAGAAAACAGGCCTGTGTGCTGAAATTCAAACGCACAAGTACCCCCCCACCCCCACACACAGAGTCTAATATTAGCTGAGCCCACAATGAGTCCTTTGACAGACACGGATAGAAGAAAAAGAAGATAGGAGGGGATGAATGCATCCAACAGACTCTTTCACGTAGACGCACACACGCGATAAAGCCAACATGTGTTTCTGTTTACAAATGGCCATAAAATGGCCTCTTCATCCTGTCCCAAAACCTCCGGTGCTCCTCGACCCCGTGAGAGTTACTGCACACACAAACACAGAACTTTCCCAAGCTGCATATATGGACATTACAGATGTGGAGTATATTCTAAAGGCTGATTTGATGTTTGACCAGGCTCCCAGGGTTTTAAGGACGCACTCCTGGAACCTATTAAAGAACCAAAACATACTGTGTGGTCCTTCTGTACTAATTTCAGTGTTAAAGAATGTGAAGTCGACAGCGTAGATTTAAAAGAGTAGCAAAAAGGGACTGTGGTTTAGAACAAAATCCTGATTTCTGAGTAACTTCTTAGTGGAAAGAACCCCTCACTTTTCACTGAACCCCACAGAACAATTCATAACACTGATGAAATGGAGCCAAGAAGAAAAGGGTATGTTTAGACTTCCACAGAAACCCGGGGTGACAGTAAATGTGTCCACAGTCCTGAAACAGTGCTGAGTGGCTAAGCTAACATCCTGTGGTGCGTTCATGGCTCCGTCGCTGCTGTTTCTGGTCCATTTCACACAGTTCTGATAAAGAAAAACATTTGTGGCAATTTCAAGATGGGAAGTAACATAAAAATCAACCACTTTTAGAAAACAGGGCTGTGGGTGTTAATCCTGGTTACTGTGGACGTGCGTGAGGAGACACTCTATTTCCTGTTCACAGCCTTTATTAATCTTCAAAGTCAAGATTTTCATACAAATTCATACATGTTCCTAATGCATCAAAATCCAGCTTTCCACCACAATCGTTGCATCAAAAGTTTACATTTTACCATTTAATGGTGAAAACATTCACAATCATCAGAATTGAGGCAAGTTCCTGGATTCTTTACTCACTCAGTGTGTTTCCATAGAAGAATCAGCAGAATGTTCAGAAGATGGTAGAAGAAGCAGCGCAGCTCGTTCCTCATAGAAGCACAAAGCGTGAAGGGCAGCTACATCCAACTACAATCTGAAGGTTCAAAACAAAAAAAGAAGTGGACGATTAGTAGCATCTAAAAAAGCTTTTAAAATATTCTGCGTCGACTTCTTGATTCTTCTTCCGCTTAATTCACATCTCGCGCTCGGAGAAGTCCTAGACACGAATGTGACTTCCTCTTTTTCAGTTCCTCACCTGTGGGAGGGAGGGGGAGCTAGGCTGGGGTTCCAAACAGTGGCAAGGGGCCAGAGGGGACGTAAAAGAGCCATAAATGATCGGAAACAGGTCAGTCTGGAAGGTATCTGCATTATGGCATTGAAGCAACAGGTGGCAATATCACAAATTATCATTTACCACTTCAGCAACATCTAAAAATCTCTTGAGTTATGGTTAATCTGCAGCTTTGGTTTCCCATCTCATTTATCACACAGTCCAGTGAACCGGTCTATTTTAGTGTGTGTAACTGCAGTGTAAATCAATAGAACTCGGCCAGCCAAAAGTTAGTTCCATTACTGACGTTTGAGCTCTTGTGTAACAACTGATCGCTGCATGTGACAGGAAGAAGGATGATGTCAAGAGAATGAGACGTCTAAAGAGGGTGTGAAGGGCTCTTCAGATGTCTCTTCTATCAGCATGAAAAACACCGACAGCGTGCCGAGCGGGACGGATGACGCATCGGAGAGCTGAACAAAACGCGCTGCGCGGCCAACGGGACTCCGTCCGGCCCGGTGGGCGGACCGCTGCCGTACAGCATTTAAACAGAAAGGGGAAAAAAAAACGCTGCTGCTTGCAACAGTCCCGCCTTTAAAACAGGGGGTGACAAAAGAGTAAGCAGAGCGCCACAGCAGCCATTTCCTGTGCTCAGGGTCATACTTCCTGCACAGTCAGGGGCAAACCAACAACCCACCGCGGTTACACATCAAGAACTACAGAGCTGCAGTTTCAACGCACTCTCCTCCATACCGGCCTGCAGCTTCCTGTCCGCCGTCTGAGCGCCATAAAATACATCACAGGAAATGATACATTGTCTAAAAATAAAAGCAGCTTTCTCTCTGAAGTGGCGAGTCTGTGTACTCCACTCTGTTGACCGGGCAGGAACACTTTTAATGCAAAGCAGACCTTTTCAGTCTAAATCAAGATGCTCCCGCTTCTAATGTCAATAAACATCCAGTCCAAGAGTTTAAGAAGCATTCAGAGAGCCAAGACCCGCCCTCTAGTGTTTGTAATAATTCCACAAGTACACAAGTAGTGTTTGTAATAATTCCACAAGTACACGAACAGAGTCCAGACTTTATACTTAAACAACAAGCCGTCCTGGTTTCATGGTCATCACAGATGTGTATTTTATTGTAATCCATCTGTGTGTTCGACCACCTAATCGCCACAAAGCCTCAATAGTGGCAGTGTGCATCACTAATGAGGAGGTCGGGGCAGACACTGATGGGATTCATGAGCCTAAACATCCAGGACAATAGTGGAAAGGCAGAGGAGTCACAGTCACATGAGCATTGGTGCAGCTCGCCTGCAGGCGTCAGTCACTCTGGGATTACATATCAACAACACGCCCGTCAAATGTCGCCAGTTGAGGTGCCACAAGTTTGTCGGTGAAATGCTTTGACTTCATGAGATTAGTTTAAAGAAACTTCGTCCCTCCTGAATGGATTTTGAGACAAACGAATGAATGAAGTCTGCTCTTTGTGTGTCACCACGGACGGCAGACGATTCAATTAAGATTTTCAAAATAAAAGATGTGTTTGGCAGGCTCATGTTTTCAGGGCACAAGCGTCGCTTGTTTTCTAAAGCGACGACAGACGAGCGTTCTGAAGGGCCGCAGCTTGAGTCACAGTCATGCGTTCCAGCGTTCGGATGGACGGCGACATGCCACGCAGGATCACATGTTTTCCACAGGAAACGGAGCCGAGCGCAAACAGAGAGCGCAGTGTTGCTTTGCGCTCCAGCCGCAGCCCGACAACGCGGCGAAGCAAACGCACAGGCGGACCTCCGGCGCAGAGGTGCGATGACTCATCCCTGAACGCAGAGGTGTCGAAGGCAATCGCAACCTCTCTGGAGATGGTTTGACAACCACCACCACCATCACCCCCACCTCCTCACAAATGCTGGGTTCCGACAGAGGAATGTAAAACATTTAGACCCAACTAGTTCCGTGACTCTGCGCAGGAACGAGACGACAGCGACGCAGGCGCGTAAACGCGGCTCTCACCTGACGAGCCGAGGGATTCAGGGAATGCCAGTCGAGCGGGACGCCGCTCTAGACTCGGTCTGTGCGGCACAGGATGCAGCTTAGCCCAAAATATGGAGACACATGCACGCCACATGTCTGCAGACGAGCTCCTAATTAAAAGGAGCTCACGCAGTTTGTCGTAAAACAACACGAGGAGGAACGCCAGCATAGCATCCGCGACGTCGACGGCACGTTTCTATAGCGACAGGGTTACACTTAAGGCAGAAGAAATCATCTGTTGCTGCTTGAATTTAAGGCGAGGTCCATCGGTTTACCTTTGCTTAGCGCTACCGGAACCCCCCAGGTCATCACACACTGGGTTTGGAGGTCAAAGGTCAAAGAGGGAAGACTCGTACAACCCGACGCTTATCTTTACAGATGCTGTAAATGCCTCCGTTTGACTGAGAGGCTCGATCGGGTGTGCGATCAGCCGGATGCTTGTACAGATAAAGCCCCCGACACACGCTGTTCCCTTCGGTTCAGTCAGTCGATGTCCTGCTCAGGTTCATCTGCCCGCCGACCCTCAAACATGGCGGACCGTTTCAAAACATCACTGAGGGGAGGAGGTCAGAGGCGGATAAAGTGTGGGTTCAGCAGAGCCGCCACACATCGGGAAAACCCGAGAGAGAGAGAGGGAGGGAGAGAGAGAGGCGATGTTTCTTCCACCCCTACGGAAACGTTCAGGTTTGCTTTGGCCGCCGCCGGCCCGCCGGGGCTCTCCGCGGCGCCCGGCCTGCGAGCTTCCTCCCAAAAGGCGCGACAGTCTCCGGCTTCGTCTGCCAGCGGGCTTCAGAGCCCGGGGGCCGGCTTCCACGGGAAACCTTCTTGTTTTCCAACAAGAGCTTCGAAGTGGGAGCGGCATGCCCCGTCCCCTGCATCTGCCGCGGCCCAGACAAGAGCAGAAGTGTTCGCTCTCCTCGCAGATGCAGGAAGCTGCGAGTTTTTCAGGGATCTTTCAGAGCCAAGGCAGCTGCGGGAGGAAGCAGCTACTGGGCGAGCTGCTGGCACGGCCTTCGCGCTGGCATTAGTGCCGAATTCCTCACAAAAAAAAAACAGATAATTAGAGACTAAATATTTGCAGACCTCGGCCAGTCGTGTATGTAAACGAGCAGATGTGAGCAAAGGCTCCAAATGTGGTGGAAACTCTGAGGAAACGCGTGGGTTGTTTTTTTTTGCGTGTTTTTTTGCGTGGTTTTTTTTTTTGCGTGTGCATCCAGCCGTGGCCCCCCCAGATCCCTCCAGAGATCAACCCAACTATGTGAAAACAGTGCAGCGTGTAGAACTCCCTCGGCTGCCTCAGTTGGGAGAGATCGCTGCTGTGATGTCATCCCGGATTATAATCTGCTGGAAAAAACGCTTGAAAACGGACGGACCGAGCACCGGCGGTGACGTCTGTCGAATAAACGCGTCTCCTCCAGCCTGAAGTCAACATTTGCTCCCAGTTCATTCGCCATCACTGCTGGAATCCGTCCTGGATGACAACTTCTGTGTTTTTTTTTTCCTCCAGAACTCTCGCTCCGTGCAGACAAAGACAACTTGGACGCACTTTGTTCGTCTTACCTCCGGGTTGAAGGTCGCCGGGGGGGGCCCGCTGGGGGGTGGGCGCTGACGGGAGCGGTCCTTCGGTCGGCCGCTGAGAGAGCTCCGCTCCGCTGGCGCCGTGCAGCCCTGCAGACAGCCGGCGGAGAACACTCTCTCCGGAGGAATTTCCTGGAAGAAGAAGCGGGACATTTAAAGGGATAGTTCACCCCGACGTGAGCCCGCTCCTGCACAAAGTTCCATTCGACTCGAAACAAATGGAACAGGGAATGAGGGCTGCTCCCGGAGCATCAAATGCACCATTTATTGACTGATTATGACACAAAAATGACACCGGTGGTTTTGCGTTAACTAACCAACTAGCCAATATTTGCGGCACATTTATTTTCTTTTTTTATTGTTTTATTTTTTTAGATTATAAAGTATGAAGAACTTCTCACCTTTGAACTGTGAAACTCACATTTCCATCAACATAGTATGGAAAAATATATATATGTGTGTGTCTGTTTGTATACTACATATATACATGTGTAGGCCTATATATAATTGCAATTATGCACATTTTGGTCATTTAATTGTTTTAGATGGAGTAGCTCAATATAATATAAATTAATCTTTTAGGTGTTTGACCTGTGTTTCCATTTTCCAAATTGAACCGGCCAGTGGAAACAAATCTGATCATAAAGAGGAAATATTATTTGAGTATGTGCTGAGTTGGTTTGGTGTCTTGATCTCGGGGGATGTGTGTGTGTGTGTGTGTGTGTGTGTGTGGGGGGGGGCGGGGGGGGGTGTGCACCCCGGCCTTCCGCCCCGGTCCCGGGCCCTCGCTCCTCGGTCCTGGTCCTGAGCCTCCTCTCTCGGATCTGGCTGCGGCTCATGCAGCTGTGCCGGCTGGTCTTTTATCCGGGATTTCATCTGTGATGCAACATTTCCAGATGTGCACCAAGATGAAAACAACCCGTCAGAGCTCCCAAACAGGATCAGATGGAGGCTCGCGGACGGTAAATATTTACTTCCTCTCCCCCATATGTTCATCCTCCGCGGTACACAAATGCCCTTTCGTTTAACCGGTGCAGTAAACCAACAATGTGTGCAACATGTCGGGGTCTGGATCAGTGTTTTATTAGTGTCACGTCCTCGAAACTGTGCCAGATGACGTCACCAAAAACTTCCTTTGAGCCTCTGCCAGGGCGGTGGCGCCCCCTGCTGGACTAACGATAAAATGATGCACTCTGGGTCAGAAAAGTGGTAAAAGTTATCCATTTATTTAAGAACAATGGGCCACTTTCAGTATAGAAATAGATTTAAATATACTAAATCACATCCAGTGTGTTTCTAGGCAAGAGAGACCACTGCCGGTCCTGACTTTTGAGGGTACGGTCTTTGTTTAGTGCCTCCAGTAAAGTTTCTTACATGAGTTATTCTGTGTTTCCTTTGCACATCCAACGAATGAAAACACAAAAAAGATCAAAAAAGTGTAACAATTTAAAAATGCTGAAAGGCATTCATATGGAAACGAGCGCCGTCATTGTAGAATTTCAGTGGATGTGAAGTTTCGACGTCACCCTCGACATCACGGGGGAAGAAACTCTGGAATTTGTGCGTATCTAAGCTGGGTTCCTTCACTTTCTCCACAAACTACCGCTCAGTGAGAAACATCGGCGACGCGGCTCCGCTCAGACGTGCGCCGCGCCAGGACGAAGCGGCTGGGCTCCTGAGGGCGCTCAGTGGCTCCTGGTGCTCAGACACTGGTTGACCACCTCCAGGAGGGACGAGTTCTCCAGCGCCGCCGCCACTCTCTCTTTGTCGGACAGCTGCTTGTTCACTACAGAAATCGAACGGAAAAGACGGTTACGCCGGCGCAGTCGCAAACAAAAAACCCCTCTTTTCACGTGCGCGACCCACCTGCTTCCTCCGAAGCGTGAGTCCCAGGGGTGATGTGAACGTCGATCTGAGAACAGACGGGAGACAGGAACGTTAAGGGTGAGGCATACATCGAGAGAGGCGCATGCATGCACGCGTGGGTGCATGCGCGGGTGGGTGCATGCGCGGGTGGGTGCATGCGGACAGACCTTGAACCTGTTTGGCAGACAGCGGAGCAGCTTGACTTTGATGGACAGGCCGATGAGGGTGGCCATGCTGCAGTGGGGGATGGTGGGGGTGAACTCCACGTCCACCGTGTTCCCTCCGTCATCCACCTGCGAAACAGCCGCTGCGTTAGTTCAGAACCGTTCTGAAAAGACAAAGTGAGGGGGGCCCCGGGGGGGGGCGCATCTGAGAGGGGGAGGGGGAGACGGAGGCCGCCCACCTTGACTCTGACCTGCTCCACGACGTTGAGCTCCTCCAGAGAAAGAGGGTGCTCGGGGTCATTGATGGTTCTGATCAGATGTCCCAGCAGTTAAAGAAGAAATTAGACTTCGAATTTTAGCATTTTTTTTAAAAAAAAGAAAGCTTCAGACAGAAAATCACCACAATAGAAAGAACTTTAGTCGTCGATGACGAACACCTGCACCATCGTGAAAACGCACAGCCGGCACATGACACTAACATAGCTGATTTTCTTTTTCATTTTAAACCTGTGTGCTGAGCTTGTAGTTAACAGAAGGTGTGATAAAGGATTTGCAGGATATCAAATATCTCTCTGTCGTCGAAGGGGTCCGGGACGGTCTCGTCCTCCTCCGTGGCCGTCAGCAGCCTCTCGCCGCTCCGCTGGAAGATCACCGGGTTCGCGTTCTCCAAACGAGTCCCCCCGGACATCCTGAGGGTTTTGTTGTGCTGCCTGAGCGGCGATTGTCCCGATGTTGACCGGAGGAAAAGAGACAGAAGCGACAACAGGCAGGATCTACGCAGTTACAGCAGGGTAAAACACTTCCGGGGAAATAACGGGAAGCGAAGCAGGCCAAAAAAAAAAAAAAAAAAAAAGGCGAAGGCCCGTCTCAAAGAGGTTCGACATTAAAGCATCAAAGAAACACAAGTATTTTCTGTAGATTATACATTTTGTCATTAAATGTTAGGTTCCTTGGGTCTATTTGACTGCTTTGGTAAGCATCTTCAGCCCCATTTATCACGGTTTATTAATCGTCAGATATCATAGTACACAAGTACATTTTTATGTACCTTCTGACAAAAGTCAAATAATTTCCAAAATGTATCCACTCTCTAGCATACCAAGATCTCAATTCAATCTCCTTAATTATCCCTTTTAGATATCCCCACACTTGCCTCTATTATTCTATATTTTTAGAGGATGCTTCTGTAGTGACAAGATTCAATAGACTGTTGTGTCAGAGAGAGAGATCTCGATTAAGATAAGCATGAGTGAATGCAGGCGTAAGACCTGAGCAGCCTGCTTCCAGACATTAATGGAAAGTCATTCAGACCAGGTTGAACCACAGTAGGGTGAAAAATGAGCGTCAGACCAGATGAATAAAAGTCCAAATTCTGCTTTGTTTTGAAAAGAGTATCTTTCTAGACAGTTATGTGGACCCAATAACACCCTGGGGTGCGTTACAGCTTTCACCCATGTTTGAAGCTGTGACAGGTGAGTTTCTGTACAGTGTGACTGTAAGACCAGTTTGGAAGGCCCCGTTCCAGTTTCTCTAGGAAAAAAGCTAATTTAATTTGTACCAGATTAGAGGACCATTAAGCTTCCAGAGAGGCTAAAACTGCAGATCTAATGCCAGTTTTCTCCATTTTGGACTGGCAATTTTTATACTGATAATTTGTGAGCCGAACAGAGAGCTTTAACTACAAGCTAAATTGAAGAACACTCGAATTTCATACCATTAAATCCAGAACTGGAAGCAGTTTTGAAAGAGGGTGAGTGATTTGTTTGTAGCTGACAACTTTGCTGCCAGCCTCCTCTCCTGATTATCTTGATTGTTCCCACCTTTTCTGTGTCACCTGCACCCCAGCACCAAATCCAGTCAACCTCTTAAACAATTTGCATGTTTTCCACTCACTGCTCAAGTGCACTTTGACATGTGGAGTGTTGGAGCCTGTCAGTCACTGGACCTACTGCAGCCGTTCTGCCTGAAATATCCACCAAACCATGGAAAAGAAACCTCTACAATGACATGAACATGTATCATTAGCAAACCCATGGCAACAGTAAATTACTGTAAATATACGTACAGCTGGCTCTCACTACCATGTAGCTTCAAGTGTCACTGTGCTTTATTATATGTATACAGTGTCTGTGATGTCAAAGTCATGTATTTTATGCATATTTATGCTCACCTCAGCCCCCAACAGCTTCTTTACTTATGGGGGAGGCTTCATTTTTAAAAAAATATATTTACTGCAGAAAAAGCTACAACGTCATTCTTTTGTGACATCCAGCTGAGCTCATAATAAAGAATTCATAATTACGTGAAAAGATTTCCCAGAGCAAAATAACCTTTAACATAGTAAGTGTGTCTGAGGGCGAACTGATCTGATAATGTCTGACACTTCTGCAAAGTGCAGCAGAGTCATAATGAAGCGTCGATTAAAAATGCAAGAGGGGATTTGATTGCAGATTATAAAGCCACAAATGTGTGTTTTTAGCACAAACAGCAAAAAAGGAAATCCTCTGAAAAAATTGGAGAAAAATAAGAAATGCAAACTGCATTTTTCTTGACTCACACACTTTACTCTTTTTGTAGGAGTTATTATGTATTAATTTATTTCTGCTTCTTTTTACACGTGCACTACAGGCCATTCGAGTGAATTAACTACTTCTTATTTTAAAGTTTCTACAGCAATTTATGCACATTTATGCACATTTTCTCAACAAATTTCTCACTGGCTTTAACTGGAACCCAGGGAGCATAATTCTGTGTCATCTCATGAATGTGTGGGTTGGTATGACAGTCAAAATTCTTGAATCCTTGAATTTTAAATTTAATACTTTTAACACAGGTTGATTCTCTATTTGTACTTACTGAGAATATTTATTTGGTAGTGAGACATTAACTCAGTGGGTGTAAAACCTTAAATATAAAACAAAGAACACTAACAGAAGGCAAAAATAATGCATAATCAGAAACAGTAGATGTTTTGTCCCCCCCCCCAAAATACAGGATGTGTTCTTTTTTTTTCTGTTCGTCACACAATGCAGCCAAACGTACAAAAGGGGGCAAACTGGAGAGAGACCCAGGCCAAATGTGCAGCAGCCCTGCGTGGCGTGTGCGTGTTGTCCCATCGGTCTGAAATGAGAGCTCAGCACTTGGATCACAGCCAGAAAAATGTTGAGTTTGAGCATGAACCACCTTCAGCTGTGCATTTAAAATTAAACAGAATATGAAATATTGAATATAATGAGGAAGCCGGCATTGAAAATAGTTTTCTGTGGGCACCAAAAGTTCAAGAATGATGTTTATAGGACAACATTCCACATATTCATTTTAATAGGTTGTCGTTGTTGACAGTGTTTTTCCTTACATTTCTTCATTTACTGCTCAGTTGCTGTATTTCTCCTCTCTTCAGAATGTTGATTGTGATGTTTCCTGCAGAGGTGTGGGTGGAAAAAAAATCCCTGCTCATATTTAATTGCATGTGCATCGTTTTTCCATCAGATACACAATATGAACAATATGGTGAGGAGGTTTGCATCTAGAGGGGGCAATAGTAGGGACATAAAGTGAATTCTCTGGACATCGACACATCATTATGTTGCATAAAGTTTCGTTCCCTGATGTCGCTGATGGGCTGGAGGAGGCATTTGTGAATTTAATCAACTTGAAGGAAGAAAAGGACACAACATGAGTTTACTTAAAAACACCTGTGCATTAATTCTCAAGCTGGAATTGAACCCAGAGCAGACGTGTGGGTAAATATACGAGGCAACCATGCAAACCACTGCATCCACAACTTTTATGTGAGGATCCCTTTTTCCCACCTCCAGTGGTGGTGTTGATGCACACATCTATTATAACCTGCGCCTCCACATCTGGTGATTACCTGCTTGTCTGAGTGCGCCATTTATCTCTGGTGCTGTTCCAATAGAAGCGCAACTGCTGACACTTTTTAATGAGACTAAACACCACCCCAGTTGCTTTCCTGCACGTGCACTTAGGTCACTGCTGCTGGTGTGCGAAAGAGTAAAACTGTCACAGTGACACAAGCGAACGGAAAGAAAAAAAAACAAACAAAAAACGCTGTTGGTCCTCTTGACACAGATCACTCAGTGCCCCCACGATTAAATCTTTCATTAAAATGCATCAGACGGCACAGGTCAGTGTGCAGAGTTGGAGAAGACTAAAGCAAAAAAAAAGACCATATTTATTGGACAGGGCATTAATATTCCTTAAGCTAAAACAAAAAACACACTCAAACATTCATGAAATTCATTTATTACAGTTTTAAATTGTTAATCAGACCGTCCTGGGTCATCATTTACATGTCACGCATTCATTTATTATCCTTTTTTTCAATCTGCAAGCAACTTTTTGACTTCCAGCCTCCTCCAAGTTGTTTGTGTTCGTTTGCCCAAGAATATCTCTTCACACTAATTAGGTAAGCCAGAAAAGTGACAGTGAAAGAAAAATACATTTTAACACCACTGTAAAAGTTAACGAGGGTGCATGCACATCAGCATAAGAGGAAAATGATGAATCAGGGTTTTTTTGGTGGGGGTTGTAGACTCACACCTTTCACCTAGAGGATACGTGTTAAGACTTTTTTTCACAGGGCGGAGTGACGCGATGAATGATGAACACAACCCTCTGCCTCAAACCTCTCTTCGCCATCGCTGCTCTTACTCATCATCGGGAGCTGCTCTTCACCTCCTCCAGTTTAAAGACAGTCTGGGTCATCTCTGATGTTTTACGAACAGAAGCGGGGGAACTCAGAGCTCAGGTGGAACCTTCCACGCAGCCAAACAGCGAAGATGAACATTGATCAAGATGACGCAAGCACTTGTGTATGTGCCTGTGCTCCTTGGGGATGTTCTTATGATGAAGGAGAAGGTGTGTTTATTGATTAGCTCTAAGTATTCGATCATGCACCTGTCTGACTTCCAACCTTGCAAATTTCAGTCTTATCATATTTGACCTTTTCTGGTTTCATTTTATCATAGAATACATGTCAGCATTCATTTCTGCCTCCACTAATGGAGCGCTGCAGGGAGCTCCTGTGACTGGTGATTTGCTATTTAGCTCTCAAAACCCCAATAAGGATCTAATGAACCAGAATATGCTTCCTCCCAACAGTGAGTGGAGTTAATTTTCCTCTCCTGACTCTTTGGATAAATATTTGTTTGGGGGGTATTTTAGAAACAATTCACAACCTTTTCTGAATGAGGACAAACAAGACATAGAAGCTGAAGCCAATAATCAACACAAACACCAGGAAAAGATGAAGTTATTAAATTGATCTCTGTTCAGCAGCGCTCTCTCTCATTCAGACGAAAGTTATCAGATTTACCCTCCACTTCCTCCAAACAGAGCGACATAGACAAAGATGGAAGCAGACAAGATGAAAAATTACCCACTTTGCATGACCTCCAGTGCCATTTGTAGCAGAAACAAACAAGTGCAATTTACGGATCTAAATATAATCCACAGAACAAGAAGGAAGACTATAGAGGATTTCTGCAGTGGGGAATTCACACAAAACTCACCAACAAACTAAATTAACATTTTTTTTTTTCTTTTGGGCTTAATCTTATTATAGTCGGATGTAGATAAAGTTTGACCAGCAGAGATGTGGGACATTGTCCTCAGTGGAAAGATTGTGGAAGAAACAGCCCCGCATGCAGGAGCTTCACCTGGTGACACTGGTGTCACTGGTGAGGGATTTAACTGGGTCCAGCTGATTGGTGGTGAGTTAAAGTCCAACGGCGGGCAGAGGTGAAGGGTTTTGTTGTCAAACTTTTCCCTTTTCTCTAGGAGCCCCCTCCTGGCCTGAGCTGCATGTGACCTTGATCATGTCAGCTAAATTCAACTTGTCAGCAAACTTGTCAAACCTGTGTATGTTTCTGTGTGTGTTATGACCCTCTGAGGTCTGATTCTGTGAATACTTATAGTGACACTATAATTACAGCATACAGATGTTGCAAAATATTACAGGACTGTATGTTGGTAAGCAGGGAATGATTTCAAAGTAGATCCTTCTCTCCTCTGTGCTGAGAAGATCCGCTGTCCCTGATTTGTTGTACCCCATTAACCTGACGAACTCAAAGTTGCTGTCCTGTGCAGCTCTTAGACGAGATGAAATTGTCAGGGTTTGCGGTCTACATCGCGAAATGCAAATGATTAAATGTGCATGTGTTCAGAGATTGAGATGAATGAGTTTGGATTCAGGAAGCTGAGCAGCTTTTCACAAAGATGAATAACTAATAAGACCTTTAGATATGTTGAGAGAGAGAGGGGATTTACTCTGTTTGAGCTATTTTATTCTGTTTTTTTGTTTCCTTTAAACAGCTGCAGCTTTCTAGTAGTTCTGCGAAGGTTTTATTTTTAATACAAGTCAGACAAGTGAAGATGAACTTGCCGCACATTTTTCAGGTGAGTATATTAGATTAGGAAGTATATTATTTAAAAGCAATGTTGCACCAATACCCACACTCACAATCAGGTAAATAGTCATACTGTTGAATATTGGAACACTTTAAGTCATTAAATCTGTTAAATTGTTTAGAATTTTTAAGTTGTATTAAGAGCAGTCTATTTATAACTGAGGCAGAGACGACCTCTCCTCACCATATATATGCACGCTAATGATTCCCACGGTCCTTTTTGCTGCTTCCATAGATTTATGGTTCTTCTACGGCAGTGTGGATAAAACAGAAGGTTTTTCTTGCGCACATTTACATCCAGACGTATGAGCTCCACATGGACGAGCACAAGTTTTGCTGTCTTCATCAACATGGTGTGGTACCTGTGGACAAATTGGTTGGTGTGATATTTATAGTGTGGTCGTGTTTCAAAGAAAGGAGGAAAAAAAAAAACACAACTACAACCAGAGGTGAAAGATCACCATGGCGATATATTTACTGGCTGACTATAAGATACAAATCAGGGAGAGCAGCATGAATCTTTAAAGTAATTCCACTGTGTAGCTGTTTAGAGATGTAGAAGAGAAAAGGCTAAGCACAGAGAGAACATCTCGCAACAGAAGGCTGTAAAAGTATAGAGGGAACACATGTATCAAGCAATGTTATTGCATTTTAATTTTTCTTTAATGCGCATTGGTGTAAAACTCGAGCTACCAAGAGGCTTTAAATCTCTGCCAACACCCAGCAAATCCTGTAACTTCTAAATTGGAAAAAGAGGTTGTTTTTTTTTTTACTTTATTCTAATTTCTCAAAAACATCAGTTGAAGTCCATCAGCACAGTGATATTTTATTTATCATCGAACACTGCACAAGAGAATGACAATAAGTTGTGACTTTAATGTGGAACTGATTGTAACTGGTGCTGATTTGAACTAAAACAACGAGCTCCGTTCCGCCTGTGCCGCTGATGCACCCACACGATTACGTTGCAGTAGCAGAAGTGGAGTTGTGTTCAGAAATGTGTCCCAGTTTTGGTTCGGGCAATAACTGTAGATTCCATCTGTCTGTGTGTTCAGGGAGCTGTTGTCAACAGGCATGTTTTCCCCAGCTTTGCAAGTAATGCTGCAAGATCGTTAAAGCTCTGAGGCACCGTGGTAAACAAACCCAGACACTCGCTTCGTGATCGATACATTAGCAGCACCGGCTAAAAGTCCAGTCCAGACGAAACAGTTATTAAAATGATGCGAAAAAGACCCGCTACTTATGCAGAAAATGTTTACTCAGGTATCACGTTAGCAGGTATTTTTGTGCTGGTAAATACTTGTCTGCACTGTCATTTAAGGCAAATTTAAAAGACCTGTTCAAAGTTAAAGGGAGGGAGATAATGGTTCTGGGTTATCATCTGTCAGTTATAGAGAAAAACAGTTCACATTTGTGATCAAATGGGAGAAAAAACTAAAAAAACACAGTGAAAGTCGGTGGAAATCTGACACAAGGCAGTAATGAGAATGGATGTTTAGACACGTTGAACAGGGGCGTTTATCACAATCTCAAAGCTCAGCTGTAAAACCTGATCGCATCAGTTCAGATCAGTTTTTCACCACAATCAGGTATCATCTCTGACCTAACCTACTCAGCTGCATGATCAGGTTCACATCCACGTTGAAAACGCTGTCTTCCTCCATGACTGTGTGTGCCGCGGGGATCCCTCGTCCTGGAGCGTACCTGCTCTGCTGTCACATTCTATTCCTGCTGCATGTGGCATGTGGAGACCAGAGACCAGACGGCAAACCAGCGAGGGCCGTGATTAGTGGGTAAAGGTTTTCATGAATGCTTGCGCCATTCACATGGAAACTTGAGAGTCAGTGTGCTTGTTATGGTTTATACAATAACCTCCATAGAGGGAACCAAGAACGTGAGTCTGTGATTTGATTCTTTTTCTTTTGGCATAGAAACACAAACATATCGTCTTTTTTACAAGATCCTGAGGCGATGTAGCAGCGCTTACATCTCAGAGGAGCTCCTTTTCTGGCAGGATATCCATTCTCTTCTCTTTTCTCCGTCACGTCTTGGTCATCTTGTGCTTTCAAAGCTGCTGTCTGTCTTACCCAAAATAAGAACTCTGTGCTTCAAGTGAAAGTGCAAGTGCGACAACAGAACGCCATTGATTCTTCTCACATGTATTTCATTTGCATGTTTCACATGTAGAGAACTCAGAATCCTTTTCCATCAGTGATGTTTTTGACATTATTCCGTGTTCATTCAGACACATGTCTGTGGCAGCTGTGTGTCAGTTGTGGCACAAAGGAAACAACCCTTTGTTTTTGTGGGCAATAATGGAAAACCAGCAAAAGTCAATAATGGAAATGGAGCCGCTTCTGTAAATGCCATGCTGGGCTGAATATAAACTTGTGTTCCATACTGTTTTGGGGTGAGTTTTAATTATGTTGTGCTCTGCAAACACATATTGCTGCTTCCACACAATTAGAGGACCATGTTTTGTAATCTAGAAATTTAGAAACACAGTTGAATGACATATATGACCCTTTTCTGCCACATTTGACTGCGTGATGACAAACTGTGAGGCAGCACCAGGAGCTTGTTGTGACCTGAGATGGTGATTTGTTCAAATCTGGTGGAGCAGAAGTGCCTGCAGTGACTTCCCTGCTGAATTTGACCGTAAGGATGTTGTGTAGTTGTTTATATGCGTATGTGATATGTGTCGTAGTCATTTCAATTCACGGCAAACGAAAGCTCTTTGTCTCTCACCCGCTCTCTCTCCCGATGTCGTCCTCCCACCTCTCTCTTTCCTCCACTCTGCAGAGTAGCGCCACAGAGAAGGCAGCCCGGTTCTGCCGCCACCACTGTGGACTCTGAAGGCTGAAGTGACTGTGGGATGTGGAAGGTGTGAGAGCTGGGAGGAGCGAGGAGACCAAATATCTGAGTTTGTTCCGCAGCAGCCTCTCACCATCATGGATCTCTGGAGTCAGAAAGTCACAGGAATTATTATGCAGGTCATCCTGGTACTTTTCAGCGCACAGCGGGTGGCACGAGGAGGTTAGTAACATTTTTAATTAAGGTTGACACGAGGAACAGTTTTAGGTTGTTCATAATTCAGAAATGCAGAAATGTTATGTCACCCTGGAGTGAGGCAAAAAAACTCACCTGCAATGTGTGATTCAACTTTTACAATTAAAATTGTTAAATACGCCTATCACCCTACCCTTCTCAGTCCTTCTCGGCACGTGTGATAACACAGAAGAGCTACTGGAAAGGGAATAACTGCCACAAATGACAAACAGGTTTATTTTTCCTTGAAAGAAAAAGTGCAATAAATGCAATTAATTTCTGATCCCAAGATCTCTCCTCACATCCTGATCATCCTGTAGCAGAAAAGCACCACAGTAGATGTTAGAAGCCTTTAGGACACTGGGAGGTGCAGGCTTTTCACTTGACTTCAAAGCCATTTGCAATTCATGTCAGACACTATCGGTAAGGTGGCTGGTTTTGTATTTACCGGAATTTCCAACTTGACATTTTGAGTGTAGTTTCATTTTTTGCTTATAGCTGCATTAGCAGAGCAGTCAAATGAACCCAGTTAGAAAAATTAAAAGTGAGGTTTAGATTAGTAAATGAAATAAACAAGCTGAAGTTGCTGGAATACTTTATTTGGAATTGCAGAGAATTCAGCAGCTCAGATTAAATTCTGTTTGTTTAATGCCTGTTTCAGTCTGCATACAGAGAGAGTTTATATATATATTGAATTGAAATGTATATATATACGTATATATATATATATATATATATATATATATATATATATATATATATATATATATATATATATATATACATATAAAACAAAACAAGATAACAAGATTTGGCAGCAATGGTGACTAAAACAGACCTGCAGTTCATCCGTCAGTCTGTGTGACACTCGTATTTGATCAAAGTCAGTCCCACCTGAGCTCAGTTAAACACACATTTATTCCTCACACAGCCTCTGAAATCCGTCAAATTCTCCTGAAGTCACAGCAATTGTGTGTGTGTGTGTGTGTGTCTGTGGGTGCCCCCGTGTGTGTGTGTGTGTGTGTATGTGTGCGTGTGTGTGTGTGCGTCCTGCGATGGACTGTCCATGTTGTTGGTTCAGAAGAATGCATGTGTGACTGCAGCAGAATTCAAGTGTCACCGACCGGCAACAAACATGCAGTGTGATGTTGATCTATTATTTATGCTGCGACACTACTGCTCAGCAATAAATTAAGGTCTACTGAAGGTCCAGTAAAAAAAAAATTAAATCTTGTGTAGCTATGGTGATGATGGGGATTTATTATTTGCTCTGACTAAAAGGATTCAATTTAACATTTTTACGACTTTCAGTATTTTAACAAATTAGACAATTAAAAAATATTTAAATTTGTATACACTGACCCACACAAATTAATATTTTGTTTCTTAATTTAACTTTTGTCTATTTTCTTTCATTAACACTCTTTGTAAATAGTTTTCCAGCATTTCAATTCTTCATTTTTGGATGAATGGATGGATGGATACAGCAGACTTTCACTTTATTCTTTTTGTGATTAAGTTGTTGGATTGATGATTTTAGGAAGGATTTGTGATATTCCATACATTTCAATCACTCCACCCCCCCCCAACAGGCTTAAATGGGTATGATGAATGAAATGATGCTGAAAGTTTCAGGTCTTCTCAGAAATGCTTCTCAGGAATTTCACATTAAATTACCTTTTGGAAATACTGTATGAATGTATCGACCGTGTTCTTCGAGTCTTTGCCTCATTTTATCTTTATTTGAACTCCAGTGCCCACAGAGAAAAGACCATCTACTACTTTCTATCCTATTTCAAAGAAAAATGAGAACAAATTCAGCACAAATGTGCACATTTAGGATTGACCTTGGTGGCACTGGGTCACTAAAGCTGCAGATTTGCAAAGAAACATGGTTTTATAATTCTGATTCATATTGAAAGGGATGTGACCTTGGTGGGATGGAGGTGGATGTAATTATAATTCTGTGGAAAAAAAAAAATGCTAATTACAAAAGAGCCATGACCTGAATGTCTTAATCATGGTTGCTTATTCAAGCACAGGATTTCATCAAGCTCATCAGATCAAAATCAAACGCAAATGTTGAAGATGAGAGGCTCAGATAAATATCACTCACTGTGGACAACGTGTCAAGAAGAATCACAGTAGTAATAAATGGAACAATAATCCTGTCCAGTTATTCTGTCTTGATGAATTTAATCATGTCATGGCCTACAGGCTTCTCAAAACAGATCAAAACTAAAGTAAATATGTGAGATACTTCTCTAAACTTTGACAGAGAAACACTCGCTGACTGATCAAACACAGGATGCAGCTGAAATGTGAAAGACAGATCTTTCATGTTCTGTAGACGCCTGACAAAAACCTTTCCAGTGTCAATTTGATGTTTTATAATCAAATATTCCCTTTAGAGCGACAATATGGTCTCTTTCTGCACAGAGATGGAGAGAACAATAACAATGGACACTTCTCTGCTATGATTCTGGGAAATAAATGAAGTTGGTGTTACATTGGAATACCTGTGTTAATCAGGATTTAGCAGCAAATATTAACAAATTAAATAATTATACTAATAATAAATACATCTCGGTCAATTTATGCCCTCTGTCCCATTAACTTATGCCTGTCCCACTATAACTACTGTATTAAGTTCTGTCCCAGTACTACCAGTCCATTTGTTTTCTGTTCCATTATAACCAGTCTATTTATCCTAACCTCGGTGTTCTGTTTTTCAGAGGTTTGTCATCATCCACTGCTGGTGAACCTGCCCTCGTCGTCCTTCAGAAGCTCCTCGCAGGTTTCTGCGAGCCACGGGCCAGGATTCGCCAAACTGAATCGTAGAGACGGTGAACTTTGATACTTTTAGTCATGATTGACATCCTGCACTCATTCATCACCATAGTCCTAATTAGATTACACAGAATCTTAAATTATAAAACAATCTGATGACCATTGCTTTGTTTCTTTTGCTACAGTATTTATAAATTAAATTATATTTTAAATGTGTATTGATCGCTTCTGAATAATTGTGAGTGCATTATCTTCACTGACTCAATACTTCAGTGTTATGGAGGGCTTTGTTGTGCAGCTGTATATACCCAGGTGAGATTCTAGACACTTCAGTTTTATAACTGTTTCTGATTTTAATGATTAACTAATTGAATTAGAGTACAAAAAGTACCAGTGATACCAGGAAAGACACGTTTTTTTCTCTCCAAGCACCATCCAGAAGAGGAAAAGGGTTCTGTTTCTCTGAGGATATCCCATAAATATATTCCAGACCCTCTTCTACAGCACCTTTCAATTATTTAGGCGTTAATTATTTTCAAATATGTCTGTGATCACTGAGATAATCCTATAATCCATATCAAAGTCTGCTTTTACAAATTCTCATAAATTAGTTGTCCCAGGATAAGTTTGTGTTGCGTTTCTTTTCCATCAGGGGCTGGCGGCTGGTCCCCACTGACCTCTGACAGGCACCAGTGGTTGGAGGTCGACCTCGGCGAGAGGCTACAAGTTACAGCAGTTTCTACGCAAGGTCGCTACGGCAGCTCTGATTGGCTGACAGCCTACGTGCTGCTGCTCAGTGACACTGGACACAACTGGCGACAGTATCGACAGGAAGACAGTGTAGGGGTGAGAGGTTTTATTAACGTCGCAGTGCAATTTAGTCTCTCCACCATTACTTTAGTGACAGATACCATGGTTACAGCTCGGCTTACTTACAAAACTCTTGTGTACTTAGAAGTCTAAAGAACTAATTGAAGAAATTACCGGTACATAAAACCACAGAAAACATTCTTAGCATATATTTTTTAATTCTAAAAATATCATCTCTACTTAACTTAATATACAAAAAGAAAAAAAGATCCAGAAACACTGGACTAGCTTCAGTGTGTTTGAGGAAAGAGAACAGGAACAAGCTGAAAGACTGAGAGAAGAGCAGACAAACATCAAAGCATCAAAGAAAAGACAACATTCTGGAACATGTTGGAGTTTTTTTGAAATAGACAGTCAAAGCAGGACAAAGAGAGAAGAAGACATAAAGAAAATCCCAGAAACAGTTGGAGGATCTCAGAGCCAAATCAGATCTTTTGGCAACATTCATGAGGAGTGAGAAGCAGGAAACACACATATATGAATTGTCTATGTTTATCAATAAGAGATATGTAGATGGCAGCTTTCATGTTCGCTGGTTATCATAGATAAAGATGAAATTTGAATATAAACGAATTCAAAAAATACCCCAGCTTCTGGAACTGCCCACTGGATTTCATGTGTGTTTGAAGTTTTTCTACTAGAAGAAAAATGAGTCTGACAGGCTGTCCAAAGCCGAGCGGAAGGCTGGAAAAGGTCTTAATGAAGGGCTAAATGATTTCACACAGCTGCCAAAATAACAGACACATTGAAAAATCATGAAGTGCATTAAATAATAGCATCATTAGAAATAGCAAAAGAAGGAGAACATTAGAGGAAAAGAGAGCGTGGGAATGGAAATACATGATAATTTATTTAAATCTATTCAAATCCAGATGAATTTATATTTTATATACTGTATATTCAACTTTATTTTTGAGACAGTCTGGGGTTTGTTTGTAGTTGAGACCTTTGAGGACACGCCCACTTACATTCAGAATTGACACTCGATTTAAAGTGAGAAAAATGTCAGACGAAGGCAAAGTTCTGTCTCCATATCTTCACACAATCCAGTTTATTCTGGATTACAAAATTTCCCCCAACACTTCTCTTGCTTCTTAGCTAAGAGTTTTAGAATCTTCTCCCTCTTCTCGCCTCCTTCCTCAACATCACCAGGGTGTGAAACCAGCTGTTTTGAAACTTGCACCTTCTGCATTAAAGGTGATGGAATATTTTAATCTTAAATAGAAATAAAGGTGAGAAGGTTCATCGATTGAATGAGAATCCTGTACGTGCTAAAAGGGAGGAAAAGTACCCAGCATGAAACCAAAGTGGATGTGGTTGTGGGATACAACAGTGATGTAGACGCACATGATCTGTAAAAAATAAACTTTTCTTAACTCCTGAAAACCATTCAAAAAATACTCTGTATTGATGGACAGATGGATGGGAGCTTGATGGTAGCTTTGCTGTTATTGCTGTGTCCTTCCAGGCATTTCCAGGAAACAGCAATGCAGACAGTGTCGTCCTGCACAAGCTCCAGCATTCAGTGATCACCCGCTATGTCCGCATCGTCCCACTGGCCTGGAATCCTAACGGTTACATTGGGCTCAGACTGGAAACATATGGATGTCTTTTTGGTTAGTTTGGGCTCTTCAGTCCTCCACTCATCTTCAGTTCCATTTTTAAAGAGACGTCAGATTTGTGTCTTCATAGGACTCATAGAACTGAAATTGAAATTAATAAATTATGTCAGTTTATCTTCACCTTTGCACCTTGAGGACATTGAAATAAATGTAAATTTAAATAAAGCCGGTATAAAAGCCTCACGTGAATTTTCATGTGTTCCAGAGTCTGATGTGGCCGGTTTCGATGGCAGCAGCAGTCTTCTCTACAGCTTGAGTTCGTGGTCGAAGCCTGCGACCACTAAGAGCATCTCGCTGAAGTTCAAAACCCTGAGGAACTCTGGGACACTTCTTCACATGGAGGGACAGAGCGAGAACAGCCTGGGCCTGCAGCTACAGGGAGGAAAGCTTCTCCTGCTCCTCCAAAAGGGTGCGACTGCTTCTGCGTGTATCCTGTTTCATTTCTCCAGAAGGTTAACTTGTACCGAGGTCAACGGAGCCTGACTAATCTGCACCTTTGCTGCGTTCAATTTTGATCAGTGTGTGCAAGTAAGGTTTTTAGAGCTTTAAGAGCCCTTAAAGAATGTTTCTCCCCTGTGAACCCATCAGAAGCAGCGACCAGACCAAACTTTCAAAACAGAACAGATACTATAGAATCCTGTATCCTTGCGGCTGTACATGTATCATTTATAGCTCTTTTCATATGTCCACTGCTATGACACACAAAATAATTGCTTGCTGCAAAAGAAAATACATTTAAAGAATTTCCTTTGAAGACATGTTCCTCCTGGGCTTCACATGGAGCTGCTATTTGAGCGACCATACTAGAGTGGTCTTCCTGGACTTGTTGCATCTTGTTTTATTAGATGTTCTGACTTAAACTCTCCAGAAAATCGAGGAGTTTGTGGACTGGGGTGTTTTTTTTTCTCTTGGTGGATGCTGACAACGAGCCATCTTGGAAACAGTCTGTCATCTCAGCTGTCTGAGTGAATAATTGTGTTTGGTTCAATACTATTGACTTGTCACGCTACTGCCTTCTATCCATGGTGATTTATGGTATGGGGTCTCGATGCAGCGTGAATAAATCGTTTAGTTTCATTTCCAAAGTGACAAGTTCATGTTGTAGAGGGCCTTTAACAGCAAAGAGGGATGTTACGAGCCGTCCGTGTACTGCTGCTTATTTTCACAGGAAATAATATTGTTTTAATTTACCGCATTTGCTTTTTGTAGCCTCCAGCAGCGGCACTCAAACCCAGCACCTGTGGCTCACTGCACTGGTCCACAGCAGACGGAGCTCATAAACTGATGCACTTCTGCAAAATAGTTCACATTTTCCTTTTTTAACCAATTTGCATAAATACATTTTCATATGGCGATATACATATTATGAATGAGGATTTGTAAATTTACACTGTAAATGATCACCTCAAACCAACATTTCATTCCAGCATGACTGTGTGTATTTGGTGTAATTAGGAGTTTGTTGCTGCAGAATAGTTTCTCTGTCTTTGACATCTGTCCGTGGATGATTAAACACTTCGTCTGTCTGTCTCTCTCCTCTCCAGTCTTTGTTTACCAAGCGCCTGGCTGACAGATCAATGATGACTGATGACTTCTTTCTTTCCTCCTTTCTTCACCTCCTACTGGCAGAAACATTTCATTGTCATTAATTGCTGCCTTTCTCCACAATGTTGTGTGTTTTTCTGTGCAAGCTCAAATCTTTGTTGTGTGTTGGATGTGCATTAGATGACTACAGTCTGTTGTATAAGTGTCTTTAGTGGAAAGAGACAAAAACACATTTGAAATAGCTTCCTTTGCAGATATTTGTTTGTGTGTAACCACTCATTTTTTTCCCAGAGACGGTCTTCTCCCTTAGATCCTCCCTTTCTTCTCCATCTTCATTTAATTTTGGGCCCTCCTCCTCCAGGTAAGGGCTCTTCTCCGGACGGCCATTATCAGGTGTCTCTAGGCAGCCTGTTAGATGACCAGCACTGGCACCACATCACGATGGAGCGCCACAGCGCTCGGCTCAACCTCACCATGGACAAAAGCGCAGTGTGGGTGCACATCCCACCTCGGTTCGCCAACTGGGCCCATGACCAGGTCTGTTTTTTTATGCAAAGGATGTTCACAATCAGAAAAACACATTATTGCTTTTCTGTATGAGAAAACACAAAGAATCATTTGTTGTTCTCTGCACAGATGAGTGTGGGAACAAACCACGGCTTTGGCTCTCAAAGGTCAGCGGGGTCACATGGAGGCTTTCATGGCTGTTTGGAAAACCTGAACTACAACGGGCTGAATCTAATAAACCTGGCTAAGCGCAAAGTCCAGCAGGTCACTCTGAAGGTAATGGGTTCAGATCTATGCGGACGTAATTATGTGATTCGTTTAGCAGCACAAAAGCAGAGCAGTTTCAATCTCCAGCAGCCAACTTATTTATGTTGATGAACAAATAGTAATATTGGGATTTGAATCGGTCTTCATGCAACGAAACATTCCCAGTCCCAGATGTACTGGCTGGATGATTCATGCAGTCTTCTTTCACTCTTCTGTGACTTGACAAAACTGTTGGATGACATTGGCCCCTTCACATTTATCTAAGCTGATGTGGCTCTTATAATTATGCTAATGAGGCTGCACTCTGTAAGAAGAATTGCTGATGAGATCTCTGTACATCAGGACAGCACTACACAGCCCCTCAAATGAATTCTTGTTTCTCATTTTCCCTCTTTGGCTGTAATAATCCATCTGTTTCCTCTCCCTCTTCTTTGCCTCTCTCAGGGAAACGTAACTTTTTCCTGCGTTGAGCCTGCTTTTGTTGCCGTGACCTTTGCCGGCCCCAAGAGCTTCCTCTCTTTGCCAGGACCAACAGAGCCTCTGCTGATGGGCACGTCAATCAGGCTTCAGTTCCGCACATGGAACGAGGCGGGGCTCCTGCTGACCTTTAATCTTCCGGTGCACAGTGGGGCGGTTTGGTTGTATTTGAGCAATGCGAGGCTGCATCTACAGGTCCAGAAGGCTGGCAGGGCACCACTGGAGCTCAGTACAGGTTGGACTTTTATTCCCCAACTTTCATTGATATCAGGATCTTCATTTGTAGTGGGCAGCACACATGTTTGGTTTGTGTGACCTCAGGTTCAGCTCTGAATGATGGTCAGTGGCACTCCATGGCACTGATCTCCAGGAAAGGACGCCTGACTGTCGCTGTAGATAATGATGAAGGAGGATTCACTCATGCCCGGCCCCCATTTCTCGTGGTTATGGGAAGGCAACTTTTCTTCGGTGGTACGAACAACAGTGATTAGGAACGTCCTCTCAGAGGTTTCCAGTGGAACCTTCTCAGTGATGTCTGCTGTGCTTCAGGTTGCCCTGGTGAAGGGAACGAGCAGGAATGCGAGAACCCTTTCAGCACCTTCCAGGGCTGCATGCGTCTACTGACTGTGAACAGACAATCAGTGGATTTGATCAAGGTGCAACAGAGGCTCATTGGAAACTACAGCAATCTACAGACTGACACATGTGACATTGTTGACAGGTATGATCTGGTCACATTTCCTAATCTTGTTCTTCTTTTTCAGACCAGGGTCAATTAATATGAATTAATTTTGATCAAAGCAATATGAATAACACAGTGAAATGGATATTTACTCATGCCACTCTCTAGGGCATCAGTTTAATGCTGTGTTACCTTTGAGCAACTACAAAACACAGCTCTCCAAAAGTTAACACAAGATTGTTTCCCAGATCATTTCATTCATCATTTCATTTATTATCCTCTCAGCAGCTTTTCCTCAATGAAATGTCAGCTTCTGACCCGTCTTACCTTCCCTGCATAAAAGCCACCCTGCTCAGTCACAGAACACAGTTGGGTCCTCATTTCTTTTTTATTTCATTCAGAGAAGTTAAAGGGATTAAAAATACATATATATATTTTCTGTGTTTAGGTGCTCTCAGAGTTGCTGCGAACACGGAGGCCTCTGCAGCCAATCATGGAGCACCTTCCACTGTAACTGCACCAACACGGGCTACACTGGAGCCACATGTCACAGCTGTGAGTGTGCACAGACACACAGACACACACACACATACACACATATATATCTGCAGTTAGTGGTTTTAAATATTCATTCTTTTGCAATTTTTCATCTGTAATAAATAGGTTTTCCTTTAAAATGATGATGTTCTCTCCTCAGCATTATACGAGCGGTCCTGTGAAGCCTACAAACACAGAGGCAGAACATCTGGCTACTATTTCATTGATGTGGATGGCAGCGGCCCCATCAGACCACAGCTTATATACTGCAGCATGACAGGTAACAGACACAATTCTGTCCACAGTTTCCACATTCAGGCACACACCACAATGAAAAAAGGGTTTTCTGCCCACCAGAGGATAAAACCTGGACAGTGGTAGAGCACAATAACACGGAGCTGACCGAAGTCCGCCCTCACCCAGGCAACAATCAGCACACTGTCCACTTCAAATACACCCCTGAGGAGGAGCAGCTTGTGGCCATTATCAGCCAATCAGATCACTGCGAGCAGGAATTGACCTATCATTGCAAAAGGTCACGCCTCCTCAACTCCCCAGGTAGAACAACTGTCAGAATGTTTTTGATTTTTAAGATTGCCTCACAGAAGGAAGTAACCCAAGCAGGACCAAGCTGAAGTGGGGAACCATCTATAATCTGGAGTATTGGAATTGTTCTTAATCTGATTGGTGCAGTGTAAATACAGGATGTGATCATGCACCATTACAATGCCATGTCAACATTGATGGAACCACTAAAAGTCACAGAATCACAGAAAATGTCATGAAAACATTTGATTCTGTGTGACAGACGGCCCACCATTCAGCTGGTGGGTTGGAGGTCCAGATGGAGGACAGGCTCAGACTCACTGGGGTGGGGCTCCACACGGAAGCCGACAGTGTTCCTGTGGCCTGCAGAAAAACTGTGTGGACCCCAAACGCCAGTGCAACTGTGATGCTGACCGTAACGAGTGGTAGGGGATATTTTCTGCACTTCCACTGTTCACTGTAATATTTTTTTAGTTTTACTTTAATGTCTTCGCTTCCCTTTTGGATTATTTTGATCGTGTCTTTTTCTCCTTCACTTTATCCAGGAAGAGTGATTCAGGCTTGCTGACCCATAAGAAGACGCTGCCTGTCAGATCTCTGGTGCTGGGTGACTTCCGCAAGTCTGGCTCTGAAGGCGCCTACAGGCTCGGGCATCTTCGCTGCCATGGAGACAGTAAGTCAGTCAAAAAATATTACATTTACTTATGGTTCGATGGACATTTCTCAACTGTTATGCTTATTGCAGAAAGTATTTGGAATGCAGCATTTTTTGATAAGGAGACATCTTACCTTCACTTCCCCACACTCCATGGAGAACTGAGCATGGACATTTCTTTCCTGTTTAAAACCACTTCGTCCTCTGGAGTATTCCTGGAAAACTTGGGCATCAAAGACTTCATCCGGATCGAACTGATCTGTGAGTGAAAGCTTAATGTCAGAGCTCTTAGTTTGAGGCTAAGTCCAGACTTCATTAAGGTGCGAGGAGGGAGGATCATCCTGGGATTTAAGGCAAAGACTCGGTTGGAGTTCTCCTTTGAGACGTCACTGAAGTGTGTTTTTCACACCTGCTGCACATATCAAAAACAAGTCCCAACTGCACTTACGGAAATTGATTGTTGATGTCAGATATCAATCTTTTGCCAAACAACATTGGGGAACAATTTGGATGATTCCAGGGGCTTGAGACATCAGCATTCTAATGCTAAGTATTAAACCAAACACACATCTGCAAGGACTGGAAATGTTTGGCAGGTGGTATGGCGAGCCATTTTTGTTGAAAACTGTTTTTGTTCTCGCTGACACAGCCTCTACTGCAGTCCTCTTCTCCTTCGATGTGGGAAATGGACCCTTGGAAGTTCAAGTAAAGGCCGACGTCCCACTGAACGACAACAGGTGGCACCGCATACGCGCCGAACGCAACATCAAGGAGGCTTTACTTCGTCTGGACGAGCTGCCCGCTGCCACCCAGGAGGCCCCCACTGACGGGCACACTCACCTGCAGCTCAACAGCCAGTTATTCATCGGTACATGGCAGTAATGGTGCCGGGTAGATTAAATAGATCCCGCTAAGTGCAGCACGTGATCACAAAGATCACCAAGTTAATTAATGTCACCCTCAGGATGACGCACTCAAATTTAACACTGAGTAGATTAGTTAAGGTCGTTCTCACTTGATGGAACTTCACAGTCTTGGAAAAGATTTTTTTTTATCTCATCAGCACCGGTTGCCAGCTTGGCACGATCATAATATTCAACAACGTGAATTCTGAGGACAGTTGAAGGTTGTTGTCTAAATTACTGTGGGAATTGCTCTGGAAGAGAGGCATTCTTCTGCTGCCAGGAGGATAAGACAGATATGCTGCTCATCTATTTTTACAGAAATAATCAATAGGTGAATTTTTCCACACAGATGTTCAAGTTTCTTCAAGTTGTTAGTTTAATCTGGCATGACTCCACATGGCAGAGAGGGTGTATGAATGTCTTTTTGATTAGTGGTTGGATTATTCTTTGGCCGTTGTTGCTGTTTGTGGCCTCAGGTGGGACGGCGTCCAGGCAGAAGGGCTTCCGCGGCTGCATTCGCTCCCTGCAGCTGAACGGCGTCGCCCTGGACCTGGAGGAGAGAGCAAAGGTCACCCCCGGGGTCCGGGCCGGTTGTCCCGGCTACTGCAGCAGCTACGGCGCACTCTGCCAGAACTGGGGTCGCTGTGTGGAGGGCGCCCACAGCTTTTCCTGTGACTGCGGCCCATCTGCTCACTCTGGAGCCTTCTGTGAGCGAGGTACACCCAAACTGGATCCAGTTCATCGTCCCTGCAGAGGTTTTGACTTTGCTGCTGCGTGCGCTGCTGCTCGGGGCTTCAAAAGCCATATGCGTTCCACAAGGGCATTCGAGCAGAAGTAGACCCTGTAGACTTCAATGCAATGCAAAGCAGGGTTTAGATTCATGAAAAACAGACAAAAACAGACAAAACAAAACTCGAAATCAATCTGTAAAAACTTGATTCTATTGAAACATCACATTTAAACACCTCTTGATACAAATATATTCAAGGATTATAGCTGAATTGTGAAGGCTGCATGTCTATGTACGTTCTCCCAGAAAGGTTCATTTTGTTTGTTGACCACAATGTCATTGGTGTCAGTAGAAAACAGAGGATATGTACATTAAGATTCGGACCACACCATAAAAAGGCTTCATCTATACTTTCCAGAGCACAACAGCGATGACAGCAGTCATCATTTTCACTCACATTATCATTTCACACAGCGACATGATGAGGCACTCAGTTTTGATTATATTCCTGTCTGAAGAGGTTTCAGCCATCTTTAAGTCGGGGACGTCCCTCAGCTACAGCCTTCGCTCCTCCTCCATCGTCTCTAACGTGACGCTGAGAGCAGAAAATGTCAGCCTGAGCTTCAGGACCAGCCAGAGTCCTGCTCTGCTCCTCTATGTGAGCTCCTACCAGAAGGAGTATCTGGCGTTGCTCCTCAACGAGTATGGTAATAACAATTAAAGTCATTTTTAATTAAAATTTAGATTATCGGCCCGGTAGTGTTCAGCCATTCAATTCAACTCAGCACATACTATATTATCGATTTAATTTCAAATCAAGTTTGTCTTCTGGTGCTCTGAAATGACTGTCTCTCCCCTGATATGTATCAGTTTCCTCTTGTCATTTTTTCTGCAAAGAAAATGAAGGAAATGTGTTTCTGTTTGAAAATGCTTGCCTCAAGGATATTTAAGAGTCTGTAAAGGATTATTCCTTTCTTGTTTAGCTTTGAGCTTTGCAGAGGTTTGTATTAGAAGTGTTTAATTAATTTAGTGTGTGTGTGTGTGTGTGTGTGTGTGTGTGTGTGTGTGTGTGTGTGTGTGTGTGTGTGTGTGTGCAGAACAGCTGGAGGTTAGATACAGGCTGGACGGCGGCAGAGATCCTGAGATACTGAGGAGCAAAGTGAGGAACCTCGCCAATGGGCACGTTCATGCCATTACCATCAACAGATGGGCAGATAGTGTGACTCTGCAGGTGATACACACACACACACACACACACACACTTTTGTTTTGTACTAAAATGTAGCAAACCCTCTGGCTTTCCTGCAGGTTGATGAGAACACTGGGGAGGACTTCACCCTGAAATCTGATGCAGAATTCAACGCCATTCGGTCGCTGGTTCTGGGCAGAGTTCAAGGTTAGTAAAAGCAGCAGCAGAAACCCAGAGAAGACTCCTGCTCCTCTGAATAATACTATTTTTTACCATATAACTGTTAGTTTTGGAAACTTCTGTTAGAGGAACAGACAAAATTCTGCAGCTTCCGGGCTCTGACCTAGGAAATTATCCGGGTTGGCAGTTTCTTGGCAGATGTGTCGTGGCCGTGCTGGGAAATGAAGATTCCTGGTTATTACAAATGATTGTGACAGGAACTTGGCAGGTTTCAGGGCAGCTCATCCCATTGGTTTCAGTTTGACTCATAAAAAGTTCTGGTGTGCGGGTTTTGTGCCAGCTTTAGTGAACACAGCCTTTACCTGTTGGTAAAATATGCATTACAAATATATACAAATATGATAATAAGTCATTATTATGCTATTAATGAGATCACTGTCCTCCATATTTGTGGACTCATATATTCCAATCGTGTATGATAACATCTCCCTCCAGACCCTGAGTTGGACCCAGACCTGGCTCAGCTCGCCTCTCTGGGTTTCTCCGGCTGCCTGTCTTCGGTCCTCTTTAACGCCATCAGCCCTCTGAAAGCCGCCCTGCTGCACACCAGCACAAGCTCCGTCACCATCAGAGGCCCGCTGACACGCTCCGCTTGTGGCTCCACCGCAGCCAGCCCCAGCACAGCGGAAACCACACACCACCTGTCAGGTCAGACAGAACGGGAACCCGGTGGAAATATCACCTATTCATTAGAAATCAAACTGCTCTTCGATGTGTTTTCATTTCAACTTTGGAGGAAGATAATTACATAAATTAGGTTGTACCTGTAAATGTTCTGTAATGTTGCTGCACCATGATTGCAGACGGGTACAGATAGACCTGAATGCGAAGACCTGTTCTATAATATAACGCCTGAGCTGTAATTTATTTTGTTCTCTTCACTCTTGAAAAGGGAGGTAGTTGAGGACGGGCATTCACTTCTTGTAATTTGCATTCTTGCCACTAGAGGTGGTAGAGCTGCCTGTTTCTGCCTTTTCTCACATTTTAATAAGCAATTGCTTTTTAAAAATGCGTTGTTTTTTTGCATTTGACTTCTATTTTTTTGCTGTCATTGCTCAACATCGATCCATTTCCTCTGCTGCAGGTCGGTCTGGATCAATTGGAACAGGTCAACCTGCAGTAAAAACCCTCAGAAGAGAGTCAGTCCTGATTGGAGGTACCGCACACTGCCATCAAAGAACAATATCAGTTACACAGTTTAGAAGATGTACTTGTGTGCTACTATGTCATCCTCTGATCTGATGTTGTTGTAGGGAGGTTTTGTACGTTATTTTAAACAGCTCAGACATGGAGAGAACAGGTGAGCTGCAGCTGCAGGTGAGGACCACTCTGCTCTGTTTTTACAGGCATCATATCATCCGTGATCTTTGTGGTGGTGTCTGTGTTGGCCGTCATGGTCCGAATCCTCTACAGGAGGAAAGAGCCGAACCGAAGCCACGGGGTAACAGCGGTCAAATGTGGAGGCGGCCCGGCGCCAGTGTTCAACAGCTCACAGAAGAGTCTGACAGTGAGCGATAAGAGTGACAACCCGAAAGAGCAGGTCAGAGGAGAGAGGCTGAGACGCCTCAGCACTGCTTTACAAACTTCATCTGGACCAACAGGAACAATCTGACGCACAAGGACACATGCTAGATGTCTGTACTGCCAGTACAAGCAATGAAAATACTGTACTTACTAAATGTCTGTCTATGGAAAATTCAGTAAACAACAGGTATTTTTCATGGACTTTCACGTTAACGACGGAGCAAACATGTTTAATTACATCCCCACTTGTCCATCTTTTGTACAACCTTTGGAAAAATATATTTTACTTGTTCACATTGAACATTTCTGATTTTTCTGAAAGTTCACGTTAGTTCCAGTTCAACTAAGTTACTTTGGTTTGAGGTTGCACCTTTTATTGTGAAATGCCAAAAATAACTTTTCATATTTCTTTACTTTTTATTCAACACTTCAACTGTTCAAATGTTGTATTTTTAAGATTTTCTTTAAATGGGTTGAAGTTTGACAATGGCATTATTTCTGTTGTAATCACTTTATACATTGTTTTTACTCCCATTTTTCATGAGCTGAACTCTTCTTGTTCTAAGACATTTTCTTTATACACAAAAGGCCTATTTCTCTCAAATATTGTATCTGTCTTAGTGAGAAGAGCACTTTCTATCCATCCACCTCACATTTGCGGCACATCCAGGTCCTGAATCGTCAGCAGGATTATTGCACAGGTCCGCCTCTGGCAATAAAAACACAAATCACTTTGCCAGTAAAGCGCTCAAGCTTCATAGGTGCAGTTAATTAATGGCCAACAGCAGGAAATGTGCTGTTCTAAAGGGACTTCATTCAAAAGGTGTAACTGATTGCACATTATGGCTCCCTGTTTTGCTATCTCCCTCGATCTGTCTGTGTGCACCCTCCCTCACTAACTTCATCTCATGTGCTCCACCGGTGTCTAATGAGCTCCTCCTCATCCTTCATCCATCACATTTAATCCCTCTCTCCTTCCTTCAGACTCCTGCTTCGGTTGGGCGGATTAAATCTGGCAGCCTAGATTTTGGATTGGTAAAATCAATTAATCAAATCCCCCACTTTACTATTTACTTTCTCTTCTTGGAACATTTTTCTAAAGCATCTGTATTTTTGCACGGTCAATCCATGGGCACGGTCGTCGACTGTCCCACGGTTCCTCCAGCGTTTGCAAAAGTTTCTAATGGTCTGATTTTAACCTTCTGGTCCAATTCTTCATAGATTTGGCTTCCAACCCCCTTGTAGGCTCTGGACCATGTGTTTTCCTGAGAGTTCTCATCTGTTCCCACATTCGTCTCCACCTTTGCTGGATGTGTTGCATCGAACATATCCAGCCTTGGTTTTTTGTACATATGAGATATTTGTGATGGTGTTTTTTTGGGGAGCAAAGGGTAACAGGAGTATGTTCTAACAGATGCAACGGCTTTCTGTACTATACTCTCATTTGATTTGTAAATATGTATATAGGTCACTTCAAAGCAAGGAATTCTATTCTGTGTGACAGTGGGATCACATCTCATCTACGTAAATCCTTTTTAATTTCTTTGATCAGTTTGTCATAATTACAGGAAAATATTTTTATCATTTTAGGTGTAAGAAAAACACCCGCATATCTGAATCCCTAAAGTCATAGAATTTGTATTTTCAATGCTACATGATAAAATCACAGAAGAATCACAATTAGCATTAACCATTTTTGAAGACTGTCTTTATTTTATGAAGGTTTTAGGTTCAATTCCCAGCTGTCTCGGGTTTTCGCCCCCCAGAGATGAATAACAGGTAGAAATGGAAACCTCACACCATGTCAGAATGATTTATTCAGAGTTTGAGCACGTGTGAAATAGACTGAAATTTAACAAAACAAAAACATCCGATTTCGTTTGATCATCAAGACTAACCCTTCGACGGTGTGGGGATGAATCCAGACAATTCCTGTGCTGAAGCTACACAAAATAAAAGAGTAGTTGGTTCTGTCAGAGTTGTGGACAATAATGTTTCTTTCACTCTGCTGAGTGTCTCGTCACACGGCTGAGTGTTGCAGCTGCAGCACGTCGCCGCCACAGCGCCGCTCGCTCCCCTTCACCAGCTCGATGGACACCTCCAGCTGCTTCTTCACGCACTTCTGGGGCCTGCAGGGTTCGGGCGAGCCGTCCTGCTCGGGCTCCGAGCTGGGATCGCTGTGGCCCTCCGTGTCGCCCCTCTCCAGCATGCAGATGTTCAGGAACTTGGGCTGGCGGCTGGCGGACCTGGTTCTGTGTTTGGCAGCGTACACCGAGCGGGGGATGGGCCTCGCTCTGAACACCTGCCGCTCCTCTTTGGCCCCCAGCCTTCCCAGCTCCGCCATGATCTTCGCCTCCTTCTTCCTCCTCTCCCTCTCCAGGAACGCGAAGGGCTGCGTTGCGGCGGTGGGAGAGCCCTGGGTTCTTCTGCTGGTGCTGCTGATGCTTCTGGCCTGACTGGATCTCTGACTGATGACTTCGTACAGGGGCAGGTGGATATGCGCTGGCGCCGGCGACGCCCGGAACTTTTTCTGGCATTCCTGGAGCTCCTCAAGCTCGCGCCTGAGCAGCGTGTTCTCCAACTCGATCTCGGAGCGGGTGCGCACCTTGTGCCGCTTCCGCTCCTCCTCTCTCAGCATCATCTGGAAGGGTTTGGGGACGGTGACCTTTGAGTTCGGCCTGACACTGAAGACAGCCTGGCGGGTCAGGGTCCCTGGTTTTTTCTGAGAGGTGCTCCTGGGCAGGAACATCATGTCTTCAGGACTCAAGGTGTACCCTCTGGTATGAATTGGACAATCAAACATGAGAAGTTTGATTGAAGAATTTTGTTACTTGAGCATTGCTCAACCAACCTTGCGTATGTTTCTTCCTGATGAGTCCTCCTCACAGCTTCCATCTCCAGCTCTGCCACACTCTCTGCGCTGTGGGGCTCAGAATAGTCCGAACTGCTCGAGGTCTCATGGAAGTCCAGCTCCTCCTGAGAATTGATCCTCTCTAGTTTCCTTGCAGGCCCGAAACTGCAGATTTACAGCTCAAGTTGAATCAACTACATCGATTTCATCGTATAAAACAAAAATAAACAGAACGAGAAGTACAGATAAAGTCTGTTTTCCACGTTAGTTCAAAAAAACCAACCTGATGGTCAGCCCGTCCTCTCTGTCTTCTCCTCTGTTGTAGCCTTCCTCTCTGGCTCTCTCCTGGCTGATGTACATCTTCTCCAGGTCGGCCATGTTCCTCAGGTGCGCTCTCTTCAGCTCCTCCAGCCTGGTGTAGTACTCCTGGTTGGAGAAGTAAACCTGCTGCTCCCTCCGCAGCCCGTAGATTTCCAGGGAGAGTGAGCTGCGATAACCCTTGGCTCCTTTTCCCCCCTCGCTGCCTTCCAGATCCTCCTGAAATGTGAAGGATGTGAAGCTTTCCAAACTCAACATGAACACATGCATATCTACAAAATTTCAATTAGCATCTTATTTGCTTTGCTTTGCATTTGATTGTTCGTTCTTACCAGAGTTTGGCTGCATACAATGGAATAGTGCATGTGTGATCTCTCCTCACCTCGCTGGTGGAATCTTCATTCTGCTCGAAAGATTCATCTCCATCTCCCTCATACAGAGTCATCAGTTCCTTGTTTTTCACGGAGGATGGTCGGTACATTGCTGCTGAAGAAGCAGAGATGCGTCCACTGTTTGCAGAGCAAAATAACTAAATCAGAGCAGGACAGCAGCAAAAGATTAGCACACATTCAAGCACGCACACACACACACACACTCACACACAAAAGCACACTCACACACACACACACAGGCTTGATCCTCTTATGATCAGCATGCTCCATATGGTCCTGCCACTTTTCACTTGAAGACACGACTTAAAGTCAGACAGTAGTCTGCCGGCAAATCTGATTTACAGATTACCTTTCTTAAACACAACATCACAACATGCTGCATACAAACAGAAAAAGACACAACAAACAGATGTGATTTGTGGGTGATTTATGACACACACGTATGCTTTAGAAAAATATCTTGAGTGGGAGCACCACGGTGGAGCGTGACAGCAGACACAAGAGCGCATAACCGTGACCCCCACCTCGATGAAACGTGTAACCGCACTCTTAGGGTCTAACGCAGAGCATTCACATTACAAGAAGTCAGGGAAAACATCCATTTATTTTATTTCTTAGTTATTCCCCATTTACAATTTGTACAAACAGGCTTGTTACAGCTGCTGCTTTGCATCAGCATGTTAAATTGTGCATTTCTGCTGGGTGTGGCGTCTCCAGAACAATATTCATGCACCCCTCAGTGTCATCACTTCAGTAAATTCAGGTATTTTTCTTTTCATCTGTCAGATTTTGTTTGCACTTTTGCTTTTCTCTCGCTTTACTCTTCACCTGACATCAGGTGGAGCAAAACCTGGTCCCAGTTCAGCTATGGGATCCTTGGGATTTGACTGATGAGGCTGGAAAGGCAGCACATGTCCCAAATTGAACTGTGTTAATCAGTTTACTTCTCATCAGCGTCATTAAAAGTGATCAGATTTTTACCGCAGCGTTGGCCATCTGTTACCTGTCTCCGTCTATCTCATCTGTCAAGATAAGAAATGGAGCTCAAGAGATTTAATCTGAAGAATATAAATTTAAAGCTAGGCTCCATTTTCAGAATTAAATGTGGTCTAAAGAACATACACACTAAAAATGAACACTAATGAAGTGTTAAGGCGTTTGGACAGAAGAAGCACGAAAACTAGAGATTCTCATGATTCAATCTACTTAGTAGAAGGGATTAACTGAGACTGTCACACTACCCTCCTGCTGCATACAAAGTGCATGTCAGAAGGCACACGCACGCACGCACACACACACACACAGACACACACACGAACGCATGCACACGATTAAGATGCTCATGATTGAAACTAATAGTATCGAAACAGAAGGGATGCATTATTTTTAGACGAGAGCAATTATGATCTAAAAAAAATGCAAAGTATCCATATCTTGAAAAGATTGCATATTTTTTCCACCGTGAGGGATGAGCGACACCGTTATTTAGATAT